>OY292340.1:3926570-5234593 GCA_958496145.1 Heliothis peltigera
ACACATTCTAAAATAATATGCAGACAAAATGGTTTATAGTTTATAAGGCCACATCACAAGTTCAATGAAAAAACATAAAAGCTAAGCTGCGATTTTTTATCACAGAAAGAAAAACTAGCGAGGTCGAAAAACTTTGACATTTATTTTTAGCGTGTGGCAACATTTGCAGGAAACTATTTGTTTATGTCAGACAGATAGTCGATTATTCTACTATTGTCAATGACTTTTGCACTAGTCCACATAAAAAATGAACGCACTATTTACCAAAATATGTCAAATGACCTTGCCAGTTTGTAAACAATACCTTGAAGAGCAACTTTTGATACAAATTATCTAATTTCCTTGTTGTTATTTCGCGTATCGTCACAGCATAATATTGTACTCGTGTTATAATTGAGTTATACGTTATAATTTGCAAATATGAACATCGATTTTGAAGCCATGGCTGTTTTGGAGGAGGAATCACAGAACGTAAGTCTCCAATAATTTCCTTTGTTACGCTTGTTTACTACGCTAATAGGTTCTATTTATGAATTCTGACCATGTTTTATTGTACATCCAAGTTGTTGTGCCAGTATGAAGGTAAATAGGAAATGTTCTAAATATTTTATTCCCGTACATATTGGTGGGGTTGTGTTGTGACATGACAAGAATTTGTAAAATCAATTTTTGTGTGAGATTGGATCTATTGCACAACAAGATGTGGGGTTTCGTCATGTGTGAGATGGCTATCATGATAGATGATGGATGACACTATTTGTTGTAGTAAAAGCTGTGAAAAATAATGACTAATGTGTTGAAAAACGTGATATTATATTGTTATCAGCTGTGTTTACTATGGACATGTGGAGTGGGTTATTATGACATGTAACATGTCTACCTCATAGCTGGCATTGTAGCTAGTGAATAATGATACAATACCAAGGTCACTATTTTATTATACATAGACAAATATTGGTAATAATGACCTCTACATTTTTTTTTTACTATGGACCAATCTGCCAACTGCCTAATACCAATTTATTAATTATCCTTCATTGATTTTGAAAAACAGTATTTGTAATATTGATTATTTGAATCATTAAATGTGTTTCCTATCCAGTTTTATGAGTTGCTGGATAGTTTTAAAATTGTTCTTATCAGTTTAATTAACATTCCAAACATTTGGCATTTGACCTAAAATGTCTGACACAATTAGATTATATTTGCACATGAAATTACTCTTGATTATCTTAAAATGACATCTGTAGAAGATTTAAATTTCTAGAAAGATCTAATAACATTGTAATGTTAATGTAATATAAATTAATCTGAAAGTGAATCAATCAATGTTGTGATAGAGTCATCAATAAAGAATACTTTGCTCCTAAAATACCAAATTAGGCATGAGTTTTAATAATAGAAAGCTCAAATATTAAGTATTCTATGAAATATATAAATTATTTTAATGTTTGTAGCATGACTAGTACCTTTCATGCACACTTAATCTGATTACGTTAAAATTGTGATAACAAAGAATACAATTATTTAGATAACATTTTAGAACTGGTAACGCCATCTAGTACGGCCTTTTGTAAGTTGTTGCTGCCAGTTGATTAGTTCGACTATGTACTTGTAGATGGCGCTGTATGTACAATATCCACATACTGGTAGTGATAATACATAAAATATTGTCCACTGTCTCATTCTATCAATCTTGTCCAGATTCTGGAGGCTCATTTCGGCTCTTTTCTCTACTATGTGCCCCCATAGTATGGTAGCTCTAAGAAATCTTACTGGTGGGGCTAATCAGACAAAAATATTTCGGTCATTGTCGCCTTATTCTGCAACAGATGTTTAAGACGCAACAGACTTTGTTTTCTTTTGTAGGTACTTATAATGTCCTCACATTCGTATCTTATGTATGCGGATTTTCACACGTGATGTTCCGACTTCGAATAGGTACATGGGCTTACCGATTTTATTATGTTAAAATTAACTATTGAATGTTGTACCTATAACGTGTTGTAGCTTTAGGAAACCGAGTGAGATTTCCGTAAATTTTTCCTTTACTTGCAGGAAAATTGTGCCTTGACATGTATTCTTAACAATTTTTGAATCTTGCTATGAACTGTCCTAGTTATTTTAAAGTTTATCTAATACACACCTCCATGAGTCAGCGTAATATGTCTGATATTGATGAATTAGGTGAAGAACACAACAAATTGAGACCAAGAATAGGTACGATCCAAAACCGACCGCCAACCTACCAACCAACCAGTCGCGTCTAGCGTCTCCCGTCGGCCGACAGTGTTCTACACGGTTGGGGCCTCTGGTCACATCCTGGTCGGCCGACCGACTACTACACGGTAGATTTTCACACTAACTAAACCAAGGTGACCTCTGTCGGCGGTTGGTTTCGATCATGAAGAAGGCTTATTAGGGGATATTGAAACTTTTGATGAAAGAACTTACCTCATCGTCATAAGCTAAATAAAAGAGGGTTTCCCTTATACTCCACGATGTCCCTTCCGCCAGCTATGGAATGACCAAGTTTTTTGCAGAGGGACGAACTCTTATCAATATTCTTGCTTTAAGATTGTTTTTCTGGGGTCTTGAAAGCCTGTTCTATCCCAGGTTTTAAAAGTAAATATTTCTGTCGAATCTCCATAGGTTATTTGAAGTAGACACTCCAGCTCAAAAACCCCCCGAAACTGACGAGATTGTCCCAATTGTCCCAATCAACTTTGAACCATTTGCTTCAGCGATATTTTGAATTCTATTAAAGAAATTAGTCAGATTGAGAACCAGGAATTTGCCCGTCATTTTCCCTTTCTAGCCAACGCACCTAACCAAACAGTGTCCTGCGAAACACAGTGTTTGTCACACATCGCCTTGTCTGTCTGTGTATCCCCTACTTAACGTCAACGGCCTACCAGATAAGATAGTGTAATCACTTCGCAATACTGCACATTGCTTACCTACCTCTTTGCACTTAATGTCGTAACCTGCATATTATCCTTGTGTTCTGAAGCCTGGATTTTGAAGGCCACTGCAGGATTTAAGAAAAGTTGAAGAATTCAGTAAGTGTTCAAATGTCTCTGAAGCGTAGGAGATTTTCATTTTGCTTTTATGGTTTATTATTTTTTGTCTGGTGAAATGTCACCAATTTCATTGCCATCGAATAGAGTAGAATAGAATCATTTATTTGCCATTTTTTTTTAATTAAAAAAGAAGTAGGTTTTGCATTCATCATTTTTTTAGAAATAATCACTAAATGCTCTGTCTTCAATTACCTTCTTAGATGGGCTAATGTACAGACGTCCACACTCAAGATACTATAATATCCGTCAAATTTTCCTAATGGGTTTTCAACTTTATCGCTGAACTATTATGGTTCATAGTTGATTGGGAAAATTTTGCAGATTCGAGTAGCTTGACATGCTGGCGTCTGAACTTCAGGGCCGTGTATGCATGGGTGTTTACTTATAATAGAATTGAGAGCGTGCGTTTCTATTGACATCTCTATAGAAACTTTGTTGTGAGTGAAATCCCATCGGGGCGCGGCGAATAATTAAAAAACAATGTATAGGTATTCTGAGCTGATATAGCTTCGAGTCTAGACGAACCTAGGTAGTGCATACATCGTGCTTTGCTTATGGTCTGTCTAGACTGGTTCAAGGCAATCTACTGGCTACTATAGCTGTTTAATTAGTGTTACATTACAGATGAAATTATTTTCTAAAGCCATAAGCTGAATAGTATTCTCCAAGATAGTCTTATAAGCTAATAGAACTATGAAGACTTATCTTAAAAAAATCTTTTACTAGAAATAGAGCGCTTACTACTAAAACTTATTGATGGATAATATCTCAATAGTTTGTCTATACTTCAAGTCTGCGTTAAGATTATTCGTCGTTAAGAAAACATGCGAAACAGGAACACAAATAAACACTTCATTATCTTCAACAAAAAATAGCATGTTTCCAAGTTTACAAATGTTTTTTTAAAGAAACCCCTTTCAGTGGTTGTTTTACTCGATGGTAGACTCGAACCGTGGAATCGTGATTGATGCTTAGTTTAATTAACAGTTACGCTATTGAGAGGAATCGTAATGATCGTCCTGTCCTCAAATTATACACACTCACGGGTCTTACTAGCGATGAAAATTATAAAGGATCCGCTACCTCTATTTCTCCCGACATTTCGGCCGAATTATCCCAACCGTGGTCACTGGTGTAATCCTGTCTTGTTGCTGATACAAGTAGATCTACTAAGATGACCTGGAAAATCTTTTAAGAAAAACCCAATCTCCATTCGTGGTCTTAAAAAGTACCGCCTTTAGCGCCAGCTTTAAACCATCTTCTTGAACAAAGTTAATAGTCTATATCTAGTACTAAAGCCGGTACTTTTAAAGGCCACGTTTTATAATAATGAGCCCTGTGAGGATTTGATCCTGTTTCAATCTTCAGTTGCAATAGCGACCACAAAGCATACTCGAGCAACGGATTTGAGTATATTGGAGCCAGTTCTGTAAAACGTTGTTATTACGTCGATCGAAAGTAAAATTTCATGCACCTGGACTGCGTTTTAGCTCATCGTCCTTCATGGTTGACCTAGGTTAGTTTCTGCGTAGTTACGTTCAAGAAACGCAGTGCTTACTACGCAGTAAATCCCAAGTCGCAATGGACCAATATAAATTTCTTTAGTAGGTGTTAATGATATGGTAGGAATTCGGGCTTTCTGTAAAATGTCTGGAAGTAAAAATAGTTCATTCACGCTTCCGGCATGGCCCAAAATATTTACGTATGGATTTATTTGGGTTAAGTTTGAGACGTTAAATAGTAGCTTGTGGTTAATTATATAAGACGGTAAGGTAACCAGGATTGAAGCAAATGTGAAATATGAAAGGGTGTGGCAGTTATATGTGTGGGATGCACTTTTGTGTTTGTCATATTGATCTGTATGCGAGAGATGAAATATTTCGTATTCAGTCCTACATCCAGAATAGAGTAGTTCGATATTCAAGCGCATGTCTGATGGAAATGGGTCTCCAATTAGTGCGCTGCGTTATTGAATCCTGCCTCGATGCACCTAGCCCGGCCAGTTCCCCTTTGGCTACCGGTATAGCAGCTTGTTAAAATGTTGCCTAAACTACTTTGGTTTCTGCTAAATTATTAAACTTTCGGTCAATAATTGTTTTTGAATGAGAGGACGGGGACGTAAGCGGCTCAGGAAAAAAACTGTAAGTTGTTTTTTGAAATCTGATATCTTGTACGAGTAGCTAAGTCGGGCGAGGACAATGAAATTCTTCCAAAATGCATAGTCAGCACTTCAGCAGTGTGCAGTATTATTGGTGGAAGCATTAATCTCTATTAGCGTCGCAACACAGCGCTGTAGTAAGTACGTCTTTATATTGCACTCACTGTTACCGAGTGCAGCCAAACGATAAGGTCACTTTGTCCAAGGTGGGGAGGGCTACAATACCAGCCGTTGCGACACGTCTCGTCCGCTGCTTGTGCGACTCGCCGTAGTCTGTCTGTCTGTAGCGATACATTGCCGATTTAAAAAGTTATTTTTTAAAATAAGAAGAGTGAACGCGCTCGGTCGTTCCCACTGCGCAACGCGACGCGGCGCAGCCAGTGTGCGTTGAGGCAGTCGCTAGGGCGGACACCGACACTCCGACATTCACTATAAATCGTGAGTAGCGAAACATTTCTTTACAGATTCTTGTGAGAAAAATTATCTAGAATATTTTTTTCATAACACCGGTATGAACAAATTGTGTGTATGCAGTGTTTAGAGTGGTTGGTGATGACGTATTTTAGGTTAGGATCTGACAGTTACTACGCCGCACAAAATGAACATCGTTTGATGCGAACGAACGACGCAGTTAGCTTGGTATCGGCCGGCCTTTTGTTGCTAACGGAGAAACAAAACTAACTGCGTATTATATATTATGTGCAATATAGTTGCTGATAACTAGTACTATGGTAATTCTGTAGCAATTTTTTTATCTCTATATTCTAAGCTTCTAGGTCATGGTTTGAATGAATAAAAACGACGAAGTAAGTACGTATGCGTTGGATTGCAGGTTAATAGAAAGTTATCGTTACACCTATAATATGAATTAAACATAAAGTACTCCAAATTATAGTGTTGTTTGTTTCATTAAATGTACAACATATTTATGCAATCACTTACAATTGTTTATCAACATTGTATAAATGAGATAACAAAACAAGTGGAGTAGTAACATTGACCAACTTTAATCTATAGCCCCACGTAGAGATATGTACTAAATAGATAGATTTTTAACTCAATATACTCAATAATTCCAATAAATGTTATGTACTTTAAAGAAGAAAGAAAACAAATGAGCTTCTTGCAGATTCTCTTAAAACAAAAGAGTTCAGAACTTGATTGAATGCTCCCATTCCTTGAAGTATTGTAACATGTGTTAGCAATGTATAACAACATTGATTTTTAAAACGCAATAACTACAACATGCTGTTACTAATAATAGCAAGTAGTTAAGATTACCCGTGTAGATTTCTTGGTGTTACGCTGTAATGGTTCTTGAGAACTAGTGTTACTGAAAATCTTTATTAAGAACAAAAATACCCTTGACAGAACCCATACCACTCGAAATTTCCCTAAATTTGGGCGAAACGCAACTATTATTGGTACAATGTTCAACTTATTGTTATAAGGTCTGAATCCTTTGTTTTCACTTAGTCACGCACATTTTTAAGACTAACTGTGCTGGAGAAATGTACCATAATTTCTGGAAAGTTCTGAGACCTATAGTTCATGTTAATAAGTGGTTTGGAGCCAGCAGTCTATACATAACGTTATGAAAGCTTATGGGTTTGTCTTTGGGATAGCTCTATCTCTGAAGACTTTCTGGTTTCAGATGCAAGTTAGCGGTCACTACGAACATAGTATTTGACATACGTCTTGATACATATTTCTCACCTTGTACATTATATCCCTATACCAAGGATATTCTTATTTTTCTCTGGTGGGTAGTCATCAAATCACCCCTGAAATGTGGGGCTGCACCCACAGAGGGAGAGTCACACTTTTATTGACTAAAACTCAATTTTGTCCCTTCTAGAGCCCTTTCTATGCCAGGGCCTCGGTAACTCTTGTCACAAAGCCGCAGTCCCGACATGTAGACAAAGGATCTGGACTCATTATTTTGCTGATATGCTTCTATATTTTTAACGTTTCTTCTTTTGAAAGGAAAATCCTCCTAATATTTCAAAGTACGGTATCTCATATCATAAAAATGAACCTCATTTGCGAATTGCTTTGATTTTATCAGCTGGTATTCTGCGCCATTATTGTAAAGTTGCCCGGAATAACATTTACTGTATTCTCACTTAGCAACTGTCTGTTGTCATGTGAGTTCACGCGAGCACTCCCGTAATCTATTGCCCTTTATGCACATACATATGTTTCGTTACAACTATAACATACATTTGACGAGACTTGTATTGTATTTGTGAAAGCTTTTGTATTTTGTTTATACTTATGAAAATATAATTGAGAATATAAAAAAATAAAGCGAGTGGTCATATACAAGTAAACAAAGTAACAAAATTACTTTAACATTTTTTTATTATGTCAATTTATTACGTTCGTAGTAAACTTTGTTACTAGTTGGGTCAACTTTCGAAAAGGCTGGTTTTGACATTTACTGCGACATTATTGCGTTGTTCAGTAAAAATAATACCCTTCATTAAACTTGTACATTGTATTTATTATTAACTAGTTTACAACATAATACTTGAAATTTATTATGTAGGTAGTTTCAGTTGAGCTAATTATTTTTAACTCTTCCTCTTAAAAATACTAAAATACCGCCTGCCTAGATATGTATTTAGGATTGCAATTATTACTCGTATACTTAGTGTTACTCTGTCATAATACACATTCTAACGTAAGCTCAGATTTTAATAAAAAACATTTTAAAACCTTACAGTTAAGCCCACAGAGTTGCTAATTCAGCAACGCAAAAACTACCATTTATGCAATGTTATCTACAGATGATAGATATATTTCTGACTTACCACTTCCTTTGGCCTTTGTTATATTAATTTTACTTCAAAGTGCACTTGCAATATTAATTGTATTTTAAAGTATAACGTCGCAAAAAATAATAAATTCTCCCTTTTACAAACTGTGAATTAGAATGACCTTGGAACACCCTATTCGCAACGTTTTTTTGCCCTTGAATCATTTGTTTGTCGAGTCATCTAACGCCCGAGGGAATACCCTTTTGTGAGGGTTGGCAACAGTTCGGAACTTTGCGTTTTTGCGTTTTCACGGTCACGTTTGGTTAAGGGTGACCTCAGAATATACTATAGGTAGAGAGTAATGGTATTTGCGTGAAAAAAATGGCTAAACATTGTGTTTCTATGGTATGATCAAAGTTAGTCTAACAGTATTAAAAGTATTTTACTTAATATTATAAAGCTAAATACTTTGTTTACCATAGAACTGATTTGAGAAAATCTTTCAGTGTAAGATAGCTCATTAATCGAGGAAGGAATTATTAATTTCCTGATCTCTCTCCGGTCGTGTCGGATTGCTGTCCCAACAGATTGTGAGAATAAGGAAATATAGAGTGCACCTGTATCTGCGCAAATGCTTGTGTATTATAATAATGTCCTGCGCAGCTGGCAGATTTTCTTACAGAGATCGGCTGGCAATAGACCTGGACACCATTATACTTATTATTCGGGTGTGCGGACTTGTTCCTACGGGAAGCGACATAAGCAACTTTGCGTCTATGAACTCTAACGTTCCTCCACAGAATATTATTAACTGCAAATGTTAGTTTCTCTAACCTATAGCATATAAGCCAAATAATAATACAGTACCTACATTTGCAATTTTTCATCCTCTACTCTCATATCAGACGGAGCTGTAGCTAGAGTTGTTTGATATTTTGAATACATACTTGGAAAGCTAACTTTAAAGCAAAATGTCCATCATCAAAATCCCATTACGCTGGCGCCATTCTACCTGATCATCGAATGCACGCAAAATGCATGGTGTCCGTGACAGTATTGATTTTCAATTTTCCAACTGGTTGCGACGCTCCATCGTTAAATATAAATGCGCGTAATTTCGACCTCAAAGCCCAATGCAGCGCTGCACGTAACATCGCGCACGAAACTCAATTTAATTTCATCTCCATTGCGTTTTTGGTACACTATTTATAAAAAAAACAAGTGCCAAAAAGGCGATGGATAGTGTTTACTTTAAAATTGTCGTCATTTATAATATGGTTTGTTAGTATTGGAGCTTTGCGATTGAGATCAGCGAGCCCACTGCGCAGTTTAAATATTTTCAATCTGGATGACGTCATCGATTTTTTCATAACTGCGACGCACGTGGGTTGTGGCATTTTAGGTATTCGCTTACGTTACAAAAAATGTGGAGTATTATTTTCGAGGTAACGTTGGTTTACATATGGAAAGTATTACTTACGTTATATTATTTTAAGTACTTCGAGAATTTGATCACGTTTTTGGATAGGAGCTCTTAAATTTTGTTTGCCAATATATTTGTCGTGACTCGTCTCGCTCGCCGCGTACCAAAGGTGCAGAATGCGTTTTATGATAACTGATAAGCAAGCAATCAATTGTCAGCCTATCACATTCCACTGGTGGTCGAGGACCTCTCAGAAGTCATATCTATTAGCAGCCAATGTGTGAATTTGTTTTTATATTTATTTATAGTGTTTTGTGTCGCAGTTAGAGAGGGACACAAGGGTTTTCGAAAAGATTCCAGATGCGTCTTAAATTGGGAATCTGAATCTCAGCAATCATATCGTACCTTTAAATTTATATTGGCTCAGTATATATTTGTTAACGATCTCATTGGATGCAGACGTCTTACCAACAGCTTCTTTGACAAACAAAGAAAATTCAAACAAATAAACGAATTTGATCTCTATTTTCATGATAATTAAATTTATGTTGCTGAGATCATATCCCCTATTGAAAAGACACCCCTGTCTAGACAGCGAAAATATTTAACAATATACCCATCTGCTGATCTAACCCTGCCTCCGCTGGTGTCTACCTACAAACCCGTATAGGTAACCGGTTTGCGCCAGACGTCTAGGGTACGCCCCATCCCCTCTTCGTCCGAAATAGCATTTCAGGATGCAGTATTGATCGGCGGACCGGAGAGTCGGGTGGCTGCAGCGGGGGGGTTCGCCCGGGACCTGCGGAGATGACAAAGAGAAATGCAGCCCCGTTAAAATTATTAGTTTGATTCGGGCGGTGGTGCTGGCTGGTTGTGTGGCTCTTATTTTTTAGTTTAGAGTTATTGTTTTTTCTTTTCATGTAGGTAAGTAAGTACGTTTTCAATTTAATTTACTTCCTACTTTTAAGTAGTTTTTAATTATTTTACTAGATTCTATTGAATGTTTATTTTTTTGAATTCGTCGCGTTTTGGGAATATAGTTTAGGTGTGCAAATTGGAACAAGTTCCTAGATGTGATTTTGCTTTGGATAACGGCTGACGTGTTTTATTCAAATTCCTTTAAGGCATATCAACTCTTTGATTGAAATGTTGGTTTTCATACGTATTTTATTATGTTACCTGTACGAACTAAGAATGTTACTTTGTGGTACCTACAGGTTTAAATAGGACTAAATGTTCGCCTCGAATCTGTATGCTACAGAACATTGCACTTACGCTCGTATATTTTATGATCAATAACATGGACTGCACTTATCCTCATAAATTCTCTATTCCTTGTGATGTGCCAAGTGCAATTGCATTTTGTACTAGCTTTAAACCTCGGCTTCGCTTAAATTTTACACTCAGAACGATTACTTACAACGTATGTTTACCATCATGTACCTAATAATTTTTGAAAATGGTTTTGTAGTTACGGCGATTTCCGCCTAAATATAAACGTTCAAATCGCAATCAATTACATTAGCTGGTCTTGCAAAATGGCTGGAATTGCAATTAAAATTACATCAGCTGGTCCCCGCGGTTCTACAAGCGTCCCGATACAACTATTTTCGGCACCCGGTTAAAAATTTATGCCCTTTCGCAGGCTTTCTGTGTACTTTCATTTAAATCGGTTCAGTAGTTTTGGCGTGAAAGCGTGACAGACAGTAACTGTGTTTTCTAATAGTATTAAGGATTTGTACAAGACTGATTTGAAAATTATTGGGGGTGGCCTTTTTTGTTCAGTAGTGGACGTCTAACGGCTGAAATGATGATGATGAAGATTACCTTAGTATCGTGTGACAATTTAAGTTAGAATATTCAATCCTTTGCAATCAATTCGAGCCAGTTAATTTTATTTACGTCTATTTACCTTTAGAAAATAAGCTTATTTTATAAAGTGATGGTCCAGTGGTGATGGCCTCGACTCTCGATGCGTAGTTTGCCGGTTCGAAGTAGAAGCGGCGCGCACAAGACAATTGCGCAATATCCGAATGCGTTGTGCACTTCTTCGTCGTTGCTATAAAAACGTTTTAAGGAAACTGGAATGTTCTAGAAAGTTTAAATCGTAAACAAAGTTCAACTCGAGTTTTGCTTGCGACGTAAATTAAGAGTACCTACCTACTGTTTTCAAATTTTATTGATGGGGTGAGACAGTTTTTTGGAAGGAGGGAGATTTTCTGGAAGGGTCTGTTTTTATTTCTGACCTATAAGATTCGTTTAGATACCCAAATAAACGATTATGATTTAGACACATAGAGGGTATACGCATACTTTAACAAACAGCACAGACACGCATCAAGTTACCCGAAACTGTCAAATTTATCCAATGGATTTTGAACCATATACTTCAGCGATAAAGTTCTATCTGATAAGGAAATTTGACAGTTGTAGTAGCTTGATGTGCTGGCATCTGTACCTATAGGTATGGGGAACCAGTGTTATATACATAAATTGGAATTGAATATAGAATCTTTGTCATTTCTCGGTTTTTAAGTGTTTGCCTCTACGGCAAATTCTATCAATAGGTATATTTTCATAATTTGAATTATTCGCCCATAATAGGAGCAGGGATCCGTCTTATTTGTCCTTCGTTGTGGTTCATCGCTGACCTTATGCACCCAGTCCCCTTCTAGAATGTTCGGTGTCAAATGCATAAACTGCATGTACATCCTGATTGAGGATCATTCTAAATGACTTCCTCATATGGACTGTGTTTATCAGGTGTGTGATAATGAAAATACCTAAGGGTTGTTATTTAGAGAGTTTATTTATAATGGTCTCTTTGTCATTATCGAATAGGTATATCCTGTGACCTTGGTTGGTAAAATGCTGAAATACTATATTCCAGTAACGTTAGTAATCGATGGTAAACAGGTTGAACAACCATCTTTAAGTAACATATACTGATCGATTGGGACTTACAGTTACGAAGCCTTCGACGAATAGACGTTAAGATTACTACCTGTCTTGCCTGACGGAGAATTTGTCTAATTTATTCGTCTGTTGATTTTCAAAGCTAAAAGCCGGCTGTCATTAAACATCCTTGGCAGTCGTTACGGGTAGTCAGATGCCAGTAAGTCTGATGCCAGTCTACGCCAGTCTAACCAAGGGATATCGGGTTGCCCGGGTAACTGGCTTGAGGAGGTCAGATAGGCAGTCGCTCCATGTAAAACTCTGGTACTCAGCTAAATGCGTTTAGACTGGAAGCCGACACCAACATAGTCGGGAAAAGGCTATGGAGATGATGAGGTTTTAAAAACTAAACTGCTGATCTGATTTTGATGGATTTGGCTAATCTTGGATAATCTTTATCTAAGTGCATCGGATAGTCAAGATAAAGAGTGAAACCGTGCGAACTGACGAGGTTTTAACTTCTATATTTGACAACTGATCAAAAATAACTCAACATAAACTGTTTTACGTGCACTAAATTGCGTTTGTGGTACCGCATCTCCCTACACGCAGTGGAAACGTGCTTCTTAAAACAATTACCCCCATTCAGTACTGTCACGGTACTAAACAGTAAGGTTATTGTTTACACCTTCACGCAAATTTGAGCCTTATCTCGTAACTATACGATCTAAATTTAAGGGGACAGGAGCAATTGAAGTATGTGTTTCCAATGAGGTTTTAGTGTCAACGAACCGACAGACATTGTGGATAGACGCTTGCCTTGGTTTTTTTCTTGTGTACAAAACTTATGCGAATTATTCGATACCTACTGCGCAGTTATGTCACTTTCTGGAATTGTTTACGATTTGCGCACATGTCGCTTACACTCCTTTAGTTTCGAATTTATTTATTTTTTTAAAGTAAAGGGCTGTCAAGGTCTATGTGCGCGTGCGTCGTAATTACACTTATGACCGAGGAATCCGGGTTGCATCTTGATTACGCTGAAGTGAATTCGTTTAATTTAAATAAAGAAGTCTTGAAGCTTCTTTTAAATTGTTTTAATTGAATTACTGTGGTATGACAATAATATTTTTATAGACAAGGATTCTTTTCCTATACTTACGTCTATTTACGTAAGTGGGTACTCTTATTGCTAGTTCGTTTTCCGTTTTACGTTACAAGCATTGTAATTTAATGCGCAGTCTTTGAAAATGATTCGACTGAGCCTACAAAAATAGTTCTAAAAAACTATGGTTATAGGAAGTTCATATTCTATCTTCGTAAAAGGAGAAGAGGCTGGTGGGATTTGTGAGATGTTTGGTTTTTTAGTTTGAAATTATATTATTCAGAAGTGCATACTTCATACATTTTTGGTTATGTAAACCCGAATGTAAGAATTTATGGACTGAAATGGATGAGGTATTTTTATGAGATGTCTCGAATGTCAGACTCTCTACCATAAAGATTTTTTTTTACTGAAGATTTTACCAGTTCTTAATAACAATTAAACCTTAACTACGTCGTAACTAACATGTAACATTTCTCATAGAGAGGTTTACAAACAAACCGTGGTGCGCCTAAATGACCTGCCAGGCAAACGTAGGTATAATTTACTCATGAAATTATTATTTAAACATCCGCTCAGCTGTTTAACTAATTCGTGAGACATGCACACCGAAATGAGTTTGGTGTGTCCGTATTTGTAATGATACTTTTTTTGTACATAATATACATACACTGTCGTGCAGAGAAATGGATGTAGTATTTTCATTATTATTTCATGTAAGTAAGTAACAAATTGTTGCAAGATGTGTGTATGAGATTATTTATTAATATGCAAGATAAATATCTAAAAAGGTCATCATTGAAATTAATTTATTAAATAAAATTTTAGATCAATAAAGTAAGATTCTTATAAGAACAATTGTTGTAACAAGATTCTACTTAGTTTTCAATAGTTTCGTATGTACAATAATTCAATTGCTAGATTGCCAAACGATTTGCTTTTAATAAAATAATAATCCTCACATATTCACACAAAATTCTCTAGTCCCTAACTAGGTAAAGCTTGTACTAGTTAACTGATAACCATACTCATATACTTTACTTTTGTAAATAGACATAGGAGCACCCCCCCTATTTTACCTATTATTTCACACACAAAAGTTTGACTTATGCGAGAATGAAACCCACATTCTCTGGTGTGGCAGACAGACTCTTAACTACTACGCCATCTGGCCGTCAACATAGACGTACAAACCTGTGCCATAGGATATATCTTACACACACATTGACGTTTTTACAAATACATTGAAATATGAGATGCCTTGTCACTTTAGACTTAAACCACATTCAAATTATTGAGACTTACGTTTCTTGTACGAGCAAATTTCAGCAGTAGGTATCTATAATTAGTTCTTGTATATGAATGAGACATATTTAGACGTAATACTTGATTATACCTATTACTGAAACTGAGATCATTGTCGCAGTCACTGCCAAGTAGTTTGACGCGCAGTATGTCTGTTAACGATTGTTTTGTAATCGATTTGAACTCATTTATCGATAGTAGTACATAGTTGGTGTTTATGGATTGGTTTATTTATTTTCGACGGGTTCTATAGGTATCTATAGTTTTTTTTCTATCACAAAATAATCTCTGTATCTGGCAGCAAATGATTTTTCTGGACACCTACATCTATGGCGGAGAAGTTTTTAAAGCTATGAAACACCCCCCAAAATGGCGATGGTTGGGCAAAAAATCCTGAGTCCATAGAATATATTACCTGAATTAGCGACCACTTTAAGGTATAAAAAATATGGTATTAAAAAATAAAATGCCAGTTCATATTTATTTGCCTAAATATGTTAATGGGTATAGTCATTTTAATTTGTATACAACACATAATACTCGTTTTTGTGGTTTGTCGTGGGGTTTTTCAAAGCGTTACTCAACACAATATTAGATATATTATGCATATCCCTAATTTATTATATTGTTTTCTCATGTTTTTACCTTTCTCTTCTCTTGTTTCCAGGAGTCGCTGGGTGGCGGGGTGTACGGCTCGGTCGGAGCGTCGGGTGCGGAGGGAGGGGAGCGGCGCGAGGGGGGAAAGCGCGGGCGCAGGCCCGGCCGCAAGGCGCAGATCGACAAACAGGACATGAAGGCTAAGCTAGGTAAGGATCTATTGTTTAGATGACTTTATGTAGCTTTATTTAGTTAAAATATAAAAGATTTACGTTGACATAGGAATTCACCCTGTATAATATTTTGTTTGGCTCCAATTGGGTTCATAGTGGAACCCTAAATTTAAGTTTAATGTATTTTTAATTTTTATGAGTGAGTGAACAATACTGAAAAAATGGGTCACCGCATATCTCCATATTGATAAAAAGTTTTATTTTCCACTATTCATGGAGCTGAATGCACTTTCAGACGTCTATAAAAACTAAACTCTTGGGTGGTAAAAATTTCTTCGGTAGGTAGCAATCAACCCTGTCGGGCACAGCAAAATATATGTGGAGACTGTCCCTATAAATATATGTGGTACTATCTCACATTTCGGTCTTCGTATTTCGCGCAAATTCTAAAAGAATTTAAAATTCTCATAATTAATTTATCTAGTTGCCAAACATTACTAAAACAAAAGACAGTATGTTCGAGAACCTTCTTCAAAACCCAACAGACGATTGCATTATAATATTGTAATGATGTCTCAAATGTCTCGACGTACTATTCTCATCGGCTCACTACTCTATGGGATTTCTATGGTACTTGAAAGCCATTGTGTACCGTTGTATTTCGAAATTATTATACGCCAGCGTAATGATGTCCATTTGTTTGAGTCTGTGCAATATTATGCGTGTCTGATAATGGTTTTAAGAAGAATGTGTTTAATTCACGAAGGGATTTTTAATACTGTACTTGAGTATGAGTAGTCTAGCTGTTTTTCTTAGTACATACCTACTAGTAGATTAAAGGTAGGTCGGGTACAGACGCCAGCACGTCAAGCTGCTCTCTCAAATTTCCTTAATTTTCAACTTCGTACTTTGTAAAAAATTTTTTTGGATGGGAAATCATCAAATAATCTGATCTGATGAATCATCGAATGATGGTGAATCTGACTGAGGGTGCCGCTGAAGGGAGTGTCAGCTTTTTCCTGACTCAACTTTTATTCTATCCGAATGTAGGGAGTAGTTCCGGATGGCACGCTGAACTAGGTTAGGTAGGTCCCGGTTGTCATTAAACAACTTTGGCAGTCGTTACGGGTAGTCAGAAGCCAGTAAGTCTGACGCCAGTCTAACCAAGGGGTATTGGGTTGCCCGGGTAACTGAGTTGAGTAGGTCAGATAGGCAGTCGCTCCTTGTAAAACACTGATACTCAGCTGAATCCGGTTAGACTGGAAGCCGACCCCAACATAGTTGGGAAAAGGCTCGGGAGATGATGATGATGTAGGGAGTGGTTCCATGTAGAAGCAGGTGAAACTGACTGAAGATAGTATCCATATAAGCCTAACGTATCCCCATCATGTTCAAGCAGAGCGTAGCAGGCAGTCGGCGCGGGAGTGTCGGGCGCGCAAGAAGCTCCGCTACCAATACTTGGAGGAGCTCGTGGCGGATAGGGAGCGGTCTGTCCTGGCGCTTAGGAAGGAATTGGATAAGGTTTGTACGTAATACTGTTTAATATTTCATCTAAGTATTTGTTGTAGTTAAGCCATTCTTGGTATGATTAGGCAACGATGGAAGGCATAGATGAGCCTTAAATACACTGGGCTATAAGAGCTATTGTTTTAGAAAGCCTAGATGAGCCTAAAACACACCGGTCTATAAGAGCTATTCTGTTTTAGAAAGTCTTATGGACGAATGGCAAAAGTGCTTTAAATAATCAGTATTATTCATATGTATATCAGTCTAAAGGTCATTGTCGCATTATTTTTTCTTCCTAAATTAGTCGCTAATGTGGAAAATAGACATTTTTATAAGCGGCTCGCTAAGTAAGAAATGATCCATACATATTTCAACTGTCTGTTATCACTTAAAAACACTCATTTAAAGTTATGCTAGGAAAAAAACTTGTGCTTAAATCAAAAAGTTTATTAAATCAGAAAAAATAGTCAAAAAGACAAAGTATTAACTTCAAAAGCTGAAACTTCGTTTTCTCCATTTCCAGTATTACAAGTGGAATTTGGAGCTAGACCAGGGGAGGATGCCGGAAGGGTTGGAGGCCGTACTCCAAGAGATGGGGATCGTCAAGCAGGAGGAGAGTAAATCCTTTCTATCATAGCTTTTTTTATGTAAATACCACATAACTTAATTGTAAGGGATGAAGAAATGAAGATTCACATTGTTCTGGTGTTCACCATACATTTTGATTATTTAACAGCTTGAAAGCAAATATGGAATTCAACACTACTATCAAAAGAACACTTAAAATAACCTAAATAACACGTCCGTGTACACATAATCTCAAAAGAAAATATTAAAAGAATGCTACAAATAAATCATCAATGCATAAAATCAAACGCGAAAATATAGACCACAAATCAAAGAAAGAAATTGCGACTGATACCATCAAAAGTCAGAGACTATTCAAGATTTCAAATATGGAGAACGTCTAGCAAATAAGTAAGGGCGGGCATAATGAAGACAAGAAGGAACATTTTCTAGTAGCCGTAGACCTAGTCTAATGGGTTGAATTGAGCTATGATACCGTCTCATCCACCTTATTACTGTCTGAAGCGGTACACAGAATGCCTTAAAGTTTAAACCTCATTATTCTCTAAAAAGTGAACGTCAAACCAGTTCGATATTAATTATTAATTTTAACTCTTCTGTGTACCGCTCGACTTGAGGACTTAAAATGAATAAAGGTCAATTTTGCTTATTCAGACTACGTTCTGTACCTGGTGTTTGCTACTACAACCCCCTACTCTGCCTATCTTGCCCTCATTTTGCTTCGTCGAAGTAGACCTGGAAGTTTGAACATCCATGTCTGGAAGAAGGTTATAAAAATGTTGTGACATAATAATCACGTTGAACATACAAAAAGATACAGTTTTTTACAAGCAATAAAGGATCAGCGACTTGGGGATAAAATGCAGAGTTTAGAAGACTTTGGTGCTATCTGCAGAGCTAAGCCAAGCAATATTATACAACTGATTAAATGGTCTAAATCGAGTTGAGATCATGATTTTTATATGCAAATTAAAGTACAATATCACCAGTACGTTTCACTTTCTCAACTTTTTTTTGCACTGTTTTCTCATTCCATGTAATAAAACAAATATTCACGTATGGGGTTAAAATGCTGAGTTTTTTTAATATCATGATACTTTCTGCGTATCTAAGCGGAGCTAAGCTTACTTACTTGAGCGGTACAGAGAAACTTGAGCTGTTTCAAACTAAAGTACTTACAAAATGACCAGTATTCCACGCTATCAAGTTTTCTTTGTACCGATCAATATTGAGACAACAGATCGACAGTCAGACAGGCGTGATTGATGTTTATGATACGTAGCAAAACTCTTTGTGTAGAAATCTACACCGATAGTATATAATTAACGTCAAATGGGGAAAAATGCAGAGATTACTACAGAGTTTTGGGGAATGGCTGCGGAGTTAAGCTGAGCTAGACAGTGTTTTTTTTTTACTTAAATTACTGATTGAATAGTACAGGAAGATTTGTCATTTAAAGAGCCTCTTTAGCTCAATTTAGCTCAATTTGATTGCCTTTCCCATTTAAGAGTATTTTTTATCCCCATGTCACTCATGCCTTTTTGCAAACATCTTGTCTATTTACGTCCATGCCGGAATTGAAAATGAAGTAAATTGATCACCTATTTTTGAGTTAGAAATTTTTATCAATGTTTGAGTTTTCATAGGTGAACGTGATGATAGTGTGAGTCTTAAGATAATGGCTAATTAAGTATTTTGTTATATTAGTAACATAGGTTTCAAAAACACAATTAGATTTCGTTCCTGTTCGGACAAAACTTTCTTTTGTTTTTAAAATTTCCAAAGTTTGTACGGTTATGTTTTTGGTTATTTTAGATTTTTATATAATATTTTTTTTCTTATAGTATAGCGATACACAGCGTCATAGTTCGAAATTCGAATTTAAACGGCATGAAATGTCAATTTAGTTTTATTGTATCGTGATTATGTTGGTAAGAGCTTAGGATGGTAACTGTGTGCTTGTAAGTTTGTATATAATTTATTTTTCTATAGATATTTTTAAGCAACTATTTTTATATGGCTGTATCCTAAATATTAATATTAAGGGGAGGTCCTTTTAAGAAGTGTATATATGAATCCTTTGCAATGTCGGAATTGTTTAAAAAGTTGTTATATCGTGCGTGTTCGATTTAATTTTCGTGTGATCTGGGTTTTTGACGTACAACTTTTTTTAAATATTTTTTTTAGGTGTTGAAAGTTTGAACAATTATCTTTAATTAAGGTTTTAGGGTTTTGCGTTCTATAATTTAAAAAACCGAATACAATACAATTTACAAGTTTTATCTTAACTGAAAAAATCCGGGAAATTCATTGACATACTAACATGGAAAAATAATTTAATGAAAAAATACGTTTTCTTTATAGTACTTTAACTGGATGCATGAAACCTTTATTTTCCAAACATTTTAATTTAAAGTACGATTGTGATTAGGCTAGAAGCCATAGATTATAAGGTATATATTAGGACGCTACGAATATATTATAAGATCATATATAATATATATATATATATATATTGAGAGGAACTCGAACACAGGATATAAAATATAGGTTTTTATTGATAGGATATTTAAGGATAAATATGTTTAAATATTTAGAACGTACTTCCTTTTTATTATTATTTTATGTGTCTTTAAAAAGGTTAGACTTAAACAGTTTTGACCTTATTTCTAATACCTATGATCGATTACAATAATTATTTAATAATAAGTATTATACTTCAAGAAGGTTTGACTAAAAATACGGAATATATTAGGATCGTAATAATAATTATAGATAGTGTGTTTTACATTGCGAAACTCGCACACTGAATATAAATAAACTAATATTTATAATTATTAATTAATCAGGTCGTACTATTAATAATATGATAAAAATACTGGAGTAGATACCGGTCGTACAGACTAGCTTAAGTTGTATTTGATTAAAATTAAGATTTGAAATACATAATATGATATTTAACAAGTAAGTAAGTCTTAGTACCTAGTAAGAGACGTGAGTGTATATGGTGTGTGAAAGAGAGAGGGGAAAGAGAGACAAAGAAAGGGGCAGTGTGTGCAAGAAGGAATGTATGTGTGTATTGCAAAATTTAAAATGAAAATTCTAAATGTGAGTTTGCACTGAATTAATATATTAATACCATTCAAAGAAAAGAAAAGATACCTAAATGATAAAATGGCTTTCCTGTCTAAAAGGCTTAATATAAAGAAATTATACACCAACATTAATAAAAGAGAAGATTATTGCCATAAACTTGGTACAGTCGCCAAATTACCTTAGGCATATTTTTAACATGAAAATTCTACCTGAAATTTGATTCGAAGATTTTTTTCTACAATATGAGATTTTGATAAGCAAAACATGCAATCTCTTTTATCTGGTACCCAAATATAATAAAAATGCAACAATTTAAATATCTAATAACGTTTATATCAGCTGAAAAAATAAAAATAATTAAACGGTGTTTTCTATTTGCAAAATTTCAGACTTCATATCCTTAATGTATTAATCTTTTTTATTGCAAATCTTACAGCTACCTACATACGTGTCGATACGGCTTTTTGTAAATAGAAAGAAAGAAAATTTTCTTCAAAAATTTCGTTTTGAGACGTTTTTAAGGTTTTTTGGTGCGAACTCACAACAATAGAATATGATAAGTACCTTTATTTGAAAAAGTAATTTTGGCTGTGTGTATGAAATATGTATATCCTAATGCTTGTTCCAAACGACGAGTAAAATAAATTAACGTGCGGACTTTTACAGAAACAATAGACTATCAACTTTTTATTTAATAATATTAAATGTGTGATATATTTTTTTTATTTTGTGTCAAATCATCATTTTCGGGTTGTCATAGCCCATCGGTTGAACTTGCATTTCCATCTGCAAGCGTCAATTGTTATGTATGGCTTTGTCAAATATCAATAATTTCTGTAGAAGTACGCACACTAACAAAGTATGGTTAGCACATAAAGCCTTATAATTTTTACGGTTAATTTTACCTAGTAAATAGTTTGTTTAATAATTTTATTTAATTTTTAAGCATTATGATTAAAGTCGTAAACGGCTACTCGTCAACTGAGTGATAAAATCATAGAATTTTTGCTTTACGTGCCAAAACAAGATGGCGTCTTATTGTTATGTCTGCTGAAGAATGTGTAATATATAAAATATAAAACAGATTTAATACTTAGATGCTATAGTATGTAGATTGAGTTCGCATTTTTATATAATTTGTCTATTAAAATAATACATTTAAATCGATTATAGTCCACACGCACAGCTTATATATAAATAAATCAATAAATAAAAAAACATTTAAAGTTACGAATATCGAATAAGATTAAGGTTAATAATAAAAAACATAGTAGAAATTAAAATCTGGTTAAAATAGCCGTAACTACAATCATTGACATTGAAATCAAAATATAAGTTTATAACATATTTTATTTTATTTTATTATGGGTATAAAATACCGTTTTAAATATTATAATATTTAAGTTTTGTTTATTTTAATAAAATCACACTCTTTACCGGTCAATTATTAGTTTTAATTTTGATTTAGTTTTCGATAAAATACTTTGAAGTGGCTGAATAGTCTTATACTAGTACGCTTTTATTTTATAATCTGTGTATTTGATCAGGAATGGGTTGCACTCACATAACATTATCGTGGAAATAATTATGTAATATTAAGCAACTTTAAAAAAAAAATGTCTAGTCTTGACTGTGTACAGTGGGGGGTTTAGTTAGAACGTTTGTCACGCAATAAGAAAAATATGGAGTTATTTTTATGATGTTTTTCTCCGCCATGAATTACAGAGTAACTATTTGAAATCACTATAGTTTATTTATTTATTTTTATTAAATAGAACGGCCGGTTACGGATAGCCCTATCTACCAGATAAATAAAAAAATGGAACAGATTTTTTATGATATTATCTGCCAGATAAATTATCTGGAACTTATCAGCAACCTGTGAAACTGACCCTAAATATTTTAAATTTAAACTAGCAATTTTATTTGTCGTGCATTCTTCTCACAAAAAAAAATCAAACATTCTGACATTATCATTTTCCATTCATCTGCAAACACACGAGTTCAGAAAAGCGTTGATTGCGGCTTCTGTTTCAAGGACCTGTTAGACAATATACAGCAATACAATTTTATTTGTTCAAAATGTTACGATAAAAAAGCAGGCTTGCGTTAATTAATATTTGATATTAAAATTGAAAGTCAAAAACATGACAGCTTGGTTGGTGATTTGATGCATTATATTACTGGTATTATTTTTTTGGTATCCAAAAATATGTATGTGAGCTCATTCCTGATATAAAATTGTTGATTAATATAGTTTTATTCTTTAATATGTCGGCAATCCGCCTTAGGTTTGTATGTTATTTTAATTTACATAACACATATTAATTACTTCCATTCGCGATCTGCGAACATTACAATAGTGTCTTAGTTTGTATTCGACCTTAAGCTTTCTTAATTTTAATAAGATTTTCGTAAGAAAATATTTTTAAGTTCATACAACTATTATAAAACGCAACAGATTCTATAATAACTTTTAATTATAATTACGAACAAATATTTTAATTTAGGTTACACCGACTTTGATTAAGGGATGTGCAAATTTTATTTTTATTTTTGAAATATCAAGGTTCATTCTTGACTATACTTTAAAACAAGATATTTCTTTCTGTCCAACAAAACTTTGCACTGTGGTTCAGACAGTGTGATTTTCGAAAACAAAATGAAAAATACTTCATACAACCAAAAGGAAATCCACCTCAATTAGGTTATAAAAAATCTCATACACGATATACGAAATACAGACAAAACCTATTAAACTACGATTAAAATAACTTAATTACAGTTACTGAAATATAAAACAAACTGGCTCAAATAACCTCATTTCGTATATAAAAAAAATATTTTGACGTGTAAAAGTGTTGATTTTTATCTCTAGGCATTTCATTTTTAGTTCCAAAACTCAACAATAATCTCCTATTTGAAATTTAAAATAAACACAAATTGAGAAAAAAATGTAATTCGAGGCTCTGAAAATTAAATTTTGTTTATGTATCACAATTCTATCAACATATTATTTTTACCGTTCAAAAACGTCATCAAATCATACTTTTTGTCAAAAACCCGATTCTTTGTATATTTTATCATCAAATTCTCATTATAAATTTAAGATTGTATACATTTCTATTCATAAACAAATATTTATACCTATTTTATTTTTAATTAAAATACGTTTTGATTTGTTTTAAGTATTGTGTTTTATTTTACATATTTTTTGTGATAAACAATAGCGATTTATTTATTTATTATTAAAAATACTGAAAGATATTCCAATACAACACCATATTAATTTAAAATGATATTACTGTCTAAAAGAATAAGGTTGAAATTTGGTCCCTTCCAGCAACAAACATTTTAATACAAAAGTCATTTTTCATAACAAAAATCAAAACTGAGCACTTCCATGGCTGTATAAAGCATATCGTGTATGGGACTATACTTATAAGAGTTATAATAAGCTAGTTTATATAAGTAATAATTATAAGTTTCATAACATATAGCTGCATTGTGACCAGGTTGATCTCATCACCAAAATATGACACTTCCTTCATATTTCAAATCCAACCGATTTTTCTATTTTATAAAATTAATTAATATAGAATTGTCGATAAATACCTGTATATATAATCAAGAATATAAATAATAAAATGGGAACGTTTCAAGTAGAATTAAATTTGGCGTAAAACATAAGCAATATTGTACATAACGCGGTCCTGCGATGATGTGAAAGCCAAATTTACTGTAGATAGATATATGTTAGAAAAGCAGCATGTTAAACATAGGTTTAAGTCATTAGGTACGTGTTTTTCATATTCATTCATAACAATTTCCATTAAAATCATGAAAAAAAAACATTCTAAATTATCAAGGAGCTACAAAAACGCCTATTTTTATTGCAAATATATAATAATCAGCTCATTATCTGCTCAATCAAAAAAGAAAATGGAAAATGAACGTAATTCGCATATAAAATAGTATTCTGATAGTACATATTACGACTTTTTGCTTCGACCTGCATGTATATTTTGACGTTCTAATAGTGTATACAATCTGATGACGTATCCTTATGTGGAAAGTTATAAAAAACTACAATGTTGTATGAACAATCATGGGAAGGCGTTAGTTTTACTTGGATATTGAAATGAAGACAATGAGGAACTTTGGGCCCGTCTCGCTTTCAGCAATAGATAACTCAATAAAGTGTCGAAACCTGATCAATATTTAAGACACCTCTATTGCTGTAACTACTAAGTAAGTCCTTGTTGATCAAGGCGTTAGTTTCTACCACCGAAAATTTTCTACCATATATGCACCGTGGTTTCTACCATAGATTATAATCATGTTACGTGTCATGTCTGTTGTAGTTCCTATCACAGAAAAATTTCTACCATATATGCACTGTGGTTTCTACCATAGATTATAATCATGTCACTTGTGATGTCTGTTGTTGAATTTTGTAGCTCCAACTATTTTCAAAAATCATTGATCTCACCTTCGACTCATATAAAATTCATTTCCTTTTCATAATCATAGTAAAACAATTAATTTCTTCATTAAAAATCATAACGTTGCAAACTCCGGAGTATTTTTAAAATAGATTAAGTAAGCATAATTTAGCGCGTTTCGATAACGACAAAAGTGGGATGAAAGAAACTATGGAACTATTCTATATAAGTCCTTGTATTTCATAGTTATTTTTAGGAAGTAGTCTACCAAATTACATTTATTTAGATAAGTAAGGAAACTGTTACATTGTTGCCTATATGTTAGGATTATGTTAGTTTAGATTATGTAAGTCTATGAGTGGGCGTTCGTGTAAACATGTACATCAATTTACGTTGTTTATTTGGGCTATATAAAGGATATGGAGGAAGTTAGAACATGGATGCTGCTAAATAGAAGTGGAAATTAAAAGGTGCTAGATTTTGCATTTATATTGAAGACTCGAAAGCAAGATAATAGTCTGTAAAGGCGATAATCAAATATTCGTTTCTGAATAATGCCAGGCTTAATTGCAAAATCATACAGTCTGCACAACTGAAGATTTAATCTACAGTTACTAAAAATATGCTAAAAGTAACAAAAAGATTATAAAGTTATAATTTTATTTAAGATGTTCCTAAACTATTTCTTATCTCTTTATTACACAGCTCGTGAAAATTAAAGTTAAAATCATAACAAGGTACGTACCTTACCAGGCCTCGATACAGCGTAGTCATAATTTTGTGCCGTCATACATGCAATAGGAACCAATAATCACTCATCAAAAATTGATTTCTAAAAACTTTTAGGTGCGCCGGCAAGTTAGCAGTCTCTTAAATGTCACCGAAATCATAATTCCTAGGAAATATGTAGCGTTGTTATCTATTGATACGTTAGTTAAATGCCATTTATAAGGTACTAACTGATGTCCGTCACACGTTGTCCTGTGTTTTTTCTTTCATAAGAACCTTCTTACAATAACAAACACAAAAAAGGGAAATCGCTCCAGCCGTTAACGCTTGACAGCGTGACCAAGGGAAATAGGGTTTTATTGTTATATAAATAAGAATGAAAATTAGACTCAATCGAGTTAAGAACTTCTTTTTGTTAAGAAGTCCTTAAAAATTCGTATGTCCTTTCTATAGCCCAATTATAAAATCAAGTTCCATTTTATTATAATTGAAAATCTAGTTTTAAATTCATTCTTGTAAATTACACACAGGAGTCGTCGTCAATTTGTTCCAATGTGTAGTATGTAATGCCTTGATTTTAAAATTATCCAGCCTAAGGTTAGTTTTGATAAGTTAGTGATAAAGTGTTCTTATAGATTGCATGAATGTTTGTGCATTAGTTGTAAAACAGTCAACAGCATAGTCTTAATCATTTTTTTATTCTTAAGTTATTGGTGAAGCAGTTTCTTTTAACACATTATTTTCTTTTATAACGAGTTGTTTTCTTGCGCTTCCAACTGTGTCCATAGGAATATCAGAAATATTATTATTAACAGGCTATTAGCTTCACTTATAACTAACTATAACTATGCATGTAAAAAATCTTCAATCTTAATTTGATCCACTTTCCGGTCTTCGATTAGTACGAAATTTTGTACATGCTCTGAGTTCAATAGATATGCGGCTATCTAAGAAACGTCATTACAAATCCAATATGGTGGCATCGCCAAGATGGCGGACTGGCTGTTTGAAATCCACCCCCCTTATATGGGTATCAAATGAAAGGGTTTGCTGTCAGGAATATTTGTCTAGTCATTTAGGGAATGTTTGCGCAAAACCGGGTAAAAAATACAAGTAAAGAACTTCATGCCTTACAGTCAATATTTGAGCTGTTCGTGTTTCTATCTTCTTAGTGCATATTATGTCATTTAGGAAACGTTTGTGAATCTCCAAAAAGTTTTAAAACACACAAAGACCTTTGCGTTGTTCGAATAATCAGCCAGATAACCTCTTGTTTAATGTTTATGGAGATAGACATTAAAATACACAACACCACTGGAAATTTAGAAGAGAAAATATGTACCTACGGTTAAAACTAGACGAACTTGCGACTTACACATTGTGGTCACCATTGGTTCCACCTTGATTTAAACAATGGGTTCACCCTGATGTTTGGCGCTCTTCTGTAAAGGCCTTTATTGAAGCAACTAGACCTCGCATAACATGAAATGGTATATGCATAAAATGATTTTAATACTAATATCGTAAAACCACGTGGTTAGGCGGTATCTTTTCAATTGGACTTTTTTAATGTTAACATCGAGCTTGATATAAACAGTTAAAATACCGCATATTCACTTGGTTTTCCACGACGTCATATCGCTGATACCTCTAGATAGGTTTCGTACCATCAGATGAAATAGTACTATCTAAAGTGATAAGGAGGTCGTTCTTCATGAGAAAAAAAATATTCAACTCTATAACATCACCATCACATACTAAATTATCATCAAAATTAAAATATACCTAGGAGATTGTTTGTAGGTACATCAAGGCAGCACATTCCGTCATTTTCTTTTCTAGATTTCAACTTTATCTCTAAAGTATAAGGTTCAAATTTGATTGGAACATAAAACGCTAATTGAAGGTGTGTGGTTTATCTTGTAAATGCCAAGAACTATGGATAAACAAAAGAAAGAATAAGACAACAAATAACCAAATAATTTTACTCTAATTGTCACGGTTAAAGATATTTTCAACAATTTCTATGTATCTGTGCCCTATTCTCCGAAACTGCTTCACCAGCTTATCGTACAATTCTTAGTTACTTATCCATTTATTTAGTCACGCTGTTTTTTATTAAGCAAACGACATTATTAATTAAAGATGAAGCTATAATAAAAAATAGTTATTTTAAGTTGTGGTTAAGAATAATTTTCCATGATTAAACGGATTGTGATTTTTTAGGTCATATTTATTTAAGACTAAGCAATTAAAACTAAGCGATATGTAAGAATAATCCATTAAAATACATAGATACTGTAGAAATTATCTTCATCAGCCATTTTTATAGTCTTCTCTCTTCTCATACAGAGCTTATAACTGCGCTTGCTCAAGACAGAATTGACTTTTCAGGCTTTAAAGTCCGCTCGTACTTGAGAGGCTTGTTCTTTAGCCACTAGGCTTTCGACTTCAAATTTTTATTCTTCAAAGAGATTATCATACGTTTCTTCACAATGCTTACTTTCAAATTATAAATTAAGAAATATTTTTTATATAAACATAAGTGTGCAAGATCAATAGTAAATAATTTTTGATTAATGATAATTAATTATGACTATTATTTATGTCGTAAATTCATTATTATATCATAGGATATCAAAATCATAAAAAGTCACTATTAAAATCATCTCATAGGATCTTCGCCTTCACTATCTTATTAATTATTTTGTGTTTATTATTTATTCGTATAAATTGGTTATCAGATAACAAAGTGAAAATTCAAAAAATATCAGTAAAGAAGTACTGTCTTGCCCCTTTATGTAACAAATTGAATCAATACAAAAAAAAACTTGTCCTAATAAAAACTTACTCTCATATTATTTTACATATTTAATATGAAATACGTTAAAACGCTATTTATAAATTAAATTTTCCATAATCATCTATTAATTCTACTAATATAGTACATTTGTTATTGTAATTTATTATATTGCACATAATATTTTGCATATTAATTCGTAATCATACTAAACACATGTTCTTCCAAATATTAATTTTCATAACTCATACTTAGCTGCTAAGTTATCATAAGAATTATAACCAGCTACATGGCGGTCAAAATATTGATTTGATTAATTAGAAAACCAACACTAATTACTTAGGTTTTAATTAAGATTTGTGTAAATAACCGGGTGTCCCCGACTTGTGGTGAAGAATTGATATAATTAAGTCAAGACTTAACGTCTTAGGTTTAAGTAAACTATAAAATACATAAGTCATCCAATCCCAGTGATAGTTAAGAAAGATGGTAAACGTGAAGTTTAGGAAATAAGGTTTAATGTGTTACTTGAGTGGTTTAACTTTAAGTTAAGTGTGTGAAACCGGCAATATGCAATTCAATAGAAATAGGTTTTATTTACAAACGAACAAATAAATATTATTTAAATTAAATTTTTAGGGCTACAACTAAACGAGGCGGAATTTCGGCTACGGAAAAGAATCAGATTTCGCATAATTAATGGGTGTTTATTTTACGTTACAATATTAAAATTAAATGTTGCCAACATCAAAATCGAGATATCTACCAACAGTCATCCGAATGCAGTAACTATAACCCAACGAAAAAGCTAATCAAAAAAAGGTTTTGTTAGGGTCTTATATTATAAAAAATACAGTTATAAATCATTGTCTATATTATTCTTTCTTTGAATCAAATTAACAATCACAAAAATATAAAAATTACTAACTTTAATAACTAGTGTTTTAATCAATGGTAAGAAATGTGCTGAAGACAATTTCTTGATCTTAAGATAATATTTAAATACCTAATATCTACACTAATAGCGTTCAAGTCATTAACATCTAGACAAAGGTATTCTTAGTAGTTCTTATTAATTGATTGAAGCACTTAGAGGCCTTGAGAACGTATGGTTTTGTGTAATTTGATTCAGAAAGAAAAAGTAAATTTAATCACAAAAATACTGTAAACATAATCGTGATGTCACATAGTGGTGAATTTTCCTTAACTATTTTTTCTTATTTATTACTTTAGAATGCAGAGGCCTTAGAATACCTTTCCCAATTAATACAATATTACCTAAATATATAACGTTAATAAACGCTTGCTAGGACTTGACATTGGCAAATGTGTAGCTTTTTTTTATACAAATGGAACGAATTGTATAGTTGACTTGATCAAAGAAGAAATTCTCTAGGATATTCGGTAAAACAACTTAAAATAATATCACTCTTATTAAATGAATGTAATTAACAGTTTTTCCTTCAAAACCATCAAATTTATTACAGTTTCGGATAGCTTGACATGCTGGCATCTGAACAATGTTTTGTTAACTATCCCTGATCGTTTCGCCTCGTTTCGTTTTGGCCTTTTTGGTTATTGCTTTTCATACTTAATATTATATAGATCAGTATAGCATATTTCCGCCGACTGAATAAAATTACTTGATTAATAACCTAATTTTGCTAATTTTAAGTGCTTATTCCAAATGGGTCCGAGTTTTCATAAAGATATCATGAATAAAATATTGTAACTTTCTATTATAGTTATGGAATCCGCAAATTATTCTAGTTGGTGAGATTCGTCTTTTGATATTAATTTTTCTTCATTAGTTTTTTAATATCTTCTTTCAATGGTAGGCTGTGAGATATGAGGTTGAATGAAAGTCTATATGGATGTTTGTAGGGTTGGGGCAGCGAAGAAAATGCAGTCATTTTAACAGTCTTTTATTTTATTAATTGTACAGAGGACAGAGCACACACGATCGATTCTAACGTTAGCCATCTTGTTTTTTCAAAGTCTCCTCCATCCCCTATCTCTTTCACACATATGTGTGACTGAGAGAGTCACACATTCACTCATTTTGAATGAATAATCACGGGAAAATGATGTATATATTTACCTATATATTTTGTTCTTTATATTAATGATAATTGATAAGCTTACACTTTTTTCTGAATAATTATTTTTCATCCATCTACTTAATTTATATTGCCATATTTCTGAAGTACATATTTTAACTACTTACTTAATATTGTATACTTTTGTGCTAAATCAGTTTTGTTTAGATTTTCATATCTGCAACCATACCTATGTCCAACATTATTTTAGAATTCGGCGGAAATATTGATAACTTTATACCGATAAGTTTTTGGAAATAAATATAATTATGTATAATTGTAATACATACACAGGCAGGCTGAAATTTCTAAATTAGATTAAGATAAAATCATATAAGTACCTTATATGATAATAATAATTACTAGATGGTAAACGCACCGTGTATTTGAATAGATTTTAATAATTATTATTAAGTAGTTGTTAAGTATAAGTAGCAATTTATGCACGACGAAACACATGCCAAATAGGATAGTCTAACACATAAGAAACACACGCACGTCTGAATTTAATCGAATCTTCTAAAAAAGTAAATTGTTTGGTTAACCAACATAAATATGTAACGACAACAATAAACAAGTCAATCGCTAAAACCGAAAATAAAGAAAAAGTGACCAAGAGAAGACTCGTGCGCAAAGGGTTCCGTACTAATATCGATCAAAAACGTCAAAAAAAATCACACTTGTTTTATTGAGCCTTCTAATTTTGTATTATTTTAAAAAATATACCCAACTGCCGCGTTCTTCTTTAAAGTCTTAACAAACCAAAAATAGATATCGATACATTGGAAAATACATACGTTACATCACTACCGCGACAAAAAAGTGGACACCGTATATAAACGACCTATACAAGCATGTATCTGTCTTTTTTTCCCACACTATGTATTTCATAAGCGTAAAGAGTATAACAAGAGAAATGTCACACTCTCTTCTCTGGCTTAAGATATTCTTCTGAGAGAAAATCCATTCATAAGATAATAACTCTACAATTAAGCTCAAAAATGAAACGAATTCATTTATTCCAAACCAATATATCCTAGTACACAATAAAAAGTGCTCGCACAGCAGCCATTTAGCCAGCATTTCTACTACCAGGCTCAACAAATAATTTTGCGAAGTGGTCAGCGCTTAGCATAAATGCTTTGCTTGATAGCTGTAGGTATGTGTTTGCTTATTTGGAAGATTTTATTGAATTCATTTCATATAGTATTATTTACGTTTTATTAAAACATCCTAATGAGACGGACTATAGAGTAGGAAACTAATTAAGTTCCAGAAAATTCAAAGATTATAAAACTTATCTAATAATTTTAAAACCTGTAATTAATCACCTACTTACAGAGACTAGCACATCACGCTACTACAATCTTGCTTTCCTTAATAGATTTTCAACTTTATCGCTGAAAGCGCGGTTCAAAGTTGATTGTGAAAATTTGACAGTTTCGAGTAGCTTGATGTGCTGGCGTTTGTACATAAGCATATATGTGAAATGGTTGAAAGTCAAAAACATAGCATTATGTTATTTATAGAGTAAGTTTCATTTCAATAAAACTCGCGTTATGTATGTGTGTTTAGATACTGAAAGTGTGAAGATGATTCTGTGTAGTTTACAAATCAATGCCCATATCGGGTATAAAATTTTAGACAACCGATTATTTATAAAATACAATAGGGCAAGTAAAAATAATCTAAGATATCTACTTAAAAATAATATCGTATAATCGGATTTTGAAACCATCAGCAGGCTCAGCATGACAACCGTAGAAACAAATTTTGGCTACCAGAGAATGGACATAATAACAGATAAGTGATAGATTGACGTAAGATCTTTTGACACGTAGAAAAAATATTTATTTTCTTCGACCGACATAAGTCTAAAACGCCGAGCATGTCGATTTAAAAAAATAGTGCATTTAACACCGTTTTTTGGATAACTAAACGTAAATTCATCGTAGTATACGCAGAATGACTACATTACTATCTACTTCTCTGTTGCTATAAAATGTTTTTGTCTTCATAAAAACGCGAGTTGTCAGGTCGCGCCATGCTCGGGCAGAAGACATGTTGACATTGACAGAAAGAGCTTTGTGTTTTCTTGATAGAATAGACATAGAATCGCCATGCCGATCCCGCTGGATTTAAATTTCTAGTTCTATACATGTTGCTTGAATATCCGATGTCAGTATGTATGTATATAATATGTGTATGTACATACTTATATATAAGTAATATTTGTGCATTTCTAGTTGTTTCGCCCGTGTGTACTTAGCGGAACTAATTCACGTACCCGGATAAAAGTTGCCTCCGTATCCAGGGTCTTGAGTATCTATTTGTATAACGATTTCATCTAAATTGATTCAACTGTTTTACCGTAAGAACGTAACGAACAAACAGACTAGTATTTGCGTCTCTAATAAATAAGTTAGATATATAGGTAATTAGTATGTATATAATATTATTATATGAATTATCGTCGTATTCGTATTCTTATTCCATCAAACATGATTCGTGTGTGTTTACTTTCATATTTTAAGTATAAAAATTAGTATAGAATAACGTAATTATAAATTACATTTTTGTGGAAAAATCTATTGAAGAATCCTACATTATTAAACCAATTTGTAAGGTTAGATATAGTTTTAAAACCTTTTATTTGTTAACTGGGCACACATAATTAAAAAAACACCTTTCGTGGGAAATTATCAAATGACCCCTCCCGTTCAGGGTGTAGCTGGAAGGAGTGTAAGAGTCTTATTGTCTAAAACCCACTACGTTCCTTCTGGAGGTCTCTGCGTGCCAGGGCCACGGTATCTCTTACGAACAACCCGCAGATTCAAAAAACATCTTACATTATAAATTAGTTGAAACGGAAAAAAAATGGGGTATAAAAAAATTGGACGTGCAACAGTCAACTGCTCAATCAGTATACCAAACGTGCCGACAAAATAACGAAGGAGTTATTACTGAATAGAAAAATAATCGTAAAAATATAATTTTGTGTTGTTTAGTATAAAACTTCCAAAATGAATGTAATGTCCTACTTTATACGATTATTAATTTTAAAAAGATTACTTTGACAATCTTAAAATATATGTATATTTTTTAATACTTCTAAAAAGGGTCACTCCCCTAGTTATAACATCAATACTTTATTTGTTTTTAATTATTTTATAAGTTAGTTTTAACATAACAGCACACAGGCACCCAATTGTCTAAAAACAGACATTTTAATATTAATTTTAAGATATATTATTATATTATTTTAAGTCGAGGATACTTTCCAATCAACAGCCGAAATATAATGATCTTTTGATAAGAAACTAATTTTAATTTTCATAATCTATTGTATTTTTTAAACTCTGTCGACGACTTCCTATTTAAAATTTTTAAATTATTGATTTACTATCATGGCTCTATTAGGGTGCTCCAACAAATCAGTTGTATAACGTTATACAACATTATAACACGGTAAAATGCATAATGTTATCGTGTTACACAATGTTGTATAACACTAACAGTTAGCACTTTTGGCGGCCATATAGGACTATCAATGATACACTTTGACACGTTTTTATGATAAAGTATTTCCAAAACATACATATTATAAGAGACTATTTAGTGGAACATGTTTAACAAATAAGTACAGATTGAATTTAATTCATAATTTTGTAACCCTCTTACACTTGTCGCAAAATTTAAAGTTTTCGGATGTTCAAAACTCCCAAAAACTTATTTTATTAATATGTTAAATAACTAGATTTTACTAGGCTACGATATATTTTTAATGTTTGGAATTTTATATAAAAAAACGCTCTCCTCTAGTGATACTTTTCTTATTAAACCAAACCTTTGTTTTAAGTTTAAATAAAAATTGTATAATGTTTTGTGCCATGGAGAATCAATATGTATTTTATTGTTTTGTACAACAAAATTGTGTGTTGGTGTTTTTTTTTTGTCATTAAATTAATTTTAATTTAATGTGTATTTTTACTTACCGTACAGTCTCTAAAATATACATAATTATGTCGATGATATAATTATGAACAAGGCAACATATACATGGTATATTAGTTTCAGGAGTAAAGCCGTAAGAAGTTTTAATATATATATATATATAGGCATTGAATAGATTGATTGATATTTTAATTTTATGATGAAACCTTTGAATATATTCTTTGGGCTATTCAATAACAGTATGATATTAAGACTGTATAAAAAATACATATAATATTCTCGAAACGTTTAATCAAATATTTTGATTTTTAGTCGATAATATGATAAGACTTTTTCTAAGTCTAGTATATTCGTGATAAAATTTGAATTTCTCATTGTGTGTGAGTGATTTTTTGAGAAAACGCTTTGTTCTGAACAGTGGAAGTCACATAAAGGCGCAATTTCATACAAGTTCATTAGTACGTAGATTTCCGAGGGCACTGCTATGTATTCCACGTATAAATTTCCAAGGATTTCCCAACTTTCTGCCCACGTGTCCAATGCGTCAAGTCAGTTTGTCAACAGTATGATAGACTAGCAGTGTCCCCGCGGTTTTACCAGTAGCCCTAAGGAACGACTCCCCGCACTCGGATAAAAAGTATCTTATGTCCTTTCACAGGCTCTAGACTATGTGTCTACCAAATTGTATTTAAATAAAGAGTAACAAACATACATCCATACTCAAAAAAAATTATAAAATTAGTAGAATAAGGCTGGACCTGAACATATACCTAGGTACTTATCGGTTTAAATGATGAGTCAAGTTGTTAATAACAATAACATTACATGCATTAAGATTCCTGTGTATCGGCCATCTTGGATGTCGGCGTAATATTCCACTTCCTGAATTCGCAATATTACCATGTTAACGACTATCGAAATACTTTTAGGTAGTTATACAAGGATAAGGGCTATTAAAACAGAATTATAAACAAGATACGACCCCGTTGGCGTAACGGTAACCACGCCACACAGCGGAGCTGAAGGTCCCGTGTTCGATTTTCGGTACAGTCGACATTTGTGCAATGAGCATGCTTTTTGGCTGTGATCTGGGTATTATAATAAGTATTTATGAATATATATGTATGTATAAAGTAAGTATATGTAGTTTATCAGTTGTGTTATCATCCATAACACAAGCTAATTAATAGCTTTGGTAGATTCTAACAGACCGTGTGTGAAAAGGTACCTAACAGCTTATATTAACAAAAAAACTTAGGAAGTGGTGAAGGGTGGGCGTTTTGAGGGCTGTCTTTTGTAATTTTTGATGTTCAAAAAGTTCTGCTTTGCAGCCAAGTTTGATTAAATGAGTTTGAGTTTATATTATACTCGTATATTCGTTTGGTCTTTACTTAAATAATCTTGACATATAAGTATACATATGTATATTCTAGGATAGGAAATATTTACACGCTTACGCAAGCATGATTAGCCAAATAGAATTACTAATTTCCAAGCTAGTTCAGTTCGAGTAATTAACTGGAAATTCAGTTTGATAATAGGCATTAAAATACCTGCGCAGTTACGCGTACCTACGTAAGCTCGTAAACCTGAAATCTAAAGTCGCGCCAACTGTTAAAGATATTAATAATTCTATAATTCAGTATTTCCTTGGATTAATTCAAGCCCACGATTCGCGTATTTCGATTTGCTAATGGATTCGTAATATAATTTGAAAGTTTGATATTATCAAGTCTAGGTACTTAATAGTTTGTGTTAAGGGTTATTTTTTCGTGGGAAATCACAAATGACACCCTGATGCTGAGGGTGCAGCTGGAGGAAGTATCAGACTCTTACTGATTAAAACCCACTCCCCCTTATTATAAAACGTGGTCTTAAAAAGTACCAACTTAGACTATAAACTTAGTTCAAGACGATAGTTCAAAGCTAGCAGTAAAGAAGGTAGGTACCTGTTTTAAGACCATGTTTTAATATAATAAGGGGGGAAATTATCCTTCTGGAGTTCGGCGTGCCAGGGCTACCGTAACTCTTGCGAACAACCCGCAAACCCGACCGTGTAACCGAATTAAATAAAATATGGTACACACATAGTCTAGAGTCTAAGAGAGGACATAGGCTACCTTTTATCCGATTGGGGGAGGTAGTTCCCTCGGGTGGTGGGTGGAACTGCGTAGAACAGCTAGTCATCACAGCCCTTTTATCGTCCCACTGCTGGGCACAGACCTCCTCTCCTACGGAGAAGGGCTGAGCGTTAATCACCACGCTTGCTCAATGCGGATAAGTGATTTCAGACTTTATAGTCCTTTCCTTCACATTTAATCAGCCATTGGTGTCCAAGATAAACTTAGAAAGTACATATAACAGAAAAGTTACATTGATACTTACCTGGAATTGATCCCGCACCCATACTCGAAAGGCTGGTTCTTTAACCACTAGGCCACCACGACTTCAACAGCTAGTAACCTTACATAAAATGACCGATTCCGATGATCCGATTACACTTTGTAATAAATTAGAATAACGACAATCATGAATAAAGGGTTCGAACAAATTCCTTTTATCATAGGAACGTAATTATTTAGCCTATGATGGGCTACTCGTGAATTATTTATTGGCTTAAACTGAAGTTTTTAATTACTTCCTTTGTTAACTAAATTGCTTTCAAACACTCTCAAAGTGAATTGATGGAGCTTCTATTAAGGATAATGATCAATGATAATTTTGTCATAATTAAAATTTTGAGCTGTAATTTGGTTGTGTATTTTAATGGAATCAGTTTTGTGTTTAGGTTGGAGGCAATTTATAGGTTAAAGTGTGTGCCTATTAGTTAATGGTACATAGTTTGTTTGCTTAAATTAGATACAAGAAGCCGAATCTTAAATTAAGTTAAGCACAGCGTCAATAAAACCGCCATGTTGAATTCATTGCGTTCGTTTTTCAAACCGCGCGCAAATCGTTCGATTTTTATAACCTGAAAAAACCTTTGTACCCTCATAATTAGATTTTTATTTATGGTTTTCAAAACATTGGTTTTAACTTTTGAAGAGATGAAGGTAGGCAGTTTAGTTACGTTAAGTAGTATGAAAAGAACGTGTGACCGCCGGTAACAATCCCACGAACTTTTTCATGATCGCGTATACGTAATACGTGTCCTCAAGTGCATCAAGATCACTATCGTCGAATTTAAGTACACACGCAGGAGATGAATTGCCATCCGTCAGCATAGTAAAGGACTTCGCCGGGAATTTAGTGGCCGACAATCCCGAGTCTCCTGAGATGTCTCTCAGGAGATTCGGGATTTTCGATTCGTCGGAGGGAGGATGACAAAAACTGGTGAGTCATTAATAATATTCTTCATGCTAATTAAATGCGTTCTACACTATCCACACTGACCGCCGACAGAGGTGATCTTATACATGGTTGGGGCAGAACTCGCCTGCAACTCCTCATCCTCGATGCACTCCCGACGAAGGCTGTCCAATATCGTTTTACTCCGCCCTTATCTGGTCGGCCGACCAACGTCTACAAGGTTGATTTACACACCAATTGGACCAAGGTGACCTCTGTCGCAGTTAGTTTGGATCGTGTAGAAGGTCTTAAACGTCATCGTGCTTGGCAGTGTCTAAAGCTGTTAGCGAACCCTTTTCCTTGTCCTTCATATAAGTTTCTGAGATGTATTGAAGATATACCGTGCCACCTAGAGGGTATATAATGCAACATACATAGGCTTTGTCAAGTATATTTTCCTTTCATTAGCTCTACCCACACGACGTGTAGTTCGTCTCAACCCGGCAAAAAGGAACGTTTACAATAATAGTAGGTACATCTGGGGACTAAACGCTTTTTGGCGTCCAAGTGTACAGAGTAGCACTAATATTACTTGTTATTTGATATTATTTGTTGTTGTTACCTGATGATACCTGATAGGTTATCTGAAAACTTCAATGACAGGACGCCATCCACATTTGTTAACAATCCGTAGAGAAAACAGGGCTGGTTTCATACAATACCTGTTCCATTTTTGAATTTATCTAATAGATAGTGGCTATCCGTAACCGGTGAAACTGGCCCTTATAGTCACTAACTTATAGTCCACCGAATTTTGTTTTCAAAACTTATTACAATATCTTATCTACTCCTGTTTTCCCAAAAAGGTTAAGCACACATTAACCCTGAGTTTACCCTTTAAAGGTGAGTACTTGAACCCCATAACCCGAGGATACCAATGGCTTATTTAAAGGTTCTTTTTGTATAAACATTGTGAATGCAGCCTCCCATAAACAAGAGAATTATCTAAGTCGATGTAAACCAGTGAATTATTTTGTGTATGCACGCACAAACCTTTGTCTTTAGCTAATTAAATATTAAGATATTCACACAATATGAAAATAATGCCTATATTTATTTGCCGCCAAATATTTTGTTTCAACGAAAGCATATTTTCTGACATTATTCGAGCGTGAAGCAAATGTCTAAACATCAAAAATTTCTACGAGTATTTTACTTTTAAAGCTGCACAGGTTGTTCGATCATAAGGTTAAGTTGTTTCAATTGTTCCGAGAATGGGTAACCTTCTTGTCATGACGAGTTCCTCCGTGTTTCGGAAGGCACGTTAAATTGGTGGGTCCCGATCGATCGATTGACTTTTAGCATTCGTTACGGGTAGTCAGAAGCCAGAAAATCTAGTAACCAATTTTATCAAGGGGTATTGGGTTGCCAGGTGGTGGAAGTAAGATAGGCAGTCACTCCTTGTAGAACACTGGTATTCAGCTTTCTCAAGTTAAGACTGGAAGCCACCAAAGCCACCAATAGTTCAAACTTATTTCCTTGTATTTTTGCGTGTTTACTCGACTTAAATCTTTCTAGAACTATCTACGATGTAGACAGGCCTAGTAAGGAATTCTTCACAAAACTAGTCTGATGTGTTCAACAATGAATGTGGACGTCTTGGAATTTTATTATTAGTAGCCCTAGCTAATAAAAAATCTGACCCTACTCCACCGTAAAAGATTAGGTATCTGCTTGCAATACCACTTGAACAATGGATAAATCTACTTTATTAGGAAAAGCCTAGTAGTAGCTATGTAGTGAGTGGCTCTAGTATTGTAGAAATCTATAGCTCAATACATCACACATGGCACCGGCACCGAGCATCGCCGCTTAAGGCGGTGAAGCGAATCTCATGTTGCACTGAATACGGTAGATGACAACTAGTTAAATTAATTATTTTTATTGAACTGTCAAAAATGGGTACTTTGTATGCAATTTGTATGAAAATACTAAGATTTGACGTCACAGATTTTTCACATCAAGTCTTATTTATCAAGTACTTATTTCGGTTATATCATCAATAAAAAAATGTAAACAAGTTTTGGTTCAAAACGATAAATGAAACTGTCATTATTTTAAGATGTTTTACAAATTGAATATGATAAAGTATTCTATTGTTGACCTAGTCATCATCCCAATTCTATGAATCCGATCTAACCTTCCACGCGAATACACGGTTATGGGATTTTGTATTGTATTTGCGTTGAAAGAAATGTCAGATGTTTCCTGACTAGTGATTTTCTTAAGTTTATTTAATTTTCTTATTGTATGTTTTTGTAATTTCTTATAAGAACTGCACTAGACTCAAGACTGCACTATAACGTAAATAGATATTGGATGATTTAGTTTGTTTCTCCTGGTGAATAGAACACTTTAAGTAACATTGCATAAGTCCAGGCGTTCTTCATTTATGTTGCTGTTCCTTCGTTCAGTAGAGTGTATGTATTTTACTACCTAAGATTAAACTTGGGTTGTTTATAAATTATAAACAGTATCTTGTATCTAGCGAAAGGTAATTTATTCTGCCTTGCCTTCTTTTAAATAAAATATGTATGATGTATTTTTATAGTCTGACTATAAAATGCTACCAATATTTTCTTCAATAAAAGCCTAAACAAAACATGGCATGCAATCGGTAAACCTTTTTATTGGTCTACTTTCGTCAGAAATGGTGTCAAATAAAAAAAACGTAGCGTAAACTGAAAATACATCGTCTGAGCTATTCTCTAGAGCTTAGGAGTAAAACCTTGGCTAAAGCTTTATGTCAATTTTATTTTTTTACAGATTGTTATCACAAATACCTACACGATGAAAATCAAAGAATAATCACTTATCTGATGTCGCAGAATTTATGTGGCATTTTTTACGAAGAGAATATATTCATTTTCTTTTAATTATAAAGGTATTATAGGACATTCTTTTTGTACAAATTGCTATTTACCAAGTTTATGAGGAAAATGGATTGAAATTTAAATTATAGAATCAGGCGTTACTTCACGGAAATCTAAGATATTAAATGTGGAACTACAAAATATTATTCCTTACATTTAATATCACAAATTTAATTAACAAGCCCTGATTATAATCTATTATTCGTTCCTTTCAACCCCTCGCGAAGGGTTTCATTCAAATTCAGTGGAGACCTCAATACTGAATAATAGGCTCAGGTGTAGGGTCCCGTCCAATAATGGTTATATATTCATCATTAAATTATAATAATAGATGAATAATATAATTTATAATATTACGTCGGACATTTCTGTAATCAATCCGATTTGTGACTGGTCTTCATAATCCTTTGTCCTTTTTTGGACTGGTTCGTCGAAATCCATTGTTTGAATTCAAATTTAAGGACTTTAGATTTTAGGAGTTAGGGGTCATAATGAAAATTCGTTGCTTTCAAAGTACAGTATTCTTAGAAAATAATAAGTTTCCACCAGCAGCACCACTCCAGTTCCATGGCAACTATTTTAAGCATCCCGATAAAAAAACTCAAAAGCCGTTCTTGAGAAATGAGCTATAGTACACCTTTTTTTCGTGGGAGATCATAATGTGTCTCCTCCGGCAGCATGTACAGGTAGGGGGAGTGTCAGACTCTTACTGACTAAAACCCACTAGCTTCCCTTTGGAGGTCCCTGTGTGCCAGGGCCATGGTAACTCTTGCGAGCAACCCGCAGCCCCGCCAGAAGCTATCTAACACTCTGAAAGTATGTTTTAAATCGTTCCAAGTAATCCTGAGATTAGCGCGTTCAAACAAATTTTCACTTTTATGATAAAAGAACAGATTTTAAAGAGTATATTTTGTGTATGAATATTTTTAATATCATCGTCGTGTGAGCTGTATTTTGCTTACTTGAAAAGTCTGACATGATATGACAAGTCAAGGAGTATTTTATGTAAATACATACATCGATCTACATCGATACTCATTTTCAAAAGTTTCCTTGAAAAATGCCACGAAAAGGTACGAAATCTGTTTAAGGAAATTGAGTTATAAACCAAAAAGGGCTTCGCCGTCACCTTGGCTCTTTGTGTTATAAGTGGAAGTGAAATACATTAGCCGAACTTTCTCGAACAAAAACAGATGTTTTTGATATCATGTTTCTATCTGCTTTTATATTTAAAAAAGTAATTCAACTACGAGTACTATCCCCATGGTTTTATGTGTTATCCTCAAACCTAGATGGCGATATACAAATTAGGCATCCAGATGGCGTAGTAGTTAGTGAACCAGGTTCGATTCCCGCATATGTCAAACATTTGTGTGCATAAACATGGGTGTTTGACTTAGTCCGGTAGTTTCTATGTATAATATGTATGTATGTATTTACAAAAGAAAAATATATAAGTATATTTATCAGTTGTCTAGTATCTAGTATCTACAAGCTCTGCTTAGTTTGGGACTAGACACAACGTCAGTTGTGTGAATGTGTGAAAAAAATAATCTTTGACTGATTTGAGATTTGGTTTTGCCCAAAGGCACTGAAAAGCCAGAAATACTTCAAAGAACACGGGAAAGGAACAAAAAATAATTTTGAGAAGAAGTTGGTGGCAAAGAAGATTAGTGACACCTTCCTACTCCTCGGCCATGTCAAAAGCAAGTTTCTTATCTTTTCAGTGATTTTTGAAGTCAATTTAATTTTTTTTTGGATTAATATTTTTCTAAAGATTAAAAACTTTGGAGGCTTTCCCAAAAATATATTCAATTCGTGATAGAAGTGATCAAAGTGAAAGGTTTGAAATTAAAATTGCAAACTACAAAAGCTAGAAATTACTTACTTACTCCTCAAGTACCCACTATGAATATTTATTCATTTAGTTAGATGATTCGACATTTTCACTTAGGTATATTAAAATTTTATAAGTAGGTTTAGATTTAGTTGAAAAGCAAAGTTATAATTGGTACTTTATGATTGCTTAAATTCAAATAGCGAATACATTCATGAATTATTTTAGTTCGGATTGTATATAAATAATTTAGCTATTTGCGGGTTTTATTATACGTTTAAGTATTTAAATAAATCACTTCAAAGAGCCAGGTTGTCCTGGAAATTCCTAAATAAATGATAGATGATATTTATTTTGCAAATAGGTTGGACTCAACACTTTTACACGTCAACACATTTTTTTATAAAAACGAGATGAGGTCGTACATAGTGAACTTCTTATTACTGTTATAAATCACTAGAAAAGTATGTCTAAAGGTTTAAATTAAAAAGTGGAGACATTGTTTTATAACAATTTTAGGTTTCTTCATAAATTATACTTTAAAATGTTTCTGTTGTTTTCAGCTTTTAAATAAATATGAAGGTGTATTTAAATATGCAAAGTTAAGTTTTCTAAGGTCATAGTCTGTCATAGTCACCATCACCATCGATGTTCGATCAAAGGCTAAGAAGCAACGCGGTCGGTCTGTAGATGACCATATTGCCATGATGAGTTTCTTTGTGTTTCGGAAGGCACGTTAGATTGGTGGGTCCCGGCTGTCATTTATACATCTTAGGCAGTCGTTGCGGGTAGTCAAGCCAGAAGCCAGAAAGTCTGACAAGCATTCTTACTAAGGAGCATCACAGTTGCGTAGTTAACTGGGTTGAGGAACTCTGTCAGGCAGTCGCTCCATGTAAAACACTACTCACCTGCATCGGGTTAGACTGGAAGTCGAAGCGAACATAGCTCTCCCAATGAGAACTAGTCGTCCTGGTCTTGGGCAGCAAATATAAATCGCCGTCGCTCACCTTCTTGAAATTCATCCACCGTGCAGGACGTCCTTTCTCCGTTTACCTAAAAGCGGTGTCCATTATAAGACGTGCCTGGCTTGCTCCGAATAAGGCAAGATAAACACCACACATAACTACCCTCATATCAGGATTTTTCCTTGTTAGAGTTGCCATCTCAAATAAATACTGTGTTTACCTTTAGAGGTTAAGAAAAGTTTTCTATGTGACTGGAATAACTCGAATCCGGCTTTAGAATGTCTGACGTCATCCAACTTCTTTATTTTGTTAGTTAAAGAAAGTTCCTTGGTTTTATTTCAATCTAGAATTTCTTTTGGATGTCTTTAGGACTTAGCAAACTTAGGATTCATTGTAACACTCCATGGATTAAAAATCTTTAGAAAAAAAGTGGCATTGTTATCAATTTGTAACGATTGCAAACTGGGACTTCATATGAAAGTCCCAACTAATATTATAATTGCGAGTGTGTTTGTTTAGGTACTCTACCAATAAGGTTAATTTATGCATTGCTTGAACGCGCTAATCTCAGAAAATACTGGACAATTTGTCAGTTTTGGGTAGCTTGATGTGCTGGCGTATGAACATTTATAGAAATAAGATATAGCTCTAATATCATACTACCTTTTTGGATCTAGCCTTGTCACATTTCTAGGCAGAAATTAAGGATGAAACAAGAAGCGATATGATTGATAGAGATGAAGCGGTGTACACATCATTCATATGCAGGCTATTGGCAATTTGGCCTACTTAGTGATTGATGCCCGTGCACGTGTTTACCTACTTACTATTGCGAATAGACCGAGGCCCGGAACGACATGTTCAGACGCCAGCACATCAAACTAAATCTATCAAAATTACCTTATAGATTTTCAACTTTATCGCTGAAGCATATGGTTCAAAGTTGATTGGGAAAATTTGACAGTTTCGGTTAGCTTGATGTGCTGGCGTCTGTACCTATTGGCCGACCCTTTGAGATGGAGGTTGATTAAATTTCGATATTGCTTAGTGATATACTGGAGAGGATTTCTATGATATAATGATGATATGATATAAAGAAAGTAATTAAATACCCGTTGAGAATATTGCGCGGACGTAGATGACGATTTTCTTAGTTGAAGTTTGTGTGACTAGCCAACTGGTTAAATAGCCATTCAATCAAACAATCAGCTCAGTCAAAAGGCTATATGTTTGACTGAACGGATATTTGAACCAGTTGGCTGCGATATATACATAAGAAATGTTATCATTTCATTAGTTCCTTTTGAGCAGATGGCCGATGGGGTCGAAAAGTGCTAGAGTGGAGACCACGGACTAGCAAGCGCAGCGTAGGACGTCCACCAACAAGATGGACAGACGACCTTATTAAGGTCGCCGGAAGACGCTGGATGCAGGTCGCTTCCAACCGGTGTGGAGATCTAAAGGGGAGGCCTATGTTCAGCAGTGGAAGTTCTATGGCTGAAATAATGATGATGAATTCCTTTTTTAAAGGAATTATTATTTTATTAGTTATCAATAACATATAGTAGATTGCATAACAGCAGAAGTGTCGACACGTTGCGATCCTTTTATGCCTACGATATAGTTAGGCTTAAATAAATATAACAAAGTCTTATATAAAGTATAAACACATACCCACGTTACTAATTTACATTTAAATACCAGTAAATGTTTGTCTATCGTAAGAAATTAACTTTTTCCTGAGAACTGTATAAATCTTAATCTAAACCTTTCAATTCCAGAGAGAACTCAGTTAGTTGATTCACAGCAATTCAATTGAGAGTAAATGTCGCCCTTTAAAACTATTTCTTACTATTTTAAAGGAGAATGAAGCTGGTGGGATGTTGAGAGAGTTTTTTTCATTTGCCTACTTATGATATATCTATATTATATATATGATTATATCTATAATGTATAGACACACATACTGTCGAAGGTAAGCTATTGATTAGCTTGAGTTATGGGTGCTAACACAACTGATAAACTACCTACATTTACTTTACATATATATGTATATATTTATAAATACATATTATAACACCCAGACCATCACACAAATGTCGACTGTATCGGGAATCGAACCCGGGACCCTCAGCTCGGCAGTCGCCGGACTGAATTTTACATGGTCACCATTGCGTCAACGGGGTCGTCTAATCTACATATATTAATAACTTCTTATTTAACTATATTAGTAACTCATCGTTCCTAATCTCTCCATAAATTTGAGCCCTGAAAGATACATTTGCAAAGATAAATAATTAGAGAATGGGAAAAAAAATTGAAAAAAAAAAACAATTGAATAAAATCTTCTTTGATCGTAAAAATGTACAAAGATAATTTATTCCCAAAATGAATTTAATCACCTACCTACCTACCTACCTATCTGAGTTCAATAAGAAACGAAGGTTTTCGTAATAAGAATACTATATCGTCTATGATTTGAAGACATTATTACGCTGGCGACCACTAAATCAAGTATAAACTAGACAAGGAGGGATTGGGTCAACTGCCCGTCACTTGCCTACATTAAAATATCGCCTCCTGAAACCTCTATTACACACTCCGTTGGACTTTTATCTCCATACTCAACTTTACGGACAAACAAAATGATGCCTAAATAAACGAATGCTTATATTGTATATTTAGGATACAAAGTTACGCATTTCCAGGAGGTGCCTAACGTGGTCAGAAATTCAAGTAGATAATACATATAACGTGTAGGCGTAGTAACATAATCTATTATTAGATATTACATATACTTACATAAGGTCCAGAAAGCAGGAAATTAGTATTCTAGAAAAATACGCATACCTATTGGACGCAATACATAACGATAAATTAAAAAAACCGACTACGAATCGCAAATGATACGTTCGGATATACGCAAAGCAACGTTTTTCAGTATTACCGACTCTATATACGTATATACGTTGGTAATAATCCCTGTGCTAAAAGTCGAGAAGTACCGTCAGGAAACAAAGTACAAAGATACGGATAGACAATAAAATACAGTATCCTAGAGGTCGAATTCTTTTATATTTGACTACGCGATATATAAAGAGATAAAATAATAGCCTGTCAGAATCCTTCCGCATTCCGTTCGAATAAGGAATATTCAAACATTTCTAAGAGAAATTGAAATATAAAATCTTATATTTTTTAAATTGTATCTCTGTTATCTTCGAAATATGTTATATTTTGCATAAAAAAATAGATTGAGAAACATTTGAATTGAAAGAACTTTCGGAATTGAATAATGACGTTAAAGTCACCTGAAATGTTCCCCACTGTGTGATGGCTCACAATTGTTTATTTGACCTTCCCCATTAATTAACTATATAGGTACAGCTTCCAATAAGGAAAGCTGTTTCGTAGAATAACAAAACTAAAAGTATTATCCTACTTGTTTTGTTTAAGAGCCCCAAACAAGTAATTATGTTCTGTTTTCCTACAGCGATAGTTTCATAGTTACTAGATAGTAAAACACTTTAATTAGAAAAGTTTCTGAACATCATCAATAGGATAAAATATGAACGCATTTCCCGTCGATTTGACTATAGGTCGTTGAACTGTGTAAGGTGTAAGTAATTGTATACATCAACTTATCGCGAAAGAAGTATAGGTCCTATAAAGAGCATTTTACTCTATGATATTGACAAAGGAGGTTATAAACAAAATTCTATCGAAGGAAAGTTGTTTGCGAAACGAATGAAAAATAGTTTTGAATATAAAAAGGGTGATAATAGCAAAGCTATTTCCAGTACTTCTGTATGTTGATGATGATCAAGGAATTATTTCACGCATACGCACAAAAATAAAAGCCAGCAGGTCAACCTACGCGAATCTGTCAAATTTTACCAATCGAATATCAACCTTCCAGTATTGTGATAAGGTTGAAAATCTTTTAAAGAAATTAGTCAGATTGAGGTAGGTTGATGTGCTGGCGTGTGTACATATGTATATCCTTTCACAAGTAACAATTTATCTTCAAACAAAATTTAAATTAAAATCGAAAAGTCGTTTTACCAAGCCAACAAAATAAACAAACACCAGTTAACAAATGGCCGATCTCTGTGTATTAACACAGGTAAATAACACAGAGCATTTAAACTCCTGCTTAAAAACCTCCTCCAAACAAAAGGAAGACAGACTGCTTTGAATTCTACCCTTCATGAAGGTAATGCATATGTAAATTTAAATGTTCATGCACGTACGACAGTTTATTCGTAGTTCGTTGTTCTGAGAAACGTCTAGAATGCTAGACCAACACTCGTCGACACCTGTAGAGAGGGTTTCTTGATCTAATCGACGACAATGGCGCAATGGTTACCACGCCGGACTGCCGAGCTGTGGGTCCCGGGTTCGATTCCCGACACGGTCGACATTTGTGTGATGAGCATGCTTTTTGGCTGTGGTCTGGGTGTTATTATATGTATGTATTTATAAATATATATACATATGTGTGTGTAAAGTATATGTAGTTTATCAGTTGTGTTGGCACCCATAACACAAGCTAATAAATAGTTTACCATGGGGCTAACCGATATTATATTATATAAATATGTAAAAGCTCATTTTACAAATGTTGTTTTTCTTCGAAATGACGGAGTTCTTCGAAATTAAAACAACAGAGGTATTTAACAGTGTATTTGTACATGAGGACATTTACATATATAAAAATTAGTAGCTTAGTTTAATTACATAGAACTAAGTTATACAAGATTTTGTTAATAATTTCTTACATTGATAATGGTGGTAATTAAGGTGTATTTACATAGTGAATTTCTTTAAACTTATTTTTAACTCTGAACATCCAAATCTGTTTACTACTTAGTTATAACACAAAAACCCACATGAACTGAAGCTTCAAAGTTTGATTTTTTTTTTGTTTAACAAAGTATTAGGGCTCATTTTTTCTATAATAAAAAAATGCAGAAATAACTGCAAACGAGCAGACAGACGATTACCTGATGTAGACCGATTATCGCCCTCCATGCACACCCTCAGCATCTAAGTAGTAGCAAGCCTAAGGGCCAGCTTCACCGATTACGGATAAGTTCCAGATAGTTTATCAGGCAGATAATTTCATACAAATTCTGTTCCATTTTTTAATTTATCTGGTAGATAGTGGCTATCCGTAACCTGTGAAACTGGCCCTAAGCATGATATCTCTGACCTTCCTGGAATATAAGTAAAGCCTAATAATACTATATTTAAAAAAAAACTATCGTTTTGCCATTGTTAAATAAATAAATTAAAAAAAAAGAAGAATAAAATCTGGTGATATGCTTATGCTTTTTTACAATTTCAAACGAAGAACGTGTCTAATTGTAAACATATCAGACCTCTGCATAAACAAAGACAATAAATTAGTCATTATTATGTAGGTCGTTTCATTGTCTTGAGGCTAGAGACGAGACACATAAGCTCTTTATGTGTGTTTGAACCGCAAACTGCTAAACCAACGGCAAAAAGTGCTTATTAAAAGTTTCACTACAAATGTAGGTAAGTACAAAATTTCTAGTAGTACAAAAGTAGGTTTATTACTTAAATCTTATTTTAAATGCTTTTCTTCAATATTGTACGCAAAGTATTGAAGAATTACGCCCACTTCGTAAAGTAGGTTGGGAGCTCAGCTGTGGATACATTTTATTTCGATTGTAATTATATTGAACAAAAAGCATTTTCTTGCGTAGTTTATTGTATTTTTCTCTCTGTTTCACTTTTACTTCCAAAAAAATATTATTTATTTATTTCTACACTTTGACTTAATACACATAATTAGTTAGTTACCAAATAAGTACCGACAGCTTATAAAATGACAATAATATATTGTACAGACGTCAGCACATCAAGTTACTACCATTTCTAAAATTTCCTTCACAGATTTTCAACTTTATCGCTGAACCATATGGTTCAACGTTGATTAGGAAAATTTTACAGTTGCACAGTTTACGCTTGATGTGCTGGCGTCTGTACATCTCTGAATATACAAACGTAAACTACATCAACTAAGTATTTCGGATGTATGCGAAAAATAAAAACAAGAATAATCTCAATGTCTGAAATCTCATATTTTTATTTCCAGATAATATCTGATGTGAGAAATACAATTTATATACAAAACAGTCTTAGTCGAGAGCTTAGTACAGACCCCAGCGCATCAAGCGACCCGAACTGTCAAATTTTCCCAATCAACTTTGAACCATGTGTTTCAGCGGTAAAGTTGAAAATCTATTAAGGAAATTTTAACATATTGTAGTAGCTTGATGTGCAGGCGTCTGTACATTTGCCATAGAAGATTTTATGTTAAAATGATAGATTACTCAACTAACTCTAGCTTAGACATAAATAAATACTTTCCTAAGATTATTCTACCATCTGTTACTGTCGTTTAATTTCTTTTATTTCTTAAGTTAATTAATTAAGTTGATAATTAAATTTATTTTCTTTCTCAATTGTGTTAATTTTGGCACTCTAAGGGTGCTCCTACATAGAAGTTATATAACGTTATAACACGATGTGTAACACGATAACATTCTCAATATTACATTGTATAACACGATAATATTGATAATGTTGTCGTGTTACACAATGTTGCATAACGTTATATGACTGCTCTGTGGGAGCACCCTAATAAAATAAAACGTTTTGATTTGTAGTCTTGTGTTGAACGTGGTGTTATAATAATGTTAATATTGTTATTAATGATAATGTAAATTACGATTATGAACGGTTATTTGCAATAATAAAAATATATCAATCTTAATATAAGCAGATATTAACAGAAAACTGTTTACATGAAGTTTTAGTAAAAAATAATAATTCATGTAAAACTTGGTTCCAATCTAACACTTCTACGATAACTTTTTTTTTTATTATTTTGAATGCCTGCTGTATTTCATTTATACCCAAAGTGATAGGATTAAAAAAAAAACTTGTAGCTTCCTCCTGCGGTTTCATCCGCTTCCTGGGGGATTTTTTTCCCGCACCCGGATAGCCTATATTACTGGAAGTTTCATCAAAATCCATTCAGTATATCATAGCTTATACGTGAAAGAATAAAATTAAGTCTATTCATCCATTTATCCATACCTACGTACAAACTTTAGCGTTTATAATATCTTAGTAGGATTATGATGAAATAATCGAAATCTTTTCTGATTAATTAACAAGTTATCAATAATTAACTCAGTAAACAAAAATGTTCAAAGAAAGAATAAGTATTTATTTCAGTAACAAAAGTTTGAAGAAATATTTAATTAAGAATGTTATTGAGTTCGTAATTAAAATGTTCTTATGGAGTATATTTTTAATCTTAGTTTTCTCAAAATAATTAACAAGACCAATTAATGTTGTTGTAAACTGATTGCTGTATTTTACAAAAATATATATATATTGAATGATATTTGTTATTGCGTAATATGCTCGTCTTGCTACGCCTCCCACGTTTGTTTGAGATTTCCCATCTAAACGAAATAACCTAGCAATAAACCGTAAATTATATGATACCTAAATAAATATACAGAGATTGGAAAGTACATATACATATATGTATAAGGTGTTATAAAAGTATATGTCACGGCGTTAATGTGTGGTAGTGAATTTATGATTAATATTAGTGAAATTATTGATTATTTGCCGTACGTAAAAAAATCAAGTGGCAAGTAATAAAATTAAATGATAAATGATATTTATTTTGCAAATAGGTTGAAATCAACACTTTTACACGTCAACACATTTTTTTTTAAATAAAGAACGAGATGAGGTATGTTTAGAAAGGACTTATCCTAAGCATGAATACGCATTCTAGATAGAATTTTCTAATTTAACTAGCATTACAAACCAAATAATCTCACCATTTAGAAATGTGTATACTATTATTCTTTATTTCACAATCACTAGAATACTCAGAAATTTATACAGCATTCATTTAATAAAATAAATATGATATTTTTTATTTATTTACAAACTAATATAAATATGATTTCTTACGTTCATTCAACACCTGAGGGTGTTCACAGAATCTGGTTCAAGTCTTTGTATAGCTTTTGAAAACGGGTTCTTCGCAATCCCTGTCTTCACTTACACAATAGGGCGACGGATCTTTTACGAAATCGACTTTGCTAATAAATGATATTCTCGATTCTCGTTTGATGCTGGTCGAGTTCACGCTCGGGAGGGTCGTCACCTCTCGGCAGATAGTGTGATCCAAATTGATGATGCGGGAATCGCGACGACCGCGGACCTTCCTGCAGAGTAAAGTCTCTTGGAAAGCGATTCGGTATCTGGAACAAATGATTTTGGTTAGTAAAATAAACACTTAGAGCTCTTTCGCTTTTTAAAGCGAAGTAGAAAACCGCTCAAAAAAAAAACATAGCTGTTTGCGCGACAGCGTTTTTAAAAACTGACATATTTTTATCGCACATAGCCTTTAAGCCTTTCTTCTTCTTTGGTCTTTGAGTTCACCTTAAAAAATAGTGTTTGACAAAAGACGACCACCATTTTTTTAATGCGGAGAATGCCTTAGAGATTCAAACAAACTGTAGTTCTAAATAACAACAGTTTTTAATAATATAGTGTCCACTAGGCCTAGTTCCTGTTAGTTTTCATAATACCCTTAATTAAAAAGTAGAAAGGAAAGGGGTCATGATTATGCAAAGTTTAATTAACACAGTAATATTTTATTTAAACTTTATTAGACTGGCCAAAACACATATAGGGACCTACGCCTACCTATATATAATATAGAACATTTTTCCGCAGCAGTGAACGTTTTAACGAAAGACTCACAGGTTCAAATATTACAATTGGTAGCTTTTACTTTAAGAGGAATGGTAATACCGTACCGTTTACTCAATTGACCAACTTTATATTAACATAGAAGAATATTTTTCTTTCTTTTTTTGGCTTTACTTAGGGCCTGTTTCACCACCCATGAGGAAGTTCCAGTTAGTTTTATGTGGAAGTTCAGTCTGTTCTGTTTTTAAATTTATTCGGCAGACAGTGGCTATTCGGACATCGTGAAACTGGCCTTAATACATTTACACCTGAAAATGACTGGAACTTTATAGCATCGCTTTTGTAATAAGTGTTTCTGAAAACGCTGAGATTGTTCTAGATTTGAATATTTAACTAACCGTGCTTAAACAGATTCCTATTCGTAGCGTGAATAAGACTTGTTTTTGATTAATTTTCGAACCGGTCTGGTACCTTTTGCTACTTTTAGTATTATAGTTCTCGCTAAAATGATTGTCGCCACGGCGCGGGTCGTTACGTAGAAATTAAGGTATTAAAGGGTGATTGAGGTGCGCGAGGGGTTATTATGTGTTCGAAATTTAACCCGAACCCGTTTTCCGTGAGAACTATAAGCAATTTTTTTATCTTCAGCCTGTGTCTTCCCCATTTTGTCTCCACACCTCCCGATCGTGAGCGCGTGCCCACCAAAATCATAGTTATAGGAGTCTAGGTAGTCCCGCCGTCTCTTCCGGGGCCTGTATAAGCAATACGTTAACAGGTTTCGTTACTATTATACAAACTTTTTTTTAATCATTATTTTCGGATAGTTTGAAGTTAAATTTAAATAATTCAGAAAATAATGTTCTTTTCATGTTTATTGTTGACCCATTTATCACTCATTGTTTCGTTACCTGATTCCTTATACAGAAGAATATAATAAATTGTTAGCCTTATGTTTATTTTCTGTCCCACTTTCAGCAAATGTAGAAATTGTTCTCTCTTTTATACGATTTACTCTCTTTAATATTAGACATAAATAGTATATCCGACAAAAGAGGTCGTACCAATATTGCCATCATGTGAGTTTTGAGCTCACGCTCACCACAAAAGGCGATTGTCGGGACAAACTGTGACGTCAAATGACGTCATCTCTTTCTGCTTGACAGCGTGTTAACACCAAAAATAAATCAACTCCAACCACGCTTATCTTGATTTTTCTAGCTTCGTTAAATCTCATCAAGTCTGACAAGCATTTATTATGTGCTGGCATGCCCCTGATTTTCCCAGTTTTCATTGAAAGCCCCTTTTCCATTAATTCAATTAACTAAGCCTGTCTCAGTGACGATGTTGCCTCTGTTAAAATATTTAAAGTCTAACTATTCTGGATCAATGCTCTGTTTTTTTATCAACGCTTTTTTTTAGCTCTCTAGGTGAATTTTCTTATAAAAATACGTTTATTTTTGGAATTATTACATAACTAGCTTCTGCTAGCAGTATCACCAGCTATTATTCACAACACACGGGTCTTACTCTCAATGATTTTTTTTATAAAGGCATGTACGCTACCACCGCTACCACGTGAGAAATTGAGGTAGCGTACATGCTTTTATAAAAAAAAGCAACTTGTTGGAACTTCTTCATAAACTCGGTTCAAAATTAGCCTTCCTCGATCAACAGGCTATCTAACACTGCAAGAATTTCAGTCAGTACTTTCAATCAGGCCAGTACATTTTAAGGCTAGCGTGTTTAAACAAACAAACTCTTCAGCCTTATAATATTAGCACAGACTTTCGCGTAATGGAATAAAAAATAACCATATAAATAGTGTCTTCTTCACATAATGGTTACGGGTTTTGTGTGTAGAATATAACTAATATGTATTCCATAATTCAAGTGAAATTTGACAGTTTCGCGTAGCTTGATGCTGCCGATGTGCTGGCGTCTGTACATCCAATCTAAAAAAGTTACATTGTTGATTAATGATCTCTCTAAACATATAAAAAATCATGGAAATTTGTTCGGATATAGCAGCATTCAATGTTAATACCATTTTCATCACAAGGAAAATAATCAAATGTTGAATGGAAATCATTCAAGCAACAGATTTGTATTCACATCTAAGAGATCGCTATTTCTTTCAATATGTTCAGACCTTTTTGCCGTTGATGTTATTATATACATAGAATATCTGAATAATCTTTATACAGGCGCCAGCATATCAAGCTACTACAATATGTCAAATTTCGTTAATAGATTTTCAACTTTATCGCTGAAGCATGTGGTTCAAAGATGATTGGGAATTTTTTTCAGTTTCTAGGAGCTTTATGTACTTACGTCTGTATCTTTGACATATTAGAAACACGCTTTTGTATACTTTCTTTGATGTATATACAAGTACACGATCATACTCGTAAAACCGTTTTATCCTCTCTATGGTGATAGGATAAATCCGATGGGTTATCTAAAAGTATTAAAGCTTAAATTGACTGCAGAAAACTTTATTAAATTATTCACTTGTTTTTTTTTTACAGTAAGATTTTTTTAATAACAATAAAAAAAAGACCAATTTATATGTCGAAGGGCTAGTTTCACAATGTCCGAATAGCCACTATCTACCGAATAAATTCAAAAATGGAACAGAATTTGTATGAAATTATCTACCAAATAAACTAAGGGCCAGTTACCCAGGTTGCTGATAAGTTCCAGATAGTTTATCTGGCAAATAATTTCATTCAAATTCTGTTCCATTTTTAATTTATCCGGTAGATAGTGGCTATTCTTAACCTGTGAAACCGGCCCTAACTGGAACTTATTCGTAGGTGGTGAAACAGGCCCTACATATATGTAAATAGGTAATTTTATTAGTAATTAATACATATTTATCTTGGTATATTATATTTAGATGGTCATTACAAATATTACCATGGTAAATACAATGTTTGCTTGATAAGAAAAAATCTGTAGTTATTTTAGCTCCTTACTTATGCTGTGCAAATGAAATAAGTTATTTATGCATATGCTTGGAGTCAGGCCAAAGAAGCGTCAAATTAATACGATTCTATCAGATCACAAGACTTAATCTGCGGAAAACGTGAAAAGGTCATACGTACTTGTGATTGTCAATTAATTTCGAGCCTAAACATGTACGGCTTTAAAGTTTATTTTGCTATGACAAATAAGGCTTACATGAAATATTGTTATATAGAAGAACCGCTGGCTTTTGTATAGCCGTCCATAAACCAGTATGGAAATATATTGACACATTTGCTCATCATTATTTGTAGTCTTCTCTCATATATTTTTTAATTTCTTCAATTTCCTTTTTTCATTGTGAAAATTACATACAATGGTATTTTTAACGACCATATATATGTATATGTTACGGCTAAAACCCGAAGTGCGGCTACACCTAGTTTTAGCCGGTTAGAACTAGGTGTAGCCACTCACTCTTGGTTACAACTAGTATTAGCCGATTGTTTTCGGGTAAAACTAGTTCTATCCTTCATCGTGCCGGCTACAACTAGGTCCAGCCATTCCCTGTTGGATAGAACTAGGTCCATCCGATATCATTCCGGCTAGAACTAGGTGCAGACAATCCCTGTTATTATAAAAGTGTGATTTATATCTTTAAATTATAAAATACAACAAATTGTCTGTTGTTAAAAATCCTGATTGTTCCTATTATATTAAAAATTGTACTCCTAATAACTTGTGTTTATTAAAACAATGTGATTTATAAGAATAAAGAAACTCTCTACGTTTCTTGGTATTGGGTGTTTTTTTTTTTATATTTAAAAAAGCTCTGCCGATATAGTGCCGGCTATAACTATGTACAGCCAATTCCTGTTGGATAAAACTAAGACACGCGCTGCTGCTGCAAACGCTGTGAGTCACACTCGCTAGTAGACCTGCAGTAGATCAGCAGTACCTGGCGCTCTCAACCTGCAGAGGCGCGTGCCTTGCTACGCCCTCCACCCCGCGCTGCTGCTGCAGATGCTGTGAGCTATGAGTGTGACGCGGGGCGGAAGGCGTGACGGGGTACGCATCTAAGTTATATCCAACAGGGAATGGCTGGACCTAGTTCTAGCCGGAATGATATCGGATAGACCTAATTTTATCCAACAGGGAATGGCTGGACCTAGTTCTAGCCGGAATGATATCGGGTAGACCTAGTTTTATCCAACAGGGAATGGCTGGACCTAGTTGTAGCCGGCACGATGAAGGATAGACCTAGTTTTACCCGAAAATAATCAGCTAGTACTAGGTGTAACCAAGAGTCAGTGGCTACAACTAGTTCTAACCGGCTAAAACTAGGTGTAGCCGCACTTCGGGTTTTAGCCGTAACATATATATCCCTTGGTCTATTTCCCTTGGTCACGCAATCACGCGTGAACGGCCGACTGACCGATTTCACTCTTTTGTTGTGTTTTTTATCGTAAGGAAAAGGTTCTTATGTAAGAAAAAAATAAGGACATTGTCTGTTGGGTCAGCTAGTCTATAATAAAAATGCTATGTGTGAAGTGATCGAAATAAATGAAAACTAATTTATCGATATATTAATGTACGTACCTAATAATTCGGCAGTTAAATTCGAAACTCAAGTTTATTATACGACTTATCCTCTTTTTTTTTTCTTTGGAAATCATCAAATGAGCCCTCCGCAGGTCTGTCATTCCGAAGTCTGAGTCTCCGACTCTTACTGACTAAAACCCACTATGTTCCTACTGGAGGTCCCTGTGTGCCAGGGCCACGGTAACTCTTGCGAACAACCCGCAGATACGACTTATCCTTGCTGCATAATAAACAAGCTATAGGCCTAACTTTAAGTTATTCATATAATGAATAACTTCATAATATTAAGTTTTTATACCGGACAATACTGACACACTTTAGAGCCGTTTGGGGTTGAAACTCTCTGCCCGAGGGGGTCTCAATGCTTATCTCCTTTTTAAAGATCTGGCAACGCGCCTTTTAGACGTTTCAAGTGACCAAAATGCTGGTTTTTGTTTTGGCCAAAAGTTAAGTTAATGTTTGCCATTTCCATACAAAGTGGCAATGCGGCTAGCCTCTTGGGTACGTATACAGTGGGCGGCTATAAGGAAGAATTTTTCGACGCCATATTTCAATTTAAGACATTATTAGATTATTAAGTTTTTGTACATGTATATTTACTTATGTACCTAAATCTATACTAATATTATAAGAGGAAAGACAGCTAGCATAAAATAAACAAAAGGATAGCTCCCAAAAAAAATACTTTTATCATGATTTACTAATAATAAATAGATTATCTTCCATCTCATATAATTTTATGTTTATTTTACAATCACGCAGACTTGATGCGCAAAACGGTGGTCAATTATTTGGTAGCTTATTGGTTAGAATAGAATTTACCATAACATATCGGTACATGAAGGGTACAATATTGAAACATAAATCAGTCTAGACGTAGTGTTCATTACTAGGGCCTAAATCATCCTATCCAGCGCGCTAAATCTCCAGAACTAACTTCATTAACATCGCCTGTCTTTGACTCGATTAACTAAAGTAATATGCCAGTTAAGACGATTAACATTCTGTAATTAATCACTCGTCAATATTATAACTGTAGGAATACATTAAATCCCGAGTATATATATGAGAAACTGGTGTAACTATGCCTTCGCTCTACACAAATATATTTATTTAACCCTAAATAGTAAATAATATGTATATAATATAATCTCATCATCATTGGACACCAATGACTGTGTTTCGGATGGCACGTTAAACTGTAGCTCCCGGCTGTCATTGAACATCCTTGGCAGTCGTTACGGGTTAGTCAGAAGCCAGTAAGTCTGACGCCAGTCTAGCCAAGGGGTATTGGGTTGCCCAGGTAACTGGGTTGAAGAGGTCAGATAGGCAGTCGCTCCTTGTAAAACACTAGTACTCAGCTGAATCCCCAACATAGTTGGAAAAAAGGCCCGGGAGATGATGATAATGTCATCATCATCAGCCTTTTTATCGTCCCACTGCTGGGTACAGGCGCCGAGAAAGATTGAGCGGTAATTAACACGTTTGATCATTGTGGGTTGATGATTTCAATCTGGGATTCCTCGAGATATTTTCCTTCGCCCATGATATACTAAGAAAGTACATATAGCTTAGAAATGTTGCATTGGAACTTGCTTGACCTTGAATTGAACCCCGTGGAGGCTGATGCTTTAACCACTAGGCCACCACGACTTAATCGAATATCAATCAAACTTAATGGAATTAATCGAAGATAATCTATGTATAATGAATGGGTAGATAGCTAATAAGTTAATATTTGTAGACAGTCTATCGAATCGGGTAGACTGTGGTAGTCAGCGAACCGTCGACGCCCGTTGTAGGTAGGTACTTAGGTACCATATTCAGAAAAATATAACATTTTTTCGTACCTTTGACCTTTGGAGGTCTTTTTGGAAAAAAAATACAATTAAAACAGTTCTAGTTGTCGGTCTGTTATTGAAATAGTAAAATACATATATCGAAGCAATAATAACACATGTTATATTTTATATTCCAAGATTGAACAAATGAATAAATAGTGGTTCAGTATGTGTATAAATGCAGAAAGCGATATGAACCCAAAAAAATATTTTTCCTTCATTCCCGCTGAGGGTGTAACTGGAGGGAGTGTCAGACTCTTACTGACTAAAACCCACCCATGTTCCATCTGGAGGTCCTTGTGTACCAGGACCATGGTAACTCTTACGAACATCCCGCAGCCCGGGCAGACCCTGGCCCTAAGACGAGCCCAACACTTAGTGGATTTTTTAATTCCTGTATACTCGTATTCACTGGACAACGAAATAAACTACCTACCCAACAGATAAATTAAAAATCGAACAGAATTTGTATGAAATTATCTGCCAGATAAGCTATCTGGAACTTATCAGCAACCGGTGAAACTGGCCGTAAATAACAATATAATTTAAATCGCTATTAAGTGCTAAGTGTTAGTCTGTCAGGGTCCTATTTAAACTTGTGGCCAAAGCAATTTATTTATTTTAATTGAAGCATTAGGTTCCATTTATCGAGATCATGCGGACAGTTTGAGGTCAAAATACATAACAAGCAAATAAGACCTTGGAATATAGGCCAAGCACGTTTTTCATTTGATTTTCATAATATTAAGGTTTTTGGTGTAGAATTTTTTTAATTTTAAACATACCTTTTTCAGCTCATCAAGCCAATTTCGAAATCTGTCCAATTTTCCTAATAGATTTTTCAACTTTTTCGCTGAAGCACATGGTTGAAAGTTGATTGGGAAAATTTCGCGCTGGCATCTACGCGTCTGTACGTCTATGGAGGTATATTTTGCTATATTATCTCTCTATTACATTGTTATTGATTTGATTAGCAAATTCAGGCTATAAAGTCTAGGTTTCGTCAACATGTTTTCCTTTGCCTTTACTCGGTCATTGGTGTCCAAGAAACATTTATTTGCCTGCCACGTAATACAATATTGGATATTCATCAGAGTTTATGCAGAAAGTATTTAAAAATCAAGAAATTAACAATAAAATAAAATTCTTCCTTTTTTTCACACAGACACACAACGCCACTTAGTCCCAAACTAAGTAGAGCTTATACTAATGTTACTAGACAACTGATAAACTTACTTATACCCACGTTCATGCTCACAAATGTGTCACTTATCCGGGTATCGAACCCGCGACCTTTCGGCGTTGCAGGAAGATTCACTAACCACATTGTAACAGCAGTATTCCCAAATATCAAATTGTTTTCATTTAAGGCTGTTCCCCATACGGCTACTAGCTAATTATCGACAGAATTATGTCATAAAAATATATGTCGAACCACATAACATTTCAGTACTAAACCAGAGATTGTACTCAAAAAAGTTTCGCCTCGTTTTACACTGACTGACAGATTATGTCGTAAAAACTTCTACCCATTATATCTCGCAGGAAAAAGGGACTTTTTCTTTATAGCCCAAGAGCCCACGACAGCCAGACCTTCGTTATTTTATAAAAGTTGAAAGTTTCTCTGAACATGTCTCCTATACAGGTAAGAACGACCAGCGACTATAAAGTTTGGGTTGTGGTTACCTGGGCAGGTAACAGGTAGTAAAGGTGTATAAAATAGTACTTGAAATTCGTTAAAGTATAAAGCTCAATTTTTTAATATTTCCTTCGGCATAACTTTAAAAATCTCGTCATCCATTGCCGGACACTTATGACAGTTGCTACCCCCTGCCAGACACCCCTAAACTTTAATAAATTATAATTATACTTTCGTTATAGTATAAAAGCTAAATTTTATATATGTTACTCGGGGACCTACAAAAAGATGTTACCTCAATAGCCGGACAGTTTTCGTGGTTTTTACATCTTGCCAGACACATCGAAAGTCCACTATAGGTGCGAGCGCGAATGCTTAGTCGATTACTATTTTTAAGATATCTAATAAAAAATAATTTTATTACGTTCATAGCCATGTTGTATAAAGTAAAAAATGTTTGTTTAATATCATAAAAATATAAAAAAGGATAATTACAAGTAAAAAAGGATAATTAAACTTATTTATTAATTTAAACATTGTCGTCGATATAAAATAAAATCAACTATCGTTTTTTATAATAAGTTATCTTTAAATAATGTGTTGATACTTATTTAACAAGTAATAATACAAAATCAATAATATAAAACATTTTTTTAAATACATAATTAAATAAAAAGTATACGTTTATCTGATTCAGACAATGACTATAACCACAGATTACTGAATAGTTACTACGTGCTATAACAGAGTTCAAGGGTTAAGATTGCCGTTTTAAGGCGTACGGGAACGCTTTTTTTTGTTGTTTAATATTAAGGTATAGAAACATTCGGATTAAGCATAGTGGTGCGTGGTCAGATTTTCCTGGCAGTTGGTTGCACGTCGTGCGGCCCTGTGTACGTAGGGCATGAATTTTAAATATAAAACTTTGAATGAAAATAAAAATCGTCTACTAAAGATAAAACGTTTCGATTCAACAAACCGGTATCGTAGGTACAACACTGCACGAAAAAGCTGACAACATTATTTGTAAATTTGACATTTGCTTGTGTCAATTTGGTCTTCGGGAATAAAAAACACATATAGTCTGTTGAAGAACAATAAAAATTAATTTGATCAAAAATGCATTTCCGAGGTTTTCGCTCTAAGATCGCATTGTACCCTCACCAAAATCAGCCCTTTTTTCTTCTTCTTCTTTTAAATAACAGATGGTGCGCAGTAGAAGAACGCACTTGACTAAGCGCTTTATCTCACTCGCACCTACTTGAACAGTTGTTACCCCGCACTAGCACCTATAGTGGACTTTCGATGTGTCTGGCAAGATGTAAAAACCACGAAAACTGTCCGGCTATTGAGGCAACATCTTTTTGTAGGTCCCCGAGTAACATATATAAAATTTAGCTTTTATACTATAACGAAAGTATAATTATAATTTTATGTTATATCGACGACAACGTTTAAATTAATAAATAAGTTTAATTATCCTTTTTTGTATTTTTATGATATTAAACAAACATTTTTTACTTTATACAACATGGCTATGAACGTAATAAAATTATTTTTTATTAGATATCTTAAAAATAGTAATCGACTAAGCATTCGCGCTCGCACCTATAGTGGACTTTCGATGTGTCTGGCAAGATGTAAAAACCACGAAAACTGTCCGGCTATTGAGGTAACATCTTTTTGTAGGTCCCCGAGTAACATATATAAAATTTAGCTTTTATACTATAACGAAAGTATAATTATAATTTATTAAAGTTTAGGGGTGTCTGGCAGGGGGTAGCAACTGTCATAAGTGTCCGGCAATGGATGACGAGATTTTTAAAGTTATGCCGAAGGAAATATTAAAAAATTGAGCTTTATACTTTAACGAATTTCAAGTACTATTTTATACACCTTTACTACCTGTTACCTGCCCAGGTAACCACAACCCAAACTTTATAGTCGCTGGTCGTTCTTACCTGTATAGGAGACATGTACAGAGAAACTTTCAACTTTTATAAAATAACGAAGGTCTGGCTGTCGTGGGCTCTAGGGTTATTACGGAGCTATCTTGCTAGTAAATATGTCATTTATCTTTGTTCTTTACATAAAATTTCAAGGTAAACGGGGTAGCAAAATATTGTGGTCTCCAAGTTACACGTACTTCTCAAGGTTGTTAGAAAAACTGAATTACTTATGTAAACTATGTAGGTACATTTTGTACGAACATGTAGGCATGGTACACACGGCTACACATAAAGGTATACAAAATGAGTATAAGCTGGCCGTTCAGTTTGTAGAAACAGCATATAAAGTGATTCCAAAACACATCATCATCTCCCGAGCCTTTTTCCCAACTATGTTGGGGTCGGCTTCCAGTCTAACCGGATTCAGCTGAGTACCAGTGTTTAAGGAGCAACTGCCTATCTGACCTCCTCAACCCAGTTACCCGGGCAACTCAATACCCGTTGGTTAGACTGGCGTCAGACTTACTGGCTTCTGACTACCCGTAACGACTGCCAAGGATGTTCAATGACAGCCGGGACCTACAGTTTAACGTGCCACCCGAAACACAGTCTGGTGTCAAAGATATACATACATACTTACTGTATGCTTTTAAAATCCAAATGTTCTATTTCATTACAATATTTCTTAAATGTACATAAGCATAAGGTTCAAAGTCCACTGGGACAATTTGACAGTTTCGGGTAGCTTGATGTGCTGGCGTCTGTACTATTGTAAACGTAGCCTAAGTTCGAGTTATTTCAAAACGTAAATTACAAAATACCTCACCAAAAAATCAACATCGAGGCGACAGATATTATATTAAATTGTTGAACTTTCATTAATATTCGTGTGACATGAGTATTTTAATTAAAGTAATATTTGCTTTATACTCGTTAGGTATTGTTTTTACTATTAGCGTTTAGGCCCGCCGCCGACTGCAACTTTTTTTGTCACCTTGACTTATTGTCACTTAGTCAAGTGCAATGAAAACTGTATAGAGTGAGCTCATTATGGTGACGTGATAATACGGTGACAAATAGTTGCAGCGGCAGGCAACACCGGAGACTGGTGACTTTTTGTCACTCGGCCGGTGAATTTTCCTTTACTTTCCGTGTATATAAAATGCACCCAGTAGCTTTTTTCCCATTTCACTTTTCTTCTACGTATTTCAAGAGCACAAATCACGGCAACCTCGTTGAATTCCATTACAAAAATGAACGCGATTTGTTACCCAAGAACAGATTCAGTGAGCGCATGGTGGGTGACAGCAGGTGACGGTAACAATAAGTCACGGTGACAAAAAGTTGCAGTCGGCGGCGGGCCTTAGGGTCGGTTCATATCCACCGTAAAATACGCCGAGCGTATCATCAGTCGTACTAACGTATCATCAGTTGAGTGTGAACGGTCAAGTATTTTTCTATGCATTTGCCAGTTCTGGCGTTACGCGACCGATTATACAGGACGCATATTCCGTTAGATATGAACCGACCTAAGAGACTAGTGGTTATAATTAAATACGTATCTATACCATGTAATATTATAAAGCTGAAGGCTTTCTTTGTTTGCACGCGCTAATCTTAGGAACCGCTCCGATATGAAAAATTATAATGTTGCCCCCTTGTTGCGAATTAGCGACTAGTTCCCGGGGGCCCGGTAAGTGAGTTTTTTATATATATTTACATTTTGAGTTTTACATATATTTATTACATTGTCATCGGCAGGGACCATAGTCCCCATAGTTTTCCCTTCCCTAGTCCACTAGCATCCCATCCCATCCCAAGTACTTTTTCTTCCATAGTTAGCAATAGTTTAGCACAAACCGGGGGTTGTCCTTGGGTACATTTCCATAGTGTATACAGGGATAATCGTCGGTTATGTGTCTCAAAAGTTGTCTCAAAAGGGCTTTAGCGTGTTGATTTCGGCCCCACGTTCGACTTCCAAAAGTCCGGGACTCCATAGTTCCGAGTACATGGCAGAGACATACATAATATAATAATAATAATTTCCTGGTTTTAAAAGTACTGGCCTCTAGGTTTAGACCATTGAATTTGTTCAAGACGATGGTTTCAAGCTAGCATTAAAGACGGTACTTTTTTAAGACTACGTGTTATAATAAGGTGGTATATGTCCAGGCTCTATTAACCATGTTACTAGGCTACTTATTAACCGTAGGTTCTATTATGTGAGCAGTTTCTCCGACCGCTACGCAGACCGCTACGACGACAGGCTACGTGTCTCGTAGCACCTAAGTAGATGTAATGTAGCCTACGACCGTAGTAAAGGACATTTGTGAGAACATTCAGCTGTAAATTATGAAGTTAGTATGTAAGTATACTAAAACCTCCGTACTGTTTACATAAATTATTTAAGTAGTAGAAAGCTTTAGTAATTCAGAATATTTTACGTGTTTCTGAGTACAATAGTCCAAGGTTGAGTTTAAAGTACTCAGACACCATAGTTTAGAGGAAAAGGTTAGTTTTTTTATAATAGGTTCCGGCAGGGATTTCACTCGCGTCCCGTAAGAACAACTCTGCGCACCCGGATAAAAAGTAGCCTTCCTCGATAAATGGGCTATCTAACATTAAATCATTTTTTTAAATCGGACCAATAGTTCCTGAGGGTAGCGTGTTCAAGCAAACAAACTAACTCTTCTGCTTTATAATATTAGTATATATAAAATAGTCAGCAATTCTGAGTCTTTAAACAAAATGTGATTCTTCTGTTGAACTGTGTAGGTACTAATTTAAAGCATGATATTTTTTTCAAAATATTTATTATTTCAACCTGATAGTATTTTTATAACGTTACGTTAACGTTATATGATTAAAAAACAAAGTAGCAAATTACATAAACTCAGTTATTATCAAGTCTAGCCATACTCAATAAAACTTTACTGACAAATTGATAACTATTCGTTATTTATTTTGTCTATAAATTAAATGTAAAATATTAGAGCTACATATAGATACAGAAAATATCGTGATTGGAAGCAACTACAAATCAGAGAATAGAAAAAGAAAATTAGAGTTTCTTTGAAGGTTGATTACAACGCGGTTCAAGTCAGATTTAAAGTTATTTGCAATCAAAGTATCTATGAGAAACAGTCCAAGTGAGAGTTGGACTTGCACACGAAGGGTTCCGCACTGTTATAATTAAAGCAGCTATAAATATCTGTTTTATTGGAGCCCCCAACGTTGTTCTCAACTTTTTGGGTACTTTCTGTATCTGTCTAAACCTGTAGCAGTTATCAATATCGCTCAAAAATTTGCAATTTTTTTTTAACTAACTACTACAGTTCATAAGATACTTCAGATGGACAGACTGATAAAGAAGTCTTAGTCATAGGGTACCGTTTTACGCGCTATGGAACCCTAAAAATTGCACATTGTATGTTTTGTATTTATTGGATGTATTGATTACAAAAACAATGTATTTTTTATTCTTGTAATAAATTTGTGACGACAGCTACTTGATTGTACAGTCTATAGTAGGTATTCGAAAAATTAAGTTTTATCACTATAGACCGTATGCTTAACTTCTTATAACTTAAAACTCAACAGCGATGTTATAAAGGCATCTAAATTACCCATTTAACTGCACAAGCAGGCTTAGCATGGCGATTCTTTGTATATTCTATCAAGAAAAGACAAAGCTCTTTCTGTCAATGTCAACATGTCTTCTGCCCGAGCATGGAGCGACCTGTCAACTCGCATATAATCACTTGTAGACTTAAGTCGATTGAAGAAAAGGATTTTTTTTTTCTACGTGTCAAAAGAAATCTTACGTCAATCTGTCACTTATCTGTCATTATGTCCATTCTCTGGTAAACAAAACTTGTTTCTACGGTTCCATGCTGAGCCTGCAGCAAAAACTCATCTAGAAAAACATCAAAGTACTCAATATTTCTGTACACCCAATAGGGTTAATAAATATTGGATACTCGTGCTCCCAGCAAACGTAACACAATTTATTATGAACAGTTACAAACTAAGTTTGTGCCGACCGTTCTTGCTTAGATTTAGTTTTTCCAACTCGATCGAATTATGTCCATTCAAAGGGAAGTAATGAAGCCCTGTATGTTGTACGATAAGTTCGGTAATAGATAAGAACAGTTTGATAACAGAATAACTTTTTGTATCCCTCGATGATGATATGATATTAAGGGTTAAACCGTAGAATAAAACTTTGGTGCCTTTTAGTTTTTTTATGAAAATGTTTGAGAGATAAATAAGAAACTACATATATAATCCCAAGAAAACACGTGTTATATTAACTAATAGACGTATCGTCTCGATATCATTCAAGCAAGCCAAGATCAAGCAAACAGACAAAATAAAATCTTCAGCTGCCTTTCAAAGCTCAATTAGTATTCTCGTGTAAGGTACCTAGTGTTATGAATTGAGTGTCAGACATATTATGTTGCAATGTTATATGACTGGTTCTTATTTAAAATATTGTAGTTCTATATTGTGAAGACATTCTATTTTGTTTAACTTGTTTATTTATGTCTTTACTAACACTGTGGATCGATTTATCTGAATAAAATTTATTGATTTCATAGAAAGATATGAAGACCACCGTTTCGTGGTATACCATATACTTCATGAAGACAAGTGATACCAAAAATAAAACAAGAATATTATTGTTCATTATTGTGAACAGCATCAACAACACGGCAATTCCCGGATGTAAGCTGAGCGTTCGACAGCGATTGGCCGAGTCCAGTTTGTCAAAGTGCGCCTAATTATACACTATACAGCTTTACTTACTAATGGATGCACTGAAATTGACTTCATTGAGAGTCCATCAAACATACATAGGCAAACTAGAAACGCTATAAACGTATATGAATTTACAATACACGTTCATGGAAACGCGTTGAATAGATTATGTAGATTTTGAATCAACATACAACAAAGGTCATTTTCATTTGAGTAATGCTTGACAATTTGTACAGACGCCGTCACATCAAGCTACAAAAATCTGTCAGATTTCCTTAATAGATTTTCAACTTTATCGCTGAAGCATAATGATTGTCGGCTACGGCGCCCGTTCTCTTTTATGGAGATTAGTCAGCTGCGCAGGACATATTATAGTGCATAAGCATTCGCGCAGATAAAAGTACTCTCTCTTTTCTCTCACTCTCATTGTCCGATGGGACGGGAACCCGATACGACCGGAGAGAGATCAGGCGCAGGACCGACATTTACGTGCTCTCCGGTTCACGGGTGAATCAATCACCAACTTCCAGACTCTGGGCTGCTTTATGAAAGTTTCTGAAAACCCACAAATCGATTTCGGCCCGACCCGGGAATCAAACCCGAGACCCCGTGCACAGCAGTTTTGCGTCTACTAGACCAACGAGGCAGTCACATATATATGCTGAAGTATAACATGTTTCATAGTTGATTGAGAAATTTTTTTAGTTTCGAGTAGCTTGACGTGCTGGCGTCTGTACCTACGTAAAAATAATGATATAATTTTACCTACAATTTATCACAGATTATTATTATGAAATACTATTGCCGAGCGAAATAATAAATGGTGTTCATGGAAATTCATTATTTGATGAAAACCTTCACTGTGGAGGTCATGCAGACATAATAGTGTCTCCTGTGATAGTTATAAAGTACCTAAGTAATGGCCGATCCTTTGATCTTCTTATCGTTTATATATGGACTTAAGTTTGGTAGTAATGTAATGCTTTATTTTTACAGGTTAAAATTCAATTGAATTGCTATGTTTAGACAGACTAGTTATTTTTTCCAGTGTTCTTTCGGTGTATTTATAATCAAGTGTTTCTCTTGGTTTCGACCGCATCAACATGGAATTATTGTACGTATAAAATAGAATCTAGTATTTACTCTATATTTCTACTACTCCGTCTATCTTCAAGTAAAATTTCATCTCAATCGATTAAGCTACTTTGCCATAAACACGTAACAAACAAACTCAGTTTTGCATTTTAGATATTACCTATGTTAATATTGGGAGTAGACAGAAATTTCAAACAATAAAATATATTTTAATTAAGACATTAATTTGTATTTGAATTTAATATAACTAGCACCGACATCTGGGCCTGGCAATTAACTTTAATTTGGATCGCAATTATAAATAGGTATTGTTATTCCCTTTTTATATAAGGTCTAACAAAACGAATGCACCATACATATATTTACAGGTCATCTAGTACATGCAAAGAATCATGTTTACCACAAAAAAGTCATGAAAACAATATTTTTTTTTTTTAAATTCATCACATACGCCAAATTATAAGTGGTCACACGCATAAAGCCGGTCTCTATGAAGGCGGTCAATTGTTGACCCCTAAGTCATTCAACTTTTTTTGTGATAAACATTATCCTTAGCATGTACTAGATGACCTGTAAGAATATGGTGCGCTAGTATTGTGAAACTTTATATTTATATATTTTTTTGAGAATCTAAGGTGAACAGCAGACAGCAATATCGCTGAAATGTCGGCTCAAATTGTTTTTAGTACAGAGAGTATACTATAATGTTAAAGAGTTTCTAGATGAAAAATATATTGGATTTATATAGATATAAGAAAATAATATTTGATTTTATGTAAATTTATTCCCTGTAATTTCATTCTTTTCTATTTTTGTAGACTCATAATGAATTTTATAAATATTTGCATGCCATGGCAAGTGGCAAACATGTTTTTAAGCACATACCTACCTAATTGTATTACCATCCTACATGCATGCACATGCTTGTGTATGTATGTATGTACACACATGTTTATGGCAAATAAATGTTTATATTCTTTGCTATCCTATTTTATTTAAGAATCATAACTTTAAGAATGTAATATAACAATTCTCATCACAAAGACAATTAAAGTTACGAAAATAACTTACTTAAGTAAGAACATAGAAAGGTGATACTTCAAGCTCATTGTTAGCTCAAAATCTAGTTTGAAATAATTTAAGAGTCGCGCTTCGAAGTTTATTGGAATTTACAACAGTGCTCGGTAAAGTTTCCTACTAGGTGCTGAAACTGTCAAAAGGTTAAAATTATGAATATCTTAAACTAAGTCAATGTAAGAATACAAATGTTTTTTTCAAAGAAATTACAACAAAACGTTTTGATTGAAAAGTTCCCTCTTGTATATTCTAATAAGGTTGTTAAAAAGGAATATCGTTAAAAACCAGAGAAACTTATTAGCGTGGTTGTAGTTTACAACATGAAAAGCTTTTTATTGAAATTCATATAACTATGAATGGGGTCAGCTGTTCGGTTTTGATGACGTCATTAAAATTAATGTTCTGGAATATTAAACCTCTGTAAATTATTATGTTCTTAGGCCTTAAGACGCCTAGCTGCAATAATAAGTTTGACTCCTAGAGTGACAATAAAAATAAAATTAAATACGTACTCGAGTGGCGGTAGATTAAATGGACGTTATTATTAAACTGATTTCCAATATCCATCGATAAGTAGGTACAGACACCAGCACATCAGGCTACAAACTCAACTTTGAACTATAATGCTTTAGTGATAAAGTTGAAAATCTATTAAGGAAATTTGACAGATTGTAGTAGCCTGATGTACTGGCGTCTGTACATACCTACTCGATACATTAATATAACTTAATGTTAGAGTGACAAGGGATAGGGAGAAGAAAAACAGAAAATTCCATTATTAAAAGAAAAATCTTTAAAGATTTGCCGGCCAAAGTGATTCACGTAAGAAATTAATATTATACAACGTTATCAAACGAAAACAAAGCAAAAACGGTTACCATCAAAATAAATCTTTGAGACAAAATTGCTTAACTCTCTTTAACTCTTCGTTGGCGACACGAAAAGCAATCAACGGAACTAATTAGGACAAATAATGGAATTAACAATATCTATTAGAAATTATGACGTAAAATGGAACCTGTAGAAATTTAAAACTTCGTTTTTCGCATCATAAGTTTCCCGCATCCCTAGGTATCATCTCCTACTCGAATAAAAGTAACCTATGCATATACATATAAGGTGCTATAAAAATATCTGCCACGGCTTCAATAGGAGGTAGTATTGTGTTTATAGATTATAATTATCATATTTTTTTTCCTACAAACAGACGTATGTGTAAATTGTGAACCACGTTATGCAGCGTAGAGCCAATGTTAAATTGAAATAATTGTTCCGGGGTACGAAAGTTCTGCACTATTGTAATCTAAACACAATACTATCTCCCATTGAAGCCGTGGCAGATATTTTTAGATCATATGTTTGAAATAGGAAGGTATATAAGGATATATGTACCTTCCTATTTCAAACACTTATGTGACACATCATCATCATCATCAGCCCTTTTGTTAGCCCTATTACTAAGCACACCCACTTCTCAAATAAAGAGAAAGATTTTTTCGTTGCAAATCATCACCACTGTAGGTGCAGCTGGAGAAGACACTTTCTGACTAAAACCCACAACATTTTTTTTTCTGGCGGTTCTTGTATGCCAGGGCTATAGTAACCCTTGCAGATCACCGCAGTCAGAAGGATTGAGCGTTAAATCACCATGCTTGTTGAAGACTGATTGGCGATTTCAGACTTCAAGATGTTTTCCTTCGCCTTTAATCGGTAATTGGTGTCCAAGATAAATTTAGAAAGTAAACTTAGTAGCACACTGTACCATAGCCCAGGTTGTAATTTATTTACTCTTTAAGTAGGCATTTAACTAAACATATTATATAAACAACTTAGATTACCGAATTTTAAAACTCATATTAAAAATTCTATGCATTTCAAAATAATATTATAGTAATATTAGTCAGGATAGTTTAGCGAGTTCTTTACCTAATTATTATATTTAACAAAATACTTGAAACTTAAACCTAGTTAAATAAAGGTTAACGATAAATATACGAGCACAACTACCCACTGGTCGTTAAGTTAAGCCTAACTATTAGAACTGTTTACTTAATCCTGGGTTAGAGCTGACAAACTATTACTTTCCGTGCTAACGTCAGGCTAGTTGAATATTAGGTTAACTTAAATGAATCGTTTTATAATCGCCTAAATTATGTCATAACTCTGGGAAATGGACAGTTTAGTTCCACAGACTCAAACTGATGGTTTAATGTTACTAAATATCTTAGGATTTGTTTGCATAATGAATTATGTATTTATGTTGAAAAGTTTAGACTATATAAATTTAAGAGAAGAGGTCTATTCCATATACCATCAGCACAACCAAAATCAATTATATCTTGTGCGATTTCAGCTGTCTTTGCAGACCTGAAGTTTTGCGTTCAGGACTGGATCGCATGGTACATATAGACATGTCATGTGAAGGAATGAGAATCATGCTATGAGGATTAATATGAAAAGGACGATCAAAGTAACGATGGATGGATTGTGTCAAATACGTAAGGCTGGAAAGAATGTCTCAAGTGAGATGACCACAGACAGTAGGGAAGAAATGCTGCGCTGAATCCAAATAAAAAGTTCGGATAAGGTCTGGGGAATGACTCTGCCTTAGGAACATAGTGGGTTTTAGTCAGTAAGAGTCTGATACCCTCCAGCTGGACCCTCAGCGGGAGGGGTCATTTGATGATTTCCCACGAAAAAGGCAAGTGGAATAATAATGGTTTATTCCATACCGTATTATTCATATAGGTAGATATTTAGTGCCTAATATTTGTAGTGTCTCGTGAAACTTTTTAAACAAATACCTCAGAGCAAACTTTCGTACCAGATATAGAATAAAACCTTTAAGTCTAAGATTGATAGCGTGCTCCGAAAACGGTATCAGATACTTTTTTACACAATAAAGGGTCGTATGTAAAATCGAATTGTGGTTAGCTAGCTACATCTTATAGGGCAAAACTTGGCCTTTATTACAAAGAGACTTGGAAAAATCAAATAAAACCCTGTTTTGAACCATACGGAGTTTAAGACTTCGCTAGATAAGATTAATTGTAAGGCAATAAATTCTTAAGTTAGAAACTTGCTATTCGGTTCGACATCTAGTATGTTACATGCCACGCTGGTCAAATAACTTTGCTGGGAGACTTTATGTGACAGCAAATAAAGAAGATTAATTTTACTTCGACCTATATCATTAGTTAATGTGATGAAACTGCTACTGGTCTTAACTGAAAGGGTATTGATAGTTGATTTATTATTTTATTGCAAGCAAGTGTTAGATATAATCAGTAACAACTTATTATTGTCACCATATTTTGGAATAACGATGAAAACATAGCATCGTTGTTTTTGTAGACGTATTTGATATATTTAGCAAAAATCTATGAAGGAAATTTTCAACTTTATCGCTGAAGCATGTGGTTTTAAATTTGAAAATTGGTCGGTTTCTGGTAGCTTGATGTGCGGGCATTTGTACAATATTACTACTTTGTGGATAAAGTTAGAACTTTTCTTAATATACGAAGCACTAATCTACTTACATCATAACATGTCGGGCTAATTTTAAACGAAGAGATTTATAACGTTGGCTTATTAAAGATTTCTAAAAACGTTCTTATATTTCCGACTTATAAATAAGATTTTAATATTGTCAACGAAACAAAAAGCATTGAGCATCAAAAAGTAATTTTAAGCGAAAAATAATTGACATTTCAGTAGACAATAAGGCCACCGAGTCAAATTAATCCGAGCCAAATTTTATTGTTTGTACGTAGACTGAAATAAAATCAGATACCGTCAACGATACTACAGAATTTCATTCATGTTGAGAATTTTCCGAATGGAAATATCATGTCAGTTGCGAATAGTTTTTTGTGTAATCGTTAAATTGAAATATGGAGTAGTATGTAGCCATATGATCGCATCCAGGCCGATTGTTGGCTACGGCGGCCGTTCTCTTTTATGGAGATCAGCCAGCTGCGCAGGACATATTATAGTGCACAAGCATTCGCGCAGACATAGGTGCACTCTCTATTCCCTCACTCTCATAGTCCGATGGGACAGCAATCCGACACGACCGGAGAGAGATCAGGCTTCCAGACTCCAGGCTGCTTTATGAAAGTTTCTCACAACCCACGAAGCGATTTTGGCCTGACCCGGGAATCGAACCCGAGACACCGTGCACAGCAGTCGCGCTTTGCGTCTACTAGACCAACGAGGCAGTCACATACATATAGGTATGTATAAGCTGAAGCATAACATGTTTCATAGTTGATTGAGAAAATTTGTTAGTTTCGAGTAGCTTGACGTGCTGGCGTCTGTACCTACGTAAAAATAATGATATAATTTTACCTACAATTTATCACAGATTATTTTTATGAAATACTATTGCCGAGCGAAATAATAAATGGTGTTCGTGGAAATTCATTATTTGACGAAATCCTTCACAGTGGAGGTCATGTAGACATAATAGTGTCTCCTGTGATAGTTATAAAGTACCTAAGTAATGGCCGATCCTTTGATCTTCTTATCGTTTATATATGGACTTAAGTTTTGTAGTAATGTAATGCTTTATTTTTACAGGTTAAAATTCAATTGAATTGCTATGTTTAGACAGACTAGTTATTTTTTCCAGTGTTTTTCGGTGTATTTATAATTAAGTGTTTCCCTCGGTTTCGACCGCATCACTGTGGAATTTACGAATAAAATAGAATCTAGTATTTACTTTATATTTCTACTACTCCGATTTCGATTAAGCTACTTTGCCATAAACACGTAACAAACAAACTCACTTTTGCATTTTAGATATTACCTTTGTTAATATTGGGAGTAGACAGAAATTTCAAACAATAAAATATATTTTAATTAAGACATTAATTTGTATTTGAATTTAATGTAACTAGCACCGACATCTGGGCCTGGCAATTAACTTTAATTTGGAACGCAATTATAAATAGGTATTGTTATTCCCTTTTTTATAAATAAGATCTAACAATACTAGTGCACCTCATTTTTACAGGTCAGGTAGTACATGCTAAGGATCATGTTTACCACAAAAAAGTCATGAAAACAATAACATATTTTATTAAATTCATCACATACGCCAAATTATAAGTGGTCACACGCATAAAGCCGGTCTCTATGAAGGCGGTCAATTGTTGACCCCTAAGTCATTCAACTTTTTTTGTGATAAACATTATCCTTAGCATGTACTAGATGACCTGTAAGAATATGGTGCACTAGTATTGTTAAACCTTATATTTATATATTTTTTTGAGAATTTAAGGTAAACAGCAGACAGCAATATCGCTGAAATGTCGGCTCAAATTGTTTTTAGTACAGAGAGCATACTATAATGTTAAAGAGTTTCTAGATGAAAAATATATTGGATTTATATAGATATAAGAAAATAATATTTGATTTTATGTAAATTTATTCCCTGTAATTTCATTTTTTTTTTGTAGACTCATAATGAATTTTATAAATATTTGCATGCCATGCCAAGTGGCAAACATGTTTTTAAGCACATACCTACCTAATTGTATTACCATCCTACATGCATGCACATGCTTGTGTATGTATGTATACACGTGTTTATGGCAAATAAATGTTTATATTCTATTCTATGCTATTTTATTAACGAATCATAACTTTAAGAATGTAATATAACAATTCTCATCACAAAGACAATCAAAGTTACGAAAATAACTTACTTAAGTAAGAACTTAGAAAGGTGAGATACTTCAAGCTCATTGTTAGTACAAAATCTAGTTTGAAATAATTTAAGAGTCGCGCTTCGAACTTTATTGGAACTTACAACAGTGCTCGGTAAAGTTTCCTACTAGGTGCTGAGGCTGTCAAAAGGTTAAAATTATGAATATCTTAAACTAAGTCAATGTAAGAACGCAAATGTTTTTTCAAAGAAATTACAACAAAACGTTTTGATTGAAAAGTTTCCTCTTGTATATACTAATAAGGTTGTTAAAAAGGAAGATATCGTCTAAAATCAGATAAACTTATTAACGTGCTTATAGTTTACAACATAAAAAGCTTTTTATTGAAAACTCATATGCCTAACTATGAATGGGGTCCGTCGTTGGGTTTTGATGACGTCATTAAAATTAATGTTCTGGAATATGAAACCTCTATAAATTATTATGTTCTTAGGCCTCAAAGAGCCTAGCTTCAATAATAAGTTTGACTCCTAGAGTGACAATAAAAATAAAATTAAGTACATACTCGAGTGACGGTAGATTAAATGGACCTTATTATCAAACTGATTTCCAATACCCATCGTTAAGTACATACCTACTCTATACATTAACATAACTTAATGTTAGAGTAATAAGGGATAGGTAATAAGTCGTAGTACCCTAGTGGTTAAAGCACCAGCTTTCGAGTATGAGGGTGTGGGTTCGATTACAGGTCAGGCAAGTACCAATGTAACTTTTCTTAGTTATACGTACTTTCTAAGTTTATCTTGGACACCAATGACTGATTGAAGGTGAAGGAAAACATTTCGAGCATTTTCGAGAACATTTTCGCATTGAGAAAGCGTGGTGATTAACGCTCAAACCTCCTTCGGGGGAGAGGAAGCCTGTGCCCCAGCAGTGAGACGATAAAAGCTGTGATGATAAATGAGGGATAGGATAGGATAGGTAGAAGAAAACAGAAAATTCCATTATAAAAAAATACAGATTTACCAGCCATAGTAATTTAAGTAACAAATTATGATTATACAACGTTGTCAAACGAAAACAAAGCAAAATCGGTTACTAACAAAATAAATCTTTAAGTCAAAATTGTTTATAACTCTTCGTTGGCGACACGAAAAGCAATCAACGGAACTAATCAGGACGAAATAATAGAATTAACAATATCTATTAGAAATTATGACGTAAAACGGAACCTGTAGAAATTTAAAACTTTGTTTTTCCCCATGGTGACAACCTAATCCCTAAGTATCATCTCCCATCGAATAAAAGTAATCTACATATATGTATATACCTTCCTATTAAAATCCTTTACGCGACACATCACATTCATCAGCCTTTTTATTGCCCCCATTAGTAAGCTCAAACCTCTTCTCGAGTAAAGAGAAAGATTTTTTTCGTTGCAAATCATCACCACTGTTAGACACAGCTGCAGGCTTAGCATGGCGATTCTTTATATATTCTATCAAGAAAAGACAAAGCTCTTTCTGTCAATGTCAATATGTCTTCTGCCCGATCACGGTGCGACCTGTCAACTCGCATATCATCACTTGTAGACTTATGTCGATCGAAGAAAAGAATTTTTTTTTTTCAAAAACTGTCAAAAGAAATCTTACGTCAATCTGTCACTTTTCTGGCATTATGTCCATTCTCCGGTAGACAAAACTTGGTTCTACTGTTGCCATGCTAAGCCTGATGACTAAAACCCACTACGTTTTTTTCTGGAGGTTCTTGTATGCCTGGGCTACAGTAACCCTTGCAGACCACCACAGTCAGGATTGAGCATTACATCACTACGCTTGTTGAAGACGGATTGGCGATTTCAGACTTCAAGATGTTTTCCTTCGCCTTCAATCGGTAATTGGTGTCCAAAATAAACTTAGAAAGTAAACTTAGTAGCGCACTGTACCATAGCCAAGGTTTTAATTTCTACTCGTAAACTCATTTGAGTAAACATTTTACTAAAGATATAAACAACTAAGATGACTGAATTTTAAAACTCAGATTAAAAATTCTATTCGTTTCAAAATAACATATTAGTCAGGATAGTTTAGCGAGTTCTTTACCAAATTATATTTAACAAAATGCTTGAAACTTAAACCATACTTAAATAAAGGTTAACGGTAAATATACGAGCACAACTACCCACTGGTCGTTAAGTTAAGCCTAACTATTAGAACTGTTTACTTAATCCTGGGTTAGAGCTGACAAACTATTACTTTCCGTGCTAACGTCAGGCTAGTTGAATATTAGGTTAACTTAAATGAATCGTTTTATAATCGCCTAAATTATGTCATAACTCTAAGGAAATGGGCGGTTTAGTTCCACAGACTCAAAATGATGGTTTAATGTTGTTTGCATAATAAATTATGTATTTATGTTGAAAAGTTTAGACTATATAAATTTAAGAGAAGAGGTCTATTCCATATACCATCAGTACAACCAATTATATCATGTGCGATTTCAGCTGTCTTTGCAGATCTGAAGTTCTGCGTTCAGGACTGGATCGCATATTTGTTTGATCGATTGTGTCAAATACTTAAGGCTGGAAAGAATGTCTCTAGGGAGATGACGCCAGACAGTAAGGAAGACATGCTGCGCTGAACCCAAATAAAAAGTTCCGATAAGGTCTGGAGAATGACTCTGCCTTAGGAACATAGTGGGTTTTAGTCAGTAAGAGTCTGATACCATCCAGCTGCACCCTCAGCGGGAGGGGTCATTTGATGATTTCCCATGAAAAAAAGGTCAGGGGAATGATAATGGTTTATTCCATAACCTATTATTCATATAGATATTTAGTGCTTAATATTTGTAGTGTCTCGTGAAACTTTTTAAACAAATATATAAGAGCAAACTTTCGTACCAGACATAGAATAAAACTTTTAAATCTAAGATTGATAGCGTACTCCGAAAACGGGATCAGATACTTTTTCACACAATAAAGGGTCGTATGTAAAAACGAGCTGTGGTTAGCTAGCTACATCTTATAGGTCAAAACTTGGCCTTTATTACAAAGAGACTTGGAAAAATCAAATAAAACCTGTTTTGAACCATACGGAGTTTAAGACTTCGCCAGATAAGATTAATTGCAGGCCAATAAATTCTTAAGTTAGAAACTTGCTATTCGGTTCGACGTCTAGTATATGTTACATGCCACGCTGGTCAAATAACTTTGCTGGGAGACTTTATGTGACAGCAAATAAAGACGATATTTTACTGCGACCTATATCATTAGTTAATGTGATAAAACTGCTACTGGTCTTAACTGAAAGGGTATTGATAGAGGATTTATTATTTTATTGGAAGCAAGGTTTAGATATAACCACTTATTGTTATCATCATATTTTATAATAGGAATAACGGTGAATACATAGCATCGTTGTTTTTGTAGACGTATTTGATATATTTAGCAAAAATCTAACTATGAAGGAAATTTTCAACTTTATCGCTGAAGCATATGGTTCAAAGTTGATTGGGAAAATTTGTCAGTTTCAGGTAGCTTGATGTGCTGGCGTCTGTACAATATCATTACATTGTGGCCCATAAAGTTAGAACTTTTCTAAATATACAAAGCACTAATCTATCAATATCTATAATATGACGGGATACTTTTCGGATTACTTATCTATAATAGGACGGGATTTCTAAAAACGTTCTTATATTTCCGACTTATAAATAAGATTTTAATATTGTCAACGAAACAATAAGCATTGAGCATGAAAAAGTAATTTTAAGCGAAAAATAATTGGCATTTCAGTAGACAATAAGGCCACCGAGTCAAATAAATCTGAGCCAAATTTTATTGTTTGTACGTAGACTAAAATAAAATCAGATACCGTCAACGATACTACAGAATTTCATTTATGTTCAGAATGTTCCGAATGGAAATATCATGTCAGTTGCGAATAGTTTTTTGTGTAATCGTTAAATTGAAATATGGAGTAGACGAGATATATTTAATATTAGTAGCCATATATAGGGTGTTACAAAACTAATGCACACTATTTTTACAGGTCATTTGGTAATGCTAAGGATCATGTTTACCACAACAAAAGTTGAATGGCCAAAGGGTTAACGATCGAGCGCCTTCATAAAGACCGGCGTTATACGTACAATTTGCCGACTGAGATGATAAATTTAGTAAAAAATGTTATTATTTTCATAACCAATTTTGTGATAAACATGATCCTTAGCATGTACTAAATGACCTGTAAAAATAGTGTGCACTAGTTTTGTTACACCTTACATATCCATATACAGTGCCTATTTATTGTGAGGAGCTCGTGGCTAAGTAACATCCACATGAGTCGATCGCGCGATCGGTCAGTGGCCATCTTGTCATGACGAGTTCCTCCGTATTTCTTATTTGGCATTTGGCGTTATTTGAACATATTTGGCAGTCGTTACTAATAGTCAGAAGCCAGAAAGTCTGGCAAACAGTCTTACCAAGTGGTGTTGGGTTGCCCAGGTAACTGGGTTATGGAGTTCAGATAGTCAGCCGCTCTACGTAAAACACTGGTATTCAGCTGGATCTGGTTAAGACTGGAAGCCGACCCCAACATAGCTTGAGAAAAAGCAAGGAAGATATATACAGTGCCTGTGTTGGTACCTGTACCTCAATACATACAAGATGTGCTGAACAAAATATTACATGATTGCTTTTAGATTTTAGATTTAAGACGAGAGCACGTCTCACGCTTCATTTAGCGTGACTAGCTAAACCACAACACTCGACGCGACGTACGAACATAGTGAAGTAACTGCCTCACTTTATACCTAGCTTTTCCACGCCATTATCAAAATGAGGAGGCATATTATGTACATAAATTGTACCACGTTTAAAGTTAGTTTGTAAATGGTACGATTTTTGTGAAACTTTGTGTAAGTATAATGGCAAAATCATTTCAGGTAAATTCATAAGCTTGGGTAGGTTTTAAAAAACTTTTATATGGCCGCCCGGGGTCTGGAAGCTGGTGATTGATACACCCATGCATCGGAGAGCACCAGCATAGAGCACTGGATTTTGAAACCATACCTCAATTTATAAAAAAAAATCGGACAACCCCGTGCTTTCCAATACTTACAATAGTTAGACCTTATGGGCCTTATACAAAAATGTTAGACAGACGTTTGACACTATTTAAAGACAAATTTCAATACAAAATTATAAAACGTGTCAAACGTCTGTCTAACTTTTTTGAAAACGCCATATTAATTCAAACACCATATTTTAGACAGTTCATCGATAAAAAAGACAGTCTTAAAAAATTAACGTGTCTAGACAGAACAATTATGAATGTTAAGGTCAATTGGCTTTGTTAAAAATACAGGGACCATTTGAATAAACCCGAACTGGTATCGAATTACTTAGATAGTCTAATGGAGTTGTAAGAATATTCCTTGAAGCAAACTCAGCTTGCAAGTCGCTACAGCAACCTTTGTCAAGCCAGCTACGATAAGCTAAGGAGATTGATTGAAGATAGTTTTTGTGTCGAGTAAAGTCGGATTTCTTGGGACACAGATAAACTATCGTATCAGCTTGTTTTTGTTTCCAGATTATAAAGCCGGCATTCCGAGAGGCGTGATTTACGACAGAGGCGCGCGGTTCGCGGCTATAGTCAACTTATAAGAATGTATGAAATTTATTGCGAGGTACGCGACAGCAGCGTGATTTTGACAACATTGTACATTTTGACTCATACAGCCGCGTACGGCTAATATAAGCCGCGAGCCGCGGGCAGCTGTCGCGAGCCTCTAAATTAATCTCATACATCCCAAAGTTGACTTTTGAGGAGCAAGCGACGTTCATCGCAGCCGCGAGCCGCGCTCCTCGGAAGGCCAGCTTAAGCTCGCCAATGTGAATACAATACTTGAAATACTGTTTGTAAGCTAAAGTTCCAAGATCATTTTAGGTTCTTATTTGCCATGAGAAAATTTCGTTATTTTTTTAAATGAGGTTTAATTCGCATATTATTTACATTGAAATTTGATTCTACGAATGAAATAATGATTTTACTTGACATAGGCAATTACTATCTGCAATAACTGCGAACACCGTTGTTGTTGCCCAATACTAAAAACTCTTTTCCATTATTTTCATTGGGATAACGTATTTGTGTGATTATGTCACGTTGCCTATCGAATATCATTTACCTAGTATGATTATAGCATAGTTTTGCCCCTTCCACTTGTCAACATTTTATAATTATCTTAAGTTCTCCGGTGGACAATTCAGCTAATATTGTGCACACCCTAAAATCCTATTCTTCCCTGTACTACCTATCTCATCACTCATACTTCCCAATCCCAAACCATACAGAAGAACCACTCTCTACTCCACTCTCCGCAGACATACCAAAACGGTTACCTTCTTACTTCAAAGTATCTTTAAAAAAAAAGTATGATTATCATTTCATATTTGTTATAAACCGCTGACGGACGCAGATCTAGGCAAAATGGCCCTGAGTCTTACGAAGCGTAAGAGAAAATGAGATAGTAAAAAAAATATCTGTGTCTTAATTTATAAGCTTCGTTTGTCTTTCGTACAAATCTACGTTTATTAAATGTTATTTGTTCTGGTCTTAAACCTTCGTGACGGATTACGTCTGTAAATAATAAGGCTTATATTCACTGTCTTCAGAGTAAATTCTCAGAGAGACGAATAAATATATTGTGAAAATGATTAATTTTTGTACACAAACATCTTAAGGATCCACTCTCAGCTGGTTTTAAATAAACATCTCAGACGCACTTTAAAATACATCTCAGAATATAACTAATAATGTCCCTACTAGGCAGACTATAGTGGCAAAGGACTTTTAAACAGACAAAAACTTAGTAAATTACGTAAGAAGGAACTTACTTAATGTTAAAATAAAATTTCTGGTTATAGGATTGTTCGCAAGAGTTACCGCGGCCCTGACACACGAAGACTTCCAAAGTGATATATGTGGGTTTTAGTCAGTAAAAATCTGACACTCCCTCCAGCTACACCTACAGCGAGAGGTTCAGTCATTTGATGATTTCCAACTCAAAAAATTGCACTACACTCTAAAAAAAACTTCTCTAAATTCACTCTAAATGCATTTATTTAATAGTTAAAATTAATGTTAGAAAATAATATCTAGTTTTAATTCCGCGAGACAAAAATCCAGCATTGGGTGCAGGATGCACATGCAATACCGCCCTCCCGCCCACTTACACAAGCACAAGCAAGGAAGGGAAGATACCACCCTCCCTCCCTCATGCACCTGGACACGGAGAAATGGCAGCAAGCCCTGCAACCAAGCCGACTCGACACGTGTTTCGCCCCTCCCCGGGGCATCTTCAGGAGGTGTTGACTCGACGACCGCTCGGGCGCGAGCACGTGTCGAGTCGGCTTGGTTGCAGGGCTTGCTGCCATTTCTCCGTGTCCAGGTGCATGAGGGAGGGAGGGTGGTATCTTCCCTTCCTTGCTTGTGCTTGTGTAAGTGGGCGGGAGGGCGGTATTGCATGTGCATCCTGCACCCAATGCTGGATTTTTGTCTCGCGGAATTAAAACTAGATATTATTTTCTAACATTAATTGTAATGGATTTCCGCAAAGTAACGCCTGATTCAATAAGCTATCTTAATAGTTAAACCTAACAACGTAATTAAATATTATGTGTATGTAATCTTTAAGGTAGGACCAGGTAGTAACATTACATATAATATAGGGACGTAATGTTAAAACTTTCTAAGCACAAAACTTAACATTATCCCAACTGAAACTGTGTAACATAAGCTAGAACCCAATTTAAAATACCGTCACTTTTATTAGCAGTTATTCATTTCCCGGAAGCCCTTTTAACGGGTTAAATTAAACTATAACATACGCAGAGTGAATAACGTGTGTTTTCAACTTGTAACTATCATGAATTGTGATGAAAGTTTCGCCACTATATTCGTTAATAAACGTTAAACAACTCGTGTTACTAACACAGTTATTAGTTTTAATAAAAACAGTTTACTGAAACTATGAGAACGTTAACATATTTCAGTAATATGCCACAACTTTCGTTGGTATATAGGATAATGCATTATGTTCCATGTTTACAACACATAAGTAGAAGAGTAGAAGGCACTTTCAAAAAATGTTTCTTGTACACACGGTTACACATCAAGCTGTACAAAACCAGTATAAGCTGACCGTTAAAGTAAAAAAGACCATTTAAAGCGCATCCAAGACAAACTGGTTTTGTATAACTTGATGTGCAGCCGTGTGTACGTGTATCTTAGCGTTTACAATTTTTCTCCAAGTTGACGATAGAACACCATTATGAACTTCAAATACCTACATGTCTAAATTAAATAATATATAAAAAGTTGTATATACAAGCAAGAGCAAGTTCATGACGATGATTTGGAGCAATATATAAAATGTAATAAATAAATTTAAAAAAAATAATAATAATATGTAGGTAATTAAGTTGCCAGTACTCCCTCATTTAGATGGTAGTTATGTGTTATGTAAAAAAATGATTTTATCGACTCAATCGATTACAATCAAATCAATAAAGATTAGCACGCCACGCCGTTTCATTTAGAACAGTACATATGTATTTGGCTGTTCGTACTTAGTAGTCCTGAAAGGTATAAAAACCAACGTGTCCACAAAAACACAAGTTAAAAAGACACGGCGCATTTTCACCGTGTTGATAAATTGCATGGGTGTACGTACGTACCTGTAGTAAAATAGCCTGCATAGAACGTACACTACGTTAGGCGCACCTTAGCTGGTTTAATCAACATCACCTTGATGTTAGGCCAATATTTGCCTCGCCATTTTATTTGTGTAAACTCTACCGATATGACGAAGAAAAATAAAGAGTGAAAAGAGCTACCTAGCCATTTCTTTTAGTAAAAAAAAATATTGATTATATAAACCTTTAGTTAGATTAATATTGATATATTAAATATCAACTGCCTCGTTGGTCTAGTAGTAGGATAGTGCGACTGATTGGAATTCGATTTCCGGTTCAGCTCGGAATCGCTTTGTGGTTTTACAAAACTTTCACCAAGCAGTCCTGAGACTGGAAGGTGTTGCAAGTGCCTCAGAGAGCATTTAGACGTCTTCCTCGTCGTGTCTATGACGGTGAGGGAAAAAAGAGTGCATATGTGTCTGCGCAAATGCTTGTGCGTTTTCACATGTCCTGCGCCGCCGCTGGCTGATCTATTTAGAGGGAACAGCTGACACGGCCGATAATAATCAACCTGGACGCTATTATTGGACATGAAATAAAGGTGAGATATTTTCGTGAAAATAATACAATTTTTGAAACGTATATACATACATATGTATAATAGGGAAGATGCAATATTTTTATTTTTGTTTTTATTTTAAAGAACTCCATGTAGAATAGACCACAAATATATAAAAAAATTTAAACACTGCAATTTATTGTAAAAAAATGCAGTTTTAAATTGACAATTTAAATTTTCGCGCCAAAACGGGCCTTACGGTTCCGATGACGTCATTCGCGTCTGACACTAGTCGTACTTGTTCGTTGCCGGCTTTCATTCATTTGCATTTTTCTCGACTTTCGAGATATTTTTCAGTAAAAATTTAAAATGGATTATCCGTCAACATCAGGGGATCATAACAATACCACCAATGCTCCGAAAAAAATCCGCGTTGGCTCATGTTTTGTGTCCATCTACTTCAACAAAGTTTTGACTGGACCTTCTGACCCAAAACTAAGAAAAAAGTGGTTCCAAGCTGCGAATGGGAAGGATAATTATTATTCTCCAAAAAAACGCGAAATTCTTGAGAGCATTTAATTCATTCCTTCAGATTTATCCTTATTATACTAGAGACAAACATTTAAACTTTCACATTTGTAATATTATTAAGATAGTACTTGCTGATGAAGAACTGAATTATTATTTCTTTCATGTTTCAGATTCATCTTTAGAGTGTTCATTAATCACAGAAACACATGATTCTGAAAATTTTCAAATATCCAATGATAAGAGTGTACAGGTGTCTATATATCCTCAGAAACGATCGAAACAAGCTCAAGTAGAAATGGAAATACCCCAAAAGACTGTAGCTTTATCACCTAAAAAAAATCAATAAATCCAACTTCCATTTTAATCTGAAAAACACAATTAATTTTCGCACAAACTAATTACATTAATGTTCACCTTTACAACTATCTATAACCTCAAATAAGTTGTCATAACGGGAGTGACGTCACTGAACGCTGATTGGTGTTTTGAAATACGTTTCGTTTCAAGTCACTTTAATTTTTAATTATTCGTAAAAAACAACATTATGTAAAATAAAAACGTTACAGTAGACTTTCTTTTATACTTTTTAAAATTTTAATGATAAAATTTTCAATAATATTACATTTGCATCTTCCCTATTGTGAAAACAAAGAACTTGTAAGTTTACGAGAGTTGCGAAATTGTTTTCATTGAACAGAACATTGTGACAAAAGCTGTCGAGTTATTTTTATCGCGTGTTTTGTTTCTTTTGTTATTGTACACATATTTACCGCGGGTATTTCTCGTTGTAACTTCGAAATAATTGACGTTCACTGACGGTGGTTACAGTAATAAAAGTCGAGTTTTAGGTATATTCTTTTGAGAAAGACATTAATAAAAGCTAAACTTACTTAGTATTTTTTTTATATGGCAAGCTATATTTTGTTAGATCTTCAAGTATTGCTTTTAAATGTTGAATGTAGGAGATATCTTACGTTGTTATGTATATTTAAAAAACGAAAATAAGTACAAACGCAAGCATATCAACCTACCAGAATCTGATAGTTTTTTGTTTAAATTGTGATAAGATTGAAAATCTATTAAAAAAAAAATTACAGATTGAGGTAGGTTAAAGTGCTGGAAACTTAACGACTGACAAATGGCGATACGAAAGTAGGTAAATAAATCTTCGCTAAAATGTTTCCCAGGCATTAAATGTGGTTACACCAACGAATAGGTATATAAACGAATAGATATTTCACATACATTTCAGGCAAAAAGAACACAACTTCCCTTTTATACAGACAGAGTGACAACGATATAAATTGGCCGTCAAATTAATGGGTGCCCAGTTCCGTATATTCAGAGGACATTTGTCGTTTTAGTGTAATGAACGTTTGAAAGGTTAAGTTTATTTTGCGCAAATTACCTATATTGTCGCTTCCTTCTCAAAAAAAATGCAGCCTCTCGGTACGAAGCGGGCGTAACTGTTTTGTTATAGTTAAAATAGAAACATTAACTTGACTAACGTTCTATGTTGGAAATCTTCGTTTATCTTATTTTACTCAAATTAAATTTGCATGGATACTGATGATGCTGAAATGTCATTGAACATCTTTGGCAGTCGTTACGGGTAGTCAGAAGCTAGTAAGTCTGACGCTAGTCTAACCATGGGGGTATAGGGTAGCCTGGGCAACTGGGTTGAGGAGGTTAGATAGGCAGTCGTTCCTTGTAAAACACTGGTACTCGGCTGAATCCGGTTAGACTGGAAGCCAACATAGTTGGGAAAATGCTCGGAAGAATATGGATACTGATGGTGATGAGCTAGACATGAATATATTTCAGCATACCACGAGTATTTCAATACCCAGTCTTCATGAAACTATTCTAGTTCTAGTATAAAACAAGTCTGCTATTGCCATTCACGAGACACATCAAACAGACTGGCAGACGTTTAATTAATATTCAATCAATATGTATAATGATTATTTGCTTGCTACAATCACGACAACCCTCTCTATTATTTGTTTTAGTAAATGAGTATTGTTTCTAGTATTTTCTATGCGGTAAACATTTGTATAACAACGCAAATAAAGTCTGTTTAACTATTTCTTATTTAATTTATGACAAAAAGTAACTAACGCTTTCATGAAAAGAAACAATAAGATTGTTATCTTTATTCTTGAAAATCTTCAATTTATAATATCTAACTATCTTCAATTTATAAGGTGTTATAAAAATTTCTGCCATGGCTTTAATGCGAGGTAGTATTGTGTTTATAGATTACAATAGTGAAGATAACTTATTGATTATTTTTCATTTTTTTTTCATACATAAAAATGTACGTATAAATTGTGAACCACGTTAGGCAGAAGTTGAGTCAATGTTTATTTAAGTACGTTATTTTCTCTAATTGAATTAACTGTTCCGGGGCACGAAAGTTTTCACTACTATAATCTATAAACACAATTCTACCTCCCGTTAAAGCCGTGGCGATATTTTTTTATCACCTTATATGCTCAGACTTGTCACTGATAAAATACCATCCAAGATGTGTACAGTAATAGAAAGGCCGATAACCCCCGGTCGAGTACGGTAAAATTTGCACAACACTCCACGTATATTATATTCGAAAAAGCAACAAAAAAAAAACAATTTTATTCCACTTTAAGCACCTACGAGAGTATTTACTTAATAGATCGTTTTTTTACGTCATCTTTCGCACTAGTTGTCAATTGTAAGTTACGACCCCAAAAAGAGCCACCGTTGCTATAGCGACTGCTAGTAAGACTGTAAACCCTGTGAACCAAACTGGATCTTGAGGGTCGAGAAGTTAGAGTATCAGTTCATACTGAACGCGAGGGTTCAAAAAGAAACAGATTTTACAAAGAAAAATCGGCGTGATTATCATCTTACCTGCCACTCATAACATTGTACAGTATAGGGTTGACGGTCGCCGATACGTAGTACAGAGCTCCAGCCACGTTGAAGAGATGCTCGTTGATGACGTGGAACTGCGGCAGACTGTACCCGTAGATGAAGAACAGGCGCTGAACGTGGAACGGCGCCCAGCACACGAAGAATGCTATCACTACTGCAGCTGTGAACAAAGTTATGACGTCAGATTAGAATTTTTTTGAATTGAACATTAGTTAAATATATACGAAATATAATTACGTATGAATAATTCGTAATACAGAATAAACGTAATAAAGAAGTCGTGGTGGTTTTGTGATTAAAGCACCAGCCTTTCAAGTATGAGGGTGCGGGTTCGATTCCAGGTCAGGCAAGTACCAATGTAACTTTTCTAAGTTATACGTACTTTCTAAGTTTATCTTGGACACCAATGAGTGATTAAAAAGGTGAAGGAAAACATCTCGAGGAAACCTGTACTATAAAGTCTGAAATCACCAACCCCCATTGGGCAATCGTGGTGATTAACGCTCAATCCTTCTCGTGGGAGAAGACGATAAAAAGACTGTGATGATGATGATGATGAATAATTCATATTAAATACTGAGTAGTAATGAGTTTCGTTTAGCGGCAGGTAAATTACCCTGTGGACTAATAATATTCCCTGCCTAATATCCATCTCTTTAATGACAATATAAATATTACTTCAACTTTAGACAAATATAAACTAACTGCCGAATACCGAAACATAAATTTTTAAATGATGCTTATACTGTCACAATTACTTTAAAATACCCGCCTACATGAGAATCTGAACGGACGATCTAAAAAGGCAGAAACAAATTGAACAATCGCAAGCCCATACAAACGCCCCGAGCTAGATAAGCAAGTATTTTATAGCACAGTCAGTAAAAGTAGTTCCTAAGTATACAACTTATAGTTTTAAGGGTCAACAACCAACAAAACAACGTGCCGTGGCAACGCGGCCTTTTTTAAAAAGTGTCCCAAAACAGTTTAGTAAAATGAGGTTACTACTGAACTAGAAAAAATAAGAAATAGTTTTGCGATACAAAATTATATTTAACTCATGTAATTCCTTTATAATTATTTAAATCATTTATAGAAAAGAGTTTTTAAGGCAAAAACATGAATGTTTAGGAGTTTCACAATTTCCGAATAGCCACTACCTACCGAATAAATTCAAAAATTGAACGGAAGGAGAGAAAAAAAGGGTTTATCGGTCAAAAATATGTATGGTGAAGTTTATGCACGACCCACCCAGGGTTTATGACGGGTTGAGTTTCTTCATGCAAATATTATCCATGAATTTTAGGTGGCTCTTCCAAAAAAAATCTATCATTAAACCTTTATTCAGAGTCCATGATAAAGTTTTGAATTTTGCTACTAGAAAGCCGATGTACAGACGCCTGCACATCAACCTACCTCAATCTGTCAAATTCCTTTAATAGATTTTCAATCTTATCACTATACTGAAAGGTTAATACGAGTATTCGATTGGTAAAATTTTACAGATTCGGGTAGGTTGATCTGCTGGCGTCTGAACCTACTGCAGTACCATTCAAGAACAAGAACCTTTTCATTTCTTTATTCTATTTTAGTTTAATCGAATGTTGAAAGAACCTGTAATTATTTCTAAGAGATTAGCGAAGTGGGAGTTATCTTAGATTTTTTTAATTAAAATTCGTTGTTTTAATAAAAGTAAAAAGTAAGTGCAAATTACTAGTCATCACCACAAATGTATCAAATTTTAAATCTCAAATGATTTAAAATTTGATACATTTGTCCTTTTCATGCTTTAAGCATTTGTAATTCTGTGAAAGTTGCTAAAACTTTAAGAGCTTAATCCGGGGGATTTCGTCGTAAAACTTTTATTTGAAGGCAATAAAAAGGGTAAGGGTGCAATTTGTTTGAAAATAAGTTAATAATGACTTTGAAAACAAATTGGAATAGGTACGAATTCAGAAGGAAGGAAAATATTTGAGTTCCGTAGCGATTTTTTTTTAATTGGCTAAAACACATAGTTCTATACACAAACAGCAGGCTGCTGTTTGTGTATAGAACTATGCTCAGCATGGCGATTCTAGGTATATCTATTCTATCAAGAAAAGACAAAATCTCTGTCAACATGTCTTCTGCCCGAGCACGGCGCGACCTGTCAACTCGCATATAATCACTTGTAGACTTGAGTGGATGGAAGAAAAGAAAAAAATATTTTCTACGTGTCAAAAGAAATCTTACGTCAATCTGTCACTTATCTGTTATTATGTCCATTCTTCGGTAGACAAAACTTGTTTCTACGGTTGGTATTTGAAAGATTTCTTAAACTTTTGTTTCTCTTCACACATGCACAGATACGGAACACAAAGGCTTAGCGAAGCTGGAACTTAAAGCCCTTTGATCGCTCATCTGTACTATACCATCAGTGACGGTTCAAAGATCAATTTACACATCACTGTGCTCATACCATTTTGTCAACACATATTGATGAATCCCTACATACATACGTATAATAAAAATACCAAGATGTTGAAAACCCTACATTTTCGAAGTCAATTAAAAACAATCTTCCGTCACGTCTACCTTTATGTATGTTCGCGATTATCTGAAAATCAGTCGAAACGGACAAAGCAGTTTTCATCAACAGATAGGGGAATTTCTGAGGCTGGTTATATTTATAAAGCCCGTGCGAAGCCGAGGCAAGTCGCTAGTTAATATTAAACAATTGATATCTAATTAGTACGGCTATGACAGAACGGAGAACAATGTTTATAATGGGAAGATTATGGCTGTCTATCACAACTTAGGTAATTAATTAATGTCAGTCAGTTAATGGTGTAGGTACACAGTCTACTGCCAAACGTGTTTTAATTGGAGTCCTCAACTTTGAAGTAATATACCTATGTAAAATGTTTTTGTTTGAAATAACATGGAAATAACATTAATAAAAGTAATTAAAATCACACTTCACATGCTTTTCACGGCGTAATTTGAAATTTTCTGCACCTTTTTTTTAAGGTGCCACTGGAGGGCTTGTCAGACTTTTATTGACTAAAACCCTACGTTCCTTCTGGAGGTCCCTGTCTTTTTTGCCCCTCAAATGCAATTTTTAAATAGCCTTACAGATCATAGAAAAAAAAACAACCTGACAAATACCATTTAAACATTCCTCCTAAACAAATCACGTCCAATCTTTCGGAGTTTCATATCATACATTACATTTAAAACCGTTTATTCAAATTAAGCTGTTAATCTAACAAAAGGAATTTCAAAAATGATCTAGCATTAAACAGATTCAATCAATTAAGCAGACAATTTCCAGATCAAAACATATATGCTTTTCAAATTCAAATTACCAAAACAGATTATGCCACGCAATGATTGTTCATCAAAGACACATTGCACGTGTTTATATCATCAATTTCACTCATCGTTTGTGGAAGCGTTGTCCAATGTTGTTCATTTGAATGCCTTTGTATCGGCTCAGTGAATTGTTTTTGCTCTTTTCTCAATTACATTTTAAGCCTAGCCTTTTCCCAAGCTATGTTGGGGTCGGCTTCCAGTCTTAACCAGATGCAGTTATTTGTGTTTTACATGTAGCGACCGCCTATCTGACCTCTTTGACCAAGTTACGTCGGCAACCCGATACCCCTAGGTAAGACTGGTTGTCCAATGGTATACAAATGACAGCCGGGACTCACCAATGTAATGTGCTTTCTGAAACACATTTGCAGTTGGTATGAAGGTAATATGTTGATTATACAATTTTACTGCATATCATAACATTACACACAATCGCCATACGAGTGAAATAAAATTAAGTTACGTACTACGTCGAGTATAAATGCTAATGACATTATCTGACTATCAAATTAAGTATAACATTGGGAACAATAAAATTGTAATGAATAAATAATTTCAGTTTTGTCTTTTGCCTTATTGTTTATTTTTATTGATTTTTTAAATAAGCAGTGTTACCTAAAAGTGGACAGAAAGCTTTCCTTTCATTAATTTATGATCATTATTCTTTTTGGTTTTAAACATGAATATCAATGTAAAATGAATGAATGAATAACAAATAAATTTGACCTCAATGGAGCATGAAAAATATTATATGTATAACACTGAAAAGGGTAAACACAAACAAAAAATTAAATTATTTATGGAATCAGTAACGAAAAACACCGTTTTTCTTTACTTTGACTGAATTTGGGAATTCCTTGACCCAATTAATATACGAACAACTGGGCAAGAATGCATAACAAAATTGGAAAATGCTAATAAAGGGTAATATTAGATTTTATTTCTTTTAATTTATTTTCGGATCTTTCAGTAGGTCGTCCTTGTACTCAAGTATTATTTATTTATGTATTAAACTCAAACAGCAGCTGCAATTGGGCCAAATTAATTCCAAAATTTAAAAAAAAATCTCACACCTTTTTCTATATAAGCCTAGAATATACAGGGTGTAAGCGACAGCCCTCCGCAAACTGATAGGGTGCATTCAGCTCCTTATTTTGAATCATATTTCACTGGAATATTAACAGGTTTTTTTTTTACAGGTTAAAGTGAGGTTTTAAGTCAGTAACAAATCAGTTTTATTGGATTTCCATAACGTTCTTGAAACAATTTCATGAACCTCACTGCACAACCCCATCAGTTTGCGGAGGGCTGTCCCTTACACCCTGTATACATTTCTTAGCTAAATAAAATAGGTAACCCTGGTGTTGACCGACTGCCCTTCCCTAAGACACAGTCGATGACAAAGCATGACAATGAGAAACAACATTTGTTACCTCCGCCATTTTCAGAATAACTAAACTTATAGTGCAAGTCATTTGTGCAATCAACAAATAGATAAGTAGGTCTACATAAAACCTTTCATCATGTCAACGCTAGAAGAATCCATTATTGATGGCCTATATTTTGACAGGCCACACTCAGACCGCATATTTTTGAAGATGAAAGATTTTCTTTGTGTATAATGTGGTTTTGCTTTGAAGAAATGTGAGTTTTTAATACTTTGTCATGTCTTCACAATGAATCACACAGATGTTGCATACATATACATATGTATATTTTGTGAAGATTTATCAATCAAATGCATGATGAATACCGTCTCGTTACAATTGCTTTTGACGATAGGAGACTAATATGTAAGTTATGTTAAGGTCAAATCTCCTTGAAAGATAAGCGGGATAGTAGTGTATTAATTGATATAAAATGCAAATACATCAGTGTTTTTTTAGATGAAAATTGTTTTTTCAAAGGTTCGAAATCATTTTAATCTTGAATCTAATACAACGATCATTTTGAATGATAAAATTTAATTATTTAAATACAATGCCACAATTTTCAGGGTTTTCAATTTTACCATAAAAATTTATACTTTTCAGATACTTGTACAAACTTCATTCGCGTGTTTTTTTGTAAACTGTTTAATTTTCTTCAGTGACGATAAAAAGTGATAATGGCGGCAATATTTAACTGCACAACAAAGGAAAATAGCAAAACGGTGCGTATCAGGGGTACGTTTCTTTGAAAAATTATAGGATCCAATAATTAAATCTTTTATGGAAAGGTTTTTTGGTAGATGAAGTTCCATTTTAGAAATGTGTATTTATTTTTGACGCTTTGTTCCCCAATTCAGACGCAAACTATAAAGATGTAACTGGTAAATATGTATAGTATACGTAATTTAAGAGGAGTTTTAATTGCAAAGAAAGTTTTCATGTTAATTCTAATAGCAAACGAAAGAAGGAAAACTCTGAAAAAGAAAAGTGCTCACTAATAAACTATGGAAACACATCTATCGTCATACCTCGTTTTTGTTTTTAGCTAATGTAGGTTTTTTGTTTCATAATCGGACTAAAACATAAATCAAAGATCGAAAGAAATGTTGAAAACCCCAAGCTGCTGAAAGAAAAAGCTTTTCAATAGATATCAAAAACTCTCTTTTATAAGGGTTTACTGGGCGACAATCATTTCGATTTTGTAAAGATATTTTGAAATGATTAAAGTAATTTCTTGGGTATTTATTTGCTCACACAAATAATGGATATTTATTTTAAACTTTTAAACCCTCCAAAGGTTAGACTTTGTATCAATTCACTAATTCAATATCATCCGGGAAAATATTATCAAAATATCTGTCGATCGTGACATATTTATCATATAGGTTCGTTAACCTCTTTTTATCATTGAACATTGAAACCAAACAAAAAATAAATCTAATAATAAAGGGATTTTATTACTTTCATTCATGTAAATTATTATATTTTCCCCAAACGGCCTTGTCGCCAAAATAAGATCATGATTATTTTACAAAATGGTCATACTTCCACTGTGAACATAAAATTGTTTATACCGGCCCATACATTGGTTTCCTGAATAAAAACGCCAATTTATCCAGGTTTATTGACCCTTTTGAAAAATATATATATATTTGTTATTTCTGTTATTATTCATAGCAGATAAACATTTATTTGAATTTAGATAATAATATATAGCCGAACCAAATATAGGGATGTTATCAATCTTTTATCGTACCGAGCTTAGTTTATAGGTAGTAACATAAAATATAGTAGTAGTATTGCGAATGTATTTCATAATGGCACAGGTACTCAGATACCGCGGCTGCTGTGCAAGGGTTCTCGGGTTCAGTTCCTGGATTGGTCTGAAATGTTTTGTGGGCTTTAAGAAACTTTCACAAAGCAGTGTAGAGATTGGTAATAATTGGTGAATGATACACCCGTGCATCGAAGAGCATGTAAATATTGGTCCTGCGCCTTATCTGTCTTCGATGGTGGATTGCTGTCCCTATGAGGAAATATAGAGTACAGTACAGTGTCTGCGCATATGCTTGTGCAGTGTATTATGACCTGCGTGTCTGGGTGATCAACTTAGAATCAAACAGTCACTCTACCCGAAATTGTTGGCCATTAATAACAGATAAACTCCATTGTTCATGAAATAAGTTACAGATACAGAGAATCTTGTCCCAAATTCGAACTAATAAGATAAGAATTTCTATAGGCTAGAGTAATTTGTCTAAGTCAGCACATACAAGATTAATTTATTAACCTGTGTTCTTCTATTTGCTATATAACTTACTATAGTTTAAAACGGCCTGTATTTTAATCCCAAAGCCTAGGGAAACGTCTGGGGATTTTCTTAGATTAGCACTTTACTTTTAGTCGTACATTGTATAAATAATAAAACGCATATTGTTATTATACGATTAGTTACGTTTTATTCTAGTGCGTGTTATTTTATTTAGATTTAAGGTTAATAAGCAATGTAGGTCAGTAGCAAAACCTATGTCTCATTTTATTACTTTTAAACAAGAATCATCAGGATGGTTTCCATCTTGTCATGACGGGTTTTTCCGTGTTTCGGAAGACACGTTAAATTGGTGGGCTGTGACTTGTACATCTTAGGTAGTCGTTAAGGGTAGTCCGTAGCCAGAAAGTCTGACAACTAGTCTTGGCAGGGCTGGTGAGACTGAATAAAAGGTATGTCTTATACATACATATATCATTTATCTGAAGGAGGACGGATATTAAAGTTCAGTTCATAATATTACATGTACGAATGAAATCAATAAACAAATCCAGATATTTTGTTGATTCTAAGCATCGTAATTGAATTTCATATTTTGGTATGATCAAAGGCTGTCCAAAGGGCTTATTTGTGCTGTCTGCTTTTATGTCAATGGTATTTAATTTTTGGGACAAAGAAATAGTTACTACTACGGTTTCCCTGAAGATAAGTAGCATCAATGAAAATATTTGATTGAGAATAAAAAAAAATACGGAAACAATTTCAATAGCCTGGCCTTTTCCCAAGCTATGTAGGGGTCGGCTTCCAGTCTCACAAGACTGGTTGTCAGACTTTCTGGCAACGAACTACCCGTAACGACTACCTAAGATGTACAAATGACAACCCAGCAATGTAACGTGCCTTCCGAAACACGGAAGAAGTCGTCATGACAAGATGATCACGCATCCACGGACCGACTGCGCCAAGAATACTGCCAAGAAGAACTACAACGTGTATGAGTGATGGAATAGAGAGTACACCTGTATCTGTGCGAATGCTTGTGCACATATGCGCAGCTGGCTGATCTCCGAGTTCTTACAACCCAAGACTCTTTAAGGCAAGAGTGAATAGACTTCTTCTGGGTAAGCCCGTACCACCGTAGATTCAATCCTTGCCCTTGGCTGGATTGGGATCAAGAGCGATCCCATTATAAATAAAAAAAAATAACTCCTTAGAGAGAACGGTGTAGCCGACAACCGGTCTGGACGCCATCACCCAAGCTGCTTGAAAATCTTACCTTCACCTTCTTGATGAAAGCAAAGTGAGAAATTGCTACCTTAATAAGGTTTTGGTTACCGACATTAAAGGGGGGATAATGTCCGTGTGCTGAATATCAAGTCAATGACCTTTAATTAAATATTCCATCGACGTTCTTATTGTTCCTTTGTGTAATCTATATTTTATTCCTTTTTTAAATTCTTAGGATTACTACTAGTTACGGATTGGTGAATAGATATTATAGTATCTTTAAAAACTTTAATTGAATTACGATTTAGAATACAAGGCTATTAAAGTTCGTTATTCTTTCTTTTCAATTTCGATTTCTTTCAACTATATATTTTTTTTTAAAGAAATCACCTGCCAGATTTCTAGAATATAATTTTAATTTTTAAAATCATTGTATTTATTCCTACTAGATTTCTAGAATATCATTTGTTTTTTTATTAAATACAATAAAATTAATAACTATTATATTAGAATATTTCGATAACATTCATGTATTTGAGAATCACACTACTTTGTAAATAGAATACGTTAATTGAATCGCATTAAACCTTCCGGAATCAACGTCTAAATATTGCATATAAAGAATCAATGTAGTTGATTGATGTATTAAGAAAGAAGCCTATCCGAAATTTGTACGGCAGCCTGGACCTCCTTCGATATATTAAGTTTCTAACTAGCTTTCAAGATTACCCAGCCTAAAAGCGCTAAGCCTTTTCATTTAACGATATTTCAATCGGGATCGCGCAAAGCATTTATTACTACTTCAAGTGAGCAATAAATTCATTATTGCTTGATTAGATTTCTAAGATTAACGAAGCTTGTTAATATAATCCGCTTCACTTGTTTTATTTTGTTAACTTGATAAGTAATCTGGGAGCTAGTAATAGTAATAAGTAAGATTTACTTTCTGAACTGATTAGAATAAATATTTGCTTACTTGTTATCTTTGATTTTATTTAAAGGTATTTAAAGTTATCTCCAGATTTAATGGCAATGTATACGTCTATTAATTTAGTACATACTAGCTGTTGCCCGCGACGTCGTCCGCGTGGGCATTAGGATTAAACAATAACCCCCTCCCGCCGTAGTGCTAGCGTGATAATATGTAGCCTATATGTTGACCCGACCTCTTAGTTATATTCATGCCAAATTTGAAGCAAATCCATCCAGTACTTTTTGAGATTATCCCGGATATACATACAGACAAACAGACAAAAATTCTAAAAACTATATTTTTGGCTTCGATATCGATTTTAGATCACGTCGCAATTATTCTTTTTAAAAAATATTCAATGTACAGTTTTGAACTCTCCTACGATTTTATTATATGTATAGATATTTTAGTTTAACTATTTAAATAATAGGTTGAGATAAGCTCAATGTATTGTAAATTGCTTAAATTAAATAGATAACTTTTTTGAAGTTCTTTATGAATGCTCACGAACGGTCCATTGCAAAAGTTCGTAGTTTTTTGTAAACAAATAAATATTTTGTCCTTTTTTATTCTAACGCAAGTAGCCTTTTGCAAATTCCTATACGAAATTGTTGGGGAAGTAGCAAATTCTATTGACATGCCGGTGTCAACTGGGTATTAGTTTTGTATGAATTTATTATACTTGAAGTGCCTTTATTCTTGTCTCCCATAATTTCTCTGTGTGTTAGAAGCCACGAATCGCACCCACAACGCACTGCACTATTGAACTTTTTTTGTATACGGAGGAAATCCTCATGGACATCCTCCGCCTGGGGAATCCAAATTCTACCGCAGACACACACTAGTGCTGGCCCGGTCTCTCCGGGCACTCTCCCACCCTTATGATTCTATCTGCAAAAGTGCCCCAAGCAGTGGGTTCTCAAGTTTTCTCTTTATTGTTCTTACATACTATTTTTTTTTTCTTCTGTCATCTCAGCCCTTTTTATTCAATGCAAACACCTCTTTACAGTAAATACCATTAAATTCTAAAGCAAGATAAATATTATACTACACTTTTTCAACAAATTTCCAATGATTTATTTATGTTGACAACAACAAAAACGGCAATTGGCCAGTTCAATTGGCTTTAAAAATATATACATACAATGAAATATTCACGCGCTCATCTCTCAATACTTCATCTACTTAGACATACCGACAGAACCGTCTTCCAATCGTCTGCAAACAAATAGTAGTCAAGCTTGAATAGTTTAGTGTAAACTAGCGACCCGCCCCGGCTTCGCACGGGTGCAATGCTGATACTAAAATTATACATATAAACCTTCCTCTTGAATCATTTAACTTCTAGCTATAACTTCACTATCTATTAAAAAAACCCACATCAAAATCCGTTGCGTAGTTTCAAAGATTTAAGCATACAAAGGGACATAGGGACAGAGAAAGCGACTTTGTTTTATACTATGTAGTGATGATAAATATACAACTCTATGTATACATATCTTTAAGACTGGTATAGGTACTAAAAAGATGTCACGTTTTGCAATGACCTTGTTCCCCTTTGAAGTTCCAGAGAAATTGTCATTTGCATAATTTGATATGGTACTCCTTTAGAGAATCTTACGACGATAATGCATAGTAGTGTTGTCTCTAAGAAACCATAGTTTAAGACTTATTTTTAGGCATACTATCTTATCTTAGTATTTTAGCCTCGTCTTGTCTGTACCCAAGATTTATCCTATATAGAAAAAATAGTATACGCTGGTGTCCTAACGAGATTCTTCTGCGACAAAATCAACCATACAAAATGTCAGTATGTCCATATGAGTTACGATAAATATGGCCGTCCGGGCAGAAAGGTCTAATAGAAAACTAAGAAACGGCCTGTCTTTTTAGGAAATTATTATATTCCAAAAGATAGTATATTTTGTTTAGAGTAAAATATTATTTTGATACAAGTTGTACCGGAGGACTTTACGGCATTATCAAAAAATGCAAAAAACTGATTCCGTTACAGTTGAGATAAAATCCCTCCTCAGTACGTCCCCGATATTTAAGTGCCTAAGGGAATACGTAAGGCATCGAGTGACGTCGAAAATCGCAAGACGATCCGTTAGCCTTTCTTTTGACTTTAGTTCTTTACGACTTTTTTCTTTTTTACAACGCGAGCGCCGAACTATATTTCTTTCCTCGACAATTTGTCATTAAAGTGACTATTTCAAAAGGTACAGACGCCAGTACATCAAGCTACTTCAATTTGTCATATTTCTTTAATAGAGTTTCAAAGTTGATTGGGAAAATTTGACAGTTAAGGTAGCTTGATGTGCTGGCGTCTGTACCTACTCTACATATCACATTCATGCATTTCGCTGAACCATATGCTTTACAATTGATGGGAATATTTGACAGTTTCGTGTAACATGATGTGCTGGCGTCTGATTTGTCGGTAGTCTCGATAGAATTTGTCGCTAAGTCTAACAGTCAAAATTAGACCATAAGTCCACAGATCTATCTTAAACTCCAGTTCCATCTAAATAATTACAATCATTCTAACGTAGCTATGAGACAGGGCAATAAAAATACAATATATACCTACATTATATTCTGTAATCGCCATTTACATAACAGATAGGGATGAACAACAAAACAAGTTACGGTTTACCAGTCATATCGAGATTTACAATACCAATTTCTAAATTGAATTCCGAATTAAATGGGTACCATTAGTTTACACAAACACACGACTAGGTAAAGACGCCAGCATAACAAGCTACTACAATCTGTCAGATTCCCTTAATATATTTTCAACTTTAACGCTGAAGTATATGGTTTAAATTTGATTGGGAAAATTTGTAAGTAGCTTGCGGTGCTGGCGTCTGTTCCTACTCTGAAACGTAATGGGAATTCATACAAAATTATAATTGTCAATTTTTGAAGGACTATAAACCTATTGTTTGTATGTTTGAATAACATTGTAAACATTTGTAGAAGACACGAGGATTCGGGTGAGTAGTTTGTGTTTTTAAAAGCTATTATATAACTTGCAATGCGCGACAAGCTTTTATTATCATAATTATACATTGTATATGTATAATGAAAGCTGATAGTTAAAATTTTTAAAGAAAGATTATTTTCTTCATTTAGACTGTTCAAATAAAAGCTTTTTGTTTCTTTAATTTTTTTTACGTAAGCTTTTTCATATTGTGTATACCTACTTTTTTATGTACCTTTTTTTGTAGTAAATCATCAAATGATCCCTCCCGCTGTGGGTGCAGCAGGCAGGCAGGGAATTTCAGACTTTTACTGACTGAAACCCACTTTTGTTCCTTCTGGAGCCTTTTTTGTGCCTAGGCAACGGTCTCTCGTAAAATCCCACAGTCACTATATTCTAGAAAATGTATAGTTAGGTAATAACAATATCAAGGCAAATGGTATCTATTTTCTTTCATTAAAAGTGATCCCTAATACTTGTTTTTAATGAAAGTTTTTTTGCGTCTGTGACAGGGATAGCCCTGTTTTTTTTCATTGACCGCCCTTTGAATATTAAATATCAAGCATTCAGATCATTAAATATAATAGTAAACCCTCATTATATTTATACATAGACTTTGTATATTAAGTTAGTGAATATTATATTGGATATCTTTCAGTAGTATACAATCTGTCTACAACTGTATGCATATATCTGAGTATTTATGTAATTGCCGGAAACCCTGAGTATATACATATATGCATACAGTGGTAGCCTTTTCCCAAGCTACATATGTTGGGTCCGGCTTCCAGTCTAATAGCATGCAGCAGAGTACTAGTGTTTTACATGGAGCGACTGCCTATCTGACCTCCTAAACCCGGTTACCTTCTTCCTTCTTCACAGCCCTAAATAAACTAAAAAATTTAGTTACTTAAATTTAAAAAAAACTGGGGATGCGTATCTTGAATTTTGAATTTCAATGTACAATAAACATAATCTGACTTGAATGGAACGTATGACGCGTTATGCTCTTTATCACATATTTATTTTTTAAATGCGTTGCAGTTTTCTGTTGCGTAAATTATGCTGCGTTCAGTATAAATAAGGGTATACATATTCGTACATATAGTGGCTGCGCAAAATATTATGACTATTAATAAACGTGAATTATGCGAATAAAAGTCATAGTCATAGTCCTGCACAAATTAAAAAATAAATATTATTGACAAGCTTTTAAAGGAAAATCGTAACTTATTTTGTTCTCGCCTTAGTAATTGATAAGTACCTATTGGCATTCTTTTAGAAGAAAATCTTAACTACGGTTTCCTTCTCCTGGTAATTGATATCTCGTAAGTGTTCTAAGAGAGGGAACACTAGGAACAAGATGTTACACAGTGAGTTGTAAATGTCAGTTCGCTTCAAGTATCGCTCGAAGTTAGCGACTGTTGGAACTTTCTCGAACATATTGGAAACTACCTACAAGTTAACCCTAATGTCACTGGCGCTAGACAAGAAAACTAATATGGAAGAAAATCAAAAAAGGCAAAATCTATGAAGCAATGAAGATTGAATAGACAAGTGCAGAGTAGGTAATAAAAGTTAGATTATTTTAACACTAAAATTAGAGCAATTCATAATCAACTATGTAATCAGCCGCGACTTCGTCTGCGTTTTATTCAGGGTTATCAAATAATTATTTTTAAATGCATCAGTCATAATCTCTAGATCTTAACTATCGATTTCTCAGGGTTTCCGTCAACAGGTCCTGGACCTGTTAAAAATGGAACCATTAGGAAATATATACCCTTTCAAATAAATAGGTTGGAAAAATACGAAGACATGAGCGAACTAACAAAAAAAAACCAGCCGTCAGCATATCTGATAGACAACCTCCTTTTTGGGAATTTGTTAAACGAGCTACTAAAAGCAAAACAAAAAATTAAATAGGTATTTTTTTATTCATTGATTGATGTTTTATGCTTATGTACTTTATTTTTATTATTATGTGCTGTCCATTTGCTATTATGACTACCTACTTTTTTGTATTATTGCATGCCTTCTGGTAAAATATGGCTGTACTTATTATTTTATGTAAAAACTAGCGGTCGCCCGCGGCTCCGCCCGCGTGGATGTCGGTTTTCGCGACAAAAAGTAATCTATGTGTTGTTCTGATGTATAACCTATAGAGGACCCCCGCGGCTACGCCAGTGTGGATGTCGATTACCGCTACCAATGCCTAACTTTTGTCGGGATGAGAAGCTCGCGCTCGGACCTCCCGCCTTATTATACCTACCGACCGACCTTCCGATCCGATCGTATTTTATGTATAAGTTTGGTATTTCTACACCAATTTCTATGATTCTTTTTTTATAGAATATGTTATAATGTTATCTTTTGTTAATTCGTCATGAGCGAGAGTATTATAAACATAAGAGTAAACAAATCAATAACAAATAATCAGAAAGCTCCGAACTGGTAAACTATCGGGAGTTATACGTGTTATTGTGAGTCAACCATTAAAGATAGACATATGCTGTAGTGGATTTTTTCTTAGATAATTTTATGTAGAACATTTCCGCCATACATGATTTCTATGTAGCTTTAACCATTAAGGCTGCACACGCGACGAAAGCTTAGAAAATGGTGTAACTTCTCCCGTTTTCCCAACATTTCCCTTCACTGCTCTGCTCCTATTGATTGTAGCGTGATGAAAAGTATCCTATAACCTGCCCAGGAGTATGAAGAATAATTGTACCAAGTTTCATTAAAATCCGTCCAGTAGTTTTTGTTCCTATTAATAACATACAGACAGACAGACAGACAGACAGACAGACAGACAAAAATTTTACTGATTGCATTTTTGGCATCAGTATCGATCACTGATCACCCCCTGATAGTTATTTTGAAAATATATTCAATGTACAGAATTGACCTCTCTACAGATTTATTATAAGTATAGATAACAAATACGATTATGCCTGAAGAAAACTTTAGGAGCTACGGCGTTCTAATTAGCATATGATGAATAACGTACCTACGGGGGAATTTTCCTGTATTTACACGATAACTTGCGATTTTGGCTTAAGTAACTTTTAAAGAGTTATGTTTCACCGTGATTTAGCTCGTCTTGAGAATTTCTGACGTCTGCACGTACGATCGTTAGCTAATTCGGATATATCAAGTTTAATTATTATTTGGATCCGGAACTGTAAGGATACCCTTCGTATAGAAGTGGTTCGCGGCAGCCCCACGTGGCATTTGTCACAGATGGATAGGAAATATTCTTTATTATGACGCCAGCAGGTCAAACTACCAGATCTGTCAAATTTTACCAATCGAATACCAACCTTTCAGTATCGTGATAAGGTTGAAAATCTATTAAAGAAATTTGAAAAATTTATGGATAGGTTGATGTGCTGGCGTCTATACACCAATTTAAATTTAAAAAATAAAATAACAGTAAAGGTAACGGTGACACACTTGGCGGTCTTATCGCTTATATCTCTTACAAACAACCTTTGGATAGATTGACACGAGAAGAAATAACCAAACCGCAGGTAATATGGAAGTAATGGGATAACATCTCTTATCGGCCGAGCGGGACTATCGCCTGCTTCGGAAAAAAAAAAAAAATCTCATGGGTACTATGACTCCAATCGCGTTGGCCGCGCTCTGCCACAAGCCACCTCTCTCCAAAGGTTAGCTAAAGAATTTGAATTCTGGAACATGAATTTCAAACGATTGCGAAATTTTTTCAGATCACGATCACGAAAAATAATGCTCGGAACGGAAGGAGCTATAAATATGCCAATTTTAAATTAAATGGCCTTTTGTCGATTTCAGATCATTAACTTTTTCACGGAAAACTTCGTCCTAAGGTATAATGGTGAGAAAAGAAGATTTTGGTCCAACAAAATATTTTGGGTTGCTTTTGCGAGTATTACTCGGTGAAATCTTGAAGTACAGACGCCAGCACACCAGGCTACCAAAAACTGTCAAAATTTTCCCAATCAGGTTTGAACTTTCTGCTTCAGCGATAAGTTTGAAAATCCTTTAAAGAAATTTGACAGATTGTTGTAGTGTGCTGGCGTCTGTACATTATGGTGATTTTAAATTCTTAATACTTTAATTCTAGCTTAGCGTTACAGTGTTAATTTTATGAAGCTTGTGTAAGCGTTCGCTGTAGTTTTATTCACTTAAAACATAAGCCATAGCACTTAGATATAATTAAACTGTCCATTAGATTGTTTCATCATCATCTTCAACCGCCTTTTTATCATCCCACTGCTGGGCACAAGCCTCCTCTCACACAGAGTAGGATTGAGCGTTAAGCACCATGCTTACTCAATGCGGGTTGGTGGTTTCAGACTTTATAGTCCAGGTTTCCTCGAGATGTTTTCCTTCACCTTTAATCAGTCATTATTGTTCAAGATACACTTAGAAAGTACATATAATTTGGAAAAGTTACGTTGGTGATTGCCTGACCTGGAACCGAACCCCCACACTCATACTTGAGAGCTTGGTGCTTTAACCGAAGGTTCTTTATTAATAGTGAAATAGTTCAGTAACCCCATAATTAATCTTTACAAGAAACTAAAGAGCTTAATTCTTCTGTGTAAGCATGCGCGGGTGTAATCCCAGTTAATAAGGTTTGTTCAGTTTTATAAATAGTCTTATTAAAGGTAGGGGCTTTAATGAGTCTATTTTCGTATTCCTACCTCTAACTTGGACCTCCAAGGTCGCTTGCGTTCACGTGTTCAGTTCATAAAACTTGCTTCTAGCATATTGTAATGTACATATATTATACGCACATATCATACTTATTGTTATAAAGGCGACGGTTTTCTTATGATGGATATATGTATATGTCAGAATCTATAAGAAATTATCCCTCACTAATTACTTCATCACGATATCTCAGAAATAATACCACCTACAAACTTGAGATTGGCCGCTAGGTTTCTGATAGAATATATATAGACATTCGCTGCTTTTAGGAATATCCACCTCTAAAATGAGAGTTTCAATTTGTTAGGACTGCGGAATCAGTGTCAAAAAAAATCTAATGTATTGACTAATGAATTTAAGGACCACACACACCTTTTTTTTGTCAGATGCGGCCAGGACTGGAGGGGAACAGTTGATAACTGACCTCAATGGCATACCATGGAGGAGACCTATGAGAGGCAATGGACTGTTACAAGCTGATAATCACTACATAGTATAAAACAAAGTCGCTTTCTCTGTCGCTATGTCCCTTTGTATGCTTAAATCTTTGAAACTACGCAACGGATTTTGATGCGGTTTTTTTTAATAGATAGAGTGATTCAAGAGGAATTTATGTATAATAACATCCATTAAATAGTAGAGAAGTACTGTTATTTTTGGGTTTGAGTTTTTCTGAAGTGTATTTAGTATCAGCATTGCACCCGTGCGAAGCCGGGGCGGGTCGCTAGTAACAATGATAAACTTACCAAGCATTCTGATGATAGCCTTCCTAGATTTAGCCTGACGCGTCTCACCATGCACGTGCCCATTCAGCAAGCCGATCTTCGTTTTCTCCATAACCCGTGTCGACCTGTGTACAACAAAGATAAGCAGTTTTAAACAACCTTCGTGTCATTGAACTTATCAACTTGGAATTTTCCAATTAATACTTTAAGATTAGTTCTGATTGTTTTGTTTTTAATTAGCTTTGTAGTCGAGTGCTGCTGAAGCTCTTGATTAAAGTTATTTTTTTCATTGGTACTAAAGTTTGATTCACATTACGTAGAGCATACGTAACACTTGCCAATATTAATTAGAGTAACTTCTATAAACACATAATATCGTCTTTTAGCCTAGCCATTTCCCTACCTTTGCTGGGGTCAGCTTCCAGTCTTAATCGGATGCAGCTGAGTACCAGTGTTTTACGTGGAGTTGTACATCGTAATGGTGGGTTGACCATTTATTTCGAAGGTAATAGCGAACGCAATCAAACTTTTTGGTCAAATATCCATCTGCACTGCCATTCATCTCCATATAGACTTATTAGCCCGATCAAATTATTGGCCTACAAGTTTGCAACGTTTGGGGTGCTCTTAGAGAAGTTTCCTATAGTTAAACCTTTTGTCAGGAATCTACCAGTAACTTCCAGCAGACAAAAGTATCTACGACAGAACTTTATTAATCCAGCAGAATCTTATGAAAGAAAGAAAGAACAAAAACTAGTTATTCACCTCATTATGCATATTTTCGATAACAACTGTATTCCGCGGGTTTGCTTTTTCCCGCAATCAGATAGAAGTTAACCTGCCTCGAGATATGTGCCTTACCTGACAGAGAAATATTTATACTGATACTGATACACAGACAGATTTATCTACGGATTTCCAACAAAATTGATCCTATCGCCAGAATTTGAATTTGGGTTAAAACGATCATTCATGTAACCAACAGTCAAAGCTAAAATAAATCTTTATCTATTTTATCCTTCTAAACTGAAGGTAAATCGACCTACATCCCTTTCTTTTCTTGAGTAAATTATTTCCAAGAATAAACATCTTGTCTTAGATTGACCTAAAAAAGCACTTATCCTTTTACAAATAGTGATGTTTTTAGAAAAGCGAACGTCATTTTGATTGATGTTTAAAAAAAGGCGCCCTCGATAAAGGAAATATAACGTAAAAAGAGATTATATTACAAACAGTTGAATGGGTTTCAATAAAGTAGGTATATTCGTCGGTATTTGAGTACGTTCAAAGCATCTTAAGTATGCATTGAATAGAAGATACTTTTTATGATGTTTTGCGCACGTATTGCATTTACGTGATGTCTTTTTACAGTGTTAGATGCGGAAATAAATAAAGTCGATATGGGAATTATATACATTACTGGAAAAGTACAGTTAACTTATCAAAACACAGGCACCTATATCTCATATACACACACGGGCTTATTTACTTAAAAGGAGGCTCCTAACTAGTTTTTAAGATTTTCTTGTTTCATCCAATAAAGCTTTATTCATTTTCAAAACCCGGCTCTAAAATGTACGGTTCTTAAATGATGTATTCTACCTACGTAGGCAGAAAATAGTTAATGATTAATTCAACAAAATGCATTCAACACTAAAAATGTTAGAATTTCTTTATAATAACGAACGGCGAGACGATAACACTTACATACATCGATAAACGCGTCTAAATTGAAAAATCCAAAAGATTATCGAGAGGGTTCAATCACAATAAAGAGTGACCATCAATAAAGGTTTTAGTGACATTCCTCGCCCACGTAACGCCCACATAGCACTCGCTTTTTAAAAGTAAAACCGTTTTGCTGTCAGACATGTTAAGATGGTCACCCCTTTCGGACAGACAATATCATGTTTTACCTTACATTCAGTAATCATCATTCTATCATCATCAACTGATGTATGGTCACATTGCTAGAAGAATGCCATTCCCTCATAAAAAAATGAAATAAGTGACGATATCCAGGCGAATTTTCTGTTCCGTCTCGCTCTAATGACCGCAATAATCGGTCGGGTTTGATTCACGGGTAGGGCCGAAATCGCTCGATAAGTTTCTGGAAATTCATGGTGATAACCCGTGCCTGGTCGGAGAGCACGTTAAGTTGGTTTATGCCTGACCATTCGCTGGTTGGGTCAAATTGCCGTCCCATCGGACTATGAGAGTAAGGGTGCACTTATGTGTACGCGAAATTGATTTTGCGCAGATGGTTGGTCTTTTTAGAACCGACATGGTGACTGAAATCGAAGAATGACAGAATTATGTTATGCTTTGTATTTATTTAAGTAACTTATAGTGAAATTTTTATTATTTATTGGCACATTCGAGATATCAGTTATTATTTTATTACATAAATCTTTTATCATATTTTATATTTAATCTAATATTTATAATGAACTCATTTTATACAAATAATAATGTATAACAAATTTTAATGTAGTAATAATCGCATGCCAAATCGAAAAATATGGCTGACCTGATTTTTTAAGAACTGTTTTTATACCCATATTTTTGCAAAATTCTATTCTATTCTCTCACCTAGTTATAATGTTTTCCATCACAGTTATACAATAGGTGACCTAGATCCTAAAACTTAGGTTATGCCTGCCTACGGAGCATGAACAAAAGGTTCAGCAGAAGTACTTGTCATTAATGTGGTATGATTAATTGATTTCCTATGATTGATGAGATAGTTCACTTTGTCTTTGAAGCCTGGAGTGTCAATAGGACTTAGTACCAAAAGCTGAGGGTTAGTGCTACAAGATATAGGCTATGCAAGATAGACATCTTTTTTTTTCGTGGGAAATCATCAAATGACCCCTCCCGCTGAGGGTGCAGATGAAGGGAGTGTCAGACTCTTACTGACTAAAACCCACTATGTTCCTTCTGGAGGTCCCATTGTGCCAGGGCCACGGTATCTCTTACGAATAACCCGCAGCCCAGGCAGACCCTGGCCCTAAAGTGCCAGACCCTGGCCCCTCCTATGTTACTGACATCTCTTCGAGGAGCGCGTGGAACAGAACGCGTCGCCGACACGGGCCTGTCGTCCTTAGACGTACGGACGATGAGCTACCCACACTCACCGCCCACAGACCCGCGCCTACGGTGATCAAGATAGACATCTTGACCCTGGTTTAACACTGCATTGACAGCTTTAACCGCTCGATATGGATGTAATGTGTTCTTATAAGAATGACCTTGCTTGTTAAAATCAGTCTAGACGGCAGATGTATTACAATATCGATATAAAATACGTGGAACGAAAACAACCCTACAAAAGGTTTTCCATAAAATATGTAGTCCTGACAATCAAGAACACAAATAATTAACGTAACTGCTTTAAGCAGTTGTTAAATTAATAGTTCTTAAATGTAAAAAATATTACACATATGTAGTTCAAATATGTTATTTTGTATATATGTACATATAGTAAGGTTTTTGGTTCACCCTCAGGCCACAGAGCAAAGGCCTCTTCTCATAATAGAAGGGATTGGCAATTACAAACTGACATAGTCCAGGTTTCCTCAATATGTTTTTCTTCACCTTTACTTAGCCATAGGTATCTATAAGCTATACTTCGAAAGTACACATAATCCTGAAAAGTAACATTGGTTTATGCCTGACCGGGAATCGAACTTAAACTCATACACGAGAGACCGGCCTCTCTTGCTTTAACCAGTGATGGATTTACCAATAGGCCAAGTAGGCCGGTGCTAGGGCGGCAGATATCGAAGGGCGGCAAATTTAGCAAAACAGAAAAAAAAAATTAACTATAGGTATACACAATCCATCCTACTACTATTATAAAGGCGAAAGTTTGTAAGTATGGATGTATGGATGTTTGTTACTCTTTCACGTAAAAACTACTGAATGGATTTGAATGAAACTTTACCACAATATAGCATCAGAATAACACATAGACTACTTTTTGTCGCGAAAACCGACATCCACGCGGGCGGAGCCACGGGCGACCGCTAGTATATAAATAAACTATTAATAAACGCACTGTAAATATACTTAGGTACTTATGTGATCATGAATTTTAAAATATTCCGTAATAATAGCGTTTAGGATTAAACTACCGTATTGAATTTCAAAAGTCAGTAGGAGCGGCAAGTATTGAATGGCCTACTAGCGGAAAATTTGTAAATCCGCAACTGGCTTTAACCATGGCCAACACGACTTTCTGTCTAAAGCAATATTATTGAATTTTTTCAATTAGGATTTCTCAGTCCGGATTTGCGCCGGATAATACCATAGGATCACCGCCTACTAAATGGGTTTTAAAAGTAATTGGCTAAACGTTGGTTTAATACTTATGTAACTTGGAATCGTGACTGTCCTACCAAAACTTGTGTTGGTCCCAGTACTCGACAACAGAAAATACATAATTCCAAAACTTTTTTCTCTTTTACAAAAATCTTTTTATCGTTCTCAGGAAATCGAGACGTTTCTGAAATTACTTTTTGAGCTTTGATTTGGGTTTGTGGAACGTGAAATTACTATGGAACAGTCCAAAAATGACCACAATAAATTCAGAACGAATAAGACTTGGCCTTTTTGATTTTGAATCGAGTACTAAAATGTGATTTCTATGTATTAGTGTTGCGAGAAGCGATAAATTTTGTTGTGACTAACTCTATTTTTTTTTGCTTAGCCAACGATGCTAAAGCTACGCATGTTCTTCGTTGTACAGATGCTAGCATATCCAGCTACTAGAATCAGTCAAATTTCCTTAATACATTTACAGCTTTATTCACAAAAGCATATGGTCCAAAGTTATGTTAAGATATGAGTTTAGGGTAACTTCATGTCGTGGAGTCTGTACTCAAAGGCAAGAAATATAAAATATACGTCAAAATGCTACTTGTCCAATCACTACTTGTATTAACGTGTCTGGAACTCAAAAAATATACATCAGTCTGAAATCTGAACGAAAATAGGATAATGCCAAGAAATAGGATATTATTATTGTTGTATTGTCCACAAATATCATCATCATTATACCCTTATCCCAATTTGAGGCCGCGCTAGCATCCTCCTTCTTTCAAACCTTCCTATCTAACGTCATCTGACAAGTTATAATCTTTGTGTCCATATCGTCTATCACACAATCAATCCATTCGTTATTGTACACAAATATAAGGTTCAGAAAATAGTATACAGGGTGTAAGGGACAGCCCTCCACAGACTGATGGGGTGAGTTCAGTATACCATACTAAGATTACTGTTTCATGAAATTGTTTCAGGAACGTTATGGAAATCCAATAAAACTGATTTGTTTTAAAACCTCAAAAAAATAACAGCTGATTTCACGCGTCGATCGTCACTTTATTTCAAAATCCATTGCTAGATTTTTTATTTTAGCGGTATTATTAAAAAAAATATAAGTTTTAAGTGCAAAGAATGGGCAAAGAACACAGAATATTCAGGAAAAAAAATCCTGAGAAAAAATCCAGTGAAATATAATTCAAAATAAGGAACTCAATGCACCCTATCAGTTTGTGGAGGGCTGTCCCTTACACCCAGTATACACCCTCCCAGCCCACAGAATAACTCATAACTATCACCAATCTATCACGTAATAACATGTGACCGGTCGTTACTCCCCGCTGGCCACAAAATATCCGATATTAATTGCTACATATTTGTCGATATATTTCCTCATAAAACCCAAAAAGTCGATGACCGATACGACGATACTCAAACTATGTAAGCTTGTTGATAATATCTTTAGGTGCATAAAAGAAAGCAGTGTACAAACGCCAGCACATCAAGCTACCCGTACCTGTAAAATTTACCCAATCAACTTTAAACCATAAGGTTCAGTGATAAAGTTGAAAATTGATGTGCTGTACAAACAAATGAAGACAATCGATTAAAACTTCTATGTTATCGTAAAAATACAGTATTTCTATTGCAACGAGAGAACTTTATTTGTACTTAAGGAAACTTGAAGCGCTTAAAGATATCTGGTATTCTTAACCACACAGTTCGCAACCATTAAGGAAGAGAGATAAGGGTTATTCTGCTTTTAATTACAAAAGACAAAAGCATATCAACCACATAAAAGTAAGTATTTATACTATTATATTTTAAAGCGGCTTTCTTTAAGGGTCGGTTCATATCTAACGGAATATGCGTCGCGTATTATCGTGTATAGAAAAACACTTGACCGTTCACACTCAACCGATGATACGTTAGTACGATTGATGATACGCTCGGCGTATTTTACGTCAGATATGAACCAACCCTAACGTAGTAAATATTAACCTTAGCAGGGTTACTAAGCTGGGTAGAGAAGATAGCTTAGTACATCGTTTGGATAACGGTCCAAATCTCAGAGGAATTAGGTCCAGGAGACCCTAAACATGTACAGCCTGGACTAGTCAAACTTTAACATAATTAACTAATGCCTAAACTCCCTCTGAGGCTAAAGCTACAAGGCCTAGGCCTAGCCGAGCTGCGTGTTGTTCGTAAGTTACCGTGGCCCTTGCACACAGGGATCTCCAGAAGGAACATAGTGGGTTTTAGTCAGTAAGAGTCTGACACTCCCTCCGGCGGGAGGAGTCATTAGATGATTTCTTATGAATAAAAAAAAAATGATATAATAGAATAGGATAGCATTTATTTCTTAGTATATGGTAATTACATTCAGGTATAATTATTATATAAAACACTTGCGCATTATATACTACCGTTGCCGGTGTAGAAATACTCAATTGAATTTAAAAACAAACAACTATATGTATATTAAATATTCAACTACTATATAAAATGTCAGAAATGAAATGTACCATCTATTTATTCATTTTATTGCTAGACAGTCAAGAAATACCAAATTTATATTGAAATTGTACATACGTGTCATAATTTGTCATTAAAAAATTCAGCAACTGAGTAGAAGCATTTGTCTAGAAGCCAATCAAATACGGTTTTCTTAAATCTGTTAATGGGCAAATTCTTATTTGTAGTGGTAATTTATTAAAACAAAGCTACATGTAAGTACCGTTATAATTTAACCGTTTCCATTTTCATTGTAATCCCAACCAATAACGTAGTTACCGTTAATTGTGTCGTGTTAACGCTTAACCGCACGTTCGTACATACATATGTACTATTAATGCCCAAGAAACGTTTATTATGCAAACCAATTTAATAATTCATCTATCGGGAATAAACTAGATTTAAATAAGGATTCTGGTTTGTATTGTACCGTGAAAAATTTACGTTTTCAAGTTTCTAATTAATTTATCAATAGTTGGATACGTTTAATAAAAGGTCGTAATCGACTTTGCAGCATTTTTTTGTATTTTGGTATTTTAGGAAACTATGAAGCAACCTTTTTTTTTTGATTCTTGTTGTTTCATCTCCGTGGTTTAAAGTCTACAAAATAATAAACAACAATTATACACGATGTTACATTGCGCTAACACATATGTAAATAAAGATAAATATTGTTAACTACCTGTTGCCCGCAACGTCGTCCGCGTGATTAAACATTATCATTATGATTAAACATTCACCCCCTCCCCCTAGTAGTGATAGCGTGATAATATGTAGCCTATATGTTGACCCGACCTCTTAGTTACCTACTCATGCCGAATTTAAAGTAAATCCACGCAGTACTTTTTGAGATTATCCCGGACATACATACAGACAAACAGACAAAAATTCTAAAAACTACATTTTTGGCTTTGATATCGATTTTAGATCACGGCCCAATTATTCCTTTAAAAAAATATTCAATGTACAGTTTTGACTTCTCTACGATTTTATTAGATGTATAGATTTACTTTTTATAATGGGTGATTTAACCCCCCTTCCGGCTTCACGAGTATTTTTGTAACACCCGTCTATTCAAGCAATAAAAGAAAGGTTCGATTTATAAGAAGTTTCTAGACTTCAACGACAACGTACTTTAATTTAATAACCAATGCATGCGAGCATTTAATTTTAATTATTGTAAATAACTCAGCCGCAATATGAGTCTATTGTACAATCTCAATTTGCATCAGACTCAAATTAATTGGATAATCAGTGGATATTCCCAAGCACACGATTAAGGCGACATTGACCTCCACAAAGGCATGAGATTACTCGAGGAATTTCTCAAAAGGATTTTGTAATGCATTTGATTTAGCTGGGGAATCTGATTGTCTGTCAAGCTGTGCAACGTACGACGTAGTTGTACATATGCAAATGTTCCAAGTTACGAAATAGAATTTGTTAGATATCTACCTTGTTATATGCCACACGACTTTACAAATGTTAACTCGGTTCACGAATTTGATGTTAGCCTTATGCATATATTATGTTAGTATATATGTTGCTTATTTATATATAAATGTTATATGCTCAGCCATATATTTATGACTGACTACAGCGAAGAGAAATAGAGCCATAATATTTTGCATTTGTTTATAAATTTAATTAATCCGCTTAAAATAATAAAAGCCGTTTTATTTTAATACGGGTTTATTCTAAAAATAAATTAGCTAAAGCTATTTTGATCCTTATTATCTTCCTATTAAGCTTTAATCTCTTATTAGGGTTCCTTTTTATTGTGCGGAACCTATCCTAATGACATGTTACGTAACAACGCAAGGCGGGACATTAAAAAAAGGCCCTGTTCCAGCACTGAGCACAATGGATTGTCGGGAACACTTAAAAAAATACCAAGATCCCGCCTTACATAATAAACGTCGGTAACGAACTCTAATGGGATGACTCGACAAAGTGAGCTCCGAAAATCAGCCTTTGGCCTTGAAAAATCGGGAAAATGTAGCACGTGGAATTATTAATAATGTGTGAACTTTTCATTTTGAGGAACTCATGGCTAACTAACTGAACGGGTCGATCGATCATAAGGTTAGGCGACGCTTGGTGTGGCTTCTTGCTATGACGAGCTCCTCCATTCTACGGAAAGCACGCTTAATTGGTGGTTCCTGGCTACCATTAGTATATCTTTGGCAGTCGTTACAGGTAATCAGAAGCCAGAAATTCTGACAACCAGTCTTACCAAGGGGTACCGGGTTGTCCAGATAGCTGGGTTGAGGAGGTCAGACAGGCAGTTGCTCCATGTAAAACACTGGTACTTAGCTGCATTCTGTTAAGATTGGAAGCCGACCCCAACATAGCTTGGGAAAAGGTGTGTAATCTTCTCAATTTTGAACCCTTAGCAGTTGAGCTTATTAACAGTTAGGGTTACTTAATTTTGTTCCTGTTTCGAGCTTACCGGCCCGACCCTTCTTTGTCAAATTATGTAATTAATGTTTTACCGATCCAAAGCGCCTGAGAATTTTACAAAATGTTTTTGTTTGTATTTAGGTCGAACAATAAATAAGGGGACACAAAATTCAGTTGTAGGTAGTAGTAGTAGGTTTTTAGAACGGTCCTTAAATTCGACCTGAAAGTTAAGTAACGTAAATTCTCAGCACGTTAGGAACGTGTCTAGAAACTTGATAATGTACCTAGATTTGAAAGAGTAATATTTTATTTTTGATCATAATCGTGATACATAGTTTTGGAAGCTAGAAGACCATGTGACGTGGATTGGCAATCGAATCATCATAATTTTTGCATATAATATTTACTAAATGTTCTGTAACTACTCGCATCCCGAAGGAATTATTCCCCCAGGAATTATCAGGCTCATCTATGTAACAAATTTTTTCGTCTATCGTTATTCGTTTATCGTTCAGTATTTTAGGCGTTTTTGCTGATAAGCAGATAGCTAGAGTGTTTCGCATTTATAAGGGCAAGGATTTCAACAGGACAAAGCCTCTTGAATATACTATTGAAGTAGTACATCAATTTACCCTCACTTTGAATAACTTCACGAAGCAACAGCATCTATAGAGTTACGAAAATAAAATAAAGACTAAATATAGACTAAGTAGGGTTACAAGTGGAGAAATAGCTAATCGACACGTAGGTACCTAAATCAAAATAGAAGTAAACAACGTCAATGATCCTTATTTAGTTGATGAAACTTCCCCCGAGGTACCAAAAATAGATTCTTCATTAGATTGCTATAACTAAAACTTTATTGATGACACATTCAAGTTATTTTTTCTAACTTCGACTACTTTGTTGGTCTAGTAGTCGCATAGCGCGGCTGCTGTGCACTGTGGTTCTATTCCCGAGTCTGGCTGAAATTGCTTTGTGGGTTTTAAGAGACTTTCATAAAGTAGCACAAAGTTTGGAAGTTAGTGATTGAAACACCCGTACATTGGAGAGCACGTAAATATTGGTCCTACGCCTGACCTCTCTCCGGTCGTATCGGATTGCCGTCCCATCGGGCTATGAGAGTGAGGAAATAGAGAGTGCACCTGTGTGCCTGAGTCTGCGCAAATGTTGGCCACTATAATATGTCCTGCGCAGTTGGCAGATCTCCCTAGAGAGAACGACCGCCGCGGCCTTTTCCTGATTGTTACACACATAAGAAAGTTATTTATGCAAGTTTTCAATGGTAGTAAATCACCAATAGTAGGTACTTTATGAAGTATGCGATTTACGAAGCACTTTTATTAAATTTTTCGACACAGTTTCAGCTTTGTAAACCCGTTTGTTTTACTAACAGCTGCTTAAAACGACAAGTTAAAAAGTTTTATTGCCACAAGTTTGGATGAATAAATAAATGTTCAAGTGTAATAAAAATGTTACGGAGTTGTTGGAATAAAATGTAGATTTTACAGGGGTTATTCAACTCATGGATAATTTAGTAGTTGACTTGGTCAAAAATAAAATAGGTACTTTATCATAATTCATTTGGTAGCTTCTTAAAATAATCTCACTTTTATCGTTGTCATGGAAAAAATGTTTTATTCTTTTTCTATAACTTATTACGTAGGCAAAATAAGTGTATGTAGTAGGTAGGTGCTGTTCTCAGGTCAGTTTGGTGCTGGCTATTCTCGCCTATTACTACTTATGTGGAGTCTAGCAAATAAAACAAGCTTCATCGGTAGCAAATTCAAAGTGCATTTATTTTAATTATAAAACAAAAGTACATACTTATCAAAATTAAAGTACAAAAATAAATTTTAAAAGTATAAAGCTATAAAAAGGTGCATCGCGCACTCTCGGTGTGAAAAATCTATGTCGTCGATGTTCATAATATATACAAATTAGTAGAAAAACGGTACTGAATTTGAGAAGTTGTCCACTTCCGTATTCAAATGGACTTTCAAGAGCATTTTTCAGTGGATGCCCCCGTCTTAAGTTATGAATAATGTTTTGTTAAATGCTGACATTGTCCGCTGTGCGACCGACATTTCATAGTAGATCGTTAAAGCAGTCGAGTTTTATTACTTGAGTAATTTATAAAGCACCAGAACAATAATACTGGCTTTTCTAATCTACATTGCAACAGCAATGAAGCCATCTGTATAAAATAGAATATCGTAGAAATAAAAATATTAATAGCATAGAAAATTACCTACTCCGCGATCATGGCGCTTGCAACAGTGCCGAAATATCGGAAAATCAATAAAAAGGTACATGGTAGCAATCTCGTCATAAAATGTTAATCATATAAATGTTCATAGAAAAAAATCGAATTCGAATTGAGAACCCATATTCGCAGTCAGTTCTAAACAGTTGAAACCCAATTTCACTGGTCAATAACTAAACGCCGATCCAATCCTATACCTCATTAATATCGTAGGTGGTAGATACACATATACTCACAAATATAACACATAATCTGCAGGACACAAAACATATTGGTTTTTTTCCGTTGCCCGGGGACTTTTCTTATCAAAATACCTTAGGTTTTCGCCCGCGATTTCACCCGGGAAACTGCTTCTCGCACATGGATCAAAAGTGGCCCGTATGTTAATCTATTATATAAGCTAATATATTACTGCTTAGTTTCGTCAAAATTCGTCCAGAAATCTTAACGTGAAAGTGTGATGGCTTCCAGGCCGATCGGCTACGGAGGCCGTTCTCTCTCTAAGAAGATCAGTCAGCTGCGCAGGACATTTTATAGTGCACAAGCATTAGCGCAGATACAGGTGCACACTCTATTCCTTCACTCTCATAGTCTGATGAGACGGCAATCCGACGGCCGGAGAGAGATCTGGCGCAGAACCGACATTTACGAATTTGAATCAATCACCAGCTTCCAGACTCTGGGCTGCGTTATGAAAGTTTCTCAAAACCCACAAAGCTATTTCGACCCGGGAATCGAACCCGAGACGCCGTGCACAGCAGTCGCGCCATGCGACTACTAGACCAACGAGGCAGTGAAAGTGTAACAAACTTCTATCCATACATAGTTTCGCGTTCATAATATTAGTAGGTTTATTATAATCATGAAAATGAGTCCATAATTCGTGAATCTTGTGTCGTCCGACAATGACAAAGTATGAATTCGTAGTCCAATGACCTTTCACTGAAGTGGACGTTTGGTAGTTATCGTGTTGAACGCGTAATGGAAGAATGTTGTTTCTCACCCTCAGTAAATGTTAGTGGGACGCTAGTGACGAATCTGTGCTGTAATTATGTTTCTTTATTAAGTTGTGCTTATATTCATTAAAAGCTCACGTAATTTGGAGTTTGCTCTATGTCTGTATATACATATGTAGTGCCTAGTGTTTAATACAAGAAATAGTTTGAGAAAACAGTTTGAAAATCGCGTGACAAAAACGACGCACACTTGTTTTTTATATTATATTAGTTTTATATAGTATTTTGTATATAATAAGGCACGTTATAACAAATAAAGTTTAATAAATAAAACTCTAAAAACGACAGTATTCCTCGAGTAATTGTCGACATGAAATGAACTCTTTCTTAATTTCAGTACATGTACCTAAATATTTAAAATCTGAGTACACAAATAAATAATGAAGGCGTATATAAGGTGTAACAAAACTAATACACCATATTTTTACATGTCATCCAGAACACGCTAAGGATCGTGTTTACCACAAAAAGTCATGAAAACAACAACATATTTTATTAAACTTATCATCACAGTCGCCAAACAGTACGCATAACGCCGGTCTCTATGAAGGCGCTCGATCATTGACCCCTGGGTCATTCAACTTTTTTGTGGTAAACATGATCCTTAGCATGTACTAGATGACCTGTAAAAATATTGTGCACTAGTTTTGTTACACCCTATATTGGGTGACTGGTAATTCGTGATCGATATTTAAAGACGTGATTGTACTCATGATTACAAACAACTTTCCCAAAGAAACTTTTTGTTTTTTTTTATCATTATAGCAAAATTACTAACAACGCGGGCGCGGGGCCTCGAGGCGCGAGCGAAATTTGAATTTTGCTGTAATAATAAAAAAAAATACAAAAATAGTTTCTTTGGGAAAGTTGTTTTTAATCATGAGTACAATCACGTGTTTAAATATCGGTCACTAATTACCAGTCACCCTATATATTAAGTATATAATTAGTTCATGAGGTAATTATATTTTTTCCAAAGCTTTTTCGCGACCTTTTAATGAAGAGTTATTCGTAGGTTTTACAGTAGCTGATGCATCAACTAAGGATTGTTAGGAACGTAAGAAATGTTACGGTTGTTGTGTTTTATGGCGCTCATTGTAGTGACAGATGACGGTAAGCGCAGAGTCAAGTATATGTCAATGTTTACGAGGAAGGAGTCAACAAGATTCGATTTGTTTAGAGTTGAGAACCATCTCGAATAAATGAAGTACTCTTTGTATTATTACTTTGTTTTTATTACAAATATTGCTTGTTTGAATGTTTAATAGTTCTAAAAATACAAAAAATATCGATTAATCAGATCACGCTTTTCTGAAGTAGCAATATAAATTTAACAGCCACAGTTTAGCCATAACAGTTTTCATCCCGAAAATCTATGGATACAAATTATAAAGAGAAGCTGGGAGAAACATTAGGGCTGTGGCATTGTTTGTAAGTGCTACCGCGTCTCTGGCACTGGCACACAGGACTCCAGAACGAAGAAAGGTGGGTTCTAGACGGTAAATGTCTGACACATCTTCCAGCTGCACCCACAATGTGAGATTTTTTATGATTTTTGAAATCTAGCTGGCAAGGCAAGGCAGTAAGTATAAAGGTAACAGAGCAAAAATTAATAATTTAAACACGTCTCCTATATTTCTGTTTTCCTCATAAACTGGCGAAAATTTGTTATATTAGGTACGTGCGTAATCGAAATTAAGGATTTATATGTACGAGCTAAAATTTAACAAATTTGCATTCGTGCCAAATAAACTTTACATCAACAAGTCCCAATTACAGACCGTTATTACTTGAATGTTTATTTTCCGTTAACGTCATTAAAACTCATTATGAATTGGCATATTATCTCGCGGGCCAGATATATATATATATAGTCAGAAGCCAGTAAGTCTGACGCCAGTCTAACCAAGGGGTATTGGGTTGCCCAGGTAACTGGGTTGAGGAGGTCAGATAGGCAGTCGCTCCTTGTAAAACACTGGTATTCAGTCGAAACCGGTTAGACTGGAAGCCGACCCCAACATAGTTGGGAAAAGGCTCGGGAGATGATGATATTATCTCGCGGGCAAATAAATATAATTTCAACGATGCAAACGAAATATGCGAATAATGCGACGAAAAACGTATATACCTATGTGTCCTTATACGATACTTTTCCACAAAGAAAAGGTAGATAAAACATGTTTATCCACCCCTAAGAGAAGCCTACAAAGCTAGCCTTCTTCTTCTTCCTGCAGGCTCAGCATGACCACCGTAGAAACAAGTTTTGTCTACCGGAGAATGGACATAATGACAGAAAAGTGACAGATTGACGTAAGATTTCTTTTGTGTAGACATAAGTCTACAGGGGTTATATGAAAGTTGACAGGTCGCGCTATGCTCGGGCAGAAGACATGTTGACATTGACAGAAAGACTTTGTCTTTTCTTTATAGAATAGATATAGAATCGCCATGCTAAGCCTGCTGCAGGCTTAGCATGGCAAACTTATGTCGATCGAAGAAAAGAATAATTTCTTCAAAAAATGTCAAAAGAAATCTTACGTCAATCTGTCACTTTCCTGTCATTATGTCCATTCTCCGGTAAACAAAACTTGTTTCTACGGTTGCCATGCTAAGCCTGCAGCCCTGTTCCCAATTCTATTTGGGGTCGGCGCAATGTGTTTTCCTCTTCCACTCATTTCTGTTAGACGTCGTACTACTATCCTAAACCAAATGTTTATTCACCCCTATAAGACGCCTACAAAGCTAGCCTAAAAGTTAAAATTAACACTTACATCAATAATGAAAAACACAGAAAATATGAAAAAAAAAATACTAACAATGTGTACCTTATATGATATCCCATCCTGGCGTATAAGCAGAGTATGAGAACGGCCGGCACGAAAAAGAAAAAGATGCTGCTTAGTTCTAGCAGAGGTGAGGGCGCCATTAGCGCGCAGAAAGCTGAATCCAATGATATGTTGCCGGAATCTGCAAAAAAAAATTGAAATTAATACCAAAAAAACAAAAAATCATTAATAATATTAAGCAGCACTTTTCGAACGACAAAAACCAAAAGAAAATGAACACCCATCACCACCCTATTTGTTTTCGCTACCACAGCCAAAATGTGTATCTATTATTCACTCTATTAATTTTCGGACCCATAATTAAAACTAAGAGTGTGTACATATTGCAAAGCGTACACTTCCATAGAAATTGTGGTTCCCGCAACGTCTGTTATTAAAACGCACGTTTGAAAGCGCCCAATGTGTACCGGATTATTTAAAGGGCCAAATGAACCAATTATTGGACTTCTAAACTCAGAATATATAGGTATGGAAAGGCCAAGCCACGAATACTTTATTTACATATGCAAATTTAATTCAAACAATATACCCACGGACTTATTTGCTCAATTAAGGAAATGCTTTTTATTATTACACATTTACATATTTTCGTATGCATATTTGATAAATGATACAAATGTGTAGTGTCACCAGTCTCTGAATTATGAGTATGCGGGGTCGCTTCTGGGTCAGGCAAGTACCAATGCAACTTTTCTAAGTTATATACTTTCTAAGTAACTATATCTTGGATACCAATGACTGATTAAAGGTGAAGGAAACATCTCGAGGAAACCTGGACTATAGAGTCTAAACCACCAAATGGTATTGAGCAAGCGTGGTGATTTATAACGCTCAATCGTTCTCTGTGTGAATGGAGGACTGTGCCCAGTAGTGGGACGATAAAAAGGCTAATGATGATGATGGTGATGATACATGTATTTACATATAAAAATGATTAAGGAAATATTTCAGATTTTCCACCTCACAAAAAGAGAGACCTTACGTGTCGAATTGGTAACTCCTAGCTCGTTTGAATTCAAAAGTCGATTTCAAACAGTTTAGAATTTATCGCCAGAATGGAACTAGATGTGTCTTTAACACCTAGTCACGATTGTCAACTACGGATAGAAGTTTCTACTATAGTTACTTCAAGTTACGTATGTGACTAAAGAAAGAACTTAACTTTAACTTGGTTATATGTAGTTCGGCATCGTCCCACGCATATCGTGAATTTGTGTATCTTACGGAAACTTAGTTTTTTCAGTTATTTATAGTTTTTGGATCAATCCCAGAGGCATTTGAGTGTTAGTAAAGAAATATTGTGGCGCAATCAGGACAAACTTAACAATTTATAAAGTACGTACTTGGTGGGTTGAATATGTTTTCTATGTATAAAAGAAAGACAACATATGTAAATATGACAATTTGTGTCTGTGACAAAATACCATCTATCTAATATGCCATCATTTACTCTATAGGTACAGTTTCCCAATCAACTTTGAACCATAATATGCTTCAGCGATATATGAAAATCTATTAAAGTTGGAAATTTGACAAATTGTAGTAGCTTGATTTGCTACCTCTGTACAATTGGTGATAAAAACCCCATCCGACCTGTGAAAGTAATGTTAGGTTCTAAGCTTTTCCTAAGTGAGATTTATTTTATGTAATAGGTATCACTCAGATACAAACCAAAAAATACATACAAATTTATATACTAATGTATACTGATATCATCAAGTTGAACAGTTTGTTCTTGGGAATTACTGAAAAGGCAGGAATTACTTAAATAGGTCCATATTTCCATATTTGAAAAAATACACCATTTTGAGATAACCTGTCTGTCGATCAGATAAAAGATATTTACGCACAGTGGTTCCCACAGGACGTGGGTGAAGCAAGTAGGTATAGAATAAAAGACACAGCCACAGCTGCTGACATTGTCTATAACAAAAAACCAGACACCCTTTATTATGTTCAATACGTATGTGGGTAGATTCCGTAATAAATGTCACGCGGTTCGATCTCTGTCACTTTCATATTAAACGTCAGACTTGACAACTTGCCTCGACACTTGCAACATTGTCGCGAAAATTCGGGGAAAACCTTATGTCGCATGTTGGACTAAAAATGATAGCTTGTCAGCATGTTGACACCGTAGCCGAGTATTCATTTCGTAAGTTGTAATAAACTGTTGGTTCAGCAACAACGTGTCATCAATTAGCTTTGGAGAAAGTGAGACTACTGAAACGGGTTCGGCTCCTTAGGGGTACGGCGCATTCGAATTTCTTACCACCTTCTTGCTACCTTACTTTCCTAATTTACCTATGCACGTCATTCTGAGGTGCTGAGAAAATAAGTTATTTTTTTTATTTACAAGCACTATTCGATACTAGAACTGAGGGTATAATGAGATCTGCGGGTTTTTCGTAAGCTGCGGGTTGTTCGTAAGAGCCCGTACCGTGGCCCTGGCACACAGGGACCTCCAGAAGGAAAATAGTGGGTTTTAGTCAGTAAGAGTCTGACACTCCCTCCAGCTGAGATCATTTGATGATTTCCCACGAAAAAAAAGGGTATAATGAGATTAGAACAGACTTTCCTAAAAACAGCCCGGAGTCTGATTGATGCACGTTTTAATGTCGGTACTGTGACTGATGTCTCTCCGGTCGTGTCGGATTGCCGTCTACTAGAGACCGTCGACTAGAAAGTAATTCTGTGTCTGCTCAAATGCTAGTGCACTATAGTATCAATATGTAATAATATGTCCTAGGTAGCTGGCTAATCTTTTTAGAGAGAATGGCCACCGTGGCCGGGAATCGGTCTGAACGCCATTATTGTATAATACCGCATTTTAATGATTAAAGGGTACAATGTGCCACGGGCCTCGCGCTTTGTTAATCCAGCACTGGTTGACGGTCGTAATCTATTCCTGGCACATAATATATCGTACTCGTAGCGTGAGAAATATTATGAACAAATGTTTTAGCTTAGCATAACGCTCACTCGTGTTTAACACTAATGTTTACTTTAAGACAAAGTTATTTCGAGTCCATTAGACAGAAGTTACTAAAAGAACCACAACATTATGTTATTAGCAGGGTAGGCTTTATGTAGAACAACGTTAATTTTTAAAGCCTCGCTTGTTTGTTAATGGGTAAGTGCCCCACTTTATATCGGTTCAGCTTTTAGCGACCGATTTTATAAAGTCGTAAATTGTACTTTTAAATTGACTTAATTAATAAAGTCGTGCAATCGTGATGATCGTTTTTGTATAAAATAAATGCCTAACATTTAATATTATATAGCAACTGTGTGATATCGGTTTCATATTTCAAAGCGAGGAGTATTTTTAAAATGAATTTTATCTTGAATAATTTGAAGCGACTGAAAAAAGGTATTAGGTTAGGTCAGACCGAGATATTATCCTTTTTTTCGTTGAAAATGCACGAACATTTGATTTAAATTCATGTCACTTTGTACGTCAAAGATTACCTACACCGTACACGTAAATTATTGTGCCGCCCTTTGCAAACAAAGCTTCGTAGACAGTATTTAACTCCAGCGTCATACTTGGCTGCGTACCCCGTACCTGCGTACCCAAGCTATGTTTTAAGGGTCCAGGTTAAGGGTAAGCATACTTAACAATCAAGTTTAAATTACTTAGTTATCATGTTTTTAAATATTTTAATGACCTATTCCATGACCTAAAAGATTGCAAGTATTCTGCATTTGTCTTCATTACTTCAACGATATCGAATAAAGCTAAGTATATACAAGGGGACAAATGTCGTGCAACACGTGTCACCAGCTACTTTGGGTGAAGTAGCACGACGTTGCCCGACTTCGATCCACATGTCTGGCAACATCGCGCGACACGTGTCGCCAACTACAACTGACTACTGACATTGCTACGGACTTAAGTCGCGCGATGTCGCCGGATATGTCAGGCGAAATCAGCCGGTTTCACTTGACATATCGCCGATACATGTCATGGCACATTTGTCCCCTGCAGGCTTAGCATGGCGATTCTATATCTATTCTGTCAAGAAAAGACAAAGATCTTTCTGTCAATGTCAACATGTCTTCTGCCCGAGCATGGCGCGACCTGTCAATTCGCATCACTTGTAAACTTATGTCGATCGAAGAAAAGAAAAAAATCTTTAAAAAATGACAAATGAAATCTTACGTAAATCTGTCACTTTTCTGTCATTACATGTGTCCATTCTCCGGTAAACAAAACTTGTTTCTACGGTTGCCATGCTAACCAGCTGGTGTATCCTTAGCTTTAGATAGCTACATAGCTATAGCTAGAAATTTAAACAAATGAATATCAAAATTCTGTTTACAAATTCGTAATTTAAGCGGTCGTTGTTTATGCATAATACTGATCGTTATTACTGAGGGCCCGAGGCAGTTACAGGCCAACTTTCAGTACGAAGGAACTAGCTGGAGGTTTAATCGGATTTGCAAAGGCTTCTAGAACTACTAGGCCAAGGCTAATAAATTGTTTGTTTATATTACACGGGGAGAATTTAAATTGATTTTCCTAGAAGGATTTAATAATAATATAAACTTCTATGTTGGGAAGGGATAAAGCTCGGATGAGGTATAGTTTTGATTATATACAACTGATTCCTTTATCATGTTATTTTAATCAGCAATTTATTTTATTATACGTAGGTACAGACGCCAGCACATGAAGCTATCCGAAACTGTAATTTTTTTCCAGTGAACTTTGATCCATATTATGCTTCACCGATAAAGTAAAAAATCTATTAAATAAATTTGACAGATTGTAGTAGCTTGATGTGCTGGCGTCTGTACATGCGTATTTGATACGAAACATTACAGAGGTCGTCGCAAAAAATAAGTACCTACCTAGGCAATAAAATCTTTTGTGTCTGGCAACAGAATCAGAATTCAATGGTCGGTTAAAATGTTATTGTGGTTTTTTCAAAACATTCTTTTCACTATCAGCTTTGCGTCTGAATTCTTTAAAAACTAGGTGAGCAAATACATATGTGTACTTGCAGCAAATATGTATGTACATATACGTAACGTTTGGTAGCCTGTAAGATGGACGAATCATTTTTATTTGCCTTTTATGGTAGGTATGCCCGTCAAAATTGTTTTGTCCTTAGTATTACTTTTTTGTTGTTTTTTGTGTCATGTACTGAATAAATGGTTTTTTATTCTTTCTTTCCCTTTTTTGTCTTCTTTATCTCTTTCTTCTTTCTTTGTTTCTCGTTTCTTTCTTCTTTCTTTTTATATTCAGGAAAGAACTCCTCAACTTCATATGTTAAACTCCATTTAATCCATAAATTCATTGCCAAATAGCCTGATCGACGGATTAAACTTCGCCATCTAGTGGCCAGTTCACTCTACAAAATACAATTAAAACTTATGTAATCTAAGAAATGTTGAACTTTTAGTATTCTCCCATTACAACCTACAGAAAAAACTTCCTTATCATTAAAACAAACCTTCATTTATATTTTAATAATCATATTTCGTTTTCAAGTTAAGGCCAGTAAACAAAACCTTAATAATTTATCCAAAGATTTGGGAAGCTGTAAAGAAAGTGGGAACAAACTTGGTTATATGATATTCGTAATTTACCCGAGTTCTCTAGAACTCTGAAGTCGTTTTAATTCTCGTGGACTGTTGTGATGGTCATAATTTAGACCTACAATAAATTATGCTAGCCTGCAATCTTAATATAAAATATTAATCAGCAGAAGAGGACCTCAGGACCTCAGCAGAGTATAACACATCTTTTATCTAAGTATAACAATCTTAACTTGTATAAATTCACTCTTATAAATGTCTAAACGATAATATTTTTTTCTAGTTTTAGGGTTTCTTAGAATGTAAACCATATAACAATTTTGCTTTAATTAGCAAAATATGTACGATCTTATCGTTAAAAATATAACATTTTTTCTATTCGAAACACAACAAAACCCAAAACGCCAAAAAGTTTGTTTGCTTGAACGCGCTAATATCTGGAACTATAGACCGAATTGGAAAGATTTTAGATTGCTCTTCATCCGGGTCTATAAAGCGCGGTATAATACCTACATTATTGCGTTTTCATAACATTTACTGCACATAAAGTATACATACCGAACCCCATCAATAAGCTTTTTTGTCCCGATATGACAGCTTTTCCCATAAAAGGGCAAATTACCTGTCAGGGTGTCCAAACCCCCATTAACGACACTGCGGTTGAATTCAAAAAAGCAAAAGAAAAGACGCTTTATAAAAACCAAATGAAGTAAAAATAATCATCTTTAGACGTTCAACAATGTTTATACAAATTGACAGCCCATTAGTAAGTCCTGAAGATAAAAAGTCTAATGAAGCAGATAATAAAAGACAAGTGAATATTTACCCAAATCTCAGATAAAAAACGACGAAGAAGTATGAAGATCATTACGTTTATAAGGGCTTATGAACACCACACTCTGTAAACGCGCTTAATGTACACGCGCGTTAGAACGCGTGTGTATCGATTCGAACGCGCGTTTGGTTTTAAAAAGGTGTGCAAAAGTCTACAGGCTGTACCCCGACTCGCGTGTGTAAAACGGGCCATACACACTCCGATTTACCAGAGAGGTCTACCTGGTCAGAAGTACCTGCACAGGCAGACCGTAACATGTATGAGACTGACCTATACAGGTTTTTGTAACTGCGCAGGCGACCGAAAATCAATTATTTCTCAGGTCATCGTAAAAAGAACTGAAGCCTCGGGTAGACCGGAAAGACCCATACACGCGCGTGCAAACTAGCTCAGGTAACCTCTCCGGTACACGCCCGGTATACTGGAGCGTGTAGATCTGGCCCGCTTAACGTGCACGACAGGTACGTTTAAACAACGCAGTGTGCATAGGCCCTAAATTGGAACGTTTTGGCGTCAAAACATTTTGTACCAAATCACAGCAAGCAACACATTACCATTAATTAGCATTTATAAAAAAGAAATGTTTGCATGAATAACATTTTTCAAAGAAGATACACGTATCTTTCGTGTATTTATATAAGTATTCTTAAAGTCTGTGGAGAGTAACAGTCCCTTAGGATTTTGTTGTGAAAGTCAAACAGTCACTCGCTGACTACCATTCGTTTTGGTTTAGAAACTTTTAATTTACTACTTCGCTTTACATTTACAACTTTAAATAAAAGCACAACTTTGTAATAACAATGACAATTTATTTTAGTGACACAATAAGATTTAACACGTCGTAAATATGAGAGTATGCTAGGTTCTTAAATATGATAGTGTCTATTTATGTGTAAGTCCTAGTATCAGCCGCGTCCCAATAGGGATTACTTCCTGACCCAAATAAAAAGTAGTCTAGTCTTATGTATTTCTTATGTAGTAATGTATAAGCTATAGTTGTGCTCTATTATAAGTTTCATCACAATCCGGTATGCCGTTGCAGCTTTCTTTAAGGAACAAACATCCTAACCCACGGTATTGTTCATTTAGAATTAAACGAAATATGATTACCAAATTTCTAATTATTTTCGCAGTTCGAGTAAGCGATAACATAATTATAGATAATGTCTTGTTATTTATGTTTTGTATATTGAATGTGCCCTAGGAATAAACACAAAATAAAATAAACTAATATGTCCAAACAGTGTTTAAATATTTTTTTGTAAAGCGCACTTATGTCCGCCGACTCAGTACCTAATATCTCTGATCGGAGAAATCCCATTGGTTAATTAAACACTTAGGGCCTTACTACAAAAAAGTTAGACAGACGTTGGACACGTGTTTAAAGAAAAATTGTATACAAAAAATATTTTGTGTCAAACGTCTGTCTAACTTTTTTGTTGTAAGGCCCTTATTCTCTTAACTATAAACTTATTATTAGTTATTGTTTTATATAAGTAAGATACTCTGGCTCCAATCTAAATATCGATGAACCTAAGCCTGAGACTTGACTAATTAAAATTATTCCAGTCTAAGCCCTGCCAAAGTCTGCCGATATTCTTAGTTAGAGGAACTTCAATTGATTGATTATATAAACTTTTGTTTTTGACGTGAACAACAGTCTGTTTTGGTTATAAAGTTCAACTCTGAACTTTATCAAATCCTGGAAGTATGATACAGGTAGGTACATGTTACTAAACTATACAATTAGATAAGAATGTAGGTATAGATTCATAACCATCTAGACACAATTTTATAAATATTAGAATGTGAAATTAAGAAATATTTTGATAGGCCAACGATTTTTATAAATCTCTTAGTATCACAGTGGTTCGTCATGTCATAATGTAAGTAGTATTAGTGTCGTATAGTATTTATCGGCCACAAAGTACATACCTACCACATATTGTACAGTCGACAGAACATCAAGCTACTCGAAACTGTCAAATTTTCCAAATCGGTTTTGAACCATATGCTTCAGCGATAAAGTTGAATATCGATACAGACTGTGATAGCTTGATGTGCTGTCGTATTTACACTTCAAACTGATATTAAACTTATCTAAATTCGAAATTTCAAGCATGTAATACAGCGAGTGGTAACTAGTGCTAAAGTACTCATATCAATTTATTCTGAACAGATTCAAGCTAACAAAGCAGGATGCTAACAATAATAAATTACTACTGTGAATTAGCTAATAAATTTAGCCAGACATGAGAACAATGTCCCAGAGAGGATGGTAAGCTTGGCACCCTTTATTCTAACCTACTTTAGTGTGAGACCCTTGATAAATTCAGATGACATGAAACTAACTAATTGGCCTCTCGTTCATTAAAATATGGAGGAAAATCTTTGTTCAAATATTGCCTTTGAGTTATTTTTCAACCAACTTTCAAAAAAGGAGGATCTCCTCAATTCGATAGCATATTTATTTTTGTCTTTGTTACCCGATTTCACGAAGAGGTTTAGTCCGATTTAAAAAAAAAACTTCCTAAATATGAAAGGATCTGATGGCGAAAATAAAATGGCGAGCTTCAGATAAAAACTTAACGTGTATGTTTGACGACACTACAATACAATGGAGCTTTAGAGCTGATCATGATATAGAATCGAGGGAACTCTTAAACGGTATATCGTAGCTCTCAGCTTACATCTCATATATTATTCCTAAATTACTTCAAGCAATAAGTAGATTTTCAATTTTCAACGAGTACAAATTCAAAACATTTATAGTGCCAATCAAGAGGAAATTATCTACATAGTATCAATTCAAGCCTTGATGTTCCATGTCTGACTTCACGAGGCTTAGCAAGGCGATTCTTTATCTATTCTGTCAAGAAAAGATAAAGCTCTTTCTGTCAATGTCAACATGGCGTCTTCTGCATGGCGCGATCTGTCAACTCGCATATAATCACTTGTAGCCTTATGTCGATCGAAGAAAAGAAAAATTTCTTCAAAAAATGACAAAGGAAATCTTACGTCAATCTGTCACTTTTCTGACATTATGTCCATTCTCCGGTAACAAACCTTGTTTCTACGGTTGCCATGCTAAGCCTGCTATCCTCTCTATTCCCGCCTACTTTAAATAATAAATAGATTTTCGTTTATCAAAGTTTTTAGTGTCAATCAAGAGGATATTATCTACATAGTATCAATTCAAGCCCTGATGTTTCCATGTCTGACTTCAGACATACTTAGTACGTGTTTGAAGCATACCTATATAAGGCATTGAGGTTAACCACAACGTTTCACAACAGGCTTCAGTTCAAAGCCACCTTAATAAGGCCTATGTCAAAGGCAGCAGAATGAATTTTAGAAATGACCTCGTGTGTAAATTTACAGACGTGAGCAGGTCAACCTACCAAATTTTACCAATCGAATTTTAACCTTTTGGTATTGTGATAAGGTTGAAAATCTTATACAGAAATTTTACAGATTGAGGTAGCTTGATGTGCTGGCGTCTGTACCTTCATTTATAGTCTTACAATGACCTTGTGTTGATTGCGTATATTTATCAAGTAACGTTCTTACTACATGTTACATATTGAGCTTTCACAAAATACGATTGGTGCATCAATTCAGTTAAGCAATCTAGAAGCAGAACTTGGTTTAGATATAAATCAAAAACGCAGCTAGCATTGGGTTTGTAATCTTAATTCAGAGTTGCTGATTGGATCTGATAAATGATGTGTATTAATACGAGTACGTCGTATGTATGTATATTTTATAGAAGAAAGCTAAATTATTGTGTCATATTAGTGAATTGTGAAGTTACTATCAGATGTTTGAGATTTATTTATTTATTCAATTTGTATCATAAGCTAACAGATTATCCAATACACATAACATTAACAAGTTCGTAAAGTCTCATATAAAATTATTTTAAATACATTATACAAATGTACAGACACCAGCACATCAGGCTACCCGATACTGTCAAATTTTCACATTCAACTTTGAACCATAATGCTTTAGCGATAAAGGTGAAAATCTATTAAGGAAATTTGACAGATTGTAGTAGCCTGATGTGCTGGCGTCTGTACTAATCCGTCAGCAAATAGGTCTAATTCATTGTGCCGTGCAAGATGTCCCCAATAGTGCGGAGTGCGCGGTTGGTGGGCGCTTGGCGCGCTCGGTACGACAGCGGGGGGGCTCCACTAGCCGAGATAAAAAAAGAAATAAATAACCACCCAAGAAAAAAATAAATTCATCATTTTTATTAATCAGAAAATAATCTTAATTTCTAACCAAAGCTTCTTCAGATAATCTTCAATTATAGATTTAGATTTAAGTTCAGCTCAAGTAAAATTGGATTATTTGTAATCCCCTCGAATTAAATTAAAAATTAAATTAAATTGAAATAATACTTTTCATCATCTTAGCATATTATTTCATTTCATTAGATTTATAACAGATGTTTAAAAAGAGCATTGACCTATGACTTATAATTTTTAAAGCGACGAATGTTAATTTTGACCTACATATATGTTATCATTGTTCTTGTTTGTAGAACGATTGTTGTTATAATATATAAAAATAGCGATAGAGATAAATAATTGATAAGACAAATATTTAGATCTAATAGGTACAGACGCCAGCAAATCAAGCTACCTGAAACTGCCAAATTTTACCAATCAACTTTGAATCATATGCTTTAGAGGTAAAGTTGAAGTGGAAATTTGATAGATTGTAGTAGCTTGATTTGCTGGCGTCTGTACTAGAAAAAGTTCTATCAAGTACCTAAATTTTTAGAACTTGCGTAATATGGTTAAGTGTTTTCGAATAACAAATGTTTGCAATAATTTATTATATTAAAGCTAATCTTGAATTGATATCTATTGTTTGTTTCAATTTATATGTCTGCCTGAAATTATATTTCATCTCCGTATCACAATATATCGGCTCCCGTGGCGTGAGATCGGGGCGTAAAATGAGAGCAAACTCGTAAACACTTATCTACTATGTTGACGACACTATATTATGCTTCTTCAATGTATTAGTAGGTACTTATGTGAATATCTACACTAGTATATTAGTTTGCTGGGGGGTTTGTAGCGCCACTTCTTCTTCCCAGCAAAAACACATAGGAAGTGGTGAAGGGCGGGCGTTTTTGGGGCTGTCTTTTGTAATATTTGACGTTCAAAAAGTGCTGTTTTACAGCCAAGTTTGAATAAATGATTTTTGAGTTTTGAGGTTTTTGAGTACAAAGTTATGCACAGTACTATTTTCTCTAATTGAATTAGCTATTCCGGGGTACGAAAGTTCTTCGCTATTGTAATTTATAAACACAATACTACCTCCCATTAAAGCCGTAGCAGATATTTTTATATATGAGGGACAATGGGGTATTAAAGGTTATTTCCTATTTTTATTTGTTTTTTATTTCAATAGGGAATATGCATGTAATTTTTTTATTCACTAAATTAATACACTTTTAGCTGTAACAAATAAGTATGAAAGAATTTTTAAAATACAATTTATAGACAAGAAGTTATAAAGCTTCAAAACTGCTAATAAGAAAGAGAAGTCCGAGTGTAAAATTTACGTCACAACTACACACGCCCGTAAGGCTGTCATTGAATATAGCGTTTTGGTGAGAGGGACAGGTATACTTATTTAAAATAGTTATATCTCGTTTGTTTTTCTAATGATTTCGATATTTTTTTCACAGTTAGTATTCTATTTTTGTATATTTATTGATAAACTAGTTAGATTACAAAAAAAAATTTTTCATGCATATTCCCTATTGCTTTTTATTTTTCTAATCTTACTAGTTTATGATTCTGATTGGCAGATGTCTCAATAAAATAAAGGCTTTGTAACAAACAAGACGTAATAAAGCTCTATTGGTAAAAGTTAACAACACATTCGTATTCCCATCACAACGCCAAGACAAAGAAAGGTCGCATTTGGAAAAATCACTATAAGCTTTACGACCCCATTACCAAGGCTGTGTAGCGTTGACAGAATTCCACTGTATCTCGGCTCTCAACATGATTTTTCTAATTTTAATTTGTCTTTTCATCTGTTATCTTCAAATAAGTTCGAATTCTTAAGCTACTATCTACTGAACGTCAAAAATGGAAAGGAATTTGTATGAAATTTTCTATCAAATAAACTATCTGGAAAATTTGATAAATGTATGTGTTTATATGAAAAACACGTATTAGGTTATTCCTCTTTGACAAATTTATGTGTAAACCTCTGCTTTTCTTAAGCAATCGTATAAAAACTAACATTAGCAACATAGCCTCACACGCATCTGTAAGAATATTCGTAGTGGAATAAAATATTCAGATACATAATCTGCTATCTGCCTAGTCGTTTCCCAAGCTGTGTTGGGTCGACTTTCAGTATTGACCGGATGTACCAGTGTCACCTACATGGTTGCCTTTCTCACTTCCTTGATCCAGTTATCTGGGTAATCCAATGCCCCTTTCTTGTCAGACTTTCTGGCTATTTACTGCCCATAACGAATGCCAAAGATTTACAAATGACAGCCGGAACCCACCAATTTAGCGTGCCTTTCAAAACACGGAGGCACTCGTCATGACAATACTATGGTCATCTATCCACGGACCGACCATACCTTCTCAACAAATTCATTATAATATTCAAATTATGTAGGCAAATGTTATTAATATTTTCGGAGCCAAAAACATTCAAATTCCGCAAAACAGCATGACTTACAGTAATTACTACATGCTACAGAGTTAGCGAGAAGAGTTAAGCTAGCGGAATCATTTTCGGAGTTGAAAATTTTGTTCGGTAAGTGTGCAGGTATGTAAATTGTATGCTAATAGACATGCAAAACCGAGCCGTTCAGAGTTTGAAAAGACAATTGTGGAAAACGGAAGAATTTTCCCTACACACTGTGACTCAAAAAATGTGCTAGCTTCTAACTTGTAGCCTGCCGGGGTGACGGGACTGTTCGTCAGTTTAACGTACTATAGCCCTGTTACACCAATGCCTGGTAACAATGAACAAAGGTACGTTTTAGTCATTAAAACTATGACATTCCCTCCCACTGAACCCACAGCGGGATCATCGGATGGCTTCACTCATAAAAAAAACCATTGACGTATACTTTATTTTTGACCGGCTTCCCAAAATCTTAAAAAAAAATCCCAAACCGATTTTTTAAATAAAATCCGTTCGGCAATAGAATCATTCTTTTGTTAAACATAAATATTTGATACAAAGGCGAAAAAAGATTCATATTGGGAGATTTATCTTCATATAAGGTAAGGTCACATCTCCGTAGATATTTAATTAATAATCCGCTGTTAATTCAGAAACAAAGTAGTTTGGTTTGTTTAACAAGCTCTGGCTTTATAATGTCCTCACCTCCTGACCTTCGGAAGGTATTTGAGTCGAAGTTCGTGCTTGAAAATATTTTCAGAAGATTAGGAGTAAATAATGTAAAGAGTTGACAATAAGGTTTATGGGGTGCGCTAAAATACCTCATGTCTTCAATTTATGTTTTAATTTTTTTTTCATTTGCCTTGAGTGATTTTTGGCGCATATATTTTTCATTATAGTCCTCCTGCCCTTATCCCAAGTTTTATTTGGGGTCGACGCAGCATGTTTTTGTCTTCCACGCTCTTCTATCTGCCGTCATCTCAAAAGTTACATTCTTTCTAGCCATATCAACTTTCATGCAATCCATCCATCGTTTCTTTGGTCGTCCCCTTCTTCTATATCCATCCACATTCATGTTCAAGACCTTCCTCACAACATGATCCTCATTCCTCCGCATTACATGCCCATACCATGTTAGCCGGTTCCCACATAGTTTTACGGTTACCGGTGCCAATATATTTTTCATTATGACAAGGAGTATTTGAATCACAGATACCTAATAAAATAATTAGGAACTTCAAAATTTCAAGCGTGGGATGCAGATAACTTTCTGGAATCCTAAACTTTTGTTTGCACTTTGTTTCTAATTTATATTCGGGTTACATTCAGATTCTCGCCTACATTCGAAATTAAAGGTATTATTGTTATCCCACATCCTTACCTGAGGTTTTTGGATAAAACACAAAATAAGTTCAAGAAGTCAAATTAAATGAAGTGGCAATGGGCAGGCCATATTGCTCGCAGAGCAGGTGGCGAATAGGGTCGATAAGTGCTACCGGGAATCGAACCTGGAACACTTTTTTATGGGAAATCATCAAATGATCCCATTGTGGGTGCAGCTAGAGGGAGTATCAGACGGTTACTAACTAACACTTGTTCCGGAGCCCTTTGTATGCCAGGGCCGCAGTAACTCTTGCGAGCAATCCCGTAGCTCCGGTAAAGGACTCCTGCTATCAACCAGTTCATGATAAGCTACTTAAGTATTAGGTAATAGATTTTCCTTAGTATTTAAACTGAAATGGCAATACTTAACAGGCAGTGTCACTTTGAGATAACCTCTACTGTAAGCTCATAATTAATGAGAGCAATATTTCGAAGTGTTATTGTTGGATCTTAGTTTAGTTTCGCCGTAAATATCGTCGCTAACTAAATTGCGAAATATTCTGATAGAGGGATCTAGTTCATTTAAGTGTATAAAGTTTTCATATTTATTTTATTTGCACTAATACTATTTACTTTGTTTTAACAGCTAGCTACTTCAGGGTAGCAGACGCCAGCACGTCAAGCTACTACAATCAGTCAAATTCCTGTAATAGATTTTCAACTTAATCACTGAAGAATGTGGTTCAAATTGTTTTAGAAAATTTTACTTCGGGTATCTTGATGTGCTGGCGTCTATACATACTTTGGGATGAAAAGGTATATATAAGAACCAGGTATTCTTTCCCAATTTTTCCACAAAATAATAACGAATAGACACTCGTGGTTGCGCCCGCAACCCGTACGTTGTAATATAAAAAGTAGCCTAAGTAGCCTATAACAGCTTTCCTCGATAAATTTACTTTATAACACCGAAATAATTTATTAAATCATAACAATGGTTCCTGAAATAACAAACGAACAAACAAGACCTTTCTTTAGATGTTTTTTAAGCATAATTATTCGTGTGCTCTTAGACGAACTTTTAGACAGAAATTATACGCCCGTTGTGTTTTTTCAGTATAAAATTGATTATGTGTCATTGAAGATGGAGTGTCTAAACCTTAATTAATATAATTTTGTAAAAAAAAATAATTAAATACCTACTACGATTTATCTTTGTCAAAACTTTCACCTTTTTCTTTGGTCCGCTTTTCAATGGTAAATACGTGATATGTTTTACTGAGGCGTTTTTGTTAATTAATTAATTATATTGTACTGGTACCCCTCTGGAATAAAGTCCCGTTCTTGAATACATTTTATTCCAAACAATGAGCTGTTATATTTTAGCGCTGTTGTTACACAGGACAGAATAAATCACTGGAGACAGTGGAGTTGTTTGTTGTGCATTCTTTGTACTTTATAAATAAGGCTCTCACAATATTTTTAAAAGCGAAAAAATTAAAACAAAGCTTTTATCCTTTTTTGTTGCGTAATTATACGTTCAAGATATTGTGATGTTAATAAATTGTGTGGAAATTTGCTGTGTTTATGAAACAGATAGTACTGCGCACTTTTGTTGGACTAACACGAGCCAAATACTATTATAATAAAGGCGTCCGTCTTTCTGTCTGAAATCAGTCAGCTACGCAGAATACAAGCATTTGATTTGTTCAGACACTCCCTATCACTCTCATAGTGCGAAGGGACGGCAATCCAACACGACCGGCGAGAGAATAGGCGCAGGACCGACATTTACGTGCTCTCCGAAACACGGGTGTACCAATCACCAAACGTCTGACTGCTTTATGGAAGTCTCTTGAAACCTACAAAACGATTTCAGCCCGAACCGGGGATCAAACCCGAGACCCCATGCACAATAGTTAATCGATATTATTATGTGACTACAAGACCAACTACTTATCAATATGACGATAACAAATTTCGAATTCGAAGGACTATAAAAAGGACATCATTTATTTAAAATACACAGACGACTACAAATGGTATCTACGATAAATAAAATATAAGATATCTTTCCCATGAGGCCGTAACTACAGAACGCCACCTGTGACGATCCCTACCTACTCTCTTATACCTTACTTATTTCGCTCCGTCCAGAATTTCAGATTCGTAAATCTAAAGAGACACACGCGGGTTGCGAGTCACGCGCCCGACCTTTTAAAAGGACTCAGATAATTTCAGTGATGGATGACCACGATGGTCCACGGACTGATTGATGAAATGTTGCTTTACCTTATGATCGATCGACCTGTGCGGCTATTACTAAGTAAAACAGATAATTAAACATATTTATTTTCTCAACTATAAGGCCCCTCACCCACGGTGACTTTTTGTAGCGATGCAGTCGCGCCTTTAATAAACGCGTGTTAGTCGCACTTAGCCGCGCTACTGCGTTGAAAACAACGCAGATAAACAACGTTGCAAACAACGCAGTAGCGCGCGTCGCAATTGTATCGATACAAACGCGCGATAACGTTGGACGACATCGGGGAAAGTACAGAGGGGGAGGAAGTGTGCCGAACATCAGTGTAACTGCTTCATGACCGAATCGCGTTTGCATCGCGACCGAATAGCGTTTGCAGCGCGCGCGACTGAATCTGGTTCCCTGGGCAAGGACATATAGCTAGCGACAGCTTTGCATCTGTATCGATGCCTTCACGCGACAGCATCGTGACTGCATCGCTACAAAAAGACGCCGTGGGTGAGGGGTCTTTATACAGTGTTAGAATTTTTATAACATCCAAAAGTGCACCCATACAACTATACCTAATCTTTATTGCCTTACAAGTCGATCAGTAGCTTTATTTGTTTCACAGATAGTAATAAAATCCATACAATGTCAGGATGCATTATTAACAAGTGCATTTCATTGCGATATCCATCATCGTATCTGCATATAGATCGGACGTGCCGCTTCTATTCCATACATCGGTCATCACTGCCTGCGCATGCGTGTTATACAAACATCTCAAGTGAAAACATTAATACTATCACAATTGTAGTTCTCCGAATTTAGTTAACGATTATTTTGATTTCGTAAGAAGGTCGGGAATATCTTTAAAGGAACGTGTTGTAAAGGTTTAGTGAGGGCAACAATGTATTGAATTCATTTAATTTGTGTTCACACTCTTCTATAAAATATATAGCCCTGTTTTTTTTACACAATTTTCGCCAAATTGTGTAAAAAAACGGAATTTGATAAAGAAACTGCATACTACTATACTATAAACGAAACGATATAAATCGGTTAAGGGGAGCGGCCATCTTAAAATCGGTAATTCCGATTCCATTTTCTTTGCTGATCGATTAAGACATATCACTATATCTATCAGTTATGATGGGAACTCATCGTATCGCGAAAGATGTATATAATTATTATAGTTTTAGTCTCAGCTCTGATATTAAATGATCTCAAGATTAAAGTTTATCGAATTACTGCTTAACTCAATTCGATAACAACTCCACAAGTATTTTCTTTGGCTTAGTTATTTTGACTTTGTAGGCTTCACTTTTTTTTTGAAAAATACTTTGATGTTGTGACCTTGTTGTAAGCCTTTGGTGAGGGTGTAATTAACTTTTTTCGCTCTTTTTAGTTGAGTCCAAGATAATATCATTTGTTTTAATACTTAATCCGCAAAAAAAGAACGTAACTGTTGTTATAACTACAGGTCAAATAACCAGTGTTCTACATTTGAAACTCAATAAAATAACTTCATCTATAAAATCCACAATCATTCAAAACAGTTTTTAATCAAATCCCTAACTAAAGTAAAAGTTTTTCTGCCGGGGCTGCGAGTTGCTCGCAAGAGTAACCGTGGCCCTGGCACACAAAGGCCTCCAAAAGGAACAAGTGTGTTTTAGTCAGTAAGAGTCTGATACTCCCTCCAGCTGCACCCTCATCGAGTGGGGGAGCCCTCCATAATCTGCGCGTTATGAAAATATAGTGTAGGTATTCTATTTTGTTGTGGTGGTGGATCATCATCTCCCGAGCCTTTTTTCCCAACTATGTTGGGGTCGGCTTCCAGTCTAACCGGATTCAACTGTTTTACAAGAAGTGATTGCCTATCTGACCTCCTCAACCCAGTTACCCGGGCAATCCTATACCCCTTGGTTAGACTGGCGTCAGACTTACTGGCTTCTGACTACCCGTAACGACTGCCAAGGATGTTCAATGACAGCCGGGACCTACAGTTTAACGTGTCATCCGAAACACAGTCATTTGTAAAGTGGTGGATAAAGAGCAAAAACAAGAATATATTGTGTCCCAAAAATATAGTAAATATTTAAACGTAAGTAGTAGAGAACAACAGCTAAGGTAAAATAATTAGTTCGTCCGATTTCCTTTGTCTATATCAAGAGATTGTTGGCTATCAGCCCAGAGGTATGTACTAGTTTACCTTGTTCGGAAATTATCAGTTTCAAAGTTATGTCGCCTTGGGCTACAAAAGCCTGTCAAGTGCCATAACAAAGAGGTCTTGCGAGGTTTCAGTATCAGGAACGTTCAGCATCGCAAAAACATAGAACCAGCTTAAAACAACCGGCCAAAATATATTCTTCTCTTCAAGACGTAACAGGAATATAAATAAATCACGTCGTAAGCTTTGGGCAGTCGTATAAAAACGTACATATTTCTAATGCTTAAGACTTCTTTACATATATGTGTACATACAACTAGAAATCCTTCTAAATATTAATAGGTAAACATGTACATAAACCGTTGGCGATGGATCGCTGGCCAGCAGCCAAAGTCGTGTGTGGTAACATTTTAAACAGATCTCCTTTGCTAGACAGAGAAAGGGTTTTTGGCAGATATATATCTTCGGAAATGATATACCTAGCTATTTCGTTTTTATTCGCTTGGTATATTTTCGAAGCTTTATTTGTTAGGATTCCGTAACCAGACTGTTCATCTATCTGTCAGTCTGTCAGAGGATTGTATCTTTTGTATCGCAACTGATAGATATTACATTGCCTTGTGATGTTAATCTTCCATTATGCAAGCTAAAAAATTACAAATAATATGCTAAGTATTAACTAATTCTTGTACAATGTCCTCGGCAACAGAAATTAACTTAACAAGCTAAGTTTGTATATAAAACTTTGTTTGTATATAAAAGCACTTTGAAATTTTTATCCCAAACCTGTTAAAGAAATGTCGATGATCCTTTCTGAAATCACTTATTAAAAACTCGTTAGTTTTACATTATTCTGGTTTATGAAACACGACTTATATAGGAGATACCCCATTGACTTTTCAACTGTACTTCTGGCGCTGCCGGGCAAAAAAATATACAAGTTCATAATGTCTTCAGTAGGTATACTAATCCAAGTGGCGCGTGGCTAGATTAATCTTATACAATGTGTGGAAATACGAGCATAAATAATAAGTAGGTAGCGAAATGTGAATTAGATTTCGCTACATTTAGGTAGGTAAGTGTCGTGGTGGCCTAGTGGTTAAAGAGCCAATCTCAGAAGTATGAGGGCGTGGGTTCGATTCCAGGTCGGGCAAGTACCAATGCAACTTTTCTAAGTTTGTATGTACTTTCTAAGTATATCTTGGACACCAATGACTGTGTTTCGGATGGCACGTTAAACTGTAGGTCCCGGCTGTCATTGAACATCCTTGGCAGTCGTTACGGGTTAGTCAGAAGCCAGTAAGTCTGACGCCAGTCTAACCAAGGGGTATTGGGTTGCCCAGGTAACTGGGTTGAGGAGGTCAGATAGGCAGTCGCTCCTTGTAAAACACTGATACTCAGCCGAAACCGGTTAGACTGGAAGCCGACCCCAACATAGTTGGGAAAAGGCTCGGGAGATGATGATGCATTTAGGTAGGTACATCAACTAGAAAAAATTGTAGGTCCCAATTACCCCTAATCGGACAAAATTACTTAGTAGGGATCGGATTAAATGTTGCTAGGTTGTCTATTTGCATAAAAATCGCCTGAGCCTTTTCAGGGCTTAAATATATTTTGTAACTACGCTATATGTACTTAAATATGGCAATATATGTATATATCAAGCCACCTCGAAAAGTGCACATTTATCAGTTGGTTTAAAGGCTTTTTGGTTGAAAATCAGACCGTGCTCGATATAATAACTTAAGAGTCATCTAAACACATATTTTGTTCCCAACTCTTCACCAATTGTTAGCATATTTCCAGCCTCTAAACACGCGCTGAAAATGGGGTGCTTAATATAGGTATCTCACAAATAAGCCACTTGAATTCTCCGGTGACGTCATACCGTAATAGCAGTTTTCCCGCAGTTCGGCTCCTAGCCCCTTATTATGCCACTTCGTTGATTTTAAGTATGCGAAAATGCGAATCGGAAATTACACTTCATGTGATAAAAAGCCTACATTATGTCTCGAAGATCGGAATTATCCGAAGAGCTGAATCCGGTTAGACTTTATGATATGTCTCCGATGTAATACAAAATGGACTGTGAAAAATAAATTTATACTACCACATAAAATAATATTATAGTACCATAGATTATGTTTTCTTTCCGATAATAAAACACAAACAAATAAAATAAAGCTGAACCCTTTCTCAATACTTTTATTTATCAAATTATTTTTGTGACAAAATAATTGGCCACATTCGTAGTTCTCGTAAAATATTCCAGACCCAACTTATAAAAAGAAACTAGAAATAGGGCAAAGCGGCTACATATTCAAATGCGTGCTGTAGACCAGGCTAAAACAAAATGGCGCTAACTAAAGCCCATCTGAATAAACATAAACGGTTAATAGCTATGGTTACCGTTTAGCTTGTTTAACTTGGAGAAGTCGTGATGAAAATTATCTAAGTCTAACAAATCTTTTTTAATCTTATTAAGCTCAGCAATTGTTTTGCTCGTTGAGGAGCTCATGTCTACGTAACAGCTGCACGCTCATGAGGTTAAGCAACGCTTGGCACGGTCGGTCTGTGGATGGGTAATCATCTTATCATGACAAGTTCCTCTGTATGTCGGAAGGCACGATAAATTGGTGGATTCCAGTTGTCATTTGAACATCTTTGGCTGTTATTACAGTTCAAGAGCCAGAAAGTCTAACAACCAAGCTTGACAAGGAGTATCGTATTGCCCAGGTGACTACGCTTAGGAGGTCAGATAGCAGACACTCCATGTAAAACACTGGTACTCAGCTGCATCCGGTTACAGTGGAAGGTGACACCTACAGAATTTGGGAAAAAGCTAAGCAGATGGAGTCCTAGCAATTTTTCTATCTAGGTGTTCCATAAAGTACATAATTCAATACAAAATATCATAAGCCAACCATCGATAATAATTGCCTTAACATTTTCACACTAAAAATAGCAACTGATTCGCTGTTTTATGAATCCTTGGAATATAATTTGGAATAAACATAATTAACTTTTTGAAAGAAGAATATCTAAATATAAAAAAAAACAATTTATTCGAAAATTACTTCCCTGTGAATACATACATATTCCGTGTTCAAAAGAAAAGTAAACAAAAAAAATGTTTAGCAACAATCTTTTGTTCAGTCTGAAAACAGCCTTTGCGTTCGAAGCAGTATTGATATCAGACACCTGATCTGATTGAATGAAAGTCTCACGGTCTGAAGTATACTGAATACGACATTAAGATGTTCGATGCTTCACTGTATTTTTCTTCAAAGATATTACGAGAAGTAGAAGAGTAGGGGTAAGCTGATAAAAAAAATACTTTCAGAATTTATAGTTGGGCCATTCCGTACTAGAAGGATTACTTTTATAATGGAGCTAGCCCGTTATGTCAGCAATCGTTCTTCTGAGATGGGATGGGATACCATACTAAGTATATTAAGATATCATTATTATATCATAATTTTATTCTCGTCTGAATTAAAATGGGACTGGGCTGGATATATTAGTTGAATGCATCCGGAGAGGTGGACCAATACCGTCGTCCGCCCAGTGGATACCCCAAGACGGCCACCGCAGACGTGGTAGGCCCCGGAAGAGATGTCGGGACGACCTCGACGCCTGCCACCGTAATTGGAAACACTCAAGAGACTACGAAGTGGGGAGGCCTTTGCCCAACAGTGGGACAGAGCACGTGGATATAATCTTTTCCCCTAAAGCCGTCCATGTCAGTCGGATGCCCACATCACTCAGAGATGTAACACATTAGGGTGGACGCAATAAATCCTTGCTCATAGTACAGACGCCAGCACATCAAGTTACTACAGTCTGTGAAATTTCCTTAATAGATTTTCAACTTTATCGCTGAAGCATATGGTTCAAAGTTGATTGGGAAAATTTGTCAGTTTCGGGTAGCTTCACATGTTGGCGTCTGTACTATGTACTGATGTATGACATTACTATATTCTAAAACCCTACTTAGGTACCGACGGAAGCTTGTGGAATGTAGGATTTGGGGTACCAGCATGCCAAGATTGTGCCAGACAAGGAAAAATCGTGCCCATTTAGGTATCTACATAAATTCAAATGTGACTATGCCTGGAAAAAATGGGTCAGTATTTTCTCCTAATGAAGTCGTTCCTATATAAACATGAAATGTTCGCAATAAAAACAGGGGTAAAGAGAACACAGACTGAAATTAATGCAAACACACTTTTCAGTACAAAAATGTCTTAATCTCAACAATTTACATTGAATATTTAAGAAACTTTTTGCTTAAGGTAATGTCGCCGGTCTTAAATTTTATCCTAACACAATTTTCTCAGTTCATTTAGCTTCTATAAAAACTTATGTATGCGCATAAATATTTTCTCCGATTATCAAGGATAGTTGGTTCAGTTTAAATATGATTATGAAACTTGAATATTAAGTGTGATATATTCAAATGATTGCATAGTACAAAGGCATTAAAAGTAACGGCGGGCGTTATCATTAATGGTTGAGGTATTTTAAAAAATATTAGAAATTACTCCTCAACTAAAGTTTTGTACTGTTGTATCGTCGTGGTTTCCTATTAGGTTTATATAATGCCATTTCTATTACATTTTTTTCAGTTGCAAACTCTACTTGTATACCAGAACAATATATCGTATAAGAAAATTCGTATGCGCTTTTTGTGCAATGTTTAAACTACACAATATATATTAGCCAATATTAATAATTTACAATATTAATAATATTATTAATTTACAATATTGTACTAGCCTTTTTTTCGTGTGAAATCATCAAATGAGGGGTCAATGCCCGCTGAGGGTGCAGCTGGAGGGAGTGCCAGACTCTTACTGACTAAAACCCACTATGTTCCTTCGGGAGGTGCCTGTGTGCCAGGGCCACGGTAACTCTTCTGAACAACCCGCAGCCCAGGCAATATTGCACTAGACTTTGAATTGAAAAAAAAAATTATAGGAGCCTAGATCAGAGTATAGAATATTTTTTCAAACCTCACCATTATTGTTACAAAAATCGTTCAATATATTCAGGTAATTAAACGTGCGTGAAACATAGGAATTCCAATATCTCGGTTCGCCGATAAATCAATTGATGGCGCACCAATAAAATAACAGTATAAACAAAAGCACAGCAAAAATGTGGCTTATGGAGGACCTCCATAAATTGTCCAATAAACTGTATTTTATATACAGGGAAAAACTCGCTACATTCGCCGCGCGATAAACCCTGGCATTTTAAATTTATCTGGCGTTTAGGCTGATATTTTTGAGACATGCCTTTCCCGATTCAATCAAAGAATTACCTACTTAAATTAGAAAAATAAATAAAAGTGGCTGATAGAAAAATAATTTTACTCGATATCAGATGTTTTTCAATGAATAATTGTAAAAACTGCTAGGGTGGAAACCACGGACCAGCAAGCGCAGCGTAGGACGTCCACCAACAAGATGGACAGACGACCTTGTAAAGGTCGCTGGAAGACGCTGGATGCAGGTCGCTTCCAACAGGTATGTGTGGAGATCTAAAGGGGAGGACTATGTTCAGCAGTGGACGTCCTATGGCTGAGATGATGATGACGATGATGAATTGTAAACTTGCATGTGTGTCGTAACTGCAATCTTGAGATAGGTTAATTAATGAAATTTGATATTTGCCAAGCGTACAGCGACAAAATGTATCTGGCACTGTTTGTTTGACTTATCCATGTTTGTTGTACCTACATTTTGTGCAAATAAAAAGTTATTTATTTATGGATTTCAAACGTAGGTACTGAATAAGAGAAGTTAATTAAATGGGATTTTCAGCAATACCACTTAAGTAATAATAATAGATGCACAGTAAGCAATTTTCCCTTCAAACCCCAAAACCTTTCGGGCCCGCTTTTGTTTCGCATTCATAATTTTGTGCAAAAAAAATTTTGGACTGCTCATAATTAATTCGTGACCTTTTTCCGCGTTGCGCCATAATTTGACCGGTTTCATTTCACTCTCTTATTAAATTGAGATAGCATTTTAAATACGTAATATACATAGTATTACTACTATTTAAAACAGAAACAAATGATAATCAGTGTGAGATATTAAATATTACTGATGAGCAACAAGACTTTTTGATTTCTTATTTTAACCTTTTGACCGCCACAGTCACGTATAGACGACCAGCCAAAACGTGCCCAGCACGCCACGGTCACGACTACATGACAGAAAGTAAAAAAATAATAGTCAGTTTTAATGGCTATAATTCCGAACTCTGTACTATATTGTAGCTTTTTATGTATGATTTTTCAGCTTGGCGCTGAGGGCACGTCTTCCCTTTATTGACGTGGCGATCAATAGGTTAAACCACAATAAGAAGTAACTTCTAAAGTAATAACTTCTCAACTTACTTGGTGGATAATCCCTGTAGCTAATTTCGCTGTACACAGCAAAAGGCGAAGCGCACACTATCGAAATGATCCATAGAATGAGAATAATTCTCGAAGCTCTGGTCAGGCCAGCCATTGTGTACAGGTGGAGGGGGTGACATATAGCCAGGTATCTCTCCAGAGAGAAGGCTGATATTGTCAGCACTGAGACGTATGTAGCACTGGAACAAAGCAAAATATGTTAATTAATAAAAGCGCAATACATTACTCAAATCGGACGAGCTAAATCTCGTTCTATCGCTGCCTATCAAATCCTTTGAGAGATCAACGAACGAATTAAAAGAATTTGATAAGGTTGCTTAAGTGCTACGAAAGAAAGCTCGTTTTTCGGAGGTAGCTTAAGTAGCATGCAGGGACCTCCAGAAGGAATGAAAGTGCAATAGCTAGATCATTTGCTCATTTCCCACCCAAAAAAAAACGTCATTTTTTTTATTCCGCACCTTATCTACCTATATACCTATATGTAATTTTCAGTACCCAGCTCAAAAACAAAGCTAGCTTAAACTTCGATACTATTTTCGCGTTAAGGATGACACAGACACAGCTCACAACATGCCAAAAAATCATCATCATCATCACCATCCATCATCACATACTTTAATCTTACTTCAATACTTAAATCCCATATTTCAGTATATTATTTTTGCCGGATGGGAATGGTGTCGTTATATAGGCAATGTTCTTTAATCTGTAGAACAATCGCCATTAATGTCCACCATTGGAAAGGTCGTTGTCACTGTCATTTTATTGTGACAAAAAAAGGGTTTTACTTATGCGAATATAAACATTTATGAACATGTATGGAATTTTTAAAAAGAGACATCGTCATATTTGAGAGGTTAACGAACCAGCTGTGGGTTTAATATATTTATTATTGAAGTTAAGACTTATAAAATTAAGTACATATGGTTTTCACATATATGTACATATAAACGTAGGTACAAGGCAGGGGAAAATGAAGATATTTATTTTCCAAATCGCTTCCTAAAAGACGGAAATATGCGTGAACAAACATAAAATCATACATGATTCACATAGCAGTAGGTAGGTAATGAAAAATGCTCAGAAAATAAACAAGTATGTTATGGGCCCAATGGCAAGTATACTGCATCCAACAAAAAATATTCTCACTTATTTAGAGTAACTTGGCAATAACAAAAGTTTAATACCGAAGGAATTGAGAAACTCCTCCTTTTTCTGAAATCGGTTAATAAATGTTATGATAACTCTTAACAGCTCGAAATTCAAGATGTATGAGCTGTATTTTACAACCAGCTTTAAATAAAACGGTCCATTCCCCGTAAAAACAAGAGATTAAATTCCAAATAACACGTAGCAAAGCTAAGATATGAAACTGCCTCATTACATTCGGATTCCAAAACAAAATACATACTATAAAGATATTATTTTAGATCGTTAAGCTTCAAGTTTCATTTAGATTGCGCTACGGTTTTAATGTTGCAGCCACATGCAAATGACTTGACTGTTTAGGATAAACAATTTGTACGATTATTACTATATTCGTAATATACTTAATCGATAACGTAAGTACAGACGCCAGCACAGCAGCTAAACAAAACTGTAAAATTTTCCCAATCAACATTGAATCATATGTTTCAGCGATAAAGTTGGAAATCTGTATTAAAGAATTTTGACAGATTGTAGTAGCTTGATATGCTGGCGCCTGTACAAGCAATCGCCATTTTAATCGATAATTTTGAAGAAAATTGCTTGTGAAATTCGCAAAGTGGGTACGGAATTTTGCACGTGAATATAATCTTTTCCCCTAAAGCCGTCCATGTCAGTCGGATGCCCACATCACTCAGAGATGTAACACATTAGGGTGGACGCAATAAATCCTTGTTCATAGTACTTACATACACCAGCACATCAAGCTACTACAATCTGTCAAATTCCCTTAACAGATTTTCAACTTTATCGCTGAAGCATATGGTTCAAAGTTGATTGGGAAAATTTGACGGTTTCAGGTAGTCATGTGCTTGCGACTGTCCTACGTACTGATGTATGACATTACTATATTCTAAAACCCTACTTAGGTACCGACGGAAGCTTGAGGAATGTAGGATTTTGGGTGCCAGGATTAGGGTTAAAGTATTTGTGATTACCTAAGTGCGGCGACCGTTTGTCACGTTAGGGTTTATCTTTATTTTTTTGGGTAGGCCGTATGTAACGGATGGACATTACTCATTACCGAATGTACATTAAGATAAATATACCTATTTATTGTCTAATGTCTGGAATACGAGATTGTTACGCTACGGAGGTGTTCTGTAGTATATCAAGAGATAGGTTAATCGAGGTTTCATCATCTGCCTAGCCTTTTCCCAGGCCATATTGGAGTCGATTTCCAATCATAACCGGTTGCAGGTGAGAACCAGAGTTTTTTACTCTGCCTATCAGACCTCTTCAACCCAGTGAGCAACCCCTTTTTCTATTCGTATAGATTTTTTTTTCGGGGGGAAATCCTCATGGACTATCCTCCGCCTGGGGAGAGGCGAAGGGGTGTGCCGGACTCTTACCAGCTAAAACCACCCCGGTATCTCCTCGCACGTGCGCGCGGAGCCGCGGGAATCCAGATTCTTCCGCAACCCAGTGAGCAACCCAACCTGAGCAATCCGGTACCCATCGGTGAGAGTGTTTGTCCGACATTTTAGTTTCTGACCATCCGACCATCTGCCAAAGATGTAAAAATGACAGCCGGGACCCACCAATTTAACGTGCCTTCCTAAGCACGGAGGAACCCGTCCTGGCAAGATGGTCACCCATTCACCACATAATTATTTTCTTATTCACCAAAATTAAATTTTGCATTCCCTACCAAATAAAACGGGCTTGACTTACGAAAGGTACTGAAGCCAGTACATCAAGCTACCCGAAACTGTCAAATTTTCCCAATCAACTTTAAACCATATGCTTCGGCGATAAAGTTGAAAACCTACTAAGGAAATCTGGAAGATTTTCTAAAGAATTATTTGAGATTGTAGTTCCCGAAAATGTCAAATTTTCTAAAATCTATTAAGGTTTGACAGATTGTAATAGATTGATGTGCGGCGTATGTACGTACAAAAAAGTTTCCGAGAAAATACCTAGGTATACTTATGCTTGGATTTTTGTTCAAAGTTCACAATATTCTTCTTAGTTTTAAAAATAGTATCGTTGTTTCGAAATGTATTGTCCAGTTTATGTCCTTCGCAGCTTAGCTCTTTCATCAACGTCAACGATGTGCTAAAATATAACATAGTTTATTTTATTTTTGTTCATACAAAAATGTAAAGTAAATGTGATGCATTATAACAACTGCTTATCATAGACGGTGTTATTTTCTAAAATAAATATTCATTTATTTACTCTAAGGGGCTCTAAGGGCCTGTTTCACCTGCCTGGGCTGCGAGTTGTTCGCAAGAGTTACCGTGAACCTGGCACACAGGGACCTCCAGAAGGAACATGGGTTGGGGTGGGTTTTAGTCAGTAAGAGTCTGACACTCCCTCCAGCTGCACCCTCAGCGGGAGGGGTCATTTGATGTTTCCCACGAAAAAAGGGCCTGTTTCACCACCTACGAATAAGATCCAGTTAGTTTATTTGGTTGTTAACTTCATACAAATTCTGTTCCATTTTTTTATTTATTCGGCAGATAGTGGCTATTCGGACATTATGAAACTGGGCCTTAATGTAGAGGGCATATAATTGCCTACCCAAATTTTATTAATCGCTTTATTATTATTTCATAATTTTTTGATTAATTGTTTTTCCTTCGGTATTCAATAAAATTCAGTCTACTGTTTAAACTTTAATTAAAATCGAACATTTTACCAAATAACTTCCGAGTTCTTTGACAGTTCTTGGGTTGATTTTAACAAAACGTTTCTCCCATTGCGACGAGATTGAATCAGGCGAAAAACTTTCTTCGCACACAAATCGAACTTGATTTTGTTTCTTTTCAAATAATGGAAACTCCGTTTTATGGAACGGTATTGAATTCGTGTAGGTACATAATTTAAGATCCATTAAGATAATCCATTTGACCGAATTACGAGGTGTTTTGAGATGATAATTAACAAAGAGAAAAAGCGAGAATATTCATTTTCTCTTTTCTCTGGTATCTGATATAATGGATTTAGTAAGAAGATTCCTCAATATAGCTCTAATATTATAGTTTTCAGTATTTTTGAGTCCTTCTTATGTTACAGTACTCTCACATGGGATCTAAAGGTGATTGGTTGAAAATTACATTTCGTCATAAAGTATTTTTTACGCGTGATTGACATGAACAGGGCTATAGAAAAATATCTAATTCAGAGACACCCCTAGTATGATTTTATTCGACCTTCATAAAGATATTAATATCTTGCTATGAATTACAAATACCTAATATATTTCCTGCGTAATAATCGCAATTTTGGGAACAATGCGTAATAGATATTAATCACAGCTTTTTGGAGTACATTTTTTATGAGATGAAGTCATTTCATAGCCTGGAATCCGATGCTAAACCATTAATTGTGTTATAAAGTATATTGGTACCTACTTTGTTGGACTATAGGACTATGGTAATAATTTTTATTTACACTTAGTTACATAATGGAAACTTAATGATATGTTTTTAAACTTATACCAGCTGTTCCTCGCATTTTTATAGAAAACTTAACCTTAAAAAAAGACCTTCCATATACAGCATTTTATAAGTAATTTTTTAGATGTGAAGTTATAGAGAGGACTAAAATTAGGTATAATTTTTTATCCGTTATTATTAAATATGTTTAGTCATTTGTGTGTAATTTTTCCTGAGAAAAAAAAAATAGATAAAATAATAAGGACTAGGTGCAGCTAGAGGGAGTGTCAGGCTCTTTCTGACTAAAACGCACTATATTCCTTCTGGAGGTCCTTGTGTGCCAGGGCCACGGTAACTCTTGCGAACAACCCGCAGCCCGAAACCTTGACCCTACGGGACCCCTCCGCTGTGAAAATGTTCATGCCTTTGTTTATTATCACTGTTACAGTGATTCAATACATGCCTAATGTTTAGATTTAGAACTGATTTCGACATAACAAATAAGAGCAGACGAATGATTTAAAATGTGCCTGTCCAAACATCACTTAGGTATATATCTTTTTTTCATGTTTCAGGCGCAAATCCTATATTTCTCTGGGGAACCAAGTGATATCGGTCTTGTCACTTTTACGTATTTTTCAAACAATTCGATTTAAGATGCTGAAAGTGTACATTTAGGTACTAATATTTATGAAAAGAAATTTTCTTTGGTTTTATGCGTAGTTACAAACAGTGAGTGTTTATTTCCAAAATTATTTTTTACCTACCTCTAAATTTAAGATTAGTAGGTACATAAGTACCTATGTATACATAATATGTAATGTGTTAAAATTTTACTTAACAGTGTCATTAAGTTTATTTATTATACGCAACCCATTGAAAAAAAAAAAAACATATTTGGTATGCTAACTCGCTTCAAAGAATTCCTCCTTTTCACTGCTAACCGGGAGTATACGTAATATCACTGGTTATTTTATTCCATTGTATTATCATGTGTGTGTGACGTCAAGGATAAAAAGTAGTGATTCTAATAAAGACGAAGTAGTCTTTTAAATTAGGAGAATATATTGGCCACAACGTGTTCCGTTTTCAAAGTTTCTGGAGTTCGGGAGTGGGAGTTTGTGACGTCACAAACTCCCACTCCCGAACTCCAGAGTGTTTTATTTTGAAAACGGAAAAAATTTGGTGCCTAACACCAAATTTTACGTAAAGGTGACGTCACAAACTCCCACTCCCGAACTCCAGAGTGTTTTATTTTGAAAACGGAACAGACGAACGGAAGTGACGTAACACGAAATTGTAATGTTCTATATCCTCGACATTATAAGTTTGAGGGATAAATGAAAAAAGACGTGTCCAATCTTTACGTTTAGCCGGACTTATTAATATATTTTTCCTTCGTCATGCGTATTGTTCAATAAAAACTTTCACCCTTATCTAGAGACCAAGGGTAGGTCACTCGATTATTGTGACTGTACTAGATCCCCAAGGCTGCAAAACACGAGCTGTATTACGAACTTTATATTAATTTTTATCATCTGTCGAGCCTTTTTCCTAATTATGTTGAGGTCGACCTACAAAAACTGTATGAAGTAAATAATCCTAGTTTTAAAAAAAACTGCGACAAAACACTGGCTACAATTAATTAGTATCCGTCAACGTATTAGAAAGTTATGTAGGTATGAGAATTATAAATGATATGGTGATATATTTTCTATTATTTTTGCTAGGGAATTTCACCATTGTTCCACCATTTCTTCTTCCCATCGTTAACACATAGGAAACGGTGAAGGACTGGCGCTTTTGGGGGCTGTCTTTTGTAAAATTGACCTTGGAAAAGTGTGGATTTTCAGCCTACTTTGTATAAATGACTTTTTATCTAGAGTTCTTTTATAAACGTGAAGTTTTATATTGCCCACTACAATATTGACCAATACATTATTAGTATTCATGAAAGACCCGATTTGCATAAACAATACTATCACATATTTACTTGTCACAATATCAATGTGACATTGGTTAATTAAATTAAAAATGTGTCAATTATTTGCGGTTGTTTTTGGGCCACATTCCGGTTTCTAGGTCATAATATTAATTAACGAGGTAAAATAAACATTTGTATATAATTTGGACTTGTATTTTAGCATAATTAGCCTTTTCCCAACTATACTGCAGTCGTCTCCAGTGTAACTAGATGCAGCTGAGTACCAGTATTCTACATGGAGCGACTGCCTATCTGACGTCCTCAACAAAGTTACCCGGGTACACCGATACCCCTTGGTAAGGCTGGTGGTCAGACTTTCCGACTTCTGACTACCTATAAGGCTGCCAAAAGAACATAAAATTTGGATCATACATCCAGTATCATCATATCATACATACAGTTACATCCTTTCTAGCCATATAAACTTTCACACAATCCATCCATCCTTTCTTTGGTCGTCCCCTTCCTCTATAGCCATCCACATTCATGTTCAAGAAGACCTTCTTCAAACATGATCCTCATTCCTCCGCATTACATCCCATACCATGCGAGATCCCACATAGACGTTGTATATAGATAGGATAATTATTTTCTTAGCTAATTAAAGCCTAGAGGTGCGCGTTAATTGCTTAATTAAGGTATTAAAATAAATAATAGATTACGTAGGTACCTGTAGGTATTTATAGCCTTCGTACCTTCAGTGGAAGAACGTTAATAATGTATTTTTAGTATAACAGAGACCGGGGTCTAAAATTTGTGTATCTATTTTTATTTTAGCTAACACATCACTAGTACAAGCGTAGGTACTATGGGTGACTAGTTATCGCCTCGTCTTCATACGGAGGATTTATCTATTAAAATATAAATTAAAAATTTGATCCAAAGTGGGTACCAATAAGGAAAACGGAAATTAGTTCTAAAGATTTTCTAGAGATATTCTTAACTAGCTTTCGCCAGCGGTCTCAGCTACGTACCGTGGACTACTTCGCGCAACTGGACAAAAAAGAACCCTCAGCCAATCCTCGATATATACTCGGCTATCTAACAGTAAAATAAACAGTTTTTCCTGAATTTATCGCGTTCAAGCAAACAAACAAACTCTTCAGCTATATATTTAGCTGAAGAGTTTGTGTATAGAAAACATTTGTATACGCTTACAACTTGAAAGGGAAAGATTTATACTTACAAAGTAAGTAAACTTGGGAGTAAGTAAAATATGTTATATTCCAAAAATTTATATAACGTATCTCTACCGAAATTTGAGTGAAATAAACATAATTATCATATGATAAACAAAAAATAATGTAAAAGTCGAAATTATCTACATATGTATGTTGTCTATCACACAGCTTTTCTTATCTCAATCAGATATTCTCTTATTTCTTATCTCGATGAAGAAATTGAACATGCGATGCAAAAGATCTTTGATGACCAACGCGAAGAGTACCTAATAACAAATATTTATGGAAAATTACATTCCTTATGGTTACAAAATTAATGTGTAGGTACTTTTTAATTAATTGTGTTGCGTATCTATGTTCCTAGAAATCCTAGCTTTTCGCTACTGTTTTCGGAAAAAAACACTTTATTTTATCCAAAAAAGGTAGGGATCCCTAACTTTAAGCTATCAAATTCTTTTAAAGAGAAAAACTGAAGAATGCTTTGTATTTGTTTATATTAAAAGAACTTTAAAGGAAATGAATGTTAAAATTCTACAAAAGAATGCCCTTTTTCTAGCACAAGCTCTTAGCTAGTTTGGTCTAAACACTACATTACAACACACACCGATACAAGCTACCTACACATTTTCATAGAAATAATAAGATACGTTCTTAATACTTACGCTTCAGAGATGAGCGCCCTCAATTTGCAGAAGACAATGCCCAAAGTATATGGGTACTGGTGCCAGTACACTGATAAATCATTTGGAAGACCTGGAACAAGAGATAAATAACTGTTAAACATTTAAAGTGACTGTTTGTTTTGACTAAATGTTAAATAAATAAATATTTGTGAGATGACGGCAGATAGAAGAGTGTGGAAGATGAGAACCTGCTACGCCAGCCCCAAATAAAGTTAGAACATGGGCAAAAGGATGAGCTGCAAGTTGTTCGTAAGAGTTACCGTGGCCCTTGCAAACAGAGACCTCCAGAAGGAACAGAGTGAATTTTAGTCAGTAAGAGTCTGACACTCCCTCCAGCTGCACCCTCAGCGGGATCTTCTCATATGATCTCTTGATGATTTCCCATGAAATCATATATTTCTCTATATTTTCCATAGAGAATCGTATACCACTGATAATAATGATACGTAACTATAAAAGTATAGCGAACTTCGTTCCGCCTAACAGTCAATTCTTTATTTTATGTTTTACTTTTATTTCTTTCTCAGGCATTTTTTTCTCTCCGTAGAACTATACACGTAGGTAGTTCCAGATATATTCTTAAAAAAAATTTTGCGAAATCAGTGCAACAGCTCTCGAGATTTGCACTTCATAGCACATTTAGCGATTTCATTTTTTCTATTACAGATATATCCAAAAAACTGTTGACAACATCAAGCACTACGATAAGTCAAAACTAATTTCACAAATAATTGAAACTAAAGCCTTTTATCAGTCACAAAATAATTACGTATTGACATAGGTACGTCCACGTTAGTTAACTCTTAAACTCGGCTTTCGCCTAATTGGCTAAAAGATGCAACATCACTACGAAAGACTTTCAAACTAAAATATTCTTTAAAATTTAACACAAGTTTATATTTTCCATCACACGTTAGCCAGTTAGGACGTAGCTTTAGTTTTTATATAAATCCTAGCTTCTCGAAGCCACTAGATAACAAAACATTTCCTAACATAAAACCCAATTACTCCTACAGACTTGTAACAAGCTCTTTATTATATCTAATTTCAAAGAAAACAAGAGCCAGTTCAGCTACCAGTATTACCACAAGGTCTAAGTTAGCTAGCTAAATGCATCCTATATTTTCCAGGCAGAAACTGGTACTGCGAGATACAGTAACGAGCATGTAATATAATATTATGGGCGTATATGTAGTGTTATTGCTTTTGCACATGGTTTTAGTAGACCATTTAGGAACGGCTCCTAAAATACCATAAATATAATACAAGATCGGAACAATGTTAGAAACACTCGGTGCTTTTATGCTGTTCGAATATTTTGTATCTACGCCGTCTTTTATTTTCTTTTTTTAATATTATGTACATATTGTAAGCTACCAGTGTCTTTTATAGACTACGTTTAAAAAAAGAAGCTATGAATGTTATTAAATATCGATTTTGCTATAAAAGTGTACACCACTAAATGTTATTAAAACTTTTTGTAATATTCGTTAGTACGTACGGAAGCAACAGTGTAAAATAACATTATCAAAGAGTCATAATAATATTCATTTGTAGTAACAATTTAAAATTGTGGTAGTTTTTTTTATATTCTTACCACTCAATTTCTTCCTACTTAAAGGCCTTCTACACAATCCTAATCAACCGCTGTCAAACCTCTGTGTAACCAGTGTCGGTGATCAGTTTGGATTGTCTAGAGAGCGTTTTATACCCCTGTGATGATATATTTTATAGCAGCAATGACTAAGAGCCCCCTGTCCCTTCTGCAGAATAAACTGTCGGCCGATAGTTAACCCGATGTTTGGTTGACAGTTTATTTTGAAGGTAATCGTGAATCCAATCAAACTTTTTAGTCGGTCTGATACCGGTCGCTTACCGGGACGTCGCTCGTAACGTGCGTACTAACATTCAACTCCATTCTGAATTATGACCCCAATCAAACTCCCGGTCGGCTAAAAGTTTGCAGTGTAGGCTCTAAATCACATCACGACTATAACAGCGGGACATGTCCACCACCAATGTGTGTAGGTACAGACGCCATCACATCAAGCTACCCGAAATAATGTCAAAACCTGCGAATAAAGATTTTCATTTCAAAACTATCAAATTTTTTCAATCAACGTTGAACCATACGCTACCAGCGATAAAGTTAAAATGTATTTAGGAAATTTGACTGATTGTAACTATAGTACCAGTATATGTAAAGTACAGATGACCTATTTCGCTGTTGGTGCAACTGGAGGGGGAGTGTCAGAATCTTACTGACTAAACTATTTTTGTTCTTTCTGCAGGTCTTTGTGTTACAGCGCTTGGTAACACTTGCGATCAATCGCAGCCCCGGCAGGTATGAAGATTGCTGACTTCCAAGTTTTCATCTCAATATCTTACCTGTGCAAGCGAAGTGGCAGTAGCAAATAAATTGGTGAGAATACAAAAATTTTGAGGTAAAAAAGGGAAAGGGTATTATTATATAAGGGTTCATTATTTGAGCTTTTAAATGCTGGTGTAGTGTTCACGTCACGTCACGTCACACTGAGGTTGCGAAACAATGACAACTTTTAATATATTACTTAACGGTACGAAATTCATCAGTAGTGATGTGACTTCGACTTCAAACCACGACATTTCTATGGATTATTTAAAACTAAAATACAATAAGATACTCCAATTTCTACATATACATATGTCATGAACATCAAGCTTCTACAAATTGTCAAATTTGCTAAATAGATTTTCAACCTAAGCACAATACCTTAAGGTTGATATTCGATTGGTAAAATTTGACAGATTCGGGTTGGTTGACCTGCTTGCTGGCATCTGTATAAACTTAGAAAGTAGATGTTGTTGGTGCATCTGCCTGTCACGCTGGTGGACGCGATATTTCGATTCACGCATAAGTCAGACATTTGTGTGCATGAACATGGGTGCTTGATTAAGTTTGGATATTAAAGTTCAAACAAAAAATCTCTTCAGTTTTATAATATATGTACTATGTAGGTATAGATGTTTAAAATTACGTATACTTACATTGTTTTGTGTAAGTTCTTAACATGTTTTTCAATTCCAATGCTTATGTCAATACCAAACTTTCTTCAGAACATCTCTAGAATATTATTTCTTAGTATTTCATTAGCAAAAAGTTTTAATTGCCTGCCCTAATTCTGAGAAATTATAACCACCTACGCATTTCGCTGAAAATTAATTAATCACAAATGAAAATTATTAATATATGTATACGTATAAGGTATTAACAGGTTACGCATCACGTGAATACCCTATCTATAGTTGTTACTAATAAATACTTATTTACCAAGTTGCAGTTTGTGTATTTGCTTGAACTCGCACGATCTCAAGAACTACTGGACCGATTTATAACATTATTTTAGAGATAGCTCTGTTATTGATACAAGTTATAGGCTTTTACTTTTTATCCGGGTGTGCGAATTAATTCACAATATTATTATCTACAATAAAAAGGTAAAGGTAAGGTAACCTCAAGAAATAATCCTAAACAATATAAAGTTACTCTGATTAGATTTTCTTATGTTGTATTTAACCCTGATGAAGGCAGTAGTTCCCTCAGAACCCGCATGACAAAACTAGTATTAGATAAACAGCAATCGTTCCACTATTGTGTCTGCATCTTTAATAGAGAATGGGGCAAATTACTAAAAAAATTGCTCCTCGTTTCGTCTATCGATAGACAACCGCAAAACGCCACATCACTAGTGGCTAGTCAATAAAAAATATCCGACCCTACTAACAAATTGATTACTCTAGGGTCTAAGCTGTCCTTTGCTACATCATACGGGTTGATAGTGATTGGAACATTTATACGGATCAATGAATTATTTATCAAAGATCATGAAATGGTCAAACAAGTCTAAATAAAATATTAAAACATTAAAATATTATTTACTTACTGTACTATTAGTATAATAAAATTTATATATCGGTATACCTTTTCAGCTACGGTCGATAAGCCTTTTTACCCAAAGTAAGCGATTGATTAGCTTGTGTTATGAGTGCCAACACTACTGATATACACATTATACATATGTATTTATAAAAAGATATTAACACCCACACCACAGCCAACAGGCATGTTCATCACGCAAATGTCGACGGTATCGGGAATTGAACCCACAGCTCAACAGTCCGGCGTGGTTACTTACCATTGCGCCAACGGGGTCGTCATCATTCATGAAATATGAGTATGAAAAGTTTAATCGGATCTCATAGAAGTACAAGAGATTTGCTTCACCACCTGTGTGAATCGCTATACACAGACAATGGAACAAAAGCATCTTATCCCCAATTGAGCTCACACTCATCTTTTAAATAGAGATAACCGACTCATTTTCACACTCGATGAAATGTTAAAGACACAATTTTCAAAGTAAGAAATAGAACCCTCTCATCAAACAAAGTCACAAACACAAGCTCAACAAGTGCCAGCAAAATTAAGTCGAAAAACAAACTTCATGGAATCAAACATTCCCGACGTTAAAAACAACACGACTTTGAAGTATCTAACACGGAGGATAAACGATGAAAGATAAAAGATTAAAACTTTAATGGAAAAGAAATTCTATTGAGAAAAATAACGACTTTGAAACTTTGGAATAGACCGAAGAATCTTTCACGAAATTAAGATAAGGTGAGGTGTCGCAAATTGCTTGTGATTGAATTTCAAAGACAGTTATAAGTATTGAGGCCCTGTAGAATTGTATCTTGTTAATATATAAAATATAATAATGTTTTTTTATACCTACTTCGTGTAGAGACGCCAGCACATTAACCTACCCGAAACTTTCAAATTTCACCTATCAACTTTGAAACATTATTCTTCGGTGATGAAGTTGAAAATCTATAAAGAAAATTTAAAATTGTAGTAGCTTGATGTGCTGGCGTCTGTACAGAAAATGCACTTTAGCGATCTTAATGGTGCAAAGATATCTACTAGCCAATCTTCGGGTTAAAGGGACATGAAACATACTTCTTCTTCGTCGTTTCCTACGTCTTGTTATATTTTTCTGCCTAGCCTTTTTTCAAGATACGTTGGGGTCGGCTTCCAGTCGCGATGACGCGCCTGAATACCTGTGTTTTACTTGGAGCGACTGCCTATTTGACTTGTACATACGTTAATGTTCATTTTGTCATAATTCTATTTACGATCGTAGTTAAGTACTTTTATTACTGTCACATAATTTTCAAAATTTATAGCCTGCTATATCCATAAGCATCAAATTTTAGAGCTGGATAATAATTAGTTACCTGAATACAATAAAATATTTTATAATTTACAATATTATACAAATGACAGTAGATATTAGGAGCAAATCCAATTTTGTAGAAAACCTTAATTAAAATCGGTAGGCCTTCCATTATCATTCTCAAAAGATACGACTTATTTGATCAAAAGAAGCTTGAAATTACATAATTTGACCAACTTTAATAAAATGAATCCCAGAACAAAATATTCTGTGTAAAAATAGGCCCTTGCATAAGGTTTCACTGTAGAGTTAATTATGAAAAGGTCCGTATATAAATATGAACAACTAATTTGTTCTATAAATAAATATACCTACTGTTTAACGTATGCTTTTTTTCGGATCTACGTTTTTTTAACTTTAAATAAATATTCCATTACCTTTTTGCTACTAAAAGACCTTCTTTTGTCTTCATCTTCATTAGAATTAATTACACAAAATATAGATATTTTTTATTAAATTGATTTATATTACTGTACAGACGCTAGCACATCAAGCTAGCCAAAATTGTATTTTTTTTCAATCAAGTTTGTAGCATATGCGTCAGCAATAAAGTTAAAAAGCTATAAAATAAATTTGACAATTGTGATAGCTTGATGTGCAGTCTGAAAAACATGCATTAAGAGATTATCTTCCTTTCTCCTAATGTGTAGCATTTACGTATATACTATCATTATAGCAATTATCTTGATACCCGCTGCGTGTCAATCAGTAGAAGCCTATAATCTTTTTTTGTCTCTGCGTTAGCTTGCCGAGCTCGCGTTAATTAATCGGATCGGTTTTCTGAATTGGATTGCCCATACATTCTCATATAACATGTGGTATATGTTCTGTTACAGCGGTTTCACACTGACGGATTATTTTGCGCGTAGCAAAACCGAACGCGACACATACCGAGAGTACAGCAATCTTTCGCAACCGTAGCTATCAATAAAATTGTTTGCTGAAAACGCCCTTACAGACTGAGTGTTGCTTCTCCGAAAAACCGAGCGGAAAATTCGCCAGTGTGAAAGTGCTGTTAGTCATCTATGAACTACATTTACGACACTTCACTTATGGTAGTTATTTTAAGATCTTTTACCAAAGCCTCGTACAAATCTATGGTCACTAGGGACAAAGGTATACATAAAGTAACTAGTATGTATTAAAAAACGCTTGCTGGACCATGTCTCAGCTTTCTTTTACGTCTACAATTTCTACACAAAAAAGATAAATTGATCCATTCGTTTCATATTAAATTCGATTATAGCATTTTTGTTAAATTTTCAAAAGGAGATTGGCACTTTAATTTCAGACACTTACGTATGCATACCAGATACCTCAAAGAAATTTTATTAAACATTAATTACGTCACCCGAACTAAGCTGGGAAAAGGGAGGACTGATAATTTTCTAGAGATCACACGTGCGAATTATGTAAATGAAATACTCCTTTAATATATGGACAAAATCTCTTCTACAAACAACCCTTAATGTTCTACCTGTATTCTTAACACTTGACGCTAAACATTAATTACAAAGATTAGCAAAGACCTGCGTAAAACACGACCGTTTTTCGGCATTTGGGTAAAGTGAAGCAAGGTTAGAAATTTCTAGAACACTGATATTGTACCTATCGTTAATTTAAAGAAATGTTATACAAATACTGTCTTGTCCTCTACAATTGAATTTTAAATTGGAATTGGAGGTCAACGTGTTATTCGGTTTTTGTATAGGACATTAATTATATATTGATGGTGTGTTCACATGCCCGCAATGTGGGCGAATCTTGGCAAAAAAGATTGGATACATAAGCCACGTACGAGCACATGAAGGACAACTACAAAGGAGTTAAAGCAATCGCCCGAAATCGTCGGATCGCATCATCATCGTCAGGACATTCTTACTGCTTGCTTATATGCATTGCAGCGAGGATCGCTGTGTTTAATGACACCATGCCTGTCTCGTGCTTTAGGCACATAAGGCTTAGAATTATTACTGGCGAAAAATAACGAGGAAAATAGATGTGAATATTATGGAGGACCTCCTCCATAATATTCATTCTCATCATTATGGAAACCACGATAATAATCTCTCTTTATATTCCCTGCCCATACCTATAATAAAACCTTATGCAAGAGAGGGGGAGTTTGTTTATAGTTTTTACGCTTCGAGTAAAGAATAGTACTGTCTACAATGTATTTCTGGTGCCATGGTCCTAGTTCACATATCTAAAGGCCAGTTTCACATTTACCGGTAAATTCAAAAGTGAAACAAAATTTGTATGAAATTATCTACCAAATAAACTATCTGGAACTTATTCGTAGATGGTGAAAAAGGCCATAAAAGAACTAGGCTAATCGAGACAAATCCAATGATCCAACCATATCCTGACCGTGTTAATACAGGTTATTAAGAATATAACATGCAACCCCCGTAGGATACATAACCCTTCTTGGTTATTCAGGTAAATAGAAGACAGATAACCATTTAAATCTTGTCAAATTTCAGGTACCCGCACTAACGACTTTGGGATGTGATCCATATTGCCTCTGGAGGGTTGTTGACACGGATTTCTGCTACATTATACTTATAGGTTCATAAAATTGTTATATCTGAACCGAATTTATGAATCCCCAATGAGTGCTTGTAAAAGGGTTCGATTTAAATTCATTAGATCGGTCTACTTTATCCTACTTAAGTCCTCTGCAATCTAGGATACAAGATCTTAGCTCGGTTCCTAAAAAAACAAATGGATTCGTTTTTGCTTACCGAAGGTAGCTTTGCGGCATAATCCTCATCCGTCAAAGTTGTTTCTTATCAATACCTTTTCTAAGTTAATACCACTCGGCTGTGGGATTGTTCGCAAGAATTTTCGCGGCCCTGGCATTCAAAGGGCTGCAGAAAGAACAGTCAGTAAAAGTCTTACGCTCCCTCCATTTCCACAGCGGCCATTAACCACATATTATCCACCTTCGAACAATTATTCGTTCGGAAGATTCAGCTTACTATTATATTGTTCCTATCTCCATCTCCCGAGCCTTTTCCCAACTATGTTAGGGTCGGCTTCCAGTCTAACCGGATTTAGCTGTTTTTCAAGGAGCGACTGCCTATCTGACCTCCTCAAACCAGTTACCCGGGCAACCCAATACCCCTTGGTTAGACTGGTATCAGACTTACTGACTTCTGACTACTGATTGTTCCTATCTTTTTAAGTAAGGATATATGTATATCATCGTTTTTAGGGTTCCGTACCTCAAAAGGAAAAAACGGAACCCTTATAGGATCACTTTGTTGTCCGTCCGTCCGTCCGTCTGTCAAGACCCTTTTTCTCAGGAACGCGTGGAGGTATTAAGCTGAAATTTATATCAATTACTCAGGTCTACTGTCCCTTGAAGCTGTGAAAAAATCAAACTTCTAAGCCAACGCAATCAAAAGACATACAGCCGTTCATGCCGCAAATTTTCGACACTTGCAAGGGATTCAAAACCTACAGGGTGCTTCCCGTGAACTCAGAATCTTGAAATTTGGTACGAAGCAACGTCTTATAGCATAGATAAAGGAAAAATTACGAAAACCATAAATTTTTAGTTACATCACATAATATATATTTTTTTTATAATTTTAAACTTACTACCCATTTCCTCATAAACGCGTAGAGGTATTAAATTGAAATTCATACCAAATACTCAGGTCTATAATACCTTTAAGCTGTGACAAAATCAAACTTCTATGTCAACACAATCAAAAGAAACAGCAATTTAAGCTGCATATTTTGAAACTCGCAAGTACTCGCAAGGGAATCAAAACCTAAAGGGTACTTCCAGTCGACCTAGAATCTTGAAATTTGGCATGAAGCAACGTTTTATAGCACACATAAAGGAAAAATTCCGAAAACCTTAAATTTTTAGTTACATTACAAAATATATATTTATTTTTTAATAAATATAAACTTATTACTTTTTTCCTCAAATACCATAGTTATGACTCGATTGTCGTTATGAACGAACTTTGTAAACCTTGCAGGTTTGTACGGAACCTTCGGTGCGCGAGTCCGACTCGCACTTGGCCTGTTTTTTTTAACGCACCTAAGTTACGTTAAAGATTTGAACATTACTTCAATGAATACGAAGATATTTCGAATAATAAAATGATAAAAAATATCTTCATCAATACGAACTTAACAGTAACGAGAAAAATATATGCAGGTCGACACAAACAAAAATGAATATAAGATCACTATATTACAATACAAGTGTAGTTTTATTAGAAAACTTGGCAATAAAACCATTCACATAAATATTACGCCTATCCAATATAGACAAGTTAGCCAACGCAGCACTCAGCGGACAAGTTTATTGGATTTGCCAAAAATATGGACTAACATGCATTGATTTACAAAAACCTCACATACCTACACAATTGCTTATAAATATCGTCAATATCGAAACGAAAAGTGTGGCTTTGATAGATCAAAATAAACGCATAACCAAAACCCATTCATCTAACAAAATCAAAAATAATATTTTACGAGGTAAATTATAGGTATTTGTCATATTATATTTTTTGCCATTTGCGAAGACAAATTTTGGCATTTTTGCTGCTGTCAGCATAGTATGTATCGTATATTTATTTAATACTTTTTGCACTCAATGTACAATGGCGGACTTAACGCCTTTGGCATTCTCTACCTTTTGAGTGGCGTAGAAATAGCAGTGGTCTATTTAAAATAAGGCTTTTCACTTCCCACTGCAGATCACACCTGCTTCTCATTTACATTTTTCGAGCGATTTAGGTTGGGTGTGATAGAAGAACTTAATTTGTATTTGATAGACAGCTGCCCCCCACGACTTCTTGACCCTTCTAGACGTCAAGAACTAACGGGAAACCTACATTGCATCTGAATATTCTCCGTAAAGGAATATAGTAACTATTTGAAAGCTTTACATTTCTTCATTCAATAAAATAAGACAGTGGCGACTGCAGCAGCAATATTTTACATGTGATTACCGTGTGACGTAGACACCTTCCTTCATAATGGATGGTAAAACAGACAGATGTTAGTCGTAAATCATAAAATTTGGTATGTTTTAGTCCATGCCAGATGATGATGGTTTAAACAATGTGCAATGTAGGTCAACTTTATTGTTAAACGAGTGGGTTTTTTGCGAGTACAATGTTAAATGAGGCATGAGGCGTCTTCAATGATCTATAGGTACAGACGGACACTTAAAAAATCGTCCTCAGATTTGTAACGACTTTTCCTGAAATTAACATTTCATCTTTATCAGTTGAATCTAAAGTCTTTAAAATATTTAGTCAAGGCCTACTAAAAAATAAAAAATAAATCCGTATACTAAGTTATAACTAAATGTATAAATATATATAACTACCATTATCACAGACGCGATATACGTTACGTAAAAGTTTTCTTTCACTTCTATTACAACACAAACATCTACTCGTATTCTCGTATTCAATTTGACTTCCCACACAATTTATTATTTTAATTACGTTTTCTATTAATTACTTACATTTTTATTAATTAATTAATTTACTTTTCATTAATTAATAATTAATAATAAATATTTAATAATTAAATTTTTCATAAATAGGTACTTACCAAACAAAAGAAGCAACAGATCACTAACAGCCAAACTGAAAAGATAATAATTAGTCGCCGTATGCAAACCAGGGTGCTTCACAATAACCACACAAACACACGCATTGCCGATCACACCAGTCAGGAATATTACTACTAAAATAACACTAATCGGTACTATTTCTTTTAATGGTAAACGTCTAGACCCCATCAACCACCATAGCATTTCTTCCTCACTACAATCAAAATGCGATAAATTGTTGCACCGATTGAAAAAATCGTCATAAGTTTCATTTCCACGTAAAAATATTTTTGAATCCATTTTTGATATAGTTCCGTTTTAATACTAAATTTTAGAGAAAAATCACAATTGACTACTTATTTTTTTCACTTAATATTGTTCTTATTTTATTTATTGTAAATTATAGTATTCCTAAACGTACATTTACTATCAGCGTACAGAATTATATTTACGAAAACTTGGTATTATTCTGACCGATGACACAGAGAACATGACCGATTCAACCGGATTCTCGCGCGCACTGATACTGCTGAACATGAAACTTCCAGGATTGAACTCTGAATGTAGGGAAAAATAGGTAATATAACATGCATCACATTTATTAGGTATCCACATGTAGGTAATCGTCTTAGAACAAAATAAATTGAGTAAAATATAATATTCGTTTTCTTTTCATCATTGTTTTGTTTCTAACAGCAGTTTTTTTTTCGTCTCGTATATAGTATTCCATAGAGGGCTTACCCATTATAGGGAAATATTAAATATATTTTTGATTTAATAACATTCAGCAATGCAATTTGAATTATTATTTAATTTAATGAAAAATAAAACACTGCTCCTTTTTATTTTAAACCTCGCGCTTTTATTTTCCCGCTTCACATTTCTGACGTCACAAATAATAGAGGTTGCAGCAGCAGTTTAGTCGATTTTTATGGTGGCTTAGTCTATGACATCAATAAGACGCCGAAAATATCATCGCATTTTGTTATCTGTGAAAGTTTCGCCGCGCCCGCAAACTTTCACAGATAAAAAACGTCAAACAGTCAAACATTTTATTTAGGCTTTTCTAGAAATAAAATAGTAAAAATGAAATCCGTGCCAATGTTTTCTCTATAAATAACGTTAAAATCGTAACAGCCTTAGCAGGCATAAAGCCACGAAGCATTTATTATGTCTTCTCAACTCAACGACGAAATTGCGGACATAGCTATGACAAGCACTGAAGCAGATTCTTCACAAACACACGGGCACGAAGGTAAATAAACAATTTGCAATTATATAATAACAACAAACAATTTCATATTCAGTGAATTACAGCCGGTAAGAAATGGAAATTGTTCAAATATCTCATGTTCAATTATTGTAATGTTCAACTTGTGAAAAGCTTGTCAATCAACAAAAACTAGTTACAGGTTTGTTAATTTAAAAACAGGGCTTCTACGTGTTGATTCCAAATTCAACATGTAGAACCATTCTGCAGCTACTTTAAGTCTGCTATACCCTAAAAAAAGAAGCACATCTATCTATTATTTTATATCCATCTATAAAGTTGCAACTTTTTTCATGTTTTAGCCACAACTAGTGTAAATGCTGACGATGCATCCTCAAGCAATGCAGCCACGCCGGCTGGCAGTGAAGGCCAGGCCTCCAGGCAGTCAAACCTTCAGCGCATACAACAGAGAAAGCAACAAGTGTACAATTGGCCACATAATAAGAAGTTACTTAAACTAGCCATTTACTCGGAATGCCAGGTAACTTGTTGCATTAAGGGATTGTTCTAGAAAAATCATAGATTTTAAGTTCCAATCGTCACAACTTAATGAGATAACATACTTATGAAAACTTGCATATTACATACATTTGTTATTACGAAATAAAATTACCAATGGTTCGACCTAGATTTGTAATGTTCTAGAAACCTCAATTAGTCTTGTGTAGCTGAGCTAAACAATTTTGTTGGAGTCATTAACTAAAAACATTTTTTTATGATAAAGAAAGTACATATTATACTTCTTTCATCACATTACTTATAGTCTGTATCTTTAGATTCCATTTTAAAAGTTAAGGCTACATCGGTAGGCTCTGCAGACTGCTAACAGAAGACATAGGATAAAAGGCAGTTATTTTACTCAAAAATGTATTGTATTAGTTGGAGCCATGTTTTCATGCACACTTATCTCAAGGATTTGACTAGGGTAGGATTGAACTAGGGTACTGTCCCATGGTATCCACATATAGCTGCAACTCTCAGCACAGTTCCTGAAGAGCTGCCATGTTCCCAAGAGGTAGAGAGCAAAGTTCTGAAGACTGTAATATTAACACTAGTCCATTTCTCCTTTAGACACCAGATTGCTCATGCAACGGGTGGAAGACTCCAGCTCCTCAACAGACAGTGAAAGGCAATCCTCGAGCAGACAACCAGCCTTTAGCCAGCTTCAATGATCCTTGTAGAAACTGCAATCATGTATTAGGTTTGTATTTCAAATTCAAAAAGATGTCTCATGAAGTTAGATTTCTATCAGCCATTTTGTATGCAAAAATACTTTAACCACAACAACAAAGTTTGTTAGTATGGATTTGTGTTTGTTACTCTTTCACATAAAAACTCAAATTGTATTATAGCATCATAGGGGTGAAACCGCTGGCGAAAACTAGTATTTTAACTAATTATTTATTAGAACTATTCTTGCTATTAACTTGTCTTGTGACCACAATGATAATCAACATTATCCGTAACTATACAGTTTGTACTGTTTTTGTCACAACCTCATAATAATAACTCCCACAAAATACTTCACAATTAGAAAAAAGCTAGGCAGATGATGATTTTGTCCCAACTCAATTTATGACCCACTAAAATGTTACAACAAATATAAACATTTCCAGAGAAACATGTGACTCAACTGCAAGGTCTGCCAGTGGCGGAGGTGAACAGACTGCTGGGGGCTGTGGTAGATGTGGAAAACATCTTCATGTCTATGCACAGAGAGGATGATCATGATACTAAGCGGGTTTATTACTATTTGTTTAAGGTAATCACTGTTTTATATTACCTACTTATACCTATAATTATAGACACTCGGAATTGTAAATTATTAGTTACGGAATTGGCTTAAATAGTTTGATGACTTATTATTAAATACCATAAAGAAAAATTTTATGTCATCAGACTATTACTTGTGTTTTGTAGTCTTAGAAAAATCCCAGCTATCAAAATTTTATTCAATGTTCAATTCAAGTATTTTTTTAATTGCCAATAAAACAAAAATTATTAATTTTGACTTCCACTTTTATAAAGGATAACCGCACTTATACTTAGATATACACTCGGCCCTTACACACTATACCGGGTGTGCAAGGGCCGAGGCACGGTCAAACATTATTGTATACTTTTCGCATGACCGGGGCACGGCCGAGCCACGGTCAGGCGTGACTAACTTCATACAAAATGTATACCAAAAATGTTTCTTAAATAATGTAGCAGGCACCGTCCTGATGTAGCGTGAATCATCCTTAATTAAATTCTTTAATTATAATGTTAACATAATATACTTTTACCCCCACAGATACTTCGCAAATGCATCCTCACTCGTTCCCACCCTCGCATCGAAGGGCCTTTAGGCCAGCCTCCCTTTGAGCGTCCCTCCATAGCTAAAGCCATCACCAACTTTGTGCTGTACAAGTTCAACACCCTCCCTCAAAGAGAATGGCAGACAATGTATGACTTGGCCAAGATGTTCCTGCACTGTTTCAACCATTGGAACTTTGAAACGCCTAGCGTTAGGAAATTGGTAAGTTTTTTGTAATTTCTTTTGATATCCTGGAATTGGTTCAAATTGCATGGTTGTGAAATAATATTTATTTTGCACATCGGTTGAAATGAACACTTTTACACATCAATATATTTTTAACAAAGCAAGATGAAACGGGATGTTTAAATTGATATTTGACTTTAATTTCAGCAAGTGTCAAATCCTGAAGATATATCTGCATATCAAATCAACTATACAAGGTACGATTTTTACTTATGGTGCGCCTACGCACTGGCGGTTAGTGATTCCTTTAGATATTGCCGTTAGCTTGTTGCCGTTGGCCACTTAGTGACATAAAGCGATTGGTGTCTAAATCACGGACCGCTAGTGCGTTGAGGCTCATAAATTAACATGCCTTCCGTCATATTAAGTGCATGAAACAAAACAGATTGCAAATCAATACCATTTGAATTTTAGAATGTTTCTCCTTATAGTAGTGATCACCAGTTTTCTGAAATCGAGTCAATAAGTGTAAATTTCAAAAGCCTTTTTCAACAAAATGAGACACAATAATTTCTCTATATTTGTACTGATTCCCCGAACCTATTTATTCTGCTCTATCGATGTAATAACTACCCAAATTATATAAAAACTCCTTATAACCCTAACTCGTATTCCAGATGGCTAGTATTCTGCCACGTCCCCGCGTTCTGCGACTCTCTCCCGCACTACGACACGTCGCTGGTGTTCGGGCGGACGCTGCTCCGGGCTGTGTTCAAGTCTGTCTGCCGACAGCTCATGGACAAGTGCCATTCCGAGAGAGACAGGATGCCGCCTGAGAAGAGGGTAGGTTGACGAAATTATTGTAAGAAATACAGACAAACATACTTTTAAATTGTAGGTTTGTCACCAAAGAACTATGGCAGTCCTGAACTACCTCGTTAGTCTAGTAGTCGCATAACGAGACTTCTAAGCACGAGGTCTCGGGTTCGATTCTCTTGTCGGAACAAAATTGCTTCGTGGGATTTAAGAGATTTTCGTACCGCAGCCCGGATTCTGGAAGTTGGTGATTGATACACCCGTGCATCGGAGACCACGCAAATGTCGGTTCTTCGTCTGATCTCTCTCCGGGCGTGTCGGAATGCCGTCAAGTGACTGAATAGAGAGTGCACCTGTATCTGCGCAAATGATTGTGCACTATAATATGTCCCGCGCAGCTGGCTGATCTACTTAGAACAGCTGCCGTGGCCGGCAATCGGTCTGGGCGCCATTATTATATGGCAGTCCAAATAAGTAATTTGTTAGGTACTTAGCCACGAGCTCATCTACCTACATTACTATGTGTGCTCACAATATTTCCAGGTGCTAGTCCTGACCCACTTCCCCCGGTTCCTGGCGCTGCTTGAAGAGGAGATATTCAGCTCCAACTCCCCCATCTGGGACCCCGAGTTCAAGCAGATCCCACCCAACCACTTGCAAGCCATATTCGACAATAAGAACCGTAAGTATAAATAAAATGCTACAAGGTGTTATTTTAAGAGTCTTAGGGCCAGTTTCACCTGACGCCAGTCTAACCAAGGGGTATTGGGTTGCCCAGGTAACTGGGTTGAGGAGGTTAGATAGGCAGTCGCTTCTTGTAAAACACTGGTATTCAGTCGAAACCGGTTAGACTGGAAGCCGACCCCAACATAGTTGGGAAAAGGCTCGGGAGATGATGATGAGGGCCAGTTTCACCGGTTATGGATATATTCCAGATAGTTTATCTGGTAGATAATTTCATACAAATTCTGTTCCATTTTTTAATTTATCTAGTAGATAGTGGCTATCCGTAAACTGTGTAACTGGCCCTTAAAGTTCAAAATTAATAGTCAGTTTTAATTGATACAAATCCGAACTCATTACTATATTGTAGGTAATACGTGCATGAATTCTTAGCTTGTCGCTGAGGGCACGTCTTTTTTTGACGTGGCGCTTAAAAAGTTAAAATAATCGTAAAATAAAATAAATTGAAATTGCATTTCCAGCGGGTAGACGCGGCGAATTCGAACGTGTAACTGCTTCGGGAGATAGCAAAGACGGATTCACAACAGTCACGCTGTCGTCAGGTTAGTTTCTCAATTGGGTAGTTGACTAGGTCAAAAATAAATCCTATATGATATTGATTTGGTAAAGCATCTTAAAATAATGTCACTTTCATTTATCGTTTTGAAGGAAAATCTATTGGATTTTTTTTAATTGATAATTTAAGTAAAATAAGTATGTATATCTAAGGCTTGATGTGAAAAAATTGTGACGTCATAATTCTAACTTTCATACAAATTACATAAAAAGTAACTACCTATATTTCATTCAAGTAACATTTGAATATTGTAAGAGTTTTTGGAGTTAAACGAAGACAAAAATTACTTTGAGGTATATTATTTTCGCGAATGGTACGATCAAGCCTCATATATTAAATTATTGTAATCGTGACGTCACTAACAATTTGTTGAACAGCACACGGTATTTTTAAACTTCGCATTTTTTATGTATATATTATATTAGGTACAATAAAAACAGAGGGCGGCAAGCGAGGCAGCGAGGCGGCGCTGGGTGCGGCCGCCAAACGCCGGCGCCTCGCCGACGACACGCCCGATGACGTCAGCGAGCGGACCGTCGCCGACATCGTCGCCACCATCACCGACCCCAACTATATGTGCGGCCCTGACGTGAGTACTGCTTAATATGGCCATTTTACTGGTCAAATGACGCAAACTAGAGTGGATAAACTCCAAGCCAAAAATGAGTGACTTTCTTAAACATCCCAAATCCATACGGTTTTTTTATTAATTTGACTTCTGTACTATTTCTATTTTTATTCTATTTACTGACTATTTTTTATTTTAATTTTTTTTGTCCATAGACAAACATTGTATAAAAGAGGTAGGTTTACAAAGTAGGTCACTACAATTACATAATTTTATGATTTTTAATGATAACATCAATGAAAGTATCATTAAATATGTCTCAAAAGGGCTGCAGCATGTTGGCCTTGGCCCTACGTTCGCCTTCTAAAAGTCGAGGACTCTATTGTCTCGTGGTCTAGAAGAGACATACAAAAAAAAGAATTAAAATTTCCCTTAAAGTAACTGGTCTTCTGATGCATTATGTTACATAACTTGAATAAAAAAAGAAAGCAACAAATAGGCATATATTTATTTTTTATTTCTGAACTGACTTTCTTTAAACACATTGTACATATATCGTTCATTACAGGCTTTATTCCAAATGCAAGCGCCGCGCGACGAGGCAGCCAAGTTAGAAGAACAGCGCAAGTTGATCGAGTTCCACGTCATAGGCAACTCGCTCACCGGACCTGTCAACAAACAGACTATGCTGTGGCTTATAGGTAATGAAACAGTAGTGTGTGCTCTGACAATGGAAATTATGTCATTTTAATATATTTATTTAGGGAACTGGCTCAAATAATGATACGATTTATCTTTATTATTAACGGAATTTCATAAAAAGAGGGAGAGGAGAGAAAATTTTTCATAAATCTTATTTTACATAAAAGGATGTACTTTGATCTGATAATGGGGAATAACCCCGGAAATCGGGGGCAACTCCCAAAATTTGTAGGCAAGAAGATAGGGTAAGAAGATTTTTCTTCTTCAAAGTGGAGCTTAGCAAGAAAGTTAAAGAGATGAAACATCATGTTATTGTGACGTGTATAATATTAAAAACGATAAGGAATCCAGTTGTTTACTCATTCACATGTTCTATTCCAGGTCTTCACAATGTATTCTCTCACCAGCTGCCAGAGATGACCAAGGAATATATTTCACAATTGGTTTTCGATCCGTAAGTTTGCATATTATCATGGCCTTAACCTTTACTAAGTAGATAATGTTATATTCACATTTTAACTTGAATTTTTCAGTAAACACAAAACATTAGCTCTGATTAAGGAAGGCAGGCCTATAGGAGGGATATGCTTCCGGACGTTTAGTGCACAGGTATGTTTCAGTCTAACTGTATGCAGTTGAGTACCTTAACCTTATGATAAATAGACTTGTACAGGTGCTTCTTATAATACTGGGAGTAGGGGACAGCCCTCCGTAGACTGATAGCATCCACCAAGCTCCTTATTTTGAATCATATTTTACTAGATTTTTTTAATTTTACCGATTATTCAGTAAATTTTCTTTCTTTCAATGCAAAATTACATTATTTGTATGCAGAACGTATTTTTATTTTAATAACACCACTCAGCAACGGATTTAGAAATAATCGTAAAGATCGACGCGTGAAATCAGCTATTGTTAAATATTTGTGAGGTTTTAAAACAAATCAGTTTTTTGGATTTCCATAACTTTACTGAAAGAATTTAATGAACCAGTCTTCTAAGTATGGTATTCCGAACTCACCCCTTCAGTTTGCGGAAGGTTGTCCCTTACACCCTGTATATTGACGGCCCTGATGACGTGTTGGCACCCATAACACAAGCTAATAAATAGCTTATCTTGGGAATAACCGACCGCGGTGATATGTTTGTGCAGGGTTTCAGCGAGATAGTGTTCTGCGCGGTGACGTCTAACGAGCAGGTGAAAGGGTACGGCACGCACCTCATGAACCACCTGAAGGACTATCACATCCGCAACAACATCCTGCACTTCCTCACCTTCGCTGATGAGTTTGCTATCGGTAACTATATATTATTTATTGACGAAAGGGAACTACTTGCAAACCCTAATAAAAATAGTCCGTGTTATTCCTTTGTTAATCAGCTGTCTGCTAGTGAAAATCCCATGAATTCTGTCCAGTTATTTCAGAGATAAGCCGCAACAAACGGATTTTTTTGATATCACATCAATAATTGATTTTAGTGATTATTGATTGGTTGAGTTTATCATTTCCTTATTTTTAGGCTTATCAAAGAGCAACATTCATATTTTGTAAATAAATTATTATTTTATACCTATATTTTTTACTATATTTAAGGCCAGTTTCACAGGTCTGCGGGTTGTTCTTAAGAGATACCGTGGCCCTGGCACTCAGGGACCTCCAGAAGGAACATAGTGGGTTTTAGTCAGTAAGAGTCTGACACTCCTTCCAGCTGCACCCTCAGCGGGAGGGGTCATTTGATGATTTCCCACGAAAAAAAAGGCCAGTTTCACAGGTTGCTGATAAGTTCCAAATAGTTTATCTGGTAGATAGAGACTATACGTAACCTGTGAAACCGGCCTTTAACATGCATTGTCTTATAATTACAGGTTTATTTAATTAATAACTTCACAGTTCTATTGAAAATTATCACCAAACCTTCTTTTCATATTCCAGGCTACTTCAAAAAGCAAGGTTTCAGTAAGGACATAAAGCTGCCGCGCGCCATGTACCAGGGCTACATCAAGGACTATGAGGGCGCGACCCTCATGCACTGCGAGTTGAACCCTCGCATTGTATACACCATGTTCACTAGCATTATACGGAGGCAGAAAGAGGTCAATAAAACTATTTTTACACTACTTAAATGTGATATATTTTGTTCACTTGTTTAGTGTTCTTGAACTTATATTATTATATCAAAATCATAGTTTTTTCTTTTTTTTTTTCAATTGCAAATTTAAAATTTAAAACAGGTCCGCTGTTTGAGAATTAAATGTGTTAGTATCTATACATATAATAAAATCGTAGACAAGTCAAAACTGTACTTTGAATATTTTTTTAGAAAGTATAATTGGAGCGTGATCTAAAATCGATATCGAAGCCAAAAATATAGTTTTTAGGATTTTTGTCTGCATGTATGTCCGGGATAATCTCAAAAAGTACTGTATGGATTTGCTTCAAATTCGGCATGAATATAACTAAGAGGTCGGGTCAACATATAGGCTACATATTATCACTACGGGGGGAGGGGGGGTGAATGTTTAATCCTAATGCTAACGCGGACGACCTCGCGGGCAACAGCTAGTCTAGTATAAATATCCAGTCATATAATTATAATTGCCTAGAATAAATACCCATTCATATAATTATAATTCCCTGACAGTATAAATACATTTTCAGATAGTCAAGAAGTTGATAGATATGAGGCAAAAAGACGTTAGAAAAATTCATCCTGGATTAACATGTTTCAAAGAAGGCGTAAGTATAATATTAAACTGTTAAATTAATAATCATTTTCTTTGTTCGTCTATATACCTGTTATATGTATGCTATTGTAGTTTACTATTAGTGATAGATTTATTAAAATTATCACATGGTTGTGGAGATGTAGGCTTTTTGACTTTTTGTTTATATAATGAATTATAGATTTTAAAATGTTAACTGGTTTCCATGTAACAAGTATATGGCAAAACCTTTTTTTTTATATAGAAGTAATAGTGTGATGTTGTGTGTGTGCAGGTGCGCAGCATCCCGGCGGAGTGCATCCCGGGGCTGCGCGGCGGCGCCCCCCGCGCCCCGCGCGCGCCCGCCCCCGCGCCCGACCCCGAGCCCGACCCCGCCGCGCTACGGAACGTGCTGCACGCCGTGCGTACACACACAGCTTTGTTGCAATACCTCTTTATCTATTCATTTATATCAAAAAATAACATTTGCCATTCATTTAAAACATTAGTAGAACATGGTGACTAAAAATACCACACCATCTTTTTCACACACGGTCGGTTGGCCCCATGGTAAGCTATTAATTAGCTTGTGTTATGGATGCCAACACAACTGATAAATTACATATATTTTACACATATATTATATATTTATAAATACATATAACACCCTGACCACGGCCAACAATCATGCTCATCACACAAATGTCGACCGTGCCGGGAATCGAACCCGGAACCCTTAACACGACGTTCCGGCGTGATAACCATTGCGCCTTCGGGGTCGTCAAACTGTCTCTTTCTGACCATAAAAATAATATAACATTCATCAACGAATCATATGAATGCGCAATGGAATATTATATTTTCTATGTATACTTATAGATACTTGTATATTTATAGGTAAAGAACCACGCAGCCGCTTGGCCCTTCTTGAAACCAGTAGACAAATCGGAAGTGCCAGATTACTATGATCACATTAAATACCCCATGGGTAAGTACTAGATATATCACTTTTCAATATTACCACAAACATATTTGCCTAGCCATTTCCTCAAGTATATTGCGATTTACTTCCAATCTCACCGCATACAGATGACTACCATTGTTTTACATGGAACAACTACCTATCTGACCTCTTCAAACCAGTTACCAAACCAATGAAAAACCCAATAAAATGTAAATATCAGACTTTATAGCTTGCAACTACCAGTAATGGACTGCTAAAGATGATGTATTGCTTATGACCAGATGGTCACCCATCCACGGACCGCCAGGCGTTGCTTAACCTTATGCTCTGTCGACCCGACTGTGGGGCACTAATTTTTATTACAATTTTCGTACTTCTTATTTCAGATCTGCGTACAATGGGCGAACGTTTGAAGGCGCGTTATTACGTCTCCAAACGGCTTTTTATAGCCGACATGACCAGAATATTTACTAACTGCCGACTCTACAATTCTCCTGATACTGATTATTACAGGTAAACCATATTTTCACCTTATTAAGAGAATTTAAGCGAAAATAGAATCCAAATCAACTTTGGAAAAGTGATAATGTCATTTGCTGGGGTGTTTGTTCCACCATTTCTTCTTCCCAGCGATAACACATAGGAAGTGGTGAATGGCGGGCGTTATGGGGGCTGTCTTGTAGAATTGACCTTCAAAAATTTTGCTGATTTTCAGCCTACTTTGAATAAATGACTTTTTATCTTATCTCTGATAATTCAGCGTGGGGTCCCTATTGATAAAAAAAACAAGGTCAGTTTTATTTTTTTTATTTTAGCATATTTGCTTTACGTATTCCAATGTCAATAGAAACATTTTCACATTCTTTAGAGCCCTGTAACAAATAAATAATCACAATATACTAATGTTATAAAGCTGAAGAGTCAGTTTGTTGGTTTGAACGCGCTAATCTCAGTAACTACTGGTCCGAAAGAAAAAATATTTCTGTGTCCGTATAGACCATTGACCGTCATATAAAGTTAGGCTTTTAATCTATACTTATAATAAATCTGTAGAGAGGTCAATTCTGTACATTGAATATATTTTCAAAATAACTATCAGGGGGTGATAAGTGATCGATACTGATGCCAAAAATGCAATCAATAAAATTTTTGTCTGTCTGTCTGTCCGTCTGTCTGTATGTTATTAATAGGAACAAAAACTACTGGACGGATTTTAATGAAACTTGGTAAAATTATTCTTCATACTCCTGGGCAGGTCATAGGATACTTTTCATCACGCTACAATCAATAGGAGCAGTGCAGTGAAGGAAAATGTTGGGAAAACGGGAGAAGTTACGCCATTTTTTAAGCTTTCGTTGCGTGTGCAGCCTTAATGGTTAAAGCTATATAGAAATTATGTATGACGGATATATTCTACATAAAATTATCTAAAAAATATTCCACAACAGCATATGTCTATCTTTAATGGTTGACTCACAATAACACGTATAAGTCCCGATAGTTTAGCAGTTCGGAGTTTTCTGATTATTTGTTATTGATTTGTTTACTCTTATTTTCATAATATTCTCGCTCATCCCTAATTAACAAAAGATAACATTATTGCATATTCTATAAAAAAAGAATCATAGAAATCGGTATAGAAACACCAATAAGGCGGGAGGTCCGAGCGCGAGTTTCTCATCCCGACAAAAGTTAGGCTTTGGTAGCGGTAATCACATTCACACAGGCGTTGCCGCGGGGGTCCTCTATAGGTTATATATCAGAACAACGCATGGATTACTTTTTGTCGCAAAAACCGACATCCACGCGGGCGGAGCTGCGGGCGACCGCTAGTTATCAATATTTTTATATCAAATCCACAATACTTGCTGAACATTTAAAACTTAATTTATTCTGATATCCACCAGATGCGCTAACACCCTAGAGAAATACTTCCACACTAAGATGAAGGAGGCTGGGCTGTGGGACAAATGATCTGAGTTCAACTTCGACGCGTTCTTCGCGCTCGAGGTGACCGGCGCGCGGCCCAGCACTGAACAGGACTAGGTACTACGATTATATATGTATATTACAAATTTGTATGTAACAACATTGCAGCGCTTTCACAGCTTCTATCTAGCGGGTTTGTCGCACATATACGCTTAATTTTCCTGAATCCACTGGAAAATGGCTGATTTTGATGTAATTTGGCACAGAAATGATAAAATATGGCAAGGGATAGAATACCTTAAAAGGTAAATAGGTTCTAACAAAAATGGTGCACTATATTTTTACAGGTCATCTAGTACTGCTAAGAATCATATTTACCACAAAAAAAGTTGAATGACCCAGGGGTCAACGATCGACCGCCTTCATAGAAACCGGCGTACAATTTGATTGATAAATTTAATATGTTATTGTTTTCATGACATTTTTTGTGGTAAACATGATCCTTAGCATTTTCTAGATGACCTGTAAAAATATGGTGCACTAGTTTTGTACCTTATACAAAACTGCAGTAAACATAAAACTTATGTTGCCTTATATTAAAACGAGGTCTTAAGTAAGTATCGGCTTTATTGCCAGGTTGAAACCATCATTGCGTTGCTCTTGCAAACAAATATTTTCGGTACTAAATAAATATCTAATACTACAAGAATTTGAAAGTCACATACCGCATCTGCCTCAAAATATGTGGTTTCTTCTCAAATATTATTATTTGCTCAAATGATGAATAAAATAATGTTGATGCCAATGAGGCACGGCGATATAATTTGTGTTATTGTACACAACCCTAAGTCTAGTTTCACAGGTTGCTGAAAAGTTCCAGATAATTTATCTGGCAGATAATTTCATACAAATTCTGTTCCACTTTAGAATTTATCTGGTCGATAGTGGCTGTCCGTAACCTGTGAAACTGGCCCTGAGGGCTTGATTAATTAAAAAATGGAACAGAATTTGTATGAAATTATCTGCCAGATAAACTATCTGGAATTTATCAGCGACCTGTGAAACTGGCCCTAATTGTAATAACTGGCTTCATAGAATATTATGAAGCCACTTAGAAAGAATTAAATTAAAGCATAAGTAGATCTCCATAACAGTTTTCATTGCTAAAAAACACTAAAATATGAAAACTGCTCAAAGAAATAGAGCATAAATTAATTTGCTTTGATCACAAATCCACATGAAAATGTTATGTTCTGCATTGTTCTTGTAAACTGATATGATATATCTTAGAATTTAGATAAGTACGCTACTAAGTAAGGTGTAGTTTATAACGAAAAGCTTTGTAAATAATAAGACTGATAAGGTTTTTATTTAACGAAACAGCGAATTATCGCAATTATGTTTTAAACAAGTGTATATTGTATATAGTTATTTGTATTTTTAACTCGATGTGGGTTTTCTATAAGTTTTTGTGATATCCAATGGCCTGTCTGGTTTTATATAGAAATGTGAATTTGATCAATGGACAGTGTACAAAAGATTGTAGTTTTTTTTTTTTTTAATCATAATTTATGTTCACTACTTTCATAGGTTGAATGGTAGAACATTGTTTAGTTTGTACGGAACAGTCTTAGTAAATTTTTACTTTAATTTTATTAGGTGCAAATTCAAATTTCACCTGTAGAAAAATTTTCCAAGAACTGATTATACCATGCTGGTATATTATTTTACAAACGTGTAATGGGGCACCATTATAACACGATGTGTAACTTTGTATAACACGATAACATTCATTATATCATCGTGTTATAAAGTATTGTATAACGTTATATAAATGCTGTGTGCACCCTAATAAATTAGTTTAAACTTTTAATTGCTATGGATGTCTTATTTTAAGATGTTCTTGTGTTTTATTCGCGTTTTAAGGGTTAATAATTCAGTTTTAAAATAGTCGTGTTATCATAATTATTATCTGGTAGGTCAGATATTTTGTCTGATATGGTTCATAGGCATATAAAAATGATTACTAAACAAATCCTAATTTAATAAAATAATGTATGAATTGTAAAATCAATAAAATAGTGGTGTACTAGTTATAATGTTGATTTGAAATCATTCTCCATAGTTTTATAGTAAAATAAATTGGAGGCAGGTTCATTACCGTCGTTTGTGAATTTCAAAAATAACTGTGTTGTTGAATTAAATCCTGTTAAGACTTTCTTGTAAATAGCGTATTGGCGTTTCTGTGTTACGTGTAGAAGTCAATAAAGTATTTTTTTTTTCTATCGTACCTGTAATTTTATTTATAAGATTATGAAAAGAGAACATTATTAAGAAGGTAGTGGATATAAATATGACGTCTAACAGAGAATGGTCCCCGCCTTGTTCAGCTTTCATTGAAAGTCCGGTTAAGCAGTACACAGCCTTCTAGGATGAACTGCAAGAAGTCATAACTTGGGAACAGGACAGGGAGATGTGTGAATGTGTTACTCCTTTAGTCAAAGCTGAGAAAATTTCTTTAGTTTTTCGAGTTTATCGAGAAAAACAGAAGAGTACCTACACAGATGTCGTAAGTATAATGAAATTTTCAAACTGTCTGAATGGTCTCATTATCTATACTTATAATAAATCTGTAGAGAGGTCAATACTGTACATTGAATATATTTTCAAAATAACTATCAGGGGGTGATAAGTGATCGATACTGATGCCAAAAATGCAATCAGTAAGATTTTTGTCTGTCTGTCTGTATGTTATTAATAGGAACAAAAACTACTGGACGGATTTTAATGAAACTTGGTACAATTATTCTTCATACACCTGGGCAGGTTATAGGATACTTTTCATCACGCTACAATCAATAGGAGCAGAGCAGTGAAGGAAAATGTTGGGGAAACGGGAGAAGTTACACCATTTTTTAAGCTTTCGTCGCGTGTGCTGCCTTAATGGTTGAAGCTACATAGAAATCATGTTTGACGGAAATGTTCTACATAAAATTATCTAAAAAAAAATCCACAACAGCATATGTCTATCTTTAATGGTACAATAACACGTATAACTCCCGATAGCTTACCAGTTCGGAGCTTTCTGATTAATTATTCGTTATTGATTTGTTTATTCTTATGTTTATAATATTCTCGCTCATGCCTAATTAACAAAAGATAACATTATAACATATTCTATAAAAAAAGAATCGTAGAAATCGGTGTAGAAATACCAAACTACCAAACAATACTTAAAATACGATAATCAGCAGGTCGGTCGGTAGGTATAATAAGGCGGGAGGTCCGAGCGCGAGCTTCTCATCCCGACAAAAGTTAGGCTTTGGTAGCGGTAATCGACATCCACACTGGCGTAGCCGCGTGGGTCCTCTATATGTTATACACCAGAACAACACATAGACTACTTTTTGTAGCGAAAACCGACATCCACGCGGGCGGAGCCGCGGGCGACCGCTAGTTTAGACTAAGATCCCAATCGTACAGACGCCAGCACGTCAACATAACCGAAACTGTCAAATTTTCTTAATAAACTTTGAACCATATGCTTGAGCAATAAAGTTGAAAATCTGATAAGGAAATTTGACAGATTGTTGTGTACCTACATCAGTTAATTTTATCACCAGCTCGAACGGTTGAGTGTATGTATGCTTATTTGCTAATAATACAAACAGATCCTGATGTAGTCTTCTTCTTTAACTTAGAACCTAGCTCTTGTTGGTGCAGCGCTTTTCATTTCTGCCTATCGTGTGCCTCTTGAACTTCCTTATTATGTCCTAACTTTCACCTCCTCTTTTATTTGACCGGTGTCTCTCGGCCGACCGACCCCTTCCCCACTTTCCTTCGACTTGTTGTAATAAAAGACAAATATCAATACTGTATTGGTTTTTATTTCAACACATTATGTTCACACGCTGTGGACGTCGAACACTCGAAATTGAACAAGAATGGGAATGTAAACATCTTTACACAAATTTAAATTTGTTATTATTAAAAAGTACATACCAGTCTCCTTGTTGTATATAAAAATCCAATGGATTTAAGTACCTTCTGTCTACATAATGTTCGTATGTAATAACTTAAATGCTTACTTAAAATAACCTTACAACTAAAATATTTTTTTCTTTAAGATAAAGACAGTTTGAACGAATTAAGTCGCTTTTAAATGCAATTTTGGGTGAACACAATACTTTTGATTAGGAGAAATCGTCACGATACCTTTCACCGAGGCTATCTCTCAATTATACAAGGTTTTTTTAACTTGACACAAGATATAAACTCTGAAATTCCTAAGTATCAATTGAAGGATACCGGAATTTCAAAATCCATACTAACAGCTCAAATTCGAATTAAAACCTCATATTTCTAATTATATCAAACTATTTAATCATAAATAACTGTATTTAAAAGCGAAATATCTTCAGACTAGATTTAATTAACTACATATTTTCGGAGTCACGAAATTAGTGTTTATATAATGTTAACAAAGTTTCACAAACATTGCACCAGTGGGAAGTAGGCACGCCAAATATGTATATCATGTTCCGAAGAACTTTAGAAAGTCCACGCATACGGTACAAGTGGACATTAAGCACTCTACACACCAAACCCAGCGACCTATTGACACAACCTGGCGACCTCTTGACACATCCTGGCGACCTTCGGTAAAATCGTGGCAATGGTCGCTGCAATGTGTTGACAAGTCGCCGGCTTTAGTGTGTAGTGAGCTTAACTACAAATTCGGTTGCGATATGGCCCCCTTTACACATCAATATGATTATAAGTCTTTCATGTAAGTTACTGAACATTTATAGCTTAAAATATTATTCACATGGCCGACAAATGTGGAAATCTTACTTCTAAATCATAAACTTATTTATGACTGCCAACTAAAATTAATAAAGCAGCCCATACAATAGACGTTTTAGTAGAAAGTTAACACTGCTTTATTCTAACACTTGTCTACACGTATACTTGTTATGGCTCGATACAGTGTCACAATATAGCAGGCGAGGCAGTGCGAACTGTATTTGTTAGTTATTATCATATGGACGGATACCCTTAATCCCAAACGCGAGTTACAATTACAAAACTAAGGGCCACCACAACGAGTACATTAGTCACACTTGATGAAAGTTCTGCACGGTTAACATAGGATACAATTAACTTATGAGATCACGAACCAATCAAAAACAATATTAAGTACAACGATTGATTGATTAAAAAAAACAAACGTTTGTTTAATGATTTTACAAAAGTGTGGATAGGTCACAAGCGTTAGGAAGAACACTTATTTCGTTGACTAGGCGGAGTTGCGGTGAATATCCAATAGTCCAAATATCCATATACGCTATGGTCCTTAATTACGAAAAATATCACTTGTCATCCACCGTTCAACGAGTCACGGTCACTGGAGGTTCGGATTGTCTACGGTTGAGTATTTAGGGATATGAACACATACACTGAGCGCATCACTGCAGCTGCGGCACGTTCAGTCGCGCGCGGTCGAGCTGGCGGCGCCGTCCGGCCGCGAGCCCTCCGCGCGCGGGGTTCCTGGCGCCGATGATGTGCACGATCTATAACAAAAAATGATTATTAGTAGTTCCTAATTTAAATACATTTAAAAAGCATTTTTTAACTATGTATTCATAAACTAAAATGCATTAATGGTGGTACTCAACAGTTATCCAAAGCTAAGGTAATCGTATGTTACCCAAGGCTCTTGAGTTGTTGTGTTCTCAAATTTTCAGTTCAGTGTGCACTTTTTTGGTAAAAATAATAAGTATTAGTAAGGTAACCTGTTGTTGTGTTGGTGTCGCGGCGTGTCGCAGGCGCGGGCGAGCGAGGGCACGAGCTCGTCGGGCGACGACGCGCGGCTGCTGCGCTCGCTGCCCGCCTCCTCGTACGAGTTGTCGCTCGTCAACTGTTACACAATACTTACGTTAATATTCACAAAAGTAGACATTATTGTAGACGTTATGAATAAAAAATACTTGAATTAAAAATCTTAGGAAATCATGTAGGTATCGCAAATGTTTCAATGGCTTTTTTTGTGAATTTCTATGATTAGAGTAAGCTACCCCTGCCATGTGAAAACCTTTAAATTGCTACTTTAAAACTTTGCTTAACTAGTCACAATTGAAAAAGAATTTCCATTCCACATAATGAAATGAATGTATTTTATGATTATAATGTATTATTAAAAGAAAAGGTTAATAAATAAATAGTTGTTAGACACAAATACACATATTAGTATAACAAAGTATGTATAACATTTACGAGTGTGAGCGGGTGGCGGTTGCGCGCCGGGCTCAGCGCGCGGCTGCGAGCCTCCTCCACCTCCAGCTGCAGGATGCTCTCTTGGCTGCCCGTGAACTGGGAACATACAAACAATATTAATTACTGTTGGACATAATCTGTAAGCATATAAAACATGAAATATAGAACTTCCACATTTGTGACGCAACTACAGCGTTTTTGTGTGTTTTTTTTTTTTGCCCATGTTGTTTGTCCTTAAAATTATTTGTATGTTGCGTTTTGCGTCGCTTTATGTGTGAAATAAATGGTTTTTCTTCTTCTTTCTTCTTTCTAACTACAGACATAATTTATCTGCACATTAAATATATGCAAATGTCGACTTAGTTTTTCAACAGGACCCGATTGCAGAATAGCGACTTAAGTAGACTCATTAATACTTATAGATATTCTAGTTTAAAGAAGACATGTATCACAAACGGCAGTCATTAAAATAAAAAAAAAATAAACAGATTCAACCCGTTTTTTGTGGATCAGTACAATAACTGCTTCGCGTAGCAATGCGATCCATCGAATTGGAAAAATATGACAGTTTCAGGTAACGTGATGTGCTGGTACATGCAATTTGTAAAACATTATTCGAGTAGTCCCCCAAGAGACGCAGAAAACCTACTTCCTAGCTACGCTTCTATTAGTTGCAATATCTCAATCGATCGACACATCACCTATATTTTTTGCAAAACAGCGACGTCATACAGATATGACTAGTACGACTACTTATATCTGCAACAATTATATTTATGACTACAATACAATGTACTGGTATATGAAATCTAAGAAGTCATGCATAACGTCACAATTGAATTTACAAATGTAATATGCTTTTTAAAGACGGGGTAAGACGAAAAGACGGTGCATTGCTGACGACCTCTTGTAATGAATCAATATAACATTCTACTTCGGCGACTTTGGGCGCTGGATTAGGTATGCAGGTCGCTGGATTGGGTATGGGGGTCGCCAGACTGGGTGCGGGGGGTCGCCAGACTGGGTGCGGGGGGTCGCCAGACTGGGTGCGGGGGGTCGCCAGACTGGGTGCGGGGGGTCGCCAGACTGGGTGCGGGTGTCGTCAGACTGGGTACGGGGGAAATTAAGGCCAGAACTAGCTATTAAGGTCTTTAGGTTTAATTTAAATATGTGTACACTCACCACAAAGCCGTAGTACTTGAGTATGTCCATTTTGCACATGGGACAAGTACGGTGCTCCAACAACCAGGGATCTATGCAGTTCTTATGGAAATCGTGCCTGAAACCAAATAGTATTTACGTATATTCGCATTGCCGTTTTTCATATAGGTAGTACCTCTCGTCTAAAATTAGAGAATACCTACATCGAGCAGTTCCTAAATGGACAAAGTGTCGACAAAAAAAATGTAATTAATGTTCGTAAAATTAATTTAGATGCAAATCCAATCGCATTTTTATTTGAATTTGTTTCATTAATTTAAATATTAAGATAAGCATCATGTTGGTTATCAATATTTGATTAATATTACAAAAAGTTCTTGCTACAATGTTTTTTTTAATACTAGCTGATCCCGGTTTCATCGACATCCAAAAGGGAAACTACTTCCCGAAAAAATAAAAAATAGCATGAGTAGCAGTGAAAATTCCGTCAAAATCGGTCTAACATGTCAGAGATTTACCGATACAAACAAGAGACAGAGAAACATTATTATATGCACTTACAAAATAGCCTGTCTTTGATATGACAGATGTATAATATGATAATAAAAAAATAGTTTTGTCACTAACCTACAAGGAAGAGATCTAAGTGTTTCAGACACTTTGTAAGGTTCTATACAGATGGCGCAGCACTCGCCGTCGCCTTGGACTTCCTGAAAATAATAAAATATTACATAATATTACAACATTATATAAAACAAGCTATAAAATGTCGCAACTTCCCATTGTTTATTTTATTATATTTTCCTCACAAAAACTTGCAAACATAATATTTAATTGTGTCTCGGCAACATGTTAAAAAGATAATATAAATATTAATTCATAATTGAATGTCTATTTTTATAATTATATAAATAGGATGTAACAATACTAGAGCACCATATATTTACAGGTCATCTAGAACATGCTAAGAATCATGTTTACCACAAAAAAGTCATGAAAACAACAACATATTTTATAAAATTTATCATCGCTGTCGCCAAAATGTACGCATAGCGTCGGTCTCTATTAAGGCGCTCAGTCGTTGACCCTTGAGCATTCAACTTTTTTGTGGTAAACATGATCCTTAGCATGTACTAGATGACCTGTAAAAATATGGTCCACTAGTTTTGTAACACTCTATATAAATAACGACACGAGTATTAAGTACTAGCTGTCCCCAGCGGTTTCACCCGCATCTTTGGTTACTGCTCCGCTCCCGTATGTCTTAGCGTTATAGTATATAGCCTATAGCCTTCCTCGATTAATGGGCTATCTCACACTGAATTTTTTTTTTTCAAATCGAACCAGTAGTTCCTGAGATTAGCGCGTTCAAACAAACAAACAAACTCTTCAACTTTATAATATTAGTAAGTATAGATAAGTTGTTACGTACCCTATCTTCAGTCTTTAAACTCTTTACAGGTATTTTGGATAACGCCTTCTTCGCTGCACAACACAAACGTTTCTGGAATTAAAAAGAATAAAATCAATTAAACAAATTATCAAATGAGAATAGAAAAATACAAATTCTGACTTAAGGACCTTTACAACAAGTTTATGAAAGTCAAAGTGAACCAAGAACATCCCTACAATCTGAAAGAACTTCAGTTTTTTTTACACCATCCAACTTTATTTATATTTACATCGGCTGATCACAATACATATACTTAAATATACACCATCCCGATAAAAAGTACCCTATGTTACTTAACTCCTTGTTAAGTATATTAACTATCTGTCCGTGAAAATCCCTTTAAAAATCTCTGCAATGCAATCCCTTTAAAAAGCTAATCTCTGAAATGGTATGCCTATTTCAGAGATTAGCCGGAACAAACAGACAGACACAAAAAAATTAAATGCTTTCGATATATGGACTTAGTCAAAAGCGTATATTTTAATATTACAAACAGACATTACACTCTACATATTTATTATAAGTATGTATATAATTAATTCACAGAGACTGTCTACTAGCCTACAATAGGTTAGTAGAATAATCGGAAATAGACCAATGAACATGATCCATCAACAAAACAATAGATGAAGAAATGATAGTGATAGAAAGGCTATATATACTTACAGACAGTCTGTCTTTGGCGTGTATGTATCGAAAACGTTGTATGTAGTAGAAGACGAGCCACGCCAGCGAGATCACCATCAGTACGATGAAGGATATCGACACGAACAGCACAGACGTCCTGGAACAGACATACATACATTTATTCATCTATACCTATTCATAAAAACGCGTCTTATATTTTCATAACAGTGTTATAGGCAGGTACAAACTATAAAATTATCGCAATCAACTTGGAACCATATGTTATTGTAACAACCATGTGTAGTTGAAAATCTATTAAGGAAATTTGACAGATTGTAGCAGCTTGAAGTGCCGGCGTCTGTACCATAGTCCCTGTAGTTTCCTCTCTAGTTTATAAGTATCCCATCACAATAGCTAAAGTAGTTTTATTCCATAATAAGCAGTATTTTACCACAAACCGGGGACTGTCTAGTGTCCGAGTTAATTTTAGAATTTACACAGTTGTCATTTCGGATCAAATTTCCTTTGACTATGTTCCAGTCAATATAAACTACTACTTAATAAAAAATAAGTTTTTTTTTACTGAAGTGGGAATTTGACACTTAGCCGACACCTGCATACATGGATCCGGTTTTGGCTAATCATTTTCAATAACAGATAATCAAATGATAAGTGTGTGCGTGTGTGCGCTCAGGAATCTCACGCACACACGCACACGACGTATCGTAGTGAACTTTTTGTTGAATGAACTGGAGCCGCGCGCGTCATGGCGCCTCCGTGACCCGTAACGACTGCCAAAGATGTACAAATGACCCACTAATTTAGCGTGCCTGAAAAAAATAGTGGGTCATTTGTACATCTTTGGCAGTCGTTACGGGTAGTCAGAAGCCAGAAAGTCTTCTAACTTGTCTAACCAGGTAACTGGGTTGAGAAGGTCAAACAGGCAATCACTCCGTGTAAAACACTAGTACTCAGCTGCATCCGGTTAAAACTGGAAGCCGACCCCTACATAGCTTGGGAAAAGCCTAGGCAGATGAATTATGATGTCAAACATTATGTATTAGTATTATTAAAACTATATTTGATGATATAACGTTGAGCATTGCATGTGACATGCAAAGCTAACAATATCTTCTTGTAGCAGTTAGTGCAATTATGAATAACCTGTTACTGGTCTGCGTCAGATAATCGTAGTTTTAAACGCTAAGTACGGACGTAATATATGTATGTATAGGTAGGTACGTACGCACACTACTGTAGTACAAATTAATACTTCTTTGTGAAAGAATAAAGGATTATAATCTGATCATTAATTAAATAACATTAAGGGCCAGTTTCACAATGTCCGAATAGCTCAGTAGATAGTGTCTACCGAATAAATTGAAAATGGAACAGAATCTGTGTGAAGTTATCTACGAAATATAAACTAAGTGGAACTTATTCGTAGGTGGTGAAACAGGCCCTAAATCAAACAGAACGCTATTAAAATTATTAAAAGCAAATAATCCAATAAAAAAAGAAACTGGCCTTAGTAAGGCTAGCCTAATAGATTTCCTATAATGATCAAAATTGATTCTCCCATGGCAGGCCTGCTGGAAGACATTTCTTAAGAAATAAGCGGTGCCTTTGTACCTGATTGCTCCATGTATTTTTCTTCTTATCTCATAAAACGTACATAATAAACTGTCAAATAAATAAAGACCTTCAGAAGGAACTATAGTGGGTTTTAGTTCGTAAAAGTCCATAACCCCCTCCCTCTGTGCAGCTGGAGGGGTCTTTGATGATTTCCCCATAAAAAATACCCCTTACTATACAACAATAAAGGCGGTTATCACTTAGATTCTGCAGAAAACCCAGAGTTCCGCAAGATACAAACAAAAACAGGATAATTTTGTTTGAAATAATGGACCTAGAAATAGCACAGCCTACTTGGAACCACAAACCTTTCGTCATCAACCAATGCATCCCACGTTGCGTGTGATCGGACATTCTTAATTTTAAACAAGTAACAAGGTACATGTAATAATTTATATTGTTCTAAATATACTTCGATATATGTTTGTTTATTTTGGAATTGGCAACCGCTACTGTCATCACATGCATTCTGCATACGAAATGCTATTAAGACGACCAGTATATATTGACCTGTGATGCGTGAGTTGCTTAAAGTAAAGTCGTCATTTTTGAATGTCATATTATACTGGGTGGAAAATGTGCCGAAAGTGGACCAAATGAAATGGCTGTTTTCATCTAAAAATGACCATGACTGTTAAGTATTTTCAGCTGTAGAATGTATTATGTCTAGTCATGTCAGTGCATCAACCTGCAACACTTACACGTGTCATTGATATCTGATTAAATAAGGCTGTCCATGTATTTAAATACCTAACGATAGTCCGGTCTGAATATTTGCGTAGTTAGGTGCTTAATTACATAGTTGCACAGATTATACCTAGCGCGGACCAGGAAGGTTACCTGCATATTTTTTTTTATGATTATTCAACAACAGACATAGGCATTACCTTACTGTTATTTAGTAATCTTTGTCTTGAGTATTTGACTGCCTCGCTAGTCTAGTAGTCGCAAGGCGCGACTGCTGTGCACGGGGTCTCTGGTTCGATTCCCGTATCGGGCCGAAATCGCTTTGTGGGGTTTGAGAAACTTTCATAAAGCCGCCCGGAGTCTGGAAGTTGGTGATTGATTCACCTGTGCATCGGAGAGCACGTAAATGTCGGTCCTGCGCGTGATCTCTCTCCGGTCCCATCGGAGTTTGAGTGTGAGGGAATAGAGAGTGCACCTGCATCTGCGCGATTACTTGTGCACTGTAATATGTCATGCGCAGTTGGCTGATCACCTTAAAAGAGAACGGCTGCCGTAGCGGACAATCGACCTGGACGCCATCAAGTAATCTTAAAGATAATATTCTTATTTCAAATTCGTGAAGACTTTGAATTTTGCATTTTATATATGTAATCAACTGGACTTGCAGTCTAAAATACAGTCAGATCATAAACAAATTTGATAGACTTAATTTTTGGAGACAATAATCCAATTCATTGATAAAAAAAAAACAAGATAGCTTAAATCTATTTATCTTTCAAATATTCCCACTATCTATCAATAGATATATTATGATATTATTACGCAGCAAAATATTGGATACATTATACAATACAACAACTCAAAACGTGATAGTCATATCGTGATGAGCAACTTCTACATAGATGGACAAACTACATGACAAGAGTAATTCAATGAAATTTTTAGGAATGTATATCTCTAAACTTTATGACGCTCGGAGCATCGCACGGGACGTCGGTCGCGAACAAACCATTTTAAAGGGCAGCGGTGGAGCAAAGGGCTGGGACACATGCGCGTACCTACTTGTGCTCGGAAACTAGATTCTGTCCAGAAAGAATTCGCCGCGATTTTCAACGCGTTTTACTATTCGTTTCTGCATTTGTCACTCTTTATGAAACACGTCACATCGTAAAGAAGCAATTACTCCAATACGCGCCCAAATCGCTTTTCTTTCTGGACAGGACCTTAGTTGTGTGTCTTTATATGATCTTTCTACAAATTGAAAGGTCAGCTTATAATAGTTTTGTACAGCTTGATGTGGAGACGTCTGTACCTACTCTTAGTCAATAATGGAGACACATAACTGTGAAAACATTGTGAATTAATTATGCCTGTTGTATCGTATTTTGTTATTTGTAATATTGGATTGGCTTCACGCGATCACGCCGTCTCCTTACAAAGGTAAATGGTGGCGAATCATTCTGTAGTAGTTCATATAACTGTCTATTGAAAATTTAAGACTGTTTTATCATCTACAGTTTTGGTGAATTAAGGTTCTCTTGAGAAGCCTAAGAATAATAGTCAATTGCTTCTAATAAGGCTGTTGTTACGTACTTATTAATGTTGTTGCTGACGTGAGCGAAGGTCCTTCCCTTGATGATGCCGATCATGACCCTGGTCCCGTTGTCCACCAGGCGCACGATCTCCTCGCCTTTCCATTTGTATGTGAACACTGCGCTTATGTTACCTGGAAGAAACAAAAACAAAAAAACCATTAATTAAAAATTAAAACACTAGCTTCCTCTCATTTTTGATTTTTTTTTTAATGCTGAAATATATAAATGATCCTTTAAAAGAATTGAGTATTATTTTTTATTTGGCCCCCACTTTCATTTTTGGATACAAAATGTTCGAGAGTTGAATATATGCGTCCATTTGATCGCATTCCTCAGTTCTTAATTTCGAATGGACATGGAACGAAAAATTATTGCTTGTATTTGTTTATATTCGAACCCAACATGCCACCATCGAACCAAAATAAACAAATATTTTTCTGCTTATCATCATACTGTCAAGAACTATTGTGCAATCCTCGTTTTAACGAAATGGCATCGTAAGCACGATAGTACTATCTTGTTGTAATCTATTTTATCAAGCTGTTACTGATATAATTGGGAGGTCTAGTTTTGCATGATCATTGCTTGTCTGTCCGTTTCTCATGCTACATACATTAGTCACAGAACCGGCTTTTGACGGACGAGAATGGGGCATTACAATAAACGGTATGTAGAATTTAAAAGTTATTTATCTAGTTTGTCAAGTGTATAAATTGAAACAATACTGATTTATATATGAAAAAATATTGTTTAAATAACATAGATAACATATGTACATATATCTTTCTTTTAATTACTTTTAAGCACGTGTATGTGTTTTAGGGCATGTTTTACCAACTACGAATAAGTTCCAGTTAGTTTATTTGGTAGATAATTTCATACAAATTCTGTTCTTGTCTCGTAGATAATTTACCTACAAAAAAATATTTTTTATTCTTGCCGTTGTCACGGTAAGTAAAGTGATATTTGTTCAACTGTTGGATCGTATGTTAATTGATGTCTACAGAACAATAATGAGTTATGTAACGACCACACAAATGTAACTTTAAAACAACGTCTGCAATTCGCTTCGAGTGTAGTTTTCAGACAAGCAAGTAAGAAATACTTTTACAAAAAGGGGTTAAATGACAAACAGATTTTCGCAAATTATGTACTTACACTTAGCCGCCAAAAATTTGCCTTTTGTAAAATATGTTGGTAACCACATACACTCGTCAAAAAAACAGCCTCATCGCACGTACGTGTGGCTACTAGAGACTAGAGACTTCACGATTGTCAGTGTGTACGAACAAAACACTACTGTGCCTGCGCAACGCGTCAAATGGTTGACTGACTTCAGTGTGATGGTTATTTGAGGATTACCGTGTCCGTTTATCTTCAAGTATTAACGGCAGAAATTAATAACCTATCTATCCATTGTTTTGCTTACTAGAGACTGAATTTAGACATTAACCCCATATCATTTGTGTCAAATTCCTATCTCTAGTAAGCAAAACAACGGATAAATAGGTTATTAATTTCGGCTGTAAGTGAATACGTGTATCTATCTCTTTATTATGATTTATGTTCATCTGCCTCGTTAGTCTAATAGTCAGTAGAAGGGGTATCGTGTTCGACTCCCGGGTAGGTCCGAAATTACTTTGTGGGTTTAAAGAAACTTTCACAAAAAGCAGCCCGGAGTAAGGAAGTTGGTGATTGATAGAACATATGCTTCTGAGAGCACATAAATGTCAGAGCAGTTCTCTCCAATCGTGTCAGATTTCCGACCCATCGGACTAGGCTAGGAGAGTGAGGGAATAGAGAGTGCCTCTGTGTCCGCGCAAATGATTGTGCGCTATGATGTATCCTGCATAGCTGCCTGATCTTAGAGAGATTATTATTTTAATTCATGTATGTATGTCTCTTCTAGACCAAGGGACTAAAGTCTGGGTATTGGTTTTTTTTTTTGGATGATAAGCGAAATTAGGGCCGATGTCAACACGCTGAAGCCTCTTTCTTTACTACCGGTCTTTTAGACTATCACGGGCCGAAGCCGAGTGATAACCAATGTCATTGATGAATTGAGATGTGCTCAAGTGTTGGGTGTGTTCTGTAGGCGTCGTGTGTTGTTGTTGTTATTTATTATTATTAGTCACGTGTAAGTCAAGGCGATTACTAGTCAAATCTTTATTTGATGCTTAAAATGTATTAACAATTAGAATATTGGACCGAGTCTTCGATTTATTTTATGTTAGCTTACCTACATATATGGGGGGCACAGACGTAGCTATAGCTCTGACAATGGGGGGGATCCCCAAAGAACTGAGGCCTAAATCCAGTTGAGTATATCATTTACAAATAAAACAATGCCTGCGACGAGTATAACACGCAAGTACAGACTGACACGCTCCACACCAAGTATCGTTTTCTACAAGAGGCGCGGCGCATATATTTTTTTCTTTTGGACAAGTAAGATAGATAAGAATGGGGGGTCCGGACCCCCAAAACCCCACCTTTCTATACGTCTGTGTGTGGGGGGTTTGTCATTAGCAATTTCGTTTAAGTTTTGATACTATCTTATCGTGTAATTAGTCTGCAAGCCTTCCTAGTATAAATAAATAAACCTGTGACAATTAGGCTTGTTAGGCGATTAAACCAGCAGCTCACTAGATAAGAGAGCTAAGAACGAGAGCGACAAGAGATCACAAACATGTTGCAGTAACAACTTATGCAGCTTTACAACCTGCGTAGTGAGTACTAATGTGATCAGTCGGGTTTCACAGTCAAGGTGATCGCGTCACACAGGATTATACAATTATATTCTTATGCAGCAAAAATAGACTTCTAAACCGTTTAGGGTTGAAAGAAGTTAAGCTTAAGAACATGCGTAGAAGTATTTATTTCTTAACTAGATTTAGCTCGCCGTTTTGCCTGCCCGGGGGTAATTCTTCGCGCATGATACAAAATAAAATAGTTCCTAAAATTACCGTGTTTAAGTGAACGAACAAACCAAACAAACATAGTTTTCGGCTTTATAATATTATAGTATATAGATATTATTGTTTATTGTGCTACCCGCTTTTCTACTAAAGCGGCAAAAATATTTTCTTAGTCTCGCGCTACATATTCTACCAAAAATATTTTCTTAGTCTCGCGCTACATATTCTACCAAAATCGTAGAGATGTAGACAAAAGACTACAATTTACCACTTTTTTGTATATCTTATCAAAATATTTTTTTAGCATAATTATTCATACTATGTAAAGGTGCTCCCACAAATCACTTATATAACGTTATACTTACAACATTTTAACACGATGTGTTACATGTTAACATTCATAATGTTATCGTGTTACACAATATTGTATTGGGAACACCCTAACATCACAGAAATCATCAAAATGCCTAAAAACTGACAGTCATCTTCATTTGTTAAAACGTTTTTGTTTACTATAAGCGCTTGTTTTGTTTTCATAGTATGTTATGTCCAAGTGATAATAATTCAATTGGTAAAAGTACCTAATGACAGTCCGTCTAGCTCACACTTGCGAGCCGTCATGTAGATACGTCAGCGTAGGACATGGTACCTATTATACAAAACCATGCTATATGTATAGACTAGCTGTTGCCCGTGACGTCGTCCGCGTGCGCATAAGATGATTAAATATTCACCCCCCCCCCCCCCGTAAGTGTTAGCGTGATAATATGTAGCCTATATGTTGACCCAACGTCTTAGTTATTGCCAAATTTGAAGCAAATCCATGCAGTAATTTTTGAGATTATCCCGTGACATACAGACAAACAGAAAAAAAATCTAAAAACTATATTTAGGGCTTCGATATCGATTGTAGATCACACCCCAATTATTCTTTAAAAAAAATATTCAATGTACAGTTTTGACTTTTCTACGATTTTATTATATTTATAGAAGATAGCGCTCAAGGCAGATACACATTTATACGAGCCAATGGCGTCGAACAGAAAGCCTAGGATGCGTCACACTCCTATCCACACCATAAGAATTGACGACGCTGATAACATCTCTACATACACACGCCAGGACATCAAGTTACTAAAATCTGTCAAATTTCCTAATAGACTTTCAACTTTATCGCTGAAGTATACGGTTCAAAGTTGATTGGGGAAATTTGTCAGTTTCGGGTAGCTGGCCTCTGTACTTTACACCTGTTATACTCTGTCGTCATCATCTTTAAGGATTTCTGGGTTCCTTTCAATAGAGCTATACTATAGGCTTCTAAAAATAATTCTGAAATTCGTTTTGTGCGCGTACGGTTGCAATAAATAACACTTAGTACAATGAGTCAATTCAAGTCCCATTAAAATCATTGACGTTAGTAATTATACTCAAGCCTACACATTTGTCCGTGCAATTATATTGTTTTAAGTGCTAATTAAAAACAAACAGTGTAAGCTACCAAGTTTGTTTTGTTTATTAAATTAAAAGAAACTTCATTGTTTGGAAGCCAACTCCAGCCGGCTTAGCATGGCTATTTAATATCTATTCTGTCAAGAAAAGACGAAGCTCTTTCTATCAATGCCAACATGTCTTTTGCCCGAGCATGGCGCGACCTGTCAACTCGCATATAATCACTTGTAGACTTATGTCGATAGAAGAAAAGAAAAATTACTTCAAGAAATGTCAAAAGAAATCTTACGTCAATCTGTCAGTTTTCTGCCATTATGTCCATTCTCCGGTAGACAAAACTTGTTTCTACGGTTGCCATGCTAAGCCTGCTGGAATATATTTTTGTTTTGTTCTTTATTTAAAATTTCATTGCAATGGCGGAATTTGAGATTCTAAGTTTAAAGGCCTGTTTCACCACCTACAAATAAGTTCCGGATAGTTTATTTGATAGATAATTTCATACAAATTCTGTTCCATTTTTGAATTTATTCGGTAGATAGTGTCTATTCGGGCATTGTGAATCTGGTTCTAAAACTGATGGCAAAATATCGCCAACTGACAGTTTTAATCAAAACTGCTTATAGTTTCATTGACATTTTCTTTGGCCTACTATCGAAATCATTAAACATTTGAATTAGTTATTTATGCAGAATCATGTCAATAACAGAGTCCCTATCGATAAAGGACTGAAAAGATGATAAAAATGACGACTTGTCAAGTTAACGAACTATATGTATCTGCTCTGTCAAACAATAAAAATAAACTGAAATAAACATAGGCTTTTCCAAAGAAAACGAGAAAATTTTTACCATGCGAAATTATACTTTATTCTGTTACCATTACGTTTCAATTTCCTTTCTGTTTTACACTACGCTTAAATCCTTCAGGTGATTTAAGTTATACAAAATGTTGCCACACCTTTGCCCGAACTTGTTAAAATCTTATCAAAGTGCGATATTAAATTTATCGCAGCTAAATAAGCAATATTGTATTGTGCTACAGTCCTTATCACGGTAGTCTTTATTTGACAAGTGGTTGGCTCGCGGTTTCATTTGCTACAGAAGCTAGCACATCAAGCTACTACAATCTGTCTTTCCTTTATAGATTTACAATTTTATCGCTGAAGCGTATGGTTCAAAGTTGATTGGGAAAATTTTACAGTTTCGGGTAGCTTGATGTGCTGGCGTCTTTACCATGTTATTATAACAAGCAGGTATATCGTAAACACGGAAACACACCGAAAATAAAATGTCAATGTATTCATAATATAAATGTATTTTATCTCTGCCAAACCTTTTTCTCAAGCTATGTGGGAGTCAGGCTTCCAATCTATCTTTTTGCAGCTGAGTACCAGTGTTTTACAAGGAGCGACTGCCTATCTGACCTCCTTAACCCAGCTACCTGGGCAACCATCGACCCTTTAGGAAGATCGGTTGACAAATTTTGGCTTCTGCCTACCCATAAAGACTGCCAAAGATGTACAAATGACAGCCGAGACCCACCTATTTAACATGCCTTCCGAAACACGGAAGAACTCGGGAAGATAATGGTCATGGTCACTGACCGACCGCGCCGAGCGTTGCTTAACCTATGATCGATCGACCAGCCAGTTTCGTATATTTTTCTTCAATCTGAGTTACGGATAAATGACGATAGTTCTAATAAAAGTCAAAACAACAATATACCAAAACTGAATACTCAATCGACCGAGAAACCAATGTAAATATTGTTTCTACATAAATTGAATCACACAATTCGTCCTTGTACTTAAAAAAAATATTGATTAACATGTTGTCTTTAGAAAAAAATCACGCGTCCAACGTAAGGTCGCGTTGTGGTAGGACAAAATTCAAAATGTATTAGTAACTTCGAAATATGAGTAACGGTTAGAAGTACAATTAAAAAAAAGCAGATTGACCCCGAGATAATAGGTACCTAAGTATCTGAAAACATTCGGTCAAGTGAAAAACTCTAAATTGTATATACGTATAAGTATAACAACACAAAATTAAATGACAAGCAACATTCCATACACAAATATGAATCATACTACTCACACATATCTACATCCATAAACACAAAAAAAAACAATATACAGTCTAGAATTATCAAACAAAACACTTTTGTAGGTAGATTAATATTATTTTTACCTATATTGAAATTATTTCATAATCTGTAGTACGTCACCCGCCGTCACTACTCGCTGGCAACATTGAACTTGGCTATCAAGTATTATCAAGGCTATCATCCCGCGGTACCTGTTAGTTAGTGTCTGACTTCGTGCCGGTCTCACGTGCGCAGTTATGTGAATTTAATTGTTTTTGTTTTTACGTGGTTACGATACTTTTTAACATCTTAGGTAAGTAATTGTTTTATTAATTAATCGTTATTGCATGGAAATATGTAGGCCGCTCGCGGTTTGTTGTATTCCGCTATATAAGTGAGTTTTTATTTTTTTCTGTAAATACATAATTACGACGTGCCTATACATTGCCTTGAATGGGTGTATTCTTTTCCGACGGAGTCGTTCAGTAATTTCCTGTTATTTTTTTTATTTGAAATGAAACAGATCGTATTATGATAACAATGGAAAATTATTGCTTAATTAATCAAGTATCCTTAAATGCGGCAAGATATTTTGAAAAACTCGTTTCCGAAATCTAATTTTGGAAACGATAAAACTATGTAATAAAGCATAATACATAGAGTGAACATATGTGACACAAAAAATAAGTTGTTTGCGTCAAGCGTGTATGCGAATGGACTATTTAGCTTCAATTTTTATGAATTAACACGAATTGATCACACAAAGGACTCATTCCATCGAGTGATCACCCTAAATATGTAGTTCTATAGAAATACCTCTATAATACAAGACCCAGTAGACGAAAATAACTTAAACACGTTCATAATTACATATTTCACTTGACGTGAATAAGGTCAATCTATAACGCTTAACTTCGAAACTAACAAATCAAATAATTTAAAAATAGAACGTCGCCTTCTTTGGTTTTCTTATATTTTAATGGCATCCAACTGGTTTCGAGTCCGCATAACATTACTCGTTCACTGAACATAATAATTTGAAGGTAGATGAAATGAGTACTAAGCTTTTTTCTTCTCAATTGTGATTAAAAATAATAAAAGTGTGATGAACTTTATGTTCTGACGTCTGTGGAAGACGTCATAACGTGAAACTGTAACAGTAACAGGTTTGTAATAATAATGCCGAAAGCTGACCACGAACACATAGTAAATTAGTCTTCTAACTTGACTTGACGTTCATACATCAGCCATTTCACCAGTTTGATAAGAACTTTCTTTTTAAATATTAAAAGAGCCAAATACTAAGACAGATGACAAAAATTTCTTGTACTATGAATAGCATTTTTGATTTGTTTATTAATCATTTCAGGAGAGCGATTAAGATGGATGATATACCGGACGAGGCGAAGTGCATAGTGGAAACAAAGGACGGTCCAATTTGCGGCTATTCAGAGAAAACCGATGAAGGTATTTGTTACCGGTTTAAAAGTATACCTTTTGCTAAGCCTCCACTAGGCAACTTACGGTTTTTGGTAAGTTCTTTAAAATTCTTTATAATGTTTTTATGTTTGCATTAATGTGATAAAATTAAAGGGACGTGAGTGTTTGTATAAAGTTTCAAGGGATTGTCTTAGTATTTAGAATATATTCGAAGTAGTCGCGACCAGACGAAAATACTATTAATCATCAGTGCTATATTTTAACTCAATATGTGATTTAATCTAAAATTTCATCATAGCGTTAATCATTATATTACTAATCATAAGATATTCTGATAATATGCACTTGGCGAGCGATTTTCTTAAAGTCGATAAATAAATGAAGACTTCTCATTGCTTGCATTATTAATGTTTTATTTGATTTAATTTTCAGCCACCGTCTCCAGTTCGGCCATGGGACCAAGTACTAGACTGCACAAAGGATGCACCTTTACCTCCATCATTTTCAATGAGCCAAAACTGCGTAATAGGATCGGAAGACTGTCTATACATTGAACTTTCCACACCAAACTTAAAGCCTAACAAGCCCATATCAGTTATGTTTTGGATCGGAGGTTTTGGCTATAGCTGCATTATAGACCAAATTTTTGACACATCGCTAATAACGGATCAGAATATTGTGTTCGTGAGATGCGGCTACAGAACGGGAGCATTAGGATTCCTATCTATCAACGACTACGCAGCGCCAGGGAACTGCGGACTTAAAGACATAGTCATGGCTTTGAAGTGGGTTCAAAGGAATATAAGCTGCTTCGGTGGCGACCCACACAATGTCACAATTTTCGGAAGTTCGTCAGGAGGAGCTGCCGCTAATTTCATGATGCTATCACCAATGGCTACTGGACTGTTCCACAAAACGATAATACAAAGCGCCTGTGCACTAAACAATTGGTGTTTGTCAAAGAATCCATCAGCAACTGCAGTAGAACTGGCTAAGAAATTCGGCATCGAGAAATCATCAAAAACAGAAATTGTTGAAGAGCTTCGACATATATCGCTGACTGATCTATTAACAGGATTTCAGAACTGTCGGTTTGTTTTAAATGATGTAGCTGAAAATGACATCATTGACACAGTGTTCAAGCCGTGTATTGAAGTAGACCTTGAAGGACAAGCCGCATTTATCACAAAGAGCCCACTTGCTATTCTTAAATCTGGTAGGTTTAACAAAGTACCCTGTATCATCGGTAGCAATAATGTGGAAGGTGCATTGTTACAACACGTCGTAAAAGACTTTTATGCTAACTTTGAATTGTATAACTCAAACGTCAGGCTACTTGTACCAAAGGAATTAGCAAGAACAGATAAACTTTCAGAAAATATAGGACATCAGTTGTTAAAATTTTACTTGGACGGCGAAACGCATTTGAGGGCAGATACCATGCCACAATTCTTACAAATAATAAGTGACTATTATTTTTCGTACTACGTAAACAAGACTGTAAGACTGTTATGTGAGACAGCGTCATCGTGTCCAGTTTATTACTATGTCATCAACTACGCTGGAGAGTGGTCAGTGCCGAAGCAATACAATTTCTTTAACTCCACCGGCCATTCATCTGAGTTGCCTTTCCTGTTTCGTATAAAGATGCCTGAAGTATGCAAAGGCAGTCGAGATTCTAAGATGACAAGGAGAAGAGTTATCAAAATGTGGACGAATTTCGCTAAATATGGGTAAGTTCTCACAGCATAGAAAATTCTATGTAACATATTTTGAATATAGATGTTTATGTTTCGTTTTTTCTGTTTACAGTAATCCGACCCCCGATGAGGATGATCCACTATTGTCAATAACTTGGGACCCCGTTGAGAATAAAGATAGGCTGAATTACCTTAGCATAGGATCGGAATTAACCAAGGGCAGGAATCCCTTTCAAGCCCGAATGAAGTTTTGGGATGATCTCCACAAAGAACACGCATTCCTTAGAGCACTTGTGTTTTTCAACGATTCTGGATACTCTCACTAAAATTATATTTAGGCTAAGATAGTAAGTAAGCATTATTTGTTTCTCGAAGTTCTACGTTGCCGTTGTGTGTTAAAGAATTTATTGTTTTTATTATGTCTCTTAAATTGAATCTAATAACAAAATTAAGTACCTTCTTCGTTAGAATTAAAAATGTTGTTGGAAAGAATTGTTTATTTTCATTTATTATTTACTTTAAAGAGCTACTCTTATACATAACTTATAATGAGGCTGAGTCAAAGGGTGATATGAAGTCAGTTATTAGCATTGCAAACTACTAACACCAGATGTCTATTTTCATTATATTTATTGTATTTAAATCTGAAATGAATGATTTGAAACGAGTGTATGTACCACACTTTTGCGCAGAGTCCAAATATGTCTGTGGGCTTGTGTACCTACTATTTATATAATCTATTGTTATGAAAAAGATAAATGTTTTTGGCCCAAGACACGTTCGAACGAAAGACACAGAACGTAGACGTTCACGTAAAAAAAGCAGAATTGATTTGAAAAAAAAAAAACTGAATAAATACTCTTAATTGCACAACTCCCGTGGTAGTTTTTATTTGTTATATTATTTTTGTTTGCTGTTAGTCAGTGTCCACGTTCATAAGCAGCCAAGTTTGTGTATCGTCACATACCTGCAATGATGTATCATAACCCATGTTTGAGGAAAATCTCAATTAGAATTAATTAACCCCAAACACGATGTGGCTGCTACAAAAAGATAAGGAGTACTCTCTTTTATGGAGATCAGCCAGCTGCGCAGGACTCATTATAGTGCACAAGCATTCGCGCAGATACAGGTGCACGCTCTGTTCCCTCACTCTCATAATCCGACGGGACGGCAATCCGACACAACCGGAGAGAGATCAGGCGCAGGACCGACATTTACGTGCTCTCCGATGCACGGGTGAATCAACCACCAACTTCCAGACTTCAGGTTGCTTTATGAAAGTTTCTCAAAACCCTCAAAGCGATTACGGCCCGACCCGGGAATCGAAACGGAGAAATAAAATTTTGTAAACATAATCCTAGACTACATTGCAAAGGCATGTTATATGACAGATATGAAACAATCGCCTAGCCCTTCGAAGCCAGTAACAGGAACACGTAAGAGGTATTAAAATAAATGATTGTTGTCGCTTAAGGCGTTCACTGAACAATGCGAAGGGATTGACCGGTTGGCCTTGCGCGAACTATAAGGCTGCGTGTGCAAGAAATTTGTCGTATCGGCTACAGGCTAGATGAAAATGTTTAAGTTCATATATAAGAAGATACAGACAAAATAGTTATCGTGTGCAGCGCCACGCAGTATACACTAGATAGAGTAGATAGATATAGTATTCTTTATTGTACACCATAATAATAGAAAAACACAGGAAACATCAAACACAAAAATCAGTACAACTAGCAAGTGGAGGTATTATTGCTAAAAAGCTATTTCTTCCAGACAACCTTAGCTTGAGACAGGCTTGTGTAGAAACGACAGGAATTCTTACATAGAACCAGCGATTTTTCTTGACGGCAACACGGAGTGGGACCCGTGGCCTGACAGTAGCTACACTTGGAACTACGACTGAGGCTTTGATGAGTTATTTGTGTAATACGTGAAGGTAGGAATAAAAGACTTCAAAAACGTTCGGATGACCGGTTTAATCAAGAAGTTACTCATGCATTCATTGCAGAGATGGATGGGAAAAAACTTTGTACCTGAAACCATTTAACCCTCACTACTACCAGGTTCAAAAAGTAAGTATATCTAAGTATATCTTGGACACCAATGACTGTGTTTCGGATAGCACGTTAAACTGTAGGTCCCGGCTGTCATTGAACATCCTTGGCAGTCGTTACGGGTAGTCAGAAGCCAGTAAGTCTGACGCCAGTCTAACCAAGGGTTGCCCGGGTAGCTGGGTTGAGGAGGTCAGAGGCAGTCGCTCCTTGTAAAACACTGGTACTCAGCTGAATCCGGTTAGACTAGAAGCCGAACCCAACATAGTTGGGAAAAGGCTCGGGAGATGATGATGACTACCAGGTTCATAAAATATCAATAATTGTGGATTCATGTGTCCGGCATACAACAGGTTAAAATTTTGGAAAGAGAATGAACATATGGTATCGATTATGTCTCAAACTCAACCCCTGTGTGGCCAAACGAAGGTTATAATATAATATTAACTGTAATAAATTAGATTGATTAAATTGATAGAAATTTATTGTTTCCCATCGATCGGTACAAATACGGTCACGACAAAGTAAAAGTACTTAATTACTTAATAGAACAACATCTGCCTAGCCTTTTCCTAAGGTCAACTTCCAATCTTAAACGGATGCAGCTGAGTACCGTTTTCTTATGTGGAGCGACTGCCTGTCTGATCTTCTCAACCCAATTACCTGGGCAACCCGATAGACCCCTTGGTTACACAAGTCAGACTCTCTAGCTTCTCGCTTCCCGTAACGACTGCCAAAAACGTAAAAATGACAAACGGGACGCACCAATTTGGCGTGCCTTACGAAACACAGAAGAACTCGGGAGGACAAGATGGTCACTGACTGACCGCGCCGAGCGTTGCTTAACCTTATGATCGATCGACCTGTGAGGCTTTTATTTAGCCACGAGCTCCTCAATTACTTAATAGAACCTCGAAGTAATAAATATATTCAGAGACAATTAATCTACTTTTCTTTATTAATTTATTGATTTCGTCTATCGAAGTTATTTATCTACTTGTAAACTAGAATATGATTGACCAAGATATTTGAAACTAGACGTTATAAATGGCACGTGTAGCAATTGAATTAATTTCACACAAAAGGGCGTTGGTTCCAATTGAATTGTTGTCTGGCGAACAATTTTCTGGAGTCATTGCACTGAGCAGATGGGACGTAAAGGATTAATTATATGATACTTAGGTACTTAAAGATCAAAATGTCTTGACCGTCAGAGAAGAATCGAAGGAATAGACATGCTTCGCGGACACCCTAAAAACATGAGATATAAGGCAAGGATGATGATGACCTATGGCTTTACGAATGGAAGTATTTTGACGTTTCAAGTTCATATCAAAAATTACTGTCTCTAGGGTTTGGCTTTATATTTTACTTAAAAATGTGGAATGGATACAGGTTTTACAGTAACGAAACCTCAGCCTTCGTGGGCTCTTGGGATTTCTTTTTAAATTTCAAAATTTAGAAGAAGAGATCAATAGATTAGGAAATAGAACAAGATAAAAATCAAATCTATCAGATTGTACCAGTCATGTCCAAAACAAGACTGCCAATATCCATAACCAGAAATACAAAAGAATTTATTGCTTCTGTCAATACAACGTGAAGGTTACTCGATAGGCCACAATCATATGTTTTACAGCTCAATAAATAACAAAAGTCGACAATATAAGGCCTGGACAGCACGTTGATCTCCTTGAGAAATTTATATTGATCCTGTAAAAGGCTGTGACGCATACTGACTAACTAACGTACAGACGCCAGCAAATCAAGCTGCGAAACCGACAAATTTTCCTGGTCAATTTTGAACCATATGCTTCAGCGATAAAGTTGAAAATCTATTAAGGAAATTTGGCAGATTGTAGTAACTTGATGTGCTGGCGTCTGTAATAAACTGAATATACCTTGGTTATTGTAGAATAGGAAGGAAAAATAATGGATGATGATGATGATGAGTGGGCGACTAAACACACGAGAGATGGATTATATGATAGAGGATATCGGTAGCAGAGAATGATACCCGCTTGTAAGATTTAGAGCCGGTTTCACCGGTTACGGATAGTCACAGAGTTGCAGATAAGCTATCTGGAACTTATCAGCAACCTGTGAAACTGGCCCTTAGTCACATAAAATGAGTATGTAAGAAGAAGATATGCTGCGCCGACTCCAAATAAAATTGTGAATAAGGGCAGGATGACGATGATGATAGCTGCCGCAGATTAGTCTATAAGGATAGCTTTGTCGCGGGTGAGACCGCTGGAAGCTAGTATAATATAAATGATTATTTTCTCCGAATACAGTGATAATATTAAGTAAAGAAATATTTTCATATTTCATAATCGCCCAAGATATACTGGTGCTTGTACTATAAAATTCTTCCGGGTCTACATTTGCGTCTGCGATAAGGCAAGGATACATTAATTAACACTATCTCGCGTGAAGTACTTACTTATTTGTTATTCACTTAAATTAATTAACTCACAATTTTCTCCTTAAACGTTATCATTGAATTGTTTAGTAATACCTGGGCGATGAAGTTTCCTTAAGTGGTTCAGCAGGCTTAGCATGACAACCGTATAAACAAGTTTTGTCTACCGGAGACTGGTCATAATGACAGAAAAGTGACAGATTGTCGTAAGATTTCTTTTGACATTTTTTGAAGAAATTTTCCTTTTCTTCGATCGACATAAGTCTACAAGTGATTATAATGCGAGCTGACAGGTCGCGCCATGCTCGGGCAGAAGACATGCTGTCGTTGAAAGAAAGAGCTTTGTCTTTTCTTGATAGAATAGATATAGAATCGCCATTTTAAGCCTGCAGCAGGTATCATTTTGTCATAAGTCACAGTTTTACCACGTTCGTGATAGCGAGCTATCTCCTAACATTGTGTTCAGCTTCCAGTGTAATCTGTTGAAGCTTAGCCCTTAGTCTGGTAATAAGTATTATTATCCTACTATCATTCTAATAGCATGGTAGGTTACTTTTTATACGGGTGTGGATCCCCAGAGGGAATGTAAGGAATATAATAATAGAAAATAAAGTGTCACTTACGCCCATTATCAGTAGACAGCTTCATCTTCTCCAGCAGTGTGGTGTCGCGATCGTTGTAGATGAGGACAGCGGTCGCGTTTGCACGCCATGCATTTTGCACCTGAAATGCAACCAAAATATTTGTTATAGAAATGAATCTTGTTCCCACAGAATTCGGATGGCACCGTTGGCGGACGTTAATGAATACTTAAAAAGAGTGTTCTGAGGCTAACTTCATCAGTGTAGTAGAATTCTGAATCTGCCTGCCATGCCGGAGGTGGCGGGTGAGATTCCCGATTATGTCAAACATTTATGGTGTGCATGAACATGGGTGTTTAACTAAGTCTAGGTGTTCCTATTTATAATATGTATGTATTTACAAAGGAAAAGTATAGAAGTTTGTTTATCAGACCCATAGTACAAGCTCTGCTTAGTTTGGGACTAAATGACGTTGTGTGAATGTGTGAGGAATATAATATATAGGGTGTTACAAAACTAGTGCACCATATTTTCACAGGTTATCTAGTACATGCTAAGGATCATGTTTACCACAAAAGAAGTTGAAAGGCCAAGGGGTCAAGCGACTGTGAAAGTAAATTTAATAAAATATGTTGTTTTTTTCTAAATTTTTTTTTTGGTAAACATGATCCTTAGCATGTTCTAGATGACCTGTAAAAACATGGTGCACTAGTTTTGTTACACCCTGTATATTAAAAAGTTTATATATTCACTCAACAAACTTGTCAGGAGCCAAGCTCCCAATAGTCCCAGCACAAGAAAAGCCTTAACGAATTCAGTTTATCATGTCGACATTTATCCCCGTATTGTGCATAGCAAGTTGGATCATACCTGGTCTGACCGCTTCATTTCCTAGAGCCTTTCACTAAGCGGGACGAATTGATATTGTTGCTTCTAAACCTGTCTTTATCGATATAATATGATATAAAGCTTATTAAGTAATATTGCCGTATCTTTTAACTTAGTAACAAATGTCTATGTATTAGCTATTTGAAACGAAAATAAAGTCCCCATAACTAGTATATCTCATTTAAAACCCAGATTTTTCTCATTTTCCCATGGTTTTAAAGTACAGACGCCAGCACATGAAGCTATTACAATCAGTCGATTTGTCGCTGGTATATGGTTCAAAGTTGATCAATTTAACAGTGTCGGATAGATTGTTGTGCTGGCGTCTGTACATATTGTGGACATTACGTCACTGAGGACTTGTTATTTAACTCTTTACTTAACTACGGTAAGCACCAAACTGAATTTTAACTAAATTATTATTCTTTCAGTTATACACAAAACCATTAATGGGATTTTTGTTCAACTCTTGATCTTATCATCGTTAACGTATCCAAGAGAGACGTGTGTCGGCAATGCAAAAAAAATACATACAAAAACAATTCTGGTAATTTACATGATTTTACACAAAAAAAAAACACATGATTGACGTTGCGATGTATTGCTGAACTTCGCTCGCAATTCCGCAGCAACATATGTATGTATATGTATATTATCTTAAATATCACACCAAATGACAGCATTAATCTTAATTTAGAAAGGAAGTTATATGTGAACAAATAAGAATGTGAACAAATGTTATCATTGTGTATGTTAGGTAATAAGCGAGATGATAACGAATAGTATCAAATTTCGTTTGAGAATTACGATTTTTTTTTTCTCTCCTGTCTTCTGACGAATGCGCTTTCGATTTTATCAATTGGAAATTTCTGAGTAGCAGTTATAAACCCCTTTGTTTCGCGGGAAATCTTCAAATGACCTCCCACGCTGCAGGTGCAACAGGAGAGTGTCTGACTAATTGAAACTCACTATGTCTCTTCTACAGGCTTAGCATGGCAACCGTAAAAACAAGTTTTGTCTACCGGAGAATGGTGGTCTAAGATTCCTTTTGACACGTAAAAAAGAAATTTTTATTTTCTTCGATCGACATAAATCTACAAGTGATTATATGTGAGTTGACAGGTCGCGCCATGCTCGGGCAGAAGACATGTTGACATTGACAGAAAGAACTTTGTCTTTTCTTGATAGAATAGACATAGAATCGCCATGCTAAGCCTGCTGGATGTCCCTGTGTGCCAGGGCCACAGTAACTCTTGCGAACAACCCGCAGCCCTAGCAGGCCTTGGCCTTACTGCTCTCCTCAGAAGTTACAAGTTACGTTATAAATCTCCTTGGTTGGCTTGGCTTGTTTCCTATTACATTCAACCTGCCACTGATTCGTATGTATCCAATAGATACAGCTACCTACAATTAACTTTTTACTGCAACCTATCGGTGCATCTTAGCCGAAGAGATAACTCTGAGAATTGAGCGGTATCCAACGATTATTGCGGTACACACTAGTTTTTATATGCATTTTAATAATGCATTAGTGCAATTCTATTGCAACAAGAAATATTGGCTTCTTAATTAAAGATAGCTATCTCTAAGTAAAACAATGGGACTGTCGAAGGCTAGGCAAAACATCAACCTTTCGACGTCGTTTAGAAGTATTTTATCAAGGATCGAGGAAGCAATCATTTTATCTGACCGTACTTTCATATTACAAAGCCATTTTCACACGCAAATCGCTATAGTATGATAAAAAAACAATAAAGCTTAATATACACATCTAATAATGCAATGACTACCGGTTGACATTCACATAATAACTCGAAATAATCCCAAAAAAGTACTATTATCATTATATTGAAGTCTCCAAGCCAGTCTCGACACTTCATATTCGGCTATATTTTGCTTGTAATATCAGCTGCTATCGCTTTATCGTTATGTATTTTATGCGAATATAATCCCAGAGCCTTATCCCCTGATAAAGGAGTTTATTTGTTTTTAGGGTTCCGTATCTAAAGAGTAAAATCTTTATTTTGGACTTTATTACTTAGACTTGGGTGTCCCTACTGTCCATCTGTAACTATGTTGAATATTGGAATAAAATTATATAATTTTAGTGCACTATACATAGAATCATGTTTCTTAATTTCATACAATCAAATTGCCATATTAATTAAAACATGTAAATATTTGACAGTTATTTGCGATGTTGCCAACTGTTAAAATACGCCCTCTTAATTTTAATCAACGTCACCATAATATTTTACATTGTCACAATCCGGGGAACACCGCGCACAAAAGCTAGTTAAAACATAAGACTTATGTTGTATTGTCAAGTCATCTACTTATATCACCAGCTAATATTACCGTTGAGTCGGGTCGCCTGGGAATGACACCTTCATTATAGCGTCTAGGTCTTAGGGTATCAGTCTAGACTAGACTGGCATGTACCTACGTTTGATCTGCTATTGACTTACAGTCATTAGTAATGTGAGACTACGTGTGTTTATTTCTGAAGGATCGTATGTTTGACTATACCTACTTCACACTATGTACTATGTATGGTACAGTTTTGTCTACATTGAAGGGTTCCGTGGTGTTGCTATGTTTGAAAATGAGGAGTTATACTCACGGATTTTAAAATACTTACCTACGTATAATATAATAAGTAAATCTTCAAAGTTTTTTGTATATTATGATTACTACATCAATAAAATCGTTGTAATATTAATATCGGGACACCTTTTCCACAGGGTTGGTTAGCCCCAACGCAAGCTTTGACTAGTTTATGGCTAGCTTATTGACACACTTGATAAACTACTTATATTTTACATGTGTACATGTTATAATACCCAGACCACAGCCAAGAAGCATGACAATCGCATAAATGTCGACCGTACCGGGAATCGAACCCAGGACCCTGAGTTCAACAGTCTGGCATGGTGACCATTACGCTAACGGTGTCTTCAAAATAAGAAATAAATATGTTTATGTACGGTTTCCATAGCAACCCTCAGTGATATTTAAAACTAATATGCATTATTGCATGATACCCACTTCGCTAACGACTGTCGCAGCATTTCAACTAATTGCATTAGCATCAGTGAAGACCCACCTTCTTTAGGTACACACATCTGTTTATTTATATGTACTCGTTATAAATTAACCTACTCTGCATTACCAAATATGGATTTTTTTACTGTTTAGCCATTCACCTAGCACCTACCACCATCTGCGTTACGTAGACGATAATGATTGTTATATAACTCCTAAACTGGATTTGACTTTTATTGCAGCAATAGTGCATCGACTAGATTTAGACATAGGTAAATAAAATCTGATAGAATTTGCATAAGCAGATTGACATTAAGTTATAAAAATAAACGATATCTGTAGATCGGTTTACGCTAAGCTGTAATTCTAGATGGAATCAAAACATGATATCCTAAGACGGGTCAGCTTAGGAATTCAGTCTTCAAGCATCCCACGTAAAAATAAACTGCTTATAAGCTTCGTATCACAGGTATGCCCACATACTGACCAATGGTTCTTCAAAAGAAAAATATTTTGATTTTGTGCACAGGATTAACCTTAAAATTGACTATTTTTTCGTGGGAAATCATCAAATAACCCCTCCTGCTGTGTGTGCAGCTGGAGGGAGTGTCAGACTTTTACTGACTAAAACCCAATTTATTCCTTCTGGAGGCCAGGGCCACAGTAACTCTTACAAACAACCAGCAGCCCCGGCAGGCCTTAAAATTGTCTTACCTTGATTTCAAAATTGCAGCTGCCTCTTCTAATGACCGCGACCCAGGGCTCGGTGGGCAGGGGGTCGTTTGGCGCAGAGGCGGAAAGTAACGGCCAAGTGCAGCCGGTGTGATCCCTCTCTCCTCCCGCGCCTTTCGCGCGCACGTGCACCGCGATCCCGCGGGAAGACCCGATGAAGCCTTCTCCGTATTTACCCGACTGGAAAGAAGAATATTTATTTCATTATTAGGAAGTTCTGGTAAAAAATAAATAATGCAACTTATAATATCACTTCTACCAACTGAAGACCTAAAGTATGACCGAATTCCTCGATAGCAAGTGCAGTTATACATATAATAAGTATTTAGCCCTTAATTTTGCAACGCCAGAAAAAAGGCCCTTAATCTGAAAAATATTATTTATTTAAGTAAAACCTGTAATACCTTTACGAGCAAATAAAGATTTTTTTCAAAGTTATTCGAAAGAAACGACCTACTTACAAATATCTAAGTAGGTGCATCTTGTAAGTGCAAATACTGATATTTAAGAATAAATTACCATATCAAAATAAGCCTTATCTGTAGACAAATAGAGTCCTACTTAGAACTCCTACCTATATGAGACAAGATGGCGATGGCATACCTGTATCCAATTGTTATTCATCGACATTAATTAATACATAACCAAGTACATTAGGCTGCCTTGAGGCGCGGCCATCTGGCTGGCAGCTCGCCAAAGCTAGCCTATAAATTAGCCTAGCTCATGAGATCTTACGAGGCCTAGCGATTTACGAATGTTTGTTTGTTTGCTAACATGACTGAAACATGGAGTTCGCCTGTTTTGTGTGCCTTTGTTGTGTGAAATGTGGTGGCGTTTATGAAGCCCAGTGAGAGTATTAGGAGTGTGGTTTTATTCCTTCATAATTAACCATAAATCTTACATTATATCTTGGCCCGTTTGACGAGTCCTACTAGTTGTGATATAACACAACCCCTTATTATACAACGTGGTTTTAAAAAGTACGGGGTTTAGTGCTCGGTTTGGACCATTTACTTTGTTCAAAATGGTAGTTTAAACCTAGTACAAAATCTGGTACTTTTTAAGAGCACGTTGAATAATAAAGTGGTATAAGTTCACACTTTCCAGATTTCTCTAAAACCTGTGTATGTAAGGAACAATTGAGTATGTAGAACAATTCATATGGAATTTAAGAAAATATTTTGTTACAACTGTGAATCGACTAAAAATCAATCATTATGTGTGGGTGTGATATATCGCTGACATTTCTTAGATTGTGCTGTTTATTTCTGTAAGAAATTGGTATTTGGCATATTGAGTACTATTCACAAACCGTATCGTATCTGGGTACCTATGTCTCAACTATGTATCTTTAATTTGTATGCTAGAATAGGTCCTGAAATCGTTTTCCTTAAATTGATAACCACAACATATTATGATAACAATAATTAAATCGTGTTTTGTTTAAAGCAATAAGATTGTATTCTACGGGTGCTTGTGCACTGTATGTTATTTAGGTAAAACAAGATAACATTAAATTATCTCTATAACTAGTGAGTTATGTTTATCTATTCCTTAAGTAATTAGCAATTTTAATTTTCATAAAAGTTCATATTTTCCTGTTCTTTTTAATCTCTTCTTACTAGCTGTCTCTTCTCTGTATTTAAACTTTTTCTACACCAAGGTAAATGTAAAGTCGCTAGCAAGCTGTCAAATTTTCCCAATCAACTTTGAAGCATAATGCTACAGCGATAAAGTTGATAATCTATTAAGGAAATGTCTGTACATAGTGTTTGTGGTCTTCTATTAGTCAAGCACACATAAAACTGCCCTCTGTTTCATTGTTGTGTATGCTATCTGTTTAGTCTTTGTCGAATCAAAAAAGAAGGTGTTAATTTGAAAGCATTCCAATTTGTGACGTCACAAAATTGTTATAATAACATGGTTTTATAAAGTTTACTAACAAACTTGTTATACACAAGTACTTGAAAGATTCGGCCTTGTTTATTATTAATTTCTTTACGATAAAGACTCAAGCTTATCTAATTGATTGATATAAAACATTCATTGCATCTTTTGTGTCGATATTTACAGATATGTACGTCATAATCACATCAACTAGAAACTTCGTCTGCGTAGAATTACAAAATATCAAAATATTACATTGATTCTTGTTTGACCTGGAATCGAACCCGCACTCTCGTACTTGAAGCTTGAAGTGGTTCTGTCCTAGTGGTTAAAGCACCAGTCTCTTAAGTATGAGTACGGGTTCGATTGCAGGTCAAGGAAGTACCAACGTAACTTTTGTAACTTACATGTGTTTTCTAAATATATCTTGGACAGCAATGATTATGAAGTGTGATGGTCAAAGAGAAATGAGAAAAGACTGATTTCAGTAAGCATGGTAATTATCACTAATTCCTTCTCTGTAGGAGAAGAGTCGCTCTGCAGAAGGACAATACAAAGGCTGACGATGAAGCAGTATAATCATGAAATGTGAAGTTTTGTCCCTGTTACCCATCCTAATATACTATTATAAAGGCGAAAGTTTGTAAGTATGGATGTATGGATGTATGGATGTTTGTTACTCTTTCACGTAAAAACTACTGAATGGATTTGAATGAAACTTTACCACATTATAGCTTATACATCAGAATAACATATAGGCTACTTTTTATCCGGGTATGGAAAGTACTTCCCTCAGAAAGCGGGTGAAACCGCTGGCGGAAGCTAGTATCTAATATATTTATACTAAACTAGAGGTGAAACTTGAAGGCTTAAACTATGACTTTACATTAAAACAAGAGTATTTTTTATGTAGATAGATGTTCCAATAGCTCTAATTTCAGTATGAACACTTGAAACGGATTTGTCTAAAGACGAACTAACACCAACGCCACAAAAAAAAACTCGTAGTTCGCGACGGGACTTAAAAGAAAAAGTTGCTTATAGTTTGTTGTACATTTTAAAACAAATAAGCAAATAATTCACGGTCACTATTCTATGGCTTCAGTAATCAGTCAACTAGAACTGCATGTCTTCGATATCAGAAGTCAGTTTGCTGAATGCAAAACTCCGACAGAGCATAGATAGTGGTTAATTACGAAGTTGGCACTGGCAGGGAAACTAATTAGCGCTAATTATACAGTTCTCTAGAGGACAGAGAACCTTCGTGACTTGCGGAACCTCAAGCTTAAAATGTCTGGCAGGCAAAAGGAAATTGGCGTATTTGCTAGTTGGGGGAAAATATCAATTATTACGCTGAAGGAAAACCCTTCAGGGCCTTGTGCGAAATTATTTATTTACTAAAATATCGTTAAACTTTGACCTCACTAAGTGTGTTTGTTTGTTACGCTTTGAACGCTAAAATGGCTGAACAGACTATGATGACATTTGGCGTAGAAACAAGTGGTAAGTTAGGCTACTTTTTATGTAGGTGCACGATGCAGTTCTGGACGAAAATCTAGAAAAATAAGGTTGTAGCAGCGAATTGTAAGTTCAAGGCGAACACTTAGAATTTTAAAATGATTGCCAACTTTTTTCAGTAGTTCTTTAATTGCTAGAGCTGCTTAAAAAAAGGTTAACACAAAACGTAAAACGTGATATTTATATCCGAAACTTCGTTATGTAGGTACGAGACTTATCATATTAATTTTAACGTTGCAAACGTGTATTGTAATTGGCATGACGTAAAACTAAAATTAATAACAACCGGTTCACTATTTTTTTCTCGTGTTAAAACCTTTTATTTATTTTTAGTAAAGGCTATTAGGCAGGTGTTTTATTTTTCAAATTGAAATTGGGCACACAAAGGGCTCTAGAGGGAACCAAAGTGGGTTTAAGTCAGTAAAAGTTTGACTCTCCCTCCAACTGCACCCACAGAGCTACAAAAAGGAGCCTGAGTTATTTTAGCCCATGTATTCTGTTGATAAACATTCGGCTTATCAATGAATGATGAAATGGAGACACTTATCTATTGAATAAAGTACGTTGTAAATGCTGCTTAAAACAATAAGATTTTTTTTACAACTCACTGCGTCCAATTTCATCGAAGATCATGGAGCCAGATTTACTCTCAGCTGGTCCCTTTTGAGTCTAAACAAATCATAGTCAATTATATTAAGCAAACTTATACTAGGTATAAAGTACTATAGTTTATATGTCTTTTGACGGTTGCAATCAACCAAGTGATATGCGTAGGTCGGACTAGTTTCCAGGATATCGCTGTAAAGGTGACCACGGTCCGAGTGGGTGTCGGGACTAGTTGATTGGACCGCATTCATTACTAAGATTCGCGAACTCAGCTTGATTGGCGGTTGGTTTGTTAATTGTTTGCGGTTATTTTAGGGACGTATTTATAGATTGAATGGATGGATACTAATTAGAATAATATTCCGCTTGCATGTAAAATGTGCGGATTATTTTTCAACTCACTTCAGGAGCGATAATTTTATATTAACTAATACCTATTTTATTTCATTTTGTCGATGCTAGAAAATAGGAATGCGACCTCCTTACGTACTAATTAGCAGCGCGATTTGACAGATTAACGTTTGTCACAATTGCGTCTACGATCGTTCAGACGGCAGCACATCAAGTTACCCGAAACTTTCAAATTTTCCTAATATGAACAATATGTTCCAGTGATAAAGTTGAAAATATATTAAGGAAATTTAACATATTGTAGTAGCTTGATGTGCTGATTACATTCGTTCTTGTAAAACAATAACACTTGTGGTGGATAAAATATTTTTATTTTTCTCGAAAATTGTATTTATTCTTCTAAATATCCAACAGCTTGTTATCCCCCTTTCTAAAAAACAACATCAAAAATAAGTAGCCACTAGGTATATGAGAGCTTGCCTCAACTACCTGAATGTTCTTATTAAATTCGATACACCGGATACGCTAGTGACGTAATCGATAGTCGCGTATTATGTCGATAACGATTATTGCAATATCGAATAGGAAATAGTAAGCGCACAAGTAGAGTATAATCCATTGATTACGTTCGAGTAACTCGAGCGAGACGGAAAGGAAGTGCGAAATTAGAAAAACTGTGAACGAACATTAAGTAATGTGTTAATGTAAGTACACATCAATCTACTACAATCTGTCAAATTTTCGTAATAGATTTTCAACTTTATCGCTGAAGCACATGGTTCAAAGTTGATTGGGAAAATTTGTCAGTTTCGAGTAGCAAACACTGACTTAATTTATTAATTAATCAAGATTGTTCAGGTTATTAAAAATAAATTAACAATAAAACAAAAAACTTAAAAAAAAAACAATCGCACCGAAAAGTGCCACAGACTAATGATCCGTAAGATCAGATACAGCCAGTTACGATAACATTTTATTTCAATTATGTTACGTTTGACAGATCTAATCATATCGAAGTCTGCGAAAAATAAAGTCACATTATCAAACAAAACATTAATAAAGGTCATTAACCTTGTAATCAGGTGCAATATTCTTCAATTTGCAAATTAGGCCAGCACATCAAGCTACTGAAACCTAAAATTTAATAGCTTTTCAACTTTATCGTTGAGACATATGGTTCAAAGTTGATTGGGAAAATTTTACAGTTTCGAGTAGCTTGATGTGCTGGCATCTATACGTCAATCCTGACTTCCTCGTTATTTTATACAGCCTTCACTTTAAGTTCACGCTTGTTCTACTGTCTAGACTTATCCAACAAACGAAACAGCCTACATTATTTATTATTAAGGATTCCTTTACTACAACTGTCCTGGGTATCTCAGGGTTTGTATGTCGCGTGACATCGCCTGTCCTTTGGGACCAGGGACGATGTTTAAAGCTACTCGGTTCCCCAGGGAGTGGGTTTATTCTCTGTATAACTTCCTTGTTCCAGCTTAAAACATGTACTTTTTAGTTACAAACGAAACATAGGAAAATGGTCTGAATAAGCCAGTTGTTAGGGGACTAATACATAAATAAATTTTAGGGGTTCCGTAAGTCCAAAGGAGAAATAAACGGAACCCTTATAAGATTACGTCATTCTGTCTATAAAGACCCTTTAAAATCACAAGTAGAAGACAAAATCTAAAAACTACACATTTGTAACAAAATCTTTAAAAACAGAGCTATTAGTTCCAATGGGGCATCAAATTTGATTTTCCTACACATTTTTTTTTAATCCAGACGTCGAGTTCCCGAGGTGATTGACCTTTAAATGAATTATTCTGGACCTATCTCAATTACATTAATATTTCAACTTAAATCTTTGCGAATTTCGTTAGAACGACTGACGTTTCATGGTTCTCAGTTAATTGAGTCCATGACGAATCTATTATAAGGCCAGTGGTAGAGCTAAAATCGTTCAATACCTTAATACTTAGGCATCGATTGTAAACCGGTTTATAATCGAATACACAATTACTAATACAGATCAAGGCTATGTTATTGTGTCAATCACATCACTATTAAGTCAGTGTGCTTAGTATTATGATATGTTAGTAACACGAAAAGTAGAAACAGTTAAGTGACTAATATATACGAGACAATTTTATTGTAGGTTATGACTTTGGGAACAATCTCAAATGATTAATCAATCATGAATATACGGAATAGATAAGCAGAGAAAGGAGGAACTCTTGGCTTAGTAAGGTTAAGCAACGCTAGGCGCGGTCGGTCCGTGGTGACCATCTTGTCATGACGAGTCCTCCGTGTTTCGGAAGACACGTTGATTTGGCTGTCATTTGTACATCTTTGGCAGTCGTTAGGGTAGTGAAAGCCAGAAAGTCTGACAACCAGTCTTACCAAGGGGTATCGGATTGCCCAGGCAACTGGGTTGAGGAGATCAGATAGGCAGTCGCTCCACGCAAAACACTGGTACTAAGCTACATCTGGTTTAGACTGGAAGCCAAGTTCCAGCTTCGGAAAAGGCCTATTTGGTTATAGAACTATATTTGGTTAAAGAACTAGGTAGAATTGCATAAAATGAACCACCAAATACTTAATACCATTTTTATTGCCTACGTGACGAAGACTTAAGCATCACGATTTAAGACACAGATTGATCTTTTAATTGGTTAATTAATACGAAAATAACAATTAAGGAGTTAACTTGTTAATTCGATAACATTCGTTAGTCTTAAGCTGGGCTGTATTGAAATATGTACGTTGTTTTTTTCAGCTTCTACGATAAATTAATGGCGTTATTTCCGCGGTAGTAAAAGTCATGGCCGGTTTTTGGATTCAGAACCAACGATAAGAAAATTATAAAAAAGTTTTAAAATGTCAAAATAAAATATGTTATCAACCTTTTTTGTGTTGACAATTGACACCAAATAAAACATTATTTTTAATTTTTAAGCAATTATTTCTAGTGTTCTTATTTCAAACAATGTTTTTTCCTTTTTTACTATATGAAACCGTATTCAATGTAATATTTGTTTGTTTTCGTTAATTCTAAATTCAAACCGGGTGATATTTCTTGTTGACCTCCGACGTAAGAAGGGGTGTTATAAGTTTGACCGTTGTGTGTCTGTCTATGGCAAAGTAGCTCTTAAACGGATGTACCTACCGATTTAGCTGCGGTTTTTTCCATTCAAAATAATCTTTTAATAAATTAAATTGATATTCAATCTCATAAATAAAGTAATTGTGTTTTGATCATATTCGTGACAGGCTACATAATTTTAATCCTTGTAAATTGGTACAGGTTTAGTTATTCATAGAACTGACATATTTTTGTAAAACATATTCGTTACATAATAATGTAAATATGTTATATAACTCAGTGACAAAAATATTTGTACATACATTATAATATACAAACGAATTAAGTAAGATAAGTATGCATATGATAGGCTATAAACTCAGTGTAGATGTCCGCAGATGGCAGCACTTTAGCGGATATATATTTTGTGTATTCGGTGCTTAATTTCGTAAATAAAACTAAAACAGTAATGTTTTGTATTAAAATAAACTCATTCAATTGTAATACCTGTGTTGCTGGGGAGTATGTTCATCACCGCTTCTTCCTTCCAGTCATAATACTAGGGAGTGATGAATGAAAGAGCGGTAATCTTTTGGGTGTGCAGTCCTTGTCTAACGTTTTAATTAGCCCATTAATAATAAACCATTTCACCTTAGACTTTGACCCTTACATTTCTGAACAATCAATCCCACAAAGAAAATTACCACGCACGTGGAACAGAGCGCGCCCTTGACGTTGCGTCGTGGAACAGAGCGAGGCGTCTGTCGAAGCTATTCTTCTGTTTTTTACGGTAAAAATTGTCTGTCATAATATTCGTGTTTAGTAAATGCTGTAACGTTCTTTTTGTTGTTTTATTCTTATTAATTAATTTTACATGTTTTCGTCGCAAAATTTTACATATTGCATACGATCCCCTACCGTTCACACTGACTAAAACCCACTATGTCCCTTCTGGAGGTCTCCGTGTGCCAGGACTATGGTAACTTTTGCTCACAATAAAAATGACACCTGACGTCATAAAGAGTAAAAGCGTCAAGTATGCAACAATTTGTTTGGACCATACGGACGATTCTCCGCGAAATTCAAGAGGAAATGACGTAATTTGGCTGCGATCTGAAGAAATTGTGTCATAGGAATGTGGCCGTGATTTTCGCGTTATTATTGTTAAATCAACAAGATGCGATAATTATTTGCACATTACTTTGCACTTACGTTATGGTTATCAGCTGTAACGTTTAAGTGTAAAGTACATAATAATGTACCTGTTATATTATCTGACGTATCTCCGGTGTAAAGGTCGACTGATAATCATCAAGTGTGTGGTTTTGATTCACAGCGATGGTGATATCCCTGCCGGGGCTGCGAGTTGTTCGCAAGAGTTACCGTTGCCCAGGCACACAAAGACCTACACAAGGAACATAGTGGGTTTAAGTTACTAAGAATCTGACAATCCCTCTAACTGCATCGAAAGGAAGGTTCATTTGATGATTACCTATGAGAAAAAAAAAAAGTACATATGGTGGAAAAAGGAATTCCTCAAAAGCAGTTGGAGTTAGACGCTTAAATCTACCGATTTTGATTGGTCAGGAATATTTTCGCTTTTTCTTTTTAAATGATATAATGTACAGATTACCTATGTACAGATGCCAGCACTAATTAGCACTTTCTTTAATAGGTTTTTAACTTAACCACTGAAATCTATGGTTCAAAATTGATTGAGGAAATTTGACAGTTTCTGGTAGCTTGATAATTTTATGATTGACTCATAAACCTATTTACGAGAATAATAAGTATCTGCTGAATCATAAGATAGTGAAAACTAATATTTATGATAAATACTTAGCGTTTTATTTAATGAAGATTACTGTAAGTTGTGTAATTTTCCTCGAAATAGGAAAATTATGAACTGATAAATAAAGTTAGTTTTTCCTACTATATAAGAAAGATCATTCCGCGAAATTAAACAGGAATAAGGAAAGTGCCTTATTCAATTCATGAAATCTAGATTCTTCTATTTCAGTAAGTCTAAAATCACTTGGTCACGCGTGAACGGCTGGACCGATTTCACTTTTTTTTTTGTACTGGCGAAGGTAAGGGAGAAAAATTGCTGGAAGAAATTAAGAACACTTATTGAAACAAATCAGAATAACACGCGGGCTACTTTATGTCGCGAAACTCGACATCCACGCGGGCGACCGCTAATTTGAAATGAAAATATAATCATCATCTCCCGAGCCTTTTCCTAACACAACACAACAACTGAGTACCAGTGTTTTACAAGGAGCGACTGCCTAACTGACCTCCTCAACCCAGTTATCCGGGCATCCCAATACCCCTTGTAGACTGGCATCAGACGGGTACCCGTAGTACGGGTAGTCTGTGGTAGCCTGTAGCGACCGCCAAGGATGTTCAAATGAAAATATAATATGGGTTTAAAATTGAATAAAACGAACTCAAAATATATATAATTTAAATGATTATGACATTACACCAATTAAAACATTCCAAACGTAATTAATTCGGCCCGGCAAATATTTACACTGTTCAATTTATTAAATAATTAGTCTAAATTACAATTGCTAATAAATTTCACCTGAACTTGGCTTGATATCGACCGTAATTATGAATTACTGGTCACAATTAACTGTCTTTGAACGTAATTAGTATTTTATTGAAGGATTTCTAATTAAATCAATTGTTCAGAGCCAAGTAATTAAACGGTTGTTGTTAATGAATACGGATAAAAGACCATACCTTTTTCGGAACGAGAAAAATTTCATACATTTTAGTTCCTTCATTTAGGTTAAGTTTTTATAAAAAATATTTTGTTATTATTTTAAATTTTAATGTATGTTTGTGTAATTCTTATGTGTATCTTATGGTTTGAAATGCATGGAATAAAGAATATTTATTTTAATTTAATATTTTTGCTGATGCGCGCATTACAAAAAACGACTAAGTAACTAATATTAATATTGGGAAAACTTCTTATTTTATTTCAACTCAAGTTTACTGGATTCTTTGTCCCGTCGAGTGCAAACACTAGTTGCAAAACAACGGAGCAACTCACATGGCCCTCAATCCTCAGTACGTAGGACAAGCAGATTAAAGTCTCCATTACAAAAGAAAAACAAGTGAGGTCTGTTTACTTCAGCGAGAAGTGACACAGGTCTCACAAACCTTGGGCTCTGATGTTTATTCAACAGGCACAACACCGCATCCGCGATACCATAACCAAATTTAAAATAACAAGTCAAGACGAACCGAGAATATCTTATGGAATGTTGTAGTTGACACCTCTTATTGAAGCAACAGTTGATTAAGGTTTGTATTATATAAACAAAGGAGGGTACGGAAATATTTGATGTTCGTATAGGTACACTCACAGATAGATAGGTATACGGTTATCTGATAACTTTGAAATCTTTCTATATGATTATTATAAACTCTACGGTACTGAGTTCAGGGTTGAGGTTTAGACAAATATCCGTGAATTTACTAGGACTTTTTCCTACATTGATATTAATTTGATGTTAGTTACACAGCTACTACATCACCACAAGGCTTAGCGTTCTTTACATTCAAAAGTTATTGCAATTCTTAAATGGAGTCCTAATAAGCTTACACGCATGCGTTAAGCTCTAATGGCGAAATAACTGTCTCTTCTGATTGTAAGAATTACAATGCTGCTAGATTGAATAGATTAAAAGATTTTTCTGCCAGATGCATATGCAATAAGTCCCAGAATATGAAGTGGCAGTTTGCAACGGTGAGTAGTAATATAATTTTCATGTGAATTGATATGTGAAGACAAATGAATGACGGATTTTTCAGTAACGTACGCATTTCGAAATATTTGTGGAAAATATATCAATATTGGTAGGAGATTCCGTAAACAAGTCCAATATACGTGTATTTGTATAATGTCTGTGTACAAAATGCAAAAATGTTTGCCTATTCTATTGAAATCAAACACGAAAATACTTTTATTTTCAGGCTATATAATATCGGCCGGGTGAAATAAACAACATTATTTACAACTGTACTTATTTTATTAACTTAAACCATTTTTTGGGAAATCATTAAATGACCCCTCCTAGCGTGGGTGCAACTGGAAGGAGTGTAAGACGTTTGCAGACTAAAACCCACTTTTTTTTCCATTTGGAGGTGTTTCCTCGGTAGTGTCGCAGAAATTCTTGTGATCATCAACCCGCATCCCCGATAGACCTTGGTCCTATGGGACTCATCCAATTAATTTATTCCTGCACTTTAGATTAGTTAATGTTTCCATTCTAGAAGGTAAAAGAGGGTCATCCATCGAGGGTTCATACCTGTATTTTGTCAAAAAGCAAAATTTAGAGGGAATTTTCAAGTATACGAGTACAATCGAATGACTGCTATCTTTCGAAGACATGGCTCATTGTCACATTGACGTTTTATAACAGCAATACTTGTTTTACAGCACATTATGATAAACAGTCACTTAGATAAGCACTAGTGCTGATAACAATCAGACGGTTGACATTAGCACTCAAATGACGATATTGAATATAGATTAGAAATTGCAATAATTCATAACAAATATCCGTAAATTGCATTTAAAGACAAATTAATTATAGAGGAAACACAGATAATGGTTCTGAAGGTAAAGTGTAATTTACAGGCATATAGTATTTAGGTCCTCAAATAGGCAGGAGGTCAGATAGGCAGTCGTTCCTTGGTTAAACACTGGAACTCAGCTGAATCCGGTTAAACTGGAAGCCGACCTCAACATAGTTGGGAAAAAGCTCGGGAGATGATGATTTTTAGATCCTCAAAGAAAATTTTGCAACATCAGAGGGGCCCTAAAGGGCCCAGGCCTGCCAGTTGGCGGGTTGCTTGCTAGTGTTACCGTGGCCATGGCACACAAGGACCTCTGAGAAGTAATATAGTGAATTTTAGTCAATAAGAGTCTGATACTCCCTCCAGTTGCACCCTCAACGAGAGAAGTAATTTGATGATTTCCCACGAAAAAAAAACTTATATTTAGTGCATCCTTATAAGGCGGTGATTCTACTCTTAGACCAGCCCTCAGCTTAGGCACCTAATTCAACCCGACTCATAAATTATATAATATTTTTTCTATATAATTTGGTATTATACTCTCATCGTAATTTAGGCTTCAATTAATTAAGATTCAAGAATTAATAGCAGCAAGAAGACTGGTTCTCGATTATTTACATAGATGCAAGTTGCACAATCCGAGATCAATCCCGTTGATAAGTAGCCGTACACAAAGAAATAAACAGCAAACTTGTTTAACGGTTATTTATAAGGTCGGAGTCTTATAATATATTCTGCACACGAAAACCATTAAAGTCCTATACTTTATATCAGTAGGTAATGGTGGAACACGTTAGCTTGTGTCTTGGATGTAACGAACATCCACGCTCATCGTAAATTAACTGAATTAATTGAAAATTGACACAAAAATTTTACAAGAGGTTTGTACCTACGAGAAATTGTTTATCCTTGAACTTTATCGTATAAGCTATGGTTCAAAGTTGACTGGGGAAATTTGACAGTTTCGGATAGCTTGATGTGCTGTCGTCTGTACAATTTCCGACATCATCTACATCTAGAAAATATGCATTATTTTATAAGAGAGGCGAACAAAACCACAGGCAAATATTAACTATCTAAAAAGTAACGGTAAGACTAGGCTGCATCTGGGCTAATTACCTGTATGCTCATTATCAATATGTACTTCAAGTATCAATCTATCTTTTATTTAAAATTGTACGAAGATCCGTGTAAGTAGTACTTTACGAACTTGCCGCGAACAGAGTGACAGATAGACTAGATTAATTTTTCATATATGATAGCGATAAGCCTGTACGTACAGAATACACATGCATATGTATATGTCTGGAGATTTTCGTATTATAGATTTTCCCCACATACCTACCTATCAAAAAGCTGTAAATTTTTTGTTGTTTTATATCGTACCTTTAACAAAGGCGATTTATCTACTGCATAAGAACACGTAAAAGATTGATAATGTAAAATATAAATGCAAATGCTATCTAATTATCCTCAGTGTAACCTTAATAAGTAGTGACTTGCGATTGCACTGAATGCTAGATTGTCTCACGACCTGAAAGTGAATCGATGTGTAATGTCCTTATCCGTCCTAGTGTTTTATGCTCATTTATCAGACAAGGCATTGTGTTTACAGAATAATAAATACATAATATACATATTAGATCACCTTTAGGGCCAATGACATATTATTATAATAAAATTGTGGAAAAGTCAAAACTGTACATTGAATATTTAAAAAAAAAAAATTGGGACGTGTCGTAACGTGATCTAAAATCGATATCGAAGCCAAAAATATAGTTTTTAGAATTTTTGTCTCTTTGTCTGTAAGTATGTCCGAGGTAATCTCAAAAAGTACTGCATGTATTTGCTTCAACTTTGGCATGAGTATAACTCTGAGGTCGGGTCAACATATAGGCTACATATTATCACGCTATCACTACGGGGGGAGAGGGGTGAATGTTTAATCATAAAAAACCGCGCGGACGACGTCGCGGGCAACAGCTAGTAAAAAAATAATTTTGAATTAGAACATGGAGTGTTCTCAAGATAAACAAAAGACAATCGTTACAAATTTGAACTATTTTGTATACAAATTGAGACATCTTCAGTAAAGCTTTTCAGTGTCTTATTTGTAGACAATCTCATTTTTATGTATGATCGTATTATGAATAACATCTGCGGAGCGTTTTCTTAACTATGTATGTTTGGGGTCAACTTCCAGTATAACCAACCAGCTGCAGCTAAGTAAGTACAACTGTTTTTTTTTGTTTAACCTCACAATAATAGCAAGGTAGTGGACCTGATATATTGCGTAAGCCTGCCTCTTTGGTCTAGTGGTCGCCAAATTCGATTGCTGTGCACGGGTTCTCAGACCAATATCGCTTTGTTGGTTTTAAGAGACTTTCATATAGCAGCCCGAAGTCTGAAAGATTGATATAACCGTGCATCGGAGAGCACGTAAAAGTCAGTCCTGCCTAGGTCGGGTCGTGTCGGACTGCCGTCCCATCGGACTATGAGAGTGAGGGACTAGTTGGTGCACCTATGTCTACAAATGCTTTTGCCAACTACAAGTCCTGTGCAGCTGGCTGATCTCTTTAGAGAACAGCCGCCATGACCGACAATCGGACTGGACGCCATTATCGTTAAGAACTGTCGTATTCTTCTCAAAGTGCTGTTCATTTTTAACCGACTTCCAAAAAAAGGAGGAGGTTCTCAATTCGGCCGGTATGCTTTTTTTATGTATGTACACCGATTATCAATGACCAAATCAAAATCATGATAAACAAATCGTAAAATAAAGTGCTGACGTACGCGTTCAAACTGTTGGTCACCTCTGAAATACATTACGTATTGCCGTACCGTACGTTCACCGTGATCGTAATGTCAAATAGACGTGTTTCCGCTTCCTTATTTGGGGTATGGATAGACCAACATATACCTACTTGAATTTAAGTTTAAACAACGATTTATACAGTTGAAGAGAAGAAGTTAACTTATCTATAGATAAGTTATGTACAGTTAATCACATGTACCATACCATGACTCATGAACAACACTTGATGTAAGTCTAAGTAGTGACGACTACAAAGCATGCACTCCAAAAAAGGCAACTCATGCAATTATTGACCCTATATCAGTCTGCATACGGCTCAGAGTCCCATCACATATGTATAACATTGTTATGAAATGCGCATGATACACTGTGTATGAATCAGGTAAACGTTTGTTATTTTTAATGGAAACAATACAAATTCCAGTATTTGGTGAGCAATAATGGCTACTTAAAACTAAAGCAACTCAAAAGTCTTCTGTCGCAGCAATTTATGTAAGTGTAAAAGAGATAGTATGATACAGAGCTAGAAGAGCTCGTGGCTAAGTAAAAAGCCACACAGGTCGATCGATCATAAGGTTAAGCAACGCTTGGCGCGGTCAGTCTGTGGATGGGTCTTGTCCTGACGAGTTCCCCCGGCTGTCATTTATGAATCTTTTGGCAGTCGTCACGGGTAGTGAGAAGCCAGAAATTCTGACAACCAGTCTTATCAAGGGGTATCTTGTTACCCAGATAACTAAGTTGAGGAAGTCAGACAGGCAGTCACTCCTCGTTAAACACTGGTACTCAGCTGCATCCGATTAAGACTGGAAGCTGACCCCAACACAGCTTGGGAAAAGACTAGGCAGATGATGATTACAGAGATGGAATGATGTGTGAGCTTTGATAAGGCCTTAAGATAGTTTATCCTGGTTGCTAAAACAGTTCAGCTACTAACAGCATAAAAGGAAAATAGTCTACTAGGCAGCCAAATTGCCGGTTACGGCATAAACAACCATGATATAACCTTACCGTTTGGTATAGCGGTGTTTTCAGAAAGCCTTTGTTCAGTAGCTATTATGTATATAGAGTTTGACTGAAACCGTCACCATATGACTAATTGTTAGTAATTTACGGAAAGAATGACTTAATTTGAATATTAAAACCTTTTTTCAAAAAACACGCCCAAAGCCTCTTTTCTGAACTGTATTAGATAGATTTCAAAGAGAACAGATTATTTTACCTTCATACAATAACTGTTCTCATCCTAGGTTCAACACCTCTATCTTAACCGCGAGTTACAGCGTTAAGACATTTCTAACTTAGTTTACTTAACTAGCGACTGCGCATGACCACTTTACCAGCGGCTTTTTGCCCAACTCTTAACCAGAGATTGAGTATTTTATAAACCTAGTAGTCTCTGCCCACCGTACCGCTTGTATCTGGTCAGAATTACTTTGCGCATCTCAATAAAAAGGCAAGCCTTCTTCGATAAATTGACTATACAAAAGCTATCTAACACTGACATATATATTAAGTATTTTATAAGTGTATTTAGTAACAAGACTGTAATCTGCGTAAATAAATGGAAAAAGAAATCGAAAAACGGATCAGTAGTTTTAGAGATTGAACCAAACTAATTCTTCAGCTTTATAAGATTTAGTATAGATTCTACGATAGCTACGTTTAAGGCGCAGCACTGTAAATATTAATAAATAGAGCGAAAACGGTATAATTAAATAAAATTTGTGTTAAGTCCTTTCCAAATGAAGATGAATGTTATTGGATTACAAGGCCTCAAATTAATTTTAATTAGTGCGTTTTAAAAGTAATTTACTGAAGACCTTTGCTTTATACGACTTAACTCGTTTTCGAATATTCTGGAACTGCATTGGAATTGACGATTTTATCTTGCATTAGGTAGGTACAGACGCCAGCACATCAAGCTACCTGAAACTGTTAATATTTAAAAATCAACTATGAACCATATGCTTCAGCGATAAAGTTAAAAATCTATTAAGGCAATTTGACAAATTGTAGTAGCTTGATATGCTGGCGTCTGTACATGAAAATATTTTTTTTATCTAATAACACCCACATTCCGATTCGATTGCAATCCAATCTTGCAAAACAGAAAAAAAATCTGTCGAAGAAAATTGATTTACGACCAACCCCGTTATTTCCCTTGGGAAGCGTACTAAATTAGAATTTCGATTTATACTGAAAATAGTCGCACACCCACTCAATGTGTTACTAACTCTCAATCAACATTTCAGGTTCTATCATCACGTACCTTTTCTACTTCCGAAAATAGATGACATTTTTCTATTTGGTTATTATTACATCTTCTTTTGAAGATTCGATAAGGATGTGTTTAAGCATGTTTTAGATAAGCATTGTAACATAAGGTTAAAGTAAAGGAACTTTTCTGTCCCTTTTTTGTGGGGTGTCTTCAAATGATCCCTCTCGCTATGTATGCAGCTGGAGAGAGTATCAGCCCTTATGTTCCCTCTAGAGGTCCCTATGCATCAGAGCCACCCAAGTTTTCATACAAGTTTTATTGTAATGCGTAAAAGAAGGCGAGAAGTTCCGCGTCCGTAATGAACTCCGCAGTAAATTAAAGACATATCATATTTGCCAAGAATCGGCAATTTTTTTCTTCATGGAAGGTATATGCCCTGTATTTTTGGAGTACTATCTCTTTTAGATACAAATAGCATCAAAATCTGCTGCTGCATGTCATGGTAGTTCATTTAAGCTTTATAATGAGGTCGGTACCACTAACGTAACTACGTTTTACTTTGAGCGGCGACGTATATTGTGCTCTGAGATGAAATGGAACGAGGGACGTGTTTAGAGTAATTTTATAAACATTTTATTAATAATAGTTATAATTGTGTGTTTTTCACCTCAAGAGGCTCTGTTTGGACGGTTGGATCAAGCGTCTGATGCAGAAAGCTGTACTTCTGGACACGGCGCGCATCGTCAGGAGGTTTCTCTCTGTGGAGCCCTGACCGCCGGTAGCTTGGACCCTGTTCCCAATACCGGTGGGACACTATTTTTATATTTTTAAATGTTTTTTTTTTTATATACAGAATATTTAAAAATGTAATAATATGTTAAATAAATACATAAACAAATTTTTTTTTTTTTTTTAGGTAATAAGGTATATTTTTGTTATTTAAGTAGTGGTTTTACATAATACATATTTACAATTTATTTACAAAAGTTAACTAAAATATTTACACAAAAAAATAATAATTAATAAATGGCATCAAAAAACAAAATAATTGTGTGATTTAAAAATTAAATAGAATCTGTTTTCGATCGCGATTCTAAAGTGGGTGATAGACGGGCGAGCAAGTACGCGTACTTATGGCTCGACGACCTTTTTCGCTCGTGTGTCACCGTAAGTACGCGTACTTTAAAACCGCCGAGTAAGTTCGTCGGCGATCCAACCGGTTTGAAATCTTAGGGCCGAGACGAGCTACGAGTAAGATTTCAAAGAGGTTGGATCGCCGGCGAACTTGCACGGCAATTTTAAAGTACGCGTTTTTAAGGTGACACACAGGCGAAAAAGGTCGCCGAGGCTCAAGTCCGCGTACTTACTCGCACGTCTATCACCCACTTAACGTGTTTTTATATTGGAATTATTATTACTTTTAGCACAAATTATAAATCATTAACCAAATGTATGACACTATAAGTTATTTTAGTATTTAGTAAAAATAACTTATTGTTGATTTGTGTAGCCGTCTATTAGCCCGCAAACGGTGAACGGCACCGGACCGGACCGGAACGAATTGTTGGAAACGCGTAACGTGTTAATTTAGAGTTCCGATTCCAAAATAGAATTTACTTTCAAATATTCACGCATTTTAAATCTTTTAGGAAGTGAATCGTAGTTTTATATCGACCTTAAAGTACTCAATTATACAATCTACGTAATATCTTTCTCTTATTTAGTTTTGCTAATCATCACTGTTCACGGCCAGTCTTCACGGTTGGACCAACAGATTTAAAAATAATTTGGTCTATTATTAATTTTAAATTATTTTTTACATAATATTTTTTTTTTCATTAATTCCTCGTTTTATTTATATAAACTGGCCCTTACGCTGATTAAGTCAAATTCGTTATAATAATGTTGATTACGGATAGCCATTATATACCAGATAAATTAAAAAATGGAACAGAATTTGTATGAAATTATCTGCCATATAAACTATCTGGAACTTATCAGCAACCGTAAAACTGGCCCTTAGACGTTTAAACGCTTTGACAAGACAATAATGACTCAATTTTGTAAAAATAAATACCTCATTATTTTTCCTTTGTCCATATTAATTCAATATCGCTTCAATAGCGAACTTAAACTTACTTTCCTAAGCCCCATCAATCACATTTTGCATTGTTTCGCCTCAGTATACCTTCTGTTTTATTTCCACAATATTCCTTCATAGTTATTAAAATATCCTAAAGACTTATTGTAAACAAAAGTGCCTGTTAACAATAACAGTATGAAAGACCTTTGGCCCGTTTAAGTTTACACTAATCATCATCAGCCTCTTTATTTATTGTCCCACTGCTGGACATAGGCCTCCTCTCACACGGAGAAGGATTGAGCGTTAATCACCACGCTTGCCCAATGCGGGTGATTTCAGACTTTATAGTCCAGGTCTCCTCGAGATGTTTTCCTTCACCTTTAATTAGTCATTGGTGTCTTAGATATACTTAGAAACTACATACTTAGAAAAAATGCATTAGTACTTACACTAATAACAAAGAAAAACTATTGTATTTATTTTATTTCAACACCTGTTATAACAAATATGCAGTTCAGTTGAAAAACAAAAATAAATTGATTCTTACTAACAGGACATGGAAAAACATATTTTCCTTATGCAATTCAATTCAATTGTGATTTCTAATGACACAGTTAATTTCTGTAATCGGTTCTTCGTATATTAATTTTATATTTAAATCTGCATACTTAATTGTATTATTACGTTTAAAATTAAGTCGTATAATAAAAATAATTTATTTCTCAATTACTAAAATCGTATCCTCTTCCTGCAGGCTTAGCATGGCGATTCTATATCTATTCTATCAAGAAAAGACAAAGCTCTTTCTGTCAATGACAACATGTCTTCTGCCCCAGCATGGCACGACTTGTCAACTCGCATATAGTCACTTGTAGACTTATGTCGATCGAAGAAAAGAAAAATTTCTTCAAAAAATGTCAATTGAAATCTTATGTCAATCTGTCACTTATCTGTCATTATGTCCATTCTCCGGTAGACAAAACTTGTTTCTACGGTTACCATGCTGAGCCTGCTGAAAATATTATTCGAAGCGAATTCGTTTCATAAGATACACTGTCAGATACAGTCGCTACAATATTCACAGATAAGAACACCTCCTGACATTTCATAAACCCCTGGTACTTCTATTCGATATTTCAATTACGTTATCAGGTAGTAATAAGTTGAAACAATGCAGTGATGTAACAAGGCTCGGCAAAGTGGGAGGAGCGGGTGTAACAATCAACCGGTGGACATAACAATATACAATGAGTTGCGCCATAACAGCTACTGTTAAAACGCATGCATAATTGTAATTACTGCTACTCGTGTGTGCTAACTGAAACGGTTATTAACTGGTGAGAAGGTGGTCAATTGACCACGGTGAGGTCTGGTTATCGGGTGTTCGTGATTTAATTTAAACCTAGTTTAGCCAATTGTAATGACGTCAAGAGCGATTGTCAGCCGTGGCGGTATTCTCTCTACGGAAATCAGCCAGTTGTTCAGGACATATTAATTGCATAAGCATTCAAACTCAAAATCATTTATTCAAACTTGGCTGTAAAACAGCACTTTTTGAACGTAAAAAATTACAAACGACAGCCCTCAAAACGCCCACCCTTCACCACTTCCTATGTGTTTTTGCTGGGAAGAAGAAATGGCGCAACAAACTCCCCAGCAATAATCCCCATTAGCGCAGATACGGACGGTGCACTCCCCATTCCATCACTCCCATAGTCCGATAACCAGAAATACCTCATAAAATTTATCCTAACACGTATTAATATTAAAGCTAGACTCATACGTAGGGGAGTCTATAATGCGCGGTGACCTACTTGTGTCTTTTGGAACAAATTTGCCCTTTGCATCACAAACTTAACTCCGCAGTCTGAATTATACATGTCTAAAATCCCTTTGAAGCTTAATTAAAATTAATTCACCGTATATAATTATAGGGATGTTATTTGAAACCTTAGAGAAAACATTTCCATTCAAAAAGGTTGGGGTCCTAATTATTCGGCCAGTGGAAAGCATTGAAATGTTAAAGCCAAGTTCGTGAATAAGTTTGATGGACGAGTCAAATTTTGGAGTTATTGAAAGCAACGCAACGAAACTTTATAAAGATGGATGGGATATATATAGGGATTCATTACATAATTTGAAGAAAAAAAAAAAAACAGATCCCTCCGAAGAAGTATAATAAGTGTAACGATGAAACAGTAGATACTCTTACAAGATCTGACATCATTCCTTTTGATGGAGACAGAACTCAAATCTTGGAACCAGACTGAGGCTATTCTGCAAAATTTCACCCAACTGCGCACCACGGGTTTTCCCAAATCAGAGAAGTCTTAACACCCAATTGTTAAATACGGTACGTTACAATATTATTAGAAGCGCAAATAAACATCTAAATATGCGTATTAACAGATGTCACCTTATTAAGGCCAATACAAGAGGGCATCAACTTCGTGACGTGGGCAATAAGCTAATTGTAACATAAATATATTTAGTCCTGAAGGGGTCTCACAGGCTAATTTTTTGGCACGCCTTCATAATAAATACATAATTAGGTGCGGTCGGAAAACATCCATCAATGATGTGGGCTGAAAATTACGATTGAACGCAGAAATTTGGCAGAATAGCTGCTATTCATAAAAAGTATCACTTGAAAATGTACGAGTATTCGTCGGCAGTGCTTCAGCCAAGTTCTTGCAACTATTAATAAGTAGGAATAAATCATCTTCATGTCCTTAGTTACAATTAAAATACGAGTGAAGCCCAGTCCATTATATTATAATCCAAACCTGTAGTATTCTATTAAATAACTTTTGTTATGGAGTTAGAGTGGAAAAGGTATGGAAGACATGCCGCGCCGAGTCCAAATAATAATAAATTGGGATTAGGAGACATGATGTATGATGAAGTGAAATCTGAGGAAGTAAATAAAACTTTATTTTCTACGCTTTGGGAAACGAATGACACCACACAAAAACCAGTGATAAAAATTTTAAAAGTCCGCCACATTCCTGCATATCCCTCCTCATCCATGTATTTTAACAGTCCCCTGCTTATCTGCTTATCCAGCCTCCATTTCCCCCCCTAGATTTCGCTTTCCAATTAAAATGACTGTAAAAAATGGATGATGATGCTGATGCGTCTTTGTGAAGCCAGATTGCATGTCATTCTGCACTTAAAAATGGATGCATTCCAGAGGACAATTCGTGCGCATTGATTCTTTTTTACTTGCGATGTTTTACTGTTGCCAAGTAATTCAGTTAGAGCGCTAATAGCGTGATTTGGGTCAGTATTTGCTTTATCACAATTGTAAACAACGCGAACGGTGTTTACGCGAATAACTGTTACTTATCTGGGTGTTAATCTTTGCCAGTTTAGGAGTTTATCGTTTTGCCAAATTTTTATAGTCTGATGATAATTTGTAGGCTTGTTATGAATTTTTTGAGTGAGATAATAAGCAGTGACTTGTATGACAATACTCGATATTCAACTATTTGTACGTATCTTGATTTAATCTAACATAAAACAATAATGTGACAAAACAAATACAACACCTCAAAAACCATGTAAATATAGCAACGCAAATTACTCAAAATGTCATACGAACACAAGACACTTGGCTCTGATAACAAACCTCTTACATACATAACCCCACGCTACGAACACATGTATTCTTTGTGTAATTAATTACACTTATAACGATAATAATTAAACCCATCTGCGTTATCAGGAAAAGAAAGCAAAACAATGTGCGTCAATTCTCATCTGCAGTGTAGTAATAAATCGGTTCAATACACTTGGCCACTTGGCTAGCCTTCGTAAAATTGCGTCAATGCAAATTATATGCATTTTTACAGCACAAGTGCGCAATTGAAGCCTTATCTATGTGAATTGTGAACTTGTGTGATTATGATTACTTGTCGATATGAATTCGAGTTGGGCTAGTGTTGGGCTGGCGAAGCACTTGAACAACAGAAAGAGATAAGTATACTTGCAGGCTCAGCATGGCGATTTTATATCTATTCTATCAAGAAAAGACAAAGCTCTTTCTGTCAATGTCAACATGTCTTCTGCCCGAGTATGGCGCGATGTCTCAACTCGCATATAATCACTTGTAGCCTTATGTCAATCGAAGAAAAGAAAAATTACTTCAAATAATGTCAAAAAAAATCTTACGTCAATCTGTCACTTTTCTGTCATTATATCCAATCTCCGGTAAACAAAACTTGTTTTTACGGTTGCCATGCTAAGCCTGCTGAGAATATAATTGGAGGATGGCTATAGAGATTAAGGTACATAATTAGTTATACATCATTGTTGGCAGATTTTCTGGTTTCTCACTTTTTTGGAGGACTTTGCTATATGGGACATTTGCTTATCAACGCCTTAAGAGTAAAACCTCGTAAGTGTTAAAAAAAACCGAGGAAGTAACCTTCCTAGAAAGGCATTTAATTACCTAATTTGAGCGAAAATGTATTTCCGATGTTTTCCTCTAAGGCTAGCTAGGATTTTAAACTTGTTTCTGTCTTTTCAGTTCCTGAATAAAGATTTATTCATGTGAGCGGGTTTTTTGTATTTAAATTATTTTTTATTACCCTTAAATAGCGCCAGCTTATTAGACCTAGAAGATTTAGACTTTGGTTAAAGACATCTCGTATTAGTTTAAGAGTTCGAAGTCTATCCAAACAAAAAAATTAAAAGTTCCTATTATTTTGTTAAAATAACAACACTATTTATCAAAAGTTATACAGCTATTAATATGCTATAACAGTGTTTGAATAAATTCATGTTATTTATTTACAGACATAGCTTACAGGTAACGGTTGAACTTAGCAAAAAAAAAATTGTATGACACACAAATGACCAGAATGAACTATGATCGCTACCGCATCATGGGGTTTTTTTATAGTTTCCTATCAGTAATGAATAAATTGCAGCTATGATAACAATAACCTATTTCGTAGAATCTTCAATAGTATGACTATTGAGTACGTGATGCGAGACATGATTATCATGAATCACATACATACATAGAAGGAGAATGAAAGATCAAGTTCAGAATGTCCGGGTTCCAACGAAATGCATCCAAGTACTTAGTCGTTACACTCTACCTTAAGTAGCCGAGAGAGATGTCGCGACGCCTAATTATAGACTTAGGACATTGAAAACCTGAGTAGGAAAACATTTATCGCCTACACTCCACAAGTTACTAACAAAAAGTACGCAAGTCTCAATACAAAGAGAGTTTTGCGATTTGCCTTATCGCAAACGATAATACATAACCTAATTCTGTCGACAAATCTTTTTCAAAAAACGAAAACAAAGGTCACTCACCTCCGACGTCTCAGTATACTCCTCTCCATGTTCGTCCTTATACGTGATGTTGATGTTGGCGACTGTGTACGTGTCACTGATGAACCGATCGTCCGTAGGCCCGTACCGGACCGACTCCAGCTCGCTGCCGGGGGTGTGGCATCCCACCAGGACCACCACCCACCCCAACGCAGCCAAATGAGACCACAATCCACGCATTTTCACCAATCAAACTATAATAATGTTCCACCACACGTAGCTATGCTTACTCGACCCGTATAACACACTCGCCTAACGGTCGATATGTTTTTAAACATTGGCGAGCGAAACGATATCAGTCGTACACCAGCACTTGAACACGTCTCGGTAGATCCACGACCGTCTACGTTATGACGTTAAATGAAAACTCGACAAGACTTTATCAGCGCCGCTATCGGTTAACGAAAACAGACGCAATGGATTTAGTTAAGAACACGATAACGTTATCATTCGCGGACCGACTTATTAGCACAACACTAGCTTCCTTTGGGAACTCTTTGGTGAGACTAAAGTTTAGTTGTTCTGTTGCGTTCCACTTTCAAACGTCGACGTTCTTCTTTTTTGTTGGCAAAGGTCAGGACAGTTTCGGCCAGTTATGCCGCATTATCTTTCGTTAGCTTTGTTTGTTGTTGTCGAAGTCGACTGCTGCCCCATAACCGGCGAGGAACTTTACAGCATCAGGCAGCTGGAACAATGAAAAAGTGACGTCAGGATCATAGTAAAATAGTAATTCGGTTTATGGTCACGTAGGCAGAATAGGCGGTGATTTCAATTACATTGCTTTTATAGGCTACGCACACATGATAAGAAGCGTTGCTATGTTTAAATTATTGTGTAACTATGTACAATTAAATTGTGCAGTATGCGAAGTGAATTCAGCTATCCGAGGTGTACGGAGAACATACTTAGATCTAGACTTTTCTTTATTATAAAACGTTGCATTGGTAATGATTGACACTAGCTGTTTTTTGGTATGTTTTGTTAATCCTTATCAAACGCTATAAGCATTGATTATAATTTTGTGTTTAATGCTTGATCACGATCACTTAGACAAGAATTATATGTTTCATATTTTAAAGAATTACCACTTGCATTGAATTGAATATGCTTCTAGTTTTAAATTATGTCATAATATGATGATAAATAAATTGCTATGTTTAAAATAAATCCTATGTTTTAAAAAAAAATATAGCATTAAGACTAAACAATTATTAACAAGCCATATACGTAAGTAACTACTTGACTTCCACGTTGATAAACTATCTTCCTTGTTTAAGTCAACAAGAATATCAATTGTTGATTAACGCCGAAAGGAGCGACGCATATTATAAATAGCGTTCTTTATTATCATCAAAAGAAATGGTGACAGGTCTTCTATAAATATACTGAGTGTGGTTACCCGCAAACTCGTCAATTGTTATTTATTTAATACGTATCATTGTGAACAACATACCTACATTTTTAATTAGTTACATTATTATTGGAGATGTGTAGCTACCCTGATAATACCATAAATTTTATACAAATGTATTTTTTCTGAGGTTCTACCTATATTCAAAATAATAACAAACAATGCGTTTCGTTCACACGTTCTTTATTCAAAATATTTTTCAAGACATTAATATTTTTTTCTGTTCTCGATCTCAGAGACTTCACAATAACAATTTCCAACAAAAACCGTTTGAAGATAAGTGGGTCAAAAGGACATTTTATTCATACGTAAAACCTGTGGAACCACTTCTAAAATAAGAGCCCGTATTGAGAGATAGTATAGTCGATAATATCGTAGACGATTGTCTATAGATATATTTATGTTATTTATTAGGTCATTGACACCATGACCACAGCGTAAAAAGTATTGACAATAAATGAATCATGGAAGATAGTATTGTTTTTCATTGTTATTGTAATAAAAAAAGGGATGGACGCTTACGTGCAAAACGGATCGTATAAATAAATAACAAAATGGCGGGTGAAGGTAAATATCGTTGACCGGAGCTGGTTATCCTTGATCTCAGAAGTTATACAATTTTTCATCCGTCCATATCATCCTGGTTGTAAGATATTTGTGTTCTTCGCTTCAGACTGAGAAACAATATAGATTTTTTTTAAATAACATGGCTTAAAATAGCTGTAGAATAGTGAGGCGACTAATTCTAGAACGATTATCCAACAAATATTATTAAGGAAAGACAGGACCTAAATAAGTATGTGTTTTTTACTCTTATTTCTTGACTATCAAATTAAATATTCGATATATTTATCATTTCGGGCAGGTAAAAATAGAGTGTGAGCCCTGTACACTGTATTAATAAATATCTAGGCTATGTAGAACAATATTCGGGTCAATAACATTGCTAATAAAGAATATTAGAACAGTTCTTGAACTTTGAAGCAAGTTCAATGCGACGTCTGTGGTATACCATAATCGATCTACAAGAGAGGTAAGAGACTTATAAAATTCTACTTTTTTTTAAACACTAATAATAAGCCTTTATTAAAAACTTTTTCATTGAATTATCCCCGTATATTGTTTGCAGACATTTTGGTTAAAATTTCATTCACACTTGAATCTCGGTGTCTCCAGTACATTTAACAAAGTCGTCAAACTATCAAATGAGTACTTGATCAGTGCAATGACACCCTAAGGGAATTAAGATTTATAGCCCAGGGCAGGGTGTAATTACTGGAACAAAAAGCCTGCCATTGGCCAAATGCCAGGACATTGTACGGTGAGAAGGTGGGGCAGGTCATTCCACCTCGTCTGCTATGGACTTAGAAATCATTTGTGAGCTTAATTTGATTGCCTTGGCTTCGTAATTTTAAGGGCACTCAATCAATTTTATTCGTAGCAAAGGTATTAGTTATAATTTCTATAAATTATTGTATTTTTGGTAGTCAATTCGATTATAATGTAAGATAAGATTGTGTTAGCTTCTAGACGAAATAGCAGCTTGGCTAGCCTCCTTCGTGACTGGTTAAACTGGAGCCATTACTTACCCAGCATGATCTTTGGGTCAATGTCCCCAACAATACGAATTTTCTAACTTCAATTCCAAAATATTTATTAATGACTAAACACGTTGACATTATGTACGAGTTACACTACCCGTTTTGATTTTAGTAGAAACTTTGGTCAACTGATAGAAAATTCAGCAGTTGCTCTGGATTTATTAACAAATATTTTTTACTTGTACAATAATTTGCTTGCGTTCACACACGTCGGTCTAAAGATCAAGTGTAATGATTACGTCAGAAGCTAAGTAAACGATGGAGATGGATACTAAGGTATTAATGTGAAGTCAAAGTTAGCAAATATAGCAAACCGTATTATTCTCTTTCAAAAAATAGTGATATTATGTAGTTCTTCAAATCAACAGACAGACATGTGTTGCTGGGGAGTTCGTTGCACCACTTCTTCTTCCCAGCAAAAACACATAAGAAGTGGTGAAGGGTGGGCGTTTTGGGGGCTGTCTTTTGTAATTTTTGACGTTCAAAAAGTGCTGTTTTGCAGCCAAGCTGTTTTTTTATAAATGATTTTGAGTTTGAGTAAGTAAAAAAATGTGTAAATTGGGATATATCACAAAACTATAATTTTTGTGTGTAGGTAATTTATTCAAAACAAACTCATATTTCATTGCATTGTCCTCGCATAGCTTTAAGATATTGATTCAATAGTATTGAATCAACATGTAAAAGGACATGTGTGTGAAATTGCACTCAAAACTTTTTATCTTCTACGACATTATTAAAAACCCATTTAATAATAATTGTCATTGTTATTATAAATTTTGTTGTTTGTACATTGTCTAGCCTTAAAGATAGTACGTAACTAGCGCATGATGTTATTTCGCCTGATTACTTCCAAGCTAGGGTTTTAATTAAATAAAAATTTGTTGCGTATTGTAACCATATAAGGAAAAAATATATATAATATAAGCCCTTCATATCCTGCTTCGTCGAAGTGTACTTTGGCATTAAATGATAAAATTGCACTATACAACTCATTTTTCAATAACACTAAAATATTAAATTTTATGAGAGTATTCACACTACCGATAACCTCGATAAAGTCGATAAGAATAAATTTTAGTTTCACTGTAAATTGAATTTGAACGATAACGTCGCAAGGACTGCAGTATATGTCGCTTTCCATCACCATAATCTTCATCATCATCATCACTGCCTTTTTATCGTCCCACTGCTTGGCACAAGCCTCCTCTCCCACGGATAAGGATTGAGCGTTAATCACAACGCTTGATTTCAGACTTTATAGTTCAGGTTTCCTTCATCTTCAAACAGTCATTGGTGTCCAAGATAAACTTAGAAGGTACGTATAACTTAGAAAAGTTACATTGGTACTTACTTGCCTGACCTGGAGTCGAACCCACAAGGCCACCACGACTTTCATAATCTTGTACACTTGAAAATTAACAGAGCATCGTGATATATTATGTAAATGTCTGAGAAACACTATGGCAAAGGAGAAAAACCTTTTTCAGCCAACCAAATTTTATTTTAAGTTCTAGGCAGGTATTGCATTGACCTAAAAAAAAAACACATAAAACATTATCGCCCGCTTTCCATGCGAAGTGTTGCGTAAAAAAAACAAAACTTAGGTAAACAAATCGCTCGTGAAAATGATATAAATTTTATATACTAAGGAAAATGACTAAAGAGTTAGTTTGTTTGAAGGTTTTAATTGCTAAACCCGCAAGCTGAATTTCTTTTTTTTTATTTATGTTAAATTCATAGCCTAATATTTGTGGAAAGTTCGAGACTTGTTTGCAAGAGTTACCTACCAACCATGAACCTGTGTGTACACAGGACCTCCAGAAGGGACATAGTGAATTTTAGTCAGTACAAGTCTGAAACTCTCTCCAGCTGCACGGGCCATTTGATGATTTCTCAAGAAAAAAATAAAATAAGAATAAGGCTACCGGTATCTATAGAAGATAGCGAACCGAACGAAAGATACGACTATTTGAATTCCGTTTTCTCTTGATCGTAAGAACGGGCGAATAAAGTCGCGAAACAAACTTAATGTCAAAATACATTGAGCGAAGTGATTCACGGAAATTCGGGATGCAGAAGCTTTAAAAGTTACGACATTTTTAAGAGTTTCTTGGATAACCTTACGTTCTTAAAATAAGGGACTTTGGTAGATTTTAAGTATTATTAGGTTATAACATCATCGGCCGTCAAAATGCAAATCAACATGGAAGTGTTTTTTTGAAAGAAGACATGATTTCTTTCGCTTTAATATTTCATAGCATACCTACAGGTTAGATTTATCTAAAAGTAAATTTAGGTATTATACGATCATATATTCAGAACAAATACTTTTAAAAAATCCATTTAAATCCCAAAAACTAATTTCTGGTTATTAAAGTAATAAATTCGCAATGCCAAATTAAAACCTTCCTGTTAATTGCGTAACTTGTTACAAAACATTATTATTCTCTTATTTGTAAAAGAATTTGAAGATTGTTATGTAAATTATTTTAGAGGCTTAGAGACGGACAGAACTTTATCTTTTTCCTTTATTTGTATAAAAGATTAAAGAAATAAGACTTAGATGGTTTTTATCAGTCATCAACTACCGCATAATTGTTTCTTTTTTAGACAGAGATTCTCAAACTTTGGGAAGTGAGAATTAAACTTTATCCACGAATCATAGGTAATTATACCTTTTCTCATTTAAATAATGAACAGTAGCTAAAATCGAACTATCAATGTGATATTTGTATAAAAACGAAATACCAATCATACAAGAAAAACAATATCATTCGTTATACGTGAGACTCGTTCACACATTTAAAATGTGTATTTTCTTTTAGATTTTCTGACACTCTCGAAATCCAAATTTCTGCAGGAGGTCATGTTTCAGAGACACGTTTTTAAGTGCCAAAAACTTGCCGCCTAAATAATGACAATTTATTGCAATGAATAAAATACTAGCAGATGGTTGCAGAGGTTTTAATACGATGTTAAGATACGATAATTAAGATGCAAGGTATCCTATCTTTCAAGTTCGATCAAAGCACACGGTGTGCAAATTTGATTAAAATCAGATGAGTAGTTTAGATGTCTATCGCGGAAAAACCACGTGACACGTAATTTAATATAGATACTAAGATTACATTAATAGACACGGCTAACCTATGACTAACAAAGGCATATTTCACCAGTATTTTAAGTTCAACGTTATTAATTAATGTTTTTTTTTATCTAATCTTGTTAAAAAAAAGCGTAGCCGAAACTGTGTCACACATGTTTGTATTATCTTATTATTAGGTGAACGACTCGACGTCAATGCGAATGACCTTTCAATACAGTCTCACTGTAACATAGTTACATCAGAAGGATAACTTTGTACAAATTGTGATAAAATAGTCCGTATTGGGTAAATTATTATTATATTTTCAAAAAATTCGTGTCCGTTACAAAGGTTGTTTGCGTTAATTACACTTGTTAATTATTATGCAACTATAATTTAATATCACTTAGATTTTTGTGAGGACTGTGGAGCCAATGAATAGATATGACATGAGTTTGGACAAGACTTATTTGGTTTTTCGACTCCGATATCCAAAAATATTTTGGGAAGGATATTTTACATAAAGTTAGCGAATTTGTAGGTGATGGACTAAAGATCTGCCTTAGTTTAGCCCATCTAGTAATTTTTTTATGACACATTAAGATCCAGTTATGAAAACGTACTAAAATTTTCGACGAATACATGTAGCTATCGCTATCTCTCTCTCTCCCCATTCTTTCTCTGGTACTGTTTTATATCACACAAAGCCATTGAATTTCATTGCGGAATTTGAATATTTGTTAGTTCACCTTCTAACATATTCTTATTGAGTGGATTGCGTACTCCTCTACTGAGAGGTTGTTATCAAAACGCTACCATGTTATTATAATAATATGGTATACCAGGATATTTACCACAGCGCAGGTACTGAATAATGTTTACAGTGACGTAGTGGGCCAGTCTAGGAGCGACGTGAACTGAAATGTTGTTAGCTTAACGGTATCAGATTTTCTCGCAATATCTACACTTTCCATGAAATAATCATAAATGATATTTATTTTGCAAATAGGTTGAAATCAACACATTTTTTATCATAAACGAGATGAGGTCGCCATTTCCTACCTGACTACCTTCATAAGAAACGGCGAAACAAACTCAAGGGTCAACTATTTGATATCATAACATTTATAACAATTAAACAGATATAACAATTTAGATATCAAGATAATTGCAAGTAAATTTTATTTATATAAGTAATTGTAATAAAACATTAACAAAGGTCAATAACAGAACTAAGTACGAATAACGAGACGGTTTTCCGAAAATCGCTCTCAACAGTTTACTCTTTTCAATTCACATTGAAACAAAAAAGAAAACAAAAGATATTAAAAAAGTTCGCCTTAAACGAATACAAATGAAAAGCTTAAGACGTTTCATATTTATTTTTGTTAATGAAAAATAAATGACTCCATACAAAAATCCCACAAGCCTATCATGAATTTTATTACCCCAGAGACTGAAAAATGTCTCTCCGTCCTTGAATTGCATTATTTAAAAAAAACTGTCTCCATCAATCCAATTAAGAGAATTAATTACACAGCTTTTGAGAAAAATCGAAGCAATATTTACAGTACATCAAACATGGTATCTTGTAAGTTTTTTATCTGTCTGACCTGACTGCCTCGTTAGTCTAGTAGTCGCATAGCACGACTGCTGTGCACGGGGTCTCGGGTTCGATTCCAGGGTCAAAATCGCAATAATCGGACTATGACAGTGAGGGAATAGAGAGTGCACCTATATCTGCGCAAATGCTTGCGCACTCATAAAAGAGTCATAAAAGAGAACGGCCGCCGCAGCCGACAATCGGCCTGGATGCCATCATCATCATTTGTCTGATCTAGCCATAATGTCTTTTGTTGTCCAGGATTACTCCAAGGTGACCCCTTTTCTCATCATGACAATAGAGCAACTTACTGGTATCAACAGGGAAGTTCGGCAAGGTTGTATGGTGACCATGACAAAGTTCGTCCTCCAGAAGATATTTCAAGGGCGTTGGTGCTCAATAGAATCAATAATTATGTCATAACTAGCTTCCGCCAGCGGTTGCTCCCGCTTTCTGAGGGAAGTACTTTCCATACCCGGATAAAAAGTAGCCTATATGTTATTCTGATGTATAAGCTATATTGTGGTAAAGTTTCATTCAAATCCATTCAGTAGTTTTGACGTGAAAGAGTAACAAACATCTATACATCCATACTTACAAACTTTCGCCTTTATAATAGTAGTAGTATACTGGTTAAGGTTTTTGGGTAACAATTAAAGTTATGGTATTTAGTAATGACATTTATTTGTTACTTATAGATATCAATTTGTATTAATACGAGGATATTTTTATGTACCCATTTGTTACCTTCGTTATGTAGTTTCTGTAAATATGAACAAGACATAATAGCAACAGACTGCAATGTGGGGCTATCCTGGTAGGGTCACCATGCAATGTGGGGGGTGTACGTCCGAAATGATGAGACGTGTTGACTTGACTAAGGCGTATAATATACTGTTAAACACAAGCTTAATACTAAGTACATATGTATATGGAGGATCGGCTTACACACTACAAGACTTTCTCTTTCACCTACACAAACTAAAACTGTTTAAAAATATTGTTTTGCTTCGTCATAAACTTTCATGCGAGCCTAATGAATAAAACAAAAGCATTAGAAACAAAATGCAACGTAAACAAAATAAAAATATGGGGCATACTTATTCGTTCTCCGAAAAGGGGTGAAACGGAACACGGAAGTACATAATGGTTTATGACAAGGTTGCTGTGACCGTGACTGTAGCCTCGTCAGTTGAAGTCCAGGGATAATGGTATCGTAAAGGGTGGAATTATACTACTTATTATCTTCCGAATTGACTATAAAATGTATGCTTATTGATGAAGTTATTTATAGAGAGAAGTGGGTAAGGAATTAAAGCAAATATCGTAATTATGTTCCTGTCCTTACTTGAGTCTAGTTTTTTTTTTCAGTAGGAAATTATCGAGAGCCCCTCGTCTACTCCCTCTGCTACTGTAGGTGCAGTTTTATCAGTCATACCTTTATTGACGAAAATACACTTTTGTTCCTTCTGTAGATCGTTGTGTGCCAGGCCTGCGGTAACTCTTGCGAACAACCCGCAGCCCCGGGAGGCCAACATGAATCTATCTTGAGTGATACGAATACATACTTACATTCTATTACACATCTCTATCAACCGACAGCACATTATATACTCAACGTCTTCCCACATCATATTCTGACCTATATATGTACATATGTTGCCAGAAACTGCCGAAGTAAAATGACAGCCAAATCGATAAAGCGCACAGAACATTCAGAAGAATACTTAACCTAATTTTGTCGTCCAAGTTGTTCAGATAATTTATTCGTAGCATATTAAGATGTAGACACTTGGAAAGAAATTGAAAACAAAGACGAAAGAAACTCAAAGCAATTCGTTATAATACCTTAATAGAAACAGCATTTTAAAATTATATAATAACAACAAATGATCGATATCCGAGCTAAGGGTCGCTCGCCATCGCGTGACTAAGCTCGTTCGTGAACTTCATACGAAGGCTACCCTGAACCTGGAGCTAATGGGCCCGCTGACATTGGGCCACCCTACGGCCATGGGCAATGGTTTTACGCCCCAGCTGTTATGGGGTGAGGTGTTGTTTGCTGCACGGTTTATGCATGCGATTGCTATGGTTATGCAAGCTACTGTAATAGTAGTTTTCATTTTAATGACGATATTAATGGTTTTATAATTATTGGCGCAATTCACTAAATTGAAGAATTCAATTCATGAACACTAAGGGCCCGTTTCACAGGTTACGGTTAGCCACTATCTGCCAGATAAATTAAAAAATGGAACAGAATTTGTATGAAATTATCTGCCAGATAATCTATCTGGAACTTATCAGCAACCTGTGAAACTGGCCCTAAACAAAATAAAAGATGAGAAATCTGAATACATAATTGTACTTACATTCTGAGAAGAAGATAATTAAAATTTACCTCAAATGCTAATGTTACGAAATTATTTCTAAAATGTGTAGTAAAAATTCGGAATACAAAGATGAAAGCCGAATCTTTGCGTGGTCTCATTAAAATTACGTTGAGATTGACACTGAAACTTAATTTACCAAATAATGTGGCTACGTGGAAAAAATAAGCTGAAAACAAATGATTCTTTCATCAGTTGTTTTTGTATACTTAATTTTATCATTTACATCATTAAAGAAAAGTAAAAAATATATACACAAATAGTAATAATATATAAATAGTGTTTGTATATAAGTTGTAAATATAATAAAATAAAAATAAAATTATTTTTTGTCATTGGATAAGCGGTTTTTTTTTCCTTTCTTCTTTTAATTATTGCATTTGCCATTATATGTCAAGTTAAAAATTATGAAAGACATAAGGGCCAGTTTTACAGTGTCCGAACAGCCACTATTTACCGAATAAATAAAAAAATGGAACAGAATTTGTATGAAATTATCTACCAAATATGTAGACTAACTGAAACTTATTTGTAGGTGGTGAAACAGGCCCTCATTATAAGAAGAAATCTTAGTAAATAATTCCTCTTTGGTCATTTAAAAGCTTCAAACAATTTATTGAGAAAATACTCAAGAAATTGCTGCAAAAACATTAAGCCTCCGAAGGTTGCTACCGGTCTTCGAATTTCCCCATTAATTCGTACCATCAGTTCATTTCCTTATGGCAGGTTTTTGCCTCACACCAGCCAATCACATCGAGAAATGGAGCGAACTCATAATTGACCACTTTTTCTAAGCGAGCTACGCGACGCTCCGATGAGTTCCGTATTGAAAAGTATTATTATAACTACTAGCTGTTGCCCACGACATCGTCCGCGTGGGCATTAGGTGATTAAACATTTACCCCCCTCCCCCGTATGTGATAGCGTGATAATATGTAGCCTATATATTATGTTGACCCGACCTCTCAGTTATATTCATGCCAAATTTGAAGCATGCAGTACTTTTTGAGATTAGCCCGGACATACATACAGACAAAAATTCTAAAACCTATATTTTTGGCTTCAATGTACAGTTTTGAATTTTCCACGATTTTATTATATGTATAGATAGATGTTGCTGTGATGTCAATCGAATAACTTCATTATTTTTAATGGTCGATACTTTGTAGTACTTGTCAAGGACGCATCTTCTATTAAGAAGGTACTTTGTTTTAGAAGTTCATTAATTGGTTTAATTTTTTAAGGGCTCTCCTTTGTAGGTGACATTCTCGTGTCGTAGCTTAATGGGACAAAGGACTTATTTTGGGATTATTTTACAAAACTTAACCATGTATGTATATTCAATGGGATATTTGCATTGAATTCGTCTTACACTAGATTAGTGTTCTCTTATCATAAGATGCAAGGGTAAATACAGGCAAATTCATGTACGAATTTACGCCAATTTTTAACCTAGACCCACTAAAGTGCAAACAAATAAAAATTACATCAAAAAACACTGAAAAGCGAAAAATAAACTGAAGTTTCAAAAGTTGGAGGCAAAATTAATTCAGCAGTAACCTCGAGACATATGTTTCTAGAGCTATGTAAATTATTTTTTCAGTGTTTTCGGAAGTCAGTATTTTTTTTTTCGAATGTTAATTCAGATTCCTTTAACAGGCGCAAACGGCAAGCGCGTGACATTGTAATTCGTCTAACAATATACATTTTTACGCAACGGTGCATTCGAGCGCACTATCTGCCATCTCAATGGCGCATGCGCAATAGGCTCTTTCTTTATCAAAGTGCTAAATGTACCCAAGAGTTTATAAAACCGACCTCGAAGCACCAGTTGTTTGTATTCTATAGGTCAGGGTGGTCGCTCCCTGGGTCACGGATACGATGATCGGTTTTCACAATTCTATTGTTTAAAAATAAAACTTTTACAATACTGTTCAGTGCAAATGAAGGCAAAATGAATTCTTGACGTCTTCGTTTAGATTAGTCGGTTTGCGTATGTTTAGTTGAACGGCCTTATTGTATTTAAATGTTGGATTTTAGGTGCTTAAGTTATGACTCAGACTGTTTTTATTTTTCTTTTATTTTAACTGGTTCAAGCGGGATTTACTACGTATTAGTTTACTTACATACTTTAAGGCAGTTCTTATTACTCATCAAAAAACTGAGGTGAAATTCTCTTTGCTTCTTAGGTCAGCAATTTTGGTTTATACTAACTAGGTATTCCCCGCGGATCCACCAGCCGCCTTCCCGTACTACACTCACCTATGTCCCTCCTCGGACTAGAAGTCTAGACTATGTGTCTACCAAATATTTAAATCGATACAGTAGTTTTGTCGTGAAAGCGTGACAGACTGACACCAGTTACTTTCGCGTTTATAATAGTAGTAAGGATCATCGGGACATATAAAGGTCGCCGGAAGACGCTGGATGCAGGTCGCTTCCAACCGGTATAGTATATGGAGATCTAAACGGGAGGCCTATATTCAGCAGTGGACGTCCTATGGCTGAGATGATAATGATCGGGACCTAAGTTCCTATGGAGCAGCTCCTTGTAGTTTTACGGGATCAAAGTAGGTAATAGTTCTTCATATGACGTCTAGTCTTGAAGCATGTTTTAAAAAGGTATGGAGACTTATCTACTAAGCGACAAGCGTTGTTTACCTTGATCTATCCACCCGTGTGGATGTTACTAAGCCACAAAGTCCTACAAGGTAAATAGAAACAACTCCTAAAATAACACTATTTCATATGTGCAAATAAACAACAGTATAAATAATTTACGCTTTAAATAAGCAATTAAAATATGAGATAGAGCGAAATGTTGGGGTATTTATGGTTATAATAATGTTTATGCTGGCTTTACCGCAAAGGGCCCAGAGGAACAATAACTAAGTTTAGATAAATGTGACTGACACACACATGTGACTACACAGCAATATGACGTCACTATGATACCTCTTTATCCTTAGGTAGGTACTATTTACTTGTAATAACACTACCTTATATTCATCACAGCCTTTTTATTGTCTCACTGCTGGGCACAGGCCTCTTCTCCCACGGAGAAGGATTGAGCGTTAATCACCACGCTTGCTCAATGCGGGTTGGTGATTTCAGACTTTATAGTCCAGGTTTCCTCGAGATGTTTTCCTTCGCCTTTAATCAGTCATTACTGTTCAAGATAAACTTAAAAACTACGTATAAGTTAGAAAAGTTACATTGGTACTTGCCTGACCTGGAATTGAACCTGCACCCTCATACTCGGACTACTCGGACTTTTATTATACACCTTTATTATTTAGTATCTTCTCTATCCTACAGCTATGCACATCAAAGTAGCAAGAGGAGCGTGTATCTATCATGTTATTGTACAACCTTATGTCGTAATAACTAGACAGTTTAATAACTACAAACGTGAATAAATTATCGTGAGATTTCCTTTAAGCCAGCTGCCGTCATTGTTAGAGAAACCTAGATTAACAGTATAATTATAGGCACTACGTACGGGAACCTATCGGAAGATCGGACCAATTAATGTTCGAACAATAGCTGTGACGCCTTTTGTACCTACAACACTGGGTGGCGTCAATGCAGTTGTGCAATAGTTGGCTGAATATATGCAGATGTCTGCTAGTATCCTGACACGTAACTATTATTAAAAATAGTTTGTTGAAATAGAAGTTGTGGTGGCCTAGTCTCAGGCTCGAATTTGTAGGTTGGATTCCAGGTCAGGAAAATACTAATGTAACTTTTCTATTTTATATTTACTTTTTAAGTATATCTTGGGCACTAATGACCGAGTAAACATGGACATAGTTCTGAATATGAGCATAGCGCTTAATCCTTCTCTGTGTGAGAAGAAGCCTGTGCCTTTTAGCGGTACAATAAAAAGGCTGATGATGTAACAATTACTATCGTTATTATAGAAGAAATAAAAACACAGTCCATTTTCTTGTAATACCTATAAAAACAACTTGACTCGTAACTAATATTAAATTAGAGACAAATTAAATATTATTAACATTCGACAAATCAATTTGGTGTTCACTGTCGTTAGTGTTCAATAAAAACAAATTGTGTGTTTGTCTGTGACTAAACACATTTGTTATAACATTAACGTTACATGATATTTGAATAGCAAATCAATGCTATTGTTGGTTACAGTACAAAATTTTGCACACAATAACAAACCGTATTATAACATATGTTTAAAAACAACGACTGAAAATTTGACTGATCATAATACATACATACAAGTAAAAGTAACTTTGTCAGTCTGTTTCTTTGTTTGTCATATGGCATTTTAAACAGCTGAACCAATAACATGGGTCGGGGCGTCGAGATTTACATTAATTATGAGTAATTTATGCTTAAAACTTTTAATGATATTTATATTGCCTAAAATAAACTTCCAAGATGGCCCTCTTTGATAAGAACTTCACCTAAGTAACCAGGTCAAAGCGTCTTTATATTTCAACATACATGGAATATTCTATTAATGTCGTCCAGACCGGATTTCGGCGACAGCGGCTATTCCCCAGCCTAAGGCCATCAGCCAGTCTCGCAGGATATATATTAGACAGAAACAATTGCGCAGAAACTGTTGCACTTTCTTCTCTCCCTCTCTCTCACACTCTACACCGGGAAGAGTTTTGCCCCTAGCTGGAGGCCTTAAATTCTAGGCATCCACAGGGAATATGTCTGGTTAAGCAGTAAACAGCCTCTCTAGGCTAAACTGCGAGATGCCATTAAAAAAAAACAGGCACATGACCGACATCGATGTGTGCTCGCATGCACGGTAGTAGGTATCACCAAGACTTCAGGCTGCTTCGTGAAACTTTCTCGAAAACCCTCAAAGCTATTTTGGCCTGACCCGAGACCCAGTGCATAGAAGCCGAGTTTTGCAACCGGTAGACAAACAGTGCAACTGAATACTCTATTAAGATCTTTCAGAATAACTAATGACTAGTACACACAGCCTCTAGAGTAGGCGTGAGATGAGTAATCTCTCAGTTGTCACAAAACGAAGGCTTGCTAAGCTAATAACGTTAACTAGCCAAGGTTTAAACTATCAACTCATGAGATAATTGCCCCATTGTACGTGTTGTTGATTCCTACCATTAATGCGTTTGCACAAGGCCTATATCGACACTTGTGTATAAACTCCCACGGTTTCTGAAGATAAATATAGACGTTAGCTGTTATATTTTAAATAAAAGGCTGTAGGATAATCTCATTATATTATTATTTATACCCCAAGAGTTAAAGATTTAAACTAATCTTTCTTAAATATAACTGAAATTGTACATCATCATAAATCTACCAGGAACTGGATGCGAGAAGCCGAAAATCGATCTCAGTGGCGTGCACTTGGAGAGGCCTATGACCAGCAGTGGACTGCGATAGGCTGATGATGATGATGATGATAAATCTATCAAAATTTAACTTATTAGCTAACAGATTTGTAAAACAATAAAGAAAAATGATTTTATCCAAAAGTAAATCGGCAACGCCCCAGTTCAAATTAAATTAAAATATCTAAGACATTCATGCAGAAGGTACAAAACAGGAAAATAAACTTGATCATTCAATACATATTTCTGTTATTCATGAACCAGCAGTGAAAAATACGGAATTTCAATGGTTTGGTATTCAATACGATGCAGTGTTTTGAAGATGAAGACTTGCATCTTAAACACGCCAAGGTTGCAACGGCCATACTGCCATATTGTTCATGTTAATAAAAACATAACCCTTCCTGGTAGTTGGGTAAATATCATGAATACAACAACAGGATATATAAATATTTTTGTCGCTTCGGTGCTACTAACAAAACTTGCTAAACTTGATGCATCAAGAAAAGAAATGCTAATACATTAATGGAAAATGGACTGTATTATCTCTTCAATAATATGGATAGTAATTGTTATATCATCATCACCATCATCAGCCCTCTTCACTTACTGGCGGATTGAGCGTAAAATCACCAAACAACTTTGGCAACCAAGGGTCATTCGCATTAATTTCAGACTTTTAAGCCCAGATTTACTCAGTAATTGGTGTCCAACTTATATAGCTTAGTGAAGAGAACTAGTATTTGCCTGATTTTGAATCGAATCCAACCATCTGCATTTGAGAGGCTGGTGCTTTAACCACTAGGCCGGCACCCCATCTACGGTACAGCAGCGGGAAGCGTTGCTTACCTTAAGATCGATCGACCGAAGCGGCTGTTACTTAGCCACGAGCTTCTAGAATGTATAACATAAATATTGTGATATGAATGAAAAAGTATCGACACTGAAATCCATTACAGTCTGAAGTATGTTTGACATTCGTCTCGTCGTCTGAACTTCACATACGTGACACATTTCACTTATTCAATAACAGCAGTCAATATTTCAGTCACGAATAAGTCCTCTGAACTACAATACCAGTAATACACAATACCCATCCTGCCGTCCTAGTTAAACACTGGTTCGCGCCCCACTAAGATACGGATGCAGATATACCAATCTTATCTGTTGATACCCTCCCATTTCTGTATTTGTTTAGCTGTTTCAACGTTAACATTATGTTAACTAGCACATCAAGCTACAACAATCTGTTAAATATTCTTAATAGATTTTCAACTTTATCGCTGAAGAATATGGTTAAAAGTTGATTGGGAAAATTGACAGTTTCGGGTCGCTTTGTATATTGGCGTATGATAGGTACATACGTGAACAACATTGGGGGCATCAAACCAATTCTTTTCTTTAAATTATAGAAAAACATAAAACAGCTATTTCTCCACCACTCAAAGGTAGACTGGTAGAAAAAGCCTAAGGCTTAAAGTACATTGTGGAAAAGTATTTAATAAAATAATAGGCTTATTATAGTAACGGTTATAAACTTCAACCAAAACATTGTAAAGGTAAACATCGATCCCTAAAAGTTTTATTTTTGTTAACCTTAGCGTTCTATTTAAACAAAAAAAAAAAAACAAAGCAAAATCTATACTTTGTAGAATTTTATCTCAAGTTCTTTGTGTTAGACTAAATATTGTTTACGCTAACCACAGAAGCCAAGATGTTTTTGTTTACAAAGGCATATACCAATCAACCATAAAAACAACAGGAGATTTATGGCTCTTTATTAATCGAATACAAATTACGTACACCTATTATAAGCATTGTCATTCAAAGTGGCAATGTTGCCAGTAGATTGGGTACACTTGCGTCTCAGTAGAGAGCGGTGGAGATGCATTTTTCGACGCCTTTTGTATTATTCTACCTAAGTTTACTATAAAATACATCTTAATCGTTATGCAAGATATCACGCAAAAGGTTTATCACCTAAAATTTAACTTAAAACTCGTAATATTGAAATGTCCTTTCTGTATCGATATAAAAGTCACATACATATCTTCAAAGGTTTCTATAATTAACGCAGAAAATCCAAATGGCGTTAAAATACTGTTTATATTAAAGTCATAGTTAGACTAAAATAATTGAGATATCTTTAAATAATTGCTGTTGTTTAAATCATAATAAAACTTAATACTTAGAACCTTTCACCCTAGGTGCTATCATACAAGACTTATGAGCACAAACGAAAGCCAAAGCAATCTGATACGCTATTGTCTGCTACCTTCAGAATCTCAGAGTAATGTGCATAATACATGTAATTGAAACCAATGCTTTCTAAGCGAACAGTACTGTAACTTAATACGTCATATTATACATTGCTTTCTCACGGGGTCAAAGGCCTTTCAATGTCGCTGTGTCGACATTTCGATATCGACTGTAAATATTCTGCCAGTATCGACAAATTCTTCGTACATTTTATAGCCGCAAATAATTTCTCTGTGTGATAACCCTATGACTGCAGTAGGGTTATCACTCGTCCATTTAATTTGTTATTTATCGTATTCAACTGTTTTCTTGTTCCCACTCCTTGTTTAATAATCATGTTATCGATTTCAGATAGTGTCATATTTTTTATTTCACTTCATTGCGTTTTTAATTAGGATCTGTTGTCTGTTGTAAGTGTAGTTTTTTTTAGAAACTGACATATGAAGGCGAGCCGCCGTTTAGGGTTACTCACTTAGCTATAACCTGACCAGACTTGCAAGGGTCAATGCCCTTTTGTGTCGTAAACAATGAAAGATAATACTGTTATTTCAAATTCAGCAATAACATATTCGTAAAGATAATCCAATATCTATTAGTTATCGGATAACTTTATAAGGAAATTGTCAACGTTATTTATTTATATCGGCAATTATAGATGTACTTACACTTTACAGTAATGACTCAACAAAGTAATTAAACAGTTGCTTGACCAATAAACCCTACTGGTTATAATGCATGCACATAATCTTATAGACAAGCGTGTAAACTGTCTAGTGCGACCAAAAAGTCTTGATACAACGGCGAAATTAAACTCTATTAATTTATTTAAAATATAATTGGCAATATGGATGTTAATGCCAGTCTAACCAAGGGGTAGTGGGTTGCCCGAGTAACCGGGTTGAGAAGGTCAGATAGGCAGTCGCTACTTGTAAAACACTGGTACTCAGCTGAATCCGGTTACACTGGAAGCCGACGCCAACATAGTTGGGAAAAGGCTCGGGAGATGATGATGGATGTCAATGATGAAGGTGTGACAAATAAAAAGTAAGTTGTCCGTCTTCACTCGATAAAAAAATTATGTGATAGTAGACATGAATGTATATTTATGATATATCAAAACAAAAGTTGTCCGGATATCTGATCGTTATAATGTACGCATTAACATTCATCTCCATGCTAATTTATGGCTCCGAGCAAACTATCTGCTGACTAAAAGTTTTCAGTGTCGCTTACTAAGATAAAAAGAAGAAAAGTTGAGTATAGTGAAGGCTTGCGACGTCACAGTGTTGTATTTGTATGAAACAATGACGTTAGGCGAATGTTAAATGCTTTGTGCGGTTATTTTGTCCAAATTTTATAGTCAAAGGGCCAGTTTTACCAGTTACGGATAAGTTCCAGATAGTTTATCTGGTAGATAATTTGATACAAATTCTGTTCCATTTTTTAATTTTTCTGGTAGATAGTGGCTATCCGTAACCTGTGAAACCGACCCTAATTGCCTTAACTATAAGATGTCAAGACACACTGGTCACTTTACTTTTACGTATCCATATTTTAATACATTATACCAGTTTACACTACTCGCTGATAAATAAAACATTGACTTGTGTATAAAATATTCCGATGAGTTTAGAAACTAAGACTGTAGCTTATTTGTGAGATGTATAAAGGAGGACAGAGGAAACATTAGGACGGAGATAAATTTCGAAAAAAAATATCTTGTTTTCCTTGCAAAGAATCAATTTTTGATGCGTTTGAGACTCGTATAACACAAACGTGTAGTATCCAATAAATAGCTCAATAATGCATTAGGACTCAAAAAATACTCGTGTTTTTTATTGAAATAAATAATGTATTTGTATTTATCAATATGACCCTTATATGTTGGACATAAACAAAAGGAACATTTCCAAAGTTAATGGCATTGTCAGTGCATTTTACAAATAACTCTAGAACGGAATTCGTACAAACAAATCATATGCATTTGTAAACGGCAAATGCTTTGTTTCACAAATATCAGTTTGGAATCTAAATTGCGCACATTTTATAGGAAATGTAGAAATGACTGTCAGTTGTTTGCCGAGGATAGGTTGTCATAGTTTTTAATATATTTAAAAGCCCTTTTTTAACTCACAACCAAGAGTTTTTATTCTGGACACACAAACTTTTTAATTAGAGAATCTTAATAGATCATGATAGAATCTTAAACAGCATATTTAAAAGGCTGATAATGAAGTATTTTGGAATTTTGATTGTGTTCATGTTGGCGATTGTACAATACGACATAACAGATACTTAGTTCTGAACAGCTAGCAACAGTTGTTCAAAAATGATTAGCATCGATGAACAATGTATTAACATATATTTAACCTTTGTTCAAAACACCAGTGACTCATGCGCCGTTAAATTGCGTCTGTGCGCTTTATTCCCTTATCCCCTATGTCATTATCGCAAATTTTATGATTGGTGAGTATGCGGGTTTGAGTCCACCAATTTCAATAGAGGCGCTGATCATTATGGTCTCGTTTCTTTTGTTTTTAGAGGTGTTCTTTGTAAATATTGTAACGAAAGACCAACAAAAAGGGGGGAGGTTTTTTCATGGGGTATTGCCTGCAAGTGTTAACACGCAATGCTTAACATGAAACATGTAGATGGGTTGAATGAAGTCAGTAATAAACAGTGTGACTGGTCCCTTCCGATCCAACTAAAGGATGACCCTTATACGTTCATTTGATGACTTTCTATCTCCCAAATTAATTTGTAATGGACACTTTATATAGGTATATCTTGGTTGACCATTTCAATCTTTCGACAAAACAAATGCCAACTGCGATCCATCTTGCAGAATGATCAGATTCTTTTCTGGTTTTTCTAGATCCCATAGCTTTACGGAAATAAACAAACTATGACGTTGTACTTACAAAACAAAATAAGCCAAACTAAGTAAGTTGGTAACAACAATTATTGTATTTTTTATCCGTACCAGTCGAATGTCGATTTGAATTATTTCAAGGTCGCCATGTAATTCTCAATTCACATGATAAAGACGTCCGATGTTATTGTTGTCTTTTTGTCCGATTTGTGAAGGCAAACCTTCGAGAATTTTAACTTTAAGAGGAGAAAAATACTGTAAGAACGCAATACTTGAGTGCCTGTATCACAATATCATAATACTAATTTCCGCTAGCAATTTCACCCGCTTGCCTTCCAGAGTCCTGAGGACATATTCCAGCTCAGATATATAAAGTCTAAGAGGAGCTTGTGGCTAAGCAACAGCCGCACGGGTCAAGCAACGCTTGGCGCGGTCGGTCCGTGGATGGGTGACCATCTTGTCATGGCGAGTTTCACCGTGTTTCGGAAGGCACGTTAAATTGGTGGGTACCGGCTGTCATTTGTACATGTTTAGCAGTCGTGACGGGTAGTCAGAAGCTAGAAAGTCTGACTACCAGTCTTACTAAGGGGTATCGGGTTGTCCAGGTAACTGGGTTGAGGAGGTCAGACAGGCAGTCGCTCGACGTAAAACACTGGTACTCAGCTGCACCCGGTTAAGACTGAAAGCCGCCCCTAACATAGCGTGGGAAAAGGCTAGGCAGGCATATATGTATAAAGTATTTAGAGATATGTTACTGTAAATTTTCATCAAAATCTGTTCGGTAGTTTTATCATGAAAGAGTAGCAAACATCCATCCATCCATTCTGCTACGTCCTGCTTTTATCGGATCGAACGCAGTCACAACACATAAAATTATGTACTTAGTGGCTAAATATAATAGCTTGATAGACGATAATCATCAGATCACAGAACACCTGTTTCTTAATCTTAATCGCTTTTCGCGTAGATTTGATTAACAAATGTGTCATTATGAAATGTAATAATGTAAAATACGTATATTTTACATGATCTTGCAAAAATACATAAGTATACTATACTCGTACTTGCAATATTCGTATCCTTTATTCGTTATCAATGCTTATTTATGTTTGTCGCGGACTTAGTAACTGAACAAGTAATTAATATTCATTGTGTACCCCAAAAATAAGTATCGGCATACATTAGTCATGTCATAATATATTTGATTTAAATCATTATTCATGTCCACTGAATATTAATACTACTCAATCTTTAAATAAACTGTTAATATTATACTTATTGGCTATCACTTGATGATGGCGTCCAGGCCGATTGTCAGCTACGGCGGCCGTTCTCTCTAAGGAGATCAGCCAGATACGCCGGACATATGTATTACAGTGCGTGTGTATGTGCACTCTCTATTCCCTCACTCTCAAAGTACGACGGCAATCCGACACGATCGGACAAAGATCCAACAAATGCGGGTGTATCAATCACCAACTTCCAGACTCCGGGCTGCTTCACAAAGAGATTTCGGCCCGACCCGGGAATCGAACCCAAGACTCCGTACACAACATTAGCGGTATGCGACTCATTGTACGAGTACATGCAATAGTTTTCTGCGTAATACGGAACAATTACTATAAAGTGGAGAAATATAAACTAATTACTCATACTCATTACCCCATGAATATCTATGGTGTAGCACATAATTGCAGGTAACTAGGAAACTCCTTGAGGTCAGTAGGAAGCAACTACAAATCGTTTCGACATACACATAATGCATCTACCTCATGCACACAATACCATAAAATTAATACAAGCGAAAATAGGCCGTTAAACAAGGCAATAAAGTTGATTTTTCGATTAGATAATTAAAACTTATATTAATGTACTTACATACAGTGATTATGTGGGCGCACGATACATATATGAGAAACTGAGAATTGATCGTTTATATGCAAATATTGTATACGGAAAAGTTTATAAAATATTATGCTGATTTCATCTGTAAACATAATTTAATTTAAATAAATTATCTTTTAGGGTTATGTACTGACGTGGCCTTATGAATACCTAAGTTCTACTGTATTCTTTCAGACGTCTATCAGCTGTTGATTTTTAGACTAAAACCACATATACTTTTTTATATATCGGGACGCCTTTTGCACTATTGGTCGGTGTGCCAACACAAGTAGTAGTAACAAGTAAGCTATTGATTAGCTTGTGTTATGGGTGCCAACACAACTTATAAACTACATATTATAACATCCAGATCACAGCCAACAAGCCTGCTCATCACACAAATGTGGTCCATCAGGACCGTCAGTCAGCTCGGCGAACCAGCGTGGTTACCATTGCGCCAACGGGGTCGTCATATTTTCTTCTAATGGTTTGCAGTGAATTACCTTTAAGAAACATTGGAAACCAAATAGATCCACACTAGGCCAGTTTGTTATCTCGATATCTCACGCGTTTACCATGGCGCAACACTGGTTCACTCAAGTGAACAGTTAAGCCCCTACATTCAGCTGCAAGTACCAGAACACTTTGTAAGTCCATAAACCGCGCTCATATTAGGTCAAGCGCGTGGTAAAGGGGATTTCGTAAGCTGGTAGCTAGTCCAAATCTCTTTGACTTTGCCTTTTTCTAACAAACAAGTATTTACTATTTATTATCGCAGTTTATTACGTGGGTCGTCTATGAACTTATTGGCGGTGGCCTAGTGGTTAAAGAGCTAGCGTCTCAGGTATGAGTGCGTGGGTTCGATTCCAGGTCAGGCAAGTACCAATGCAACTTTTCTAAGTTTGTATGGACTTTCTAAATATATCTTGGACACCAATGACTGTGTTTTGGAGGGCACGCTAAACTGTAGGTCTCAGCTATCATTGAACATCATTGGTAGTCGTCGAATCCGGTTAGACTGGAAGCCGACCCCAACATACATATGTAGTTGGGAAAAGACTCGAGAGGTGATGATGAGTTTAGATCTTAAATCGATCGTTTCTTATTTTCTTAAATGTTTTGAGGAATGCTTGAGTATCTAATGGTAAAACTGTGTCCTGTGCTAACAAACATGTCTTGGTACTGTTTTCTTTTCTTGTTTTTTTTTTTTTAGAGAGGCTTAGAGAAGAACTATTCTTTGATTGCCAGAAGTGGAAAGATTTGAACGAGACCTACACACAGCATTGGGTGACTAAAGGTTGAAGAAGAGAGAAGAGATTCTTTGATTAAATAGTAAAGGCACGGTCACACTCACAGCTAGTGCATTTATTACAGTCTGTTCATAAAAAGAGGTAAACGTTTTGGATAACCATCGAAGGTCCGAATCCACTCGCTGTTGAAAGCGACAGCCGGGACCGGTTTATAACTATTACATTGACCGGGGCGAATGGGAGAATCAAAAGCTTTATGGCAGTATACAAAATGTTTTGAGGAATGTTTAGAGACGTGTTAAATATACTAAGAAAAATCAGAATTTTATGTTCTGGTAAAGATTATTTCTGTGATTATTTATACAGAAAATGTTGCTATTCTGTTTTAATAATATTCTTTTTGATTACTAAAAGAAGTAAAAGTTGGCCCTAGTAAGAGAATTGCGACTCTCAATACGATATTTAGGCGGCAATTTCAAACTTCTATGAAACGTCCAATTTTTTTTATCGAATTTCGTATTTTCTTCTATTTAAAGTTGTTCAGTTTTGAGAGTACATTGACCTCCCTTCGGATGTATACCCTTCTTCCTTTACACCCTGTATAAGCTACCTTTGAAAGGGCACTCATTATTTTGTATATTGATATCTTACAAAAAAACACGAAATAAATATTCATAATATATTAAATCAAAATGCTATCAAGAACCCTCTTTGTTCTCGCAAAAGTAATTCTGAGAAATTAATTAAGAGTTTCGTGAAAGCCGCAGTAACCTGTGCCAGACATGTCTACTAAACCCACATCAAACTAAAACAAATGCCTTTTATTCACACGTCAATGTATTCACTCACTACTAGGTTCTACGAGTATGTATGACGCTGAAATTTCTCGTTTGCTAAAAAGAATGGAGTGATAGTACATCCAGCTTTAAAAAAACTAGTTTGTCTTGGACTCGCTTTATATGGTCTTTCTACTATTTGAACGGTCAGCTTATACTAGTTTGTATAGCTTGATGTGTAGCCGAGTGTAAAGACGCCAGCAAATCAAGCAACCCGAAACTGAAAATTTTTCCCAATCAACTTTGAACCTTATGCTTCAGCGATAAAGTAGGAAAACTATTAAGGAAAGACACATTGTAATAGCTTGATGACGATCTGGCGCCTGTATCCAAGATTACAGTTATTACATGAATTTATCGGCGTAGTTTTAAAATTATTAAAATGGATCAAGGTCCTTTTGAAAATCACACTAAAATCCTGTAAATCTATAGTAATATTGTAAAGCCGAAGAGTTTGTTTGCTTGAACGCGCTAATCTCAGGATTTAAAAAGATTTGTGAGTGTTCGATAGCCCATTTACCGAGAAAGGTTATAGGTTACATTTTATCCGGGTGCGCGGAGTAGTTCCCACTGAAGGAAACCTGAAACCGTTGGCGAAAATTTGCAAAAACTGGATTATTTCATCATCTTTTTACTCCCTATTCACATGACATGAAAGTTCAGCGTAACAAGTATATGCACATGTAAGAATAACAGTATAGGTACCTACTGTACCTACGTGATAACCGTATGACAATTCGTTCAGTAGTTTCTAAGTTTATCAGATGCAGACTTTTTTTCCTAATATGTTGTGAAGATAAAAATTACATTTCCATTTACTAAAGGACGAGGCATCAGCCCTGAACTAACATACCACACGCCATCACAATAAAAAAAAACAAATGAGTGTCATAGAAATTATTGCTTCAAAACTATACGTGCATATAATTGATTGCAGTGTACGAGTGATTACAATTGATGCAAATTATAAATTACGTAACCATGATCAATCATCTTTCTGATGTTTTCTTTACTTATCGAAGCTATTGCTTGGCAAATTAGTGACGCCACGTTTTGTTGAAAAAAGAACACAACTTAAAATTGATGTTTTGTTCCTCTTTCAATATAGGTAGACGATTTAGTTGCTAGGGAATATGTTGGTCTTTTTTTAAGACAATTAACGGATATTTTGTTCTTAAAAAAATAAAACAAAATTCAAAGAAAACGTATGCACAAGTTTACAACTATAATTACAAAATTTAAAGCAAACCAAACGTGTTGATTTGACATTTAAAGAAATGTCAAAGTTTCTCTCAAAATATGTTCTGAATAAAATCAGATATCAATTTCGTGTGTTTCATCAGATTTTTTTCAAAAAAGGCTGAGTTGTTTAGTGTAACGACTAGTTGCTCTAAAACAGTTGATTCTTAAGTCTGCTGCAATCAGAATTTTGTAACATGGTGTCTCTTGATCATCTACTTATCATTGTAATATTGTTTATACAAATTCAAAATAAGAACTCGTAAAATCCTGTTTCTTCTTAAAGGCTTAAAACAGCCAGTCTTGTCCCTTGACGATAGAAATAAAATCATAATATGGGGAATAGTAGCTTCTAGATGAGCTCCATGCAATCTAGACAAGGGGTTTTACTCTAGGTAATACCCTAGGTATATATTTCCTAAAAATAAACGTTGTTAGTAAGTTTGCAGGCAATAACGATTTGAAACTCTAGTTGGTACAAATTTCTCGTGTACAGCAAAGCATTAAATTATACCCTCTATAACAGGTCGTACGAAATGTTACATATTAAATTGTTTGCTCATGAAAATGTTATAAAACGGTTTTTAATATGCGCGCTAACAGCTAACGAGTACGTATGATACATTATATGAATTAAATTACGCCCTTCGCTCGAAATCAGTGGAATACCATTAAAGTTGAACATTTTAAGGAATGAGGATGCATGTCACGCGAACCCATAAACCTTACAATACCTTGACCGAATTAAAGGTGTTTACTTTCACAGGGAGGGACATTAATTAAAATTAAACTAAAGGTCGTGCGTGATTTGGGAGCAGTTAAGAGAAGTGTGAAGTCAAACTTTCAAGTTGGGTTATGTAAGCTTACTTTCTTCAGAAAAACATAAGCTAAGAAGGTTGGTGATAAACAAGAAACAGTAAGTACACTTTAATACCAAAGCGATGTAATTGATAGCCAAATTGTAAGTTCCGTAATCAGAAATGCATTTATCGTGCAACATCTAAATGCATACAATTTCAACCGCATAACAGCTAAGTAAAAGAAATCGCCAAATACTAGAAAGTAGCCAGTGATGTAACTGGCTACTTACATCAAATTAAAATAGCTAGCAATCAACAGCTAGGAAGGAAATTATTTAATCGAAGGAAATGTGTCTACCAATACGAACGGATCCTTGTCGAAATCTGTTTACAGTTTTTAGCAGCGAAAATACCAGTCGTGGTAGCGTGTTCTGTATCAATAAAGTACATTGAGTTATTACTCGTGTTTAGGAAACTAGATCGAAATTCTGTTGCTATTTATATTGCATTGCTGTGCTAAGATTTTTGGGGGAAACTGGTGCAGCACTGGTTTTTGAGATTTGCCGAATTCTAGGACGGGATACTGTGATTGCCTGTCTAGTCTGAATGCAAAGCAATGAAAGTATCGAAGGGGAAATGTAGGTTGTGTATATTTCTGTCTGAACATAACATTAATCAGTCATCAATCACTTTCAGGTGAAAAATCGATGCTCGGAAAAATCTGCGGTATTTCAAATCATTTGAATCCTTAGGAATTGACAATAATAGCTCGCTTGCAATTTTTAATATTTTCGTACTAGCAAAAACAAAATCAGTTTTATGGAGATCCCATGAATCCAACACGTGTAAGACATAGTCATATTTACATTTAACAACCCGGATATAAAACCGAGGTTACAACTCATTGTCTGCACAGCCTTCGCGAAGGTTAAACCTTTTCCATGCCTTCAATATAGTGCAAGTCAAACCCTGTCAAGTTCAGAAACTAATAGAGTGTGCGAGGTCGCTTGAGGTCGATATCACAAAGACGAAGGAATCACGTACTTTGATAACCGCTACCGATGCTTAAGAATCTGACGGTTAGGGCTGTTCACTATACAGTGTTTTTTTTTTCATATTATAATGAACATTTTGTAATATTACTGAATTTAAAAACTGAATGTGAAAACCAGCTCTTATGTTATGGGGAAGATCTTGACCAACGTGATCAAAGAAATCAATGAAACGATAAATAAAAAGTATGAGTATTTTGTAAAAGACAACATTACTCAAAAGAATGTCACTGTTAGGATGACATGCAAATTGGTATAAGAGCCGGAGGATACAAACTGAATTAAAGAAAGAAACTGAATAGATCTTTTCTTTCTTCTTTGATGAAACTGAACTCTTTGGGTATTAGTCGTATAGGACTATTGAATAGGTATAAAGGTTCGTAGCCCTTGCCAGACAAACTGCTATTGGCCATTGCGATCAGGGATTTAGTAGTAGCACCCTAGAGCCTGGATTTGTGACCAGTTACTATCAAAGGGCTCACCCTTGTTTTGCATGGCTTTTAAACATAAATTACTAAATGTACAATAATACATATGTATATTGTGTTTTCTAGGGATTTGCTTCAACTACTTTCATGAGGATACTACGCGGGTGTAGTTCAACAGGATTTGAAAAAGATAACATTTATGGTGTCTTTTTTTCTACGATATTTCTATTTACGTCTACAATTCTTGTATGTGTGTGTCAAATCGCCACACTAATTTCTACGTCCATTCAGTAGTATTCGTAGTTCAGAGGATCTTCGTTTTATTTACTAATCAATTATTTTTTTACTTATAGAATAAACGTCAAAAGTACATCTGCAAGCAAAACGCATAGTTTACTGGTTACGTCTAATTTATCGGTTAGTTTTGTACAACCCTACCAGTTCATAGTTACGTAATGTTTCAGTAACACTAGGAAACAATTGAAACGCGAGTCGACCCGAGTCAATCACGTAACATTGATAATTGGTATTTTATATTTTATTTCATTGATAAATGATACACATAATAACACAATGTCACGAATATGATTAAATGAACTGCGGTGATAAGAGGGTTGTGTTCAACAGCCTGTTGTTTATAATAGGTAAGGTATAGATAGGTTTGTGTCTCATTTATGAGACGACTAGAAGATGGTATGTGAAATTCAATATCCTGGTATCGGTAGATCATAGGAATTGTCGCTTGCCACAGACGTGAAGTGAGTATAGGTAGCTCTCGTAAGAGTACTGATTGCTTTTTGGAGAGAAAAATCGTGATGTTATATCATACATGTTATTCTTGGGTCGAAAACCTCTTATTACTGAAATGCAAATTAAAAGGATAGCGTAAATCTTCCCTGTGATTGCTTCCATTTCAAAAATAGGGTATAGATTATGGCAGACTTACTCGTTTCAATACTTTTTAAGAGCATCACTCGTCCGTGCTGAACGTAAGAGGTTAAGGGCCAGTTTCACAATGTCCAAATAGCCACTATCTATATAGATAAATTAAAAAATGGAACAGAATTTGTATGAAATTATCTGCCAGATAAACTACCTGGAAATTATTCGTAGGTAGTGAAACTAAACATGCGCAATGATGAAAGCTTCTACAGAGTAAGAAAATTGGTTAAGTTACTAAACTTCTGAACCACCAGCGTAAAGTAAAATTTAAACAAAACTTGTATTCAAGACTCATATAATATCGTCGATATAAACATGAATTTAAATGAGGAAACTCAATTTATTCTCGACCTCTATAAAGGTAAGTACAAACAAAGAAAATTCTATATATCACAAAAAGTTATTTATCAAAAACCGTTTGTTATCATCACTCTGAATGAACACTTCGTCAACTGGTTACTGAGAACTAGCGTATCAAACATTACTCCGAAGAGAGACTTATCAGGAACTTGACGGAATTATCGTCCGACCCCTAGGTTAAAAGCGTGTTCTAAATCTTGAAATGTTATATTACAAGATCCTGTAACCTGGTAGGTTGTCTTCAGTACAAAACCTTTGAATTAAATTTTACTTTATTTACAGTCTATAAGTCTATACTCAAGTTGTGAAAGGGCTCGTATGATAGAAGACCCTCAATTCTCAGTAAAATCTGATTTAAATAACATAAATTATGTCGACTGTTGTAAAATGTTCTCACAAAATTATTAACTTACTTTTACTAAGGAGGAGGTCGTATACCATATTCATTGAAGCTGGCCGTAAATAATGAATACTTCCTAGGGCATTCAATAGAGTTTCCAATAGATTGGTATTCTTCTTAACAGCTTTAGATATTTAAATGGACATGGTTTAAATAAGGCGGATTATGTCTGACTATTTTCAATTAATTCTTATAAGCCAGTTAGCATTTATTGCTTTCGTGGTATACCCAGCTGGTTTGATTCAAGTATTAATAAATCATCTCTTAATGTCGAATGTTTATGCAATGCACAGTCGTTCAATCAGAGATATGACGATTTGTATGTTAATCATAGAGGACATCGTTGGGTCTTCTGTGAAGTGGTGTTGTGATTTTGAATTCTGTGTGCGTTGTTTTATTTTTGCTTTATCTACATTATTCAATGTTTTAATTAGAAGTTATTTCAGTAGCGTGAATTGTGTCGAATTTTCATTCATATAGTTACGTCGCCTTCATTTTTATTTATTTTAAAAGGAACTCGTAATTTGGCCTGCATCCATATAAAACAAATACTATATGAAGAATAGTCTTTTACATCCTTTTTCGCATCTTCCTTTACCTCGAATTCACTTCTCTTTTCAGTCCAAACAAATCATTCAATCGAACAAATAAAGACCTAAGAATAACAAATAGTTTCTCGTGTAACTTTTAAACGCGTTTGTCCAGAACATTCGATCAATGTTCCATAGTTTATTGCCCCACGTTCTGCGTGGTCGTAGATGACCCGTAGTGCATTGTACTAGGACACAGGTTTCTACAAGGAAATCTTGAAAAAAAGTATTAAATCTACATACAAAATTACTCAGGCCAGACTCAAAATTCAAGTTTTTTAATGCCAATAAAATACAGCCAATGCGGAAGTACAGTGTTAGGACTGACATTAAAGACAAAGAGTCTTATCTAAGCTAGGAAGATATTTCTCTGATATTGAAATTATTTGGAAATTCAAAAGCTAAGCGCTGCTTAAGAGGGGTTGGCCAAGAGATCCTTTTAGAATCATTAACGCTAGAAGCCTACAAATCGAAAAACAAAAACGAAAATTGAAAATGATGTTTCAAATCACGTAATGGCTAGGTAATTTTCATAAATGCTTTACGTTTCTAAAAGAAGACATCCTAACAAAATCCAGCCGATATTAGGTGAACTAAGGACAATTTTATTCATATGTTATGTTGAAGCGAGTTTACAGACAGAATGAACCATGATTCCAGCTCTAAACAGGTAAAATTTGCTGACGTCATTTGTACAGTACTGGATTTTATACCGGGCGACTTCAAATTCGTGGGATACTACACGAATGCAACAATTTATTATCCATTAACGATATTATATCAAGTAACTCCAGAATGTTGTGACATCGCTCGGTGTCAATTTCGCACTCAATTCTTATCTAGATCCACGCATTGAACTAATAATGCTATCAGCTTTAAGTCGATAACGTTCACAATTAAAGCGAGGACTTGCAAACTATAAGTACTTACCAATTTATGTAGTTCGCGACGATAAGACAAATGTACTCGCAGTTTTTTATAAAGCCGTTTTAGACGGCCTACCGTATCTGGCTCACCTTAATGATTACGAAACGGTCACAAAAAGCTAATATCTAATCCCACCTAGATAGGTATCTGCAGTACACTTGCATCAGTTGCACCATAGGCTTTAATATGGAGCATTAGAGTGCACTCAATTTAAGACCCAAACCAAACAGCTTTAAGTCTAAAATAGGGCAGGAGATAACATCGGCCTAAAATAAACGAACGCAGTTGAATTGCATCACACATCGTGTTACCATGTAACTGGTGTATGTACATAATACTTAACAGCGCTATTAATTCAAGGATTTCGGTTCGAGTGGCTCCCATTAAGTTATGAACTAGCACTTGTGTGTACGTATACTGGAAAATAGATAACAGAGTTGAGTAGGTTTTTAATTTAGTACGCAGTCTACTATTGTTAGTCGAGGTGGAGTGGTCTAAACCTAGAACATATCAACGAAGAAGTTTTATGTTTAACAAATACTATAACAATACCATATTGTTAAGGAAATCGTAGTAAAAATAGTTACGTAATCATACCTATAGTATAGTAATGACTGTTTTCTTAAGTATAAAGGGGAAAATTAACAACATGATTAATATTTATATTAAAACTCAGGAAATTCATTGTAAATAGATGCTGTCACTGGCTGCCTTGACACTCCTTTAACATACTCATGTTGTAGGTAGCTCATTGGACTTATACACAAGACGTGTCAGATTTATTAATACGAAGATTTAGATAGAAATTTTACTAGGCAGTCTAGCTGCGTGCGTCTAGGCTGACAAAGCGCGATAAGTAATCCCAGCTGTCTATTGCTATATTGACAAGCATGACGTTCAAGCATATATGGAATGAATGATGCATGCGTGTTAGGTAGGTGGGTAATATGATTCAGGGCTACTTTAGATTGAGCGTACAAATGACATTTAAGTAACAAAACTTCATAGTATGCTGCAGTAGCTCTTTCAAACAATCCCGCAGTAGTAACTCTTTCAAACCATTCCGCAGATTGTTTGAAAGAGTTACCGCGGATCTGGTACTTAAAGGGCTCCAGAAGGAACATAGATTGGTTAAAGTCAGTAAAAGTCTGATACTCCCCCACTGCACCCACAGCGGGTGATCCCATCTACAAAACCAACACAACTCTGCTATTATATTCCAGGTTAGTTATCATCCAAGCACATGGACCAGTGAACTATTTTGGCTTACAGATGAAGGTTAAGCTAATAATTCCCATAATCATCATCTCCCGAGCCTTTTTCCCAAGTTATGTTGGGGTCGGCTTCAAGTTTAACCAGATTCAGCTGAGTACCAGTGTTTTACAAGGAGCGACTGCCTATCTGACCTCCTCAACCCAGTTACCCGGGCAACCTAATACCCCATTATAATTCCCATAACATTCGTATAAAATCACTGTTCACCATGGTAGAATTATCATGGTGTTTCGTAGTATTCATAGACCAACATTACATCAGATGTCACAAGTAGCCATGGTTAGTGAGCCATGGCCATTGACTGAGAAATTATGCAATGAATGGGCGACATCTAAATATTTAATTAGAGAAACGAAGCCAGTCAATGCACTTCAGCAGAATATGCTAACAGAATCGATACAGTTTGAGCTCGGACGTACAGTAAATGAGTATGAGGAGAATTAGCTTTCGACCAATGCAATTAATACTTAATTGGTAAGTATCAGTCGCCAGATTGCATGTCCTAATCATGGTTGATCTCCTGAACTTGAAATCACTAGTCAATCTAGTTGGTAAGTAATTAAAATCATTATCATTTACCAATGGATGGTTATGGTTAGATACGAATTTTCCAAAATGGATTCCTTTCGGTTCGTCCAAAAAGTTGTTATAGTACTGTTTCCGTATTTAAGCGAAGGAAAAACTCATAGGGCCTTATGAAGCGTGTTTGAAAAAAAAATGTATGCAAAATTATTTGAAACACGTGTCGTGTTTAACTTTTGTAGACTCCACCTTTATACGGCTTCCAAAATGACAAGTGTAAAATAAAAACAAAATATCGACCGCCAATGTCTGTGTCAGCGTTCCCACATATCATTTGGCTAACCGTGGCCTATCAGTTATCGGCACCGCCAGCATTTCTTGACTGCCTAATACATTTATCACGAGAGATGTGACATGCCTATCTACTTTAAATGCTGTCGGAATCTTATTAGACACAAGGCTAGGCCACTGTAACAAACATCAATAATACTGTCATTCACGTCTATTTTGAAACGGCATAATATTACACGGTTGCTTTAACGAATTCTGCAGGTTAGCTCATATATAGATGTCGTAAAACAGTAGTTTGAGTAACCCGTAAATATGAAGGTATTACAATACACACTTTCGATATCCATTCAGTTTCCATAAAGTAGGCTTTGTTTCGAGTATAAGGTTCATTATCCTGTAACTGTTCATAACACCAAAGCCAGACATCTCAGCTTGGAGATATTAACACGACAATATGGACACTCCTAAAGAGTGCACGGCCACTAGGCCAGTTCTTTTAAGCTAACCAGGCCGAGGTATAGAAACGCTAGGAATAATAATTCCACAAACTACGTGTTCTGCTAAACCACCACAAGAACGATCGTGAACTACAAAGCAAACAGATAACAAGCCAGTTAATAGTCTGAGCGAACACAACGCAGAATTGTGTAATCCGAACGCTCTACCTGTCATGTCTATCCTTTAATCTTTACTAAGACTAGCCAGAACGCTTGCAAGATACTATACATACATTTCGAAGTTGTCCTAGTTTTAGGAGGATTGTTGAAACTATTTGATCTAAGAGTATAGGAACTGGTATAGGACTAGTTTCTACCCACATCGATGTGCGCTATGTATCTGGAAAATACCAGTAAAACTTCGTGGAACTGAGAAACAAATATGATCACAATTTGCTTTCAAAACTATCGGCTAGACTTGCTTCAAGCGAAAACATAGCTAGGAAAGATTTAATAATTCCAGAGATTTCTCCCACACGCAACCAAATTTGCAGGTAGCAAGGTGTCCCAATTTTTGTTTCTCATGCACTGCCTAGGATTAGTGCATTGCAAGACCGGTTTATTAATATTAGAAATATGTACTTCTAAAATATAGCTTTCAAGTTCTTTTAGTAGTAATCATAGAATTTGTGCTGGCATTGTTTGGCACTTGCATTCTATGACGGTTTGCCAATATGCTATCTGGCGCCTGTGAGCGTCGCGGTCAAATTCGTAACGTAGGTATTACCTTCTACATCACAGACATAAGGTAATGACCTAGTCAATGTAAAAATGGAGAACCATCCCGTGCTTATGTCGATTCTAGGAGGAGAAGGTTGTCTTCTATAGTCAAATTTAAAAGCTTAAGTTGTTGTTTTTCTTCTATCCTACTACTATTATAAAGGCGAAAGTTTGTAAGTATGGATGTATGGATGTTTGTTACTCTTTCACGTAAAAACTACTGAATGGATTTGAATGAAACTTTACCACAATATAGCTTATACATCAGAATAACATATAGGCTACTTTTTATCCGGGTATGGAAAGTACTTCCCTCAGAAAGCGGGTGAAACCGCTGGCGGAAGCTAGTTCTTCATAACATTAAGGCACATTGCATTTTAATTTACATTTAAAAAAAATTAAGACCAGAAAATTGCAAAAATAAGCTGTACTTCAATATTTCCCGAAAACGTAAGGCTTTTATTAGTTAGATCTAATAACTGTAAGCACGCATTAAACGGAGTTTGTAACAGACAAGATAATTCCAAACCTCCTTTGAAACTCTAACAAATGGCACATGCTTTGTGCACTTGCGTGCTAAATACGGAGACACGTCATTGTACAATTATATTGTTACACGCTTTTATTGTATATTGAATGCGACGATTATTATGGACACTGTGGTGTGTAATCAGTATTTCACTATAATGCTAAACATTGTAATGGGCAGTGGCATTCAACAACACACCTACAAGCGATCAATATTTTCGCATTATTATCCAAAAGTTTACTAATTTCTGTTTAGATTCAACATATACGTCTAAAGGAATGTACGAGTAACATCGATTCGATTTGCATAATTATTTAACAGTTACAAAACATCGCAATCATAATTAGCGCCATCAAACATGAAGTCACGCATCTAATTACAGATTTAGGGCTGTTCTTGAACTAATTTTGCCAGACATAGGTGGCTGCCAATTAATACCGACCACGAAGGGCCATGCATATGGCAAGTAAAACTCTGTTGTGAATACCACATATTGCGCTCCCCCAGCGACAGAAAAAAAAATACCCCATGCTGAGCTTGGAATTATGTCTCATCTGTCCGTAATAAAGTTATTGGTTATTTTTGTACGGGTATAAATTCATCAGGTCATGCTAAATTGGAGTTGAAAGTGATCAAAGCATTATAGGAAGGGTTGTAGTATTTTGTTTTAAAAGGAAATTTGAAAAGAATTAAATAAATAAAAGTAATGATCGAAGACTAACAGATATTCAGGAGCCTAAACATTAAAAGGTACATAAAGAGCAGCTCATTGAACGAATAAAAGAATCGCTAACCCTTCTACATAAAGACTTTGATGTGTAAGACAAGACAAGATAATGACGTTACATAATAGGAAGCGTTATAAACAACCCTCGATTTGGATATCAATACAATACAAAGAGCCTTTTTAGGGAGCTACGCAAGGTCAGACATGTATGTGTACATACACATATCTGACCTTCAAGGTATCTGTTGATTCAATTTAGGAAGGGAGACCCAATCCTTCTCCAAACATCGAAATTTAAAGCATTCAAAGATATTTTTAAGTTTGCATTTATCATTGGCTATTGAATAGGACATAACATTAGAATTCATACAATTGCTCAAACTTGATTACCCTACACGAATACACCGAAGTAACAGCAACAGCGTCTCACATGTCCAAATATCCTTTCAAGTTAATTAAACAGCAATTTCTAATTGTATCAAACAGTTGAATTGTGGAAGTTTAGAAGTAGATGGAGTAATTAGCATTCCTGAAATTACATTACGGTAGAATGCTACGCTCGCACGTCACATAAAACAAGCCAACTGTTGTGAGAGTGTGAAAATAAGTGCTTTGCCCATTAGGGACTCGCATATGGTAGAAAATTACCGTTGCTACGTAGACATATTTAGCTTAAGTACATTTTAAATATTCTCGGCTTTAAAAATCCAAAAAATATCTGAAGGTACACAAATCGGGAGTGATAGAATGATTCGTCGACACACAACGAACGTTTCGATCATCGCGGGCAATTTATTAGGATAAACTAACATTTGTCTTAATGTTTAGACGTGTATGCAATCAGGAACAACACAGATTGACGAAGCATCACGAATGCAACAATCTTTGCAAATTAAAATCCAGATTGAAAGCTGTGTAGCGTGGCCGTTGGCAGACGACAGGCGTGTGTCATGCCAAATGGTTCATTTGGACTTTTGATTTGAACCTTGCGAGCTCGACTATGTGGCTGCATAGCGGCTGCGCTATATTTTATTTTTTTACTTATATTCTATAAGTAAGTCGAGGTGGCCTAGTGGTTAAAGAACCAGCGTCTCAAGTATGAGTATGTGTGTCCGATTCAAGGCAAGGAACAATGTAACTTTTCTAAGTTATTTGTACTTTCTAAGTATATCTTGGACACCGATGACTGATTCAAGGTGAAGGAAAACATCACGAGGAAACCTGGACTATAAAGTCTTAAATCGCTCAATCCTTCTCTGTGTGAGAGGAGGCCTGTGCCCAGCAGTGGGACGATAAAAAACTGATGATGATTCTGAAGATATATGCCATGTTTAAAATTGTAAGTTTAGTTCTGCAGAATATTGTTTAATAACAAATTGTGCTCTGTTGTTGTCGTTTCGAATGCTAAAAATTGGCCTGTTTTATTTTTCTTTCAAGGTTGTGACATTCGGGACTCTCACCTTGTACTATCGTAAGAAGTAGGTGGGAGTGGAGTCTCGTTGTCTCGGTTGGCATGACTACGCATTTGCGTTAAGTACCTCATTTATTTAGCGATGTTTACAGCAATCTTGGCACACCTCTTATATGAAAAAAGGGTATTACGAGTATACATCTCAAGTTATTCATGGAGCTACTACGCAATTCGTATCATTTTTTTCATCGAAAGTATTGTTTATGATTTGTATCTTTCATACAAGAGCGAAGATAATCATGTCAGTAGAGTATGTTTTGACCATTTTTTGACGATATAATCTGTGTTGTCTTCCATTTTTTGCGATTGTTTTATTGCCCTTTTAAGGTACACATGTTCATGAAGATGTTGATAGGCTTAATGCTATAACCTACGCCCTTATCTCCGATGAGAATTTGTGGCAATATAGTTCACCGCAGTAATTAATCTAAAATGGCAATACGAACAAACAGCAAAATAAAATTATGAACCTGTAGGTAATATAGACATTTATGCAGCCCATGGAGTATGAATGAATGAAACCAATCATCATTCTGTTTTTATAAACCAGGCATGTCACCTTCATGGGTTCAATGTAAAAGAAATACGAGAAATAAATACTCATCTAGCATATTTGTATACGCCACTTAGCGATGACAGTTGAAAGCACTTAAGATCAATATTTATTTCAGATAGCGGGCAAGTACTCAATATTCCATTTAAGTATCGTCACCGAGGTCATGGTGCTTCCGTACCGCCATATTAGTTTATTTATAGACCTCATCGCAGGAAGTCAACTCAAAAACAGTTTCTTAATCTTATGCCATGCGCGACCGAACGGAACTCACCAATGCTTCCTTTTGTTACCAACATTTTAAACGGCTCATTCGATTTTCAAACAATTGTTTTTTTTTATTAGATTACGAGGTGATTGGGCAATTCATTTTAAACAGAGAAGAATGAACGCAATCTTAAATGTCGATGGTAGTAGAATAATAATGTCTACATAAATACGTAATCTAAACATCTCAATTTAAGCGTAAGCAACAAGAATATGTATTAGCAATTGAAAACAAAAGGGGAATACATAAAATATTCATATTCAGTGATATTGCGAACAGCGCATGGAGACCACCCGGTATCATGTTATTCGCGCAAGTTTGCTTTTATTTTTTTATTCTTATTTTTCCCGCCGTACTCATAACAGTCCTAAACTGAAATGAAAAGTTGAAATTTTAACGAGACATTCACTTTATTAAAATTCACTGAAGAGCGAGCAGCTGAATCACAGTATGAATCAGTGACCGGATGTGTACTTTATGAATTATAGATTTCTAGAATCGAAAATGGGTCAAACAGTTACAATTTATACGTGGTTACTTTACGTTTCGTAAATAAAATGCTAGTACCCGCGCATTTTGTTGATGTTTGTGGTATTGAAATTCGAATACAGAACATATTTCGGTCAACCGATTTAGATCATTGCGGTGTCATTCACCCCGATAGGATACACTGAAACCATTGACCTGTATATAAGATAAAGCTTAAAACTGGGCTCGAGCCAGTTTATTGCGACATTATCGGATATCGACCAACTGCCGCAGCTTCCATGCGGTTATCGGCAATAAAGCAGGAGGATATTGAACGGTCATTAAACAGGTACCATCGGAAGTATTTTTAGGTTAACTCAATTAAAGCTGATCGATTTCACATATAAAAGAGACTGGAGGAATTAAACCTTTTCTTGTATTGAAAAAATTGCAGGAATATGAGTCGATTGCTTTAAATATATGAAATACATGTCGTAATTTAGAAATCATCATGTACCAGGACCACTAAATAAATATCCTGTGACCTTCTCCAAGTTGTGGATGTTGCCACTTTCATCAAATCGGATATGCCGCTTAACCGTGAAAACTTAATAGACAGCAGTTTCATTTAGCGTCCAATGTTAGGTCGTCTAAAGGAATAAGTCGAGAAATAACGACAGTCCTCTTCAATTTTAATTACAAAGATGTCTGAATTTCGATAGAAAAGCGATATTGCTTGCCAGAAAAGGTGCTTCAAGACTCCAGTCTTAATAGAATTAATTGGAAAACCCGATGAACATTGAACAGGTCCTACTTTGATAACTCTCATCCGGGTTCCGTTCGAAACAAGGAAATTCTTTGACAGAATATTTATTGCTTATTGAAAACGCGGCCTCCAATATAAGGCTATTGAAATTAAGGTACTCTGCATCGAACCTTGTTGAACTTCTTCAGAAAATTGCCCATAAAAGGATCAAATGAACATTTTCAAGGAACTGTTTATTTTTTCACACTTTGTGACTAAGAAGGAAGTATTTGCTATGTAAATAATCTTCAACTTTTCTGTACTACAACTGTAAGAATACAAGAAATGAGCTTCAACGAATTCCCAACGAGTGTCGACAAGTGTGACAATTAGGGAAAACGTGAGCCGTAAGAGCAAGATATCTGCGAGAATGTCAAAAGAGTGAACAGTGAACTTAGTTATTCCGTGAACGGACTGGTGATTCGCTAGCATGCTCCACGTTCATGACATTAATCAAATCAGAGCACGAGGAATCCCCAGCAATGCTCACATGTCACACGATACATAAATCTCATTACAATATAAAAGCTCTTCTCGGCACTGTTTGCTGAATATGTTTTGATTTTTATTATTTGATCTTATCTTTTCCAAAAGAGGCCAAATCCAAACATTTTGTGAATACAAATAACATTTCAGAACGCCTTGAAGGTGACTTGCGTAGTGTCACATAAAAAAAAAACACAAATTTTTATTACAATTGTTACAACCAGACCTTGCTGTGGGACTACAACTGTTTAATATCGCAGTTACCGAACAAAACAGTCACCTCTAACATAACAATGTAGTAACAACGGATGCATTAATTACTTTATTAATGTTTAACGATGAAACGCATTGTCTTCAAGACTGCATCCTTAGTCTGCGTCCATAATAAAGAGTCCAGCGATCCTCGCGCGAGTATGATACACAAATATGGCGAATGCAACATGGCCGCCAGTAGCGGGGATTGCGTTGGGATTGCATTATCCATATTCGATACGAGGTGTGCTGTATACGTGACCAGCAACATGTTTTTAATCACGATACCTTGATTGCTAATGTCTCTACATCTTAGGAAAGTCAAACACACGCAAGAATATCAATTAAATACTCAGAACTCCATCTTATAAGGTCGAAGTCGTGATGAAAACAATGAAATTCAACGTACTCTTATACTATCAAATTATACGATATTTGTGTGCGTATTCATCATGCCTGTATGACGCTAAGCCGAGGATTAAGTCAGCTGGACAGCCAGGGTAATCCAATTTAACAAAACATGTGCTACAATGTGATAATCTGACTGACTGCGATTCACCGCGCTTGAATATAACCATACATAAATATGGATATTTGAGACATGCATGTGAAGAATATTCAAGGCTGAGCTCAAAAGCTATTGCACCCATTCAGAAAACAAACATTTAGTTTTTTCTATAGCGACTTGCAAACTGGATTCAAACATGTCTTCGCAGGCAAGAAAGTCTAGTCGAAAGAGTCGCTTAAAGAGCCAATGAACTTCAACAATCGACACACTTAGCCAGTAGGCAGAACTTATCAAATAAATTATTCCCTGAATAAACACCCGCATCTGCGTGTGGTCGGCTTCGTATTTTTAATTCAATAAAAATATATTCTCGATCAGACTGTAGGTCGGGCAACGCTCTTTTCGGGGATGTTATTAATAGGTAATATTAGTGAAGTGACTTGTATATAAGTGCTTCACTAGTTTATTCATCTTTATCTATGGTCTCAATGAATTCTTCTTGGGAGAAAAAGTTTACCCATTCACTATAGCTGCGAATGACAAAAGGTTATATACCATTAATGATGAACTAGAAATATTTGCCGATGTTATCGTAACAGCACCTTTCTTTACAAAAAGGTTAAACCACAGTACGATTGAGTTATACTATACTCAGAAGGTATGCGGTTTTAACCGACATTGACCGCAGTTAAGGCCACCTTTTGTGGGGTCAGTTGAAAGCCTGTAATGAGCCGTAATTGCCTCCAAGTCTACTGCATTGTGTTGACACCATACTCGTATCCGATTATCGACTCGAGAAACAGCATTTGAATAATTGAAACACGTTCTTTTAGTAATTGAAGTTTCAAGTTTATCCGGATGATTTTATCGGTTTTGTGGCAGAAAAATAAAACATTAAAACTCTTTGAAGAGCAATAGTAAAAATTTTCGCGGAAAGGAGTAAATTCTCATTATACTCAAATAAAACGAGGACCTACAACAGCGGAGGAATCTGCATCTTGCGTTTCATTTCTCCATCAGGCTGCAGTTGAGGCATTCTGCCTAGCTATCGATGTGTAAGAATCCCGCCAATAGTGCTACTCGATTTTCAAAGCACAGCTAACCGCAACTCGCGCGGAACAATCCTATTGGCGGAAATCAATCGTATCCATAGCAACAACGCTTAGCACATCTCTAGTGGAACCGCGACTAATTCTGTTAAAAGGAATCAAGCATCGGAACTGTTTGATGAACTCACCAACCGGGAGTTCCCATCGATACCTAATTAATGGCCTTACACTAACCGAACTTCAATTATCGATTTTAGTGACAAAAAGTTAATTGAATAGACTGAGAAAAAGTTCACGGAAGAATCGTGGAAACTACCGTTTAGTATAACAGGTGTACTAACAAGATTCAAAGTAAACACAATAATGAATCGATTATTACCAATCGACTAATGAAAACGATTATGAGTTCGTACCGGTTAATTTAATTAATCGATTAAAAGAATTTAGAGGTAGATAAAAAAACAATGTAGGCGCCGCCGAGGAGTTTATTCAGCCGCCAAATATTTATTAAAACATTCATTGATTGGCCGTGCCATGGCTCATTTGTTAGGACAATAAAATAATTGCTATTTAATCACTACGATATTTTTATGTCGGAGTAGTACACAACTGTATTATTTCTACTCCAGCATACAATAACTTAACAGGAGATATTTACAACAGTTTATCGAATGGATTGGGTGATAGTAAATATTGATTAACCAATAAAGTGTATCCGTTAAGAATTATGATATCATATTAACACAATTACGGTGAATGAGTGAGTCAAGAATGTTCTTTAAAGAGAGGTAGATATTGTTTTCTATTCTTTGTTTTGGCTCCCCGGTAGTTTAAAATGGCGTCACCCTTAGTAAATTTTTTGGAAAATCTTATAAAAGGAGTGTAAGATTGTGGTAGCCGGTCTCATATTATGTCCATTGGACCTCGAAAAATTATAGAACATTTCTAGTTACCAAAATAACGGTATGTGTTATAAACTGTGCCGTGTTTATCTGAAACACATTTTAGTTAGCAGGCCTTTGATTTGAAACGTGAACAAACTAGGCATCAACTTAATTGGACGGATTCCAAAATAGGCTAATTAGGTTATCTAGACAGTTATTAACCTAGTTATTCGTTTTGACTGTAGCCATTCGTAGTCATCCAATTAGCACAGATTAAATGATAATTATGTTTTGACAATATTTGAGAAATTAAACGGATTTGTTGGATATAGCTTTGAAATACTCGTATAGTCACGTCTTACTTGTTAATGTTTGATCTAAAAATTTGGGCTTCATAAAAAACATCAGGATAATCCACACAAATCCCGTACACATGGTGACCCTTACAAAATAAACGTGCCATGCTAACGATTTGTTTAAAAAACCACGACGGAAATCAGATTAACGTGTAGAAATATGGCCAACTTTTGTAGACTTTGTTTTTTAGAACAGTTTTGTTGTTATTAGGTGTTTTAGGACGTTTTACAGTTAAGTCTACATGGCATTTTATTAGTTTTAGTGTGTATTTACATACAACTGGAATCTTGACTGAATAAAATAGGATTGGCTTTGTGTTTTATCTATACGTTAGTTGTAGGTAAAACCTAATCTTTCGCCATTGTATTTTTATATTACTTATCAGTTGCATTTTTTGTGCCTTACCTACCTATGGTGGACTGATTTTAGTAGATAAATCCCGCATTCACATTTAATTTATGACCTCGGATATTGGTAGGTGACTACTATCTTAACCATTTTATAAGTTCACATCATTAACGACACTATATTGGCTTTTACAGACGCCAGCACATAAAGCTACCCAAAACTGTAGAATTTTTTCAAACAACTTTGAGCCGTATGCTTCATCGATAAAGTTGAAAATCTATAAGGGAAATTTAACAGATTGTAGTAGCTTGATGTGCTGGCCTCGTACTTAAGTAAGAAACATTTATCTTTGAAAGGGTAAAGTGTATCTATCGTGAGTTGATGCATCTTGCTAGCAGAAAGTGCAATAGGTACAAGGTACTTATTATAATCTTTAAATAAATGTAGGTAGGTAGAACGATCGTGTATATTTATGCATGTTTTATATTATAGTAGGTAGTTAGGTATAAATATAGCCGTAGGTGATTTTTAAGAATTAAATGCTGTAATGCCAATAAAGGAATGACCACGACCAATACCTACATATCCATAGGAGTTACCGACGTTATCAAACCCGGATGACATTAAAATAATATACGTTTTAAAATATGTAGGTAGGTACCCACTATTCCATTATGTAGCATTACGAAGCATTTTTTTTTATTGCAGTAGTATTATAGATCGATTTAAAGAAGTAAAAAGGTATCAGATACTCACTTTTTAAGTTTAACAATGATCAATAAAATTATTTAAATATTACTCGTACTTACATAGTTCTTCCTGTAAGATATAAATAGGTAATTTCTTACAAATTTATTCTAATTAAACTCCGATTGAGTTATGTTTGGTAACGATAAAATGTAATTGTATCGCTAACGGATTACTAGCAAAGTGTGGCATAGTCCAATGTTTACAAATTCTGACTTCGTAGTACTTCGGACGTTTCAAAAACAAAGAACGCTACATGAAAGTAACCACTGAGCACTCGCAATTTATTCAATAATTTCGCGTCAACAATCTAGCTAGCATTAAAAAGTATTTACCTAAATGTTCATAAAAGCATAACATACTTACAATATGAAGCATACTATGCCAAGACAGCTGTTGAATTCCCTTCTCTCCGATATCCCCCAACGCCGAACGAAAACACAACACTGATGTTTATTTAGTCTATTTCAAACAAGCTTCAACACCCCGTTTAATTACTTCATTATCATAATGAACATTTCGACGCACTAATAGCTGTAATGAAATCAAAACAATTACATTCAGGGGTACTGTATTTATTTTGGTCGACTGTTAGAACTGCGAACGCACAGTTGTCACGATAGCGACGTAACACACGTCTCGCTCGCTGATGTTCTCAGAACGAACTATTTTATTGTGTTGAAAAATGTATCGTTATGTTTAAATGAACGAAGGAAAAGGAAGATCAGCTTGTGAACGAATGATTATGGCAAAATAGAATGGTTGTGTGAACTATATACCAAATGTTGCCAAGGAAAATATAAAAAAGAAACAACCAGATGAATTTGGTCTATGGTTAAAAAATTATAAAAATTACAGCTGATAGTTTTGTTTCCTCGATTAAATTATTGATATTCTAAACTAATTTCTTGTGAGTTATCATTGGAAACTAAAGTTAAAATGCCGATTTAAAGGTTTTGTGTTTAATTAATTCAATAGAAATAGTTTCTTGTCCTTTCTTGTAATTTATTATTTTAAAGGAGTACATGAATAGCCATATTTTAGTTAGTATTTTGCATCCACATTTTCACATTTTGACAGTTATGGTTTTGTAACGAACAAAAATTTTTCTGGCAACATTAATCTTCCGTCCATTTTCATTTCGCAAACTTAAAAAAACGACGACGAAAAAGAAAAAGGCATTTCTTTTTGTCGGTTACAATATTGCTTGTTGCTGGATAATGTGAGCTTACTATCGTTTATGTTGTTTAGTTTTAATACATTTAGTTTTGTCAAGTGGACACAGCAAACACATCTTGGTAACGGTAAGTTTCCTGACATTTGATTGGATTTGTTTGTAAAGTGAGAAAGTGACCGTTTGTCGGGCGTTCTCAGTCGGCGGAGATGCGATCTAATTTCACATCTCGGCGTAAAACGGGCACGGCTATAAATGAACCGGCTCGTAATTAACTATTTGTTCCGCAATATTGGCCAGGTAGCCATTAGTATATTGGAAAGCAGGTGTCGTTGAATCGGTTGAATCACCATTTCTTACGTATTAACGTATTTTGTGCTTCGCTAAATTGATCGTAGTTGTCTAAGTTGGACGCCTACGCTTTAAGAAAGTTGATACACAATAGCTCCACGTTATTTACTAATTAGTTCTACATTGCATGTTGTATGAGTCAGTACGTATTCATTGAAATTGAAATTCTACAGTATGTACGTTATATGGCATTGTTTACCATGTATTGTTCGAAGCATATCGATACCGCAGTTTGACGATCTTCCATCTCCCTTATTTAGTAAGAAACATGCATTCATGGCCTTGTGAGGGAAACAGCAATCTTGTACCTAAAGGTCAAACGTAAATTGTAAGTTATGCACATGTAATTGTACTCAGGGCTAACATGAACACTGCAAAGGAAACATGACTATAACAGTCATTTACTCATTTAATGTGATATTTTTTACTTATACCCTCATGTATGCAATAGAAAAATCATTCATGTTGACTTACAACTCTAATACATGTTCTAAATACTTTTTAAAACGTAGATGTTGGTTCATTATTTAGTTTTAATCTGCCTGTAACAGGAGCTTGTCAGCATAACTCAAGATTCAGTCAAAATATTTTCACGTGAGCGCTACTGTCACATCTTTCATCTTTTTAACCCCAAACACAAAAAGAGGGTATTATAAAATTGACTGTTGTGTGTATACAAATTATCCAATTTTAAGCTAAAAAATTAAAAGCTGTTCTTTTACTAAAGGCTCATTTTAGTGTAATTTCAATGTAGAATGATGTGTGAAATGAAACAACATCCTTATGAATGTTAAGTAATTAATAAATGCATGAACAAAATTTTACTAGCAACTTCAAAAAAATATCTATCAAAATGAGGGAACTATCTTAAAATAAATTATCCTGCCAAAAAATATTGGCTATGGTATTATTTACATGTATTTTAATGAAATGGGAGCATCCTTGTACCAAATACAAGATTACTTATACCACAAAATTTTTCTACTTGTTAACAGTTTTGAATCAAAATTTGACTTGCTAACACAAAAATGGAGGATGAGAATGAATATAAGAAATTGCCGACAGAAGAGAAGTGTGTACACAAGCTATGGAAGGCAAGGGTAGCTGGCTACGAGGAGGCCATCAAGCTATTCAACCAGATTGACGATGAGAAGTCTCCGGAATGGAACAAATACTTGGGACTGATCAAAAAGTTTGTCACCGATAGCAATGCCGTGGCTCAGGAGAAAGGTATGTGTATATACATTTTGTTTGTTTACATATTCTGTAATGAATTATGTATGGAATTTTAAGTCTTTCACTATCTGCTGCTAATACCTAAGTCAAATGAGATGATTTATTAAATCTCTTTGGAATGTGGCCTAGTGGGTAAAGAGCCAACCTCTCAAGTATGAGAATGAGTGGTTGATTCCAGGTCAGGCAAGTACCAATGCAACTTTTCTAAGATTGTATGTACTTTCTAAGTATATCTTGGACACCAATGACTGTTTGTCTGGATGTTTTGGAAGTCTGACGCCAGTCTAACTAAGGGGTATTGCCGCGGTTGCCCGGGTAACTGGTTTGAGGAGGTCAGACAGGCAGTCGCTCCTTGTAAAACACTGATAACTAGCTGAATCTGCTTAGACTGGAAGCTGGCCTAAGCATAGTTGGGAAAAAAGGCTTAGGTGATTGAATGTGGAGTGAATATGTTGTTGTTCTTAAAATGGATCAATTATATTTGGTCCTTCCTGTATCTTATCACAAGTTACACTTTTAGAAGTCTGACATTTGCTGAGACATTAATTTAGTTGATAGTGAACTCTTCCTGAATATGAACTATCATAATTAAATAGCTGATAATTAATAAAATGGGACTAAAAAAAAATCTAGTAGAAATATTGTGGAAAAAATATGTAAACCCTTATAATATATATCGGAGATCTTTCAAATAAAGAGTGAATTGTTGACAATTCCCATTTAATGGGTCTAGCCTTTTGGCAATCAGCCAGTTTCTAGGTTCAATGGTAACTTACAATTTCATTCTAGATAGGTTGGACCTTGCTCTTCTCGTCAATAAGGAAATAGGATATTACTATTGCCTACATAGTTTATTCAGCATGCAGTACAAAACTTTATGCTCATACTATAAATGTAATGGATAGGAAGCCGAATTGCCTTCCAAATACACAAAGACCATTTTATTTGGCCAAAAGGAGCCAAAAGATCATTGCTTGTTACGATTTGAATGTTAAAAATAAAATAATATACGTGAGATGAAACATTTATTACAAAATTCGTTATCTTTTAGATAAGCGAATTTATGTTAATTTTATTATACAACTACCTGATAGAGATCTGTTTTATCTTTTTATTTATTCAAGGATTGGCCAAGTAACATCATCAATATTTTCTGTTTAATGGTTTTTGTCAAGGTCAGATAAACAATTTAAAAGATTTCTGATAAAAGCACTTATATTGGATTGGTAGTATATAGTAATGGCGTCAGTTATTGTAGACTATCGACAGTCTTGGCGCCATATGTCATAAAGGCCATAATCGCTTAGCTGGAGCGTCCACAAACTCAGTCAATACTAGTTTCAGAAGGCGTGCCTGAAGTTTTGTGAGTTATGACTAACTGAGTCACTTTTCTTTTTATCTTAGAAGTTGGTTTGAGTCGGACTAGCAAGCGCAGCGTAGGACGTCCATCAACAAGATGGACAGACGACCTTATTAAGGTCGCCGGAAGACGCTGGATGCAGGTCGCTTTCAACCGGTTTATGTGGAGATCTAAAGGGGAGGCCTATGTTCAGCAGTGGACATCCTATGCCTGAGATGATGATGGTGGTTTAAGCCCCTATTCTGAATTGAAGCCGCAATTACTATTTGCCTATAGTCATCGATCTGATTCGAGCAACATAGGCCATAGATAGTAATGCGTACTTACTTACTTTCTTTCTGCAGTGTTTCATACGTGTGTTGAGTGGGCGCATTATTCTGCCATCTTATATTGTTAATATGAAATGAAAATGTACCATTAGGTCGAAATTTGAATTAGAATTGAAACTAATATGGAACTATCAAAGTCTGATGGGACGGCAATCCGACAGAGATCAGACGCAGGATCGACATTTACATGCTCTCCGATACACGGGTGAATCAATTACCAACTTCCAGACTCCAAGCTGCTCACAAAGCGATTTCGGCCCGAACCGGCAATCGAACCGAGAATCGAATCTGCTATTTATGGAAGAACTAAACAGTCTGGGTAATCAGTATGGAAATTAAACTCAATTGAGGGTGTCCGACCTAAGATTCATGATTGCTTCCTGAAGTTGTGAGTTGATACTGAATATCTTTACACTAAGCAGTCTGCCTTGAATTATACAACGTAAGACGCAAGTGCAATAGACGAGCTATTCCGTATTTAATATTCTAGACTTCATTTGCATCTCGTTTGAATTAGACGACGATAGCGCGTGCAGTGTATACTTAAACCCGGGAGTTATTTTAGTATTCTTATCTTTTAATGACTGTTTACTTGAACAAAGGCATTTTAATTCTTATAAAATAACACCAGGGGTTTCATCCGCTTTCTGAGGGGACTTCTTCCCGCACCGGGATAATATGTCACTACATAGTATAAAACAAAGTCGCTTTCTCTGTCCCTATGTCCCTTTGTATGCTTAAATCTTTGAAACTACGCAACGGATTTTGATGCGGTTTTTTCTAATAGATAGAGTGATTCAAGACGAAGGTTTATATGTATAATAACATCCATTAAATAGTGGAGAAGTATTGTTATTTTTGAGGTTTCTAATGTGATGTCGTAAATAATTTCATTTTTTCCGTTGCACCCGTGCGAAGCCGGGGCGGGTCGCTAGTAGTCTATATGTTATTATGACGTTATTATAACCCCAAATAAAACTTGGGATAAGGGCAGGAGGATGATGATGATATTACGACGTATGAGCTATATTACTGCCATGTTTCATCAAAATATGATCAGCCGTTCACACGCAAGCATTGGTACAACAAATGAGCCTTTATTTTAGTGTGTTGACAGTGCCCCGACAGTTTTATTTACAAAAAAAGTGACTAATAAAATTCGCAAGAAATTATTGTAACAAGCAGCTATGATTAAGTTATTTTAATCGATGATAATAAAACATCAAGATCTCCAAGAATTAATCTATTTCCGATCCATGACTTATTGTGCACGATTTCGAATGTAGAATCTCATATTCGTACCGTTTAAAATCGTTCATGCATTCTATTGTATGACTGTACCGATTGGCCGATACACGTAACCATAACAAAACGGTTGCGGTGTACAAATGCATTTATCGGGAACAAAGACCTTCTTAATCATGAAATGACATTACTTCTCATAAAGCATGGTGCTTATTTTGTCTGAAGATTTAGTCTATCTACAATTTCGCTCCATGTAATAGGGAGTAAAGCGATTATTAGTCAGATATTTTTATGCTTCCATAATTCTTAAAGATTTTTCAACTGGACCATAAAAGCTATTCGTAAAAGGTATTATGACATCTCACATTTATTTTATATTTATTAATAGCATCAAAGATATCGAATTTCAAATCGTTCGTCGCGTCGCTGTCGTTGTGTTGCGAATTACTACTTTCTAATAATCAAAGTTCTAATATTTCACAACAAGTCTTGGAACTATAAAACTTTCTACTTGACCGTAAAAGTTCATTATCCTGCAAACATCATCGTCTCGACGGAATCATGAGTCATTTAAAGTTATAATCCAATTCATTTGTCTTGCTCTGAACGTTTTAGTAATTATGTTTACAAGGTTTCTTCGTCACATGTTGTATCACATGGTCTGTCCAGCTCGTATTGTATGGCATCACACGTTAGGTATCCGAACGGATCGTAAATACGTGAATGGGGTTTAATACTTGATCCTGTTATTGTAAAGCGTGGCTTTCATGTTTAACCTTTATCTTCACCTAATTTGGTTGGTTGTGTAGTTATTTTTACTGGTTCTACTTTAGTAAGCTTATTCTCTCTCAATCTATATACTGAGTATGAATGTCGAGTCGACTTTATCGAATTGGTTGAAAGGATTGATCTCAATTAAGACAATAATACTCAGGGGTATGTCCTTCAATGGGAATTTATGGGAATTCTGATCTCTCTCCGGTCCTGTCGGATTGCCGTCCCATCGGACTATGAGACTGAGGGAATAGAGAGTGCACCTGCGCGAATGCTTGTGCACTATAATATGTCCTACGCAGCTGGCTGATCTCCTTAAAAGAGAACGGCCGCCTTAGCCGGCCTGGATGACATAATTTATGTCCTTAATTTAAAGCCGAGGATTTTAGTTGTAATAACTCTTTACATTATTGGTGCAATTGAAAGTGTCTATTAAATTAGCCTCTGGATAATGTAAAACCTTTTTGCAAGAGCTGTTCTCATGGTGGGAATACACAGAATATTATTCTCATTGCGAAATGCAAGGATGCAAACTGCGGTCTGCTGTCGATTGATGACGCGAATTTGGCGTAACCGGCCGGAATGCAGCATAATAATAGCATTTTAACTGCAACACAGACGGGCTTGATAGAAACAAGGCATATTCCCGATGTTTTAGCGAATTCCTTAACCGCCAGTTACATTCATCGCCATCATCATTAGCCTTTTTATCGTCCCACTGCTGGGCAACAAGCCTCTTCTCGCACGGAGGATTGAGCGTTAATCACCATGCTTGCTCAATGCGGGTTGGTGATTTCGATTTTAGATATTTTCTTTCACCTTTAAGTTTTCAGTCATTGGTGTCCAAGATAAACTTGAAAGTACACATAACTTAGATAAGTTACATTGGTAACTGCCTGACCTGGAATCAAATCCGCGCCCTCATACTCAAAAGGCTGGTGCTTTAACTACTAGGCCACCACGACTTCAGTTACATTAGGCTAAAGAAAACTGTTTCCACTAGTAACAAAATAATCACAGTTACAAATAAAAGCCGATCGATGTGTTTTTTTTTTTTCATTGTTTGCGCGTCGTTTGTAGTTACAAGTAAAGGGCATCGACCGATAAATATTTTCACGGAAACCCTTTAGCAGTCACGCTATCGAACCCTAGAGTTCTTTAGAATGTTTATCGATTATTTTACCGAGATGTGGGTCGATGGTATTAATTTATTTTGTAGGATATCGTTGATCAATTCAACAATTAGAAGTTTAATCTTTCGTCTAGAAAGTGGTCATTATGCCTAGATTCCAGGCCATGCCTGATGGGCCATTGTTTTTAAATTGTCTGTAAAGGCGACGCTAAAATGTTAAAAGAAATTGCTTCCAACAGACTGGTTATCGATCTTTATAAACGTATTCCTGTCACTTTCCTGACAAATTGCGACCTTACGGACTCAGCCTATGATAGTAATGCTAACTACGTATTGCCTTGACAAGTGCAGCTCTATCACTCAGTACAATGTTTCAGGTAGTACCTTGGCATTTATTGCGATCCAGATTTACCGGTAAAGCTTGATTACATGCAATTTTAACGTGATGTATGATGCGTATTGTATATAAAAGTTGAAACATTAATAAGATTCATTTCGAGGCCACAACTTTCCCATCAACAATCTTTACATTCTTAATTTGTGGCTAGTCTGGATTTAGGCTGGGTTTATATGACTTAGGCTCCACTTTTGGTATAATTATGGAATCTAAATAAAAAGTATACTTGCGCCTTTTCGACTCTTTAGGCAATACAGAATATGCATTTCGAAGATATTTTTCCTAGACCATACTAGAACCATACCATCTTTCCATTCGAAGATATTAAGAATAGACCATCACATACAACAACCACATAGCTCGTAGAACAGATGGCCGATGGGGCAGTAAAGTTCTTGAGTGGTGACCACAACCCGGAAGACGCAGCATAGGCAGGCCCAATAGGTGGACGGACGATCTAGTCAAGGTCGACGGGAATCGCGCGAGCCTTGGGGGAGGACTTTATCCATCAGTGGACGTTTTTCGGCTGAAACGAAGACGAATAGACAATGAACTGTTAGCTAGTTTCATGATGTTAAGGATATGTACTCAAAAAAGTATTATTTAACTCTCTCCTTAGGTCTGGAGGCCGCCTTGGTATTCGTGGAGAACTGTGGCCACGCCGGTAAGACGACCGGGGAGGTGATGTCCGGTATTGTCGCCAAGTGCATCGCCGCCCCCAGGACTAAGACAAAGGACATTGCTCTACAGGTCAGTTCGTTACATTTATAGGTCAACTTAAACTGATATAGAGGTTCTAATGTTCAATGGCAAAACAAACTTTTTCTGTAATAAATAAAGTTGGCGTGTCCTAGAAATTTCCTCTTAACTTATTTTAGTACTTACGCCAGCACATCAACCTATCCTTACCCTAATCTGTTAAATTTCTTTAATAGATTTTCAACCTTATTATTAAGGTCAATATTCAATTGGTAAAATTTGACAGATTCGGGTAGGTTGACCTGCTGGCATCTGTACATCGTTTTATCGTATGGCCGACCACTTTAATGTACATACGCCAGCGCATCAAGCTATTACAATCTGTCAAATTTCCTTAATAGATTTTAAACTTTATCGCTGAAGCATATGGTTCAATTAAGTTGATTGGAAAAATTGACCAGTTTCTGGTAACTTGATGTGCTGGCGTCTGCACAGGTTGTCATGCAAAGGTCATCTGGCCACGCATACATACACTCACTCTTCTCAATAGTTGATCACTGTTACTGTGCCAATCGTAACACTTATTTATCGAACGGGTATTTCCGAACGGCGCTTAAAATGCCAATAAAAGAAAGCAGTTCCTTTTTCAAAGCCACAATACAATAAATTCATCATTCCAAAATCTTGAAGTTATTATATCAAGCTGTGGTTTACTTGCCCTGGTTTTATTAAGAACAATATTTAACCCGGTCATGTTCCACTGAGTAAAATAAGTCAATGACCGCTGATTAAATGACGAATGTAATTTTATGAAAGGCATTATTCATTTTGTTTATGATTGGGAAAGAATAAATGCCTTTGTATTGGTCGTTTTAATAAATGAAGCGGTAATTTTTATTTTGATGTAAATAAGGAAAAAAAATATTTAATAATTGTAATTTTAATCAATATAATAGCAGGATGAGTTAGTATGAAGAGTTCACTGATTCATACTACCTACATTGATCATTTATTTAGGGATAAATCGCACGTTGTAGGACAACAAAGGAACTTATTTAGGTCATGAACTGACATGACACTGACATGAAACATAGGTATAAAACACAGTAGTTATTTGTAACTAAGAAATACATGTTAATAACACTTCATTTGTTTGGGCATCCCATAATAACCCAGGGCTATGATCTAAAATGCATCATTCTCTTCACAGATAACATTAATGTACGTAGAAATTGAAAAACACGAGATTGTAGAAGAAGAGCTGATCAAAGGCATGGAACAGAAGAACCCTAAGGTCGTAGCTGCCTGTGTATCAGCGTTACACACATCGCTGAAACAGTTCGGCAACAAAGTGATAGCCATCAAACCTATGGTGAAGAAGATACCTATACTGCTTTCCGACAGAGACAAAGGCGTCAGAGATGAGATGAAAGCGCTTGTTATTGAAATGCACAGGTAAGTTAATGGAAAATCTATTTAAATATACAAAAATTAATCCCTATTTCCCTTGGTCCATCACGCGTGAACGGTTGGACCGATTTAAATAAAATTTGGTAGATACATAATCTAAAGTCTGTGTTTTGGATGGCACGTTAAACTGTAGGTACCGGCTGTCATTGAACATCCTTGGCAGTCATTACGTGTAGTCAGAAGCCAGTAAGTCTGACGTCAGTCTAACCAAAGGGTATTTTGTTGCCCGGGTAACTGCCGGCAGTCGCTCCTTGTAAAACACTGGTACTCAGCTAAATCCGGTTAAACAGGGAGCCGACCCCAACATAGTTGGGAAAAGGCTCGGGAGATGAGATACATAATCTAGAGAGTCAGAGAAAAGACATGGGCTACTTTTTATCTGGGTGCGGACCCGCCGCCCGAACGAACTAACTTCGCGGGGAATTGCTAGTAGTATTATATAAACATATGGTGGAATCTACGGTTTCTTTAGATGTCAACACATGTTTGACCTACCAGAGATATCCATCAATCAATCTGACATATTGCAGCAATCCATCAATAAGTGGCTTTTAAGGGTTTCTTTAAATATCCTCCAGTAGGTTATCGGATTTTCACAAAAGCTCATAATGATTGACATTGACGTGAGCCAATGAGTCTTCGTGCATGATGTGCAAATGTTAAATTTTATCATTGACCCAATTTATCTTACGAAATATGTTAAGTAAATTTTACACCTTTGTATTATGATGACAGCAAATTTATTGAGTTAACGAGATCTTTGCGAACATATACAAAAGCATTCTGTATACAATCAATAAAGTATTGTATAAACGCTATCTCATGAACTCATATTTGGCCGTGCTATATACCTTTCTTTTATTTACCTTTATGATGATGATGATGATGATATACCTTTCACACTTAATCAAATTATATTGGAGAAAGAGTTCAGATTAATTCTATGTGTAGAGACGCCAGCAGGTCAAGCTACCCAAATCTGACAAATTTTAACAATCGATTATAAACCTGCCATTGTTGTGATAAGGTTGAAAATCCATTAAAGAAATTTGACAGATCGACGTAGGTTGATGTGCTGGCGTCGTCTGTACCATAAAGTGCCCATCGAAATACTTTACCGTAGAGTTTAAGTTTATAACGTCTGATATTAGTACATAACTGTATGAATATAACACATATATTCCACAGATGGATAGGGGCAGCCATAGAGCCTCACATCGCGTCCCTACAAGCAGTAATACAGCAGGAACTCAGAGAATCCTTCAGTACCGGTGGTGGAGCCGCTCAGCCCACCCGCTACCTCAGGTCGCAACAGAACCGAGTGCGGGACACACCCGCTGCCGACTGTGCTGATGGTGAGTATAGTACGCGTCAAACGTAATGACGGCTCGCAGCTGACTTGCTAGTGTCGGTACCATCATGTGATAAGGCCCATACTCCGCCGAAGCGGAGAAGAATTAAACAGCCAATAGATTTTCCTTTTTCAAACATTTCGACTCCACCCACTTTCTGAAGTGCAGATATTTAGACTAATACAAATAAGAGAATTTATTTCATGGCCTTAACGTGAATGACAATAGTGATGTACATATTAGTAGTCCTTTTTTGGTCTAGTAGTCGTAAGGCGCGACTGCTGTGCACGGGGTCTCGGGTTCGATTCCCGAGTCGGGCCTAAATCGCTTCGTGAGTTTTGAGAAACTTTCATGAAGCAGCCTGGATTCTGGAAGTTGGTGATTGATTCACCGGTGCATCGGAGAGCACATCGGAGAGTCCCGTCGCAGGTGGCTGATCTCCATAAAAGAGAACGGCCGCCGTAGCCGACAATCGGTCCGGATGCCATCATCATCATCGCTAGTCTTAATCTTACGAATGTTTTAGGTGCAACAGAAGATGACGATGCCGAAGCAGGCGGCGGAGATTCCGGGGAAATGGATCCATATGACCTACTGGACCCAGTGGAGATCCTATCGAAACTGCCCAAAGACTTCTATGATAAACTGGAGGCCAAGAAATGGCAGGAGAGGAAAGAGGCTCTTGATGCTTTGGAGACTCTACTCAAGTCTGCCCCCAAACTTGAACCTGGAGATTATGCGGATTTGGTCAGAGCTTTGAAAAAGGTATATTTCTATTTTTAAGTTTGTATATAGATATACTGTAATGTTTCTTTTCCGATTTTTATGAACAGTTTTATACCAAGAGACCTTTGCCCATACGTTTCTTAAAGTCAAGTTAATAAAAGTGAATTCTAAAAAGCTTCATCAAAAATGAAGATAGTCGACTTTAGCCACCTTATTTAGTTACTCCAAATGCCTACAAAATCCATCTTTGATATTCATAATAACTCCTTCCAGGTGATATCAAAAGACACAAACGTAATGCTAGTGGCGCTAGGTGGCCGTCTCCTCGGCATGGTCGCCACAGGACTACGGAACAAATTCTCCCCTTACGCCTGCGCGTGCGTGCAAGCCATACTCGAGAAGTTTAAGGAGAAGAAAACCAACGTGGTCACTGCGCTGAGAGAGGCTATTGATGCTATTTATCCTTGTGTAAGTTGTCTCATTCTCAATCTGACAAGTCTTAGGTCTGGCTACAGTCTTACTGCCTATAACTGGTTACGGTGATCCTATAAAGGCAGTTGCTTTATAGTATACCTAACTTTGTGCAATTCGAGAATTTAAGACAGCAAAATTTTTGAGATGGGTTATTCTATAATATATTTTATACCAGCTATTATCTAATTTATTGATGTCGTCAGGAAGAAACTGGCGAATGAATGATAAATAACCATCCTTTAAGTTCAAGATAATGTACATAAGGCTATATTATAGGTTTCGAAACTTTAAAATATAATTTTCTCATGTTCTTATACAACAGACGAACCTCGAAGCGATAATGGAAGACATGCTAGCGGCTTTTGACAACAAGAACCCGTCGATAAAGGCGGAGAGTTCCCTGTTCCTCGCCCGGGCGTTGTGCCATACTCAGCCGACTGCTTTCGGGAAGAAGCTGGTCAAGGCTTATGTTGCGGGGCTTCTTAAATTGTTGGAGAGTGCTGGTAAGTTGTATATTTGGAGAACCATGTGTTATCAGTTCACAGTCGCTTCACGCCGTCTACGGATTTTAATAATAATAGGATAGTCCATGTATTTCCTATAGTACATGTGTTGCTGGGGAGTTTGTTTCCCCACTTCTTCCCAGGAAAAAACACTTAGGAAATGGAGAAGGGTGGTCGTTTTATCGTTCAAAAAGAGCTGTTTTGCAGCCAATTTTGAATGAATGATTTTGAAGTTTGAGTTGAGTACAACCATTTAAAGGCTGGTCATTTCGCTATTTTAAAAGTAAATGAAAAATGCTTCTGTCTTAGCATATATTTTATCAAGTCAATGTGTACATTCTATCTCTCTTGTGAAAATGGTCATGGTTTTATCTACCGTTCTCCGTTCTAGACCCGGCCGTCCGTGACGCGGCAGCAGAAGCCCTAGGCACGGCGACCAAACTGGTCGGAGAGAAAAACATCGCGCCCCACATCGGCAAGCTCGACAACCTGAAGGAACAGAAGATCAAAGAGTTCGCCGACAAGGTATGGACGCTGGTTAGTGCATGCAATGATGAGGTCGTAGTACTAGAGTTTATTTAGTACGGTAATACCCCTCGCATTGTGTGGATGATTTATGCAGGACTAAAATTGTATTTTTTAACTATATATTATAATCCTTACATATAAATAAATGGGAAAGTAACTCTGTCTATCACGCTTTCACGCCAAAACTAATGAACCATTTAAAAAAAAATTGTAAACATATAGACTTAGGTCTGAGAAAGGGCATAAGCTACTTTATATCTGATTGCGATATGCGATAAGTAGTTGCCTCGGAGAACAGCTAGTAATATCATAAAGCAAAAGAGTTTGTTTTCTTGAACATGCTAATCTCATGAACTACTGATTCAATTTGAAAACTTCAGTGTTGTATAGCCGATAGATCGAGGAAGGCTATCTGTAATTTTCTATCCGGTTGCATGATATAGTTCCCACGAGACGCCAGTGAAACCGCCAGAAGAAGCTAGTATTCTTTAAAATAACACTTGAAATGGAAATATAATTCAATAATGCTGTTTTCTAGGCTGTAATACAAGTGAAAGTGGCAGCTCCTAAGAAAGAAACGAAAGCAAAACAGACAGCTTCGCCGTCTGGTAAAGGCGATGCTAAGCCCACTGCTGGATCTTCGAACCCTAAACCAGTTAGACGACCTAATTCAGGTAAGATAAATTAATACAGCTGTCGTTTTCTTTTTAATTTTACTTGTGAGTCAGCATAAATGCTTTATGATTTTCATTCCTTTTTTTTTTCTTTCAATCCTTCTCCTTGGGAGAGGAGGCCTGTGCCCAGCAGTGGGACGATAAATAGGCTGTGATGATGATGATTTTTTCACTTATCAGGCGTTGTTTCATAAATAACCTCCTTTCTGGTTGTATCATCGGACATAGAACTTCCCATTTTTATTAATGTTCAAATAGTTTTCTTTTATAAGACTTTTCTGTTTATACAGATTTTTAACCAACTCCAAATCAAAGTAAGAGGTTTTATATGGATTTCATACTGATGTATTTATTAAGTACGTGTGTTACTTCACAGCGAAAGCACCAGCTAAGAAGGCACCGGCATCGCGTGCCCAGCCGAGCCCGCCGCGAGAGCAAGAACTGTCTCAAGAAGAAGTGGACGCTAAAGCCGAGATGTTATTTCCTGGAGATGTGGTGTCAGGTAGGTTTAAGAAAATAAAGACACGATGATGATGTCTGCCTGACCAAGCTAAGTTGGGGTTGGCTTCCAGTCTGGCCGGATGCAGCTGAATACCAGTGCTTTACATGGTGCGACTGCCTATCTGACGTCCTTAACCTAATTACATGGGCAACCCAATACCCCTTGGTAAACAATTTAAGACTGGTTGTCGGACTTTCTGGCTTTTGACTACCCGTAACGACTGCCTAAGATGTTCAAATTATAATAGATATATATAAGATAAAGATAAGTTTTGTATAATATACGAACGTAACATATAAATCTTGGAACAGATGATCAGTGTAAATAAATAATACAAATTAAGTTATTCGCAAGCGCAAAAATACTTAGTTCTATAGAAACGAAATCGTCTCTCACAGGTCTCGGCGACAGCAACTGGAAGAGCCGCCTCTCCGCCGTCCAATCATTCCACTCCACTGTACAAAGTCTATCGACGAGCGACGCCACATCACAAGTATTGTATCGCACATTGAACAAGAAACCAGGCCTAAAGGACACCAATGTACAGGTTTTGAAGGCCAGGCTCGAAGCTTGCAAATATATTACCGAGAACTTCCCTGTTTCTACGTGAGTTATGCTTTATATTATCGGTTTATTAAAGTTATCAACAGCAGTTTCATTATCAGCTACTGCAGGGTACAAGCCTCTTCTCTTACAGAGAAGGGATGAGCGTTATTCGCCGCGCTTTCGCAAGGCAGATTGGCGATTTCAGACTTAAAAAGTCCAAGTTTCCTTAAGATGCTTTCCTTCACCTTTACTCAGTTGTTGCTGATCAAAGATGTACTTAACCAAAACTTTAACTTTTTGTCATGCAATAAATAGTATTCCCAGCAGTCCAGTGTCAAGAGTCTTACTTTTTAAAGAAGTGACACACAGCAACTGGCATTTTCACGGCCAGCCCTTGCCCTGTGCAGTGTTCAGTGTGAAAGAACATCAATAATAAAATAATATTACCTTTCTTCCTTACAGGACAGCCGCAGACTTTGTTCTCCAAGACGTGGTTACGAAACTCGGCGAAGCATCTTGCTCAGCCATATGTGCTGACTGCCTTACCTCCTTAGCCGAGGCATGCGGGTTAGAACATGTCCTTAATGAAGGACTGACCTACGCTATGGACTCGCAGAAAAACCCTAAAGTGCAGTCTGAAATGTTTAATTGGATGTCCAATGCAATTAAGGAATTTGGTTTTAAGTAAGTTTGTTTTTAGTTGTTAGGATTCTAGATGGGTGTAAGCTCAGTAGCTAGACTTCGGAAATTCTATGTTACTTTTATTAGCTTTGGAAGCATCAGCAGTATTGATTCAGAAAATTATTAAATTTTATTTCAATAAAACGTAGCATAGGTCAATAAAATATAGCTTTGTGCAAAATATCCAAAGAATATTCAATTTTTATTCAACATCTAACTAAAACTTACGTTTTTGTTACAGCATGAACATAAAATCAATCATCGCACACTGCAAAAAGGCCTTAACCGCTACAAACCCCAACGTTCGGACCTCTGCAGTGAACTTCCTCGGCATACTATCCCTGTACGTGGGTCCTTCGCTTATCAACCACTTTGATAGTGAAAAGCCGGCGACCAAACAGCTGATCAGCTTGGAACTGGATAAACACGCGAATAGTTCCCCGCCTACACCTACTAGGCAGATTGGTACTGTCAGTAAGGTAAGAAAAAAAAGTATTTCTGAAATTTTCTGAATGAGGCAAAAGGCTTTTTAGTTTATGAAAAAATATAAAACGGTTAGACTATAAAGTTTGTCGTTTTTGAGTGGTCTTGTCTGACATTGGTCCTCAATTACCAAAGAGTATTTTAGTTGACAAAGTATCAAGTATGTATGTATTTGAGCATGTTAGACCTATAACACATTACACAATCCTAACTTTTTTAAACCTTTATTTATGTTTTCTCTGTAAGTGAATTTGTAATTCTTTTGAGAAAATAAATATCTTTAACCGCAACTTTTTTAACACTACTGTACAGACGCCAGCCCATCAAACTACCTGAAACTAACCAATTAACTTTGAAAATGTATGAAGGAAATTTGACAGATTTTAGTAGCTTGATGTGCTGGCGTCTGTGCATGCGCAGACCAATGCGTGGGTGTGAAAACGGTACTTATATTTTCCTATGTTTTTATATCCAGTCTGCAAGCAAAGCGTCGGTAGGTGATGACATAGAGGAGGCGTTCGAAGACGCGGCGGAAGACGAGCCCCCTGTAGTGGACGACAACAGGCCGCGCACTGACATTGCACCACTTATCACGGAGGCGCTTATTGCTGAGATCAATGATAAGAACTGGAAGGTGAGTTTTTATTATAATAAAGAATTCAAATTCAAGTGTGAATATAAATGACTGAAGTACTTGCATTATGAGCAATGTCTTGGAGTGGATGAAATTATTTTTCGCCGTTACTGATTTACGCAATGTTATTTTGTGTTTTAGACCTTATAATTCTCTATTCCTAATGCATCATAACATTTTGTTAAAACAAAAAACATGTGTTCAATATATTTGGCTAATTCAAAAGACGGACTAATTTGTATCGCTATTTTTTGGCCCTTTCGTCACACCTGTTACTAGAGCAGTTCTGTTCTATATACATTGACTGATTTCCTTTGTTATTAAGCTAACAAGTAATATGTATACTTCGTTCCAAACAGGTCCGCAACGAAGCCCTAGATAAGGTGAAGGCCATAATCACGAGCTCTGCCCCCATAAAGCCGTCACTGGGCGAGTTACCGGCCGCGCTCTCCGCTCGACTGTTAGACTCTAACTCGAAGCTAGCACAGAGCGCTTTGCAAATATGCGAAGCGCTGGCCACGGCTATGGGCAGCAGGTGTAAATCGCACGTCAGGACTTTCTTCCCGGCTTTCTTCCAAGGTAAATATCGTACCCAGCTTCAAACTGAACTGAAAATATATTAGGATTTTTGTATACTAGATGCTCAGGTTTGTTTAAAGTCTGTTGAGATTTTTATTCTAAGTTTCTATAGATTCGATTTGAACTACCATTGTTTGGCTGCCTATAATATCCTCCATCTTCTATGATAGTAGATTTTAATAACTAAATTCACATTTTCTTAGTTTACATTATTGTAAGCTCTCTAGGACTCTCTCCTTGGACTTGCCAAAATTAATTATTTTATTCCTTTGGGCCCTCCCCCTTAAATTTCACCAAGTATGTTAGTATAACTAAGCAAGTTGTTTCCAACGAAACATACATGTATTTGTGTGTGTGCAGCATTCGGCGACAGTAAGCAATGGATCCGCGCGGCTGCAGTGTCGTGCGTGGAGACGTGGTGCCGCGAGGCGGGCCCGCACGCGCCGCTGGAGGGCGAGATGCTGTTCGACGCGCTCAAGTCCGGCAGTCCGCTGCTGCGGGCCACACTGCTGCAGTGGCTGTCTGAACATCTGCCTAACGGTAAAGTAGTATGCTGAATAAATCAATCGTCCCTAAAATATCTAAAGTTATGGTTTCAATCATTTCAAAATAGCTGCTGTCACGACACATAGCCATTGTCAAAAATAATTAATATAGTTCGCACTTACGATACCGTTGCTATTTTTTATTTATCCTACTACTATTATAAAGGTGAAAGTTTGTAAGTATGGATGTATGGATGTTTGTTACTCTTTCACGTAAAAACTACTGAATGGATTTGAATGAAACTTTACCACAATATAGCTTATACATCAGAATAACATATAGGCTACTTTTTATCCGGGTATGGAAAGTACTTCCCTTAGAAAGCGGGTGAAACCGCTGGCGGAAGCTAGTAGATAATATTAATACTGCTGTAATAAATGTAGTAGTGTGATTATAAGCTGATCAAGTTTTTAAATGAAATTTTGCATTATTTTAGCTAAACATGTGATCAAATTGGATTGATTGTAACCTTTTACACCATGTTTTTATGCAAATAAATATTCTTATTATTTCTTCCCTTTTGAGATGGCTACGAATTGTAAATTAATATTTGTATTTTTCCTTACAGTACCACCAAAATCGTTCCCCCGCGAGGAGCTAGCAGTATGCGTGCCGATACTGTACGCGTGCCTGGAGGACCGCGCGGCCGACGTGCGCAAGGTCACCGGCGACTGCGTGCTGCCCTTCATGCTGCATCTCGGCATCGACGCCATGCTCAGGCAGCTCGACAAGCTGAAGGTATACTACTCATATCAGTGAAGAACTAGCTATATGTATGCATTTGAACAGCAAGAACTTGGCACTGCTGATGCCGATGACTTACACATTTTCTGGGTATTCTCGTCCATGTTCTGTTGGTGGCATGTTTAAGAAAGCCATTCCTTGGTTATGACAGTTTAGTAACTACCTACCAGCGGAAAACTGGCAGCGACTAGAGCTGTGCAATTTGCGAATATAATATTCTTACTGTGCAGCGAAAAAGTTGTGGACGCTGCAGACAGTTCTGATGGAATTTCGTTAATTATTTTTTACTGGAAAACTAACATAAGCATAGCGCCACATATCACATTCTACACACAGCATAAATTACAAAGACAAACCATCCAGCAACATACTAAATGTACATTTCTCCACCAGCCTGGTTCCAAAACCGTAGTCCAAGCAGCGTTAGACAAAGCTCGTCCCAACCTACCAGTGCAACCGTTACCGCCGTCTAAAGGCAAGAAGGACGAACCTCGCGGCGTCAAGTCCGCCGGCGCATTGAAGAAGGAAGCTGAGAAAAAAGGCGTTGCTATCAAGGGCAAGGTATGTTGAATAATAAAATATTTGTCACATTAATTTCAACATCTGTGGCAGTCGTTACGGGTAGTCAGAAGCCAGAGATTTTATAACCAGTCTCACTAAGGGGTATCAGGTTACTTTGAGGAGTCAGAAAAACAGTTTTTTTTTCTTTAGCCTGTGTTGTCCCACTGCTGGGCAAAGGCCTCCCGCTTTCCACATTTAACCAGTTGTTCTTATAAAACATTGGTACTCAGATGCATGCGATTAGGCTGCAACCACCCAGCATAAGTTGGGAAAAGGCTAGACAGATTTGTTCTATCTGCATAATCTGCATTAAAATATAAGAGAAGTATCTTCTAACTTTTATCTTTTTTACTGCTTAGACCTATAAACTCATTCCCAGGTTGATTGAAAGAGTTGTTCACCCTTTTTTGTAGGCACCAGTAAAATCCGCTTCCGCATCAAGTCGAGGCAAGAAAGACGATGAGGACTTTTCCCCTCTACTTCCAAACAACAACGCGAAGAACCAGCGCATTATTGACGACCAGAAACTCAAAGGTTAGCCCACAGAACAAACAATACAACCTTCTTTTGCCGACTCTTTAGTTGTTCTTTATGTACCGTTTAATTTCTTCATACAAAATACGTTTCTGCTGCGACGAGGACTGGTGGTTTTGTGGTGCAAAATCGACTTTTAAATGTAAAGGTATTTAGTTGAATTAGTTCTATTTTGATGTTTATGTGAACGAACGGTATGTATTGAGCTTTGAGTGTTAGTTTAGAGAGCAATGAATAAGAAGGATGCAAAGGGAATGTATAAGGTGCTATAAATATGTGCCATGGCTTTAATGGGAGGTAGTATTGTGTTTATAGATTACAATAGTGAAGATAATTGATTATTTGTATAAATTGTGAACCACATTATGCAGAGTAGAGCCAATGATAAAGTGAATTAACTCTTCCGGAGTACGAAAGTTCTTCACTGTTAATGTAAGTAGTGTAATCTATGATAAATAATAACAATACTATATTCCATTAGAGCCGTGATAAATATTTTTATAGCACCTTATATAAGTTTTATGCACCTTATATTAGTATGTAGTACATCTTGTGGTAAGCAGGCCCAATCCAGCACTGCACATATGTGTCTGGTAAGTTTGTTATAGTGTATGTTTGTTTGCTTGCGAGATTCATGTCTTTATACGAAACTTCTGTAATTAAACATCAAAAGAGCACCAGTATAATAAAATATGTTATTGTTTTTTGTCTTTAGTATTAAAATGGAACTTCACGACACCCCGCGAGGAGTTCTTCGAACTTCTTAAGGAGCAGATGGCGACCGCTGGCCTGAACAAACAGCTGATCGCCAATATGTTCCATAATGACTTCAGGTAAATTGTAATTCATGTAATTATTACAGTTCGAAGCGTATTTTCTGCATCTTGTCTTTTACAGCGAATTTCAATTACCTATCTATCTGTTGATTTGCCTACTGGAGATAGGCATTTGACATTATCATCATCATCATCATCCCAGCCCTTTTATCGTCCCACAGCTGGGCACAGGCCTCCTCTTCCACGGAGAAGGATTGAGCGTTAGTCACCACGCTCACTCAATGCGGGTTTGACATTATGAAGTAAGCAAATCAACAGATAGACAGGTTATTGAAATCAGAAGTTACCAGAAAAGGGAAACTTAATAAAAAGAAAGTAAATGTCAAATAATAAAAACAAGCTACACTTCTTATACATCTGTCATGTCACTTATATTTTGTGCGAAAATGTTCTCTGTTGTAATTGAAATAGAGTCCATAATCAATGATTATCATTTCATAAACCAACAACCTTCACTTTCAAAACAATACTTCTATTAATTATGTATTAATTTCTCCACAGATACCATCTGAAGGCAATAGAATCTCTCTCTGAAGATTTACACGAGAACGGCCAAGCTTTAATGGCAAACTTGGACCTGGTGCTCAAGTGGTTGACCCTGAGGTTCTTCGATACCAATCCATCAGTTATACTGAAGGGTTTGGAGTATCTGTCGATAGTGTTCACGCACCTTATGGATAGTGACTATACTATGCCGGAGTACGAGGCTAACTGCTTTATACCTTATCTTGTGCTCAAGGTAAATGTTTTTTTTTTATTAATATCATATGGTCATGATTTTATTTATTTACTAGCTTGAACTACCCGCAACCGGGCAAAAAGTAGCCTATATGTTATTCTGATGTATTAGCTATATTACTGCAAAGTTTCATAAACATCCCATCAAACGTTTGGGGGTGAAGAGATAACAAACGTACACACACACTCGCAATTTTCGTATTTGTATATTAGTAGGATAAGTAGCATTTATAACTTCAACTATCATTACAGCGGGGTTAGCCAAGTTGTCTTTCTACAATCATAAACGCTAGTAGAAACGACAAAAATGTATGGAAATGACATTTGAAATCGATAAGTCACGTGGTCATAACTAGACTCGAAATGTCAATTCCATACATTTTTGTTGTTTCTACTAGCGTTAACGATTGTAGAAAGACAACTTGGCTAACCCCGCAGATATTAGACCTACTACAAACATAAAACACTTAACTTATAGTCTGATTTTTAATTCGAGTCAGTAAAATGACAGGGGCAACTGTCACTTTCACAAAAAAGGGTGACCCACTACAATAGTGATGTTCCACAATCGACCGACTTAGAAGTTTAGTCATGATTTATTTTATTAGGCATCAGAGCGTTGTTTTTATTGTAAATATTTAAAGCATAACGTATTAAATAATACAATTTTAGAAATATGAACCTTCCCAGCATATTAAAACTTCTCACTACAACATTATTACAAAAGATGGGGGATTCAGAGGAATCAATAATGGAAAGTAAGAATAATACAAGTAATTTTATAGGTTTTTATTCATAACGGTTGCGATTCCGAATCCGATTCTGAATCAGTATATTCAGAATCGGAATCGGAATCAGTTACATTTATTATAAATGAATCCACACATTCGTCTATGATGTGGTCGAGTTGGCACATTTTGTCTTCGACTTTTATTGCATGGTTGATGCACTGTCGCCAATTTTCAGGTGTCACTTCTTTCACACCTTCTTCAAACAACTTTTTTACGTCTTTTATTTTAAAAGTTTTATTGTTCCTGGCGACATACCCCTTTGTTTGAGCCCAAACTAACTCTATTGGGTTGAGCTCACAGTGATAAGGGGGCAGCCGCAGGATTGTGACACCATATTCAGCGGCCAACTCTTCCACAGCATAGCGTTCGTAATTCGATTTGTGGGATTTTACAATCTCTATTAATTCAGCTTTTATCATCCTAGGTTGAAATTGAATATTTTTTTCATTCAACCATTGAATTATATCATCTTTCCGCCAGTTTGAAGTGGGGATACGCTCGACTCTTCTAGAATGATATGGTGCGTTATCTAGTACCAGCACCGCATTTGGCCTTAAATTTGGCAAAATAGTTTTAAGCCAGTCCTCGAAACACTTTGAGTTCATTTCTTCATGATAGTCACCGGTATTTTTCTTGGATTCAAAAATTAATAACCCGTCTTCTAAAAATCCTTCATCACTGCCTATGTGGGAAATTATTAGGCGTCGACCTTTGCCGGTTGGGCCCTTTAGGCCTGTAGTTAAACCTTTTGAAAAGGCTTGTTTGGAAGATTCTATCGTTGTATCCACCCAAACTTTACCAGTTGTATGACCTGTTAATATACAAAATTCATATAAATAATACAATACTGACACAAATACATTTTGAAACTGAAAAACTATGCACTTAATATAGTTGTAAATAAAAATATACAATTACCTTCATTAATCCACGTCTCGTCTTGATAATAAATTACTTTTTCTTGTCTCCGATATTCTTTGATTGTCGTCAAGTACCGTACACGCCACAGAATTAAATCTTGACGATCCATCAAGCAGCTGCGTCGGTTGCGTCTCACATATTTAAAATTTAAATGTTTTAAAACTGCTCGCATGGTACTCTTTGACATATTTGGTAGGTCAGGATCATCACTTACAGCCTGATGAACCTGTAAAGTATTACAAGTATTTAATTTTTGTAAACTTCAGCGAGTCAATGAAAATGTGTGTTAATTACTACCAATTCAGAATCAGAAATATTTATTTGTTAAACATAGGTATTACATGAGGATCTTATCAATAAACGCAGTGCGCTATGTTTTGCCGTGAAGGCGTACACATGTTTAAATGAGAGATACTTATACTACAAAACAAAAAATTAAAAACTTATGAAAAAAACTGAAGAATTGACAATTTATACAAGAAAAGAACACAATCAAGTTAAAAAATATTCTATATAACTAATTAATATTAAATTTCACTATCATATATTATGTATGATGTGCAATTATGTATTTTGTATTGTATTATAATTTTACATACCTTGGCAATAGTTGGTGGGTCCTTCTCATAAAAGAATTGGTGAACTTTACGTCGTATCGCCGAAAAGTCAAAATCATCAATTTTATCTTTGAATGTCAGTTTGGGTCCGGATTTTTTCTGATTTGTAAACCGAACGTTCTCCTTTTGTTCTTTCAGTATCCGATACACAGATCTAGTCGAAATTCCCAATATTTCAGATACTGTCTTCACACACTCATCTTTCTTTGGAACTTCGAAAGATTTTGCTGTATTTTGATTCCATACATAATTATATGCATTGAGAATCATTTGTTTCTCACTCACAACAAATGATCGACGCTTTCTTTTTGGAGGGAGACATCCATCTTTAGAGGTGGACGGTTGGGCATCCATCTCAATCACCAACGTAACAAAAAACTCAACAAACAAATAACAAGTAAGAAATAAACAAGAAACTGCAGAGGACACTAAACACTTCTGACACCGTCGGAATTCGGGAGCAGAATGAAAAACAAAATGGCGTCCATGGCGTCATAAGTGATAGTCCTGCCAATAACAAAAAAAAAAAAAATATAACAACAGTATTTTATGTAATATATTATTACATGTCTTCAGTTTAATTTCCGTAAATTACATATTTATAATGTATGTACATATAAATAAATGAATGTAATCTAGACTAACTTTTAATTCTCGATTTAAAAATCTCGATTTTCCACATCGCTATTTATTTGAGACCCTATTTTTTTAAAACCGTGCAACACTGGAAATGTCATTTTACTGACTCGAATTAAAAATCAGACTATACAAAACTATATAGACATTGCTTTTATTTGAAAATTGACTTTATTTTACAGCCATAAATAAAATAAAGAAAAGTAATATAATTTTTTGTAGTTATTCCAATTGATATTAGGCAGCACAGTCATTTAGATGGAACTTGCCACTAATCTGTCCAGTTAATTTTGGGGATTCTATAGCAAAAAGACAACCAAACATGTTATCAAAACACAAATAAGTAATAATACAAGTGTATATTTTACACTGATAAGAAAGCAATGTGAATAATACTGCAGATATTGATGTAAGATAGTGATTTCCGATAAAGCGTTATCAACTTATCATCACATTATTATTTGTCATTGATATGTATTAATTCTGCATAATAATTAAAACTTTCATAACTTGATACACTTACTATTCAAGTGTTTGTAGAATTTTTGCCGTAATATATTATTATTGTAGTGAGTGATTAATAATTTGCACAATATTTAAGGTATAAAAAAATTGCACGTCTGCTAGCAAGTAGAATACAATTACATAAATAAAGGCTTTAGGATCTTACATTTATATTGCTGTATTTCTTGCAAATAAACATTTGAATTTGAAAGATTTTCGAAAGGTTGAAGAATTTGATTTTCTTGTTAGTTGCAAGCAAGTAATAGCTACAGTAATACATTGTTTTTTTATAGGTGGGCGATCCTAAAGACACGGTTCGTAACGGCGTAAAAGCGCTGTTCAGACAAATATGTGTGGTGTATTCGGTCACCAAGCTGTTTGGATATTTGATGGAAGGATTGAAGTCTAAGAATGCGAGACAACGTGCTGGTAAGTCATCATTATTTTATAATAATCCTAAATATGAATTTCAGTTCATTTAATATGTGAATTTTCTTCTACTAGTTAGCTAGTAGGTACTAGTAGCTGTATCAGCCATAAGCGAAATAAAATTACCAAAACTTGAATTTATAGACATTCTCAATACATTTTTTTTTGCATACATGAAAATGGGATTTTAAATCATACTGAAAATATTATTCAGTTCTTTTGAGTTCTGTGTGAAATGATAGTGTAGCTTTAACAAAAAACGCAAAACATACATTTGACAAGGGTTTAAAAAAATGTGTTTATTTTTTAACAATAACAATTACAGTCCATGGGTTAAATGTGCTATTTCAGCATGATTTTAGGCACGATTAAGATCAACTTGTGCCCTGTATACAAGCAAAATAATTCTATAATAGGCACCTAATTTTGTCCACAGAATGTCTAGAGTGCATAGGGCACTTGCTAGAGACCTACGGTTCGACGGTAATGGGCAGCGGCGGCGGCGGCGCGCTCAAGGAATTAGCTCGACACATCGGCGACAGGGACAACGCCGTCAGGTCGGCCGCGCTCAACTGCGTCGCTTCTGCCTACTTCCTCGAGGGGGAGAAGGTTTATAAGATGATTGGACAGGTAAAAAAAATTAAAATTTGTTTGAATTTGTCAGTTTTCAGAATAGCGTATTTTTTCTTACAAAAATAAGTTTAGGTTTGTCAAGACCAGATAGTATAGGTCTTCTAACCCTAGTGAAATAGGAGGATCCTCCGTCTATACTGGGAATGTGTCTGGCGGGTTACTGCCCCGACAGTCGGGTTCTTCTATAACGTAGATCCTTGGGGATAAAATGAATGCCGTGTCGTGTGCGTGACGATCATTTATGCTTGACGTCTTATTAGCTTTGTGAAGCATTTTTTTCGGTAACCACTTTAATGTGTTGTTGCTTATACATAATATGAAACATGCGAACTGTTTGTCCCGCAGAAGACATCACCTACTGATTGTCCCAAGTTTCCGTACTGCAGCACATTCCAAATCGCCTATTCCTCGTACAGAAGCCGCCATTAACACTCTCCTGAACTCAAACACAAGTCTTGATGTGTTTGCAAATGATAATGGGGAATATGCATGTAATTTTTTTATTCACTAAATTAATACACTTTTAGCTGTTACCGATATATGATATATATTACCGATAGATATATGTTACCGATAAGAAGTTACAAAGCTTCAAAACTGCTAATAAGAAAGAGAAGTCCGAGTGTAAAGTTTACGTCACAACTACACACGCCCGTAAGGCTGTCATTGAATATAGCGTTTTGGTGCGAGGGACAGGTATACTTGTTTAAAATTGTTATATCTCGTTTGTTTTTCTACTGACTTCGATATTTTTTTCACAGTTAGTATTCTATTTTTGTATATGTATTGATAAACTAGTTAGATCGCAAATATTTTTTTCATGCATATTCCCTTGTCATACACTCACTGTCCCGCTTCCTGATTTGAACGTCAGTCCAGTACAATAATATTGTCTGCCAGATATCGGACAAGGACCTGTCGCTGCTGGAGGAGCGCATCAAGCGCGCGGGCAAGTCGCGCAGCGCGGAGTCGCGCCGCTCCATGCTCGTGCCGCTGTCCGCGTCCGGCCGGCCCATGCAGATACCGCAGGAGGTATGTCGAACTTATACACTAATAGAAAAAATATATATGTATATCGTTTAATTATGTTGTCAATGATTGAGACGCACAACTAAATCAAATAGATTTTTGTTGAATTTGATCACATTACATATTAAATTAATCATTTTTTAGGGTTCCGTATACAAAGGTTAAAAACGGGTCTGAAAAGCCTAAAATCAGCTGTCCGTCATGTCGTGTCGTGTCATGAACTGTGATAACTAGACAGTTGCTATTTATTGTCAGAAAGTGTATTTGTTGCCTGGGAAACTGGGTTGAGGAGGTCAGATAGGCAGTCGCTCCTTGTAAAATACTGATACTCAGCTGAATTCGGTTAGACTGGAAGCCGACCCCAACATAGATGGGAAAAGGCTCGGGTGATGATGAAAGTGTATTTGTTGCCGCTTCAAAATTCTGAATAATATATCTATTTTAGGCCTAACGGCATACAAAAAATGTTATTTATTTTTATTTTCTGTTAAATGTACTAAAATGTAATTGTTTTCTATAGGAACCGGAACCGCCTCGCCGGGTGATATCAGTGGACACAGTTCCCACGGAGTATGAGGAAGAAGAGGAGGAACAACCCCCGCCGCCGGCACCAATGCCAGTGTGAGTACTTCTAATTGGGTAGTTGCCTAGGTCGAAAATAAAATCCTTTATCATAATAATAATCTGGAAAAGCATCTTAAAATAATGTCACTTTCATTTATCATTTTGAAGGAAGAACTATTTGTTTTTTTTTGTTCTTTAAGTAAAATGATTTTTTTTATTGATAGTTTAAGTAAAAAAAGTATATGGCTTGGTGTGAAAAAATTGTGACGTCAAAGTTCATATTTTCGTACAAATTGCATAGAGAGTAACCGTTTTTGACAGTACAATAAAAGTAATGAATTTGACTAGTTGTCATCTACCGTATTATTTGACTATTATTATTACCGTATTATTTTATTGACTATTCGACTATTGTTTCGAACAGTGCTCCGCCAGAACCGCGCGTCATAACCGGGCCATTCGGTCTCGACCCGGAACTGATAGCGCAACTAGATGCCGCAGTCCCGGTGCTACGCCAGCCGGACGTGGCGGAGATAGATCTCAAGTTCCTCGACGAGCCCATCCCCTCCAGCGGTATGAGGCCGCAGATGTCGCATGCGCAGCCTCCTATTAGATCCAGGTAGGATTTTAATAAGTTAACTATCTCACGGGCAAATCTACTAGCTATTCAAATTATTAAGTCTGTAACAAAATGGAACCAGTAGCGCCACACATGATTGTTTTATCTGTGCAAATGTTTTGAATAAAGTCAGTGGTTCTCAAGCTACCACCATGTATACAAATTTTACACACTTCACAAAGAAATTGCTTCCAATACACCCTATACTGAACTTAATTTCAAGCCATATATAAGTTGAGCCGTTTTATTGTGATAGCTCAACAAAAGTTGCTCTTACCGATCAGCCATAGAGGCGCTATGAGAAGCGGTTTTTATCGATGCTTCCCAGCATTTAAAAGCTCAATATGGACAGTAGATTACAATCACTGTTCTAAGATTTAAATAGACGTGTCCACACCGGATTACTTGTAGTTTGGGTAATTTATTTATTGTTTATCACGTGATAATTATGTTTATAACTCTCAAGTAATTTGAGATTGGGCTTGTTTTTCTTCAAACAAAACAGACAGACATGTGTAACGTGAGTTTGTTGCGCCACTTCTTCATAGCGATAACACAGGACGTGGTGACTGATGGTTTTGGGGCCTGTCTTTTGTTTTGACTTTCAAGGAGTGGTAATTTATGAGCCTACTTAGAATAAACGGGTTTAAGATCAATTTAATAATATCTTCGTAATTCCCAGCATGGTGGGCATGTCCCCGCCGCGTCAGTCGGCGCCGCACCCGCTAGTGACGCCGCAGCCGCACTCGCTCACGACACACGTGGACGACTCGCAGCTTGCCGACACTATACACTCCATCTCTAGTCCAGACCTCAATGTAAGTTTATTTTTTATGTGCTAGTGGAAATAACAAGCGCAGATGCCTGATGGTAAGCGAGCAACGCCACCCACCGACACCTGCAACACCAGAGGAGTGCTTAGCTGAGATTTATTCTAAACAGAGGGGATTTAACGAAAGGAACGAAGAAAAATTGCCTTAGTAGATTCGTACGGGAATGATTTTAGGAGGGGAGCGGGTTGGGCGTCTTTTATATTTACTTAAAAAAAAATTTACTACTGTGTTGTACAAAATCTGTTGCTAAAAAGAGATTGGGCAAATCAGGGCATTTTATATGTTAAGTGTACAGTAATGAAAATACTATAATCTAAAATCTTCCACAAAATAAATATATTGATTGAATGCAAAGTTTTAGCAATGTTGGTACTGTCTGTGAAATATATTATTTATTGAAAATATATGAAAATAATTGAATTTATCGGTTATGCTCTATAATACTAATATGTTTCTGTGTGTGTCTCTCTCTTCATTCTGACCTGGAAACCCCGTCTTTTGGTCTATCACAAAAACATTGCATTAGATATACGACGTACGACTCGTGAGATACAGAAAGTTCTGTGGCTATCTCTCTCAAACTTGAATCAGGATTTTCAGTCTAGACTATTTCCTTCAATTTTGCGATATTAAGTTCAGTTGCAGAGGCTGATAGCCTACCAGAGCAAATCATCCATCACCGCTTTGTACAACTCATAAGCACGTGTTTTTGATAAATTCGATTCACCGGGGAGGTTCGATTCAGAGGGCTTACCTCTGTTACATTTACTCCGAACACGAAATTCCATTGGTGATGCATAATTTGAGACAAACTCTTAGTTCGTCTTGTGATGTTTTTGTCCAGTATGAAATTCGCAATAAGCACCAGATATAACTAAAAACAGTACTGTATTTAATATTAATAACAGATGCAACTCAAACTCCGCGCCAAAAAAGAAAACAGGTGTGCCAATCTAGCAACAACAAAAAAATCTAAAATTTGAATTTAGGATCATAAACAAAATCCATTCCCGATACTTTTTTGAATGACTGCTAATAGAAAAGAATTAGATAATCCCTGCTATCTACAGACTATATTTTCTGTCATCTGCCTAGCCTTTTCCCAAGTATTCCTTTTTACCCTGACGTTCTCGACCTAGGTTGTCAGACTTTCTGGCTTCTGACTACTCGTAACGACTGCCAAAAACCTACTAATTTAACGTGCCTTTCGAAACACGGGGAAACTCGTCATGACAAGATGGTCACCCATCCATGGACCAACCGCACCAAGCGTTGCTTAACCTTATGATCGATCGACCCGTGCGGCTGTTCCTTAGCCACGAGGGATTTTCTGTGCAAATAATTGTTAACACTAAATGGTGGCGTACGTTTGCAGGCGGCGATCCGCGCGTTGTCCCTGATATCAGGCGCGCTAGTGTCGGGGCGTGGCAGCGCGCTGGCGGCGCACGAGGCGCGCCTGCTGTCCGCCGTGGCCGCGCAGCTGCGCCGCCTGCGCGCCGCGCCGCCGCACACCGCCGCGCCCGCCTACAAGTGTCTGGCCAGCGCGCTCACCACCGTAAGTACTGCAGCACATACCCGCTGGTGCCGGCCGCGGCGGCGGAAATTGCTGGATTGGCGAAAATTACCCGCAAAATACAAAATACACCATCACATCATGAATGTTGTCCAGTACATAATTACATATTAACGTGTTATAAAATGTGTTAAGGTAGTAGCAAATAAACCATCATCCAGTAAAGACGTCGTTTGTTTTTGCAAAACACAATCCCATCATCTCAGTTTAAAAGTGAACCTTAAATACATAAACAAATGTTGATTACCAAAAACCACCAATAAAATCCCTCATATTCAATTTTAAATTCTAATCTCTCTTCGCAGTTCTACGAAACAGCCGGCTGCGGGTCTAACGTAAGCGAAGCAGCACTTTGTTCCCTATTAGGGGAACTACTGCGAGTGCTGGGCGCAGGAGCAGGCGCGGCCGGCACTGGACCCGACGCAGAGAAACTCGTGCGCATACTGAATAACGTCTGCGTCCGAGTGCTCGAACATTCGCCTAGAACTCCTCTATTGTGGTACGTTTTATGTTTGTTTAGGTTTTACCGAAAAGTATACAGTATTTTTTTCCATTCTATTTTATGTTTACTTGGCGATATTTCGAGAAGTCTTGAAAAGTTTGAATATGTGTTTCAGTTTGCATGATTCTTTACAGTATACAATATTATAATTTATTTTCCCATTACCTTAGAATACACTTCAGAAAAAAAAACACTTATAACTACAGAATAACATCTTATAAATCTGCCTCTTGGCTCTAATAATAATCCACTGTTCTACATTTTTTTTCTACAGTGCAATAGTATCCCTGCTCCACGAGTCCATCGGCGTATCGGACCCCGCCTACCCTCGGTACCAAGACCTACTCCTCAAGTGCTTCTGGAAGACTTTGAAGATGATCGCCACCTGGGACGCCAACTCTATAGACTATGATGCGGTTCTGTATAGAATACACCTCTTCTATAAGGCATACCCTAATAGTTACTGGAAGAAGAACCCTGATATTAGTGATACGCCTTACAGGTACTTAAAACTACATTATATAATATATTTAAAGTGTCCAAACCGATTGTCGGACAAGGCACCTGTTCTCTCTACGCAAATACAGTCAGCTACGCAGGACATATTATGTGCACAAGCATTTTCGCAGACACAGGTGTATTCTCTATTCCCTCACTCTCATAGTCCGATGGGATGGCAATCCGACACGACAGAAGAGAGATCAGGTGCAGGACTGAAATTTACGGGCTCTCCAATGCACGGGTGTACCGATCCCAAAGCAATTTCGGCCGGACCCGATAATCAAAGCTGAGAACCCTTGCTCAGCATTCGCGGCATGCGCCTACTAGACCAACGAGGCAGTCAATCGGTCTGGTCGCAATTATATCCATATAGTCATAATTAATGGAGTATTCAACCACATTCATTAATGGCTTTGTGTCTCTCTTAATACAAGTACTGTGAAGTAAACCCAAGCTTTATATTTTTATTAACCTAAGTATATAAAACATTACAGGACAGTGAAGACGCTGGTGCATACTCTAGTCAAGATGAAGGGAGGCTCTATTACGAATCATCTCACGCAAATACCAGATGTCCATGAATCTGACTTGTATCCCTACCTACTCAAAGTACTCAAGGTAAAGACTAAAAAAATGTCATTTCAAAACTCACACATTTCTGATCTTTTTTAATAATCTGTGTTATGTCCCAATGCTGGGCACGCTCCCTCTCACACGGAGAGGAAGTGAGCGTTAATCACCACGCGGTTTAGTGATTTCAGACTTTATAGTCCAGGTTTCCTCGAGAAGTTTTCCATCGCCTTTAATCCGTCATTGGTGTCCAAGATACAGACGCACATCGAGCTACCCGAAACTGTCAAATTTTCCCATTCAACTTTGAAGTTTATGCTTCAGCGATAAAGTTGAAAGTCTATTAAGGAATTTTGACAGATTGTAGTAGATGTGATGGTGTCTGTACATATAACTTAAAAAAGTTGCATAATAATAATAATAATAAGCCCGCAGGGCATCTGAGGCGGATGTCGGGGAGTAGCGACCCCGCGGGTACCGAGTGCTCCAGGGAGAGTATACTGTCCCTCATCTCCGGCTCGCCGGAGTGAACCCTGAGGGGGGACAGGTCTCCCGCCTCTGGCTTGCCTTCATTGGCCGTCCAGAGTGGAGTCGCTAGAGCAATGCTCGGAGGGTGAATGCCTCGGGTAAGTGGCGAGTGGGCACAGAGATGCTGGACCCTGGCTTGATGCCGGTTTTAAGGCGCGTGATCTGGGTAGAAAGCCGGCCGGGGCAACCTCACCCTTCAGCCGCTCACGTCCCCGTTGCCCCCTTGTTGCGACTTAGCGACTAGTTCCCGGGGGCCCGGTAAGTGAGCTGGCGAGTCTCCTCCTGCCATTTTTACATGTATTTATTACATTGTTATCGGCAGGGGTCATAGTCCCCATAGTTTTCCCTTCCCTAGTCCACTAGCATCCCATCACAATAACCCAAGTAGATTTTCTTCCATACTTAGCAATAGTTTAGCACAAACCGGGGGTTGTCCTTGGGTACATTTCTATAGTGTATACAGGGATAATCGTCGGTTTTGTGTCACCATTACATATATTAAAGTTGTCTCAAAAGGGCTTCAGCGTGTTGGCTTCGGCCCCACGTTCGCCTTCTAAAAATCCGGGACTCTGTAGTCCCGTGGTCTAGTAGAGACATACAAAATAATAATAATAATTTATTAATTCAAACAATAAAAGCTCAAAAGTGTATAAAAATATAAAAACAGGTTTTTTGTTTTTAATTATTATTGTTTGGGATTGGTCCCGCAGAAATTTGGCAACAGCGATTTATAATAAAGCAGTCCAAACGATTAGAGATCATTTTTAGGATACTGTTAGTGCTGCCCCGTACTCTGTGTACCAGGGATGCGCATCTTTTACGCATAACTGTATAAAAGCAATCTACGTGTGCTTCTGCAAACATCCCTGAAGCACTACAGAAACGCGGCAGCCCCATCAGTATCCTAAATGCGTTATTATATTGGATTCGAAGGGCGCTGTATGCCTTTAGTGTATAATGAGCCCACAGGCTGCACGCATAGGTACTTGCCTGACCCGGTATCGGACCACTAGGCTACCACGACCTTTTTTCATATTCATATGCATTAATCACGACTGCATTTTATTCACAGCAACTGAAACTCGACGAGAAGAAAGAGAACACCTCGGACGCTCTAAACGGGAGCTCCGTATTGGCGTCAGTTCCGCCCAACAATGCTGCGTTGGCTGCCGGGCGGTTGCCTCGCGCGGTCCACGAGGAGTTGGCGCATATACTGAAGAGGATTGGCTCTAACGAACATAAGAAGGACGCCTTGTCACAGCTTTATGATCTTAGGGTATGTGTTCTTAATCTTGGATGAGTTTGTACGCCTTTATAAATGCGTAAAACAGTCACTTGTTCAGTTCTTACGTACGAATCATTTGCGCACAGTCACTTTTTTTGTCTTTGTCATTTCTATGGGATTGAGTGAGAGGGGGAGAGAGAGCGCTATATAAACATGTCTTCGTGTGTAGGGTATAGTCTATCATGTTTTCTGACACTCTAGTTTTTGTTAAGAATCGTCTTAAGATTGCTTAGTTTATGAGCTCTGCTCTACTGGAGTATAGCTAGATGATACAAATATTTCATTAACTACAGTCTTGAGGTATTTTTTTGTCTTCATTAAAATGTAAACATTAATGAATCTCCCTATTATGTCATTCAACACAAAGGAGAAGCTTGGTGCTAAGTAGTAGCCGCATGGGTCAACCGATCATAAGCTTAAGCAACGCTTGGCACGGTCGGTCCGTGGACCATCTTGTCATGACAAATTTCCTCTTTGTTTCGGAAGGCACGTTTATTTGGAGGGCAGTCAGAAGCCAGAAAGTCTGACAACCAGTCTAACCATGGGGTAGATGGTTGCCCAAGTAACTGGGTTGAGGAGGTCAGATTGGCAGTGTCTCCACGTAAACACTGGTATTCAGCGCATACGGTTAAGAATGGAAGCCTACCCAACACAGCTAGGCAGACGATGATGTTATTCAATACAAACGGATATATATGTTTTCTATTCCATCAGGAGCGCCACCCCGAGGTGGACATCTGGACGTTCATGCAGGGCTCGACGTTCTACTTCCGCAACTACGTGGAGAGAGGACTACGCGAGGTCGCCGAGCAGAGGAAACCCACCTCCATGCCTATTTACAAACACGATTACAAGTCTGAGAACATCGGTATGTATATTATACCATTAACCTTTTGACAGCCATGTCAAAAAAAGAAATACGTGCCCTCAGCGCCTAAGAATTCATCCATAAAGACCTACAATATACTAGTGAGGTCGGAATTGTATCTATTGAAACTGACTTTTAATTTTAGGGCCAGTTTCACAGGCTAGGGATAGCCACTATCTACCAGATAAATTAAAAAATGGAACAGAATTTGTATGAAATTATCTGCCAGATAAACTATCTGGAACTTATCAGCAACCAGTGAAACTGGCCCTTAAAGCTTTGTTTCTTGTTTCAGACATAAGTAATGAAAACGACGAAAAATCGCACGTCATATTCTTGGAGAGACTTCGAGCTTTGCAGGTTTGTTCTTATTTACTCATAAGTAATGTTCAGTTATATTATAAATGGTGGGTGATGATTAGGTCAAAAATAAAATACTTTATTTCATATTCAATTTGTAAAACATCTTAAAATAATGACAATTTCATTTATAGTTTTGAACCGAAAATTGTTTAATTTTTTTTATCGATAATATAACCGAAAGAAGTATACGGCTTTATGTGAAAAATCTGTGACGTCATATCTTAGTATTTTCATACAACTGCATACAAAGTAACCATTTTTGACACTTCAATAAAAGTAATGAATATGACTAGTTATCATCTACCGTATTCCTCCTACCCATTTTCCCGTGTAGTTTTAACTCGCGTTACTTATTAAAATGGTAAAATTAGTCAGGACATTTTGTAAGAATTTTACAAACTACTTTTTTATTACTCGCGAGATCTTTCAAGAATAATATTTAAAAATTAATATTTGTATTACAGGCCAAAGCTGGTCTTAAAACGGAGTCCTCGCCGTCGTCACAGCCGCGCACGCCTATCGGCGACAACAGAACCCTTGTCGACTCCATCAACGAGAACACGTTGCCCAGGACACACAGCATCGACCCACAACTTGATGTAAATATATAATATTTTTTAAATTAAAAGACTTGAGTTGTACCCTCATGATCATCTGCCAAGCCTTTTCCCATGCAGCTGAGTTCCAGTGTTTTACGTGGAGCGACTGTCTAACTGACCTCCTCAACCCAGTTAACTGGGCAACCCGAGACCTCTTGGTAAGAATGGTTGTCAGAGTATCTGGCTTTTGACTGCCCGTAACGACTGCCAAAGATGTTATTGCAAATGACAGCCGGGACCCACCAATTTAACGTGCCTTCCGAAACACGGAGGAACTCGTCATGACAAGATGGTCACCCATCCACGGACCGACCGCGCCAAGCGTTGCTTAACCTTATGATTGATCGATCCGTGCGGCTCTTACTTAGCCGCGAACTCCACTTTTTTATGAATCCCTAATACCAAAATCTATATTATCATTTTCGAAGCAATGTTCCCTACAAGTCAGTATTGCCTTATTGCTAAAAAATTAATCGATCATAGTATATTATGGGTGGTAGTTTTGATACTTAATTTTCTTTTACAGCTTCACACAACACAAACCCTCTCGCAACGCAACGAAGCTGAAGTGGACGCGCTACGCCTCAAGCTGCAGCAAATAAAGAGTTCATCCAAAAGATAGGCAGCTCCCGGACACATTAGCCACGGATTTGTAGCTGTCTCTTACGTCTTCGATTTACTAGCACGTTGCATCAACCCTAGGGTAACGAACAACTTGTCGATTTCAACTCGCTCGACCAAAAAACAATTTAGTCGATTACAACACTAATTCGATTATAAACCACTTTAGAATCGACTAAAAACTAAATTAGCCTTCACTCTTTGCATCTACACTGCTTATTTTATTTGTGTAAATTTACTATTTGGCTTGCCTGAAATAACTCGAAATGTTTAAATCTCATTTGTAGCGTTTTCTCATGTAGTTTAAGACTAAGGCCTATGCATGTTCCGATGTAGCGTCCGTTGTTGTGAGCCCTTACCGAGAATTGAACATGACAATATAGTTATCAGTATCGCCTGCACAGGGTATTACGCTTCGTGTATGAACTTGTGTCTTGGTAAGGGTTATGTTCACTTGGTTAGGATAAAATTTCGTCTTTCTTTAAACGTTGTGTATTAAGTCAATGTTTGACAACTTTATGGGTGTTTAGGAGCTAGAGAATGGTTTACAGTTGCTGATTTTTGTTCAATGGCTTTGTGGAATAAGTATGAAAAGCGACATCTTTGCTATGCAAAATAGTATGCCATTGCACAGCCAGTGAGTTTATTAGTCCTGTAAAATTAAGATCTATGCAACTGGTTGACTGGTAAGTCATTTCTAGCATCAACAGATCGAAATGTATCTGTTTTAAAATTGATATAAAGTTAAAACGAAGTGCGATTGTATGTAGTTCAGTGTTGGCCAGCAACAAATGTTTAACGGATAACCCTTTATATTTACCTATAGTTTTTTCTTGTCGTTGGTAATAGTTCACATTTGTTGCTGATCAGTCGCGGATACTGTTAGCGAAACAGTGATATATTTGATGTTAAATTTAACGTGTACCATGTAAGGTTAGAGGCTATTCTATGCACTCTGATAACTAAAAAGTGATAACGACCACTCGGAAATAGAACAAAAAAAAACAGTTAATCCGAGCAAATATTCTAACAAATAAATGACGGAATACCGTGTCCGAGATGAGATTATTTAAAGTCGATATAATATTACCCTAAACTCGTGCTACTAATTAGTCCCAGCCAACTGTAGGCACTTAAACGATATTAATTAACGATAAAGCTCACCGATGTTTTCACAGTGTGTCTCATTCGCAGTCATTTTTGCACTTTGCGGAGAAGTGACAGAAATGGAATGCTTACACTTGGAAATTGAACGCTGTATCACTTTTCCACAGAAGTTGGCAGAGTCCTTTCGTGCGCAAATGTAGCATCCATTTCCTCACTCATCTGTGTCGCACTTTTAAACAAATCGTGTGTTTTGTATTGTAAGCAGTCGTGCCCCATTCACGTTTCATACATAAAAAAGATAAAAATACGTAATGGCATTAGTTGTGTGCTCATAATATGATCAAAGCAAACTAGCATCCTTGTTTCAAAGTCTTGTTTGGTCTACATCTTTTTTTTTAACGTTAGGCTACCGGCATATGAAGTTCTTATAATTAAAATCGTATGGTACTTACATCTGTGGTGTAGAACATTAAAATTACCGATATATAAACGAAATTATATAAACAACATAAAATGTTAGTGTTTTACAATGGAATTGTAGTAGCCATGTAAAGCGATAAACTTAATCCTTAGCCAATCACAACAATAATCAATGTTTAAATAAATGAATTATATGATAATAGCCTGTAGCGAGAGCATTGACACTAGTTTTGTATCTATGATTGTTCAATGTAGTTTTCATTTAATTTGAAAACTATTATTGATGTATATATCATGTATTACTGATAAAATGTTTTGTAAGTTAATTTTTTATGTATTCTTTTTATCGGTTTCGTGTTGAGTTTGTTTGTCTGTGTTCGGAGACGGTTTTAAAAGTTCGCGATATATTTTAGCAATACTTGTTCTGGCGGGATACACGGTTGATGAAAGATTGGTATAAATATTTACAATACTATGTTAAAAGCGTTCGCTAATGTAATTTTTTCCTTGCGATGTTGATAATTTAATGTAATTTGACTAATGAAATCAACAACTGTTTGTTCCGCCATTTGATATGTTGTGTTTACTCAATAATTTGATGTTTGACGAGTTGTGTTCGGAGTGTTGAGTTTAGTTACAGATGCGCGACCAGTCGTCATCCAGTAGGTTTGTTAGAAAACTTGTAAGAGCTGAGATGAGGCCATAATATTAATATATTTTAGTACCCCCCACGTTTCATATAACCCGCTGAAATGTAATCTATACATTCCTACCTAGTATTGGATTTTTGTACAAAATTGTTTGTCCATTCTCATCAAACTATTTATCGGTCATCGTGTTCATTCACTCATTCATTCATACATCATGTTTTTTTTTATGGCAATCCAAAGGGGCTTTGGAGTCAGAATAGTCCTCATATACTCAAACTAAATGGAATTAAATATGTACCCTTGTTGAAACGATATTGAATGAAAAGGTGTTCAAGCGTTTGTCATTGTTAAGTGGCATTGTCTGTAGTATGATTTTGAAGCACATTCGAAACATATTTTTATATATAAAACAATGTATTCAATATGTTTAATAAAATATTCGAATCGCTTATATGTAGTTAAGAAACACTACGATTCCCATTAAACTTATGCTACAGATAATATAGCGACCCCTTAGATTTGTTACTACATTGGATTTTCTTCGATAAATATTCTTGATTTTCAATTCGTTAAATTAGGTTAATTTCTATTATTCGTTTTTAGTATAAACATTCGCTTTTTAAACATGACTTCATATTGATTATTGTGAGCATTTATTTATTGTATTATGTAAATTAATGTTTAAATCATGATGTAATATTAATAATAAAGTTCATACAACACTGAAAAGGTTTTTCAATTATAAAGGAATCATTTTTTTATAATAATAAGTGGGTAGTTGGATGGTGTGACAAAGAGCAACCATAAAATGTGATTTCCACGATCTTTAGCTCGTTACATGCGTGCGCTCGACTTTACATTACAGTATCTGAAAGTGAGTAGACAGGTTTTTCGAATTATTATATAAAAATAAAACAGTTGTCCACCGATGTCGGGAACGGGGTCCAAGCTTTCGGTTTTATTAGTGCATGCGAGATGCGACCACTATCCATTCTTGGAAAAAAATGGAGGAATGGGTTTGTTCAGCCCTCTTCATTAATCTGAAGTTCAGCCTGATTCAGCTTCAGTGCTAAGCTTTCAATTTTTTTTATACTGGCAACTAGCAGTTCAGCCTAGGAGGCTGTTTACTGCTTAACCGGACTGGCTAAGCTTTCAAGATCTGTACCTGACTAGTTCACCCACTTCATTACTATTATATGTACGTAACTCCTCTGAACTTCTCGTTATTAAGACACAAGTTTGTGCCAATACATGCATGCATGGGTAGGGTATTTATCGTAAGATTCACGGTTGTAATAAATTTTCCAGATTTACATAGGAAATGTTGCTAAACAAGGATGAGTGGGCGGCCTAGTATTATTCTACTACTTACTATCATTCCGAAACTAGTAAGATCGTCATAGTCTTATTACTCAGTGTTCAAGGTAATAGAGAAATTGAAAAAAAAAAATAGTTTTCCAATATCATTCGATACTGCAGTATATACGAATATTCACTAGTCGAACTGCAGCCTGCAGCAGACATTTTATAAGATATAAACTTCATGATAAACATATCATCAATTTAAGAGTTTCCCCAGAAGGAACTTCTTAACGAAATTGCCTTATGTAGAGTTTATGGATTGCCTTTTCGTTGTAGGCCGTTAAAATTTAGTTCATTTTTCTACGGAAAATGCCTCGCCTTGTACTATACGCATAATCTCGTTTACCACGAAAAAGTAATATTTCTCTCTATGGTCCAAAATAGACAAGTGATCAACCAATCAAACGGTGGGGCGGACGAAACGAAATGAAAGTCCGCCACATGTCCGCCATATCTACTACATCTTCTTTCTAATAGTGACGTTCATATTATTTTGTGTTAGATAGCGTTATTGTGTAGATATTCGTTGTATAATTTAATTATTTTTTTAGTTTATCAAATACGCGGTGAGTAAAGTGTGTAATCTGGATTTGACATATTGATAGTTTTTAATTTGGAACTTGTTTGTCCGCGCCGTGCTTTACGTATTGTCAAAATGGAAAAATCTTAGTTTTAGCGTAACTACAGCCTTATTGTATGTGTTATTTATAAATTGGATCCACTACACTACACTCGTGACGTATTTTGTAGCGTTTAACGGTGCCTATTGAGTAATACTATTTTTTTTGGTGTCGGCATTATTAGACGGTGTACCCAATATTTCACAGACCCTCGACGGCGGATAGCACCATGGAGTCCCCACGGAAATTCAACGATTGCTATTTTTACTACTACTCCACATGTACGAAGGTAAGAAATTATTCCTGGTATATCAAATGTAACTACAAATGTCATATTGTTTATATTCTGAGTCTGATAAAAATCATGGAAGCTAACGTGTTATGCACAGTTTCATTCAATATTTTATGGTTAGAATGTTTTATTGACATTTGAAAATCTATCAAATGTTGTGGTAGTGATAACATTGCTGAACAATCAAATTTATTATGAAACAACTGAGTAAGAAAAAATTACCTATATGACCTTTTGTATAAGTTTGCTAAAAATGTCATTTGATAGTAAGATATTTATGGAACATATCACAACTTTTTTGTGAATAAATGTGTAACAAAGAATAGATGGTTACACATGTAAGAAAAATTTTGTTTCAATATTAGTCTTGAATTGACACACTAAGGAGATAGTACCCACCTGATCATCACTTTGAATGATTTAAATAATAAAATTTGTTTACCTGAAATATGAAACATTGGTTTCTTATAAAGAAACAAAAAGTATTTACATATGAGACAGGCCTATAGTAAATATAAATTACATGTGGTTGAATTGCAATTTAATCTCTGTACAATATGAATGCTTAATAATGTTTATGTTCCATTTGTTAAATAGGGAGACAACTGTGTATTCCGCCATGAACCGTCAGCGCTGGGTTGCGAGACGATGTGCACAGCTTGGCAGCAGGGCAAGTGCCTTGATAAACGCTGCAAACTACGTCACATGGAACTAAGGGTATGTCTTCAATTCTATACAACATTTTTGTTTATATGATGTCATATACTCCTCGTGTGGAAGAAGAATGATGATCCCAAATAAATCCCATGTAAAAAGAGAAAGAGAAGGATGATGATGTGATACAAGGCAACAGTACAATTTCAGTTAGGTCTTGAGTATTGTATTTTCTGATTCAAAGTTGTTACCATCACTACCAGTAAGGGATTTGTTTAGTTATGTGATGGTGATTACATGCCTTCATTTCTATTTTTTTCAAAACCCTTTCAATCAGAATTTTTGGAAAATGGAGTGGACAATTTACAAATCTTTATTTAAGATTAAAGGTTTAAGTTTATACAAATGATTGCTATTCAAATATTCACTTAAACACATGTAAGTTTTTTTTTGGCAAAATATATTTTACAGCTGTGCAAATAATCTACTTCAGTACTAGTGTTAGAAATTAAACATAAGTGCTATCAATTATTACCATTATTTTCCTTAAAGATCTTTTGGGGGAGCCCGAAGTTAATAGAATTGAGATTACATATAACAGTTTCAGTTAATCAAGATTTATTTATGTTATTAGAGAGGGCTTATCAAATAATTTTATTAATTATTTAATCCCAAACCTGCATAGTATTATAATTGTTGTTGATTATGTGTGCAAGTGTTAAAAGTTAATTTCAATTAGCCGGTGATGAGATTCTCATAATATTATGGTGATATGCCAATAGCTATCAAGTCATACAGCTTTTTATGAAAGACATACATTGTCTAAAAGGTTCTGTGTTTCGAAAGGCACATTCAATTGGTGGGTCCCAGCTGTCATTTGTACATTTACAACAGACATTATGGGTAGTCGAAAGCCAGGAAATCTGGCCAAGGGTATTGGGTTGAGCAGTTTAGTTAGGCAGTCTCTTCATATAAAACACTGATAATCAGCTGCATCCAGTTTGACTGAAAGCCAACCTGAACATAGTCCGTCAGGACTTGATTAGTAAACTAGATATTTCTGCCCTAAACCTTGAATTTCATACTTATTTCACTATCAATCTGTACCTTAATATTTAATTATCCGGTCACTAGTCCAGTGAGGCGGCAAGTTATCGTAATATCATTAAACGCGGAGATATGCACAAATTGTTAGAGATAACGATTACATTATGTCAAGCATTTCTTTATCAAACATTCTTGGGATTAAATTAGTCGACGTAGTTTTAAATGGAGAAATTAATTATCATAGTGAGGCCTGTGTTCGCATCGATATGTTTGAAATTTGAATGAGTATTTTTATGTGTTTTGTTAGAACGATGTTTTATCAGTTTACAAGCCAGCTAGCGAGATTACAATAACGTACGGTGGAGTTTTGTTGATATATTTTAACGATGCATTGCCGACCTTGAGTAGGCGGCAACCTTTGCGATTTTAGAAATGTTTTCATAAAAATCTTATGAAAAAATAACAGTATTTTATTTCATTTCTTTATTTGATAGTTTGTGTATACAGTTAATAAGTCAAGAAGTAAAATAGAACAATCAAGTATAAAGGCACTTAAGAAATATTTTCCAGCAGGCACACTAGTTAGAATAAAAAGAGATGTAGCCAGTCTTCTTATTGCAATGTTTCCAAGTTTGTTACTGGTTTAACTATTTTAACATCCAGCTCCACGGCATGCAAAGTTTCGTATGTTACCTTTGATCTAATCTAACGAATTTTCTAGAAAAACCGCAAGCAGATCCCATGCTACTGGGAGAACCAGCCGGGCGGGTGTCGTAAGATCCATTGTCCGTTCATGCACAAGAACCCGGACGCGCGCACGGACGGTATCGCGCCTAGTCAGCCGGCGCCGCCCCAACCCGTGAGACAACACATACATTACACGCCATACACGGTGCCTTTTTAACTAGATTTCTAGGAAAGCTTTCACTGGTGATACTTCTCCGTACTCATTAAAACTTCAGCTAAATTCAGGTGTTCCCTACTTGTCGTGATCTTTGCATTTTTTTCTTATTTTATTGTATGTTACCCAATGTATCATTATAAATCACACAACATTATCTAGGCCCAATCTAAGCAGAGCTTGTACTATGGGAACTAGACAACTGTTAAACGTACTTATATACTTTTCTTTTGTAAGTAAATAAATACATATTATACATAGGAACACCCATGTTCATGCACACGAATGTTTGTCTTATACGGGAATGGAACCCGCGACCTCCGGCGTGGCAGGCAGATTCACTTACTACTACGCCATCAGGTCGTCATATGCGGGGTTAGCCAAGATATCTGTCTACAACGGTAAACGCAAGTAGAAACGAAAAATATGTACGGAAATGACTTTCCAAATCGATAAATCACATGGTCATAACGTGATTTGAAATGTCTTTTCTATATGTACATGTTCTGCGTTTCTACTAGCGTTTACGATTGTAGAAATACCCCCACTGTTATCAATATAAACAAGTGTGGTGAACCTTCTTTAAAATAACGAATTTAAAATATAAAATATGCAAGCTGGTAACTGCAAAAATATTATGTACAGACGCCAGCATATCAGGCTACTACAATTTGTCAATTTTCCTTAATCGATTTTCAACTTTATCACTGAACTATTATGGTTCAAAGTTGAATGAGAAAATTTGGCAGTTTCGGGTAACCTAATGTGCTGGCGTCTGTTCACTAAACAGTTTTTTTTTAAAACGTATTTTTCTTCACGTCAAAGTGGGAACACGCCGTTATATATATTAACAAATATTAGTTGTAAATCTTTTGTCATCTTTCTATACCAGACTTTCGAGGAAGTATAGGATTTTTTTTTAAATGCCAGTATCACCCTTGAAAGTTTTCCTGGCTACTAAAAAGGCATGGTGTATAACTGATTGATATTACACACACTAACATTTTGTGCTTATTTATTAACTTTTTTGATAAACTCATCCCCATTTGTAATATTAATAGAACTTGCTTCTTTAAACTTTATCATTTATTAGTAAATAATCATTTTTTGATAGTATCAATTTCATTGTAATTACTGATTCCATGTTTAGTACCAAGTAAATCCTCTCACCTTTTTCATACAATTCACTAGAAGTGCCTGATTTAGAATGACATTGAAGGCATTTCGATCATGTCTCTCCTATCATCGTAAAGTTAACAATTTTAGATAATTTTGAAGTTTTTATCATACTACACACATAACCATCATAGCTTGTAGGCCTCATAGTGACGTATCGGTCGCGTATTAACGCAGGCTTGTAACCAATACCAGCAAGTGGCGAGCGCGGTGAGCGTGCCCGAGCCGGTGGCGGAGCAGCCGCCCATGGGCGGGGTGGCGCCGCCCGTGCCTGCGCCCGCGCCCGTGCCCTTGCTGTGGCAGCAACAGCGCCAAGGTATGATACATACATTACTGTCTTTATAAAAAATATATGTCCTGTGGATTAACTAATAATTGTGAGGTTAGAACTTCATGACTTCTTCAAGTAATCGTCTTCAGGTATTTTGTTGTTTTGGAAATTTTCTTCTTAATCGGCTGAGCCGTTGAACATTGAATAGCATCACATTCGCTTCGCTGATGGTTAATAGGATGTGATATTAAGATGCTGATTGCAGAGGGAAGTAAAGGTCAACCCTGTATTCCCATACACTTATGGGAATCTGGTTGGGTTGTTGTTAATTTAGATATATTATTAATTTAGGAAAAACAGAAGCATTACATAGTATATTTTATTTTCGGAACAGCTTACTCCCAAGCCTTCGTATCTGCTAGGTAGTCTTTAACGGAATAATAAGCTTTGCGTAATAACGACTGCTTAACAAATAATTTATTAATAGATATTAGCTGCCATATTGAGCTGTCTGGCTTGAATCTATTAAATGAGACAGTCGAGGCATTGGAAAACTAAGCAACGATCAAATGGTTCGAGGTTTATGGTGTGCGGAAAAACCCACGATCAAATTGTTCGTGGTTTATGATGTGCGGAGTTTAGTACTTTGGTACACCAGGGGGAAAAACTAGTGATGTTATGTAATTATATTGTATGTTTTTTTATCCATTCATAGTTTCCACTTAAATTGTGTGATATTGATCTCATGTCATGTGCAGATTATGCACGCGACGTTTTTAGAGTTCCGTACTCGGAAGGAAAAACAAAACCCATGTGAACCATACCCCCCCACGTCCATCTGCTAGACCCTTTATGTCGGGAATGCGTGGAGGTATTTAGCTGTAATTAAGGTTCCATGAAGTTGTAAAAAATATATAACTTTCTAAGTTTACGTAAACAGCGATTTTTCAGAAAAATACACTTCTTGGACAATCAAAGGAATCAAAACCTATATTGTTCACTGAAAATTCCCCATGGGAAGGACAAAAAAAAATTTTCACACTAACGAGTCCTTGAAAAATCACTACAAAGTTCTTTAATTGATAATATGGCAAAATATTTTTTTGGACCAAAGATATAGTATATATCCAGTAGTATACTAAATATTCTAAAATAGTCTAGAACCTTCTTCTTCCTGCCCTGTTCCCAATTCTATTTGGGGTCGGCGCAATATTTTCCGCTTCCACTCATTTCGGTTAGACGTCATACTAGTATCAATCCACTCCCTTCTTAATCATATCGTTTTTCAAGCAATCAATCCATCTCTTCCTTGGTCTACCTCTGTATCTCCATCCATTCACATTCATACTTAAGACACGCCTTGTGCTGACATCTTCTCATGACATGCCCATACCACGACAAATGCTTACCTCTAATAATTAATCTAAAATAGTCTAGAATATTATAAAAATATCCTGTTACTAAGTCGTGATTGTCTAACCATGTCAATTTTAAATATTACCGGATATTCTCGTCAAATAATACCTACACGTTGTTCGGCACTTATCATAATTAACTACAAAACTTGTTTCTAACGACTGTCCTCCACAAGTGATCACGCATCATTAATTCAAAAAATCATTGGCTTTCGTGTTTAAGTGTTCGTTCAGTAATATAATATAGTCGTATTATATTTTAATTAGACGAAGCTGGATGACAGTAGCTAATGTCACTTTGTAAAATAATGTGGCCACATTTAGAGTAATAGTGATGTATTCAGTTCTCGTTCAATCAGATGAATGAATTAATGAGTGTTAATATATAATATAATATTCCTCACACATTCACACAACGTCATCTAGTCCCAAATTAAGCAGAGCTTGTTCTATGGGTACTTGACAACTGATAAACGTACTTATATACTTTCCTTTTGTAAATACATACATATTATATTGCAAAAAAGATATTTTGCTCGCGACTTCATCCGATTCCCGAGAGAATTAGAAAGTACCATTTCTCCGTCTCCCGGGTACCACCCACCTTCACGTCAAATTTCACCTCGATCAGTTCAGCCGTTTTAGCCTGAAAGTGTAACAAACATACGAGTACACTTTCGCCTTTATAACATTAGAGTAAAGGATATACATTAAGTACAATCTTCTCCCCCCAGCAGTGGTGCTGGATTCAGCAATCCTAGGCGTGCTGCCAGCTTCCAGCGAGCTCCTGTCCGGCCGGCGCGTGCTGCCGCCGCACGCGCACGAGCAGCCCGCCAACCCCTACGCGCCAATGCCCGTTGATCCCCTCGTTGTGAACTTCGAAGAAGGTATGCGCCTCTACTGAAACTATATGTACTAAGCCCCCACCAGACGATTTGAGAGCTCGATCACGCGCTACCAGTACTACCAACCGAACAGCTAAGCTTTAGAAGATTCCAGACAACACAACCGCCCGGACCGGACCAACTATGGTTGTGTTAGAAGCTATATGAAGTTTTGTTGCTTCGGAGAAACTTCCGTTTTAAGCAATTTTTATTAGTATTGCCATCTATAAGTTGGTGTATAAAACTAGAGGCGTCGTTTAGTAAGTTTCGGACCGGTCCTTGAATAAATAAAAATCGTATAGGAAATTGTGATGTGGATTGATTAAGCTACGATTGAAATTAGGGTTGCTGCCGTCGAAGCAATGGTTGTGTGACTTGATTAGAAAAAGCGAATATTTTATAGAAGTAAACTATTTCTGTAAAAATGATGAGACGGGCCACGGTTGTCTTGATTATAACTACCACTAGTGATGATGTGGTACGATATGGAATCTTCTAGAATTGCTTTGGAACTCGCGTCATTGATGGGGCAATTAATAAATGTGTGAACCAGCAATGATGTGGAGACGAGCTGCAATAGCGAACAGAACTCTCAAATTGTATGATTGGGGCTTACGGCTCGATTTGCTATTACCGATTTGAAAAGCCATCAAAATAAGTATAAGCTTGGACTAAATTTGGACCAGTGATGTAAGATAAGAGTAAGGAAAAAGTGGGTAGAGCTATTTGATGGTGAATTGTTTCCTAGCATATTGTTATGTAATATGAATATTCTCCATATGTGGCATTGTACTTTACAATTTTCTATTTAAGAGCACTCGATAAAGATTGCAAGCAAGTTTTATGCGTCATGATTTTATGTGATATAAAAAGCAATCGTAATAAATGTATAATTTTGATATGCAAGTTGGAAAGTGAACCGCTAAGTATATAGTAAGCTATATACGCGATATGATGGACACTTTGGATTTGTTCGAGGAAATGTAATTTTGATGTCTTTCCAAGCGATGTTTAAAGCGAATCTTGTAGCCAAAAGTAAAATTAATAATACTATGTACTAATGCACTTGAGTTTTCAATAGACATTTAGAAGATATTATGCTCGTAATATCACGGCTCGCAGACACTACGTCTAATGTTTGAGCCAACCGCTTACTGGCGATGTGATTGTAACATTTAGTTCGCTGTCCATTGAAGAGTGCGCACGGAACGTTTCCAACGGTCGTCGAGACGCGGCGAAGTGTAAACGGCACTATGTTTAGTTTTCTCTAACACTGCCTATACTTATTCCTATACTAGTTGAAGACTTGATAATTAATTCTTTAGGGCATTGTTCCTTTTACGCGGAAAATCGCAGTTTGTGTTGTTACGACGACACGCTTCAGTGGACATCGAGCCGACATACATTATTATAATAATAATTCGGTAGTTGAAAACTCTGTCATTGTCATGTTATGGGCGGTGTGCGTAGGGTTAAGCATTAACTATGTTAAAATTCAAACGCTCATTGATTATTTTTTGTTTTCTAAATATAACACTATGCTTTATGTATACTATGGCACTGCTGACTAGAACTCGTCAAATTCATGGTCGAAAGTCGCATTGAAAGGGTTCCAATATTATGTTTAGAATTCAACCCTTTGTTGTGCCAATATAACATATTTATCTAAAAAAAAAACTACGTAGAAAAGTGTTAGATTTATTACTTAAAAAAATATATATTTATTTTATTCACATGTTATTGGTTAAGAATTTTTTCCTACGTTTATTGTCGCTAGCGGAGTGGGAATTTATTGTTTATATATTTTTACGCGAGTTGTTCACAACTTGCCGCTTTATTAATTTTAACTTTTGTAGAAAGAAAATACATTTGTTTTGTTCGCCCAGTTCGCGACGCGACATATTAACACCTGTTTATGGAAGGTATTATTATTGTTTTTATTTCGCCAATAGTCAATTAATATAGTATTTATTGTATAGTTATAGTTGGATTCAGTTTCGCAATTTTTGTATTCAATATTATTGTGGTGGGAGTGGATTTAAACAGTTTGGGCGATACATTAGAAACTGGATCCAAAACTAATTTAACGAAATACAATATTGTTTTTTTATGTTGCCGGAAGAGGCGGCTTTTTGGTTGACTCTAACTTAGACAATGTTTAGCTGTTTTTTTATACCATAGACAATGATTAAACAAAGTGAGATTATATTTGACTCACGAAGAATTTATGATAGCTCTCTTCTCACAGTTTATTAAAGAAATAATATGGAGAAAAAGCGACGTTGGTATTTTTGTATGTGCAATAAATTAGAGAATATAATCTCTTTCATATCTTAGCTAATTAGATTCATTAATATCTCTCGCTTTTTCATTTACTGTAACGTTATATAACAATTTATATCACATAGATAGTCAGTTACAGTCATATTTTAAGAAAAAAACATTAGATTTTCTCTCAAAATATAACTGCAATACTTTTTTTAAATAGATGTTGATATAATCTTTGTCTATGATAGAAAAGTACATAATAAATAGGTTTAATAACATATAAAATACAAATAAAAATATATATACACGATTATTGTAACTCATTAAATATAGGTGAAAAAAAAAAGAAAAAAAAAACAGCTTTATGCCTTTAAATTGTTTGTATGTTAGTATGTAGGATGTTTTAAGGGGCTTTGGCAGTTTATAAAGGTACCCACTGCTACCTGCCCCCAATACTTTATATATTCGCACCGTGAGATTTAGATAGAGCTAATAAAAGAAAAAAAAAACATGTATCTCTAGGTATACACAGCGGGAAACACAGTCTGATAAGTTGCATGGATTATGACGCTGTGGTTTCCGTCAAAAAAAAAATCGTGCTTAAGATCATACTACCAATTTAGAAAGATTTAAAAAAGATAAGCTAATTAAAAAGATCACTCGATTGCTTAGCGGTCTTTGGTAACGTCTGGGTAAAGCTTCCGATTATAGCATTTCGTATGTTTATTACGCGATTACTCAAATATATTTGTTGTGCAAAACAATCTGGCAAAGGGATTTAATTTCTCATATATTTTGCACTGAGAGTAAAGTTCCTATATTTATTACAAAATCGCAAATGTGTTAGCAGGACAACATGAAGAAAAAAAAAAAACGAATCGGTTCGCGTTATGGTCCATGGTACGCCTAGTCATTATTTATGTATAAAACTATTTATCAATATTTAAAATAACATAGTCTCGATTGGTGGGGATAGATTAAGTCGGAGGTTTCTTGTATTATTTTAGCATGCTCAGTTTTTATTACATACACATTATAATTTTCAAATTTCTTGTTGTTCGCTTAAAATGGAGTAAAAATTATTTTAAGTTTTATGTAAATTAGCGGAAAAGTGTACTGAAAAGTTTTAGGGATATAATTTTAGAATGAATTAGTACAAAGGGTGGTTGCTTACAGAGGCAGCTGTTGAAAAAAAAAAGAAATTGGTTTCTCTTGTAACTGTAGCAATACATTTTATATTTAGTATAATGTTGTAGTCTTGTCTCTTTTTATACTAATAAACTATTTATTTACCTTTAGATTAATTGTTGGAATGTTAACGTTTTATGTTAGACAGTTAAATTTCTGTCATATGGATAGCGCTCGAGTCTTTGTGAAATGTATTGCGATTGGGCATTGAATCACTATGTGTTGACTTTATACTGCGGTATCTTAATTGTTTCAACTATTTTATATGATTGGTGGAAAAAGACTTGAATAATAAGACATTATGTATTAAGTGATTCGGCGCTTGTCGTACGACATTTCATAATGACGTCAGCATAGAGTACTATGTTTGAACTAACCGATTTTGTTGAACGTGGAGCGCTTTCATTTAATATTTTAAGGCTACGCTGATTATAATGAATTGCGGACGGAGGGAGGGATTGAATAGGAATTTAACGTGTAGTCGAGGTCAAACTTGTAATCCGTATTTGATCGCGACCGATTAAATCCGAATGATTTTTCTAAGATTTGTATATGTGTGAGAAAGTGAGGTAAATGTAATGAAATTAGTAATGCAGCACTTTTGATACTTACGCGTTGTGTTCCATGACATTTCGGTAACGGAGGGAATGTGACTAGTGAGTGGAAGCCGCCGGCGTCGCCCTGTCGCCTGCCGCGGTGTTGCCATGTCGCGCCGCGGTGTTGCCAACTGTCGCGAGTGCCTACTGATAGTTTCTTGTTTCAAATAATACGGGGTTGTTGTTATGTTAATCTTAGTCTTATTTTATAATAAGAATTTCAAAATATGTTTATTATTAGTAACGCGTGTCTAGTACCTTTCATTTAAGCTAATTAATATTCAAACTGATATAGGAACTCGTAACGGAACAGAATTATACTTTGGCTTTGTTTAATCAAATTGTGTTTAATATACCAACGAGTAAATAAAAATGTTTCGTAATATGATTTTTGTAATTATTTTTGACCGCCCACCCTTCGAGAGTCGCTTTCAGATAGACGTTACGAGAACACACCGCGAACGTTGCCGACGGGTCGCATCAAAATTAATTACGAAAATCATTTCGAATGTTTGGATATTCGCGTCCGACTAAGCGGTTCGTTCGTGTGTTCTTGCAGAGTCGGATAATGAAAGCGCACCCTCGTCCACGCCCACTAAGACCGTGTCGCCCGACCGCGCCAACAAGGTCGCGCGGAACAAGTCGCACGAGTTGTTGCTTCTTGAGAAAATACAGGCCGAGGCGGCCGCCTTCTACAGCTACGAGCCCGCCGAGGCCAAGCCGCGCGTCTGCCTCGCCGCCAAGTACGAGCGCGTCTCGCTCGACGAGCTGGCCGGCAAGCCCAGCGAGAAGCGCTCGGACCTCGACTTCAAAGTACTCTCCCTAGAAGAGATCAGAGCACGGAAAAAAAGCGAAACTATCATACACACCAAACCCATCACACTCAACCTCAGCAGAAAACGAAAATTGTCTACACACGAAACTATTACAACATCTGGCAATAAAATACTCAAAGTTGTTAGGAGTAACTCTATTGTTTATAAGAAACTCGATCAGAATGTGCCCGCGGCGCCCAATCAGAATAAAGTTGATCAGAAAGCTGCAGATAACGCTAACGAAAGGAAACGTACACTATCAGAGCAGAGCGATATCTATGAGATACAAGAAGATGAACTGGTGGACAACTGTTTCGAATTTAAGAGGATAAAGCTCATGGAACAAACTTCCAAGCCTAGGCTTATAAGAAACAGGCTGTCTAGCTTAAACAAAAGCTCAGACGAAGTAAAGTACGACGACATAGACTTCAATAAAGCAGACAACGATTCAGACTCAGAAGTACAAATTGTTAGCGTAGAACTAAACGAGATTAACTCTGTAGACTTAGACAAGGTAGATTCAGATAGTGAAATAATAGATCTAGAGACAACTAGGCTAGGCGAACCTATAGACGTAGTTGATCTCAGTGAAGATCAGGACGAAAGTGACATTACGGCATCAGACCTTGATTTAGACTTAAGCAAAAATGTTCCCGATGTTGTAGCCAGTTGTCACAAACAAATGAATAAATTAGACAACTCGGGTAAAAATATTTTAAGTGATATCGACAGTCTCTTGAATGACGAATTATGATTCTCATTGTTTTAGTTGGTAGGTGTTAAAGTTTAAGTGAAGGTGTTCGTACAAAGGTTTTCCTGTTTATTATATTGTCAGCAATAGGTATGTTAGGTTTATCAAAGATCTACAGTAAGTAGTTATTATTAGGTGACGAGCAATACGTATGTGACTTATTTCTACTGAGTAGGAGAGCTAAAAGTATTCACTGTTTGTTCTATTACTGTAAACTGTTAAAAGCTTTAATTGATTTAATTGAAATATTACAATAATTTTGCTAGAGAGTGTCGTTTTATTAAACGTAAACAGTTAAAACTACAGTTTTGAGTATTTTTGTTTTAGCGGCAATAAAAAGACAGTTTGTGATAACCAGAAAAAAAAAAACACGCTCCTGCGTGTTCAAATCGGGTCTCATTTTATATCTTGGGTACGGAATCCTAAGAAACAAATCGACGATTCCGAGTAATTCAACTTAGTTAGCACAGATGGCGCTAGTTAAATAAAACAAACAAATACTTTGATCCAAAAGTGTATTCATATAATGTTATTAAAACGTTTCATCGACATCACACAATTATTCACATTATTTATAATTAATACATATACACATTAAAAACTAATTGTAAATTCGAAATTAACACTTCGAGGTTGATTCAGGCTAGTGTTGTAACTAATATCGATATTATAATAATAATAATAGCCTGGCAGTCAAAAAGTAAAACTCATTAATTTTGTTATTTTATTATATAAAATAAAAATTGCTGGCTATAAATACCCATATTGTTAAAAAGACCTTATAAAGTATTTTGTGAAAAAAATGTGTTAATAAATTAAATAACCAAAATGTTCTAGATATTAAAAATGTTACCTGCGCGCATATTAAGTACATTTTACAATGGGATAGTCACAATTAACAATTACACAAAATTAACTATTTACACTTCTGCACTTATCCACTAACAAGCCCTGTTTCTCATAAAAAAATCTTAATTTAAATCGCTACCAATAATGTTAATAATTTTAATATCAAAGGATATTTATAAATTAGTAATCACACATTTTACGGAGAACAGGCAGTAGAATCATCTGTCTATTGTTTTAATAAATAGAAAAGGCAAAGGTACTACTTATACTCAGCCACATCTGTCAGAACTATATTTGTGAAACGAACGTTATCTCAGTATTGTTAATTAAACATTTACAACAGATATTCACAATTAAATACTTATTTAACGCTAATCTTAGCTATCTACTTATTTTTGTTAATAAAATATTTTTTAACACTTACACCGAGTTATTAAATTATTTCATTCAAAGTTACAAGCTACGACACAACATTACATGTGCATCAGTAACGGTAACATAGAAATCAATGAAAGACTTATTATTATAATATTTTGAATGAAATATTCTAATTATTTTAATACAATTTGAGCCTATGTTTGTGCTCCAAGTCCTGTTTTGTGGCATTTAGTGGATATGTTAATTCTTTATACTATACGTGTTACATCAGTTGTTACTAATCTCAGGTTACAAATTAAAACATTACCGTTCATTTAATTTACAAAATATATATCTATAAAACAGACATTGAGTAAATTAACAAAAAAATCTTCACTATAAATAGGCATGTGCATCAATCACCTGTGAAAAGATTTCCTTAAATCTAATTTTATCACTGTTATTTAAAATACATTGATTTTTTTATACGACAAATGTATAAGCGACTCATTCTTGCAGCATGAAAAAGCGATCTGAGAAAAAAGGACAGCTAGTTCTGTTATACATAGCTGTCTCTCTTCCTCAATGGAATCATACTACACTATGGTCTTTGCAAAGACTAAAACTTTGTCCGCAGTCAGTTTGTGAAGACGTTTATGTATTTACCTACAACCTATTTGTTTATTCGCAAATTATATAAAAATAACTCCAAAATTAATAAAAGATTGTTCATGTTGATACATCGGTATAAAGAAATACATACTACCCGATTGTCAAGATTGGACCATTTTGCGATGAGCTGTGTAGAGCCAGAAATCATTATGAAGATAAGTGTCGATATACCAGTCAAATAACAAACCATTTAGAAAATAGTATGTGTAGGTTGCTTATTTAACCAAAGATACAAAAGCTCCTTAAAAAAAGGAAAAAAAAGCTATGATGGCTACACTCACCCTTTACGGACAAATATCGGTCAAACTTGGTCGAGTCGTTGCTACACGGACGTATACAAGGGGGGTGAGGGTTGAGAGGTCCGGCGCCCTCTCACATCTATCTTACTTGTCCAACAGAATAAAATACATGCGCCGCGCCTCTTGCGGAAAACTAGTTTGCATGTACAGTCGCCATCACATCTAGCTACTAAAATCTGTCAAATTTCCTTAATGGATTTTTTGCCTTATCGCTGAAGCATAAAGTTCAAAGTTGATTGGGAAAATTTTACAGTTTCGGGTAGCCTGATGTGCTGGCGTCTGTACTTATATGTTTCCACGGCTTGAGTATACCATCTAGTCAGGATATATGTATATTTTCTGGCTACTAAACACTCAAGTCTCAAAATGGCCGCTCTTCACATCTGATAGCAGCAACATGTGAGTACAGTTGACGCGTGCTCGGCTAGTTCCACCAGGGTCACTGGAGGCGGGACCAGTACTGCTGCGTGTCTTGTCCAGGCACGGCTAGGGGCACTGACACTCCTGTGCCGAGGAGACCACCTAGCTCTGGAAACGAAAAGAGATTTATTTGTAATTGGGTTTTGGTAAAAATGGGCTAGAGTGAAGGTGCTAATGGATGAGTTAGGCATGATAAGGTATGAACATTTAGAGGCTTTCACTAACACAAAAGGCCAGAGCCTAACTAAGTAAAATCTGCCATGGTTTCCGACAGAAATTATTACCTATTTCTTGCTTGAAATTAAACTTCTCAGCAATTTTTTACCTTTATCACTTGACTACTAGTGGTGTCTAAGGCAATCTTCATCCTAGGGACATCCTGACAACCTTTTTTTAAATTTAGCAGGTTTCGAATCTTAGCCTTGCTTGACCGAAGTCCTTTAGACTAGTTTAACGCAGGCACAAATGTTTGCTCGATTATAGCTACGTTAGGTACTGAATTTTGATCAATATTATATTCACAGTTTATTTGGTTCAACAACAATTTCAAAGGTTAATTACCTGGTGGCGGCGACGCGGGCTCATGCTGGTATCCATGATGGTTGACATAGGGATGCGGCGGCTGTCTGTACCCCAGCTCGTAGCGCGGGTAGCCGAGAAAGCCGCTCTTGCATAGCTCAGCCTCCGTGGTGTCGCACACCGGCGTCTCCGGTACCATACCGCCACCGTACCCCATTGGGGTTAGCGGGCTGGAAGATACAGAGAATTTTATTTAAGAACTCAGAATATGGGCTTAGGTATACCTATGTATTTTAGGTATTGGCTACCAATTCTGTTTAAATATCGCTTTTGTTTCAGTTTTGTGTTGTGTTTTGATTAGCTGGTGTTGGAAAAAAGGTACACACAAAGGTACTCTTCATGGCCCATCGCTCCACGCTTCTTCTCCCTTCATGTAAGTCTAGCTTTTATTTTAGAATCCTGCTACATTATACGTAATGGGTATGTTGTAGGAATTGCTTGTCTTCGTCAGTGGTGGTGGTCTTAATCTAAGATAGGCAATCTGCTATTCACCTGTAAGTATCAACATTGAGCGGCGGCTGGTACGGCTGGTGAGCAGGATGCGCCGGGTGCGTGGGGTGCGTGGGATGCGCGGGCGGCGCGGGGTGCGCGGGCGCATGCGGCCCCGCGCTGTACCCGCACTCGGGGCTGCGCCGCTGCGACCGGATCTTCTCCTCGCGCCGCCACTTCGCGCGCCGATTCGAGAACCACACCTTAACGTCGGGTTAAGTTAACACAGCGGGACGCTACCCGCTAACTTGGGGCAATTAGGATCTTTACAAGGCGTGTAGACTTGTTGTTGATACTAATTTTATAATTACGCAATTTAGCTGTTCCATTTTTTAAGAAAGGAACGTATTTACGTATGTAACGGTAAAGCACACAGGTAGGTTCTAAACGATATAGGAGTGTAGGTTTAAGAGTACGTAAAACTTATAAAATAAGGTTCTATTTAGATCGAACAAATGTTACTGATTCTTAAAAAGGGTTTGAGGTTTTCAGCTTAAGCTGTTAATTATATTAACTAATGTTTCCCATGTTTCAATATTACACCATGAAATAACTTAGCACTTAGTAGGTCATCTCACAGGAATCATTCAACCGGACGCATGCCGAGTATACACTCATGTAACGCATAGCCATGTAATTAGTTAACGCAAACGCGTGTACCAAGAATGTGATGATATCTAGATATTTATGTTATATGTATGCATGCAGGTATAATATGGATGTAGAAAGTCACCTGTATTCTAGCTTCGGGCAGCCCTATTTTGGCGGCGAGTCTCTCGCGAGCGAAAACGTCTGGATAATGAGTTCTTTCAAATTCTGTAAAAAATACAAAATAATATGTCATTGGTTTATTTTTCTCCCTATACTATAGCTGGGACCCCCAGATTCTTCTGAATCACAAAAAAATGTTTTAGAAAGGGAATTTCGCTAGTCCAGGTATAAGATCTTCGACTATAACGTTGTTACTGTCACGGCATTTTTTAGCTTACGCTTGAAAAGGTCTGATTTTCTAAAACGTTGCAAATAAAAATACAGATACAAAATGTACACGACGACAAAACGGATAGCAGACGACCGATGCACAATACAGTCCAAGGTAATTTCCGTTACGTCTGACGTGTGCTCAAACCCTATTAGCGATTAATAGGCTGCATTATGTAAGAGTTATCATGGCTGTGATCCGAGAAAAATGTCTCCAGAAGGAACAAAAGTGAGTTTTAGTCAATACAAAATTTCCCTCTCCACCCACAGCGGGTATGGTCATTTGATTATTTCCCTTCTCGGAAAATAGGCTTCATAACATAAAATATAAGCATAATAGGTACCTCTCTCCAAGCTATCGATCTGCTCATTAGTGAAGCTAGTCCGGTTTCTCTGCAGCTTGCGCTTGAGCCGCAGCCGCGCCGCGTCATCATCAGCTCCACTGGAGCCAGCGTTGGAGTTGTCTCCGGAGCCCGTCTCGTCTGAGTGCAGGCCTTCCAGACCTTCTAGAGGCTCCTCGTCTGGGAAGAAAGATTCCCGAATCAAATATTTGGTTACCACACAACCTTAAACAAAAAAATTCGTTAACTGTTTTGTTTGCAATAACGTTTGTTGCTGTTGGAAGCACACTATCTCCTTGTTTCTCCATGTGGGGCTTAATTTGAGTCAAGAACGTTCGATGGATCTTTTACATCATGTTACAAACACACGTAGGTAATTTGTACCTTGGAGCTTAGTTGCTCCTCGTAAAACAATGGTAATGAACAGCTTTAAGCTGAATTTAAAATCAGACCCAATATAGAAGTACCTATTACTTCGGAAAAGGAAGAAGCGGAAATTTCCATTTTCAGGGTTACAAGCTGCGTATAAATATTCAATGACCATGTTAAAGTGTGTGTTAACTCAAAGAAGGCTAAACGAACAAATACACTTACACATTTATTTAAGTACCTTCAGTAGAAGTATGTCTGTAAAGCGCTCGCGATATTTCAAAGTCGAGCATGTCTTGGCATCGGAATTTATTGTGGGAAATGAAAGGAAATACCTATCAGAAAGTTTTACTAAATATCTCAGAATTTTTCAAGAAAGTTTTCCTCTTAAGAATGTCCAACGCGGGGTTATAATACCAGCAAAAATGGGTATTTTACCGGAATTTGCAGTTCAAAAATAAACTAGATTTTCAATTATCCAAACCGTGGTCGTAACGTAATACAGACGCCAACACATCAAGCTAATACAATCTATAAAATTTTCTTGAATAGATTTTCAACTTTATCGCTACAGCAGATGGTTCAAACTTGTTTGAGAAAATTAGACAGTTTTAGGTAGCTTGATGTGCTGGCGTCTATACCATGTTTACGAATAACAATGTTGTTGACGGAGTCACTTGAGTTATACCTTGCATCATCTTCCATTAAATTATATTTTCATTCACCTACTACTTAAACATGTATAAGATCAGGGCCGAAGAAAACAATTTGCTATCGGCTAAAATATCCCTACTATTCATTCGGATTGACATTTTCGAAAATTTCAAACACCTTTTCTGATACCAACAGTATTTCCATTTCAGATTTTGCAATTCCAACCCACAATCATGTCAATTTAATTTCAATAAGTATCCCCCAAATTCATTTCCCTCGACATGAACACACAAAAGCCCGCGGACACAATTCGCAACATCGACTTATAAACCGTTTACAGGAATTACAAGTTACTAAGAAACTCGTGCCTAACCAAGCTAACTTGTGGCCAAACTGAACAGACAAGTTAAATTCGGCATACAGGCCCGATACCGCGGATTTATTCGACTTCCGATGTTAATCTCGGTCTGCTAAGTCGTAAATTTACGTTATCCTCAAACTTAGGCGGTGAGATTCTATTATGTAAGCCTGATTAAAAGTTTGAATAATAACTGTTTGCGTTTGAGGGTTTGGGTTTAGGGATGGGACAGTGTTTTTTTTATTAATGTCGGGGATACTGGGGTTTATTGATCAATACACTTGCTATAGTGTCATTTAGCTGCATGACCAAGGTCTTAGGTTCTATGTTTTAAGGGGCTTAAAACATGATTTATTTTGAAACTAGCTTACATACTGTAGGTACATAGCACACACTGATACAAAAAATACTGGTTAATAAAAATCCAGCTAAGTGCGACTCAGACTCGCGCATCAAGGGTTCCGTTTATCCACATTATCCGTAAAATACTCGTACATCATATGTGAAAATTTTAACTGTCTAACTATCACGGTTCATGAGATACAGCCCAGTTATAGACAGACAGAAAAGTCTAAAGCAAGTCAAAGATTCCTGTTTTAACTTTTGCATACGGAATCCTAAAACAATTCGTATTACAACAATATAAATTCATCTACATAAACCTTACACAAGGAAGAATTATTTTGTAGTTACAATTAATTGACGAAGGAAGAAAAAAATTTTAAAAGTAAACAATAACTCCATCTGAAATTAGACATAATTTATCAATGAGATAAGGCGATATCTCGTAATGTCCCCGCAGTAGGTAATCCGTTAGAAAATGTCCGCGCCTTGTATTCCGCATACTACGACTGAAATTATTGACGCGATAACAATATTTACCTAAGAATATTTTCTCTACGAAAATTCGGGCTACAAAATAATATATTATGCTATATCAAAGTTTGGCATGACTACGGCGTAGCACTGACTACGAATGTTGCTACGAAAGTCAGATTTGGTAAACCTTTGTTTTTCAAATGAAATGTTTTCATCTTGTTAGTCACCGAGGTAGCAGGGCTGCCTTTTCCAAAAATGTGAAATCATCAAATGAGGTGAAATCCCGCTGAGGGTGCAGCTGGAGGGAGTGTCAGACTCTTACTGCCTAAAATCCACTATGTTCCTACTCCGCGTCCCTGTGCGAACAAACCGCAGCCTCGGCATTAGCAGGGCTGCCTAAAATCATCATTAAGGCTAATTAAATACTTTCAAAAGTACACATAACAAACAACTGTAGACAATTATTTAGGACTCACAAAATCATTCAAAACTTTCCGATTGATTTCAAATCAAGTTCTTAAAGTTGTAATCGAGTCTTGATATAACACACGCAGATTGCATTAACCACATCTATGCCACGTATTATTTAACCCCCAATAATTACAAACAAACAACACGAGAAAGTTTACAGACACCTAAATCCCGAGATATCGCCGGTCTAGATAACATAAACTATTTTAGGACCGAGTAAATTATGCTCAAGTGTCAAAATCTCGCCGTTGCCGTCTACCGGGATCGCTGGGGGATGGGGATGCGAGGGGTGAGGCGCCGGGGGACAAGGGGGGCCGTAACGGGCGCGTTCATGCAGAAACTGACGATAACGTGGCCCGGCCTACCACGTAACCCAGCCAGCGATAGTGTTATCGCACTTTAAAAATGTATGCCCAATAATGGTGTCGGTTTTGACAAGGCACACTTTAGTTTGGCAAACGCCAAGGGTCACACCTGCAGATAACAGAGTATAAATTTTCAAAATTAGAATTAACGAGTTGAAATTTTCAATTCTTATCGCCAAAGGGTTGTGACGAGACTTGAATGAAAATTGAAATTATTTTAAGTGATTTTACAGGTCTAGAATGAGTTATAAAGTTAGCTTTGATGTAGCTTTGTTGTTAGGAGGCTGTCAAAGCTGTCTTGTTCAGATCTTTTGTAGATTAAGTTTGAGTAAATATCTTCTTAAATAACTTTGTATAAATTAAATTAATAGGCATATTGAACCTGTTTAATTCTACGAAAATAATTTATAATATGTAAGTAAAGATACTACGATGACAAAATACGATGGTGACCTTAGAAACTATTAAGTTTATCTTCTTTTTTTACTTCCACGACTTTCGTAGCAACATTCGTAGTCGCAGACTACACCGTAGCACTATTAACTATTACTACGTACTATACTAGTAAGTAAGACTTTTAAGCTATTTTGAGTATTAGCACTTATTTTTATTACTTTATGATAAAAGTCATATCACCTTCTTTTTTCTTACTTGTGTAATTGCAACTTAGTACCTTCTTGTATCACAATTTCTCGTGAAATTGTTCATGAATAATGTACAAAAAGTAACTGATTTTCGCCATAATCAAGAGTGAGGTGAAGTGACAGTGAGAGTGAGTTCTCATAGTAAGGGCCCTCGGGCCGGCTCGAGTGTTTTTACAGCGTGCCCGCGACACAAGTATGTGTGCTCAGATCTGCGCATGTTATGGCGATCAACGGCGAAATGCTCTGTTTTTTTTACGTGAAAACCTTCATGTTACTGTTTTTATTAACAAAGTTTGTATAATACATGGGTACATGTCTTATACGCAATGTAATAATGCCAATTAAATGTACAGCGTATAAGTTTGTAAATACTAACACAAAAATACATATATTGTTAGGTTATCCTATTACTTTCTCCTGGTTTCAATAGCATCATCATTATAAATTAATAAATAAATACAACTAAATAAATAAATATAAACTAAATAAATTATTATTATTATTATCATCAGACTTTTTACTCCTCTTCTCACAATAAGAATGAATGAGCGTTAATCACCATTCTTGCACACAGCCGATTGGTGATTCCAGACTTTTTATAGTCCTGGTTTCCTTGTGATGTTTTCTTACATCTTTAGGTACTCAGCCATAAAATATTAGAAAGTACATCTTAAAAAAAACTTAAAAAGTAAGCTACATTGGTACTCGCCTGACCTGGAATCGAATTCACACACAAAACATTTTTTGATTATAGTTTCCACGATTTCTTGGGCAATACATTGGCGGACTAAGAAAGAAAAACATTTTCTTATTTGTAATCATACGCATAGCAAAACTTTATGTTTTAGTTCCCATATGTAGTTAATTCAGTTTTTTATTAACTCATACCAATGTAGCTATGCATCTGATGGTTCCTATTTCCCAAAAAACTAAAAAATATTATATAGGTACATAAACTTGTGGACTAACAATTCGAACGTCATTATACGTAGGCAGGTGTCGTTTCAAAAGTACAACGAAATAATGAATTAATGAATATTTCAAAAGCACTGACGTTACCTCCGTACGGCGAATGAGGAAAACTCACTACATTTACATAAAATTGTTTTGAATAAATCATTTTCTAGATTTGAGCTCTTTAGGGATGTCCCACATCCAGTTTCAATGCATAATATAATATATCTATCTACTCATTTGTAGTTGTTAACTGTTCTTAACTTAATGTCGTAGGTTAATTAATAGCTTTCGCTCGCCGTTTTACTCGCGAACATAGAGAACTTCTTCCTGCACGTGGACAAACGGTAGCCTATATGTTATTCGGATGTATAAGCTATATGACTGCCAAATTTTCAAAATACTATACATTAGTTTTGGTGTGAAAGAGTAAAAAACCTGTCGATACATCCACAATCCTTAGAAACTTTTGTATTTATAACAAGCTGTTGCCCGCGTGGGCAATAGGATTAAACATTCTCCCCCTCCCCCCCGTAGTGCTAGCGTGACAATATATAGCCTATATGTTGACCCGACCTCTTAGTTATATTCATGCCGAATTTGAAGCAAATCCATGCAGTACTTTTGAGATTATCCCAGACATACATACAGACAAACAGACAAAAATTCTAAAAACTCTATTTTTGGCTACAATTTTGACTTCGCTACAATTTTATTATATGTATAGATATTAGCACGATTTTTAAACGTATAAATATTTTTAAGGAATGAATAAATAAATAGTTACGAATGAAATTTTATTTTAATCACACCATCATAACTTCATGCTGCTCATTTCTCGACCGCAGCGAACATGACACCTCGAAATACGGTGACAACATCGCTCTGAACCCCGACTATCCCCACACCCTTAACACCAGGACCCAGAGTCGAAATTCGCACGCAAAAACTGGTATGGGATAAAATGTATCAGGGGCCCATCTGTCAGGATGGTGGGACATTAATGTTTCATGAAGTCTGTATGTGCAGATCGGTATCAGATAATAGACACCGCTGTGTCTCTATTTACTGTCACTCAATGTCTGTTCGCAGCGAAATGTTGCGAATTAATGTGAGATGGGAATGTTTTTCTGATGTTGTATTAGCTTGTAGAGGGGTACGTTTGTTGGTGGATTTTAGTTTGGTTATTGTGGTACTTTTGTGGTTTAAATATTTCTATAGTTAGGTCATAATATGACATTGTATTAGTAGCTACAGTTGACATATTTTTTTTGGTGTAACAAAGATTAGATTAGGTATAATCAATTTATGTACACAGTTTTGGGCGAGGATAACATTAACAAATGTGTAAATTTCTTGAGACTAGTCAAGTACTCTGAATTCTGATAACATTTTCAGAAAAAGTGCTTACGAGATATCAGACTTTAAAGGACAGATAAGTTTTTGATTTAATACAGTATGACGCCCATCTTCCTACTCCCCTTAAGAAATATCAAGTAAAATATTTCCATGGAAAAAATAAAGCGAACAATACATGGCTACCCTATTTCCCGCCGTGACGGGCAAGATGGCGGGCCTAGCCATAAACAAAACGGTCGTGGTGTTGCCTTATCGCAAAAATGTCGTCTATGACGTGTATTTCAGTCGCGACTCCCTCGAGGCACGGGAGGCTGCGATGTTTAGATAAATAGATACTATTGTAGTTGTTCATTTACTTGATTACATTTCGGTTTTGGTATTCGATTTATTCATGTTCTTAACGAATTGGGTTAGTCCTTTTGGTGTGGCTTCGTAGCGAAGCTTGATGCTGCTTCATTTTGCAATTCGTTAAAGGAGCTCGTGGCTAAGTAACAGCAGCGAGGGACGATCGACAATATGGTTAAGTAACGGGCGAAGTAAATGTTAGTCAAGCATTACATGTGTGAGTCCCGGTAGTCATTTAAACATTATTAAATTGTTGTTAAAAGTACTATGGAAAGACATCGGCCAGAAAATAAGACAGCCAGTCCTGCTGAGGATATCGGGTTGCTCAAATCACTGACTTGAGTGGAGTCAGAGAGGCAGTCACTGCATGTAAAAGTCTGGTACTCAGCTTCATCCGGTTATACTGGAAGATGACCGCAAAACGGTTGGAAAACGCTTGGCAGGTACAGATTATAATTCAACTACAAATAACTTTTGTTTCAGTAAGACCTACTTAAAAGCCGTAAAAGCTTTATGTCGGAGTCTTGAGACAGACAGACTTCAAGAAAATAGCATACCGAATCTTGCAATATAGCAAACAGCAATATATTATATCTTTTTCAGCAGATAATGATCAACTGCCTGAAAATTATCAATCAACACTATTTGAATTGAAAATGAAAATTGACGGTAGGGTAAGTGAATATTTGAAAGTTAAATACCCAACAATTAAATTTGAAAGCACATAATATTTCCGGTGCTCGGCTATGAATGAATAAGGACGTATCGCCAGTCTAGTCACGTGTCGGCCATTTTGTCGGAAAACGGCGGGAAAAGGGCTCGCGACGCTCGAGTGCGCACAGGTGGGACCGCCATCGATGCGATACGACAGAATATTCTATTAAGTATTTATTTATTTAAATTAATGTATCATCAGCACGGTAAGTTCGGTTTTTATTTAAAACAAAGCTTGGGTATAATTTTTGTATGTAGCCAGTGTTTTCCTAACATAAATTGGAGAGCTTTTAGTTTAATATAGGTACTGCGTCAGTCGTTACTTTGAATGGTACCTACGTTTAAAACTCTCTTTAACCTAATAAATTTTCATCAATTTTCACTATATTATATTATTACTTAAATATAAAATATATATAAATATAATATAATATAAATAAAAAATATATCAAAATATACTTTGAATATTTAAATATAAATACAAACATGAAAATTGGGTGGTGTAGTGTAGATATGTGAATGGTTTTTTCGTAAAAACTACTAAGATAGAAGAAAATGGGCTTTAATCAGCAATGTGAACGTCTGAACTGAAATAAATTAAAACATCTAACACCATGAAGGTACACATTTTATTTGGGACTTTTGTTCCGAAAATAATGTAGAACAAGAAGCAGGGTTCACTTCGTTCGTTCGAAAATGTGACAGTATATCATTTAAATTAACGACTACATAGTAGTAGGTTTTCGGTGATATTGGCTTTAAATGGATTTCTATGAAAATTCATATCAAAACCACATATGTTACTATTTATTTCAGTTCAGGTGGTAGTTTCCTTGGGACGCGGGTTTAACCAGTACCTAGTCAGTACAGATGTTAGCGCATCAAGCTACTACAATCTGTCAAATTTATTATTTGATACATTTTCAATTTTACCTCTGAAGCATATGGTTCAATGTATTTTGGACAATTTCACGTTTCGGATAGCTTGATGGTGCTGTAGTGAGTTTTGATGGACTCCCAAGAGTTGACTAATGATTGCCGAGATTAAGTAGCGCGTTTGTACTTCAAGGGTTGAACGTTGATCAATGGGACGGTCGACATCTCGGAAGCTTGAAGAATGTTTACTTTAAAAGCAGATATGTCAGCCTTAAATGTTTCAACTACGTCTTTGTTTTTGACTAAATATCTTCAAACACCCGCAAAATTCGCGTTAAACCTTTCAATCCCGCTTAATTCCGTATCCCTTTAAATCCGCGGCAACATATCATAACTACATCCATATTTGTACGTATTATATGTCATCTACGTGTATGTATGTAACCGCATCGTTCACACAGCAATAATTATATGTTGTGTTTGTGTGGGTGGGGCGAATGGGCGGCGCGGTGTATCCCCCGCCCTCAACTTTTTATTTATTATATCATTTTTTTTTCTCTCTATTGTTTTCACATTAATGAGGTCTGGGTATTGTAGGTGAGGTTTTATTTTTGTGTGAAGCTATCTGGCTGGAAAGACAGGTGTCTTTGGTTTGCCAATGGTGTAGGCCGGCTCGTTAGCGTTGAAATATGGAAATGTTTATACCGAAATATTTTTAGGTATTGTTGTTTTCTTCTCATTTTTAGCAAAAATAGTAGGTATTACGAAAGTTTTTCCATTTTAAGAATGGTTAAAATAACAGAGAACTTGCTTTTTCATTGATATAGCATCATTGTAAAGCCCAATATGATTGATTTTTATAAAAACGAAATTTACTTAGTAATGGTTTCCTCGAACTAAACAAATGATAGTTTAACTATTCGACATTCAAGATAGCAAACGGAATAAGCATAATTAAATAAAAAAAAAAAACAACCTGAGAACATGGTCTAGTTTATTTTAAATACATAGGTAAACGATTGGTGTAGCTTAGTCAGTTTTGATATGTTTTAGCTATTAATAAAAAATCAAATTCAATATAGATGCAAAACGCAGGTACTGAAGAAATAAATTCATACTTCATGACTACTTATAGAAACTACGTTTTTCTTAAATGCTGGCATTAGTACTAACTTCATTAGTGAAAAGTCAGGAGTATAATTATTTTTAATTTGTTAATTCGTATATAATCTGAATTGATTATTATTCTCACCACTACCTATTTGTTTGACTCCAACAACAAACTTCAAACGTCATGGCGCAATTTTTTAAATCATTTCCGTTATATTATCGCCTATTTCTACAGTGCGATCTTTAATAAAGTTAAGATAAAATAAATCATTAAAAAATAATTTACTCAAAGTAGGCTGACTTCACTCAAATCAGCACTTTTTGAGGGTCAATTTTACAAAAGACGGTCCCCAAAAACGTCCGCCCCGCACCACTCTATGTGTCGCATGGAAGAAGAAATGGAAGGAAAGAAACAAAAACTCCCCGGCAAAAAAGAGTTCTAAAACTACAAAAAAAAAACTACAGCAAGTAAAAACATTGCTAAATATCAATAACCACTAATTAAAAAGACATTACGTACAACCCAAACAAGCCAAACGGTATTTATAATTCGCGTACCATTCTTCAAATCGTTTACGTTTCAACTGACACCAAACAAACCGCGATCGGCTCACGCTTACCCAAGCGCGAGAGCCTAAAAACGTTCCCTACACTACACATACGCCTACGTACGACACTATAGATACACCCCCTATACCTCAAAGTACGTAACTGTAAATTAACATGTATAATTAGACAGAAATGGGTACGGAACCCCTTAGCGTTTACATGTTTTAATCCAGTTTCATGCGTTATTGGCGTTGGTTGGAACCCTTTGTGCGGGACGCTCGCGAACCTATGGTGCGTGCTTATGTAATTAGTGAGGATTTGTACTTTGAGGCTGTATTTACTGGTTTTTGTGTGGGACGTGCCTATTTTTGGGTTTAAAGCTGACTGGAATAACTGGTTGAAGTATGACGTCTATTTTATACACACTGTGGCAACTGAGCGTGCGTAGCGCATTACAATGATCAGGTTTTTACATGATTTTGTTTCAATAATCTAACTTATGAGTGGGCAAATATTAAAAATGTAGTTTTTGCAATAACAATCTTATTTATTTTTCAGATTTTATTTAGGAAATCATGTAAACTTAATGTTGCTTATTGAAGGAGTATCCAATCTGATTGTATAGATTTGGAATTCAGGCTTGCTAGCTAGTAAAGTAAAATAAAAAAAAGAACTTTGTCTGGTAACAAAAACAACTAAGTCCGACGCCCGAAGTGGTAAAAAATAAAATGGTTACATATTTGGAGGAAAAAGAACAGATATTTTGTGATTACCAATAAGGAAATGTTATGATACTATTTCAACAGTAGGTAAGTATTTAACATCGTATATTATTAATCCTCTCATAAACATCGCACCCTTGTTTCGCATACGTGTTTCAGAGAAGGGGTTGTTTAATGAAGGCGAATTTAATTGCTATTTTGTCGGGATGGTTCCAAGTAGGGACGGATCTATCCGGCCGTGGTCGTCTCATGTGCGCTAATCTGTTGCAGATTTGTTGTCGGTCTGTCTGTCAGTGTATGGTCGCTTTGTGGGCCCTTTATGTAATAACTTGCTGAGTGTAAAACGTTGTGGTATTTTTGGTTAGGATGTGTGAACCAGAAATAAAGAATGAACCAGAATGATGCTTAATTCTATGCGAGTAGGTATGTCAAATCATCATCATCCACCTAGCCTTTTCCCAAGCTATGATGGGGTCAGCTTCCAATCTTAACCGGATGCAGCTGAGTATCAGTGTTTCACGTTTAGCGACTGCCTGTCTATCCTCCTCAACCCAGTTACCTGGGCAACCCCTTGGTAAGATTGGTTGTCACACTTTCTGGCTTTTGACTACCCGTAACGACTGCCAAAGATGTACAAATGACAGACAAGGCCCACCAATTTAGCGAGTATGTCAAATAAAATAAGAATGTAATTATTATTAAAGTTTTCAACATATATTGAATATAAGTCCAGCTACCCAATTTTCCATTCATTTTTCGAAAAAAAAATATCGACAATCTTCCACGCTATTTCACAAAACATCGATAACAACAAGTAGGTATATGAAACAAACATTAAACACATATACAAATTACAATCCACATTAATAACCCTAAATGGTATCAAAACAGAGGCTTATGTATTACATAGACTCGTATGCTTGCCGTGGTATGTCGGCGAGTTCAAAGCGAAGCGCGCCCAACCCTTTGATCTGGCGCACACATAAGCTTACAGGCAATCCTAGTACATATAGCCTTTCTATTTCGGTTCGTCTTAGGGTTAAAATATCTTTTGAAATATATGCCGGTCTGTTTCGGGTGTCTGGTGAATTCATTTGGTTGTGATCATTTGGATATGAAGAGGTTTGACTGTATTTTGTGTTTAAGATGAAAGTGAAGACGAAATGTATAGCTAGTCTATTAAATTAAGATGGTCTAGGATTGAATAGTAGTTAAATACGGACGCGAATTGGACTGCGAATGTCTATGCTTAAGTTAAAAAATGAAATCCCGCCTTCAGCAAGTGCGGTGATTTAACGCTAAATCCTTCTCTGTATGAGAAGAGGTCTGTGCCCTGCAGTAGGACAATAAAAAGGCCGCTGACTTGCCATGAGAATGTGCGTAATTACATATCTGATAATTCGAACTTTGTTGGGAAGTCGGCTTAATTTTTCTGCCTAAAACTACAGGGATTTTAACCGCATCCCGTGGGAACTTCTCTGCACATCCGGATAAAAAGTGGCCTGTAGCCATCCTCGATAAATTGGCTATCTAACACTGAAATATTTTTAAAATCGGCCAATAGTTCCTGAGATTAGCGCGTTCAAGAAAACAATCAAACAAACTCTAAGGCTTTATAATATTGGGAGGTGTACATAAATATATAACAAATCCATAGTTGTTTTCCCAGAATATTCAAGTGAAGAATATTTTATACTAAAAGTGTTCAGATTACTGATACATAAATACATATATCTATGTATAGAAGAAGATTGTTCAGATATCTGTCCGTCTCGAATAATAGCTGTGGCTGGGACATTGACTCCCAATCATAAACCGTCGAGGACAACTATTAACCATAACTATGTATAATAATATGATGATCTTCAAAAACTCAGCTCTACTTATATACAGAGAATACGCTGTAAGGTTCCGTAGGTAAATTTCAATACGAACTATACTATAAAATTCTCTCTTCACACTGGTTTCGACGCGATAGTTGCTATAAAACTGAAGACAAGAGTCCCCAATTCAACAAATGACGACCGTAAATAACCGACAATTTCCCCCGCAAACACAAAAACGTTAAGGACAATAACTTACGTGTCCAATAAATAAATATTCAACACCAAGGCCATACATCTCACTAATTTACTACTACTGAACCCCATAATAACCATTTATTCACGGGACCCCGCGAATAAATATCTTGCGACATTTTTCTTGCCTTATCTTAAGAGTCCAGACTGGCCGCTATCCCTTTCTCTCCCACCTTAAGTTGTGTGCATCTATCTCTTTTACTCATTTTATCACGGACCTTGCCTCCTCCCTTTATTCAGTACGTTTTATTTAGTTTTCGCCCCTTAATGGATTTATTCAGCGCCCAAGTCCTTTGACCTTGCTTGTTTGTGGAAATCTTATTTGCTGCACGAAAGTAGGTGATATATATTGGTCTGTTCGTCCAAGAAGTGTCAATGTCTTTATAAATGTTTGCTTGAAGACTCTTTGGTTGAAAGTTTGGAAGATAACTTCTGCAGTTGGCATAATGTGTCATGTGATTCACTTTTTTGAATGAAGTACTGTACATTGTGTTGCGAAGGTTGAGTACTTAGAGTAATAACGTTGAGTACGGTACTATAAGGGTCGGTTCACATCTAACGGAATATGCGTCGCGTATTATCGGTCGCGTAACGCTAGAACAGACAAATGAATAGAAAAACACTTGACCGTTCACACTCAACCGATGATACGTTAGTACAACTGATGATACGCTCGGCGTATTTTACGTCAGATATGAACCGACCCTTAAGTTCAGAAAAAGTTTACTCTGAAAACATCACTCTAGTTCGTAAGTCTGCAGTTACAAATACTTAGACAAGTATAACTTATCTATTCATACAATAAATAACTAATCCTAGAAAAATAAAACATATAACGTAGTCAATAAACAAACTAAAGTGTCCACAAAATGACTTAAACATACACCATTAAGGCATCGTGGGGTCATCATTGCACCACACGTCATAAATTAGGGGGTCTACCGAGGGGGCCGCGCAAATAAAATTTGTTACACTGCTTATCACCGAAGAGATTTCGCTATGATACTTAATATGACATGATTGTTTTCAACTATCACTTAATAAATGATTAAGTGCTTGGGGAATGTTCTGGAATTATTTAGCAATTGGTAAGCGTGACAAGGATTCTAAATGATTGATAAATCAACTGATTTATACAGAGTGTTCTTTCCGTGGAGAACAAGTTCTTTCAAATTAAATAAAAAAAAAATAAAAAAATTGAGACTTTTTCTTGGTTTTTGTCTGTTTTATGTACACTTATATAAATAGTAGTTTTAGTAATAAAATAAATTAATATGGTGTTGTGCTATGAGGCTCATTAGGGACTGGCAAGAACAAAATAGGAGATCTTCTTGTAGGGAACTCTTTGCTCAGATTTGAGACCGTAGTAATTTCTCTAGAGTTAAGGGAAAAGGTTTTGTTAATCTTTGGATCTGTAGTGATAAGCATAGCTTTACCTTGATAGTTTTTGAGAGATAAGCTCATTTTCATCTCAAAGTAGAAGTAGGTGGGACACCAAATAGTATTGGGTAGGATAGTAAAATATATTGAAGGCAATAAGTACATCTATATACATTTTCGATTCATGATAATCATAATCGAAAAAATAACGCCAGCGCCGGCGGAATCTACATTGTTTCAAACTTCAAAACGTTTGAAGTTAAAATTATTTTAGCTTCTAAACTTATTTCAGTGAAAATGTTCAACAAGACAAATACCAACAAGATTCTATTCACATGACATAAGAATACCGTTCATGGCCAAAGTATACTTCGTAAGTTCTAATAAGATGTACTAATTAGACTAGAAAAATCAGCCAACGAAAATAGCCTTACATACAAAAATAAAAGACTTGAATCTCCTTTTTGAAGTCTATTTACAAACGAGCTAGTATCAAAACTATTAGCCTAAAACAAAAGAGAAATTAGTGAACATTTACAAAGGTGTCAAGGGTGAGCGGGATTAGGCAAAGCTTTGTAACTCTATACCCTGAAGTCTTTACCCTAGTATAGCCGAGGGCATCACTTTGCCAATTATTTGCTGGTATTGTACCTACGAGCCGTTGTTGGTAAGTGGTTTTTCAAAGGGATCTTAGTAAGGTAACCTAAGGGTCAGTTTCACCGGTTACGGATAGCCACTATCTACCAGTTAAATTAAAAAATGGAACAGAATTTGTATGAAATTAACTACCAGATAAACTATCTGGAACTTATCCGTAACCGGTGAAATTGGCCTTAAGTGTAAAAAAAATAACATTTCTTAAAAAGGTTAAGTAAACCTCAAGTATTCCAAGTAAACTCTGAAAGAACGCTCCAAATAAATCAATTGATTTATGAATCATTTAGAAACCTTGTCACGTTTGTCAACTGTCTAATGATTCTAGAAGTTTACTTAAATATCACACCTATCAATCATAATCTTGAATCTAAAAAAACTAACCGCAACTTATGCTTTTGTAACTCAATACCTCAGAAATAAATAACTAAATTGTATGATTCCTTCCGTGAAGGTGTCAGAGCGGTATCAGTCAATCGGCCGTGACATAGGTGGGCTGGTGATATCAGCTATCGGCTATCAGCTTACTTTGCCGACACTTTCACGCACTGTAAGTACCGATGATTCGTGACAGTAGCACTTTCCTATTGTACAGACGCCAGCACATCAAGCTAATACCATCTGTCAACTTTCTGCTTTGAAAGTTCAAAGTTGATTGCGAAATTTACAGTATCACATTTCGGGTAGCTTGATGTGCTGGCGTCTGTACATTTAATATGACTTAATGAGATGATAATACGCAAATCCAGTAAGCAAATATATGAAAATGAATATTTGTATAGTGCTACGTGTGTACATTGTACACACGTATAAGCCAATACATTTTTATAAAAATTCTTAAAAACACACAAAGCGTCCGTTTTCGCTAAAAAATAACATTTTCAACGTTCTTTTGTTTAAGACATCAGACAAATCGCTTGATATCGAGATAATTGGTTCTCGAGAATCGAAATTAAAAATTCCATATCTCTAAACGCTGCAGCTATGTGGGTATACCAGAAAAATTCTCAAAGCAACCTAATTGGATACAGAGTACAGACCACTACAAAGGGGGATGTTTCAGATAAAAATGAAAATTAAATCTTCCAGGCGGATGGGCAGAGTAATGTTTTTGACGGTGCCGTAGGCGGGCTGTTCCCCGCTCCCCGCGCACTCGCCCCCTCGCCCCACACTAGGGGAGCCGCAAATCGACTATCAAAATGCTGGTGAAAAAGTTTTGTTGCGTTGTTCTCTGTGTGACCGGCCGCCGCACGCTTCCCTATGCCGCGATTTTATTTTTTCTGTTAATTTGCTGCTGCCGAGCCGAGGTGTGCATATATTATACGGTTTATGTGTACTCGTATGTTTGGTTTTGGCCACGCTGCGCGCTGTGCACTTCATTTGCTGTTATTGATTTATGCATAACGTCTGGTGCATGGTGACGTAGTGTTTGGTTTTAAACGAGTAAGTTGAGCTTTCAGAATTTTGATAACTGCCATATGAAATTGTTTTTAATGATCATCAAACGGGAAGGTATTATATTTTGATTCTAGAAGTCATGTAGGTGTAGGACACTTAAACCTGAAGATATATTATGTTCATCACTAGCAATAGGCGAAAACGAAAAACAACACGCTTGTCGTATCGCAATAGTTAAGTTTTGGAAACAAAACCTCTTCACAAACATCCCGATATATTGCAAAAGCATTCATCCGCTTAAAGACCGAAGAGAAAAGAAAATCCACTTACTTTTCTTCATCGCCGTCATGTCCCCTCCATTGCAGCTAATAGCTTGAGGTCCTGGACTCAAACTATGCAGCTGGTAGGGCGGGGTCCTGGCGTCGATCTGCGCGGGCCAGGGCGCTCGTGGCCATGCCGGGGTCGCACCTGGTGCTCCCAGAAGTCGGAGCCGCTCGTACACTGGAGTTGAACAGTCGGGAGACGGCTGCTGATTGTTAGCTTTCTCCTTTTGGGCTGCTAGGTTGCGGAGCACCCGGTTGATGGAGGAGACCTGTAATATGGTGATCGTTAGTTGATCTGTTTTCTGATGTTTTGGTACCTAAAGATAGAATGAGTGTAATATTGGACATTTTCTTAAGAAACAATGTTCGACGTAATTGATATGTATTACATTAGAATTAAATGTCAATCAATAAATGGAAAATCGACGCTTTGATGGCAAATTGACAAGTGGATTAGTCAAAAACAGTAGGACGTAAACCATTTAATATAGATAACTAGACTTTCGTTTGTTTTGAATTGCTACATATTTTTTTTAATTTTACGATGTTTATCTTGGAAAAAGTATTGCTGTTGCTGCCTTATTTCCCTCTGAAAATGTATTACATTAAAAAATACAATGTTCGTTAAATACTTCTTTGACGTAACCTGATCAGCGCTTCCACAACAAAGTTCTCAGAAGGAAAAAAAATGACCCATTTTTGAACATCGATCAAATTCCCAGAAATCACAAGTATTAATGAGAAAGGTCGAGGTTTGATCACAAAATAAGGATAAAACCTATTGGCTGTATGCGAGAGCGCCTGTGCCATGATACCCGTGTTTATAATAAAGGGCAGTGATGACACGCGATCGGAAGGGCGTGATCTAAAATTGATTATAAGGATGCTTATAAGAATTAAACACATTTTTTGTTTAGAGAATTGACCTATTAATGAATCCTATTTGGTATTCGTTAAATCTAAATATAATTCTGTACCTAAATTTCATCATCATCCTTTTTATGGTCCCACTGCTGGGCACAGGCCTCTTCTCACACACAGAGGGATTGAGCGTTAATCACCAGGCTTGCTCAATGCGGGTTGGTGATTTCAGACTTTATAGTCTAGGTTCTCGAGATGTTTTCCTTCACCTTTAATCAGTCATTGGTGTCCAAGGTAAACTTAGAAAGTACGTATAACTTAGAAAAGTTACATTGGTGCTTGCCTGACCTGGAATCGTACTCGAAAGGCTGATTCTTAAATGTTTTTTTTTTTGTTATATCAATATTAAATAATAATTTGTAAATATGTACACAAAGTTATCTGATTAAACTATTTTTGAAAAAAAAAACAATCTATAAAGTCCTGAAATAATGGTGGACTAGGCGACATCGTGCCTAAAAAGCGTGTGACCGTTGTAAAAAGGCTGGCGCGATGACCTGGATGCCCTTAGACTAGATTGAAAAAATACAGCAGCGCCGAAAGAGATTTGCAAGTGTTCCGATTTTGGCTAACTGTGGCATATAAAAAAAAGGGCTATATGGGCCATTTATTCACAGGAGAATCATGTCCGTTGTTTGGAAGCCCCCTTTTTTGGTGGGATATCATCAAATTACCCCTATGCTGAGGGTGTAGCTGAAGGCAGTGTCAGACTTTTACTGACTAAAACCCACTATGTTCCTTCTGGAGATCACTGCGTGCCAGGGTCGCGGTAGCTCTTGCGAACAACCCCGAACCCGCAACCAGGGCAGAATGGAAGCCTCAAGCCCAGAAGATCAAATATTATTTTTATTTTGATTTAGTTATTTAAGCACTTAATGTATGAAATATACCAGATAATCACAGAATATTTAGTACACATATTACTTAATTTAGAGCATGTAACGTCTATCTGTACAATACCCAAAATAAATAGGTATCGAGCTAAAATAGGATTGTCGTTGTGTATGACCCCTAAACTATTTATTTTATTTTAATTTTCATTGTATTTGGTGTAATTGCGGCAACAGAAATACATCATCTGTGATTATTTTAACATCTGTGACAGACAGCGAAATCTTAGTAATAGGGTCCCGTTTTACGCTTTGGGTACAGAGCCCGGATGAGTCGTGATGGCCTAGTGGTTAAAGCACCTGGGTCTTATGTATGAATGTGCGGGTTGGATTCCAGGTCCGGCAAGTACCAGAGCAACTTTTTCACGTTATATTTACTTTCTAAGTACCTATATCTTGCACATCAATGACTTATCCATGGGGCAAGAAAACCTTGTAAAGTTTGAAATCACCAGCCCGTTGTGACTAACGCTTAATCTTGCTCCGTGTGAGAGGAGGTCTGTGCCCAGCAGTGGGACTCTATAGAGTCTTCGGGGATCTGTGCTAGCCGATTGTCGCGATTTTGTGGATGTGATTTAACTGGCTTAATAAAATATCTCTATTATTACTTGAAAACTCCTGAGCTATAATCAGTTCTGGCCGCATATATTATTAAACGATAATATTGTCTACACGTTTACAAATACTTATGACTGTTAATAAAGTCTGTAGTAAAGATTCCAGTTGTTCAAGGTCATTTCATTAACTATTGCATCCAAGCTTTACCCAACCTGCCAAAATGATGCTCTCTTTTTCCCTCCCTCCCCAAACCACTCACAGCCCACCCAAATTCCTAAAAATGTGTAACAAAACCGAATATCACCTCGCCAACTGTCACCACGGCATATGACGCGACGTAGTAACTTAGACGTAGGGCAGGAAGGCAAGGTAAGACGATAGACGGTAACCTGAGACACGACCCGCGGTGGTCCGAGCACCGCCGTGACTGGCACATGACGGAATGCCCGATGGACCGAGAAAGCGCGCCACGTTTGAAAAACGAACGCTGTTTTATGTTTTAATTTTTTTATTCGCGTCTATGATTAGTATTGTTGACAGTTCGAATGTGGAATTGTTTGAGCGTGTATTTTTATTACGTTGGTATCAATTTAGTAAAAAACAATGGCCCAAGCAATTCAAATGACCTACCTAATTTAAGATAAAAAATAACAATATTATCATCATCTAAGTGTCTCGGCATTTCAAAGTTTAACGTGAAAAAGTTAGTATTATTCAATTTATCATAGAGATGTTTTAAAACTTTTAACTGAAAGATTTATTCGATCAGAAAAAAATAACGAGACGCATAATTAAAAGTCAAACGGCTGACGTCTACGAAATTAAATAATAAGAAAAGAAAAATAACTAGAAAGGGTTGAAGTTTTCTTACAAATGAAATGGAAATTTTTAACAAGACGTTTGTGAAGAAAGCACGCTTTGAAAGGATCAATGATTCGAGCCAATTAATTACTTATTTGTTTGTTATTCTGCTTATTAATTGGCAACAGAATGATTTTGCTTCGTTTGTCATAAAATAGAGAAAAATAATGAACTAATGATTCGATGAAATAACAAAAGACGACTCGTTTGTAGCATTATTTTAACAGAAAAATTAAGAAATAAACGACTTATGATGCTTTCAATTTGAATAAAAAAAAAATAGTTCGTAGAAAATTCGCTATTCGCATCACGTCTACACTAACAAAACAATTGTATACAAATAGTTTTATATCACAACTTTTACAAATAAACAGCGGTAGGTAATTACTTCAATATTTTCCAGCCAAATACAATACCCCATAACAGGATTTCATTACGCATATACCTATATAAATAAGTGACCCGTTCGGAAAGTGTGGCCATGTGTGAAAACCGTCTGCGCTGTCCGTTTATAAAAAAACAAACTCTGCGCAAAGTACAAACGTGTAAACAGTCCCTTAATTCGAATTTCACACACCGATTGACTTGTTTCCACGATTGTACTCGACTAATACACCAATTAGTAAATAACCCTTTTAGTAAATATGTTTATATGTGGCCACGAATTAATTTTCTTTAGGAGCATGCACTTAGACAATGTGCCATCGACAATACGTGCTCATTTCATTCGAGTAATTCTAAATGCAGTTTTTTGTGGTTTCGGAATCTTGTTTATGGTAAATTAGTTTTATTGAGTTCGGTTTTGAATTTTGGGATTAATGTCCGCTTATGTTTTTAATCTTTTCTAATGACAGTAAAGGGTAAATCGTCTCACGTTTTTTACATTATATTTAAACGTTTGAATGTGATGACTTTGTCATTAAAAAGATCACTACAAAATAATTATATAGTACTAGTACTTCATAGCAGTAGATTAGTTTTCTGTGTGAATTAATAATATTACTGAATGTAACACATATTTTAACTAAGCATATAATTTAATAAAAATGGATATATTTGTTTAATTGTTAAAAAAATCCCAGTAAATTTTGGAATTTTTATATTTTATAAAAAGAAGGAAATCAAACCGCCAATCAGAGCGTTTCGCGGCGATACAACGCGTCGCATTCTGAATACAAAATAAATTACATTATAACGTTTCGTGTCGCGTTGGTACCTATCAAACGGCACAGTAAAAAGTATGAAAGGTGCCCCCTAAATACCGGGTGAGGTGAAGCGCGAAAATTATCTTATATTTGCTCAGACGCCGTGAACGTAGGGCGAGAATACTTTTCAATAAGCTTAGAGAGCGTTTTTTTTATTTAGCGAGACCCATCTTGTAAAGCGCGGAGCGTTGTGTAAAACGGAACGCGCAAATAGAGGGTTCCCTGTTGATCGATTCGATTTCTCTGATTGCTGCATAAGTTTTTTATTAACGGTAATATGATTTCTTGTTTAAAGTTTTTATTTTATTCGTTTATTTTTAAATTCTTCCTTATTCTTCGACTAGAGACCGATATTTATACCGATAAATAACCAATTACCAATCAGTACAATAAAGATTTAATCTCATTGCCCTGTGACACCAGTTTAGGACTTTTATATATTAATTCATTTGTTTTATTTGAAAAGAAAGCATCGTAAACATAATTTAAAAGTAGGTACATGGTCGGCAACCAACCTTACGTTTTATTAAAGCTCACACTAATTACTTCACCAAAAATATCAAAAAAGAAAATCCAAAGAATTTCCTCCACCATTCGAAGCTCGTTTACTCCATTCACAATTTTTAATGTGCAAAAAATAAAAAGCAGTGCATTACTCCGGTATTGTTGAGTACAGAAGGGTCGTCTACAAAGGACAACCTGCTGTGTCTATTGTGAGCCAAAGGCGGCACTTTGCCAGTCAATATTTTGGGTGAGTCACTGACTCCACTCTAGAGAAAGGCTCCTTGACATCGCGTTTCGTTTCGCGGACTAAGCGAACAAATGCGCACCTCTATTCGTATATTCGTGGCATTGATTATGCTCTATTGTCTTTTGCACTTTTTATGCGTGGTAATAGATTTTTTTGATATTGGAGTGCATTTTTTGTTTTGGTGTATCGTGCTGCTCTATTATTTCTTGGGATATATGGATTAGAAATTTATTTTCAATATTGAAGTGTTCTTTTGCTTACATTTTAAAAAACAATGCTTAAAGACACTGTAAAGAGGCAGGTTTTTTAAAAATTATTCAGAAGCCATTTCCATATAGTAATCATGGGTGATATAATCCAGAGCTCCACACACAAGCAAAAATGAATAAAGACAAATACACAATAGTTGCAGCATTCTACTAACGTCCACTCATTTCTCAAAATCCTTTGTCGCTGCATTACTCAAATAATTGCAAATAAAAGTGAACCATTAATAAATTAAACAAGGAAGTGCAAAACAACAATAAATTCAAATCAATCAACAAAAGATTTGCAGGACAAGAAAGCGAACGCACACCGCCCCGTGGAAACCACGACACCGCCTCTCGATGCTTAGAAAAAAAAAACTTTCCCGCCCATACGAGATGACAGCTCAAGTCAAAACTGCAGTTAATTCGAGAGATTCCCACGATTCGAAATTTAAATTAAATTGTCGTACTATTGTGCCAAAGAAATAGGTCAATAACGTAAGGAGTTCATAAATGGCATTGTTTGATTGAGACTTATAGGAGTTATAGGCAGTTTGTCAATACGTCTGTGCTTTGTGGCGCGGTGGGGGGCGGCCTGTTGGCACTCAATAAAGCTTCGTATTAACTTAAGGCGATGTGATCGACCTACAATAGTGTATTCTGAATCGTCTGAGGGTGAAATGATATGCAGAATTATTACTTCTCATAGGTAAGTGGGGTGATCGTGTAAATGCCTTTAAGATGTATTGTTTGCCGTTAAATTGAAATACATATTGACCTCTTCGGCGTCACGTCTAAATATTTTGGGAGATTTCAAGCTTGATTGATTTTGTAATACCAACAATAGTAGGAGTAATCTGACACTTAATTTGGAACGTTAGCAAGGCAGTTTCGTTGATTAAGAACATTGTTCCCACTTGACAATACAATGTCAATAAATAAAATAAAGTTCAACGCTCTCTATAAACAAAGTTAAATCAACATCGGACAACAGGTAAATCAAGTGACCAAACATCGTCTTCACGGTACGCAAGCATCAGTCGGAGCATACAAACTCCTTGTTACAGCCTACACTCGCAAATAAGTGTGATTTTCCCGCGTTTTTCCGTCATGGCGGCAGGACGCGATTTTCCACTAGATATGTTGCCAGAATAATAAAATCCCGACAAAAATACTTCGGACCGTTCTCGTTGGCGTAAAATTGATTATTGATTTATGTGTATATTATATTTTTGTGAAGATACGGGTGTCGCCTTGTCATTTTTGGTCGCCATGAAATAATAGGGAGTGGCGTGTGACGAAATAATTTCTTCGGTGATAAAAATATATGGGTAAGATATGAATTAACTAGGTAGCTTACTTGAATATGAATCAGTTAATGTACCTAATGTGATTTACCTACAATAGACACCTAAGTAGGTAGGTACCTACTGTGAAGGTTTGACATCTTTGCGTTTTTAATTCTATTTTGGGACCGCCCGAATTATCATTTAAATATGGAATCGTTTAAAAGTAAATAGCTAGTCTTTTGTTAGTTTTCCATCAGGTTCTATCAAGAAAATATTTGATAAGTATTACCTTCCTACATTTTAGGTACTTCAGAGGAAACACAAATTAAAACTAATATAAATAAATTGGCTTAAAACACTTCCCGTGACAAAATAAAGAATGGTTTTAAGTGTGAAACATGGCAAAATAATGAAGTGAAAACATAGTGGGGTCAATATAATTAAAAACTTAAATCTTTGTGACCCAACCAAATGGCAAAAGTCAATTGTGTTTACTTGGCGAACCGGCTTCAGGTCGATAATAATGATTTTAATGACAATAATAGTAGGAATTATTATTATTAAAATAATATAATAGTGTATTATTACGATCGGCACGGGGATGAACGCTTGAGCGAATCAGAATGACAACTTTGCAACGGTTTTTTTTTCTTTTAAGTATAGTTTCAATTTTTTTAGTTCATATTATTTTATTGTAACACACATAGGTAGTAAATATTGTAATGTTTTGTTTTTTGAATGAATTTGAAATCAACGAAGCTAGCTGGTTACAGTAATAATGAGAAACCTTGTCTGCAAACTTCGTTATGGATTTCAGTGAAAGGTTGAGATTGCGGCCTTTCTTTTTTAATAGTAATTTTGTTTCGCTTACGGCATTAGATTTGTGAACAGCTTTGCTTATAAAATGCTAGTTTTTGCTATTTTATGCACATCCCATGGGAACTACTCCGCGCACCCGAATATAGAGTAGCCTTATAGCTTTCCCCGATAAATAGGCTATATAACATTGAATTACTTTTTCAAATTCGTAGATTTGTTACTGAAATTAGCGCGTTCAAGCAAAGAAACAAACTCTTCGCGCTTTATAATATTAGTACCTATAGAAAATAGGATGAGATAAGATAGAAAAAGATGTTTGGTATACTAGTCACACTAAACCAAGACCGAAGCCCAACTACAGCTAAGTAACATGATAAAATTAACATTATAATAAAACCAATAATCTCGGACACCGCAAACCCCACCCAAAAGACCGCATTAAACAAACAGTAATTACATACAACTGACACTAGCGATTAAAATTGTACAGTCAACACAAAAAACGTCATTACTATTCACGAGCTTGCGAGATATCTGGATAGGTCTGTTATTACATTTAATACCCCTCAGAACAACAAAACGCTACAAGGACGTCGTTTAGCGTACAAAGGGATGGCGCATAAAATTATAATAAATATCATTGGGGATGGAATGGGACACTAGAGTGGACAATGCAGCTGTAGGAGCGCCATGCGTTTGGGATTTCGCGGGATTTGTACTGTTTTAATCTTAGCGTTGGTGAGTTTGAAGTGATTGTAATTGGGGATGAGTAGATTGTGGTATTAGTATTGTGATTGGATGATTTGGGATTGAACCATGTCATGTTTTATCATCAGAAAAGTGAGAAATATCAAATATTTGACCACGAAATTTTATTAGGTATCAATATAATATTTGTCCAAAATCACAGCTTACGATGTTTGATAGTCTATAGATAGCTATTCATATGTACTTGATTTGTGTCGTTACAGTCCACTTGACGCTAATTAGTTTTTAGTTCAAAATAAACCTTCGTACAGTCCACACGTTGTTTTAATTCGAAATATCAGTAAAGGCAATAGTCAACCTTATCGCCGCAAACATATTTGTAATTATTTTTTCACTTAAATAATTAAATGACGTTATAGAGACGCTTACTAACGGCCGAAATTAATAACCTGTCTATCCGTTGTTTTGCTTACCAGAGATAGGAATTTGACGCAAATGATATGGGGCTAATGTCATAATTCAGTCTCCAGTAAGCAAAACAACGGATAGATAGGTTATTAATTTCGGCCGTAGAACTGTCCTTCGAGCAATGTAATCGAAGACACCACAATCCAAATACATTCGATAGTACAAAGGTGACAACACATCACCGTGTCATTTAGACATACAGGGGCTATTAGAAGTGGGACTTTTAGTGTCTGGGGTAATAAGTCATAACTCACATTCGCTAGGGTGGCAATCACTATGAATTTTGATTTACATCGCAACGCATTATTATCGGTTGGGTGACGATATCGCGTTGTCAACAGTTTTTCTACGCTTAGGGGTCGCATTGACATCTGTGAAATTGTTGGTAAATGTTTAAAATTTTGTTTGAGTGTATGTTTGTTTGTGTGGTGTGTCTTGTTTGTTGAAGTTCATCTTGAAGGTTTCTTTAAAGAATCCTGTAATTTGTTTGATACGATCATTGTTAACGATGTGCTAAGACTTTATATAGATAAGCGAAGAACTTGAAATATCGTTGAACTTACTTCGATTTTAAGCCATCACCTAATTTCTTTCTACATACGCAATGTTTAGTAGTGATATTCTTATATAAAACTTTTTCTCTCCTACGCTTTGAAAACAAAAAGTTTTGTTACTTTTTTATTTTACTTGTTAGTGACAAAAACAGTTACATACTAGAGCTCAACTAAATAACTATAAATTAACACTTAAAACATACATTGATTCATAACCTATTTCTATTAATATTGTCATACAATATGTAATCCACACCATCGTCCACGAATTGGCAAAGGAGGCTAAAAGAATACCATTTATTTAACATTATAACCAAAACCACAGCAATCTGCGGTTGACAAGCATTACCTTTCCAAACCATCGTAATTCTGGCTAAATCTAAACACAATACCCGTTTGGAATGCTAATCTAGATTGCCTAATGAATGACCGATCCCATGGACCACGGCGCGCGAATACCTCCCAATAGCGACCGCCCGCAATAACGCACCGCCCAGTGGCGATATTGAGCCCTGTGGCCGATATTGAACGCTTTGCGGCTAACTAAATCAGCTAGCCGTGGTCATACGATGTTTGGCTAAAGATTTTAATTGGTATTGGTAAGGAAATTAATGCTGTTTACACGTTAAACGATTAATATAATAATATAATAATACATTTATTTCGGATCATAAATCCATAGACACACATTAAATACATTAAATTCAAAAATATATATATAAAAACAAACTACTATTTCAAATATACAAAGGACGCACGATGACTGGCCATCCAGTGCCACACCAGTGGACTGTCCATCCTGTCGGATATAGCCACAAAGCTGTTGGAGCTGTCGCGCACTCGCCGCATCAGGGATGCTATCCGTGTCCGCATAAGTGCGTAAAAATCTGGCACGCCATTCTCGGCGAACATCCCCGATGCACTGCAAAAGCGCTGTTAATATTTATAATATATAATAATATTATATAATATTTTTAATATTGTGGACCCATATGATTGGGTTCTATTAAATCCTCCTACGAAATTAGAGTACCAATTATTGTCGCTGATGTAAAGAAGTATGTATATGATTATTTTGTATTATTTTTTGGAAACCAAATCGTTACATACTAGAAATAAACATAACAGTGAGCTACATACATACATGTAATATGTATGTAGCTCACTGTTATGTTTATTTCTGTTATGTTTACATATTACATATTACATATTACATGTACATATTACATATACATATTACATATTACATATACATATTACATATTACATGTATGTAGCTCACTACGTTATCCATAGTTTATATACGGGTGCTCCCACGCAGCAGTTATAAAACGTTATACAACATTATAACACGATGTGTAACACGATAACATTCATAATATTAACGTGTTATACAATATTGTATAACGTTTTATACACAATTGTGGGAACGTCTGTCAAGTGAAACACAAATTCAGTTTGTTTCTAACTTATCATACAAGTGTTTGATTTTGCTATTCAGAGTACTCCGAAAGCAGACATTAAATGTGAACTTTTTAAAAGGACTCTCCCAAATACGTGTAAAACTTGCAACAGTAACTAAACGATAAGAAAAAAACATAATTAATAACAACTACTTAATATACATACATACCCTCAACATGCACTGCAGTGGGATTAAAATTAAAACTGCGTAAAACTCAGAGCATATGTGTGAGTCCGACAACCGGGGCGCTCACCCCACCGTAAAGAAATAAGATTTTAGTTAAACGACTACACTTGTTTAGCCTGTTAGCTGTTTAGCTCGTTTGATAAACAAATCGTATTCGCATTGATTTGATAACATTCATTTGTACACGACTGTACTGATTGGCGCATCCGATTGCTGGGATTTTGCGCGGATTTGGTTTTAAACTGTGGACTCATTTACATTCGTATTAAGTCGGCTGAAATCAGCTGACGGTTGCATTCAGGGTTTACTGTAAAATGTTCATCATATATCATCATCCTCCTGCCCTTATCCCAAGTTTTATTTGGGGTCGGCGCAGCATGTTTTTGTCTTCCACGCTCTTCTATCTGCCGTCATCTCACAAGTTAAATTCTTTCTAGCCATATCAATTTTCACGCAATCCATCCATCGTTTCTTTAGACGTCCCCTTCCTCTATATCCATCCACATTCATGTTCAAAACCTTCCTCACAACATGATCCTCATTCGTCCGCACATCCATATCGTGCACTAGTATTGTTAGACCTTATATTTAATCACTAGCTGTCCCCAGCGGTTTCATCCGCATCTTTGGTTACTGCTTCGCTCCTGTGTGTCTAAGCGTGATGGTATATAGCCTATAGCCTTCCTCGATAAATGGTCTATCTAACACTGAAAGAATTTTTCAAATTGAGCCAGTAGTTCCTGAGATTAGCGCGTTCAAACAAACAAACAAACAAACAAACTCTTCAGCTTTATAATGTTAGTATAGATAAGACCTTTTGAGCAACAACACTAATTATTCAACCTCCTCAGCTCTTCTCAACATCACAGAGGCAACTTGTGCGACAAGTGAAAACAAATTAAATTCCGTTAAGACGCTAATGTCGGTTATCAAAGAAAGCCTAAACATCTGATTATGAGTGCCGCGTTTGATGTGCAACGACCCGAGAGCGGCCTAAGAATGCCTTGTGGAGAACTCTCACTGCCTTAAACTTACAATTTGGATTTTATGTAGATTTATATACTTAGGCTTTGTTTGTGTAGGTGATGGCTCTAAAGTTGTGTAGTGAAATTGTATGTTCAATTGTTTTATTGTTTGCTACCAACGAAGGTTTGGTGCAAACTTTTTCCATGTTAGATTATACTTCAAACAGCACGATAGTTATTTAGGTACGTCTTATTTATTGCCTATATTTTAACGGCCGAAAACGGTTCAAAAATGTTACTATAGCTGACAATAAAATCTATATAAGTACTATAATATGATTATAGGTAATGGATTGAACTATGCGAAATCCAAACTTTGTTCTTAGGGTTCCGTACAGGAAAAGTAAAACGAGACTATTACTAACAGTTCGCTGTTCGCCTGTCACCAGGTTGTCTTTCACCAACCGTGGTCTAAACCATGATTTTCACATATTATGTATTTATGTTGCCGTTATAACAACAATTTTTGAAACCTATATAAAAAAAATGAGTATTTTAGGGGACTCCTATACAAAAAACCGTGACATTTTTACTGGGTTTTTCCCCGATATCGGTATTTGCAATAAGCAGACGGTTGAAAATATCACATAATATAGAGTATTTAACGTAATTAAAAAAGTGATATTAATTAAATAAATCAAAATATAGTATTATGTATTAATATTTGAAGAGCTCTCATATAACACGACATGATTCTTGCTCGTTTTATAGATAATGGTACGGAACCATATGTGCGCGACTCCGAGCACTTGGCTTTTTTTAGTAAATGCTTTTCATAGGCGCTGTTTCAGATAGGCATTACAAAAATATATTAATACTTATATTCACATAATATACAATAGAGTTTATCATAGATGTTTTAGTATATAAGTATGGTACTCCATATTCATTATTTACACAGAACATTCACATATATATGTTTGTCTCCCTTGCACACTAATCGTTTAATACTCCGAAACATCCCAACATGTCGGAACAAGTTGTAATGGTATCTTATCTAATATCTGCGATGCTATCGCTATTTAATATTGCTACTGATCAAGGGATTTTGGGTACGGTTAGCAGAACAAGCAATGACAACTTCGCAATTTATCATTTACCTTTTAAAACTTAGATATTTTTAGTTGATAACGATGAAGAAGGAAAGATTATTATTATTCTCATATAATGTCTGTTTTTAACACTTTCAACAATTCTACGTTTGTGTATGTGTTTTCCTCGTATTAGTATTCCCCGCGATTTCAACGACCACCCGAAGGAATTACTGCTCGCATCCGGATAAATAGTAGCCTACATATTATTATGTCCTTTCAAAGGCCCTAAAGTATGTGTCTACCAAATTTAATTTAATTCAGTCCAGTAATTTTTGCGTGAATAGCAACAAACATACATCCATACTTACAAACTTTCTCATTTATTATATTAGTGGGATACTTTGTAATCACTTTTTTTGTAATTACTCTAACATATGAGTGATAATGCTATCTGTACCCCGGTATCTAAGCTAGGGATCAGCGTCATTTTACCGAAACGGACCGCTAGCGTTGCTGGTTTGTGCATATCTAAATAAATATATATAGATATTATGTATATAAAATATAGATATATAACAAGTATCTCTACTAGTTCACGGTTGTATTGTATAATATCTATATTATTACATAAAAATTAATCCCTATTTCCTTAGGTCCGGCTGGACCGATTTCACATTTTTGCTGTTTGTTATTTTAAGGAAAAGGTTCTTATGGAAAAAAAAGACTAGACGACACGTTTGTCGTATCAGCTAGTATCAAATAAAAAAACAATGTTTGTGGCCAGTAAGCCACAAAGAGCATCACATATTTTTCATATAAAAAAGGTAAAATTTCTAAACAACTAAAACTCATTTCCCATGCCAAACCTGTCTTCCCTCCAAAAATACATATAATAAAACACTTTACAGTACTAAAATTGTGAAGCAATAATAATAAGAGGAGGATAATATAAAAATTGCATATCCCGGCTTTGCCCGCACGTGGCCGGGCGATTTCCGAGCGATACTTATCTCGCTTCGATACTCACCCTACACGGCCTGGGCTAACAACGTCAATATTTTTTTGCTGTACTTTCGACAGAAATTTTTAGTTTTTTTTTTGGATTTATTGACCCAATTATTTTGATGTGTAAACTGTATTTTTAGAATGGTAGTTTAAAATGTGAATTTAGAATGATAAATGTATAGAATTTGTATGTGTGTATAGGTATAGAGTTAGGTTGAATAAAAACAACAATGTAAAAACAACATTGATACTATGTTATTGTTGAATTTAGATGCGTGACTTTGTTTTGTTTTAAATTGGACGGCTTTGGAATTGACAATCGAAGCTTTGGTGTGAAAAATAACTAATCATATTGTGAATACAGTAACTTAGTTATAAATTTTATTAATGTGAAAATGATCGTGCCTGTTAAATATGCATTTTAAATAACTTATGGCAACAGATTGAAACGTTACTACCAGGTATATGTAAATAGAAATCGTCAAAATATGGAACAAATGAAAATCAATAAAAATATGTGTGAAAAATCCTAAAACAGGCTTTCTCATCGCTATTTATAATATATCACAATATTAAAATCATAAATTCGTAATAAATAGGTACTTAATACCTCATATTAGTATCACACACGTGTTGCGCGGCGGGGGTGCGAGGGGGTGCGGTGGCGGAGGGGGGATCTATTACATTATATTGAGTACAAACGTGGTAATTAACTCGTTGAAGGGGAGTAATATGTTGGGATGAACGTTTGTTAGAAGGTACGTGGTAGGTTTCGGTAGAAACGCCCTGGAGTCTGTGAATTTGGTAGAAACGTTATGTAGATACTATGATGGACTACTGCTATGGGTATGTTTTTTTACTATTTAAAGAGCCGTTTTTTTTTGTAAATAAAATTTATATTATATATATTCTCAGTTTTTAGGAACAATGCGCTCTAATCTATATTTTTTATAAAAAACACATTTTTTTAAATCAGATCAGCTCAACTATATACATACGTCTACACATCCAGGGCTATGGCTTAGGTATCTAGATATTCAGAAGTTTTTCTTTAAGTACCAATCTAAAAAAAAAATGTTAGCCAAAGGAATATTTAACTTCACTACTAGTTTCACAGTATTAAAAAAAAAATTGTTACTTGCAATTGCAAATGAGATTTATAATATTAATATGTTTAGTTTGGGGTACCGCGATACCCCAAAGGTATTTCTGCAAGTGACAACAATATTAGCAGCACATGACATTCAGACAACCGACGTTACTATTTATTTGCTCTTCCGATTACACACTCAACATCAATATAAGCCTTAAATCCTTTGAATTGTGGTATTAATTTCCCTCCAACACTTCTTAGTTTTAAGTAACTTTTATAAAAATATCATTCACACAAAAACCAACCTAAACGTTTTTGAATAAAAACAGTTTTCGCTCGTCACTATCTGTGATTTTACTAAACGCCTCAAATCAAACAAAATTTTACCTTATGTCAAAGGAGTAAGGTATATTTTCGATTGGTTCGAAAAGTGTAGGGTGGATGGCACTATCATCGGCCACATGCATGTCACGTGCGTGGCACGCGTCATCTCCGATAATCTTCTTTGCCGGACTCCTTTGTTACAATTTGTTGCCGCGCCGATATATTCCCGGGGCCCCCTGAGATCCAAATCTCAGATATGATCCGTAATGATATTTTAAATCAGTGTTCTGAACGAGCTATTTATTGAGTTTGTTATACCGTGGAAATTGGAACTTATATTATGCTTTTAATATATAATTTAAGTTTGCGTTTTTTAATTTAAAAACGTATGTTATTGATGCTTAGATAAAATTATTTATGACTGTCATAAAATTCAATAGTAATTTATAAGTTAAGGTAAATTTAATATTCAAACTATTCATGAAATTTTGAACGTAGAAAATAAAAGCAACACATTAAATACGATGATTAAACTTTATTCCAACAGCCAAGCATTTATGTGAAATATGAATCATTAAACCAAAAGTCGACATTAAAAGCAAAAACTCACAATGACCATGTCACTGATGTTAAAGTGACAAGAAAATATCGCGATACAATGAAATAAAGTTGTCATCCCCAGTTAAAGGGCCCGGGAGCGTGCTAAATGCATTAATTTGGCCTGGATTTAGTGGTCCGGAAGTGATTTGCTACGGGAACGCATGCTCAACGCGATATGACCCTGTGACGACAATTGACCCTCTCACCACATTATTCTACAACAATAAATAAAAATAGACTTTAGTAGCTGACGTATAAGATGCAGTTTTAAAGTTCAACGCAGAATTAATAGCAGCATGAATAGTTAACAAGGTTTAGTAATGCTACATTTTTTTGTTGAGGGTCGTTACTGCAAAGACTTAGCGATAGTTACAGAGCTTTTGTTTGCTTAAGCTCGTAATAATACGAACATATTTTCATCTATCGATCGCGCTTAACAACGCAAAGTTTTAACGAACTAGAACATTAATAATTTAAAACAGTGTTCACCTTTCTCGTCAGGGTTAATAAAACGCGACGCGCTCCGCCACCGAATCGATCTCTCGACGTTAATATATTCAGCGGGTAAGCACCTCTTAGACAATCCACGTAAACACAATATAACCCGATATTCGATAAATACGAAGACATCAGACGCCCTCGTACGCCGATATTATGCCTACCTGCCTATACATTTACATCTCCACGATCCTTAACGGTACCCCCTGATAACTTAAAGACTTTATCCCCTGTACTGGAATTTTTACGGCAACAAAAGCCTTCATATTTTCTTTATTCATGTCGTGTCAAAATCGCCCCGTCTTCCCCCTTTTAGATGGCAGAAAAAAGAGATAGCTCGCCAACTCTTTCGCTCTCATTAAAAATATGTATTTCCGTCTCACAATTTTCCCTCTGTTTCGGTTTTTATGTTTTTCTCGATATTCCTCGGTGAGAGTACTTAACGTGCTTTCATTTTTTCTTAAAACCGTCACCAACAGGATGATTGTGCGAATATCTTAATTAATTTATGTTAAGTATTCGAGAGGGCGACATTTGTTGCTAAAGGGTGTTGTATAAGTAGTCGCCGGTGCTGGTCGTAAAATGACAGAGTAATTTTTGCGAGTTTCTCGGTGTTATTACTGTATCTTTTGCGCTACGTTAACTTTTATAGCGTCTTTATGTTTTTGTAGCTTTTTTATAACTATGAAAGAGTTAGGCAAATGGCTGGTTCGCATTCATGACAGTATTTCTTTCTCAACATTCACTTGATAAAGCAAAATATTTAATGGCAGAGCTCTCGTTATTCTGCCTCCATGGCAGAGCCACATAAAATGATGTACAGCAAAGAAATATCGCTATACTCGCTTATTTCGATTCGAAAGACATCCAAAATTTTTCAAATACGTCAGTGGTTTTTGTATTCAAATAAGGCAGTTTAAATGAACATGTTGAAAATGCATAATTTTAAGTTTTTCGTTATAATTTTAAATGTAAAAAAAAATATTTTCGCAATAAAGAACAGCCTATATAACGGAAGACGTATCGACGTCTAAAGGATGTCCCAGTAGGGAGCGCCCCGTATTCAAAAAAGGGAAAAAAATGAAGAAAAAAAGTTATAACGTCATATTGTTTTGCCGCCAAGTGGTGGGGACGGGGGGAAAAGGGGAGTCCTGTATAGTGCCAGGGAAAGATAAGGCGTTATAGCATCCTGTATATAGCAGCCGTAGCTGGGGTGGTGCAGTACCCCATTGTATTTTACGAGGCGCCCTTTCGAATTTTTCATACTTTCTGAAAGGCGTTTCGGTAAAGTGTGACTGTTGGTTTGTCTGATCTCGATATTTTTGATGATATAGTTGTGTTTGTTTATTGAAATGTATGTATTTTCTCTATACTTGGTAATTAAATTTCGAAGGTAGTTTTTTGTAGTGTAACTTTCCATTTGTACAGTAAGGACCTGTTTCACCACCTATGAATAAGTTGCAATATGTTTTTTTGGTAGATAATTTCATATAAATTCTGTTCCATTTTTTTTTAAAATAATTCGGAAGGTAGTGGCTTTTCGGACATTGTGATACTGACTCTTAGGGCCAGTTGCACCGGTTACAGATAAGTTCTTGATAGTTTATCCGGCAGATAGTGGCTATCCGTAACCGGTCAAACTGGCCCTCAATCTGATATTCTGTATCCAAACTACAACGTATAGAAACTAACTTTATGTATTGTTGACATAAATGACTTCACTTTACTTTTTTTATGAAAATCCTTACTTAAAATATAGTTGAAAAAATCACTTACACTAGGTATATTATCAGATGTGCAGACTCCTTCACTGAGTAGACGATCTCGTATCTCCCACGCGAAGATGGAGGGGCACTCTCTCTTGTACTGCGCTATCTTGCTGACCACCTCGGCGGTGGCCACGCGAGGCTTTGAGCCCCCGATCGCACGGGGTCGAATCGACCCCGTCTCGTAGTACCTGTAAGCATTTAAATGGTTAACTTATGTATGAAAAAGACATTATCCTTTTTCACAGTCGGTTGAAAAAGGGATGAAAGAGTTTGTAGTGTAAAATGGTAAAATTTAAATAGTCGTTTGAAAGGAAACTGGTAGCAGTTTTTATTTTAGAATTTCTTCAGTACATCATGATAATAAATTGCCTTTATGTTGCCCCCCATACTATACACTATGTATATTTAAAATGACGCAATAAATTAAGTAAAAATGTAAGGATTTATCAAACAAAATCTCATGATAATAATCTAAACCCTGTTTGAATTTTCAGTGGTTTTACAAACTAGATTTCTTTGCATTAGGACATAAATGTAGAAGTACGTAGGTAGCTACTCTACTGAATACACCATACTACAAAACAGGTCGTAACTATTTTACTAGCACGTATACTTTGATAACTAATTTACGATTGGGAAGTACTCACGTAGCAGAGGTGAGGACAGATTGCATCAATTTCAAGAGTTAAAATTAAGAATTTAATTCAACTTAATATTTTAGGATCACATTTAAAGGCAAATAATTTTTAGTTTGCAAGATGCACTGATTTTTTTTACTAGATTTTCAACTTTATCGAATGATATATTAGACATATTTTATATACCTATATATATAGTGCACAAGCATTTGAGCAGACACAGGTGCACTCTCATAGTCCGATGGGACGGCAATCCGACACGACCGGAGATCAGGCGCAGGACCGACAGTTACGTGCTCTCCGATGCTACGGTGTACCTATCACTCACCAACTTCTATACTTCGGGCTGCTTTATGAAAGTCTCTTAAGAACCATATAGCGGTTTGACACGGGAATCAAAGCTGAGACGTCGCGCTATGCGACTACTAGACCAACGAGGTATTTAAAAAAAATTCAACATAGATATATCTATAGCGTCAATTAGTATTTTATTGTTGCAGATAAAACCGCGAGTAGGAGCTAGTATCATCAGACCTAGTACCCTTCAGTAGGGTGGTGGGGTGGCCAGACTATCAGGTATCCGGTTGCGAGTAGCCGGTGTCAAGTTCGATGCCAGGTAAGTGCACTTTTTATTCGCTTTGTCCGACAGCTGTCGCACGTTTTATATTGCGGTAGTGAAGACTTTTAATTTTGTTTTTTGGTAGTTGGAAGTTTAATTCATCACTTGTTTAACTGATATTGATGGCCGAAATAATAGGTTGGTTTTATAAATACACTAGCTACCCACCCCGGCTTCGCATGTGTGTGAATTATGAACTACCTTCCTCATAAATGTCTTAAATTTCTCTACCTACGGCCTAAAACCGCGTGAAAATTCTTCAGTACTACCGTTCAGTAGTTTTTTGAAGACGAAAACAGACAGACAGACGCGGCGGAAGACTGATTTATAATAATGATGATTATACATGACGTCAAATGCTTCGGTATGCAACCAGCTGGTACCGTCGTGACGCAAGAAGCAAATGATTTTTTCTGACGTTGTTTTACTAGTGTCACAGTTTAAAAGATTATCGACATAATATGATTGGTCGGACACACACGGACTATTTTTAACCGACTTCAAAAAAGAGGAGGTTGTCAATTCGACGGTATGTTTTTCTTTTTTTTATTTTTTTTTGTGGGTTTGTTACGCGATTACTCCGCCGATTGTGGACCGATTTTCAAAATTCTTTTTAAAAAACTTTTTACAAAAAGAAAACCGACTTCCAAAACACTGAAAAGTAAAAAAAAACTTTTAAGTACATCGCTCTAGAAGTCGGTATCCAAATAAATACAGCTGCAACTTCTTGACACCGACTTCTAGAGCGATGTACTTAAAAGTTTTTTTTTTACTTTTATATAAATTTTAATTTCGAGAATTATTCAAAAAGTAAGAAAATGAAATAAATTACTTCATGAAAGCTTCGTCTAATTCCTTTTTCACCTTCAACCTCACTACTCAACTAAATCTAAACGCTTGACCACAATATCTATATAAATAAATACTAAACAAACTATAGGAAACTATGCGAGGTATGCTGTAAGGAACACCTACGGCAACTGGTCGCGACCACAAGCTCAAAGCCGCCTCATAGATCAACCACAAGCTAGGAAAGAACTGTTTTATGCCAATAGAGTATAGATATCTAACCAAGGTTTGATTTTTCTCGAAAATTGAACTCCGTAATATCGAAAAGTGTTGTCAAATGAGGTATTTATTTACTCTTGGCGGGATTGGTCGAAATAAGTTACATTTTTTTTTTATTTTGTTAATCTGTCGAGAGATACATATAGAGATAACAATACCTACACAATTATTTAATCATGTTATGAATTAAATAAAATATTAAACAAATAACTCCTATCATAAATTTGTAAAGCTTAAAATTAATTCTACGAATTCATTTTATTAATTTGAATATTATTCAATATTAAATTGTAAATGATTGTATAATAAAGATTCTTTATTCATATATTCACAACTTATAATTTATAATTTAAATAAAATAACATCATTTAAAAGCAATCCAGCTCACCAGTTCGCTAGAACATTAGGTTTTGAAATTCGAATTTTTAAATTTAAGTTCGATAGCATTAATCAATTAAAGTTCGATATCTGTTGACTCTCAATTATGTTGGTAGAGGTAGTCGAGATATATGTATAAGGTGTTATATTATATTACGACAAATTCAGTTATGAATACTCATAACACGCCTTACCACAACGGACGACCCGGAAGGAGTTAATGGGGCAATTGTGTTCAGGTTTAACGCAAGATACGTTAAAATTAAACGACAACCTTTAATATTTGCGGAATTTTAAGTACAGACGCTAGCACATCAAGCTACGCGAAAATGACAAAATTTCCCAAACAACTTTAAACCATATGCTTCAGCAAAAAAGTTGAAAATCTATTAGGGAAATTCGACAGTTTGTAGCTTTTTGTAGTAGCTTGATGTGCTGGCTTCTTTAGTTTAAACCTTAAAGTGAACCTTCGAGTGTTACTCACTCATCGGCCTATTTATTTAATATCATTAAAATTATTAAAAATTCTATTACCTTAATCTACATATTTGGGAATTTCGTTTATTTATTTTTTTGCTTACCTACTTCTTTACGCAAAATAACTATTTACTGTTGCAACCGGCCCCATGGTTCAACCATGGCTGGTCGTTCACAAGGTGACGGGCGGGTAACATGAGAAGTTTTATCTAGCTAACGTCAAGCATTTTTTTGGTCTGTGACTTTGCGGTTACATGTCCGTATTTAATAAAAAATAATTATTATTTATGTTGCCAGTTGCATTGAATAGCAATATCGGATTTAAAATGTTTTTTTTTTTTGCCAGCCTTTATCTGGGAATCGTGTATGGGCCTAATATAAAACTAAACGAGCGACTACAATCTATCAAATTTCCTTAATAGATTTTCAGCTTTATCGCCGACGCATATGATTCAAAGTTGATTGAAAAATTTTGACAATTAAGGGTAGTTTGATGTGCTGGCTTCATGACTTATGAGACAAATAGCGGTAGGTACAGACTCATGCGCATATTACAGTGTCATGTATTTGACCCATCCATACGGTCAAATGTTGCGTACTGGCAAAACGACAAGACTTCTTTCAGTCCAATAAAAATTATATAGATATTGTTCATGGCGTCCCTTACATAGTGTCTACCACTACGTAGCTATTGATAAAAGTTAATACAGACCTGCCGAGTATCTTGGAGACGCAGCCGTTGGAGACCTGGAGGATGCGGCTGATGTCGCAGGGCCGCGCCCCCGAGTGCGCCAGCTCCACGATCTTCTGCCGCGTGGAGTCTGGCAGCGGCCTCCCTCCTACAAACACCCCGCCGAGCTGGTTAACACCGCTGTGACCTGCCGCACCATACCACTTCTTACTCCAATTAATCACGCGTCTTGATTCACGTGATAGGCTCCTTATGGCCTTGCAAATTTTAATCTATTGTTCTATGTTCTACTTCATCTTTCACTACGATGTTACCAGCTTTTTAGTTTTTGATTCGTTTCTTACATTCATTAGGTACTCTGGTATATTCGAAAAACAACAGTAACATTATAAAGACTAATGGCAGTTATTATTTGAGGGCACAATTAAAATCAAGTACTTCTCACAGCAAGTCAAAAGACAGAACTAATATCATATCCCACTATTCTGAATATTTAAATTAATTCAAACATGGAATACGTATTCTTTTCTTTTTATAAAAAAAATGTTACAAGTCATCAATGTAGTTCGCAACATAAATACTCTTTAGGACACTTTTTTTATTATAATATGAGTATGTAGTGTAACTAGTAGAGATTCAACCAGTGCGAGAGTTCCTATTAGGTAATTAAACTACAAAAGAGTGAAATTCTTACAGAACACTCACACTCAAACATTACTGACAAAATTTTCGATACTAATCAAATAAACAACCTTATTTGGAAGTTCTAATCACTACTGCACAGCATAATGGCTTGCCTGGTTCCTATATAAACGATCCGTTTTGCTTACGAGCAGTTACCTTTGACATTTTTGCTAAGAATACTATGTCAAAAAACTACTATCGGTAAGCAAAACGATTAGTTTCTTTTTGTAGGATCCAGGCATTGATAAACTTAACATATAAGTAAGAAGTCATGGTATATAGTCACCATTACCTTTACCTTTGTGCGCGAGGTCATCCATGCGGTCTAGCAAGTTCCCGTCGGGGGGCCATGGGCTGATCGGTGGCAGCTGCTGCGCGGGCAGCATGGTATAAACCCCGTATTCTTCTATGGTGACGACCTGGGAGCATATAGTCTTGTGTGGGTGACAGGTTAAGGAGGCATTCGTTTGTGATAAATTATGTCCTACCGTCTTCTTGAACTAGGTAAATAATCTATCGCCGTTCATACAGAATGTTTTATTAAGTGCTAGATGTATTTTTATCGTAACATTGCCAGTGATATAATTTATGTTAAAATTAGTGCGAAAACCACTGGGGAAAGCTGTTTAGTATAACACTTGTATATTTGTTAGGTCTCTAGATTTGCTAAAGCTGCTGATGCGGCTCATCCAATGGTCAATATCAGCTTGAAAGCCCTTGAATATCTCATCCTACCGTTGTTATATTACTCAAGTAAATAGTTATCCCTAAACCAAACCAATTTTGGAGACCTGAGCTATAATGGAGATAACGTTAACTTTTTTAAAGAATCTATTTTACAAAAGATTAAATTTTTTATAAAGTAGTTTTTTATTTGGAAGGATATTTATAACGCATTAGCCTATGTACATATTTAGGTACAAACTTAATAGCTAATACATAATTAAATAAATTGAACTTTTTTAATAGTTTGCATAAAGAAGGAATCGTGAAAAATGTTCAAAGGTTTTCACAGGGTTGTATTAACTGGAGGAAAATTCTTTGAAGGTACTTGTGAGGAAATTACTGTACAATGTGAAAACCGTAGAGAAAATCTTAGTAGTTGACATATAATACACAATTGAAAACGAACATTTTATCGGTTGTAGTAAATGCTAGTTTCCGTCAATGGTTTCACCCGCATACCACGGGAACTACTTCGCGCACCCAGTTGAAAATAGGCTATAACCTTGCTCGATAAATGAGCTATCTAACACTGAATGTTTTTTCTAATCGGAGCAGTAGTTCCTGAGGTTAGCGCGTTCAAAAAAAAAAAAAACGAAATCTATAGGTTTATAATATTAAGTGTTGATATAGACTTCCATCGTACTACATAAACCACATCCTTCAAGTCCCTTGGGTGTAGTAAGAGGAGATTATAAGATTATCAGGAGGGTGGATCGTGGGCAGCGCAACATCCCATGACAGTTATGGTATACGCTGACGTCACAATTCGTATACCAAGCGTGAAGATTAGGCTGATGTAGGGGGTCTTCTGGCATTGTGTAGCGGGAATTTTGTGAAAATATTCCAACTTTTTTGAATTCTTAGATTTGGAACAGGTTCTCTAGGTGATGAACTATCTATCTAACAGTGATGGTGGTTGCCATTTTGGCAATCATGGACTATTTCTTGTCTGTTGGCATTGAACGGAAAGGTTTTCTTCAATTAAATTTGAAGGAAATATTGTTTTCTAGAAAATGCTTATTAGATACATTTTTGAACGGTTTTTTGTATGGTGATATGCTGTGCACATTATCTTTAAACTTAACATATACCACCTGCCATGGGACGGCAATCCGACACGACCGGAGAGAGATCACGCGCAGAACCGACATTCAATGACAACATCACCAACTACTCCTTTTTGAAACTTTCTTAAAACCCACGAAGTGTTTTCGGCTCGACTCGGGAATCGAACCCAAGACCCTGTGCACAGCAGTAGCGCTATGCGACTGCCAAATGTCGGTCCTGCACCTGATCTGTCTACGCTGGTGTCGGATTGCCGTCCTAACGGATTATAATGGTGAGGGAATAGGAAGTGCACCTGTGTCTGCGCAAATGCTTGTGCACTATAATGAGTCCTGCGCAGTTGGCTGATCTCCTTAGAGAGAACGGCCGCCGTAGCCGACAATCGGTCTGGACGCCATCATCATCGTAACATTTATCGGTAATTACTTATTAAACCGTTCACCCTATTTGCGTTTTATATGATTAAATATTTAATTACCTCTTAATCGCACCCGAGACGCAATGTGTACGATGTCAATACCGTTGTTTTTAAATACAATATTTATAGTCTGTGTTTTAAATACAAATTACTGTCAAGTGTGTGCTCAATACATAGACAAACAGAACAATGATTTTGATGTAGTGGTCAATGAATTATATTCATTGTATAAAGATTCGTTTGAAAATGGTTATACATATATTTAATAAGATTTTTTAATACTTTGATTTAGGTCTTACTTTATATGTCCTTTTTAAAATTTAACATCCTATAGGCGTATTGTAAGTCGTGGTGGCCTAGTGGTTAAAGAACTGACCTCTCAAGTACGAGTGCGTGGGATCGATTCTATACAACTTTTCTAAGTTGTATGTACTCTCTAAGTATATCTTAGACACCAATGACTGATTAAAGTTGGAGGAAAACATCTTGAGGAAACCTGGATTATAAAGTCTGAAATCACCGTATTGAGCAAGCGTGGTGATTCACGCCTCATCCTTCTATGTTGGAGAGGAGGTTTGTGCCCAGCTGCGGGACGATTCAAGGGCTGAGTGATGAGGCGTATTGTACTGGTCACGGTATGTACTAAGTATTATTGTTACAGGCAAAATAGAACAGACAAGAAGACTGTTCATAAAAGACATGAATTATGCGTTGCACGTAAAAAAACTGAAAGAGGTCAACGGATTCAAAACGCACAACCTTAAAGTAGAAGGAAGGAGTTTGCGTAGTGGTCCAATCATGTACATAGACAACCCTGTTGAGGCTGCATTGCCTAACACCTTCCTAAGTATAGACGAATTCAAAAATGCTTTATTTAAACAAGCTCAAGATCAGAAGCGAGAATTCTATAAGGAAAGAGACAATCTAATGTCCATCAACAAACTATTTAAAAAGATCAAACCTGATAATATTAAACACGAAAAACACGGAGCTAAAACAACTAATTTCAAAAAAGTCCACTATCAGCTCACCACGGAATTTTCACTAAAGGACAATAAACTCATTGATAACATAACCATTGACATAATCGAAGGAGTCCGCAATAAATTGAAGAAGGGGGCTGACAAAAAAAATCTTACTAAACCAACAACAAAAAAAATTGCTTCTAAAAAACTAAGTACTATTAAGAAGATTGAGGATGACACTAAGAAAATAAAAGAAGCGGTTAAAATTACTACTGAAGTTACAACTGAAAAGTCTAACGAAAATTTGACGACTGCATCGCAAGTACAGGATGTAACAGCTAGCATAGCTACAAATGCTACTGTTCAAAATAATCATGAAAATGTAACCAATGACATAATAGAAACAAAAACGACAATCGTGGAACAAAATGTCACTGACGATAAATTGGAAACAATAGTTTTTACTGAAACAACAACTGTTACACAACCAAGTACAACTATGGAAACCACAGTGAAGACTACTAGAACTAAACAATCAGTAAGTAGTTCTTGTCTTTAGAAAGATAATATCCTTCTGCTTGGGTTGCGGCACTGTTCGGAGGAACAAAAGTAGGTTTTAGTCAGTAAAAGTCTGATTCTCCTTCCAGCTGCACCCACAAGGGGAGGGTTCATGATTTCCCATTAAACTGGGCATTAAAACGGGCTATTGAACACTGAAAAGAATTTTCAAATAACTCTAGTAGTTTTTGAGACTAGCGCGTTTTAACGAACAAACAAATTATTCACCTTAGTAACATTAGTAAAGAATTTGTGTTAATATAAGGAGTGTGATACGTGACTTCGAAATTGTAACACCGACGCAGAGAGAGACACAAAGAGACTTCAGTTTTTCGACGAAGATGCATTCGTGGTTAAGATTTTCGAAAAAGTGAATATTCGAGATTTAGTTATTCGAGATCGCATGACTACGGCGTTACGTTTTTCGAGGTGGCATGCATTCGTTGTCAAATTTTTCGAGGTAACGTGAATTCGTTGTTAAGTTTTTCGAGGTGGCGTGCATTCGTTGTTAAGACTTTCGAACTCGTAAACTTGCGGGGACATGACCTTCGGTGTTACAATTTCGAAGTCACGTATCACACTCTAATTTAAGGATATTTAAACCGTGTAACAGCTCCGCTAATACAGCCAAGATGCGCTGTCCCTGTGCTGTCCATGGATGTATTCAATCATCAACAGACCGAGTCGCATCCATGTCCCGGAATACATCTTAGGATGTTTGGGTAACTCGTCCATTCGTGGAGCTTTTACTGTCGCTACGCAATGTTTGTAGCCAGAAAGCCTAACCGTGTATCTCATTCTAGCCTTTTCCCAACTATGTTTGGGTCGGCTCGCAGTCTAACCTGATGCAGATATACCAGTGCTTTACATGAAGCGACCGCCTATCTGACCTCTTCAACCCAGTCATCTAGGCAACCCGATACGTCTTGGAAAGACTCGTTGTCAGACTTTGTGAAAGTCTGGACGAAAAACGTTGTCAGGCTTCTGACTTCTATGCGGGAAAATGATGAGCTTCCTCAAATTGATTTTCAAAAAGTTAGGCGGGTGATTAATATGAGATAGTTATAGATGATGATGATATAAGAATAATTAACATCTGGAAGAAGTTTGAAACTGATTTAATTATGAATTTGCGATATTATCTAATTTTTATCTATATTTTTTTCAGAGGCCGTTCGTATTTATGTCATGAAGTTAAACAATAGATGAATAGTTTGTTTTATTAACAATTGTTTTATTTTACCGGCTCCATTAAAGAAGAATTCCTTTTTTGGAATAAGTTAAGTGAAATTTTAACGATTTACACAAGTTTTACGGAATTGTAACACTTTTTAATTTACTGTCGAAGTTAATTACCTAAAAATATAACACTTTTCGGCAGTCGGCTAAAAATATTAAGAAAATATAACAGTTTATAATAAAGATATTTTAAACTACATAATTATTTTGAGATTTTAGTTTTTATTTTAGATTAATGAATAAAAAGAATTGTGTAACCACTTACCTTAAATTACTTCCTACAAAAATCCAAGTTATTGCACGAGCAATAACTGAAACTATCTTCAACTAGCCGCTTCTAACATCACTAAAGAATTTTCAAAAAGTTCACAGCATTAAGGCTTCACGCTGGCAGAATACACGTAATGCCTTTGCACCTTCGCGTGTCTGTCAACACACAATAATATTTCCCGCCAAACGAGACGTCAAACTGTCAAACGCGCGGACATTGCGCCTCTACTTGTGAAAGGCGCCAATTCACTGATTACAAAATCTCACGTGGACCTCCAATGCTTCTCTATACCTTTATAACTATAAAGGGCCATTGAAACGGCTCTATTGCCATAAGCCCGGGTCAAAAAGAGACGGCGATACGGGAGAGTGTCAACACCCATTGTAAGCCGCTTACTGCTATTAGGATTGCTCATTTGTGCGAAAGAGACGCACAGATTTATATTGTGTAGCTTTAATTCACGCTCCGCCCATTCCTCATTTAACCCCCACCAGTGGTGGGGTGAACTTGGGCAGTTTTAAATTATCTATTATAATAAAATTATTTCGCGAAATAAGGGGTTGGTTATGTTAATGATGTGTTTAATTTATGTCGATATCTTAACTTTGACTGGTTTGGCAGTTATGAGTGGCATATTCGCAGGATAACTTGGTTAGGTTAAGTTTGTATAGCTATACATTATTTCGATTAAAATGAATTGTGTTGGTATTATTACGGCGGGATTAATTTTACTTTTAACTGATTTTATGGAAAATATTATATTTAAAAGAAATATTATTTTAAGGGAACTGTTATAGTAAAAAAAAAGAATGCTGTTGATGACTGAAAAATGCTGCTTAAAAAAGGGAGATTTAAATTGGTAACAATTTAGACGCTTTTTTTGTGTAAATGATGGGGGATACTTTATCGATATGCTTGCACGGTGACCTTTATCTTACAAACGGACATAAAACAAATAGTATGAAAGCCAGACATTTTTTTCATATTTTCTAGTCTTTTATTTTAAGAACATGTAGGTAATGGAACCCTTTAATAAATAACCGATCTCCCTCCTGCAACCGACAAAAAGGCTTTCGCTTCCAATTTTCCATCTCTTTTCATCGTGCACTCGTCATTTCTGGTACAACGGTATGTGAGGATCCAATTGAAAATTCGCTTTAAGTTCGGCGAATAGAGTTGACTTTCGTTTGTTAGGCGTCTTGTAAGCTTTTGTCAACATTTGCGGTCGGGTTTCGGTTTATCTCCCCCGCACAAAATTGTTAGTCACACAAACATTATCTTTGACCAATGGCACGTAACCACGGGCCATTTTCAGCCAATCGATGCGCTTAAAATTGTCGTTTTCGCGCGCTTTCAAATTTAAAATTTGTTTTGTACTATTTTTGAAATTGAAACGTTACCTCTTTCTGGGTTTCCTTTTTTGTTTTTATAAGTATCGCCATTTACACCTTTTGTTATTTTAAAAGGAGTGTTATCATTTCCTGAATTTTAAAATTAGAACGGCTTTTAGAATCTACAATATCCAAACCATAGACAAAAAAACACAGCCTTCTGCATTTAAGCATCAGCATTACAAAAAAGGTTTTCACCTATGTAACCTCACAACCTTTTTTAAGGCTCCTTTTTCTCCCAAATTCCGTCCCAACATAGTTTTTCCCCACTCATTATACATAATTATATACCTAAACACAATAAATACTCATTTGAATCGATTGGTCTGGAATGAGAATGATCAAGGTCGGCACAGTCCCGTCCGAGATGTTAAGATTGTTTTCATCTAAGTGGGTGCTTACACGTCCTCTTTACTGCTCAATTTGGCGTGGTACCTACAATAAGGCAAGTTCACGCTAACTTAGTGTGGAAAACGATCTTTGGAAGCGTCTCTTTTCACGTTAAGAAGTGAGCCTCCCCAAAGAAGTTTGATGTGTTATTGTGTTGAGTTTTTATTAGATGATGTGTTCTGAAATGTTTTTTTGCGTAGGATTTTAAATTTTCGATCATGGTGTGTCTTTTGAATCATCATGGCTATTTTAAGAGGTCATAGAATAACTTAAACAAACTGATGGTTATAACCAGTGCATTTTATTTTGGGTACCTCAACATTTTGTTTAAAAAAGTCCCCATACAACACTTAAACAGGGTTCAAAACAGGGTCAAAAATAAAATCCTTAATGATATAAATTTGGTAAAACATCTTAAAATAATGTCACTTTCATTAATCGTTTTGAAGGAAATCTATTGGATTTTTTTATTGATAATTTAAGTAGTATAAGTATATGGCTTGATGTGAAAAAAATGTGACGTCATAATTCTAACATTCATACGAATTGCATAGAAAGTAACTGTTTTTGACAGTTCAATAAAAGTAATGAATTTGACTAGTTATCAAGTACCCTATTGCCCAGCAATACCGAGGCGCGGCGTTGCGGTTACGAATGCGATCGTAATTGACTTCCCAGATGACAGTCATTTGTCTAGTAGGTATATTTAAAAACACCTCATGTTACCCTTATCTTCTTCCCAGCCAACACATAAGTAAGAACTGGTGAAGGTTGACAGTCTCTTGTTTTTGACGTTCTAAAAGTGCTGATTTATCAGTCTAATTTGAATAAATGATTTTTGATTTGAACTGAAGTAACAATAGATACTCTAAAATATTCTAATTTCAAAAAAGTCGTTCTCCTCACATCGCTGGGTTCAACGCAGCGTGTACGCAATTGCCCAGCAATGCTGAGGCGAGGCGTCGCGGTTACGACTGCGATCGTATGAGACTTCCGAGCAGTTGGTATATACAATGTGTGGTACCTACATATACACGGTTCGTGAATTTAAAGAAAATTTGATTTTTACAAAAAAATATTAAGTCTAGCTTCTGCCTACGGTGTCGTCCGCGTCCGGTAGGTATTTACAAAAAGCCTTCCTTAATGAATGGGCTATTTAACACTGAAATATTTTTTTATTCGGTCTAGTAGTTCCTGAGATCAGAACGTTCAAGCAAACGAGCAAACTTCAGTTTTATAATATTAGTTTTGATTGAACAACTTGGCCAATGATGCTGTCCACAATTTTAGAGATTTTTTTAAGTAGGTATATCATATTTCAATAAAACATATTTCAAATATCAAAGGTTCTACGATCACTTTTACTGTAAGATTAGGATTTCTATACACAGTGGTGTAATCTATTAGGTGAGCCTTCGCGTCGGCTTGTTTGATGTCGATTCACTCAGTTATCATTACGTACAGCACATTGATTAATTATTGTTTTAAGTCTAGAGCACATACATACAGGTAGATCTACATATAATATTTTCGAAAACAATATAAATTTGAACAGAAACCCCTATCGTATAAAGGTGACATTTACAAAGTTACAAATAATACCAATTCGGTTAATCTGTTTAAGAGCTACAATGCCACAGAGACGGACAAACCAACACAAATAGCGTCCAAACGTATAACATCCCATCTTTTTGCGACGGGGTATACAAAAAATCAGTTCGTCATTTATTTTTTTTGCCGATTAAGTACTTAAATGTTTGAGCACATACTAATATGTACGATTGTGTAATGATATATAAATACCTAGTGTCAGACTGCCCCGTTGGTCTAGTAGTTAGTCGCACAGCGCTGGTTTGATTCCCGGGTCGGGCCGAAATCGCATTGTGGGTTATGAGAAAATTTCATGAAGCAGCCCAGAGTCTGGAAGTTGGTGATTGATTCACCCGTCCATCGGAGAGCACGTAAATTTCGGTCCTGCTCCTGATCTCTCTCCGGTCGTATCGGATTGCGGTCCCATCGGACTATGACAGTGAAGGAACAGAGAGTGTGCCTGTATCTGCGCGAATGCTTATGCACTATAATATGTCCTGCACAGCTGGCTAATATCCTTAGAGAGAACGGTCACCGTAGCCGATAATAGGCCTGGACGCCATCACATAGTGTACCTACCTAAGAGTTTCTATTCGAATTATCTTCAACATTTGTATACCTCTCGCATACCTCTCTAAAAACACGCCATGTAACCAGATCCTCCGACAATCTTATCCAGTAGCAATCACTCGCTTAGAAATGAAAGTAGTACACACGCCAGCACATCAAGCTACTACAATGTACCAGATTTCCTTAATAGATTTTCAACTTTATCGTTGAAGCATATGGTTCAAAGTTGATTGGGAAAATATGATAGTTTCGATGGTAGTTTGAAGTGCTGGCGTCTGTACAATAATAAGAAACATTTAGGTTGGACAGTCATTGAATACGATGAAGTATCATTATCATGATTATTTAATGACTGGTTTTAAACCTTTCACCAACCTGCGAGATTGTTCGATAAAGTTACCGCGGCCCTGGTACACGAAGGGCTCCTGAGTGGATATGCGTGTGTCCTAGTCAGCAAGACTCCCTATTCTTTGGGATCCAGCAGAATAGCAGCGTCAGGCATTCTACCTGATACATTTTTATTTATTTACTAGCTGTTGCCCGCGACGTCGTCCGCGTGGGCATTGGGTGATTAAACCTTCACCCCCCCTCCGTACGTGATAGCGTTATAATATGTAGCCTATATGTTGACCCGAATATAGCAAAGATGTTTTGCTATATTCATGCCAAATTTGGAGCAAATCCATGCAGTACTTTTTGAGATTATCCCGGACATACATACAGACAAAAATTCTAAAAACTACATTTTTGGCTTCGATATCGATTGTAGATCACGTCACAATTTTTTTTTTAAATATTCAATGTACAGTTTTGACTTTTCTAGGATTTTATTATATTTAAAGGTATAGATTTATTCAGTATGTCATAAGTTAACAGATAGCCCAAAGCACTTATAACATAAAAATTCCGAAAGGCCTTATCTAAAATTAATTTAAATTCATTATAAAATGTACTAATCCGTCGGCAAATATGTCTAAACTAGTATTCACATGCTGAGCTGGACTCCCATTCGGTGCAAACTTAGGACACACCGCTCCGCGTCGTTATAATATTTTTTGTTATAATATCTTTGTAACCACCAAAGTACCTATATGTAGTTTATCAGGTGTGTTGGCACCAGTAACACAAGCTAATCAATGGCTAAGCAACCGTGCTTAAGAAGATGTACCGATTATATGTTATTTTATCGATTTCTATAATTTTTCTAACAATACATTTTAGTGTTCCTACAATGAACTACCTTATTAAAAATAATTATCATTTATTTACCCGACCTAACAAGGCCTTTAGGTACATATTAAAACAATGGCTGCACACAAAACGCATCTGGCGCACTTCCCGTACACGGAGCGAGCGCATGCAATTATTATGCAAATATCGACGCCATGTTAAACTATCGGGTTGCAATGTTAATTGCGTTTTGTGGACTTTTGAGGGATTGGAAAAAGAAAGAACTTAAAAATAGCCTAGGAGTTGGAAGACAGTTTTTGAAAGCTATTTACGAGTATTAGGACCAGTTTCACAGGTTACGGATAGCCACTATATATCAGATGAATTCAAAAATGGAACAGAGTTTGTATGAAATTATCTGCCAGTTAAACTATCTGGAACTTATCAGCAATCTGTGAAACTGGCCCCTAGCATAGTAGAACTACAGACCTGGTTGGCGAGCAGTGGATGGCTTAAAATTTTATTCCATTTTCAAATTGTATAATCGTAAGCCAGGTCTGTATTTTGTGTGAAGTATTAAAGGTTACGTTTTTGGCTTGCTTGGATGCCTAGTGAAAAATGTTTACCAGCTCTCCAGCTAAAATGTTACATGATGTAAGCATGAGGCGGGTATTTGATAGAATACTGATGAACTGTAAGGTTCATAGTCATTTTTATGCCCATGGAAGACACATTTTGAAGGTTTAATCAAAATTGCGCTTATAGTAATTGCATGCAATGCATGTTATTTCTTCTTGCAAATGTTTGGAGTTCCGTAGCCAAATGGTAAAAGAGCGGAACCCTTATAGATTCCTCATGTCTGTCTGTTTGTCTGTCTGTTCGTCCGTCCGTCTGTTCGCGGTATGTCACAGCCACTTATTTTGAAACTGACAAATTCTCCCAATCAACTTTGACCCATATGCTTCTTTCTGCAATAAAGTTGAAAAACTATTAAGGAAATTTGTCAGAATGTAGTCGCTTGAAATGCTGGCGTCTGTATTTCATATGTCTGTATCATTTGTTTTGATACACTGTATAGAACTGAACAAAAATAAAAGCGAACTCTTTTGATCTTGAAAATACCTGGCGTTGAGCATACAACTTATGATAAATTCTGCAATAATCTTTAGTCTAAAGGCCAGTTCCGCAGGTTACTGATAAGTTCCAGATAGTTTATCTAGCAAATAATGTCATACAAATTCTGTTCAATTTTTTAATTTATCTGGTAGATAGTGGCTATCCATAACCTGTGAAACTGGCCTAGTCACCGTAGGCCATATGTCCTGACCACTCTTTTTTGTATTTTGTATGTATGTATATGTATAATTTATTTTGATACACGGTATGGAACTGAACAAAAATAAGTGAGCGTTCTTTTGTTTTTAACGTTTCACCGCATCTTGAAGATACCTAGTAGTTGAACATACATCTCGTGGTAGGTAAATTCCGCAACTATCTACCATTATCTTTAGTCTAAGCGTAGGGTCACACAGCGTCTATCACAATACACAATAGCATGCGAAAAATATGATAAAAATTGAGTCGGCTGCCATCAACCTGACCCCATCTCTCTGGCAACGCTGTGTAACTAGAAATATGGAACTATCTGTGCATCGCGCTGCAAGTATGCAACTAATTACGTTAATTGCAGTACCTACGTGTATATAGTTAACAGGAAAACTTATCTACGTAAGTACAGTAGGTAGAGGATGATAGAGGCAAAAAGTTTACATGATATTTTGAATAAGGAAATAGAGTGAAGACTAGTCGATACTTCACGTGACCAGAGGGCTGGCCTATTCTTTGGTCAAAGAATCAGCATTGCCATACAACGTGGCTAAAGGGGACTGAGCCTGATTCTCCTCAGGCGCTGGGTCTCGGGTTAGGTTGGTGCTGGCTGTGATCTCCTGCTACCTTTGGTGGAGTCTAGCAAAATTAAACGACTAGCTTTGTCCGTAGCGAAATGAAAACTGCCTTTTATTTTCACAAATAAACAAAAGTACAAAGTATCAAAATTCAAATATATAAAAGAATAAAAATAAATCTAAAAAGTATAAAAGTACAAAAAGGTGCGTCGCGCACAGTGGCAATGCCTCCAGTTCTCTGGATACGTTACCGAATGACAGCGATGTGGAGGACTACTTTTGCGCCCAACGACGCGCACTTAAAATATATTTGTATAAGTATATACGTTTTTGATTTATTTTATTTATATTATTTTCATGTAGTTTTTTACATTATAGGTAGGTTATGCAATGGCTATGCAGGATTATTTCGCTTATTTACATAGTTTGTGGACATTGTTAATCCTAAATGAATACTTACTTATGGGAAAATTAATAACAATTTACCCTCTATATCTAAGGGTTTCCATGATTCCATCAGAACCGAAGGACACACTCTAAAATAAAATATGTGGATCGAGAACCTCCTCCTAGGAAGTTGGTTAAAATAAAGCGATCATTATTACACTGTTGAAACATGAAACGGAATAGTAGCGCCACCTACTGGTGAACACAAAGCGGGTTTGACTCTTCACTTTACCGCACTTGGTGCTGCCATCTATGAATTATATTATACAACTATAGATCAGTTACCCCTCCACAGATGGCGGTACTAACATTACAAGCAACGAAATAGAATAAAGTTCTGCTGCAAGATGCCGTTATTGTACGAAGCGATTGTGAACGTGATGACAGCTTTTGATGGGGCGTTTATAGTAGTTCCAATATCCCTCCATAGATGGCTTTCAATTGAATATGGAATTAACATTTTGATAAATAATTGCTTCATGCATTTTAGAAGCATTGTTGCTTAGATAAGCAATATGTATTTTCATTTTAGTATTTTCAGTATTTAGTAATATGGTGTTTCGTGGGTTCTTATGAAGATCAAATTAGGCATAACATAAATAATAACCATTTTTAGTTACATAAAAGAATATTACCTTTGTACGATGCCAATGTATCTTTATACCATTTAAAACAGTATTAAGATTGTAACAGGCATTTTTTCCGTTACATTATTAAACAAAAATAAGAAAATACGTAAGCTAAGGCAAGCTAATATAAGCTTGGCTGCCTGCAGGGTGCAAGTTCATTAAAGCTATTAGGTAATTAATTAACAACGTATTGTTTTCACATAGGACATACATTTCTATATACTTAGGTATGTTCTGTCTACTGCTCTCTGAGAACACTCATTAGATTAATTTAAACTATTATTATAATAGTATTATAAACATGGTAGTTTGGATAGATCTATGGTAATGGTACTATAATAACGCTAGTTACTATTTAGTATTCTATGCTATAAGGAGGTATATCTGATCTACTCAACCCATTATTAACCTTTTGACCGCCTGTTTTTATTCTTTTGACGAAAAAAAAGAAAGTGCACGTCCTCGGCGCTAAATGACGAATGAAAATATTCAAGACGGGCGTAACTCGAAGTAGGTGTATGCTTCTATAACTAGCGAGACGCTGACGTCCTGTTGGTCGCTGGTTCAAGTGTACGCGCGAAGACACGTATAAGAATTCATCCATAAATACCAACAATAAAGTAGTAGTTCGGAATTATGTCGATTAAAACTGTCTTTTAGTTTTTGCCAAGTTTGTCATGTAGTCCTGACCGTGGCGTGCTGGGCACTTTATGGCTTCTTATCTATACGTGACTGTCAAAAGGTTAAGATCGGTTGTAAAAATTTCTGGCTTCTGCTGACTACCCGTAACGACTTCAACAGATGTATCAATTACAGCCATCAACCCATACCTTAACGCACCTTCCGAAAACTGAATTTAAACACATTATTTTAATAAGATATACCCAAACAAAAAAAATTGCTCCTCTAAAATATATATTCCACTTTTCCCCCTTCAACCTAAATCCCTGCTTATCCCACATCTCATACAAAGTAACTCCTCATGAAATATCCGCCATACATATATTTCCGTGGTAAAGGGGTGCACTTTCAAAATAAACGCATCCAGGATCAAGGGCGAAACTGAATTAATAGTAATTTCCGCTCGCTTTTAGCGTGCTCTCTACACTGCAGTGTTGTGTATTCGACTTTAAGTTGTGTACTTGTGTATGTTAGCTGTGTTGGGGTGAACGTTGCGATGTATCAAAGTTTTTGATTTATCTGTTTATTAATGGCGCATTAAGTTTGTACACAATAACTTTTTTAGGCGTCATCATTTAGGCGGCTGGAAGCTGCAGGCTGCATCGGTATTTTGAGTTCATTTGTCTGGTAGCTGCAAAGCGGGGATGATGAATTTAGGGTTCAGGATTCGATCTCTAGGTGAGATCCTGTGGATATATTGAGTTTTAGACGAGACGACACGATTTTTTTATGCGTTTATTGCAATAACGTGATTTAAATGTATTTTTTTTTCTTGTTTTATTTATGAATCATTTGTTTCTGTTTATTTTTTTATCATATTAGTTTTTAAGTATTTTAGAAGTGAATTTGCCATCCAACGTGGCAATGCCGCCAGCCTATTGTGTACACTCCCAGTGAGCAGCGATGAGGATGATTTTTTTGACGCCATTTTCTTATTTTTTTATGCAAATATTTCACTAATGGATTTGAAATAATTGCTGTCTTAACTTCTTATGTTTACTTTTCTAAAGTTGATTTTACATTAAACAAGATTGATTTTAAAATATATTTCTTCGGTAAAATCTCTGCGAGTTATTATTTAATTCGGATCACGATCATCAAAGTTTTTAAAGGTGGATACGCAATCGGACGGAATATTAAGTAACAATATTTAATTACGACAATTAGTTTTTTTACGTCTGATGAATTTTGATGAAGTAATTCAATAAATGGGGCTCGTTTTCCTGGAGGTTTTGTTAAATTGCCTAAAAATAAATCTGTTAAGTGATATCTACTTATTAAAGAAAAAGAACGGAGGTAAAATCTAAATTGAGGTAGTATTCTAATTTTATTTATCATACGTATTTGCAACTTGTATGGCAAGCATGTCTATACATATAATAAAATCGTAGAAAAGTCAAAACTGTACATTGAACATAAAAAAAAATCTTGGGGCGTGATCTACAATCAGTATTGAAGCCTAAAATATAGTTTTTGTCTTTTTGTCTGTATAATGTATGTCTGGGATAATTTCAAAAAGTACTGCATGGATTTGCTTCAAATTTGTCATGAATGCAACTAAGACGTCGGGTCAACATATAGGATACATATTATCAGTCAATCACGTACAGGGGGAGGGAGTGAATGTTTAATCAAAGAACGATAAGCGATATGGTTCAAAGTTAATTGTGATTTTACATTTTCTTTATTTAAATGTTACGTACATATATTTATATAACAATAATTAGGTAGCCGACTTTTCAGTGGGTCAATATAAAAAAAATAATAAAAATACATATGTCATTTGTACAGGTACCAGCACATCAAGCTACTACTATCTGTCACATTTCCTTAACAGATATTCAACTTTATCGCTGAAGCATATGGTTCAAAGTTGATTGGGAAAATTTGACAGGTAGCTTAATGTGCTGGCGTCTGTATATGACATTCGAATAACGGACTACACACACAGACTGTATATATTTAAGTTATTTTTTATTATAAAAGGTTAGTTTACCAAATGTATAAAAAACAATAAAATGTCACCACATCAGCCTTATCTCAGAGGTGTCGGCACTTCACAAAGCATGAATTATTAGCACGCGCCGGCCAAATTGAAACTGAGTGCCGGATGTTATACGTGATCATATTAACTTCGGATATGTTCTACTAGTGCATTTGTATTTGATACTTGAAAAAAATCAGTCACACAGTGACAGATACATTACTACAAAAAGAAACAAAAGCTTAATAAAAAAAAACATGTTCACCTATTACTTAATTGATATAATATATGAAATGGTAATAATTTCCTATTTAAAACTTACTATTAGGAAACTGCTACAATTTAGGAGTATTTTATTTTAAACCAAAGACCTATTTAGGTTAAATTGATACAGACGTTATGTGAGTTAAAGTATAAATATATTTTAGACAAATTTCACGTTTAATACTTTACCTACAACATCCGCAAGAAGATAGGTGTACAGCATCATTTATTCAATTAATAATTCTAAGCTGCCTGTTCATAAGCTTAGAGGGTTGTCGACTTTGAACTCTAAAGTATTAAGTTAGGCTCTAGACTATAATAGCAGAGAGAGAATTCAAAATTACAGCGAGTGATACCTCGGGAAACCGCTACCAAGATAATATATCTATAGATTATAAAATTGGTATTGAATTTATAGAGGAGTTCGTAGCTAAGTAGCAGCCGCTCGGGTCGATCGATCATAAGGATAAGCAACGCTTGGCGCGGTCAATCCTTGGATGGGTGACCATCTTGTTATGACGAGTTTCTCCGTGTTTCGGAAGGCACGTTAAATTGGTGGGTCCCGGCTGTCATTTGTACATCTTTGGCAGTCGTTACCGGTAGTCAGAAGCCAGAAATTCTGACAACCAGTCTTACCAAGTGGCCTTGGCTTGCCCAGGGTTGAGGAGGTCAGACAGGCAGTCGCTCCACGTAAAACACTGATACTCAGCTGACTTAAGACTGGAAGCCGACCCCAATATAGCTCGGGAAAAGGCTAGGCAAATGAAATGATAAAATTGGTCAAGTATCAAATCTGTACAGTCGGATTATACAAACATTCGACAGACATTTTATTTATCGGAGTTTTGAATAAAAAATCAAGATTCATTATGAAATGTGGCGTAAGTCTAGCAAGAGTAGTCATTACTTAGTGCGAATTGTTATATATGTTGGTGACGCCTACACGGAGCTTACTAATATAGACGTATCTACAACTTGAATCTTAAGTAGATACTCCCTTTGTAATTTTTCGGTAGATTTTCGCCTTTTTCCAAACTTTGCTGGGGTAAACTTTTGCAGCTGAGCTCATCATGGCTAAAGAACAGTCGCAGGGTCAATGAATTGTAAGGTTAAGCCACGCTTGGCTCGTTTAGTCTGTGGATGGGTGACCATCTATGACATAATTCTTCCGTATATTGGAAGGTACCTTAAATTGGTGGGTCCTGACTGTCACTTGTATATCTTTGACAGTCGTTATGAGTAGTAGCCAGGAAATCTGACAACCTGATGATGATGGGGTTGCCCGGCTAATCGTGTTGAGGAGGTCAGATAGGCAGTTGCTGAATGTAAAATACTGGTACTCAGTGACATCGGGCTGGACTGGAAGCCGAATCTAAGTATATTGACAGAATATGATGTCTAAGAGAGAATTACACCTTATTTTTTTATATCAACAATATATTCCAAAATAGTTTTGATTTGGAGCCCCTGCCCTGAATAGTTGTTCGGCGATGCATGCATGTATCTATTAGTTGGAGTATAATTAAATCATACCCCTTATTACTAGGGTTGGCAGTCATGGTTGGTTACCGGGTTTGGGATCTGGTATGAAACTCTCTATGAAACCAGTTTACTCTTCACTTTTTTTGGTGTATTTGAATTTGCGAATAGACATACATAATGACAGAAAAGTGACAGATTGACGTCGAGTTATTTTTCTTTTCTTCGATCGACATAAGTCTACAAGTTATGTCAGTAATGCTTTTTGATGCAAAGTTCTTATTGTTAACGTATTGTTTTCAACATAAGCAGCTGAAATATTTTTGGTGTTATTACAAAAAAAATAAACAGACGCTTGACTCGTGATTAAAATATTTTATAAAGTTTTTTTGTTAACGCGTGTCATACGTATTTTTATAGCTTTTTTTTTATAACACCATATCATTTACATTCTAGGTTCAGTACCAAAAAATATTATAAGAGCTTTTATTAACTAAAAAAAAACATTATTAAGTAAAAAAAGACGAAAGTCAATTCTCTATTTTGGTATCTGCTACGGCAGCGTAGTCCAACTTTGCTACGCTGTAGCAAACTCGTAGTTTTCATTCCGTTTCACGAGGCAGCCCTATTTAATTTTGTAAACCTGTACCAACCTTATTACTGAAAACACGACTGTTTACATATCGAAACAATGCGTGATTTGAGACCATAGTTACATTTATCTGGTTAAAGCTTAAAATCGATGTTCTAAGTTGAAACCCGGCCAGAATAAGGGAATATTGTTGCCGTCGTCTCTAAAAGCCTAATTACGATGACATACAAAACCTTATTTCTCATTTTATTTAGAGTCTTGGATTTTAAATTTCGAACAGGTAGATGCACTGGGCCACTCTGGGCTATCATGTCACGCATAAATAAAAGTCTAGTCTTGATTTTTAAAAGCTTTTATTTAACTTGCAATGTATGTATGTTACGGTTGGTTCTTTGAACTCAATTTTGAAGTAGATATCTTCAACCGCTGGAGCTGAAGTTTTGTATAGACCTCAAGTTTAGATGACAATTCACGATATGTTATATGACGTCATTCTAAATCCAATATGGAGGGAAACCCAACATGGCGGAATAGTTATTAATATAAAAAAATCTAAGTACCTACAAAAAGCAATGGTTAGAACAATGAAAAAATCTCTTTACATACACCAAGGGAACACTTATGAAAATTAAACACAGGAGTTTTGTGGGGAACATCATTCCGGAATATTTTACTAAGATTGATCGTAACATGAAATGTAAAATGTTATGTTTGAATTAAATATGCATGGATCAAATAAGATTTAATGTATTAAATATCTATGTATCTTTATGGAATGTCAATACTAGAGTGAGTGATTTTATTACATGTGCATTGCACTCCCGTTTTTTATAGAAACTTATAAAGGCATCAGAACCTCTTAGTACCTTTTTGGTTTATTTTCGAAACATCTACATATATCCCTGTCATTCCCTAAGTAACCCCTAGCTCAAGACAAATTATCTTATACTATTGTATCAACGATTTTGGTGATCTGATAGAATCTGGCGGAGCCGAGGCCTGCCGGGGTTGTGGGTTGTTCGAAAGAGTTACCGGGACCCTGGCACACAAAACCTACAGAAGGAACATAGTGGGTTTTAGTTAATAAGAGTCTGACACTCCCTCCAGCTGCACCCTCAGCGAGAGGGGCCATATGATGATGATTTCCTATAAAAAAAATCTCAAAAATCTGCTATCTTAAAGCTAAGGCAATTAAAAATCAATTTTTATCTTTAAGCAGTCTACCAAGAGATATTTTTCTATTATAAAAGTTTAAAATGTTGACCCTTTACGATGTGTATTCGTGGTGATAAAGTAAAGCTGTGAACAAGGATTGTTGTAAAGCCGAGGGCGACCAAGACCGGGCGAAACGTAAATGAATTATCTTTAAACACTGCGGACGTGATTCCGCTACCATCACCCGCAAGGGTTCTCAAAGTTTCAATCCGAATCTCTCTATTTTTCAATGGAAAAAAACTCTGTTCTTTTTTTTCAACTCAAGTAATTATTATTAAGTTGAAAATGCTCTGATTTCGATTTATTGATGAAAAGTTATTATTTACCTATATTTAGTAACAAATTATACAAATAAATGTTTTTAGACTTTCGCTACTTGTACACATATTATACACAACACATGGGTCTTATTCGCTATGAAAAATTATAAAGGCATGTACGCTACCTCTATTTCTCTCGACGTTTCAGCCGAATTACACCGCGAATTCGTCGCGAATAAGACCCGTGTGTGGTGTAAAATAAATTATAGAAAGAAAATAAAATAGGACAGATTAAAATAAAATAATTCAAATAATGCATCAAAAAATTCATCCGCATCGCTGTCAGCGGGGATTGTGTCCAAAAGGCTGGCCGCATTGCCACATTAGATGGCAAAGACGCTCTTTTATTTCATATACGAACCATTTGAATCTCAGATTTGAATATTTGATTTCGGAATAAATATTTAGCACAGTCTGTCAACTATTTTGGTAACCGAATAAGCTTGAAAATCTCTCTTCTGCCCGCTATTTGTTGAATCAAGCCGGCTTATGAGACTTTAGGCAAGTTTTGATAGTATAATAGTTGTTTTAGACAAATACATATATTAAAAGGATTCTCGTATCATGTTCAAATGCAGTCGATTTGACCAATCACAACCTATCTCCTTCCTATTCACTGACGATTTTTCGAAAATTGAATATTTTTAAACACTTTGTCTTAGTCAAGTGTTAACTAAAATATGCACACGTAAAAATATTAGTCATTAACAAATATCTAAGTGTGCATCAAGGTTGCAAATGCTTGCAATAATAGCATAGTTATTGCTACTTCAGCAAAATATTGTTCTACAATATTGTGAAAAGTTGCATGATTTATTAATTAGATCGATACCGATTTAAACGTATACATTGTTTTAATTAAAAAAAAGGCACTTATAAATCAGCCCCCTTATAGTTTTTAATTTATTACTTGAACATCTCTTTAACTTTTTTTTTTACGTGAGTGGTTTTGAAATCGTATTTATTAAATAAAATATATGTATGTGTTTATTTTTTTATCAGTGAAAGTAGTGTGCAATAAAATTAACAACATGATTTTTTCTTCTAAATCGTTTTGCTTCTGAAAATTACATTTTCTATCTCTGAAATCTTTTTTACAGTTAAACTATTAACAAAAAAGAAAATCCTACCAATACTTATTACGTCATCAACAAAAGTTAACGTCATAGGAATCAGCCATCAACCAGTACTGTAACAAGGGAATACAGTTTGAGCACCCTTGCCGCCCCGGTGTCGGGGCCTATATAAAGTGTGGATACGGATCAGAACACAGCATTCAACGTGCAACAGGTGAATGAGGTGAGTGCCTACATGTGTTTAGCTGTACTTGTCTCTTTTTTTATTTTGTTAATATAAAAAAAATGGTAAAAATATATTTTTTCACTATAGGTATTAATTTTAATGTTATCTTTGGCATCAAAAATACCTGACTTAAAAAAATTCGACCTTAATTAAAAAAATATGAAACCTAAGTGTGACAATAGATTAAAAACTTTTAAAGAAATATTAAATTTCATCTATATTTCTGCGTTATGTGATAAACGATATTTATTTTGCAAATAGATTGAAATCAATATTTTTTACACGTGGATACATTCTTTTTTCAATACAAGATGTGGTCAGCATTTCATAACTGACTACCTAGAGAAGAAATGCAGAAACAAACTCAAGGATTTTTGACATTAATCTTGGCATATCTGTATTTACATCTTAAATAACTATTCAATAAAATAAGTATGGAATGGATTCCACCAATATAGGACGTGAATCATATTTAAAATCATACAACAGAAATATGCAATACAAACTTAATTAAAAAATCGATTCGATAAAAAAAATAACTGGCTTTTTTCTCAAACTAAACTCAACCTTTATCTAAAGTAAGAACAAAACAGGCGACTATTATTATTCTTTTTAATCTATGCCATCCTATTAGATAATCATTGACTGACCTTATTATATGCGACGTTTATGTTATAGCAACATAAATATTGGTCACAACTTAGCTCTCGGGAGAATTACTTTCATACTAAATTATGATTGAAAAAAAAAAATACAAATAAAACCAAAAATTCAACATTGATTTCTACAACGCATAGCTAGCTATACATAACAGCAACATATAGCTAGCTATACAACGTATAGCTAGCTATATGTTGCCTATACAACGTATAGCTAGGGCTAGAATTCATAAAAAAAAAACTGTGTACGCGTTAGCGGGACTTCACAGCTAGTATATGTATATTCGCCCACAAAGGTTACAGTAATGTACCAAAAATGAAGTAATAAACGATTTATTGATTTAATCAAAAACAGTTTTACTATCTACTTTCAACATTTTTATATGCTTAGGAGGAGATTTCTCTTATTAATTTTTTTTGATAGAAAATCTCATACATATCTCATTTTTATCTGAAAAAGTCTCTGTTACTTTTTTTTTATTAGGAAAACAGGTAGCACTAATTTTAGATACCTACATAATTAATATAAGATAAGTACAAGACAAGTGTCCACTCATTTAAATAATACTACAAGTTATACAAAAAGTCTTTAATTAGCTTAAAAAAATGTATACTTACTATTCAGGCATATCATGCTATATAACCATACCAGCGCCTAATTACAAATGGTGTTTAAGTAAAAGCAATATTCTCTTCCTATTAATCTATTAAAATTGTACGCCATGGAAAATCTACGTCATATTTCCTTATTAAATATAGTACTTAATCTATGAAACGTATTCAAACCAACTACCATTGTTAGTACTTTCCTCAAATTACTTTAAGTTCGTTACGAATTTATTAAGCTTGTACATAGTTGTCCGGTATAGAAATGTGAATCATTCTATGTTACAGGTAACTTAGCAGTCAAGTTGTTCACAACGTTCTATGCTTACATTACAAGTTATTACTGAAATACTTACATGAGGTAGAATTTGATACTGGTTTGGTTTTTATTAATTTTAAAATTATTTAACACTACGTAGCTGTATGTAGTTATCTGTTTTACGAGTATAAATGCATAATTAAAGTCTACAAAAATAAAAATGCTGATTAATCGCTTTTTATAGGTACAGACGCCAGCACATCAAGCTACTACAATTTGACAAACTTCTTTAATAGATGTTCAACTTTATCGCTTAAGCTATCGCATATAATTCAAAGTTGATTGGGAAAATTTGTCAGTTTCAGCTTGATAGACGTAGTTATTATAAAAATAGTAAAAATCACGATAAACGCCTTAGTCGAGTTTTCCCTAGTTTAAAGTTCAATAATTATAAAATATTCATTTTATTTCAAACCCCATTTATAGAAAACCAGGCGCTAAACTATTCATGTAACTGAAAACTCAAACTTCCAACCTCATGTTATTCAAATCCATCGTTTTCATATTTTGATGAACCTGAAAGGAATGTTTTAAGTTCCTTTTCTTTATAAAATGTGGAAAATGAGGCTTTACAATGAAGTAAAATAAATAATATGTAAAGTCGTGGTAGCCTAATGGTTAAAGCACCAGCTTTTCGAGTATGAGGGTGCGGGTTCGATTCCAGGTCACACAAGTTATACGTACTTTCTAAGTTTATCTTGGACACCTATGACTGATTAAAGGTGAAGGAAAACATCTCGAGGAAACCTGAACTATAAAGTCTGAAATCACCATCCCGCATTGAGCAGGCGTGGTGATTAACGCTCAATCCTTCTCCGTGGGAGAGGAGGCCTGTGCCCAGCAGTGGGACGTAAAAAAGGCTGATGATGATGAAAATAAATATTATCTAACCGACTTCAAAGAAAAAGGAGGAGGTTCTCAATTCGATCAGTACTTTTTATTTTGAAAACTTAAACATTTTCTATAGAATATCTTCACATAAAATAGTAGTTGGCCTAAATCTGTGAAGAACTTGAAGGCGTAGTGATGTCATCAACCGGATTGCTGGTATACATACCATCATGACGTCACTTTTAGTGTACCTTCAGCTCAAAAGGCAACAGTCTGCTAATCAGTTTAGAATCGATCCTTGTATCTTTAAGTTAATAAACTTTCATCCTATTTAACAATAAATGACGAAATTATTACTAGACGGGTCCCAAGATCAGCAAATAGAAATGTGTGTTCAGGTACAGACGCCAGCATATCAGGCTACAGCAATCTGTCAAATTTCAATGGATTTTCAACCTTATCGCTGAAGCATAAAGTTCAAAGTTTATTGAGAAATTTTGACAGTTTCGGGTAGCCTGATGTGCTGGCGCCTGCACCAGTACGGATGCAATAAGAATTTCTAATACTGATTTCTTTACTTGCATAATTTTAGACACAAAAACTTAACTAATATCTTTAAACCATATGCTTCAGCGATAAAGTTGAAAATCTATTAAGGAAATTTTACAGATTGTAGTCGCTTGATGTGCTGGTGTCTGTACCAAAAACTGAGAAAGAAAATAAAATATAACGACTACATTCTCACTCATAAATGTCAAATCAAGTTACGAAGCAAAAGCAATATGTTGGGACAATATTAGGGTGGCTGTATTCTCATCTACCTATCACTATAAGATGACGTCATTTCTCTGTATCGTATGACGCTTACTCGTCATCATTTTCTATCGTCCCACTGCTGGGCACAGCCCCAAACTCATATAAAGAAGGATTGATCGTAAATAACCACGCTTGCTCAATGCGGGTTGGTGATTTCAGAATTTACAGTTTTCGTTTTTCAAGAGATGTTTCCCTTCATCAGTCATTGCTGTCCAAGATATATGTACTTTGAAAGTACAATACATATATTATCATCATCATCTCAGCCATAGGACGTCCACTGTTGAACATAGGCCTATCCTTTAGATCTCCACATATACCGGTTGGAAGCGACCTGCATCCAGCGTCTTCCGGCGACCTTTATTAGGTCGTCTGTCCATCTTGTTGGTGGACGTCCTACGCTGCGCTTGCTGGTCCGTGGTCTCCACTCTGGCACTTTTCGACCCCATCGGCCATCTGCTCTATCTAGCAATATGTCCTGTCCATTGCCACTCACATCACCAATAAACAATATATAACTAGGTAATTAACGTTGGTATTTGCGTGACGTGGAATCGAACGCAAGCATTCATACTTATGAAGCTGTTGCTTTAACCACTAGGCCACCACGACACGCTTACTGCTAAGAGGAAAAGTCATGAATTCACGATTTTCCTTATTAACACGACGTTTAATTAGTACTTCATAATGTACACCTTTAAAACGCGTGCGGTTTCTTCATAAGTGCAAAAGCAAATTTCAAAATAAAATAAGAAAGAGGGTGCCTCATTATTATTTGGAAGAATATTTACAACTCATTAGCCTTTGTATTTACATAATTATAAACAAACTTAATATCTAATACATAAATATACAAAAATTAAATTAATTAAATCTATATGCATATAATAAAATCGTAGAAAAGTCAAAACTAGACATTGAATATTTTTTTAAAAGAACAATCGATATCGAAGCCAAAAATATAGTTTTTAGAATTTTTGTCTGTTTGTCTGTATGTATGTCCGGGCAAATCTCAAAAAGTGCTGCATGGATTTGCTTCAAATTTGGCATGAATATAACTAAAAGGTCGGGTCAACATATAGGCTACATATTATCACGCTATCACGTACGGGGGGGTGCCCACGTGGACGACGTCGCGGGCAACAGCTATTTTTTTTTAAATATAGCGTCAAAAAATCCTCCTCATCGCTGCCCACTGGTAGCGTATTATGTATCTCATTATTATGTAAACCAACGTTACTAAGATTTTCCTTCTCCGTTAAACACAGTAAGTTAAGATTGAGATTAAAGGTAAACCCAGAGGTACATTATAACCTGTTGAAAGTTTAAACACGTGATTAAGATCAAATTGAGATTAGTTGCGTGTATTTAAGTTCATGTGGGATGCTGTGGGATTTTCAACAGTATTTTAGCGAATGTTCTAAGTATTTTGTGTAGGATTACGTACTGGTTATTACCTTAGATTTGTTGTTGGAGAGTTTGTTCCACCATTTCTTTTTCCCAGCGATAACACATTGGAAGTGGTGAAGGGCCGTTGGTTTTAGGCTGTCTGTTGTAAAATTGACCTTAAAAAAGTACTGATTTTCGTCCTACCTATTAAATGACTTTTTTATCTTAAAGATAAATAAATAAAAATATATAAACTAGGTTATGAGTTGCTAAAGTTCGAACCAGAAAATAAATGAGTGGAAGGCCTTTAATTTTCTTTTCAGCTATTTTTAGCTTTTCTATATCTAATCCATTATTTGCTGTACATTTTGTAATATATTGTACTAGTTGTATATTAGATTGGTCGCATGCTAAGCTGTTGGGGGAGGTTTTGGGTTCAGTACCTAGTTTTGAAATTTGCTGTCTTCCCAAAAAAGAGGTTCTCAGCTTTATATTTCTAAGTTGTGTAGGTTTTCTTTTAAGTTTTTAGCGCATAATTCCGCCATTTACCAATCGATTTTCGATTTCTTTTTTTCCCAAATGAACACATTTTCATCAGGTCCAGGATCTGATGATGAAAACTCTAACAATAAAAATTAATAGATATATGTTTTGTTGTAGCATATATTAACAATGCAGCCTTCAATGAGGATCATCGTTTCCATGGCTCTGCTGGCCTCCGCCCTCGCCAGCGCATACCGTAAGTAGCTCTAAGTTTATAATTTATTTTTTATATTACAACGCGCAATACTTTTGTATATAGGGTTTTTTTATTTATATTATTATATTAGTTTTAAGTATTTTATAACTTTGTATATATTTATGTTAATTGTATGTGCATATTTAGATTTACAATTCTTAGACTAAATAAAAAATACATATTTTTCTATTTTTAACTAAAGATTTTAATAACTACAAAGGCTATAATATAACATCACCGTTATATTTAAAACACTATCAATGGAACTAGCTGTGCCAGCTATTTTCTGCTTCCATTCCCCATTAATATCAATTTACTGAGGGAAATGGCTTATTTTGCTAAGAGGAGGTAACGTAGGTATCTCGATATTACCCTTACAAGACTATTATTGAGTATTTACTTAAAATATAGTAAAAACGTTTTGAAAGTTGAATACAAAAAATTCGATTTATCTCGTTAGTGCAGTGGGCGACAGCTTAACCCGAGCAATGGATAAAGTTTGATTCTTTATCCGTGTATTAGCTACCCGAAAATGAAGGTCCTCCTCCCAATTAACAGCGCTAATTTCACCCAATATAACATGGGTTACAACTTTTATTTTATTTTCTTATTTTTAGTACTTATCATTTATTTTTTGACCGCTGGTTAACGAGTAATTCGCGACTGTGTAAGACTAAGACACAATAAAATAATTTACACAAGCACTACTGTACTCAGAAACAGTTGGTAAACCTTAGGAAATAAATTAATAAACATTTTTATTGTGGCTATCGTTAAACATATTTACTATTTTTTAAATTTAAGACAACTTGCTCATATATTTGTACTTACATATATCACTTTTCAAATGTACAAAAAATACACAAATTAATAAAGACACATCATCATCATTATCATCACAGCCTTTTTATCGTCCCACTGCTGGGCACAGACCTCCTCTCCCACGGAGAAGGATTGAGTGTTAATCATCACGCTTGCTCATTGCGGATTGGTGATTTTAGACTTTATAGTCCAGTTATCCTCTAGATGTTTTCCTTTAATCAGTCATTGGTGTCCAAGATAAACTTAGAAAGTACGTATAACTTAGAAAAGTTACATTGATACTTGCCTGACCTGGAATCGAACCCGCACCCTCATACTCGAAAGGCTGGTGCTTTAACTACTAGGCCACCACGACTTTTAATAATGACACCCGCAAAACAAATGAATTCCTACCGTTCAGCACACCTGCAACGATACGTAAGCGTAGCGTGGGTGAAATCGTTCAGCTTATGCATAACAGCAAAGGCTTACACGAGATGTTTCAGGAATTATCGACTGAAACGTTAATATTGTGCCGCTATGAATACGGAATGAACAGCTGATGGAGGGTGCGAGTATAACTTTTAAATGCTTGCGATAGATTTTCATTTTTCATCGTTTATTTTTTCAAATGTAAATTGGAGTAGTTTTATTTTGTATTTAGATCTTGGGTTGTTGTTTTTTTTAGTTTTATATACAGAGGTGGACTGAATAGTATAGCTGTTAAACTGATTCGTTCAAGGTACCGTGAGAACATTATTGCCTTTTGAAATTATGGTACAGACTATAGTCTCAAGTTAGAAGAAAGCGTGTGAAACTTTTCGTTGATGAACTTCAAAATGATCTGTTTGTGTTTTCCTATTTTTCTTTTCATGAAGACCTTTTCCTGAAAAAAAAACGAACACAACAATAAAATTGAAATCGGTCCAGCCGTTCACGCGTGATATCGTGACCAAGGGAAATAGGGATTTATTTTATTAACTCGTTCATACAACTTGTCATTATTACCTCCATGCATTAAAATATTGTACAAAATAAGCTACATATTTTTGAATCAAAATAAGTAGGTACTTTATCCAATTTTAATGCTCTTTCAATTTTGAAAAAAAGCTGATGCAGCTAAGCAAAATGAGGCTGATACATTACCAGCACTGGCGTAAAATAATGCGAGATTCTGGATAAGAAAACTTTGGCGACAAAGCTAAGAAAGTGCACTTTAAAATCAAATATTGGACGAAACTTGGATAGTTGATAAAATTGGCCTTATCAGAATTTATGTGCGCTTCATCTTACAGCATTTTACATACATAATTATTATCTTCAGATTATATTAAATCACAACATATTTCAATATAAATTCTAATAACTTTATTAACAAGAACAGAATCACCGCACACTAAGTTGTGATACTAAACTACATTCATTTCGGTTAATTAACTATCGTCAGAATTCCAACTTGGATTATATTAAACTTGTTTACAGCTTTGTTAAAATATACACCTCTATTTGATAAGCAATAATAATGTTTCAAATATACCTACCTACTATTAACTTACGTCACAGACTAAGAAAATAGACAAAATTTCAATATCTTCTTTGTATTATAAATCCAAAATTATTTGTTTTGCTTAACGCTACAACAGCTGAACATATTTAGATGAAATTAGTAGAGATGATGATGGCGTCAAAACCGATTGTCGGCCACGGTGGCAGTTCCCTCTAACATACATATTATAGTGCACAAGCATTCGCGCAGATACAGGTGCACTCTATCCCCTCACTCTTATAGTCCGATGGGACGGCAATCCGACACGACCGGAGAGAGATCAGGCGCAGGACCTACATTTACGTGCTCTCCGATGCACGGGTGTCTCAATCACCAACTTCCACCCTCCAGGCTGCTTTATGAAAGCTTCTCAAAACCAACAAAGCTATTTCGGAAGCTTTAGCTATTTTTGCACAGCAGTCGAGCTATGCGACTACTAGACCTACGAGGCAGTAGAACAATAGACGGTGCCCTGCAGACGATTTATAGGTATAGGTACGTTTTTTATCAAGGTGATTAAGTACATAGTTCCCTGTGTGATTAAACAGTTGTTGTATGGATATGAATCAATACAAACGATACCACAATGCTACACAAAGTTAATATTCCCAGACAAAGTCGCGGACTACACTAGAATCAACCAATCATTGTCACCATTAAAGCTATCAGCTGTCAGCGTACAAACTTTTTCTTTGTTCAAACGGCTTTGCAAGCTGGCTGGATAGAATTTATACGGCTAGCTTATATTTATAGGAGCTCGTAGCTAAGTAAAGCGCACGGGTCGATCGATCATAAGGTTAAGCAACGCTTGGCGCTGTCGGTCCGTGGATGGGTGACCATCTTGTTATTACAAAATTTCGCATAGATCAATTAGCCTTGCAATCGTCAAGTACATTGGCAAGTACCAAATGCAACTTTTTCTAAGTTTGTATGTACTTTCTAAGTATATCTTGGACAGCACTGACTGTGTTTCGGATGGCACGTTAAACTGTAGGTCCCGGCTGTCATCGAACATCCTTGGCAGCCGTTACGGGTAGTCAGAAGTCAGAAAGTCTGACAACCAGTCTTACCAAGAGGTGTCGGATTGCCCAGGTAACTGGGTTGAGGAGGTCAGACCGGCAGTCGCTCCTTGTAAAACACTGGTACTCAGCTGCATACAGTTAAGACTGGAAGCTGACCCCAACATAGCTTGGTAAAAATCTAGGCAGATGATGGAAATAATTTATACATTACCGCTGCAGCTAAACAAATGCTAGGCTGTGGCCTATTACGATCGCTGTCGAAGAACTTATAGTGATCTATGTTGGGATTTGTAAATCTATTTGTGGATTCCTGAAGTGCAAGCAATCCATCAGTCAATTTGGTGGAAGCACTTACTGCGTGTGATCGGAAATAGAAAGCTTGGGTTTTTTTCGTACTATGTAATGTTATTCTGGTTTTTTAGGCTTTGATTTCTTTGTGTAATAATGTTAATGAAAGGAATTCTATATAGATAATCACTTTATTAATTGTCATTTAGTTACATTTAAATTGAGACGCCATACATTAAATTCTGTGAGTTTCTCCTGCCGTGCTCGAAGTTGCCATAGACGAACACGACTATGTTTTAACCATAGATAATAATCTTATAATCTATTACATCTCCCTTTTCTTCAAATGTTTGTTGCATACATACATTTTGATATATATTTATAGAATGATTTTTATAAGATTTAATTTTGTGTATCACCTACTAATAATAATCTCTAATAAGGCAATACACAGTACACAGTAGTCACAAAAGTCTTTAGGGACAAGTAAACTTATAAATAGTCTGATAAATATCTAGGAGTTCTTACATTTCTACCTGATCTAGTTACATAACTGTTATTAGCAGTTTCAGTATCAATTCTACTTTCAGGTGTTATATGTGTGGCTTCTGAATTTTTACAGTTATTTAAATTATCATCAATATTATTCTCATTATTACTTTCATCTATCTCTACCTCTTCCTTTATAACAAACTCTTCATTATTCTTACTCTCTATTAGGTCCCTTCTATTTCTATCAAACATTTTTCCTTTCTCAGTCAAAACTGTATAAGAGTTTGGACGTTCATTCTTATGTAAGACCTGAGCATATGTCAATGGTTTTTTGCTTTTTTCATCCGACATGAGAACTTTTTGACGTACAGCTAATGGCTTCAGTTTTCTTGTGTTTCTTTGATCATAGTATACTTTTTGTTTCCAGGCATTCTTATACAATTTTGACTGTACCTTACAATTTTCATAGTTTTCCTTATCATTTTTGTATACAGAGGGCAACAATCCTTGTATTTTTCTTCCCATTAACAATTCAGACGGACACTTATAATTTAACTCTTTCGAAATTGGGGTATTTCTGTATTCTAACAATGCTAAATATTTATCTTTTCCTTCATAATCAGCTTTTTTAAATATATTTTTAACTGTTTGTACAAACCGTTCTGCTAGTCCATTAGATTGGTGATGATATGGACTGCTGGTTTTATGGACAAAATTCCATTCTTTAGAAAACTCTTTAAATTTGTAACTTACATAGTTGGTACCATTATCAGTATATAGTATGTCTGGTATGCCAAATCTGCAAAAACTAGTTTTCATAATTTTTATTGTATTTTCTGTTGACAAATTGGAAAGCTTAATTACTTCAAAATATTTACTAAAATAGTCAACAATTATAATATAAGGATCTCCATTATAATAAAATACATCACTTGCTACTATAGACCATGGTCTGTTGGGCATTTCTCTTATTATCATAGGTTCTTTACTGTTATTCTTTCTAAATTTTTCACATACAGAACATTCTGAAACATATTTTTCAATATCCTTACTCATTTTAGGCCAGAATATACATTCTCTTGCTCTTGATTTACATTTTTCTATGCCCAAATGGTTGTAGTGTATTCTTTGTAACATATTATTTCTCAGAGACATTGGTACTACTAAACAATTATTTTTAAAAATTAAATTGTCATATACATATAACAGTTCCTGGAAATTATAATATGGCTTTAGAGGTTCTGGTACTTTACATATTTCGTTTGGCCACCCATTATTTATATATTCTAATAATAATTGTAAATCTTTATCTTTTTTAACTTCTTTTTTAAATAGATCATATTTATAGTTAGATATACTTATATTAGTTTTCACCATACTAACCTGACATTCATACATATCTTCAATTACAGTATTTTCTTCTGACTTGTTATTCACATCTCTAGACAATGAATCTGCCAGTAGTAATTCTTTACCTGGCTTGTATTTTACCACTAAATCATATTTTTGTAATTGCATTCTCATCCTTTGTAAACGTAAAGGTATTTCACACAGTGGTTTATTAAATATAGACTCTAATGGCCTATGATCAGTTTGTACTTGGACAGTTTTACCATAAATGAATTGATGGAAACGGGTACAACCAAACACTATAGCCAGCAGTTCCTTTTCAATCTGAGCATAGTTCTTTTGCGTATTGGTCATAGCTTTGGAAGCGTATGCCACTGGTAGGTTATTCTGTAACAGAACTGCTCCTAATGCATCTTTAGAAGCATCCACAGAGACTACACATGTTTTATCAGGATTGTAAAACTGCAATACTGGCTCGGATGTCAGTATTTTCTTGAGTTCCAAAAATGCCTCACTATGTTCACTGGTCCAATTGAATTCTGAACCTTTTTTAATTAACTGCCTTAGTGGGTTACAAACTTGAGACATGGACGGTATAAATTTGGCAATATATGTTATCATACCTAATATTCTTTGAAGTTCCTTAACATTTTTTGGTTTTTCTAAATTTAATATACATTCTATTTTCTTTGGGTCGGGTTTAATTCCTTCCTTACTCAATATGTGACCAAGATATGTAATTTCTGACACTCCAAATTGACATTTACTTAAGTTTAATTGTATACCATTTTCTTTTGCTTTTTCTAATACTTGTCTAAGTATTCTATCATGTGACTTCTTATTTTCTGCATAGATTATTACATCGTCAATAAATACTTCACAACCTTCGATTGACTCAAATACTTGGCTATATTGTCTATGAAAAATCTCTGGTGCAGATGACAGACCATAAGGTAGCCGTTTAAAGGAATATCTACCAAAAGGTGTACAGAAGGTACAGAGCTTTGAACTATCTTCATTTAATTTCACATGAAAAAATGCTGTTGAAGCATCTAATTTACTAAATATTGTAGCTCCTGTCATCTTAGCAGACACTTCATCAAAAGTAGGCAATTTAAAGTGTTCTCGTTTAATACAATTATTTAAAGTACTAGGGTCTAAACATAGACGAATTTGACCATTGGACTTTTTTACTATTACAATATTACTGACAAATTCTGTGGGTTCAGTGACCTTTTCTATGACCCCTAACTTTTCTAATTTTAATAACTCTTTTTTTAGAGGTTTATGTAATGCTATAGGTATACTTCTTGGTGGACAGATTCTTCCTAAACTATTTTCCTTTAATTTTATAGAATATTCTGCTCCTTTTAGGGCACCAATTTTATTTTCATCAAATAAATCTTTGTAGTCATTAATAATGTCGCTGTAGTTACTATCAAATTGCTCCTTTTTAATTATATTTAAATATTTTCTTTCTATTATGCCTAATTTAAGTAAGGTATTATGACCTAGCACTGGACAAGCCTGTTTATTTTTTACTACATAAAACCTTAGTGTCACATTCTTATTGTTAATCAACTTACATTTCAAGACAATAGTGCCAACACAATTTATTAGAGAACCATCATAGTTATATAACTTATTCTTATACTTATCAGTGATCATGTGTTTGCATTTCAATTTTTCCACATAACTCAATGGTAATACATTACAGTCACTTCCTGTATCTATTTTAAAGTCTATAATTTTGTTATTAATCTGCAGAGCTTCTGTTAAACATTTGGTTACACTACTTACCATGATAGCGCCTAACACATATTCCTCATCGGAATCACTGTCACTATTTTTATTAATTGTTTTTACTTTTTTGTTTCTACACATTTTTGCATAATGACCATATCCATTGCAGAACTTACACTGAGCTTTGTAGGCTGGACATCTAAAACCATGTTTGTAGCCACACCTGTAACAGCATTTTTCTTCTTTCTTTGTCTCTTCTTTCTTTCTTTCTTCTTTCTTCACTATTCCCACTGTAGTTTCTTCCTCTTTTAGCTGTTTTACTTGCATATTAGCCATTTCTGATGATTTACATATTTGTATACATTTCTTTAAATCCAGGTCCTGTTCTTTGAGTAATCTTTCTGAGATTTTAGCATTTCTGATGCCTCGAACTATCTGGTCTCTTATGAGACTTTCTTTTAGTTCCCCAAAGCAGCAATCCATTGCTAGCGACTTAAGCGATGTTACAAACTCGTCAAAGGTTTCATTCTCTTTCCTTTCTCTTTTGAAAAATGTATGTCTTACCATTGTTTCATTCTGAAATGGTGTACAGTAGGACTCGAACTTTTCCAGTACCCATTCAAGCGTCTCCTCTTTTCCTTGCTCCCTTTCAAACGTGTTATATACTTCTAAACCGTCATCACCTATTGTGTGCAAAAGAAGTGCTACTTTTTGGTCATTGGTAATGCCTTTTTTGTTGTGGTATCCACTAGCCTTGTAGTAAAGCATGAACTTTTGCTTGAACCTCTTCCAGTTTTCTTTCAGTTCGCCATGAAATTGTAATGGCGGAGGCTGTTTGAGGTTTTCCATTGTTGCGGTGATAGTAATGTTTTCTCGTACTTCACTTACCGGCTGCGCCATGTAATAATGTTAATGAAAGGAATTCTATATAGATAATCACTTTATTAATTGTCATTTAGTTACATTTAAATTGAGACGCCATACATTAAATTCTGTGAGTTTCTCCTGCCGTGCTCGAAGTTGCCATAGACGAACACGACTATGTTTTAACCATAGATAATAATCTTATAATCTATTACACTTTGTTTAAATAAATGTTATCAAAGTTTTACGTTAAGGAATTTTGGTAGATAAGATGTTTTGTTTGTATTAATATTTGACTTTATTTTATTACAGTAGGTACCATATTTGCATTACCTGTATGTACGTGTGCGCATTATATAGTGTATATACGTGTCTTTAAACTTATACATATGTATGTTTCTTTTTTATGTTATGATATATGCAATAACCATAACGGATAAAAAAGTCTGTCTTTTAGCTTAGCTTAAAATATTGGACACGTATTTTTTTCGTTTCTCTCACAAACTAATAAGGACGAATATACAATACATTGAAATTTCGTATTACGTCACTTTAGGCAATCATTTCGTTATTTGAAAGTGACGTCACGAGCTCCCACTCCCGAACTTCATGTATGTATTGTCAATCTAAAAGACGAAGTAATTAGAATCACTATGCTTCATCCTTGTTGTTGTCATGCCTATTCCTGTTTTGATTCCTGTACTCTGACTACTAATACATCTGCGATCAATTGCGGGCTTCCAAAATTAAAATACCGTTGAGGCAAACATAAAATTACTAATCTTTATGGTTTAATACTCCACATCAAATAATTCAAACCACTATTCCAAAATCAATAACTTTCAAACTGTAATTCAAAATGTTTCTTGCTGCAACTACAGACAGCTTTTACTCTGCTCTTCCATAGACAGTAGCGCCAAGCTGCGGCGGGACGGGGTACTAAACCTGTACCCGTTCCCCAGGGTCGGGCGAGCGTCGCGCAACACATGGCAACTGCCACTTAACGATCTTTATCTTGGTAAGTAAACGAGGACTGACGGAAAATATAGGGTTATTTAAAAGTGAGAAGGAAATAAGAGTAAATTATATAAATTACAAATAATGCTGATGTAAAATATATGAATAGAAACTTTGATGAAGAACCTAGCTGTTGCCAGTTTCACCGGTTGCTAATAAGTTCCAGATAGTTATCTGGCAGATAATTTCATACAAATTTTGTTCCATGTTTGAATTTATTTGGTAGATAGCGGCCATCCGTAACCGGTGAAACTGACCCTTAGTATTTTCAATTGAGAGATGCTGAAAGACCTGGAAAATGGTCTTTTAACATATTTCAAATTCAATGTTTATTATCCCTTATTTAATTTTGTAGGTAGGTGTCAGCAATTTTCTATAAACACTCCTTTAAAAAAATATATAAGTAAGTGCTAATTCTACATCTCCCTCTAGAATACGAGCCATCAGCAGAGAAGCGCCAACTATACGCGTTCCCACGCGTCGGCCGCAGCGAACTGTCCATGTCGCGCGCCGACTCGCACGAGTTCCAGCCGATGGCGGTGAGGCGCACCGAGAGCCCCGGCATGTGGTTCGGACCCAGGCTCGGCAGGTCCTTCAAGAGCGACGAAGACGGTGAGGTCCAATCCTCTCTCCTCTCCCAAAACTTCTTTTTCCCTTAAGACGCTACATTCAACGATCCCGGGACGATTTGTCATTATTCCCAAAATCCTACCTCTCTCTCCTTAGAATAAAATGCACATGGGACATTTGGCACTAGTATTGACGTAAAATCAAGCGAGCCGACCAGATCCGACTGTTCGTTTTACCCTTATCACATAAATGAATGACTTGAAGAGGTTCTATATGCCGTATCTCAATATTCACTGAATCTCATGAGGTGTCGAAAACAGCAAAATCTTAGAGAGTAGTTTGATGGAGTTTGAAGGAGGTTTTCTCACACTTCAGGCCTCTTTTAGAGGCTTTAAGATTTAAACTTTAGTACAAGGTTTGTGCTTCCAAAATTGCCAGTACCTAGAACAATATGGAAAAGTAAAAAATATGTTTGTCCACAGAAATCATCATTCAAAACGAGAACGCCGATCACAGCGAGCCCGAACAAACGGAACCCGTTCACGAAGACAGGAGGAAGAGACAAACCCTTAACTAAACAGCGCAAGCACACTGACGATTGTACGCTAAGGCTCAGCGCATATCCTGCGACTAATAGTCGGACATTTCAATTTATTTTCACTAAAAAAATGGGCTCCTTCATTTGTTTTTGCGAAGATTGTGGAATGGATTAAAAATAGAGGGAAATTGTAGGGCAGTATGCGCTGACTCTTAACTTAACCATAGATTAATTTAATGTTACGAGTAGATACGACACACGTTAGCAACTCCGCCGAATCGCCAACAAAATACAATTGTTTTACTATAGCACCAATTATAGCTGTTAATTGTATTTACTTGTAAATCGACCGTCAACGTTATTATTAGAAATAATTGTAAGTATAAATGTATCTAGTAATATAAATAAAATGTTTAATAAATTAAGTAGGCATTGCCAAACTTATTTCTTAGGCTGGGCGGGTTTTATTATTCCGTTAAATACATAAATCCGTGAAATAACTTTGGCAATTGATTATTATTATTATAAATTATATGAAATTGTTTATAAAGTTCTAATTTATTGAAATAAAGATCAGTCCAAAATTTTATTCTGTTTCATTCATTCACTTAAATATTTTTTAAATTAATTTGATAGATTCCAAATAAGCTTTTTAGATTTAAAGTACTTATTTTTCATTTACTTTTCATTAACTGTTAGCTAAAATATATACATATGGAATGCACACATATAGTTACTCTTAGAAAACAATACTAACATTTTAAAAAAACAACACAATCGTCAACCAATATTTAGATTTCCTCATAATTCGTCATCCCTCTATAAAAATATCAGCATCTATTTTAAATATAAGCCAAAAATGACACACAAATTACAAAGGTTCTTAAAATACGTCTCATTTCAATAATTTAATATTGTATTAATAATAAATTATAATAAAGTGTCGAGGGATAAGTACGCCGCGAGCCATGGTCGGCAAATTAAATAAAAACCCACCTACATTTCTAGCATTAAAAAAAGCCCATTTGAGTGAATTTTTTATATGAAAAATGTTCTATAAATATGGACAACGAGATTGTTTAGAAGAAATGGGGATTATGGTGGAAAGCGCTGTGGTTTTTTTTAAAGTACTGGCATTTTTATAGTACACGTGTAGTAGAAATGCTTGGTAGGTCTCGTAGTTGAAATAAAAAAGTATAAAAAAAACATGAGATAGTTTTTTTGTCGTTTCTGAAGAGAATTTTTAGTTATTGGATAGAATAAAAATGGGTATACCTACTTAGACGACATTATTGTTTGTTTGGTGTTGGTTTCTAAATCAAAAATTAAAAAACAAAACATGAGATAGCTTGTTTGTCGTTTCTGATGAGATTTTTTAGTTATTGGTCAGAATAAAAATAGGTATACTTTAAAGACATTATTGTTTAGTGTTCATTTCTAAGACAAAATATATTTTTTTACTGGTGAGATTTTTTAAGTACAAAACTTTCTAAGGTTTTCAGTTGGTCGTATTCGAAAAATAAACGAATTTTTCACAATTTATTTTTATATAGATATCCCATTATATTTGTCTGAGCAGTTTTCACTAAACGATATGTTACCTAGTTAAAGCCATAATAGCCAGGTTGAGTGCAATCCCTTAATGGCTTAAACATTCGTAGCTGCTACGAGCTACGTGCTACGTGCTACGATTATGCAAAATGCTACGACAACAGATGTTTACCTTACGAACGCATACATTATACATAATCCGTTGTAGGGGTTGTGTAGCTGTTGCTGTTTTTAATAGGAATAGAATGAGAGTGGGAATAGCTGGATTATTTGAATTTGACTAACGATAATTATTCTACATGGGGGGGGGGGTACAGTATGCAGTACCTAAAACTAAATTTTTAAGGCGTTTGCACATTAGAGAGAAGAAGTTTTCAAGTGATAAACTGGAGAGTATATGAGTATATCAAAGCATGTTTGTATGCATCATCATAAGTATCTATTTTCTTTTGGTTATACAACGAACAATTACTGATACAAATATACACAAGTAAAATTTGCTAAAATGACAAAACTTAAAAAATATCGCATACTCCTTACCGATTTTTAGCAATAAAAATTCATGTGCAAATGGTTATTCTTGGAACAATAACGTTTGCATACTGCACACATACATACGTACATATAAATAGATATTATTACGTGTATTTATGTATATAATGCACATCGAGGTGTTCCCACAATACTGTATTTGTTCTCTCTATAACGGATCATCTGTCGACAGTGTGCGGAGCTCCACTGTAAGCGTTTTAAAAAAACATAAAAAAATGAGAATCTGTTTTTTTATCTTTAATAAAGCCCAATATATTAATGTATTAAATATACATATAAAGATTTTATGCCATAATTGATAACTCATTGTCTTTTTATTTTAATAAAAAAAACAGCGCACACGATTTTGCTCTATCATCATCTTTTTACCTAGTCTTTTCTCTAGTTGAGTTGGCATCGGTTTCCAGCCTTAACAGGATGCAGCAGTACCAATGGAGCGCCTGCCTATATGACCTCCTCAACCCAGTTATCTTTGCAACACGATATCCCTTGCTAACTGGTTGTCAGATTTTCTGGCTTCTAACATTATCATCAGTATTTATTGTCCCACTGCACAGGGCTCTTCTCATACAGAGAAGAAATGAGCGTTAAGTACCACTCTTACTCAAGGCGGATTGGCGATTTCGGACTTTTAAGTCCAGGTATACTTACAAGAATACTTACTTGAAACTGTCTTACCTGGAATCGAACCCGTACATTCGTATTTGAGAGGCTAGTGGTTTTCTGCAGCTTTCGGGGCTCTTAGAGTAGCTGTCGCGTACGTTATTCACTCGTGACGTCAGTCACCAAGATATCATTCTGATGACGTCACCCATTCCGCTCTCACTGTGACCCCGCAACGAGTTTTACTAAATAAGTAACAGTCAAACACACCGCCGTGTGCGCGGTGCGAAACAAGGGCTTTCGCGCCTGGTCGGATTACGAGCCGCCCGTGGTCGCGTGGTCGCGCTCCCGTTCAGTACTGTGGTCGTATCATCAACAGATTTCATGGAGAACTAGATATTGCCTGCGACTTCATCTACGTCCAAGGGAACTACGAAATATACCCGGATAAAAAAGCCTATATCTGTTTCCAGGATACCACCTATTTCCAAGCCTAGTTTGACCGATTGTCGGCTACGGCGGCCGTTTTCTCTAAGGAGATCAGCCAACTGCGCAGGACATAATTTAGTGCAAAAGCATTTGCGCACACACAGGTGCACTCTTTATTCCCTCACTCCCATAGACTGATGGGACAGCAATTCGACAAGATCGGTGAGAGATTAGGCTCAGGACCGGAGGCTTCATTTGATGATTTTCCACTATAAAAAGGTGGGATTATCAAGCGAGGATCCTGAAGTTAACATAATGAAAGGTCAAAAGACATTTAAAATTATAAAATATTATATTTAAGGCCTACAAATTACTTTATTTAACATATAAATTACAATTAATATTAAAACTATGACATTGTTTTTTAGAGTTCAGGTTTGAAATCGATCGCGTTATATTTTTTACTACAATTCTGATCTAAATATCACAAAATTAATAATGAACTATTAGTTAACAAAAAATCTTGTAACTGAATCTGCAGTTTTGATTTTTGACGATGTTGTTATTTAGAACTAACAAAAAAAAAGAGTATGGAATGCTAACTAAGTACCAGTGGAATTCAAGGAGTTGAACCTTTGGCAGGGATCAGCAAATCATTAAAAAAAGTTCTGAGAATAGTCATCTCAGAACTCTCTTTAGATAATCTTTTTTCATAGAGGTGGTCACACCTCTCTATTTTCATGGGATTCTATCCATTTCATCAATACAATTTGACATATAGAAATTACATTAATAGTAACCTTTATTTATGTCTTAAATTACCTAACACTGGCATATTCTCGAGCTATGATCATTTCTACATCAACGATAGAAGTACAAACAGAGCTAGAAACTTGAATATGGCTAATGCTGTAGTAGAATTTAGGGAGTCTATTTCAGTGACCACTAAAATGTTTACAGACAGGTCAAGATTGCTACGAATATCACGGCAATAAGTCTTTTGAGTTAAGCTGTCTTTTTCAAAACAAAAAAATATACATATATTTGAAAGTAGCTTATGACAGCTGCAGGCTTAGCATGGCAACCGTAGAAACAAGTTTTGTTTACCGGAGACTGGACATAATGACAGAAAAGTGACAGATTGACGTAAGATTTCTTTTGACATTTTTTGAAGTAATTTTTCTTTTCTGCGATCGACATAAGTCTACAAGTGATTATATGCGATTTGACAGGTCGCGCCATGCTCGGGCAGAAGACATGTTGACGTTGACAGAAAGAGCTTTGTCTTTTCTTGACAGAATAGACATAGAATCGCCATGCTAAGCCTGCAGGTTCACACTCGTCCCGTGAGAACTACTCCATTCGATAACAAATATACAAAAGCCTTCCTCTTTACATAGCCAATCTAACACTGAAAGTATCTACGAAATCGGTCCAGTAGTTTCTGTTATTAGTGCCAACAAACATACAAACAAACTCTTACCTAATCCTGGCATACACTTACACTACGCTTATCTCTTAATAGTCTATCAACGGTAGAAATACAAACACACGGCTAGACCGACAATGAAAGCTGATGCTGAAGTTGAATACAAGGAGTCTGCACTATTGCAGTGATCGGAGAAACATTGACAGACAGTCTCGAGATGGTCACGGTTGTCGGCGCGGTAGCAATCTTTCTCATGACGAACCCAGCCGCAGCCGCGGGTTACTCGAAGCTCTGAGTCCTTGTGGGGGTGGTAGACTGAGGAAAAATAGAAAAATATGAATATTTAGCCATTGAGCTTAGAGCTTGGGTTTTTCTACGATGATTGGGAGTAGGCTTGACACTTATTATATACGATTTTGTTTGGCAAAATAGTAACATTAAAAACAGTAATGGCGTCCAGACTGATTGCCGGCCGTGGGGGCTGTTCTATCTAAGGAGATCAGCCAGCTATGCAGGACATATTACAGTGCATTTACAAAAAGAAAAGTATATCAGTATGTTTATCAGTTGTCTAGTATCCATAGTACAAGCTCTGCTTGGTTTGGGACTAAATGACGTTGTGTGAATTTGTGAGGAATGTATTATATTATTTAAACAGTCGCAAGATCACTCTCTATTCCCTAGCTCTCATAGTCCGATGTGTCGACAATCCGACATGATCGGAGAGAGTTCAGGCGCAGGACCGACATTTATGTGCCCTTTGGTGCACGGATATATCAAACACCGAGTCTCTAATGACCACAAAGCGCAATAGTCCACTTTTGTATTTACTTATTGTATTGTAATCAAAATCTAACTTCTTCTTTCTTTTGTAAATAAAATAACTACTAACTGGTTTGTACAATCTTCCTGCAGAAGAATGCATATTCATTGACCCTGGGCACGGCTGTATCACAGTTGATGATAGGTATGATACGTCCGCGCATCTCATCGTCAAACTGTGTGGGGTCAATGCACGCTGAGTTGTTCGCGCTGTTGCAATAGAAGCAGTAAATTGCAGTTGCTGAAAACGATAGAATAGAAATGGTTATTTACAAAAATAAAAAATATATAATGACTTTCTATATACTCGTATTATCATAATTATAGGTATGTAAACTTAATTGTCCAGACTAGACTCGTTTGGCGTAATATTTTCAAAAATTGATTTTGTCCTATAAGCATTGCATTTTAAATCATGTCATGTCATATGTTTAGTTCATGTATTGATATATTTATCACTTTCTCTAGTTATATAAAGTGCGTCACAATTTTTTTTTTATTTCTCAACTTACATTTGTACACCATTGATAACAAAATCGTTATTGATAACAACACCGCATTCGTAGACATGATGTTATCTGAAACAAAAATAAAAGCGTTTCACAGTCTACCAGGCCTAAAGGGGGTCGCAAGAGTTACCGTAGACCTTCTCCTCTTCCTCCTGGAAGTCAACTTTGTCACAAAGTCTCCAAAAGGAACGGAGTGATAGTCAGTAACTCTCGTAAATGTCTTACACTCCCTCCAGCTGCACCCATGGCAGGAGGGGGGATTTTCCACGTAAAAAAGGAAGTATCACAATTTGAAAATATCAGTGCCATGACTTTAGAAAGTAGTTATTTTCAATTTAATGTTAAATTCTTTAGTGTTAAAACAAAAGACATTTAAAATTGTAAAATGTTAAATTTAGGGTTTACAAAATATTTTACAACTTATAAAATAAATAAATTGTCCATTCATGAAAAAACTGTTAGTTTTAATGAAAGCTTATAAACATGTTTAGACTAGCCGCTGATAGTAATTTCTAAGTTACTCCGTAACAAATATACTTTCATAAATTTCACAAGAAAATGTAATCTGAACGAGAAGGTAGGAACTATTCTCGCAACACCTCGGGCTATAACAAAGCTTTAAAAAGACGACCACCTCTAATTGCTTTCTATTTAAACAAAAATAAACATAAAGCATAAATAATAAGAATCATCCACCCTTTTAGCCTTATTCTTCTTGTAAGAAAGCCGGAAGCCATTACAAGATATATACCGTAATGGATTTAAGTTGTAACAAATAATATAAACCAAATTAAGTAAGAATTTAACTTGACATAAAGGGGAGAATATAATGGTTATACATTTTATTTTATACAAGCTTATTATCTTACTTGTTTGAAAATATGTCCTTATGTTAATAATTCATATCATCATCATCTAACGAGCCTTTTCACAACTAGGTTGGGGTCGGCTTCCAGTCTAACCGGATGCTTAGCGGAGTACCAGTGTTTCTACAAGAAGCGACTATCTGACCTCCTCAACCCAGTTACCTGGGCAACCCAATACCCCTTGGTTAGACTGGCGTCAGGCTTACTAGCTTCTGACTACCCGTAACGACTGCCAAGGATACAGTTGAACGTGCCATCCGAAACACAGTCATTGGTGTCCAAGATATACTTAGAAAGTACATACAAACTTAGAAAATTTGCATTGGTACTCGCCTGCCCTAGAATCGAACCCACGCACTCATACTTGAGAGGTTGGCTGTTTAACCACTAGGCCAAGATGACTTTTTTAATAATCCAAATAATGACTTTAATATACCACTATAAAAGAATTAGGCCCAGTTTCACAATATCCGAATAGTCACTATCTACTTAATAAATTCAAAAATGGAACAGTATGTGTATGAAATTATCTACCAAATAAACTAACCAGAACTTATTCGTAGGTGGTGAAACCGGCCCTTAGACATATAGATTATGACAACGTATGAGCTCTTAAAAAAAACGAAACAAATAGGAGTATTTTCACATATTTTGGCCTTGATTTCATAAATAGCTTAATTATTATAGCGTAATGTCAAAGGATACATACAAGAACGGTTAAGTAAGTTCTAAATTTTTGCTACTCAAATGCCCACGCGGACAACGTCACGGACAGCAGCTAGTAAAAGAACATCGTTTTAAAATCTATTCAGCCATTTGATAGTCAAAAGTGTTACACACAAACTTAATTACGTATCACTTAGTACCTAATAATGTTAACGGTCTTGTCAAATAAAAATCGAAAATCCAAAAACATACTTACAATTTAATTAAAATCTTTTGTGTGTTAATTAAATTTACTAAAATGTTGTTATTCTTAACGAGGTCACCACGATACGGCACTGGACTTCACTTGGTGACGATAATAACTGAGCAAGCTCCAATACTTTATATTACATAATTATATGTGTGTGTCTCATTGTTTGTGTACTGCGATCTAACGATCTTGGCCGTAGAAGTGCTAATGTTTTTATTGTTTCAATCGTTGCGATACTTTTCAGGATAGAATTAATTATTAGTTAATTTATGTTAAAAAAAAACCATATTATTTTATTCGTTTTTTGTTTGTTTTCTTAATGGGGTGGAATTCTTAATTTAATTTCGCGAAAAATTATATTGTTTGTTTACTATAGTAATAGTAATACATTGAGTAAGCGTGGTGATTAACGCTCTATCCTTCTCTATGTGAGAGGAGGCCTGTGCCCAGCAGTGGGACGATAAAAAGGCTGTGATGATGATGATGAATAGTATACGTTAATAGCATACATTTACATTAATGGCACCCTCGAAATTTTAAGAAGTCTTATTTACACACACCTATTCCTTGTTTAGATACTGGAAACTGGCCTCATAATAACCTGCCTAGACTTTCCTAACTATATTTGGGTTAGCTTCTAGCTTATGCAGTACCAGTGTTGTACATTGAGCAGCTGCCTATCTGACCTCATCAACCAAGTTACCTGGGCAACTCGATACCCCTTTGTAAGACTAGATGCTAGAATTTCTGTCTAAGAGACGAGTAATTCGTTGTAGTTACCGAATTTATAAAAATATAATTAATATAAATTATAAAATAAAATATAATTAATATAACCTAACCCTATTGTGAGCTATTTGAACACATTTGTTTGTCAAATTTGTGAGTCTGTTGAATGAACTTATCTGAGGTTCGGTGACCCCTGACTCGTGGTATCGGAGTATAAGTGAATTACTTACATAGTATACATGCTAACGTATATCCGTGGACTATTAATTTTGGAAAGTAAACAACATAATTGCAGTAAGACAATGCATAATAGATCCGGGCTGTTCTTGCTTAGCCACGAGCTCCTGAGAATGACATATAACATGAAAAGAAAACTTTGATTTTATTTCGCACTACAGCCTAATTACCTCAGTAAAGATAAAGATAAATTCATTCGCAAATATGGCACATATAATACAGGCGACTTAGATAGAGTTCAGCCATATTTTGCCACGAAGGCATGCAATTAATCATTAGTACCAACACAGAAAATTAAAAACTTTAAGGACCAGTTTCACAATGTCCGAAAATCCACACACATCTACCGAATACATTAAAAAATGGAACAGAATTTGTATAAAATTATCTACCCAATAAACTATATCTGGAACTTATTCGTAGATAGCCAGCACATCAAGATACTGTCAAAATTTGCGAATCAACTTTGAAACATACGCTTCAGCAATAAAGTTGAAAATATAAAAAGAAAATTTTACAGATTGTAGTAGCTTGATGTGCTGTGGCTTGTAGCTTGATGTGGTGAAACAGACCCTAAAAGTAACATAAGTTAAAACAAAATAACTTACAAAAAAATCTAACAAAAAATCTAGGGATAAGACCTAAAACACTATCAAAAATGACTAGGTACCCTCTTCTTCCCATTTCTTAAAGCGCGTTTGTATAGTACCTACGTATGCAAACAACGTCGTGGTAAAATCAACTTAACCGAGAATAGTGTAAACAAGTTCTCTGTAATGACAGCTTGTTACTTTGTTCATATAATATAAACCTTGATTAACAGTAAACGTTTAGTTTCATAACGAAAATGTTGGCTCTATCGTAGACCAAATCATCATCATCACAGCTTTTTATTGTCCCACTGCTGGGCACAGGCCTCCTCTCCCACGGGCAAGGATTGAGCGTTAATCACCACGCTTGCTAATGCGGGTTGGTGATTTCAGACTTTATAGTCCAAGTTTCCTCGAGATGTTTTCCTTCACCTTTTTTAATCAGTCATTGGTGTCCAAGATAAACTTAGAAAGTACGTATAACTTAGAAAAGTTACATTGGTACTTGCCTGACCTGGAATCGAACCCGCACCCTCATACTCGAAAGGCTGGTGCTTTAACCCAGTAGTAGACCAAAACACCAAATAAATAAATATAAAATTTTTATCTTTACTACTTGGTAACTGGGTTGAGGAGGCCAGATAGGCAATCGCTCCTTGTAAAACACTGGGACTCAGCTGAATCCGGTAAGACTGGAAGCTGACCCCAACATAGTTGGGAAAAGGCTCGGGCGATGATTAACAGTAATAAAGGGGTGCAGCCGCGTTATCCAGGTAGTATCTTCATAGTTCATATACTTACCAATAATTTTAAATCAAAATACATGTTCATCACCCTACTTTAAAATCTGCGGTTAGGCGCTAATTAATACCATTAGTTATTATAATATGTCAGTAGCTTCATGAACTAAATAAACACAAAATGGTTGCCCGTGTAGGTACACCAAAGTAATTATTCGCACAACGCAACACATGGTGTTCTTTGCAATCAAGCATTCATGCAAAAATGTTTAAAAAATATAGAAATACATAGTATCCCACCGACATTGGGAGCTTGATCAATTAAATTTCTTTTTTTTTCGTATTTTTCATTCTTTATGTTTTGACGAACTGATGACGCAATGATTACCACGCCGGACTGCCGAGCTGAGGGTGACACATTCGTGTGATGAGCATGCTTGTTGGCTCTGGTCTGGGTGTTACAATATGTATTTATAAACATATATGTGTAAAGTATATGTAGTTTATCAGTTGTGTTAGCACCCATAATACAAGCTAATCAATAACTTACCATGGGGCTAACCGACCGTGTGTGGAAAAGGTGTACCGTTTGTCCCAATATATGTATTGTACCTACTACTACGTATTGAACCGTATAAATAAGTATATGTCATATACAGAGTGGGGCTACAGACTTGCAATGACATTCCTTTAGTCCTGAAATACGATCCTTTACTTTGCAGGGTTTCAGGACTTTGCACTTTCCTTTACGCCAGTCTTGATACTTGATTTTATTTGCAACCATCATCTATACTAATATAATAAAGTAGAAGACTTCGTTTGTTTGTTTTTTGAACGCGCTAATCGCAGGAACTTCTAGAACGATTTCCAACATTATTTCAGTGTTCGATTTATTGAGGAAGGTTTCTTTTTATTTTGGTGGAGAAGTTCCTACGAAATACTACTGAAGAAAACATCAGTCTGTCAGGTATGAGAGAGCGGATTCTAGCACAGGCCAGTATCTACCAATGCGACTTTTCTGTAAGTTATATGTACTTTTTTAAGTATAAAGGTGAAGTAAAACATCTCGACGAAACCTGGACTATAAAGTCTGAAATCACCAACCAGCATTGTGCAAGCATAGTGATTAACGCTTAATGCTTCTCTGTGTGATAAAAACGATAAACTGGCTGATGATTAATAAATGAAGATCATTAAGTGTTATACATTTTTTTATAGGTTTGATTTTGATTAATATTTTATATTGCAATAGATTTGATAATTCGTTATCATCTACTGAAACATTTGTTTAAAAGTGACAGTTACATCGCTACATAAGTACAAAGTGACCTCGCTGTCGGTAACATCAAACACAATAATCGAATAGACTTCGATATTCAATCAACTGGACTTTGAAGTCAGTTTTTACGACATCGACAGATTAATTTAAAATGCTTGGTTAAACGCTTCCCATTTTTTTAATACTCCGTTCGAGGATTTTTGGGGCGATTGAATTTTACGCCTTTTGATCTGTTTGTATGTTTTTGAATTAAATTACTGATCTATTTAATTTCTTTTTTGCTGATCATGACGTTTAATGTGACATTGCCTTTTTGGGGTAAGTATCAGTGGGATGTTTCCAGGAAAACTTCTTCAGTAGGTAGACTGTCTAACTCTATAAATACCCCACCCTACCCTAAATATAAAAGCCCTTTTTATGGTAACCAGTCGATGACGTCTCTCTATAGATAGGAAAAAAAAAACGCCCATTAGACAACCCCCTTATTACAAAACGTGGTCTTAAAAAATTACCGCCGTTAGTGCTAGCTTTAAAGCGTCTTCTTGAACAAAGTTAATCGTCTAAGGGCCAGTTTCACTATCTACCAGATAAATTAAAAAATGGAATAGAATTTGTATAAAATTATCTGTCAGATAAACTATCTGAACTTATCAGCAACCTGTGAAACTGGCCCTAAATCTAGTATTAAGAGCGGGACTTTTTAAGAACGTGTCATGTATATAACGTGTTGTGTAATTAGGGGGATAGTGTTGAGTCAAAAAAACTTTCAACATACCTCACCTTGATATTATACTCATGTGGTGCTTACCTATAAGTAATTGTGACACTAGATTAAGTATCTCATAAGTCTTAAACTTGTAAATTATAGTGTTAACAGTTGTTGGTGAGCCAATAAAAATAAAATAAAAATAAAATAAAAAAAATATTGAAAAAGTCTTATTATTTCTCACCATTTCATATTGCTGACATGAAAATATCGTATTTATTGGCAATCAAACAATACCTATAAATACACCACATTGTCATAAAACTTGAATACAAAAACAAAGAGACGTGCAACTCCTCAATTCGCCGAAGGCTTTTTAGAAATATTCCCATTCGAAGTTTTTTAACAACTAGAGAAAACAATGAATATGTTATTCTTTGAAAACTTTTTCGAGATTACCATGGAATATCAATTTTTTGTACCCTTTTGGGATTTTATAAAAAAGAAAACTCTACTACGTGGGTTGAAAATGGTACAGACGCCAACGCATCGAGCTAACCGCAACTGTAAAATTTTCCCAATGAACTTTGAACCATATGTTTCAGCGATAAAGTTGAAAATCTATAAAGAAAATTTTACAGATTGTAGTAGCTTGATGTGCTGGTGTCTGTGTGTTGCAAATGAATGTAAAAGAGAAAATATTATAATGCTTGTATATTTTTTCAGATCGTAAGCTAAATTATCAAAATATGAAGGTTTAATGGGTTTGTTGTTAAGATAGGTCGAGGTTTAATTTTTAAATAAAACATGGTTAATCCAAATGTTTTTGTTAGGAGAATGTTAATTATTTTGGCTGTATAAAATGTTTTAGATGACGTGGTGGCCTAGTACTTAAAGCACCAGCCTTTCAAGTGTGAGTGTGCGGGTTCGATTCCAGGTCAGGCAAGTACCAATCCAACTTTTCTAAGTTGGGCCCATAACCTATGAAAACACGCACTTTCGGTTAACGACTGACGCTTTATTTTTTGACACATAAAAACATTACATTATAATTAAATAATATAATATATATGGCGTTAGTTGTCTATGAAAAACATTTTGGTACAGAATTATTACAATATGTACCTACTGTCTAAGTATATCTTGGTTATTAAAAGTGAAAAAAGTGAGGAAACCTAGACTATAAAGTCTGAAGTCATGCTAAATAGCATTGAGTAAGCGTGGTGATTAACGCTCAATCCTACTCTGTGTAGGAGGCCTGTGCCCAGTAGTGGGACGTTATTTATGCCACTAAACTGATTTTGTTTGTCCTCAAGAGTACCTGTACAAAATGTTACAATTATTACATTATTATTTATTCGATTTAAGCCTCTAATACTCACCATACCTACTAATTAATATGTATACGTATGAAGAGGTTAGGCTTTTAATAACTTAATACCACTTAACATTCTGACATTTAGTAAGGCACAATCCTCACTTTGTGATATTAGAAATATGACCTATTATAATTGGTGAGAGCATGGATTTAATCCCTGGGACATGAAGTTAAAGCAAAGTGTTAAAGCAACTGCCTTTTTTGTACGGGCGTGCGGGTTTGATTGCAGGTCAGGCAAAAGTGTACCAATGTGTACCAATGTGGCTATTGTATGTACTTTCTAAGAGTATCTAAGATACCAATGACATATAAATCATCATCTCACGAGCCTTTTCCCAACTATGTTGGGGTCGGCTTCCAGTCTAACCGGTTTCGGCTGAGTATCAGTGTTTTACAAGGAGCGACTGCCTATGAGACCTCCTCAACCCAGTTACCCGGGCAACCCAATACCCCTTGGTTAGACTGGCGTCAGACTTACTGGCTTCTGACTGCCCGTAACAACGCAAATAAAGAATCGAGTATTGAGTCCCTGTGTGCCAAGGCCACGGTTCCTCTTGCGAACAATCCAAAGCCTCAGTAGAGAGACAATAGAGACCTTAAGCTAAATTAAGATATACATATATAGATTTTACAAAATAATAACATAAAATACAGTGAAAGCGTAGGAATGTAACAAACACCCACATTGTTATATTAAACCCACATAGTTATATTATCAACATTTAATATCGCGCCCACTTTAAATGGAATAAGTTCTTCTATTATTTACAATACGTGTGCCATTAACACCTCGTTGGTCTAGTAGTCGCATAGCACGATTGCTGTGCACGGAGTCTTGGGTTCGATTCCTGGGTCGGGCCGAAATTGCTTTATGAGTTTGAAGAAAGCAGCTCGGCGTCTGAAAGTTGATTGATACTCCCGTGCATCGGAGAGCACTGTCAAGCTGCTACAATCAGTCAAATTTCCGTATTGGATTTTCAACTTTACCGCTGAAGCATATGGTCCAAAGCTGATTGGAAAAAAAATTCAGTTTCGGATATCTTGATGTGCTGCCGTCTATACGTTATAAACGTTAAAAGCCTAAAAGTCCTATCATACAAACTGTTTCAACATGAATTTAAATTGAGGCATTAAAATTATGTAGGTAAAGACCACAAAGTGTTGCGTTAATTGGCAACACCAATCAAATGGTGTACCGTTAAATGTTGGCAATACTGTTAAGTGCATACTACATGGTAATGCAGGGAGATATTGATGGCTTGTCACCGCATAGACTAGCTGTTACATTGGGTTCGCTTGTTGACACATTTATTTCTATAAGTTGGATATTTTTATACGATTTTTTTTTCGAGAATCATCATCATCTCCCGAGCCTTTTCCCAACTACGTTGGGGTCGGCTTCCAGTCTAACCGGATTCAGCTGAGTACCAGAGTTTTACAAGGAGCTACTGCCTATCTGACCTCCTCAACCCAGTTACCCGGGCAACCCAAAACCCGTACAATCAATATTCTGCATAATTACCCGAACATTTTGGCGCGAACCTAGCAAAAATTTCCCAGCGTTACAATCTAACCTAGAATTTCAGAGCCATGTTTATCGGGCCCAAGAAATATTATTGTTGTTTATAGTTTTATTATTTCTAACATTTCTAGAGTTTAATACAATAAATCCTGAGCCGAGCCAGTGATACTAATTTTTTTAACATTTGCTTGACCTAAAATAATTTTAGTGAATTTCTTCAAAAAAAATTCCGTTGGTGATCTCGTCTGCTCAATTTTTTTTTGAATGTGTCTTTAAACTTCATCATAGTCCTATCAAACAGATACGTTTATATAAATTCGTTTTAAATTCGCGTAGCCTGCATTTTTGTATACAAACACTCAGACAAACAGTGCAATTGCTGGCATATGCACTAATGGCATTTGTACCAATTAATACCATTAGTATTGGAAAGTCTTTCAGCTACTTTCCATTTCTTGCTTACATTTGATCAGAAGAACTAGGTCAATTCTACCACCCTTACAACCAATTAATATGTTCGAGTACCACAAAAATAAAATCAACGAAATTAACAGTATTCCCAATAATTTATCCGTCGAAGAAAACCTTTATTTTCGCGATTATTATTTAAAAGATTTCAAGTACATTAGTCCTGATGTGGTTAATTTGAATAAAAATAAGATCATTAATAAGGATGTTGAGAAAACTGTTATTAATGAGGAGTTGGTTGCTAAGTCTATGCCAGAGAAGTGGATCAGCGAAGTTATGAAGGGCTTGAAGCAGTTCTTCTATCAAGGATCTCTTCATGGAGTCAAGTGAGTTTCAGAGTAAAAGAAAACACAATCATTAAATTAGAGTTAGCCATCTTAAATGTCTAATACGGAAACTAACCATCTACGAGTATAGTTGACCTAACGCAATAATTATTTTTTCAATACCATTTTTGATGGTTCTATAGAGTATTGTTTATCCAGAAATATAAGTAGGTATATCCTTAATTTAAAACTATATTGAGAAGGCATGAAGTTGTACTTGTTTAACCTTTATTCTTTTTCTTGAGAAATCATAAAATGACCCTTCCCGCTGAGGGTGCAGCTGGAGAGAGTGTCAGACTCTTACTAACTTAAACACACTATGTTCCTTTTGGAGTCACTAAAGTTCCAATTATGGAAAACTCGTTAATATTCGGACAATAAAGTAAATATTTGCGATCTTTTTCTTATTCTTTGACGCTAGATACATCTTCGAGCCCACCTTCGGCAGCAGGGAGAAAGCTACATGGGTAGTCATAATGTTCATCAGTATTTTCATATGCGCCGTGGTGATCATCCAGCTGTTCTGCAAGTGGACGTCCACACCCTTCGTCAATGTCATAGACTCCGTGCCTACTCCTATATGGGCTGTCCCATTTCCAACGGTCGTGATCTGCCCACATCTTCACGTGAAGATGTCTTATGCTAATGTTACAGAACTTGAGGGGTAAGTGTTGGTTTTTTATTATTCTATATTATTTTCTAAGCCCAATACCTTGGCCGACGAATCAGCATTGCCATTCAACGTGTCAATGCGGCCAGCCGTTTGGGCACGATCAACGCTGACAGCGTTGCGTATTAATTTTTTGTGCATTATTTTATTTTTTCCTTTTTTATTTTCTTTGTATAATTTATTAATATTGTAAATAAATGTAAATAATAAATTCTATTTTGTCTCCACTATAATAGCTGTTTTCTCTAAAAGCTATCCACTTGAAGTGGGATGTCACAAACACGGTACATATCCTCGTTCAGTACCTATAATGATGCGATCTATGTAAGACATTAATATAAATATACAAACTACTTTTGTAATCTCATATTTATAATAGAAGCGATCTAAACAACACGGGAATAGAATTTCTGAAAACCCAAGTAACTCAATTTTAGTCAAATATGAACTATATCGCATCTGTTCCCTTAACAATCTTAATATCTCTTGTCCCTAGTACATTATAATAAAAAGAATACAAGGTTTCAATTACAACGTACTGTTGATACTACCATAAATCAAAAGAAATTGCAAAAAACAGCAAGAATATTTCAGATTGCGTTAGAATTTTCTAGAATAAAAAAAAAACTATTTCTGAATAAGAAGATACAAAAACCGTTTCTTGTTTAGTTTGCAGGAATTCTTTGCTGCGCTGGTATGTCCAAGGATGACCAACGAGATTAAATATAGGGAGATGCGTTTGGATGACACACAGTTACACATGCTCACCGAATTTGTTGTGAGGGTATCGTTCTTTTACATTTATTAACATTATACTCGTATATTAGCAAGCGCAGCGTAGGACGTCCACCACCAAAATGGACAGATGACCTTATCAAGGTCGCCGGAAGACGCTGGATGCAGGTCGCTTCCAAACGGTATATGTGGAGATCTAAAGGGGAGGCCTATGTTCAGCAGTAGACGTCCTATAGCTGAGATGATGATGATGAACATTACATTACATACCTACTGTTCTAGTTTTGGATAGCCATAACACAAAAACGCCAGAAATGGAAAGATTTGGAAGAGACCTACACTCAGCATTGGGTGACCAAAGGTTGAAGAAGTTATAGTTTTATAGTTCTCTGTGTGAGAGGAGGCCAGGAGTAAGACGATAAAAAGGCTGATGATGATGAATGTTAGGAACCAAGCATTAATGATTACGTGTTCTTCAGGGAGCACCAACATGCCCTGAAGTGGTGAAAGCCTGCAACTGGCCGGCACTGCATGACACCAAGTGGGAGATGGACAAGTGCTGTGAGCTGTTCCAGCCTATCTACACCAACTACGGTCTTTGCTTTGCCTTCAACAGCCTACCCCTCAATGCTATGTAAGTGGATACAAGAGGTACAAAGTTTTTGTAGAAGAGTCGGTATGAATTTAAACAGGTTGAACTATATCCATCAACCGCATAAAAAAACCGCTCCATATGTAATCCTTATATTCCTTTGTGGAGTACGCAAACATTTTGAATTCTTCTAGGACCAACGACACCTTTGCTTGGCATAAAACCTTTGACGAGACTGCGAAGCCGGCGGAGTTGCAATGGGGCCTGGACATCGGATACCCTAAAGTGTTCCCTCCAGACTTGACGATGAAGCCGCTCAGGGTCATGGCATCCGGAGAAGCTAATGGCTTGGGAGTTGAGCTGTTTCTGAATAATACTGAACATCAGTATGCTTGTGAAGGGAAAAGCTTGGGTTTTACGGTAAGTTATATACTTTGGAAGTCAAGAGACTAGACATTAAAATAGTTGCAAATGATCACGAGTCACTTCTGCCGTGGAAGCACTTTTTTGCTCAATGTTAGTCAATGCTTCCTCCTTTCCAGATCTTGATCAGCTCTCCAACAGACCACGTCTACACGAGCACAGTCCTCCGCCTCCCAATGGACAGGATGACCACCATCGAGGTTACCCCGCTTACGTACAAGACAGACTCCTCTCTCCGGTCCCTCTCCCCTTACAGAAGGCAGTGCTTCTTCCAGAACGAGAAGAGTCTGCAGTACTATGAGTTCTATACTGATAGTAACTGCAAGCACGATCTGTTGGTGCAAGAGGCGAGGAAGAAGTGTGATTGCGTGCTTTTTAACTGGCCTAGTAAGTAGACCAATGTACAGACGCCAGCACATCAAGCTACCTACCCGAAACTGTCAAATTTTCCCAATTAACTTGGAACTATTGTTTCAGCGATAAATTTAAAAATCTATTTAGGAAATTAGACAGATTGTAGTAGCTTATTGTGCTGGTGTCTGTGCCTTTCCTTTTCATTTCGTTGCTCTTGTCCTAGAATGAAAACAGCTTCTAAAAAAATATATTTTTCGAAATATTCTAGTACAGTACCTAAATAGTGGTTTTGTTTTTTGCCCAAAAGATTTGGTGCTTCTTTCACATCAACAGGTGCTAGATTTTAACAGGAGCGTTTCTTATTGTACTTGATTATTGGGAAGTTAAAAAACGGCAAATATACTTGTCGCCCTTGTCCAATTCGCAAACTGCAATATAATACTGGGTTCAAAGTCCTCATAAAATAGAAAAGCAGTAAACATAATCTCCGAGATATAAAAATATTAATATTTCAGGAAAATTCATCTGGGAGCCTGTCTGTGCTACGCAAGATGACTACAATTGCATTAGCAGCGTAGAAGGTTTGCCTAGAAATTATTAAATACCTTCAGGTCATACTAGTTTATTTAAAAGACATTTGAGACATCTCTGAATGGACGAACTATGTATATGAGAATAGAACTCAAAACTATTTAAGTAATGATTTGGACTGTAATGTAAAATTCTTATTTGTTAACTTGTACATATACTTAATATTAAATGCTAGCTAGCTTTCACCGTCGTTCCATGAGAATAACTCCGAGGATCTGGATAAAATGCCCTATCTATCTTACATCTGAAAGCATAGATATTTGAAATCGATACAGTATTCCGTCAGATTAGCGCGACGCTTTTCATGATATGTATGTATATAGAAAAGATACATTATTTCGTAGGAAATCATCAAATTACCTTTCCCGGTGTGTATACAGCTGGAGGGAGATCCAGACTCTTACTGACTTACCTTGAAACCCACTTTTTTCCACGGTACTCTTGCGAACGGTCCTTTGGCCACGGTAGCTCTTGTGAACAACCAGCCCCGCAGAATAGATGCACACCTTACCTTGTACTAAAACGTTAATGTTAGCAGCTTTGATTATAGTACGGTCTTTCAACCTTATTTCCAGCAAAAGTAGAAGAACAGCTTATCTACGCTTACTATGCAGAGAGCGAAGACGAAGGTGGTACTCAGCAAGAATCCAAGTCCTGTCACCCATCGTGCAATGACGTCATCTACGCCAGTCAGGTCTTTTACTCCGATCTTACTAAGGACATGGAGACTAGCTCTCATAAGTGGAGTCAATTGAGGCTGTAAGTATGCTGATACACTCTCTCCAGTACGCATCATGGAAATCAATAGAGGAGGCTTATATGCATGTTTCACAGCAGATGTCTTATAGCTGAGATGACGATCATGAGCGAAAACGTCATCGATACAAACTCGCTATTATAGATATAGCTTATTTATTAACTTGTGCAGGTTGATTTTATATCAAGCTATATACTTATTTTACTTAAATTATCAATAAAGATATTCAAATAATAGTTTTTCTTTAAAACGTGATAAATGAAAGTGACGAGGCTTTACCAAATTAAGGAATTTATAAAGAATTTTATTTTTGACTTAGGCAACTACCCAAAATAGGGCCAACAAAAATTCCTATTTTAACACACTTGAGAAGAAAAAATCTTCACTATTGTTGTATATTTCAAAATAATTATGCCCTTTCGGCAGCGGAGAAGTGACGCAGATCAACGTTCATTTCTATGACGATATGTTTCTCGGTCAACACCGACATGCGCAGTATGATGACTATTACTTTATTGGTGAGTATATGTTTCAAAATTCCATTCTTAAGCATATCATGAGATTGAAACGCATGCTACAAAGAGTGTGTTAAGTATGTAACGGAATGTATGGTGAGGTAGAGGTAGACCAAGGAAGAGATGGATTGATTGCCTGAAAGACTCATTGTTTTTTTAATACTTTTCGCACAGTGTATAACGGCGGACTTGACCCGTTTATGTAATTTCAAAGAACGAAAATTTGAGAGTTTTCTTTAATCTGAACTGTACAATTTTTTTCTTCAATGAATTAAGTACGTACCATCGACTTGTTTAGACTGGAAGCCGACCCCAACATAGTTGGGAAAAGGCTCGGGATATGATGATGACTTGTGTAGTTGCCAAACTATTTGTCACGTATTGTAAGTTCTTCAAATAAATTCACTAATAGCAATTCTTTTGCAGGTGCAATCGGTGGTCTTCTCAGCTTGTTTCTCGGCTTCAGCATCATTAGTGTTGCTGAACTCATCTACTTCGTGTTGCTCAAACCTGCTTATGTCATTTTAAGGGAATTTAATCAAAATTAACACATCATTTGTTTTTGCCTTTTCTGGTTTATAAGTGCACAAGTAAAATTTGATCATATAGAAAAATCTCAAATACGGTAATTATTTAGATTTGCTAGCTGATTAAGTAAGTGTTCCATAGAAAAGTTCCCTCAATTGCGAATGTTCGACTAGTTTCCAGCTTATCAATTCTTTTTGAGATTTTTCTTGCAAGTGAGGTTTTTTTTTAAATAATAGTATTTTGTTTCAATATTTTTCATATTATATTTTTAATCCTGCCATATTCCTGTAACAGTCTTCAAAACAATAAATGTTTGTCTTCGTTATCTTGTTAGTACCTAATTCTCCTTGCCTCTATAATAACACTGAACTGCGCTCATACCTTAATAGGACAGTGAATAATGGACAACGAAAATGGAGAAATAGAAAAATACACTTGAAAAGCTTTGCCTGCATCAGCAATTAGGGGCAGAGATTAAATTCCAGCATACCCTTGGGGTCTGGGGTACGCGTGCAATTCACTTTAGGCACTATTTCAGTAATTTTAACATTATAAATGCATTATTTATATCAACGTGGGCATCAACTAAAAGCTTTACAAAAGCTTTCAATAAGTCGTGGAACAAATTTTCTTTTTCTGTGTATACGGTTATACTGGAATCTTAGTTTTTGATTATAACACGTTATGGATATACCTAAATATTATCGTAGAGACATCTAGGCAAACATTGGGGGGCCGAGCCCTACCGGGGCTGAGGTTTGTTCGCAAGAGTCGCTGCTGCCGGAGGTCTGTGTGTTAGTACACAAAAACCTCCAGAAGGAACAGATTAGGTTCTAGTCAGTAAGGGTCTGACACGCCCTCCAGCTACACTCACAGCGAGGGGGCCAGGTCACCCCCACGCTCCTCTCGCAATGGGTCATTTGAAGATTTCCCAGAAAAAAAAAGGTAAGGCTACACAAATTATAACATAGTAGGTAAGTATTTTGAGCTCACACGAGAGATAATAAATTCCAACCAAACTATTTACAATCCGAAGAAAAAAAAATAAAAAAGCGTCCTACTGAACGTCACACCAATCTGACATTAACCAATTCATAACATAACCTAAGCAAATATCTAACCACATAAGGGCTTAGCAAAATTTCACCATGTTCGCCGAGCCCTGCTACCTGGGGTCCTTCGGACTGGAAAACCTAAGGGTTCTGAATGACAAACTGAACGCCAAGGTAGTGGAGCAGGTGAACGATACACAGGAACTGGTGATGCTTAACAACTTTGCGCATGAGAGCAATGAGTATCAGTTCAAGAAGTGCTTGCAAGACAGGTTGGTAATTTTGTCCAAATTACTTCAGATCGGCTAGAGATGTGATGATAGAAGACAAGTAATTAAATACTACTGTAGAAGGAATGAGTTTAAGTGTAAACTCTCCCATAGCGAGCCTGCTAGATGAGATTTCTTAAGAAATATGCAGTGCCTGTAATTCATTGTTCTAGGCTATCATCTTCATTGTTTTCTCCTTGTGTTATCAACCGTTTACATAAACGGTTAAATAAATAAAGCCCAAAGTACACCATAGGTGACCAATCTTCCTTCATAAATTTCGGAACATCTTATCTAGGATGTCAGACATCGCATCCTGGCGCTGGGTGCTGGAAGATCTAACAAAGCGGCTGACAGAAGCAGCAGGAGCTCTACAGTACGAACTCAACGCTCTGCGCGTGGTCGTCACCAGGCTGCAGAATGAAATAGAAGTGCATTCGCGAGACGCGACTAGACCTGGAGTCCTGAGTCCGCTATCTGATAATGTTGAAGATGCTATCTTGCAGGTTAAGCTAAGCACTCTTAATTCTATCAGTTTTCTATGACGGTAGGTCAACTGAGTAGGTACAGGTGGTATAAATAAGTTCAGTATACAATATCTTAAGATATTTTTCTGAGTGGAAAGCTACATTTTGGAGTCTTATCAGTTATTGTGAAGCTTCATAGATCTTTCTCTTTTACTTTGTAGGTACCAAATAATAACGTATTTACTGTTTCAAAGTCTTAAACCTTACCTACCTACATTGCTCTATGCCATTTTTAGTACGTTGGTTTAAGTTGCTCGAGTCTTGCAGGAATTTGATTTCCTACGCGATCAAAAGAGGAGATTTGAAAAAATGATAAAGGCTGTAGAGGCACAGGCGGCTGCCATTGAGAAGACAAAGAAGAGGATAACAACAGACATTCTGCATAAGGAACAGGCGATGTCAGTGGATGAAGCTTGTGCGAGGATCACTGCAGCGATGCTAGATAGAGGGGAATGCGTACAACGGCGATGTAAAAAAAAGAAAAGGTAAACGTAGGTACCCGGCCTGCCAAAAAAAATACTTGTAGATATGTATGTTTTTCTATTAACGAAAGCACCTTCTACATAAATTATAAGTTATTGTGCATCATACTTCATAATTCAAACTAGTTTATGCAAAACAAAAGACAGTCCCCATGATGCCTTTCACTTCTTCTATGTGGAAGAATTGGCGCAAAATGCTCTCCAGTAGCACGAATTCAAAAATCGGTTAGGTGTGTAGTTCTTGTTCTGTTGTGCAGGCCATCACCACTCTGTCGCTGGGAAAACCGATGCGTGTCTTTGAAGACGGCTGGTCTACGTGCTCTTAGTAATGCAATTGTTACCAGACAACAGGTAATTCTGTTTCCGTATCTTAAAGAAATCTCAGAGATTTTAGAAGGTATCATTATGATTCGCGGTTATGATATACATATTATGACCATATAACTCACGGCCTCGCGGGATCTTGGATTCGATTCCCGGGTCGGGCCGAAATCGCTTTGTGGGTTTTGAGAAACTTTCATAAAGCAGCCTGGAGTCTGGAAGTTGGTGATTGATTCACCCGTGCATCGAAGAGCACGTAAATGGCGGTCCTACACCTAATCTCACTCGGATTGCCGTCCCATCGGACTATGTGAGAAAAGGAATAGAGAGTGCGCCTGTGTCTGCGCGAATGCTTGTGCACTATATGTCCTACATAAAGAGAACGGCCGCCGCCGTAGCCGACAATCTGCCTGGATGCCATCATATAACTTAAAGTTATGATCGATCAACCCATGCGGCTGTCACTTAGCAACGTCCTCTAAAATGTCCAAAAATGTATAATTGGATAATTTATTCGGCCTATTCTTGACCAGGTTCGTGGAGCGAGGGTTCATCTCTCCATAACCGCACAAGCATACGCTGCCAGAGTGGACGCCGCGCTCAGGAGACGTTTAAACACAAACAAAGTCAAATTGCAAGATATCTATTGGCAGAAAGAAGAGGTAAAGCGGGTTCAGTTTTTCGGGTTTATAGGGCCTTATAGACTTAGCTGTCAATATGTCTTGAGGCTGTATCTCACGAACCGTGATAGCTACAGAGCTGAAATTCTTTTCACCACTCCTTACATAAAACGATACGTTACGACTAAACGTGTACGTACAGGGAATATTCTAGAATGTATGACCAATGCCAGATCGAAAACTCCCTTCATGACCTTCACGGGTGTTTTATAGAAACAAATGAGGATCCTCATTTTTACTACGAGGCGCGTCAATCAAACCAATCGTTTATCAATTCTATCTTGTTGAATTGTTAATGAGCTCAAATTGCATTCATCACATTCAACTTTAAAAAACTGTTGTATTCCCCAGGCAATGCGAGACTACAAAGCTTTAGTAGAAGAACTGACAGCAACAGAGCAAAACCTTTTGGAAACGATGGAACAAGAGCGCATAGTCGAAACAAGACTAGCCGATCGCACCAAACGGCCCCCTGGCGAACACACCAGGGACGAGGTCGACAGGAAACTGAGGGACGAGTTGAGAAGATTGAGGAACTTCAGCAAACAGTTGAGGAATAATCATGATAGGATCACGTAAGTACGTAGTCTTAGCAGTTAATTACGATCGAACATCAGATAATGGCTTATCTATAATTTTAGTTATTTTTTCGGTTAGGTACAGAAGCGAGCACATCTACCTACCTCAATCTGTCAGATTTCTTTTATAGATTTTCAACGTTATCACAATACTGGAAGGTTAACATTCGATTGGTATTACATGGATTTCATTTATAAGTATTTGAAGTTAAACAAAACTTGAAAGTTCCTAAGTATCTTAGATACGGTTTATAACAATCTTTTATCATCAAAATAACATAGAAGACTTAGGCACAAACAATTTCTGTTCAGTAATCTGCAACACCACTTGACGGATTGTATGACACGCGTCGATTGCTGTGCGGAAGACATCTTGCGTGTCGTCCGTTTAGATGACGATAGAATCGTTCAAAGACTTGGAGAAGGCCCCACTGAAGTGCCGCAACCCCCTACAATGCCTCCCAACTTCCCCTCGTACCAGGAACCAGACCCATGCGAAACTGGAGAATGCGTGGAACCGGACCCGTGCCAAAATTGTCAATGCATGGAACCTTTTGACTTATGCCAAGAGCCGGATACGTATCAGGATCCAGCACCAAGAGGTCCCCGCGAAGGATCTTTACAGTCCATTCAAGAAGAAGACGAAGACGACGCTGATGATTACCCTTTTGACGATTAATTTACTAAAGAGAAAATTTTAATAGGTTTGTGATGTCTTTTTTAACTTATATTAACTAGTATTAGCCACAGTTCGAAGAAATGAGAACACTAGCACACACGTTAATTAATTCCATTGCTTTCTACAAAAGCGATGTGCTCCAATTGAACACCAATTTCATTTTATCCGTGGTTTTAACAATTGCGCGTGTACGAATCATCACATCAATTACCTACTTGGTAACCAACTGTACGTGCTACCAATTGTATGTTAAAAAAAAATCAGCATTTTGTTTGATTGGTATGAGTTATTTATTGTGCCTTTGTATTACTTATTTTATAAGGATGTCTTGTATCTTGATAAAAACTACAGTTGTTGTTTTTTGATCATATTTATTTTGGAAAAAAAATCTAATAACTAATTAAACAATATCACAAACGGCCAAAAATTTTATTGTTCTAACGTGAAAGAAAATTAACCAAAACATTATTTGACACAGCTTTATGACGTTGATAAAGATTCAGGACTCCATGTTTTTGTATTAAACAAAATAAAATACTTAGGAGATATTTCTTACAGTCATAATAAATAAAAATATTTTAGATTATTTAATTATTTTAATATAACAATAGATTGAATAAATATTTAGTTCTGTTTTTATAGCACAGATCTTTAATTCCGTATTTGTAATTGGATTATTATTTATGAATAAATATTACAGAGATATTATTAGTTTTATTTTCTATACTGTTTTTTATACAGGAAAGTGGTTTTATTTATTGCAAACGTGAAATTAATTGCAATCATTAGGCATAAGTGAACACAAGTTGGTGCATTGAGAATGTGTCAGTAATGTATGTAACTTGATATACAATGAAATATCAGAATTCAAAATAAAGGGAATAAAACAAAATCAAAGAATTTGCTTCTGACACATTAAATACTTCTAAACCTATCAATTTATGGTTAATTATTTTTAAACAATGTTGTAGACTTTTCTCTTTTTCATACCCTTATGTAAAAATGCCAAAAAATAATATATTGAGTAGGAGACTAGAAGGGGTTGAAAATGAGAAAAATCCCTCATTCTTTATTCTCTTATTAGTAAGCAAGTTTTTGCCAACAACATTAATAACATTTACAGTAAAGTTAATATTGAAGGCATATTTTTGGAGTATCATCAAAATAGAGAGAGGCTTTACATATATTTTTTTTCTTTATTATAAAACTTTTAGAATGGATTTGTGAGATTAAATATCCCTTGCCTTTGAATGAAAACGTAGCATGAAATTTTCGTGTTATTAATAGTGTATTTCCAGTTTGAGTGGTTTAAGAAGGGAGTGAAACTCTGAATAAATAGGTGAATTTAATAATATTAACATGGAGATAATCACATAAAATATGATTACATTATTTTTTTTAATATTGATCAATAAATAACTGTTTAGAGTAGGTAGTCACTTTGTTGAAGTCAATTTACAGCTGAGTAGTAGTAGCCATGAATACTGGCTTTAAAGTGCATGCTTGTTGTAGCCCGAGAGCTTTTAAAATCCTTGAAGAACATGTGAATTTGTATGTAACATATTTGAATCTGATATGCAAAAAGTAGCAACGTTCCTTTGTTTTAAATATAAAAAGCTTATCAATCAATGAAATTAACTAGTGAAATAGGTTCAAATATTATGTATTGATATATTTCAGTGAATTGTAACAAATCTTAATTATAACAAAACAATGCTCAGTTTCAAATCAGCTAAATAATAAAAATGAAAAAATTAACAGGAAATGGACAGAACTGAAAATACTATATAATACTCATTGAACCCAACTAGCCACGACGGTAACAAGGGGGGGCGATGTCCTATAATCCAAACTGGTTCAAATGTGCATCACTGTGCACGTGGCTCTCAATGTTCACTGCATTGCACACTACCTCCATATGGCATTTGTTGCAGTATGCAAAATTCTCATGCTCATTGGCCAAGTAAGACTCAATTGAGACATCCTGGTTCTCAATGAGATCTTCTATCTCTGAAAACCACTCCATATGTTGCTCGTCATCATCTATGTGACTCAGAATGCTCTGAACTGTATTATCAATGTATGCGTCACAGACTTTGCACCACACCTCATCATCATTTTCTACTGGTAATATGCCATTGAGTGGTTTTAGACGCTCGGTAATGTTAGCCCGGTGGTTGATGTGGTTGACATGCTCCTCAATGCTCTGCAGGGAGCAGTTCACGCTGCTATTGCAGACCTCGCAGAATACCTCGTCTTTCTCGCAAGACAAGTAGGCGTCTAATGTGATAAACTCACCGTCCACGAGGTCGTCCATCGCTGCCATCCAGTTCGCGTGATCTTCGCCCTCGATATGCTTCGTAACGGATTCATCTTCCGGCAGGTTTTGCTTGCAAGGCTTGCAGTGGAGGATGTCGTCGAGTAAACATATGCCGTTCTCGTTCATCAGCTCGATATTCTCCTTGTGTTTAGCACCGTTTGTGTGCTGCTCAATACATTTACTCGCCTTTGGAATATACACACCGCAAAATACGCAACGTACCCGCGTCTTCGAGCTAGCGACGATCCCATACAACATACCTGTTTTCATTTTAACTTGTTACAATTGTTCGGTATGTTGTTGAATATATTATTAGCGAAACGTATTAGCAGCGGATTACGGTTTTAAAATGAGTAACTTGAAATTTCGCGAAATTTTTTGGGATGGAGTTGACAGTTTGACAGGTGTTATTTTTAAGTTTTTTCCTTTTTGAGTTTGACAGGAAATCGATAATGAATGAACAAAACAAGATATTGTGATAGGGCAACATTAACCACTAGCACTTATTTTCATACGCTCATGCACTTTGTCACGGAAAAAGAAACTAAAACGAGGCAAATTCAATACCTCAAAAAAACTTATAGGTACACTGATTTTATGATTGAAATAAGACAACTGAATGAACTACTTAATCTTATTTTTTTACATTACCAGAAACTTGCAACATTTCTAGCTGTACTTTTGGGAACCCCCTTAAAACTGATAGTAAGAGACAAAATTGATAATTATTTATTAAGATATAGTTTGAGCTTTAATTTTGTTTCAAATATTAATCCGGAGCTATTACTTAGCTAGCCTTTGTAGGTACTTACTTTTGGACTATGGATTTTAATGTAGGTCACTCATTTACATCAAAGGTAGTTGGAGTACATGATACTGTCGTTTGTTTTTATTCAGTATTTAACAAGGTCCAAGAACATTTTCAAAGTCAATTATAATAATTGTCTAGTGATAGATCTTACAATTATCTGTACTAAATTACAAAGAAGTAATGATTTTGTTTACCCTAATGGTTCTGAAAGTATTAATAAAGTAGTAATTTGAAATATTCTTTCACTGTTGTAAAGCTACAGTATCCCCAAGTGAAATACTAAATAGGCTATATTTTATAAGGGTATGGGAAACAACTAGTACTCAATAAAGTTATATTTACTTAATTCAGAAAAAGATAATGTAACTAAAGGGCAAGGGTAGTAAAAATTAAAAACAGTTTAATTAATAAAAAGGATTTTCATTTAATTTCATGGTCATACCTACTAAATATATAGATTGTATAAAAACAATTATAAAATTAAATAAATGCATTTTAAAATAAATTTAAATACAGTAAATAAAATGTCTTAAACAGTTAAACCATTATTTTAAATAATAGTAGTTTATTTACACACTTTTACACAATTGTTTTAGCCTACCATTAGTTAAAAACCTACTTAGATGGAGTGTAAGTAATACTAAAATAAATGTATTTACTTTATATGCATTAATTTTCTATTGTTTAGCTGCACTTTTGGTGTGCTGTTTGCCCTTGATGTGTCTTCCCAAATTATCAATGTTACACGGAACTTCAATCTTACACTGTTTGCATAAAGCCTTATCCTCTTTAGGGTCATACAAGAATTTCTCTATGCTTATGTTTTGGTTCCTTATCAACAGGTGAATTTTATTGAGATTTTTTATATGCACTGGATCTTCATCCACATGCTCAAATATAACTTCTATATAGTTTTCAAAGTAAACTTGACAGATTTTGCACCACAGATCTTCAGAGCTGTCCTCAACGGAGAATATTGCGTTTGTTGGCTGAACTGCTATAGCTCTTGCTCTCCTATGTCTTGGAGATTCAATGTGGGATTTAACTGACTCATAGTTAAAGTCCAGGCAGCGGTCGCATGCTAAACAGTTGACTAAAGAACCAATGTTAGTAATGGTCTCCGGCAACACTAGTAACCCTCCATCCTTTTCAATCAGTTGCTTCACTGAGTTCAGAACATCTTTGTGTTGAAAGCTATCTATGTGGTGTATGAAGTTGGAGGCATCAGCACCTTCATTGCACAAACCACATTTGATTTTGGCGCCATTTACCGAAATGTTGTTTCGTACCATGAGTCTTTTCATGAACATTTTAGCGTGCTCCTTGTCATTTAGATGCTCTTCGATGTAAATATCTTTATCGCGAATAAATACTTTGCACAATCCACATTTAGCTTTACCACTTTGGTCGACGAAGATATCTGTGTAGTATGCCATTATAATTTAGTACCTAAATAAAGATATTGGTTTGGTAACCGCACTCACAAAAAACTTATTATGAAGTAGAATTCTTCAAGGCAATTAAATAAGGCTATCGCAATTTATTTTCCCTGTTATCCCGTAGACCTATGCGGGCCTTTACACAACCCAATAAATTTTATTTAACTATTTTATAATTTATCAGAAAGAAATGAAGAAATTCCTATGAATGAATGAAAAACTTTATCGAAAGAAGTTTTTATAGTACAGTGTGGACAGTCTTTTAAAGAGAAGTACCTGCTATCGGATTTTTGCGTAAGAGATTTTAGTAGTAACTTTATTTAGGCAAATTACTAAATGCTAAAGTATTTTTTAAATACCTACTTACTTTTGAGATATAATCTCAAAATAATATACATATTACATTTAAATAATTATGTAGGAATAAAAACAATTTTATCTCCGTACTCAAGCTTCGTTATCAATCTTTGTTTGATTTAACAACGTACGCACATAATTTAATTAAAACAATGATAGCTTTAATTTTTACACATCATAATACGCAATTTTTAGTTTAGTTTATTAAAAAGATATTTGTTACTTTATTCGAGGAGCTTTATTCTCTGTATAATTGACGTTTAGAAAGTAAGGAAGCTTGTTTATGTTTACGTACGTCAGTCAGTTTCGAAGAGACAGCAGGAGGATTTTATTTATTTCGGCACATTTCATCTGAATTACCTAATTAAAGAGTTTTTAAAGAAAAATAAAGATGTCACAAGATTCGGACACAGAAGCAGATATTGTAGAGAATGTGGCCGAATTAATGGATGGCTTATTAGTAAGTATGAAAACACATTGATTTTACCATTTCATAGCCTCTTATTAATTATTTTTTCAATTTTGTAGCTGTTCTTTAAGATTTGATAACAGTTTTTTTAGTAATCTGCAGTAAAAATTGAACATAAATGTTTTATAATGGTTTCCATAACGCAAACGAACAATTTGTTTTCACAGAAGGAACTCCAAGATTTGTACTCATTTAGGGATTTGTATTTCGAGAACCATCCTATCGAGATGGCCACGGAGAAGAATAAGCGTGTAGAAGAAAAGAAAGATGTACTGATCGAAAAATTTGAATCTATTGATGGTAAGAAACTAAATTTATACCCGACTACCTAAAAATAAGGTTCGTATTTAGGAAGATCATCATCTACAGAGCCTTTTCCAACTATGTTGGGGTCGGCTTCCAGCCTAACCGGATTTTAGCTGAGTACCAGTGTTTTACAAGGAGCGACTGCCTATCTGACCTCAACCCAGTTACCCAATCGATTAGGAAGTTCGTTGTAATAAATTACGAATAAATTAAATTAAATATTGCTTTCTTATCAAAAATCCATTTTTCAGTGGAAACTCAGATCCCGTTTTCTCACCGAGCCCAGTTCTTATACATGAAAGGCAGATGTTACAACATCAGCCCGACCTATGATGCTAGAGCCACTCAGTGTCTCAGTAAGGCTGTCAAACTAAATCCGCACCTCATAGACGCATGGAACGAACTTGGAGAGTGCTATTGGAAGAATATGAATGTTAAAGAGGCTAAAGCTAGCTTTGAGGGTGCATTGAAACATGTATGTATATTATATTTATAATTTATAATATATAATAAGTTATATCGGGACACCTTTTTCACACATGGTCAGTTAGCCCCATGGTGAGCTATTGATTAGCTTGTGTTATGGGGGCCAACACAGCTGATAAATGACATAATTTTACATTACACATATATATCTATAAATACAAATTGTATGTATATTATATTTCATAAATTAATATTTATTATGATTTGGGAGTTAGATCTGAAATTCAGGCTTCGGCCGTTTTGAAAACCCGGTGTTGGAAACCAGTGGCCAAAACTGCAGGTGTTTGCTAAGAATGTTGTGGACCTCTTTGCTACCTATTTATTATTTATTTTTTTGGCATTGTCAGCTTGATCTAAATAACTATTGCTTACATAATTTTTCTTTCTATAACTTTGTAAAAATTTATTTATAGCTAGCTCCACCCCCCATCTTAATAAAAGGTAACCTATGTCCTCTCCCTCTGACTCGTATATGTGTCTACCAAATTTTATTTAAACTACTCCAGCTGTGTAGTGGGATGGACGTGGTTTGAATGAAAATATAATTTTGCTCAACCTACAAATTATTCTAGGAACGCAACCGCTTATCCTTACGCTGCCTCTCAATTATCCTCCGACAAGAAAGTGGAAACAAGAAGCGTTCCGATGCCCATCCCGCAATCTTGAAAAGTGTGGAACTAGCCAAAGAAGCGGTAGCACAGGATATCAAGGATGGAGTATCATGGTCTGTGCTGGGCAATGCTTATCTTTGCCAGTTTTTCATGGTGGCCCAAGACCCGTCTACATTGAAGCTCTGTATGAGTGCTTATAAACAAGCATCGTTGGATCCCATTGCTAGAGGACAACCAGATTTGTACTACAATAAGGGTATTGTAAGTAATTTTTTTTTTTTTATATGACATGGTATTAAGGTATTAGTATTGTCTTTGATCTACTTACCTTCATTCTAAGCAGGAATATGTAATAAGTTAGACAGAACCCTATTTTTTATTTTGTTTTTCCTTTGGGTTGTAACTACTAGGTATTATAAAACATTTTCCGCGCCAGCTGAAGAATCCAGTCACAGACGCTGTTGGAATAATATGATACTTACTAATTGAAATGCGATTTACACAGTTGCAGTAAAATAATTAAAGTACATTTATAATATATATATCATCATCTCCCGAGCCTTTTCCCAACCATGTTAGGGTCTGCTTCCAGTCTAACCGGATTCGGCTGAGTACCAGTGTTTGGCAAAGAGCGACTGCCTATCTGTCCTCCTCAACCCAGTTACCCGGGCAACCCAATACCCCTTGGTTGGACTGGCGTCAGACTTACTGGCTTCCTGACTACCCGTGACGACTGCCAAGGATGTTCAATGACAGCCGGGACCTACAGTTTAACGAGTTCACAGTCATTGGTGTCCAAGATATATTAAGTTAACTATATTTATATATACATAGTTGCAGTAAAATATTAAAATCGTTTTCCAGGCATTAAAATACTCAGAAGTATACAAGGAAGCGTTTCAAAACTTCGAGTACGCGAGCCGGTTGGACCCGCCGTGGCAGCCGCCGCAGCAGGAGCGCGCCAGGCTCCTCACCTTTGTACACGCTGCGCATGCGCTCGTCAAGTCTAGGGGCAAGTTGAAGTCTAAGAAGTTGGCGGGTATGGTGCAGGTATGTGATTTGGAGATAGATTTTCTTAAATAATTCAATAGAATGGAGACTGTATTATCTTGTCCTTACCATTGTAAGTCATTTTATAGACGTACCGCATATATTATGTATTGCTGAAAATTTGGAAAACCAGTTGTCAACTAAAAATAGCATCTAAATCGGCTTATCCATTTAAGAGCTACGGAAACACAGAACGATTTATATGACACACGTAGGGGTCAAACTTTTAACACCCCTTTGCGCTAGGGGTCGACATTTATAAACAGTTATGCAGAATTAAACGAGAAAGGAACTTACATATTATGTATATCTCTTAATATAAAAAAAAAACTTATTTAAAAAGACTTTTCTAGTATGTACAAAAAATTCCAGGCTCTAGACAGAAAAATGCTAGGCGCATACGGTGAAGGTGTCCACGCTTTCGCTGGTCGCCGCGAGGTGGCGTTAGAGTTAACACGTCTGGATGCCTTGCAAGAAGGTCCTAACGAAGCCAAGGTCATTTTGGGGAAGGTCGTCGGGTCAATACACAATGATAACGCGGTTCCTTTGTAAGTGGAGTTATTTTTTGTTCTTAGAATTTATGATAAGATTGTATAGTTTCCTATCATAACCAAACAGGTGATGCAGGTACATTAGTGTAGTTTAGGTAGCGCTCGATTTGGTAGTTTTGTTAGGACGTTTCAGTTTTATGAATTCGATTTAAGACTTATGAAAAGCAAAAAATTGTCGGCTATGGTGGCCGTTCTCTTTTATAAAGATCAGCAAGCTGCGCAGGACATATTACAGTGCACAAGCATTCGCGCAGATACAGGTGCACTCTCCATTCCCTCACTCTCATAGTGTGATGGGACCGGAGACAGATCAAGCGCAGGACCGACATTTACGTGCTCTCCGACGCAAGGGTAAATAAATCACCAACTTCCAGACTCCAGGCTGCTTTATGAAAGTTTCTCAAAACTCACAAAGCGATTTCGGGAATCGAACCCGAGACCCCATGCACAGCAGTCACGCCTTGCGACTACTAGACCAACAAGGCAGTCGAAATACTAATTATCCGTAATAGTTTGCCTGCTTTAGCTATTTGCATTACCTATCTATTATTTTTTCATATTATCTCACATTTTTGTCATTCAAAATATTCCAAAAATATTTTTTGTATGAATATTCATCTTAAATAGTGAAGGATGTATTAAATGCTAGTTCTCTTTTCAAGTATTTCCTTTTGTATCATATCATCATCTTGCATATGAAACAAGATTGCTAGTTTGTAGGTATGCTAGTTCTAGAACAGAAAGTTTTAAAGTCGAAAATAGTGTCAGGTATTTAAAACTATTAAATTAAATAATATATTGAGTTCACAAAAGGAGTATTTAACCTTCATGTGTTCAATAAATAAATCTAGAAGTTCTTTCTTTATCCTTGGCCCTAGTTACCGTGCTTCAGAGATTTCTATCGACTTAAATATACTTAAAGTCGAATTCGCTCTTTCTTACTTTCTGTTATAAAAAGCACGTAATTTTTCTTGTTGGAATGCTTGCCACATCAATATGGACATTTAGTCTAACCGCTTGGAGCACGGCTCGCCCGGTCACTGAGAACTACAGCGCAAGCGATGGCACAATGCGACTTATAGTGTGGTAGGTTCCAAATATTTAGCGCCAGTTTCAAAGGTTACGAATAGCCACTATCTACCAGATAAATTCAAAAATGAAACAGAATTTGTATGAAATTATCTGCCAGATAAACTATCTGGAACTTATCAGCAACCTGTGAAACTGGCTGTTAGTTTAAACAAAAACTATGTAAAGATTATAACGTTTAGGTGCCTGCACTTCAAGTAAGAATACGAGGGATCGAAACTATGTCTACTTAAGCTATAAAAACTGGATTGAAATTGATAATCCACCTTAAGCAAGCGTGGTGATATGTTTAAGTGGCTGTATGGGAAGATACCTTTGCCTAGGTTAGCGAACCAACCGATGATAGAAAATTGATTCAAGATAAAAGGATTGAAAATCGCGTTATTCCCTTAGTATTTAAAGCAAAGTAATCTTTATTGCTTTGATTGAGTAAATACAGGTGTATTTAGAATGTATGTCTATTTAGAAGGATAAATGATTGAGACGGAAAACCTCTACTCATCCTCCCCCCCCTTTTCATACAATTTACCATTTTATTCATTCACTAGCTGTTGCCCGCGACGTCGTCCGCGTCGGCCTTAGGTGATTGTACCTTCACCCCCCCCCGTACGCGATAGCGTGATAATATGTAGCCTATATGTTGATCCGACTACTAGCAAATTATTCTTTAAAAAAAATATTCAATGTACAGTTTTGACTTTTCTACGATTTTATTATATGTATAGATTCATCGTATTTTATTCCTATACATGTATTATTACATGAAAATGATGATATTCCAGCACATTCGCGCTAGTGGACGCCAGTATGGAGTGCGTGCTGGTCACGGTGTACAACTGGGCGGACGGTCGTGGCGCCATCATAGGGGACAGTGTTGCCATACCAGAACCGTTGATGAGGACGCATAGGCATGAGTCGGAGGCTATGGTAAGTTTTTTTGTCTCTTATATTATAACTAGCGACCCGCCCCGGCTTCGCACGGGTGCGAAGAAGAGAGAGAATGGATGTTATTATACATACAAACCTTCCTCTTGAATCATTATATCTATTAAAAAAAACCGCATCAAAATCCGTTGCGTAGTTTCAAAGATTTAAGCATACAAAGGGACATAGGGACAGAGAAAGCGACTTTGTTTTATACTATGTAGTGATGCAGGTATGTTTGGGCTGTAAATTTCTTGACGAACCCTATGGCTCAATGGTTACAACACCGGACTGCCATGCTAAGGGTCCATGCCCCAGCAACACACGTCTGTCTGTTAATTTGAACCTATTTGCAAAATAATAACATTTATCATTTAAACTTCACATAAAAAACGCAAATCAAAAAACAATCTTAATTTCCAGAAATATGACTTCAAATCGATTCGCGTGAACAACCCACTACTTTTACTAGTCAACGGCAAACGGGTTGCCCGCAACCAGTTCGCTTGCACTCGGGTTACCAGCACCTATGAAATACATTGAGATCATAAGGAGAAATAAAGATGGAGGGAAGAGATAAGAGGTAGAATAAGGAGCATGAAGAAGTAGTTTGGATCAAAAATAACTGATGCGATTGGGACCCAGTGCCAAATGATTACCTTAATAAGGGTAAGTTTGAAATTTAATTACGGATTATGAAATACGAGTTTGTCAAAGGCAACTTTGAAATAAGATTGTGATAATACGCGGTGTTAAAAATAAGGCTGATATAAAAAGAGGTTACATGTTATAAGGCTAAAATACTAGCAGGTATATTATCGTCTCTCTCTAATTTTTGTAATATGAAAGAGACATGGATATTCTTATGACCAAATGTATGTTATGTAACTTATTTTTATTTCAGCTAAGACAGACTTTGAAATGACACTACTTTAAAAATAATGTAATATAAATCTTCATCGAGCTTCAAAAGAAGGGAATTTTATACATAAATATTAATATGACTGATAATTAGATTGTATATTATTATTTGCAAAATAAAATGTATTAGCTTGTTATATTAATGTTTGGAAAAAAAAAACTGGTTTACGAAGTATTCAGTCGATGTAATCGAATATAGGGATTATTATAAAAAATCACGTATAATTCTAGAATTTTTACCGTAATATGTAATCATAAAAATATAATATAGCGGATATTTTCGATTTTTTACTCACACCTACAACATTACTGTGCATTAGAAGCATGGAGAACAAAATGACTAGCGGAGATGCCACAAGCAACCAGGCCTTGTCGTATCAACCAGGGCATGGGCAGGGCTTACACGTCACAGCGGGCGTGGCCAAAAATCTCAGTCTCAAGTGAGCTGTCGTCCAGTTCGGATGTCTTGTATTTTGATTGTTTTTGGTGAAATAATAGTTTTAACTGTGAAATACAACGTTTTTGGGCGCTAAAATTATTCAGAATAAAAAATGAGGCATGTTGACAGCATAAAATTTCACTTATAAGTAATAATAACATGTATTTTTAATTTTTTTATCTATTTTCATTGCTGATAGCTAGAGACATCTGCCGTCGAATAGCTGATTTTTTATAATTTCTGCCTGATTTGATATTTACTTATTTTATTATTGCGACAAATGTTAGTCTAATATGCTTGGTATGTTAGCTACGCCACTTATGGTAACTACAAATTATTTCATAAATAAATTTGTAAATTTTAGATATGAAACAAGGATTTTTTGAATGCAAAAACCCCGCCATCTGTTGGGGAATAGTGGACCTCATTTTTAAACAAAATAGTATTTTGTATTTTGACAAACAGGTATTTTGACGTATTAGGGTGAAAGTGCCAGTCACAAGCCATGTAACTTATTCAAAATAATTATTACAATTAATTCCATTTTTTATTTTTCTTATCGTTTTAGATTTCCTGTTAATATAAATATAGGAAATACATGGAGATGTATTATTAATCAACCTTACTGGAAACCTACAAAATGTTACAACTATGTACGCTGAAACTTAGGTTGCAACGTACTGCCTACAATTTATCCTACTATTATTCCTTAGTTTGTAATTGTCTATCGAAGTGATACCGTCAAATTGTGAAACGGGAAGGGCCTCGCGCGCTGATTAGTTAAACGATATATGTATGCTCCGCGCCCTCAAACTATATATACATATTTTAGGAAGCCACTTCTATATTTTTAACAACATGAACTTTACAAAATATTAGACAAATACGCATCTGATTAACCGATCACTGCTTATGACCTAAGTACCCTCAGGACTATTTAAAAATCTGACACTAAAAAACTTCCAAAATCAAACATGAAACAGTAATCACATTTTTACTCTTATGACCTCTATTTCTTACCGACACTTTAAAACTTTCAATATCAAACATTGAAATCAGTACACGTAATCAGTACCTATTCAGTTTTTTTACTCGCAGTATGCTGAAAATTGGTGCAGCCACCCTACTAATTTTGAATTTTGGCGAATGTTCTAGAATAAATTTTCGTGCTGGTCACGCCAAAGTGTTGAGTAGACGAACTAAAATTAAGAAGAGTTCGTAAGACAACCCATGAATGAACCCAAGGTGTAATTTTAGACCCAGGTGTAGAAAAATCCACAATGTTTATTGAATGTGGATATTCACTTTACATTTTAAAATACTCCCAATGGAATAAAAATCTGCTGTTGAGCCTGGATATTAATGAGGGTTGTAAGTCTTATCTAACTATATTTCGTATTTTGGTTTTGCTAGAAATAGAGCGTCATCTATTGTAATGTCATAAAACTGCAGAGTTTGTATTCGTGTTTAAACGATGCATTTTGCTAATCTTGGGGAACTACTGGTTTGATTGTAAAAAATCTGTGTTAGATAGCTTATGTAGTAGGGGGAGGCGAAGAAGTTATGTAGATACTGTCTAGAAAATATTATTTCAGCTTCAATGGAAGCCAGAAATAAGAAAAATAATTTTTGGAATGACGTTTCTCATCTTACACATTTTGCTGGGCTTATTTTAAGTTATCCCACAAGACATTTCTCTATCAAGACGATGTCATTTTTAGTATTGGGACATTTGTACCCTACAGTGTAAGTAATGTTGCAAAAAGTTTTGATGTTAGTTTAGTGTTCAATTTTTAGTTATTCTATTCGACACTAGGTGGATTTACAAAAAATGGGTGGTTTCCAAAGTAGGCAGAGCATAGGCGGAGTCATCGGCCGTTCCTCGTCCCCCGCACACCCGCATTTAGGCGACGCTACTTTCTTAGGAGATTTTACGTTGTGGCATCTCCGCTAGTCATTTTGTTCTCCATGATTAGAAGACATATAATACAGTTTTTTTAATATAATTAAAATTCTAAAAATTAATAAATTTAATGTGGTTAGACCTACGCAAGCATAATTATTATAGTAGAAATACTTACAATATTAAATATGAAATTTTGTATGGAATGTGAAATCTCATAATTGGTCAAATGTCGGAATGAGCTTCTAAGATCTCTTAATACATATGTAGTATTTTTTATTTATAAGTATGCAACTATTTATAGAACGTCTAGTTAATTCGTTCACTGGTCATTTTTAAGATTACTCCAAGCTAACTAGGATTTAAATCAAGCTTATACCATGTGAGAATTTGTTGTACACTAGGTATTAATAAATGTGAACTTTAATAAAACTAATTCGGTAATTATATTGTTTTATTGTAATGAAATACTGGTATTTACAGTGTATACAGTGTTCAGGCAGATTTTTATGTTATTCTATGGTCGTACACTGACCTCACGTTATTTAAGGGCGCGTATTCCAAAAGCTGGCAACGTCGCAAATAGCTGTCAAATATTTACATGTTTTAATTAATTTCTCAATTTCATTTTATAAAAACATAAAATAATGCTCTATAGTGCACTAAAAGTTAAGAAGAAGATGACATTATTAAAGAAAATGCAATTATTAATATTGTAACACCGAATATATAGTTGTATGTGTAAAAAACGTATTTGGAAACTTTCCAAGTGCCTTTTTAAACGTTAAACGTTTAAAACATCAAATTTAGTGTTTTTATTTGACACGAAGAAAATACTTCGTTTAGTATTTAAGTCACAAAAAAGGTGGCTGTTACATTGACATTAAAATAAAAACAATGGCGCGCAAAGTGAGTGTAATATTAAATTGACTAAAAAACATCTGTAATGACTCAAAAAATTCTAAAAATTAAACTAAGCATTCACTTCCCACAGTTGCAAATCATTTTCTACTACTTCTGCATAACTATCTGCTTTGCGTCTATCTTTGAATAATGGCCTTAAAGTCTTCAACCTTAAGCCTATCAACGCCCCTTGGTCCATTAGGTCGTTTAATTTGTTGACTAAAATTGAATTGTAGTTCAGTCGTAAAAGACTTGGCCTTGAGTATAAGTACTGAACGTCCCGTAGATTCAATCTGGCCCAAGTTTCTATTGTCTTGTTGCCGCTGGCTACCTATGTAACAAAAAACACAATATTCGGTAATTGTTATATTGTGAAAAAGGTGTGGCCTAAAGTGGTTCCCTGGGGAACTCCATTTCTATGACTGGAAAATTTCGAACTCCGTTTATGAAATATGTAGTTAATTTCAGAATATCAGTGAACGGAACTAGTAGTAATATCTTCATGGCTATTTTCTCTTCTGAATCATAGATTTTCCTATCTCTCTGAGTGGCAAAGTCAGTCAAATGCTTTGCCAAATTCAGGGTAATTTCTAGTCGTGCTCATGGAATATTTAACGTTGAAAACTCACTATTATAACAACTGACTAATAGGGAGTTGACGTCATACGAATATTTAAAATAATAATAGCCACTACAGGTAATAACAAATTTTGGTACTGTCAGAATGTTTGTTCATTGTGCATGATTTTATTTGTTTTGTATAGAATATTGTTCAAAAAGCTATGTAACATGTTAGCTTACCCTTATATCTCCAACTTGCTTGAGAAAATACGAAGAGAAATAGAAACGCAGATTAGCACTATTCGCCCGACCCGCATTCCTCATTGCGATGTATGAACGCAACATATCGAAGCCACGCCTTTTGTACTTGAAAACCTAAAAAAAACGTTAATTAAATATGAAAAACTTTCGTATTTTATGGTCATAATCTCGATCAAAATATTAGATTTGTTGCATTTTAAATCACCTGGTAAATAACGTTCCCAGTCACATAAGAATCTATATAATGCGTTCCGTAGCTCTTCATGAACCGCCTTACTTCTGCCGTGTCTGTCATATTGAGACCTTCTATGGCTCTCATAACGTAATCCTTAGCTTCCACTCCATCTAAATTACCCAGTTCGACAGTTTTATGTATTTTAGTTAGTTTTATAAGCACGAAACAGCAGTCTGGTTTGGGATCATATTCTATGCCAAACGTTCTCATTATTTCATCGTGAATCCAGTCTCCCATGAACGCTTTCCATGGTTTGTTTGTTCTGTAAATTTTGAATATTTATTTAATTTTGCAGTTGTTTCTATTAACTTTGTCTTCAACAGAGAAAACATCTCTCGTAAACATCTACGTATACTTATATTTAGGGCTATGTTTTTTAGATATAGCTTCTTTATACAGTACATGTCATGTCAGTAAGTAGCAACTATTATAAGTTTCAATATCGAATCCTCTCAGATGAGCCGTCCCTAGCACATGAGTAATCACCTCCACTGCGTATGTCGTGCAACGAATATGCCAGACCATATTTCAATAATGGTTAACTTAATCTTTGGATATGGTACAAGATTACTTCTCAAATAGATTAAATAATATTAACACTCACCCTTCAATATAAAAATGCTTGAAATACGAATCGAGAAGATCTTCAAAAGTTTCACATATCAACAGTTCAATGTTAGTGATGCCGTCTGCGTCACCTCTCTTTTCAGTGCTGGTTACATTTTTGAATACTTTGATGTTTTTCTCGCTGAAGGGATCTATGGAGTCTGTGTCATCTTCTCCTTCGTAGTCTGCTGATATAACTTGCGTGACTTGAGATAGGTCACCGTAGCTGGGAAGGTACAATGAAGGTACAATCACTAATTGTTTTTCGCCTACCAAAAGAACCTCCTTTGCCAATTCAGATAAAGTTAGCCTATAGCTGTCTGTTCTGCATCACACAAATATTATAAAGTAAAGGATTAATATTAACACATAATTATATGCAACTTTTAATCCAAATACGGGAAGAATCGCTGGCTAGACTTTTAATAAAAACAAAGACTATTCTTGATCCCGATTAGATTTTTGATTTCTGTTTTCATTTAATAACTAAATCTTGAGTTAAATATGATGAAACATATTGTAGTTATCACTTACTTATCTCCTTTTAAGTGTTAGAAATATTAAAATATCTTCTTTACTCAACACTGCTGTTTTGAAAAAACATATTATTACAAACTACCTTTTCCCCCGGTTTCACATTAAATTATTTTTCCCACGTGGATTAAAAGTAGATGTTCACAATTTTCGCGGGCCCATGTTTTTACATACCAGATTTTACTTTAATGAGTTCAGCTGTTCTTTCATACTCGTTAAAAATAAACACGCATTCGCTTTGTGATACAAGTCAAAATCTACTTTGTTAGCACACTTGGGTTCAAACGATAAACTTTGGCAAAATAATTGAAACGATTAGCTATTGTGAACGGCAGACAAAACAATATGCTAAGATATAATTGATACACTCAGCGCACACTTTTTTGATATATTCGCAATAAGTTCACTATTTTTGTACTATCGATTATTTTTCTCCAAAATTCACTGTAACTTGTAAACTTTATTATGATGCAAAAGTCGACCTAGTAAAATTTGTTGTATAATATAATCCTACTAAATTCAGTACTCTATTAAATGTCACGAAGACAAGTTGAATTAACTTTATTCACCAGCACAACATTGTAACACTCGATATCACAGAGTAAAACAATCCGACACTTACTTCGCAAACACATCGATAGCATTTCCAATATTCAAGCTGTACCCTAGATCTTCCTCACTGTAACATAGCACAGTATTGAATAAAACTATTAAAATACCAAACAACATATTAAAATTCATAATAAAGTTATAAACCGCTTCACCGCGGCTAATAAACTGATTTTTTTTTCACATTTTGCTAATAACGCCACAAAGTAAACAGCGTCTGAACTTGACCTATCAGATTAGTTGGTTGGGACTTATCAGTGGGCAGGGGTGACGAACCTTGCTGTGCGTGCGTCTTCATTAGCGAATGTAGGTTGATTGTTTTTTATTCAAGAATTTTTTATTCTTGTAGAATTTATTTATAAAGGAGTAAAAATAAATGCTATTTGTAGTCTGTAGTGTTTTGTAGTCGTCGGTGCTGTTGCAATTTTCAAACCCGCCTTGAGCAAGCGTGGTGATTAACGCTCAATCCTTCTCCGTGTGAGAAGGGGCCTGTGCCCAGCAGCAGGACGATAAAAAGGGTGATGATGATGAGGTCACAAACAGGTCACCTGCGTGACAGGTATTTGCCGCGAACATTGAATGAATGTAATGAAACGGTAGAAGGTTGGCCCTATGAGAATTCTTAGGATATTGTCTGTGAAAAGAACAGATATAGGAAGCCATCTGATAATTGGTATATTGCTATTAAATAAGTCATTATTCGTTTATATAATGTACGTTTTCGTACTTATTTATTAGGTATACGGTCTTACCAAAAGTGTGTCATCTCTGGCGCGTATGACAGCTCGCGGCTGCGCTTGCTGCAACAGATTGGCACGCATTTCCTGTTTGTAGAGCTTTATAGCACTTTGTAGTGAACAAACGTGTCTACTTCATGAGTTTAGATAAATTATGCCTGACTCATTTAGACTTTATACAAAGAATTCGTCATGTTTTTAAACTGTATGTTTTATTTATAGCGACATAATAATAAACACAACACCATTATGCGCATTATGCCTGAAATAAATAACTTTACATAGTTTATTATTATTTTATAACTATCAAGGGGTAATGTGTGCTGCGGGTTGTTCATAAAAGTTACCGTGGCCCTAGTACACAGGGACCTCCAGAAAGAATATAGTGGGTTTCAGTCAGATAGAGTCTGACACTCCCTCCAGCTGCACCCCCAGCAGAGGGGTCATTTGATTTTTTTCCCACTTAAGAAAAGGGGTAATGTGTAGTTTCTGAAAGAGCCGAAAATTCTTGAGTACCTAAATTAATAATGAAATAACAAGGCGTAATTTAACGTGTACGTGTAACGAAAATCCATAGAAATGAGAGAAACTGGGTTTAAGATATATAAAAATATGAGTTGCAAACATACAATCTGCACGACAAACAAACGAGCAAACAAGAAAAGTGAGTGTATTAGAAAAAATAAAAAATCAGGCCTTTGTTTACAATTTCCCAAAATTAATAATTTTGTAGGACCATTTAAAGTTTGAATCTTAGGCATCCAAAGTCATCTATATTCTAATATTCTGATGTAACAATCCCATTACAAATTTATAAATAAACTTGTTTCTCTAACATCTGTCCTCGTCTCAATATTGATGTAAGAAAAAATTAGTCTAATGGGTCATGGATAAATTCCGATAAAGGGAATCAATTAAATTATCGTTACTATGTCACACGAATAAATCGATTTATTTATTAGAATTTCTTTTAATTGTTCAATCTATTAATCGATCAATATATAATTATCTATACGAAAATCACTATATAGTCTTTTCGTAATTTATAGGGTATATCGAAAAATTGCATTTTGATTTGTTATTCAGGCACCTATAGGAGTAAATTATTCATGTAAATATTCTAAAAATATATATTTTATAAATTAATTAATGAGTGAGTGCGAATGACGAATTGTCACTCTTCCTCTAATTCTGGGCAAATATGTGGGTCACAAGTATACACGTGTAGATAAATAGGCATTACCTATAAATATGGGTGTAGGTATGTACAGACGCCAGCACATCAAGCTCGAAAATGTCAATTTTTTCCAATCGATTTTGAACCATACGCTTAAGCTATAAAGTTTAAAATCTATACCAATAAAAATCACAAAACATATCCTGCGATAAATCTTAAATCTTCGTTGTCTAAGCTACGTAAGTTAAAAAGCTGATCTTCAAAAACCCATAAATTCTTCATCTTGTGAATAAAATTGGTCAATTGCTACTAAAAATCAAGGTTGGTACAGACCCATCCATTCACGAGCCGCGATAACCCCGCCTCACCTCTTCTGTGAATTAACCCTTATCAGGCCGAACACTTGTGAATTCGGCCTGTCTTAATAATAGCATGTGTTCAATACTTTTGGCGTTTATCTTACAACGAGTAAAAAAGACGTGTGCGTAAATGCGTAGAAAATTAATTTTGGTGCTATGCTTTGAGCAGATATCAATCCTTACTAATATTATAACTGCGAAAGTAACTGTCTCTCTGTCTGTCACGCTTCCACGCCAAAACTAACGAACTAATTTAAATACAATTTTGTAAACACATAGTCTACAGTCCCAGAAAGGAGGCTACTTTTAATCCGGTAAATTACGTTAGTAGCTTGTCATTTTAAATGTTTTACATAAAGTTCTGAATACCTACCTAATACAGTTTTTTCGTAGTCGATTCTTCTTAGACACTTTTTCGATCTTTCCTTAATAGATTTTCAACTTTATTGCTGAAGCATATAGTTCAAAGTTGTTTGGGAAAATTTTACAGTTTCGCCGAAGTAAGGTAATATAATATAGACTAGGGGTCTATTCAGAGATAATTTACATCCTACAAGTCTGCTTAACCGTACGAGATAAACAGGTGATATTTAACTAAATAAGTGCCTATTATTTTTTGTAAATTCTCCAGTATCAGTTTTGCCACTTCCACAAATTGAGTGCAGCTCATTCACATCTTACTAGGAATTGTTTCTGATAACGCTAGTTCCTTGCCCTCTAACTAAGTAGGTACCTACTGACCAGTGCGAAGTTGCCAGCTCAAAAAGAACAAAACTTAAAAAAAAACACTTTTTGGCAACTTTATTTAATTTTGCTAAAGCAACCGTCATTTTGGTAATTATTGATTAATTATGGGATGTTGACGTATGTTTTGATCATCGATATAGGAAAGTCTAGATGGAGTGTTCAGTACAAAACGGAACGTTCATATTGACAGCATGTTTGATGCGCGTGTGAGTGCCGAAAGTGTATGATTATCGCGTCTGCATTTGTGTGCGTGTCATTCTAATATACCAGCGCAAAGTGATTACCCCCAAAATGTGGGAAAATTAAAATTTGTGCAGTTTTATTCACATTGACATAGGTGATAAAATTATCTTATAAATATAAATATAAATATAAATATAAATATAAATATAAATATAAATATAAATATAAATATAAATATAAATATAAATATAAATATAAATATAAATATAAATATAAATATAAATATAAATATAAATATAAATATAAATATAAATATAAATATAAATATAAATATAAATATAAATATAAATATAAATATAAATATAAATATAAATATAAATATAAATATAAATATAAATATAAATATAAATATAAATATAAATATAAATATAAATATAAATATAAATATAAATATAAATATAAATATAAATATAAATATAAATATAAATATAAATATAAATATAAATATAAATATAAATATAAATATAAATATAAATATAAATATAAATATAAATATAAATATAAATATAAATATAAATATAAATATAAATATAAATATAAATATAAATATAAATATAAATATAAATATAAATATAAATATAAATATAAATATAAATATAAATATAAATATAAATATAAATATAAATATAAATATAAATATAAATATAAATATAAATATAAATATAAATATAAATATAAATATAAATATAAATATAAATATAAATATAAATATAAATATAAATATAAATATAAATATAAATATAAATATAAATATAAATATAAATATAAATATAAATATAAATATAAATATAAATATAAATATAAATATAATGACTGGATGTCACAGGATCAGTCGGAAATCTATTGAAGAAATAAACTTATGTATTATCAATAAGTATCTTACTAAATTACAATAAAATAATAATGTTGAATTCGTAATAACATTTTACAATATTAATCGCAGCAGCAAAAAAGAAGGTAAAAATATTTCATACCTTGGCAATACTCAAATAATATGGAGTCGTTTTGTTGTTATTTTGCCGTCGTAATATTTTCAAAGTAATACGTAGATATTTATCATAAAATTTCAAACTTACCTATGAAAAGAGATGTTCGTATCCTTATGTTTTTTTGCAGTGTAGTTATTACAAAGTTTCACTACACAAACCGTCATTTTTGAATTTTTTTGTGAAAAATTTACAATGTAAACACGCGGCAAACGTCTGTCGCGTAATGGCGGCCTGTGGGTGGGGTTAAGCCAAATTGATGTCTCTGATCATAATACATTTTGACAGCGCGTACTAGGCATCTAGACACTTCTTATATCGATGGTTTTGATATTTACTTATTACTAGTTGCCGCTAGTGGTATCTACCGTGTCTCATGGGTATTACTCCGTATACCAGGATAATAAGAAGCCTATAGACTTCACCGATAAGTGGACTATTTGACACAAATAGTGTTTCTAATCGGTGTAGTCGTTCCTGAGAATAGAGTTCATGAAAACAAACTATTCTTCGTTATTATATTACTGTAGATAAATAAAACAATGAAATTCATTGTGTGAAGACTGATCTATGAATATGAAATCATATACATACTATTTCTCTACTTGTTTTATTATGTTATAATCTTTGTACCCACTTTTATTTTATTTTTTCACTCTCATTTTGTCTTTATCATGTCATCTTTGTGTCTTTGTTTGGGCTGAATAAATGTTTTGTCTATCTATTTCATAATAATTACATATAAATAGCTTAATCAGGAACTTATTATACAAAAAGCCTTTTTTGGATACCAACAGCAAGTCATGACCTCTGAACACGAAACATTCAAATAGGCAAGCATTTTTCAAAAATCAAAAGTATTTTTATTGAAACAACAAATTCAGTCACAAAATTACTTTATTTTTATCAAAATAAGAATATTTACACCACCTTAATGTTTCTTAACTTATAAATTAACTACTTATTCGAAACTAAATGCATATAGTGTTTGATCCCGCGTTTGGCGACACCCAGTATTGCACATTACAACTATATTTTATTGTCATTTAAAAATAACCTTAATATCATAATGGACAGAATTCAATTTGCCTTATGTAAGAGACTTCAATGCAGACCAAAAGAGAATAAAATGTTGATAAGTAGATTCGACAGCAGCGCCTCTGTCGGTCATTTTGTGTACTAGCAACTTAATAAATGCATACAATTGGTTTTAAAATGTAAGATTGATGTATATTTTTTTAATGATTTCTGACCATAATTACAATAGAAAAATTAAAAATTATCACGCTCATGGTAAGACATTCTTATAAAGATTTTTTTGTGGAAGCATATAAGGCACTTTGTAAAAATATACTATTAAGGTATGTACAAAAATATATCTATGCAAATACATTCGTGTCTAGATTCATCATTTCATTCACTAATATTTTTCTTTTTGTTATTTCGACTACATTTTTTTAAATATTTTAAACATTACATAGTCACTCGGCCACAAATTCATTTCCATTTTATTGTACTTACTAACTATATTTTTTATTCAAAATTCACAATAAAATAAATATGTTCGTTGTTTGTTAAAAAGTTTCTACCAGCCACTTTTATGCATTGTTTCAATATGGGACCTCTAACTTGGCCGTTCACGATCGGCTGATGTTAGTCTTCTGCAACTTACAGGATCTTTTTTAAGTTACGTCACAAAAAAAACTAAATAATTAACTAAACTACGTCACATGTTACTCTCCCAAAGTTTTAAATAATTGTCTATGACTTCTTCGAACCATTTTTTTTTCTTGACGTCCTTGAACGCAGGGGATAATGTCTTTAATTCTAATTGCAGTAAGGCTTCATTTCCTAGAAGCGTGTCTAGACTTCTGAGGAGGGAAGGTTCTCCATGTAGCTTCAGTAAGCTTGGGTATGAGAAAATGTAGTAATGGACCCTTAAGCGTTTGGTCGCCCAGTTCTCCACTGTCTTGTTACCACTGGCCACCTGAAAATTAAAAAGATAAATTTAACTTTAGAATATTTTGTAAAGAAAAACAAACCCCGATTAATCATGAATTTTGATAATGCTGTGATTTAAGAATGATTGATGAACCAGGGGGCTTAGCCAAGATGTCTTTCTATAATAGAAAACCCTAGTAGAAACTACAAAATTGTATGGAAATGACATTTGAAATCGATAAGTCACGTGGTTATAACGTGAGTTGAAATGTCATTTTCATAATTTTTTTCTCGTTTCTACTAGAGTCGTTTACGGTTTTAGAAAGACATTTTGGCTAAAGGTCCAAGGATGATAAAGGAGAAATTAGAAATGAAATCAGGGGAATAACTTAGTTATATGTAGAAAATGCTTTTTTAAACTATGAATTATTTTTCTTGAATTTTTATCTACACGATCTGGCAAATTATGTTTTTAGCAGATGACGGCAAACGTACTTTTCTATAAGTTATAGGACTGTGTTTAGAATAAATTACCTTTATCTGGCCTATATGTTTTGCATGCCACGGTGAGAAGTAGCCTTCCAGCTCCTTAGCCGTTATATCAGCTACTCCTTTACTCTTTAACCTCTCTTTGATCATAGAGTATGCCGTTCTAGAGAACACAAACACCTGGAGTGAGAGCATAGACAAGATTCATGTTTTTGTTCGAATTTCAAATTGTGCGGCGTGTACTCCAGGGTTTGTCAAGGATAGACTGGTGTTCTCAACTTCTTTTCATTTTATGTCGCTTGATAGCATAGCTCATTATTCTGTCTCTCTCTCTCTCCTTCTATTGTTTTTCTTAGATAGTTTAAAATTGAAAGTTTTATTTTTATTTTGACTTTTTGTTTTGGGTTTTTTAAGACATAAAATAATTTTCAGGGTCTCAGGACCGAATGCCAGTTGTTTTGCCCACCATAATATATTTATTTCTTTAGGGATTTGCAAATTCTTTATTTTCTTGTGCAATTATATCAAAAGATTTCAGATTAAAATTGTGATTATGAAAAATGATGATCAGAAATAGAGAAAGAGAGAGAACGCGGATGGATAGTGATGACTTGGTATGCTCATGCGCAATGACGATGATTTGCAATGATATGAATGAAAAGAAGTTGTCAATTGATGCATAATGACATCCATGTGATTTAAATGACGGCGTACGGATGGTTCATGCATTATTTAGCCTGATTCTACATTCAGTGAAATCTTGAGAATTGGTCAATTAAATAAAAAAGGATACTAAATCATTGCGAGTTTTTGTATTAAAAATAATGATTAACTTCTCCCAACTGAGACAAACCATTAATAAATTCAACTATAACTTTATTTATGAATATCAAAATATGTTCAAAGAAATAAGCATGCGCTTAGTGGAGTCCACTCGTGACCAAAGGGTTGGCCAATACCTTGGCCAACGAATCAGCATTGCCACCCAACGTGGCAATGCGGCCAGCCTTTTAGGCATGATCCCCGCTGACAGCGATGCGGATGAATTTTTTGATGCATTATTTTAATTTTAATTTGACTCTTTTTATTTTTTCTGAGTTATAATATTCGATATCAAGTTTTCATAATGTAGAATCAGGCGCCGATGACACACAGTCCAAACCTTGACAGCGCCCACGTGTTCGGCGAAGAGCGGAGAGAAGAAGTTGTTCATCTCCGACACCGGTATGTCAGAGATGCCGCGGGACTTCACGCGTTCCTTTATACGGGAGTACACGCCGCGAGAGAATACAAATACCTGGTGGTGGATTAAAATGTTAGGAGGTTTTATTAAAGAATTAAGTCAGTTATTATGGAATGACATATTTTTTACTCGCTGGCGTAACTTTTTTTAACCTTTTGACCGCCACAGACACGTATAGACGACTAGAAAAACAGTGCCGAGCACGCCACAGTCACAACTACATGACAAACTATAAAGTTTAAAATTGATCCTCAGTTTCAATCGATACAATTCTGAACTCAATATTGTCGGTATTTATGATGAATTCTTAGCTTGGCGCTGAGGGCACGTCTTTATTTTTTTGAAATGGCGGTAAAAAGGTTAAGGGCCCTGTTTCAGCATCTATGAATAAGTTCCAGTTGGTTTATTTGGTAGATAATTTCTTAAAAAATCTGTTCCATTTATTATTTTTTCGGTAGGTAGTTGCTACTCGGACATCTTGAAACCGGCCCTAAGTCTTCTTACGTATTGTCTGGTTATTTGTGTTTTACGAATATAGTCGTAAATGCAATGCTTATAGAATTTGGTGTTAAGGTCTATGTGAAACATTTCTACTCCTTTCCGTTATTGGTTTTCTATACAGAAAGTTACCTCATAGGGATCTGAGATGATAGTATTGTTTCCTACAAATCAAGTATTTACCTTAGACTCCTCTATTTTTTTGAGTTAATAAAGTATTAACATGAATTTATGGATTCCTTTAAGATGTAAGTGAGGAACTTTTTCACCAAAGCCCACCTAGTTTGTATTAATGAACAAATACCTAACTTTGTTCACTCTTATTTGCATGAAACACTCATAACCTTCTCACCTGATACAGCGAGTTCCCAGTGATATAGGACGCAATGTAGTGTGATCCATACTTTCTGATGAAGTCCGCTATAGACGCCGTATCGCCTATCGCCGCCTCCTGGATGGCGTCGTACACCACGTCCTCTACCGCTATATTGCCGGGGAGATCGCTGAGTTTTGCTGTCTCGCGGAATCTGGAACACAAGAGTTTAAATATAAGTATCAGGAAATTAATAGTAGACATAAGGTGTTCTGGCAGGTCGATTGCTATCAAACTTGATCAACATTTCCTGTCCAAATAACTTTGCGATTTTCAAGCCTTAGCCATTTGATGCGACACGTAGATATGTGCAGTATTGTTTTTTTTTCAAGTTTTTTGATTATTATGAAAAAAGTAGGTAGCCGATATTGGACGAAACCTTCTCGACAAGACGTTGGATCTCGGTGATGCCGCTCCGGTGATGATTTTGTTGGAGGTACACAAAAACAGTACAGGTAGACGAACACAGGTAGATATTTCAAAATTCATTAGGTATTCGTGAAATCATCGTTAGTTTTATAATTTTTAGTATTAAAGTGTATGAATAATTACCTGGAAACCCTGACGAGCACGTAGCAATGGTCTCCATTGATGAAGGAGGAGTTGATGCCGAGGTTGCGCGCCATGATGTCCGTCGGCCAGCCGGCGGTGAATGCGCGCCAGGGACGCTCCAGTCTGGAAGAGGTTTGCAAGACTTTATTATGGTAGGTATCTACCTATTGTAAAGGTTTAAGTTTTATGTTACTAGATGCTCCTAATTTGTAGTTTTGCTGAAATTATTTTGAAAATTCGTTTACCATTGAAAAGCTACATTTACCGTAATAGGAAAAATTGTGAGGATCAAAGGCTACATATTTACATATTATATGAGCATGAGGGTACCAGAAGCAGTTTATCTTGACGAGGCGCAGATGAATAACGAGAAGCATTTGAGTTGGTTTCATGACGTGTTTGTCAAAATCTACTTACCGTATATAGGTACAGACATGATAAGAATGTATATTTTACCAATCGAATATAAACCTTCCACTATTGTGATAAGGTTGAAAATCTATTAATAAAATTTGAGAGATTGATGTAGGTTGAAATCTACCTATTTTAAATTTTATCCATTAAGCTACAGGTGTTGCCCTTGGTACTTACCTCCTTATAATTCAGAAGGAAGATGATTGTGGAAAAGGTAAATCTCGACCATAACAAAGTTCGCGAAACAATAATACTAAAAACAGGACTTCGCAGGTTACTGATTCTATGCTCGATCCTTTTTAATGAGTCAGGTGATGGTACATGCGCTAAGAAGAAGCTATGGTCAATTAGCCTATATTATGTAGATAACTATTGTAAAATAAGCTTATTTTTTAAAATATTCACTGAATACCAAAGGAAAAGATTGAGAGTAGGAAACTGCTAGCTATAGGTAGATCCATTTCTTTGATAGAAAACCATGATTCATGTTTGTCAGGACTCATTGATCCTTTTGTAAATTCGGCTCAATATGTACATATATGAACAATATATACATATGTAGGTATAGAAAATGGCATCCGAGTCTCATACCTTTCAAAAGTAAAATCCCTAAAGTAAGCCTGGAGCAGCTGCTTCAGGTTATCGCAGAACTCCATGTGGAAGTCTCCATCGAACAGCGTCTTGGCGTGCCTGGGCGTTGGAGCGATGGAGTACTGTTCCACCTCTCGGAAGACGGACACCGTCGGCTCCCGGAAGACCCAGCCTTCTGTGTCGTTGCGGGGGACCACCCGCATGCAGATGCTGAGATAGCCATACCTGGAAATGAGGAGTGGAGGTGGCGATTTACTGTTATCGTCATTACAGGTCAAATTTGGAGGTGTTATTGTCCCCAGTTCTAAATTTTATGGGTGACACACGTAAGTATATTATCCGGTAGGTATATTTATTACTCAGAACATTGAGTTACTAGACAACTGCATTTGACTTCAACCTTGCAATTATTCAGTTTCTTATTTATTTAGTGATCTCTGTTACATGAGTACACACAAATTCTGTAAGCCCAAAGAAATTTGTCGAAGTTGCAGCGCTTTAGAGATGAGCCATACTAAGCAGCCTGAAAAAAGTAGACAATTACAAGTCATAATAAGACTAAGGGCCAGTTTTACATGGTCCGAATAGCCACTAGGTATCTAACAAATAAATTAAAAAATGGAACAGAATTTTTATGAATTTATTTACTGGATAAACTATCTTGAACTTATTCATAGGTGGTGAAACAGGCCCTTAAACATACAGATCTAGCCTTTAATTCCAAAACTAAGAATGAACCCTTTCTAAAAAAAACCAGCCTTACCTCATAAATATGTTGATCGCCTTGCCAAGCCCGAGCTCGGAGTCGAGTGTGGTGGCGGCGCCGCACAGTGCTACCGCCAGCAGCAGCACTGAGTGCATGCGCACCATCACACACGAACTGAACACCTGAAACAAGGGAGACACGTTGCTTAGAGATTTTGAATCTATAGAATCTATTCTGGGTTCTCGAAGAAGGTTCTTTTCCAAATTTGAAAACGTATCTTCATAACGGTATGTCGGGTCATCTCAAATAGTCCCGACTATTTATCACTCATAACAAAGAAGTATTTTAATCTAAAGTGTATCTTGTCCGCAATGATGAACTTGCTTGGCATGTCTCCAGGTTGCTCTTTGTATGGTATAAAACATTTAATTCTACTAGAATCCGGAATAATCATGACAGACTTCTTTATGTCACAAAAATAGGACAAGCCAAAAAATACCAAAGTACAGACGGCAGCACATCAGGCTACTAAAATCTGTCAAATTTTCTTAATAAATTTTCAACTTTATCGCTGTAGCATTATGGTTCAAATTGAATGGGAAATTTTGACAGATTCGATTAGCCTGATGTGCTGGCGTCTGTACCTACGAATAGGATCAGTTCGTAAAACTGGTGTCTTATGAGGAACTCAAAATCTTTTTGGGTTCTTATAAGTTGTTGGTTAAATATCTTGTTCTATTCGTATATCAATACTTTTTGAAAGGGACACATTCAGAACTTAGTAATTTACCTACCTGCCTACATTTTATGAAAGAACGTCTGCTGAAGTTGTAATCTTATTTTTTATGTATACCTAGAATATTTAAACCTACTTATAAATCCGTGTCATCAGGTACGACTATGCGTTTGCCTGCAGTTCTCGCAAACCTGACCGCCGTGACTACATGACTTCATGATAGTCAGAATGTATATTAATACGCGTCAACAGCGGTCTTTGTTAGATCCGTCCATTCTATGCTAGTTATTGCACTTATAAACACAAGCTATCGTAACAATCCATAGAATGTAATAGTACATTGGCATAGCGCACACAAACACGTGTAGTTTTGTTGTCTTTGCGTAGAAGAGGTTAAGGCCACGAAGTCACGACTGAATTTATTTATTGGCCAATAAACTCACTGATGTGTGACCTGTTTAAAGGCGAGGATTATTTTGAAATTTATTTTATTGATTCTTTAAAACTATAGTGTATTTATATGTATTTGAGAATGAGAGGATAAGTAGTAGGTAGGTAAATAAATTTCATATCATTTCTGTAAAATTTTATCAAATTATTTATTATTATTTAAGCTAGCGGTTTCAGCCGTGTACCGTGGCAACCATTTTGCGCACCCCAATAAAAACTAGCGTTTCTCGATAAATGGGTTACCTACCTATAAAAACTGAAAGAATTTTCCAAATAGATCCAGTAGTACCTGAGATAAGTGCGTTTGAGTTGACAAATTAAACAAAGCAAACTCTTGAGCTTTGTAATATTAATGAAGATATAATGTAAAAAAACAAGTAAAAAAAACTAAATATACACAAAAAGGTTTGTCAGAAGTGGGATTCGAACCCACGCCCTCAGAGAGGACCAGAACAACTCGAACCTGTTTGACAGGCAAGGAAACCTTGAGTCTGGCGCCTTAGACCGCTCGGCCATCCTGACACATGTGTGCCATGTCGAAATTAGCGTTCGGGTTCACGAACGATAAGTTTTCACATGGGGAAACTAGATGGCGCTACGTGTGTGGTGAAACTGATATTACGGTTATTTTTATATTTTGCTTATGAATTGTTTTTCATAGTACTTGGTTTAAGAGAAGCATATTAACTGATTCCGGTACGATTAACATCTTAGTAGTTTAAAAATAAAAAAAGATCTGTTTTGCATAACATTTAAATAAATATTTCTATTAATCTTAAAATTATTGCTATAAATGTATAATCGGTATTAAACGTTCGGATAACTTGTAGCCTATGATAAAAGAGAATTAAAACGCTTACTTCCTGTGGATGTATCCAACCGTGACATTGCTACCTATATAGGTTACCTGACAACGATTACATAATGGATAACAATTTGTTGATTCGGATTACGAACGTCTTGTATCAATGCTTTATCGTGATTATAGATTTTAAGATATAATTTGAAAATTTGCCTGACATTTTTATCGCTCCTGATTGGCTACGTGACGTCATTATGACGATAGTCGAAATATACGAACAAAACACTCGCACGGGCGCGAGTGTTTCGGTGAGACTTGATTTAATGGCTGACTTCAGAGGAGCACAATTATTTGACGAGATCTGTACCATAGCGTAGTAGTTACTGAATCTGCCTGCCACGCTGAAGGTCGCGGGTTCGATTCCCGTATAAGTCAAATATTTGTGTGTTTGACTTAGTTTGGGTGTATTTATTTACAAAAGAAAAGTATAATTAAGTACGTTTATCAGTTGTCTAATACCAATAGTATAGACGCCAGCACATCAGGCTACCCGAAACTGTAAATTTTTCCCAATCAACTTTGAACCATATGCTTCAGCGTTAAAATTAAAAATCTATTATGGAAATTTGACAGATTGTAGTAGCTTGATGTACTGGCGACTGTACAAGCTCTGCTTAATTAGAGACGAGATGACGTTGTGTGAATGTGTGAGAGTAATATCTATACTTACTAATATTATAAAGCCGAAGAGTTTGTTTGATTGTTTGTTTGAACGCGCCAATCTCCGTGTTAGATAGCCCATTCATCGAGGAAGGCTATAGGCTATATACCATCACGCTAAGACAGACGGGAGCGGAGCAGTAACCAAAGATGCGGGTGAAACCGCTGGGGACAGCTAGTTATAATATTATTGATGAACAGAGAAAACTGACTGTTAGTACCACATTAGCTGTTCATTGTCACACTTTGAAGATTGACAAACAATTGAATGCGGCTCCAGGTAGGTAATATTCCGCACTTTTTGAAACATCTAGGTCAATTGCAATTTATAATGCAACGCGTTTTAATGTGCGTTCTTAAAACGAAGTAGATTAATTATAGATTAATTATTAGACGAATTATACCAGGAAATGGAGTTTGAAAAATATGTTTCTAGTTATTTGTGTTACTTAAGGTTTATAGTTTGTCGGTTCTGCGGGATTGTCCGCAAGAGTTACCGCGGCCCTGGCACACAACAGGCACAAGAAGGCAGAAAGTCTGACATTCGCTCTAGCTGCATCCACAGCGGGAGGGGTCATTTTCGAAGATTTCCTACTCGAAAAACGATAGCCTATTAAGTATTGATAAAGTGTATAGTAGTCAAGGTAAAGAGTTTATTGATTTGTGCGGGTTCGATTCCGCGTTAGGCAAGACCAATGCAACTTTTCTAAATTACTTATTTCCCAAGTATACGTGAAGTAGGTGAAGGAAAACATCTTGAGGAAACCTGGACTATTAAGTCTGAAATCATCAACCCGCATGGAGTAAGCGTGGTGATTAACGCTCTATCCCTCGCTGTGTGAGAGGAGGCCTGTGTCCAGCAGTGGGACGATATAAAGGCTGATGATGATGAATTGCAGTTGACTTATTAAATTAAATGAAAAAAAAAAATTACATTTTAAATTAAATGCTAATTATTATGAAAGAAAAATAAAATCAGGAATTATCGAAATCCACCAAAGTAATTCAGGCTTAATTATTCTTGGAATAATTTTTATTTTAATTTTTTAGATATAAGCCGCTTGAAGCCTATTTGAGAAATTAACCCAAAACCCCAGGAACAGTCCCTGTTGTTCCTAAATCAACGTGTAAAAATACAAATTTGTGGACAATCTAAAATACAGTCATAAATTCTAAACTTCTAAACCAACAGTTGCTAAATCAGAGCACGTTTTGTAAATGGGAACTAAATAGATTAGTTTCGGCATAAATTAAAATTGCTACGTACTTACAGGCTACCGGCAAATGTCAATTTTTCCAAATCAACTTTGAACCGTACGCTTCAGCGATAAAGTTGAAAATTTATTAAAGAAATTTAACAAATTGTAAGTAGTAGCTTGATGTGCTGGCGTCTGTACCCAGGTGAGAGTAGTTCATTGGTATTAAAACCTTGCTGCCATTTTAAGGTTAGTTGCGATAATGATCTATATCCTATAAGTTAATCTTGAAGACTAATTTTCGATTTATTATAATTTTAGCCTTGGTTAGCATTTGCATTTGTGAGTCATACATTTAAAGATCAGTAGGTAAGTACAGGTTTCTTCTACGTGCAAGTCGCTAGGTGTTGTTAACACAGGTAAGCCAAAACATCGGATCGAAACTGGAAAAATATGACTGTATTAGGTATACACATATCTTTAAAAACTTCTGACCTGGAATTATGTTTTATTCTACTTTAAAATACGTGAGGAATATTATTCAAAATCGGATAAGCACCTACCATTGGATATTCGGATGTAAAATAGTTCAAAGGTGAACAGAACACTTAGAGACGTCCAAAAATTAATCCCCGTCGCTGTCTATTATATTGGGAGCGTGCCCAAGAGGTTAGCAACATCGCCACGCTAAGTTGAATGGCAATGCTTATTCTCTGTACTAAGTGATGAAGTCCTTTTACTATCACATTATTACTTTTGCTACTAGTAAATTATTTGGCAATTATTTCTTTTATTTTCTCTCCGTAAGCTCATTTTCGTAGGTACTTCAAGAAATACCTATTCTAAAAAAAGAATAAGTGAAATCGGTCAGTTGCTCTTAGAGAGTTGCTCCTAGAGATTTGCGCTTAGCAACACATTAAGCGATACATTTTTTATACTGGACACATATTAAAGATGTCAGTGCTCTCCTTCTTCCTGAACTTTGATGAGTAAAAAAATGCCGTTCCCTATAACTTTTACGCAGATTCATTCACGCTTCCAAAGTCTAGACTTCTATATAAAGAACTACATATCTAGAACCTGTTATCCTAATCGGACAGGTCGCTTGCACCGTTACGTCAGCCCTTGACACGGATGACGGGACCAGCTAAATTATACTTATGTAGCATCAATAACGGTGCACTTGTCGTGACCGCAGTGCATCACGAAGCTAGATGGAAATGTGTCAATTGTATCATGACATGCTAGTTTTATATTCATTTAAGCTGTACGTATTTGTTAATTGATCGAAGTGGCGAACACACTGATGCCTTTTGATCATTAGTTACCTACCAGCCTTGGCAAGGGGTATCTCCGGTAACTGGGTTGAGGAGATCAGATAGGCTGTCGCTCTACGGAATACACTGGTATTCAGCTGCATCAGAGGGGTTAGCCAAATTTCCTTTGTACAGTCGTTAACGCTTGTAGAAACGAAGAACTAACGAAATGTATGGAAAACACATTTAAAATGGCCACGTCATATACAATAGTTTACGATTGTACTAAGACAATATGGCTGATCCTGTAGGTTAGATTGGAGCCAACACCAATATAGTTGGGAAAAGGCTAGGCAGGTGATGAAGGTAGGTACTTTGTTGGTTTAGTCCATGCATTGTTTAGGCTAAATTTAAGCTTATAATCTTTCGATAGTGTCATACTATTTAAGTTTTCTTTAAACCTATTTAACTATCTCCTCGTCCTATGAAAATTAAAACAAACGTTAGTTAGGTACTACATTCTTATTTACGTCCATACATAAGTTACTTTATTAAATTACACTTGGTTTTGGTTTTTATTTCGCACAACGATTAAGCATTGCCATCCAGCGTGGCAATGCTGCCAGCCCTTTGGGTACACTACCGGTTGGCAACGATGAGGTTGAGTTTTTTGACGCTCTTTATTAGTTTTATATTATTATATTAGTCGTAAGTTCTTTATAAGCGTGTATATATTTAATAATAATTAATGTAAATACGTTTTCTTTTGCTGTAGTAAATAAAAACTGTTACTCATTAATAAATTACACTTATGTGTATGTGTCTTATAGATGTAGTATAAAGTCAAATCTTAGAGTCTACAAGTAATCTTGATTAAAATATCAAATTCAGATGATGTTATAATCCTCAAATAAACTACTAGTTGTAATAATGAAATCAAGTTTTTTATCGAAGTGAATCGCAGAGGCAAGCGGTCATTAGATACGGCCTTGCCCCACGGTTGGCCTACTGAATTAGTGTCAATGTAAATTTATTGAATTAAATGTGCGATCAAGATGTATGAACGTTGCGATTTTATAAGGAGATAACATTTACCGTGCAGTTGCATCAACGGAAGAGTGGCTTATGCTGTTTATGTAAATGTATTTCTTAGTTTTAGGGTATCTTGAAAGATCGTTATTACTTCTGAAGTTTTTTTTAAAATCGTTTATTCATAGGCAAAAGTAAAGTGTAGTCGTTGTGGCCTAGTGGTTAAAGCAGCAATCTCTCAAGTATGAGTGTGCGGGTTCGATTCTAGGTCAGGCAAGTACCAATGTAACTTATCTAAGTTATATGTCTAAGTAGATCTTGGACACCAATGACTGATTAAAGGTCAAAGAAAGAAAACATCTTAAAGAAACCTGGACTATTAAGTCTGAAATCACCAACCCGCAATGAGCAAGCGTGGTGATTAACGCTCAACCATTCTCTGTGTTAGATGAGCCCTGTGCCCAGCAGTGGGATGATAAAAAGGCTGATGATGATGATGTAGATATGCAAAAGTAGACAAATCAGAACAGGGACATTATTTAGTTGTCTGCATTAAAATTTTGAGCTAAAGAATTTATTTTCAATAATTTTAATAGCTATTGTAAATACATCTTTAAAAATATTCCCAGAAACAATACTCCAACAGTTAATAATCTATTAATTTCGCCATACAGCTAACTGTAATCTTAGGATCTTAAATCTAAGGATTGGTAGGTCTTAGTTCATTGTTAAACACTAGAATTACCTGTTTAAGTGCTTTCCATTTATAAAACTTCCGTCCGTTGCAATGTATTATTTATGTGTTCTATTAGATTTTATAGACTTTTGTTTAACTAACATAGGTGTTCAAATGTATAACAAAGTTTATGTAGTAAATAATGTTGAATATAATTTAGTTACATTCGCATTTTTAAATAATACTGCTTCGCTCTCGTTCCGTGGGGTCTACTTTGCACATCTGGATAAAAAGCTCAAACCTTTCCTTGATAAATTGGCTATTTAATATCAAGAGAATTTTTAAATTGAACGATGATTTCTGAGCATATCGCGTTTAAATAGACAAACAAACTCTTCAGTTTTATAATTCTAGTACTCAAGTAAGAATAAAGACTAACTACTACAATCTGTCAAATTTCCTTAATAGATTTTCAACTTTGTCGCTGAAGCATAATATGGTTCGAAGTTGATTGGGGAAATTTGATAGTTTCGGGTAGCTTGATGTGCTGGCATCTGTAGGTACATAAACTTACCTATCTTTATTAAAAGCCAATCCAAACTTGAGGCACTAATTAACCTATTTAATACATCTTGAGTGCACTTGATACTGAATTGCACTTGAGGCTGTAATGTTGCAATTCAAACGAGATGGACGTATTTAGAATTAATCTTATTCCTGTTAATATACACGTATAATATGCATAATGCTTCCTTTCCTTGAGTTGCGGTCTGATTACCATATTATCACAGCGTTTGCTCAATGTGGGTTCGCGAATTCTAAGTTTTTAAGCCCAAACTTCACAATTTTTTTCACAATTTCCTTCCCTATTGGTTCGAGATACGCTTAGAAAATAATAAAACTTAGAAAAGCTACGTTGATGCTTGCCTGACCTGGAATTGAAACCGAACTCTCGTATGTGAGGAGCGCCTAGGCCGTTACAGATTTTTGACGTGTTACTTAGAAGGACCAACCATGCACCAATGCAATCTAGAATTGCAATTATTGCACGAGGCTTATGTTAAAAGCGCGTGTTTTTATTCCCTTTTCCTCCTTTCTTACCATCGTAATTTGAGATATATTTAAAAAAATGAATTTGCGATCGGTTCAGATGTTCCCAAGATTTGTACTTAGCAACACATTTAGAGGTTTAATATTAATTAATGTTATAGATTATTTTTTATTAATCCTGAGAGCAAATATATGAGCAACGTCGTTTGCAGAAACTATACCATCTATACATATAATAAAATCGTAGAAAAGTCAAAACTGTACATTGAATATTTTTTTAAAAAGAATAATTGGGGCGTGATCTACAATCGATATCGAATTCAAAAATATAGTTTTTAGAATTTTAGTCTGTTTGTCTGTATATATGTCCGGGATAATCTCAAAAAGTACTGCATGGATTTGCTTCAAATTTGGCATGAATATAACTAAGAGGTCGGGTCAATTATATAGGCTACATATTATCACGCTATCACTACGGGGGAGAGAGGGGTGAATGTTTAATCCTAATGCCCACGTGGACGCCGTCGCGGGCAACCGCTAGTACTTATTAAATGTAAATAAACCTAACATAAAGTATGTAGATATAGCTATAAAGCTACTACACAATTTATTGTACAACTCCGTACCTACTCGTACAAGCTGGGTGAACTTAGCATTCCTGCAGAGCGCGTATTTATAACCGGGATACGACAACAAACGCAACTCTTGCGCATCTCAGTACAGATAGCAAAACAATATGACTGCATTCACTATCGAGTTCTCGGTTGGAAGATTGATAGTAAATTAATTGATATGTCAGTTTATTTTTGTACATGTAGGTAATGTATACCATATAGATTATTTTTTTCAGGAAATGTTTTAAGTAATTGGAGCATTTGTAATTTTGACAGATACAGTTTTTTTTTAACTTTGATGTATAAAAACTGGTGTCCGACCGAAGCATTGTCTTTGGATCCGGCTATATTCAGTGAAAACTCGTAAGTTCGAATTCAATTTCGGCGATTGCCTGGACCTTCAGCAAAACCTTCGGTTTCGGCCGAAATCAAGCTTCGTTCGGACACTAATAAAATAAGTTTTGCAAGACTTCAATGGTACTACAAAAATTAGACAGACGTTTAACACGTGTTTAAAGAAACACGTGTCTATATTATACAATAAGTATAAAAATCAAAGAAAATTAAAGTTTCATTAATTCTTCTTTCGAACTGAGAGATCTTTTTGGAAGTCGGTCAAAAATAAAAAGTGAATAAAAAGTAAGTTTTAATTAACAACAACTAATATATAACAAGAGAACCTACTTAGTAAATGCTAATACGAAAGTAAAATACTGCTTCGAAGGGCTTTAATTTAAGTACCTACATAAGCAGAACTTATGGTACAGGAAATGTTCTAGTAAAAGCAATCAACTAGCCCATTGAGTGTTGCCCAACTATGCTAGTACTGGTCCACTATCATAATACATATCGCGAACACTTTCTAACAATTTATTAATAGGTCGATCAATACTGTAATTGAACATTATGTAATAGTAATTAATAATACTGTTATAAAATGTAAATTATATTTTAATAATAAAAGCTAGTTTTGTATAAACAGCCTATTGTGTAGTAGGATTGCTTGTCAGACTTTCTGGCTTAAACTTTTATATGTAGTTTTTTAATAATAGTCATAAGTCATTTTTAATACGTTTATATTTTTATTGTTACACACATTTACATATTATTATATACATTTGAGACTAAATTTAAATATAAAAAACAGGGAGTGTGCCCAAGAGGCTGGCAGCATTGTCACGTTGAATGGTAAAAATGGTTTATTACATCAACGTTTATTAATATTATATTGCATGCCAATTGGTAAAATAGTGCTGATCATTCACCCTTATGTAACAACATCATTGTACCCATATTTCCAAAAATAAATGTATTTATCTTTGTGTGTTTTCAGCAGATCAATGATTGCAAGGTAGGCTCTTTTCATAATCAGTTTGCTCTCGATTGCCTATTTCATTAGGTAGGATGTTGACAGAAATAGGGAACCATTTTTATCATCTGAATTAGCTTATTCAAAATTCCTGATTTCATTAAATAAAACCAAATTTGTTAACGCATTGTTATGCAGCAAGACTTTTGCCACGTGTCCAGATGTTAGCGATGCGCAGGAGTGCTTTGGCGCATAAATTGATGTATTAGTTAGTTTTATATTATTTTCTTTCTTAAAAAAATCTAGTTAAATTGTATGTTAAAATGTCATTAACTTTTAGTTAATTTGCTGACGGTGCTCAAGCGCAGCCGGATTTAACGCGTTAGCAGTGCAATCCTAATTGAATCCTATGTAAACACATCCATCTTTAAACGTAAACTTAACAACACATGGGACGACTTTGTAAATATTGTTTTGCATTATGTAAATAGAAGATAAGTTGCAAATGGGGGGTATATTTTGTAAAAATATGTTTAGCCTGCTAATATTTATTTTGTAGCTCAGATCTGCAATATGTATGTATACTATCAACCGCTGCACTAATAAAATATTTCTGTTTTTTTATTCGCGGTAAAAAAGTGTACATTGATGGTATGATGGAAATTTTCGTAACCATGAGAAAATCTACTACAGGATTGTAGCAACACATTAGTTTAAATACAATTAGTTCATAGTTAGGTGCCAGGGCCACGGTAACTCTTGCGAACAACTCGCAGACCTTAGCACTAAGGGGTCCCTCCGATGACAGGACACGCTTCTCCCAGCGTCTTGTGTGACCTTCTTATCGCACCGTTATAAAAAGTAGCCTTTCTCAATAAACTTTTAAAACAACATACAATAGTTCAGTAAAGCTTTAATCTATAAATGTAATGTAAATGGAAAATGGATGCCTACCCTCTTATTATAATAGCCAATCACTATAATAATTTTTCATCTATAAATAGTCAGAATTGAATAAAATTAGCAACTAAATGTATCTGCTCTTACCAACAAGTATCAGCGATGCAAATCATGAATACACAAATAGGTATGCAAAATAAATGCACTCTCAATATAAACTCATAATATAACGAATGTTAAGAAAATATTTACAAACTCGTTTCTGTAAGTACAACTACTGTAAGTATAAATAACGATGTTCTTAGATTCAATAAAGGAGGAAGCGTAATGGAAAAATAATGGCGTCCTTGGCATTTGTAAAGATTATAGTTTAATTGTAATAACTATGTAATTGCATGATTTGTTTGTTCGAGAGTAAGTGAATGGAGGTTTCTTTGTTAAAGACCTTTTTGTAATAGTAATTTATTACTATAGTTCTCAGCAACCTGACAACTTTTATTTTTTTTGCTTACTGACTACAACCCACTCCCCCTTATTAAACGTGAACTTAAAAAGTATCGGCTTTAGTACTAGATTTAGACTATTGACTTTGTTCAAGAAAATGGTTTAAAGCTGGCACTAAAGACAAAACTTCAAGACCATGTTTTATAAGAACTACTATGTTCCTTCTGGAGGTCTTTGTTTACCAGGGCCACGGTAACACTTACGAACAGGCCGAAGCCTAGACAGAACCTGATGGCTTCCGTTGAAGATTTAGATACCTACTCAGTTAAATGTTAATGTAACGTAGAAACATTATCTTTAAGGAATGGCGATAATAATTTACTAAAACACAAAACATATTTGAAATATGTAGTCCATACAATTTGAAATATTTTGACTGGTTTATAATATCTTACTTAGCATAGAAACTATTTAAATCGCCAACAATTTGCACGACTACCTCCACTTTTAGACACAATGGCTCACCGTTTAGTAAACAAGTAATTTCGTATGCAAACAATTTCCCATATAAAGCCTATTCCAGCCATTACGACTCCGAGATATAAAAGGATTGAACAATTTGGAGTCCCGACGCGTGAGTCATACGGTTTCCTGTTGAACCACGGAGAAGCATATAAATGGAGTGATCAGTGTTTAAATAGATGTGATAAAATTTTCTCTGATGTGGTTGATGACAATGAATAAAGTCATTTATTAGTAGGTACTTAAGAAAACATTTCCATATAGATGTATGGAAGAAGATGGGATTTTTTTGATCCGATCATATTGTTGTCTTGCTAAGCTATATGGTGATTGGTTTTACACATAAAAACACATTTATAGAAATGAACAAATGCTTCGTAAAGTCCACACGTGATCAATGCCTTGGCCAGATAATTTGCATTGCCATCCAACGTGGCAATGTGGTGCCGCGGATGATTTTTTTGATGCATTATTTTAATTTGTCATTTTTAATTATTTATTAAGATTCTAAATACATGCATATTCAGCTCATATTTTTATTCCTAAGTCCTGTGAGTATTCTTTGATTTTTGTTAATAAAAAAATCCGTATGTTCGTATGTCTTCCTATAGCAACAATCGGAATTTAATTTTTTTTAAGGTTTTATTTCGGACAGCACAGAACAAACGACAGTGGAGACTACGAGCATTCTATATATTCATTTCTCCATGTTTGTCCAGCGCCGGTCATTGGTGCGTTCCTGTTCAAGTAATGGTCATCTTATACTCTTATTAAATCCGCAGTTTATGCAGTCGGCATTGTTTGATTCAAGATAGTAAATTATGGCGCAAAGTCGTGTATGAATAGTTGCCGGCCTTACATATATTTAGTAACTAAGTACCTAATTTGGGTAAAATTGTTAGAGTAATCTGGATATTTGCTATATAAGGTTGCTCGTAAATAGTTATGGAAGTCTACTATATGAGCCATATATACTCCTAGATAAAACTTAAAAAATCCTTTTAAGCAGGAACGATGAGTAAGCGGTTTAGTGACATTTTTCTCAAAGGTACTCTCTTCTCACCTTGCAAAGGTATCTTTTTATTATTTCTTGCGTATTAGACACGTATTTATATACATAAATAATTGCTTACGTTTCAACATATCTGATGACAAAGAATTAGACCGGCTCCTAGTCAACACCAGATGACGTAGCAGCTACGGACCTTCCAACCAAACTCGTCCTAACAACGGAAAGGTCAAAAGGCTAAAACACATTTTAATGTTAAGTGACGTAAGTAATTATTTTTTTTAATACTCTATTACAACAGTCTGCGAATTAGTTTGTCAGTCTCCCTTACGCGTAACTTTCCCTCGGTCTTATAAATAAACAGTGGCTTGACGGTGTCATGAATTAACTAACCAAAATTGCCTAAGCGAGTTTACGTTGCATATCTGCACATAATTATCACTGTGGCAAAGTAAGCCTTCCTTTATTGTGTAATTTTAGTACAAATGTAATAACAAAATGTCTTATTATTTTATAGACGCGCATCATCATCTTCCGAGCCTTTTCCCAACTATGTTGGGGTCGGCTTCCAGTCTAACCGGATTCAACTGAGTACCAGTGTTTTACATTGTGTACCAGTGTCGTACCTATTGCTTAACTGAAAGCCGACCCCAACCGAAAAGGCTAGGCAAATGATGAATGTATTGAAATCGACATACATACATATTTTGTATATTGAAGGATAGACAAAAGCGTTTTTTACACAATGGTTTTAATTTAAAAAAAAATAAAAATATTTTACTTTTGTTTACAAGTAGGGGGCGACCATTTTGACCAATAGATAAACGCGATCAAGGGCTTCTTAGGTAGACCCATCTTGGTGCCCTATGATCCTTGGTATTCTATGCTAGGCGGTTGCTAAAGTACATATACCAAAATTAGAATATTACAGAAAAGGTTAGCATGTCCCCGCTTAAAGATGACACGCAATAGTTAAATCTATAAATTATTCCACTTAAAACTTAAAAAAATAAATAAAGAAAAATCCTATTTTAATACCTAATTTAAAGCAGTCTTATCTAAAAACACACACTATTTACGAGATTTGAACACAATTAACATATTTTTCCTCTAACTTCCACTACCTCTAATCCTTCGGAGAATAATGCGCCACACAGCGTTGTTACGGTCATTCCTAGTACCCTTATCAGCCACCCAATTCCCATGAGAAGGGATCAGATTACGCAATGTTGATACCCTGACAAGATAAGGGGAATGCTATGAAAACATAACTAGCTACCCGAGAACCAATGTTTTGACTAGATCCGTCATTTGAACACCAAGTTAAGTGACACTTTACAAACATACAACCGTCGAAGAATTTCGCTTATACGAGAATGTACAATGTAAACTTGGTTCGAGTCTAGGTTTAATGTAAACCAAACCAAACACAATGTTGGGTTTTATATAAATTTACAATTGTCTTAGAAATATTAGGTACGTATGTTTTATTTCTTCATTTATATAAAACTAGCTTCCGCCAGCGGTTTCACCCGCTTTCTGAGGGAAGTACTTTCCATACCCGGATAAAAAGTAGCCTATATGTTATTCTGATGTATAAGCTATATTGTGGTAAAGTTTCATTCAAATCCATTCAGTAGTTTTTACGTGAAAGAGTAACAAACATCCATACATCCATACTTACAAACTTTCGCCTTTATAATATTAGTAGGATTGCATTGCGGAAGGCACGTTAAATTGGTGGGTCCTGGTTGTCATTTGAAGATCTTTGTCAGTCGTTACGGGCAGTCTAAAAGTCGGACAACCAGGATTACCAAGGTGGTCTTGCCCAAGTAACTGGGTTGAGGAGGTCGGATAAGCAGTCGATAGTTGAACAAATGCAGACTTATGATGACAATAGCTTTGTCTGTTCATAGCTGTGTTCAAGAGTTCCTAAGTAATAAAAATAGAACTTTAACTGTGGATTAGTGTTGAGCGTCTTAACAAATAAATATTTCCAATGTGGTGAAGTAGATGGGGATCAATCCAACAATCAGATCATTGTTCTTCATGTACAGTTATGAGAAATAAAATAGAAACAAAATTAAAATTATTATTCATTAATGTTAGAATATGTAACAATGTATTACAATTTATCTTACTGCTCATGACTGTACATCTCGTTAGTTTTTCCGATCATTGAGCCGACGACGAATGCAACGAACTATTCTGATTCAGTACATTGACTTATGTAATGGTTACTTTTAACAATCTGTCTTTTAAACCAGGTTATTCTTACATAACTACCTCAAGGTTAGTTGTACTTATTCTTGTTTCCGAAGCTATTTGCGGTAACTTATTTTTATACGTATACTTATATTTGTACGGAATAAACGTCAGTTTGGAAAATATGAAAAAATTATAAGCAAAATACGTTTTGAAAGCTTGTTAATTATAAACTTTTGCACGTGGATTCGCCTGCGTCTCGTGGGAATTACTGCGTACCCAGAAAAAAACTGGCCTTCCTCGATAAATGGCCTATTTAACTCTTAAAAGAAGTTTACAAAACGGTTCAGTCGTTACTGAGATAAGCGCGTTCAAGCAACAGACTCTTCAGCTTTTTAAATAACATTAATGTACATTTGTATACAGAAATAAAGATTGCTTTCAAAATAGTATTAAGGACAACCTTAATTTATCTTTTAACTTTTCATCAATATAAGTAGGTAGTTGACGCAAAATCTTAATAACTTGATGGTTCAGAGACTTCGATGACAAAAAACAGACTTATTGTATGTGCTTTTTGTCGAAGAGACATTGTCATAAGACTTCGTCTTTCAACTTCATACAGCACTATCATACCAACATCTAGCATTTAAAACCATCAACTACGGAACACAAAACCTCAGCTAGTCGCGTTCCCGAGGTCATTGGCTGGAACAATGAGCTTGATCGTCGATATCCTGTAACTTTATATTATAATTCCCCAACCGTGCCTACTAAGGTTCCACGTTTGACGCAACGCCTGGCTTGAGGCTTGAATAATTCCAAATACGGTGATGTAACGTATAATAAATAGTATGTCATTTGTTTTTTATGTAATGTCCTTTTTGAAGGACATGTTTTTGTCTTGTTCTGTGTTGCATTTGTTATTCCGGTCATATCCTCTAGACTGACTTTGTTGTCTATGATTTACTGTCAGTGTCAATTTTCAATGACGTAAGCATTAGTTAGAATTTCTGCTGAGGAATAAAATGCAGGTAACGCGCGTGCGACTGTGCAAATCTTCATAGACCAATGGATTCATTGCAATTTAGACTGTTGGTGCATTCTTCCAATACGATATTTGACACGGAATAGAGAATAGAGAATTTAATCCCTGTTACGTGGTATTTGACAACTAGTCAAATTCAATATAAGTAAGTATTCGACTGTCAAAAACGGTTACTCTCTATGCAATTTGTACGAAATTACGAACTATGATATCACAGATTTTTATATATAAAGCAGTATGCTCTTGCTATCATTAAAAAAAATAGTTTTTCTAAGCTTTTAAGTTAGTAGTAGGTACTTATATAGTTTTTAAAACTATAAATAAAGGTGTCATTATTTTAAGATGCTTTACCAACTAAACATCGAAAAGGATTTTATTTTTGACCTAAACACCTACCCAGTTTTAGATAAGGTATTATTACTTGTCTACTTTAATAATAATATTATAAGTCCTAATGTTTTAATTTTCTATTTCATATCCTTTAAGCCTTTGACATTATGTTCTATTTCGCCTGTATCCTTTACAAAGACCACTTTAAAATAATCTCCAGTAACAAATCCGTATTCAATTCATACTGACCTTTTTAAATCTGACCCCAGAATATTTTCTCTGGGCCGCGTGGTGTTGCAAGCATGCATAAAGATGCGCACTTTGTCTCGTATGCACTGACAAGGTCGCTATTGTGACCACGTTAGTTGGTTTAAGAGAGACAAGTCTTTATGATTTGTTTGACAATTTTGCAATGGTTGTGTCGTTAGATGCTGAATTTGGGTCATAGTGGGACAAAGAATGACTCCTGAACAAAATTATCATATTTTTTTTTTTGTATGAAAGAAAAATTAAATATAATTTGAAGACTGCAAAATTTTGCCACTTATTTTGTTTAGATGTATTTGTGTCTCCATATCTACAACACTAAGGGCCAGTTTCACCGGTTGCTGATAAGTTCCAGATAGTGTATCTGGCAGATAATTTCATACAAATTCTGTTCCATTTTTTAATTTATCTGGTAGGTAGTGGCTATCCGTAACCTGTGAAACCCTAGTTTATAATCGTTACATTATCATGTTCTTGGTTTCTTGTATTCTGACTTAAAGTTTTTCTTTCATTACCTAATCATAACAATAATAAACATGTGTTTTGTTCTACCCCTATTTCGCCCGACATTAAAATTTTATAATTTTTCATTGCCATTAAGACCCGTGTGTAGAAGTCTAAAAACATTTATAACCAAATCTGTCCGAGTTTAAATCAATGAGTGGCCACATGATTATTTTTGTAACTTGTAACGAACAACATTAATCTTGCAACAAATCATTTTTCATGTTTATTTATGAGTGTTATAACATAAGTTTGATGTGGCATCGAATATGGCTTGACGTGTATTACAATGAGAGTGAAAGTGGTACACATATTATTATTAAACTATTTTATAGCAATGCAATGTATGTATTTGTAGTACCTTATTTTTGTGGGAAATCATCGACTGACCCCCTCTTGCTGTGGGTGCAGCTGGAGGGAGTGTCAGACTCTTTCTGACTTAAACCCACTATGTTCCTTCTGGAGGTCCCTGTGTGCCAGGGCCTTGATAACTCTTGCGGACAACCCGCAGCATGTATTGAACAGAACTTTTGTTGAACATTCCCTGGTGCGGTTTCATTAATATGAAAGTATTAAATTGTTCTTCGCTAATCCTCACTGCCTTGATTCTCACTTGCGTTTTAAGGAATAAAATAATTAAGTTATTTTTCTTTTTCTTCTTCTTCCAGGGCCTCTCCAACTAGTTAAGGGTAGCTTACCAGTTTATGGAGTTTATTAAGTTGTATTTTGATACGGTTTTAGTAACACAACATCAATACTTAATCTAAATACTGATTGAAACCCCCTTATTATAAAACGTGGTCTAAAAAAGGTACCGCCTTTAGTGCTAGCTTTAAACCATCTTCTTGAACAAAATTGATGGTCTAAATCTGGTACTAAAGCCGGTACTTATAAAAAACACGTTTCATAATAAGGGGGTAAGGGTTTAAAAGAACACATATTAGTACATATTCCTTTTCACCGAAATCTTCATTCTCGGCAGAAGAGCTTTGCCTTCCACACCAAAGAATCCAGACTTTTATAACAATACCTGTATCAATGTTAATAATTGCACACACGTTCATTATCTTACTATAGTATTACCGTATTAGTTCCACCAAGCAATTATATTCCGTGACTCACGAGAAGATGCGTTGCAATATACACTTTATGTCAAATATCTGAAGGTCGATTAGCCATGGCAATTTTGGGAGAACTTTTCCCTAATATTCAAGGTTACGGCATTGAAATCACGGTCTGTGAATTACTGACGAAGAAACAGTTTTGCTTGTTATTAAATTCTTTCCTTGTATGAAGGGATGCCATTGAAATTTGATAAACAAGGGGCGTTTGTTTCAACTTGCTAATAATCCCTGAAGTATCAGCTCGTATTGTTTGTTTTTGGAATAGTCTTCCGAAACAAATGGCTTGAACCTCGATCAACAGGTATACCTACTAATTACTTGGTGGTATAAACCTTACCATTTTGGTGGTTTAAATTACCATTTGAGTAGGTAAAAGCTTCCTCGCTATGTTTTCTGTTAAGATTATATTATTTTTCAAGATTATAGTTTTTTGATTTACAAGTTTATAGTCATTCTTGGTGGTCCGCTGGTCTTGTAGTCGCATGGCGCCACTAGTAAGCATGGCGTTTCGGGTTCGGTTCTCGGATCTGGTTGAAATTGCTTTGTGGGTTCTAAGAAACGTTCAGAAAGGCAGCTCGGAGTCTGGATATTGGTTATGACCCACCCGTGCATGCGAGAGTATGTAAAATGTCGGTCCTGCGCCTGATCTCTCTCAGGTCGTATTGGATTGTTGACCCATCAGGCTAGGAGAGTGAACTTAGAGAGAAAAGCCAAGGCCGTCAATCGGTCTGGACACCATTACACTTGGTGCTTGTTATGACAAATCTAATTTGACACAAAACAAAGGTTGCTTTATTTATGTTCCAATTATATTGTCTATTCTCTTAATTTAGTTTAAGTTCGCTTCATACTGTCGACGGCAGGAAAGCGATAATTTCGCACGCCCTTATTTACAATGCTGGCATCACTGTCATTTGTTTTCTCAGGCTTAGTGACACCATTAAAAGTTTTACAGAACAATACCCAGTTATCTTGTATTGAGCATTGAATTGGAGCCATTTCGTTGGTGGAATATAATTTTGGGACATGCAGTTTTATATCATGTTGCGTAAGACGGACCTTGGTTAGTATTATTTCGGGTTTAAGAAACTTTATTCTCATAAGAATACAAATTCACTTACATGAGAACATTATAATCATAAAATTTTTGTCAAATTCGTTGAGAACATGTTGTAAGTTATGTATACAGAAAACTAGACATTTCTAAAATAATAATCAATTTGTGGGTAGAAAAATAAAGGATAAAACAAAACAGTAACGACTTAATTTACGCTCACTTGCTACATGGTATTATTTTTGTTTATAATGTAAAATAACTGCCATCTCATTTGCCGACCTCATCTCGTTTTTTCATAAAAAATGTGTTGACATGTAAAAGTGTTGATTTCAACCTATTTGCAAAATAAATATCATTTATCATTTTGATATTTGTCACCTTATTGAAAAAAATTCTTGAAGCTTATGCCTTATACCTACTCGTATATGCGTTATTTAGTGTCGCGTTGACAATACATATAGGTTTGGTGGAAAATTATAAGCTTTATCAAAAAAAAAAGTATTAGATAATGATTATGTATCATCTAACAAAAAAATAAAATAATTTAGCCTTAAACCAATTTCAAACCGCAAGAATGCAACCTTGCTACTAATCAGCGCTCTACTCTACTTTCATTCGCAAACCATCCAAATTTGACCTCTATCTACACTGTCGAGCTAAAATATAAAACAAAGATGACCTTTTTGTGTTCGCGACTGTACCTGCGCGAGCGCAGTCGTGTGCTCTTGACATTTGTGACGCTGTAAGCATGGCATTTGTGGCTTACGTTAGAATTTGAATTACTGCTTTGTTTTGCTTTTGTTTTGGTTGTAAATAGAATTGGATAAGGATGTTAGTTAATGACTTTGTTTTTAAATACCAGTGAAATGGTGTGTTATTGTTATCGATATTGTATTTAGGTTTTCAAAATATATATATTTTTTAATCAATATTAGGTACCTACATAATTAATGTTTCGGAAGTCCCGTTAAACTGATGGGTCCTGATTGACAGTTGAACATCTTTGGCAGTTGTTATGAAGCCAGAAAGTCTGACAACCAGTCTTAACGTCAGTATCGGGTTGCCCAGGCAACTAGGTTGACGTTAGATAGGCAGTAGCTTCGTATAAAATACTGGTACTTACTCAGTTGCATTGGGTCAGACTGGAAGTCGACCCCACTATAGTCGGGAAAAGGCTAGGCAGATGATGGTACATATTTTTTTACTCCACTGTTTTGATAATTGTTACAGTGACAAATAAATAATTAGATAGGTACACTTAACAGTCAAAACCAATCACTTAATTAAAATTGGTAACAAAATACGGAATTTAAAATGTCTTTTTGATTAAACCTTAATAATAGGTTAATAAGGTTCAAAATACATCTCTAATTTGTAAATGTACCTAACATTTCTATAGGTACCTACATTTAAAGAGCAAAATACTAATCACAAACATATAGGTCATGTATTAGCATTCACATTAATATTATCTTCTACAACATACTTTAAAAGCATCAGACGTTAATCATCATCATCATCGTCACAGCCTTTTTATCTTCCCACTGCTGGGCACAGGCCTCCCTTCACATGGAGAAGGATTGAGCGTTAATCACCACGCTTGCTCAATGCGGGTTGGTGATTTTAGACTTTATAGTCCAGGTTTCCTCGAGATGTTTTCCTTCACCTTTAATCAGTCATTGGTGTCCAAGATACACTTAGAAAGTACGTATAACTTAGAAAAGTTACATTGGTACTTGCCTGACCTGGAATCGAACCCGCACTCTCATACTCGAAAGGCTGGTGCTGGTGCTTAACCACTAGGCCACCACGACTTACGACAGACGTTAGTATCATTAGTAAAATTGACCTTCAGATCAAGATTTCTCAATTTTCCGCTTTTTGCGTCATATTATTCCATCGTTTGCAAATATTTTGCTAAGTAATAAGCAATTACCTTGAGATCATACAAAAACGTTCAGCAAATCTTAAGGAAGCTTTGCGAGTTCGTCACGTTTCGTCGTCCGTTCACGTTTGTATGCTTAGAGCATTTAATCAACTGGACACGCCGTTGCTGTGCGTTGATCTAGCTGCCAAAGTTACGTGAACGCTGCCGGGTCATATTCGTATGTTCGTATCAAGTTTATGCTTCTGTTGGACATTGTTTTTCGTTCGACAAGGTTCCAGATGTTAATATACAAGAATTATTTATTTATTTATTGAATAAAAGGTACATGCTACGTTTACAACGTGTACGATGTTTGTTTTTTTTTTATTTAAAATGTTAACAAAATAGATCATAAAAAAATATGAAATATACATATGTATATCAGCTGTCCATCTCAACATTTTGAATGATAATAGAATTTCACATGAGATGAGACTATTGCAAAGAATATTGCAATTAAAGCTATAATAAGTTAATTTGACCTTGCTCCAGCAAACGCAACGCGAGAAACAAGGATTGCATCAATTATCAGATCATTGCCATTTCATACGGTTGTTAATGTGCTTAGAACATAGTAAATTGCTAATTTCCAACTGTTATGTCATGTCATCGTGACCTAGTGGTTAAAGCACCAGCCTCTCAAGTAAGAGTGTGCGAGTTCGATTCCAGGTCACACAAGTACCATCATCAGCCGTTTTATCGTCCCATTGCTTGGCACAGGCCTCCTCTCACACAGAGAAGGATTGAGTGTTAATCACCAGGCTTGCTCAGTACGGGTTAGTGACTCGAGATGTTATGCTTCACCTTTAATCAGTCATTAGTGTCCAGGATATATATGTACTTAGAAAGTAAGTACAACTTAGAAAGGTGGTGCTTTGGAACTCGGTCTGATCTGGAATGGAACCCGAACCCCTGGCTGGTGCTTTTAACACTAGGCCCCCACACATATTCAAAACTTTAGTGCACCAAAGCAAATTTCATTACCTTTATTATGAGGATCTCTTGAGTGTAGTATTTGTGTGGCAACACGCTCAGGCTAAGCTAAAAATAGTAGCCAATGCATGTTGAACTTGATCGCGAGAACGTAACAGTTAAAGGCATTTTACCGCAAATACTGTTACGACTAGTCATCTTTGTTATTATAATTATGGCGTCCAGACTGATTGTCGGCTACGGCGGCCTCTCCTTCTAAGGAGATCAGCTAGCTGCGCAGGACATTTTATGGTGCTCAAGCATTTTTAATAATTAAATAAATTTCAGGTTCGCTCAGATTCAGGTGCACTCTTTATTCCCTCACTCTCATAATCCGATGGGACGGCAATCCGACACGACCGGAGAGAGATCAGGCGCAGGACCGATATTTACGTGCTCTCCGATGCACAGGTGTATCCATGGTGTATCAATCACCAACTTAAAGACTCCGGGCTGCTTTATAAAAGTTTCTCAAAACTCACAAAACGATTTCGGCCTGACCCGTGAATCGAACCCGATCGCAGTTGCGCAATGCGACTACTAGACCAACGAGGCACTTAGTAATTACCATCATAATAAATGACCCATTAAATGAGCTCACATATTTCAATTAAAAAAAAAGGTCACACAGATGCAAGCCGATAAAAAGTGGTGCATAACACAATGGCTTACACGTAATTCTCACAATTGTTTTAGCTTACGGTGTGCTCAATTCTAATAATGTGTTGAACTGGTTGTTGCACCTGTTCCAGGGTATTATGGAGCTGATAATTCTTGTTTGAGTTTAATTTTGGAATCGTGAATTTAAGCTTTTTTGATCACGCAATATCTGCGACATTTTTAAACTCAGATTGATGTCAGTAACAGTCTGACACTGCCTCCAGCTGAACCCCCAGCGAGAGGGTTCATCGAAAAAAAGGCATATAAAATAAAATAAGGCATAGAGAGAAGAAGGGGCCGTTAGAATTCATAGTAACATAAACATCCAAGTAAAAGGTGTATGAGTAGCCATACAGATATTGTAGTGATAATATCAGATCGATAATAATAGTATACCTAACAATTCACAAAAAATAGGTTAAAATAAAGTGTAATAATGTAAAAGAACAATGGAGCTAAAGTAGAAATAAAAATCACGTAGCAATACAAATGTAAGGTGATAATTATATAGCACGCGTTATTTCCACAATAATTACAAGTATTGTATCGTGAATTTATACAAGCATTATATATGTACGTTGACTGAGATTCAATTAACGTCCGAGAAACAATTAAAGGTACGTTACAGAATGACTTTTTGTATACTTTCAGCTATAGTATCCTGGTAATACGATTACATTTTCCGACTGCTAAAATGCTATTATTAAATTGAAAGGCTTATAGAGAACATAGTGTTAATATCTGGTGGAGGAACTGAAGAAATTACAGGGGAATCTGGAGGCTGTATTATACGTTCGATCAATCCATAATTTCAACAAACACACCCCTTTTTTATCGGGGGGAAATTCTCATGGACTGTCCTCCGCTTGGGGAGAGGCGGAGGGGTGTGCCGGACTCTTACCGGCTAAAACCACCCTGGTGTCTCCTCGCACGTGCGCGCGGGGCGCGGGAATCCAGATTTTTCCGCAGAACAAACACACCCCTTGCTCAACCTCAGGGCAAAGTATAAACAGAAGATAGAGAAACAGGAGTAGAATAAATTTGACCCGTATGCTGTGAAACTTAAAGCGGAGATTTGTTCAGACACAAATATAAGCATTGGTTCTTCGACTCACGAGTATCTCACTGTCAATCGTCAAAGATTTGCAAAGTGCAGTTATACTGCTTAGATTTCTACTAATATTATAAATGCAATCCACAGGGACCAAATAATCATTTTAGATATTACATGTCAAGGAGCTGGAGGTGAGTTGCACTCCAGGCTTAGCATGACAACCGTAGAAACAAGTTTTGTGTACCGGAGAATGGACAGGTCGCGCCATGCTCGGGCAGAAGACTTGTTGACATTGACAGAAAGAGCAGACAGACTAGATATAGAATCGTCATGCTAAGCCTGCAGGAAGATCACAATCAGAATAAATACATCTAGTAAAATAAAAACACCATATATGGATTAACCCAATGTCAAAAACTCTGAATAATAAATCGTAGACTTGAAACGAGATCAAAGCAGACAGGCTCAATTTTTGAGCAACTTATTTCAAAACTGCTCTTAAAACGGTGAAGGAAAACATCGTGGGGAAACCGGCTTGTCCTAGACTCAAACATTGAAGACATGTGAGGTGTGCCAATTTTGTATATGTGTATATGTGAGGATATACACTCCTTTCTCATTGAGAAGAGACCTGTCTTGATATGACAGATGATGATAAAAAGTATTTTTTGAAATCGGACGAGGCGTCTTTGAGAAATTGAATAACAAAAAAATACAACCGAATTGAGAACCTCCTCCTTTTTTGAAGTTGGTTGAATATATAAAGAAGTAATTAGAAGACGCCAGTCTAACCAAGGGGTATTGGGTTGCCCGGGTTACTGGGTTGAGGAGGTCAGATAAGCAGTCGCTCCTGGTAAAACACTGTTACTCAGCTGAGTCCGGTTAGACTGGAAGGCGATCCCAACATAGTTGGGAAAAGGCTCGGGAGATTATGGTTGAATATATAAAGATATATCTACATAATTGACTATGCCCTATACTTTACTGGTCTATTAGTAAATAACAGTACCTACAAGTGATTCTCAGATTAGATAACTGCTAATTAGTTTTCCCACCACGATTTGAAGAAGTTAGGAAAAAAATATTTGTGGCTATATTGATGTAGCAATAGGATTATTTGTAATTGGAACGCAAAGATTATAACTATGAAATAATATAAATATAAATATGAAGATTTTAACACATATTAATTTTATTTTAATTTACATGGGATTTTGATATCGTCTTCGTCTGAATCATCCGGAAAAACAACTATGTACAATATCATTGAACCTATTTATATAACAACTACCAAATAAACAAAAAAAAAACAAATCGATTGTACTAACATTACGTTCGGCGCTAAAATATTAAGCAACGTTCACTGCGTGATAGTGAAAGGACAGAACGAAATCGATCTCGTTTGTAGCTGGCCTAAAGTACGAACATAAGCGGAACAACAGCAGGCTTAGCATGGCGATTCTATATCTATTCTATCAAGAAAAGACAAAGCTCTTTCTGTCAATGTCAACATGTCTTCTGCCCGAGCATGGCGCGAATTGTCAACTCGCATATAATCACTTGTAGACTTATTTCGATCGAAGAAAAGAAAATTTTCTTCAAAAAATTTTGAAAGAAATCTTACGTCAATCTGTCACTTTTCTGTCATTATGTCCATTCTCCGGTAGACAAACCTTGTTTCTACGGTTGCCATGCTAAACCTGCTGGTTGATATTTCGTAATATTATTTCAATCAATTAGTGACGTTTCCACTTTGTTGACTAAAAAGGGTAAATGATATGATCTTTAGTTGGAGTTTTAAACTATTTTTGATTAACCTGTAGAGTGTTGTTAGTTTGATGATTAAGGGCCAGTTTCACAAGTTACGGATAGTCATTATCTACCAGATAAATTAAAAAATGGAACAGAATTTGTATGAAATTATCTGCCAGATAAACTATCTGGAACTTATTAGCTACCGGTGAAACTGGCCCTAAGTTTCATAATTGGGTAAATATAATATATTTCTTACTGAATGAAGTAAGCAGACTAGTGAAGAGCCAATTGACGTTCTTTGGTGGAAGTCATAGCAACAGTAGGCTTACAGACGCCAGCACATCAAGCTACGTGAAACTGTCAAGTTTCACCAATCAACATTGAACCTTATGCTTCGTCGATAAAGTTGAAATCCATTAAGGAAATTTGACAGATGTGATGGCGTTTGCACATTCATTGTAAAATGCATTTAATGTCTTATTATATTGCGGCAACAATAGTAATAAATCATTCAAAAAGACAGACGATGAACTCTTCAACATTTAGCAACTGGACGATTAAGAAATCTTTGTCAATTTGTTAAATGTAAATAAAGATATATTAGACAAAATGACTATTCTAAAGCTTCCAGAATTATCACCAAGTCAACAGGGTAGTACGATATTTAAAACAAAAAGCAGATTCGAATGCGGGGATCGAACTCAAACCACACAAGTTCCTTCAAGCGACATTCTTTGCCGGGCACAATGCTAGCGAGCCAGTTAATCCTGGCAATGAAATGATCGATCAAATACATTCATGAATTCATACAGGTGTTAGATACGTTCTTTACGGATTTTTTTGATTTGATCCCAGCGCTGAGCCCACTCTAAAAGCTATAGAATAGCTTAATACTGAAATATGAATGACAATATAAGGCCAACGCTAAGCCAAGCAAAACTCTTGTAATTTGCACCTTATAAAGTAGTAGTACCCAATGCAATACCTCTAAATCGTGGGTAAACAGAAATCAGATATACACTCATGATGAAAATATTGCTCTAGTTTTTTGACCTGACATTGCTTGAACACAATGGTATACAGATTACAGCGTCTGGGAAATAGCAATGAAGGAAAATATGTTGTGTAGTACAAACTGATACTTGTATTTTTGTCTTATCATGTGTAAAAGGCATGGTGGCCTAGTGGTTACAGCACCAGCCTCTCAAGTTTGAGTGTGAGTTCGATTCCAAGTCAGGCAAGATTCCAAGTCAGAAAAGCGGCAACTTTTCTAAGTTGTATGTCCTTTCTAAGTAGATCTTGGAAACAAATGACTGATTAAAGGTGAAGGAAAACAACTCGAGGAAACCTGGACTATAAAGTCTGAAATCACCAACCCGCATTGAGCAAGCGTGGTAATTAACGCTCAATCCTTCTCCGTGTGATAAGAGGCCTGTGCCCAGCAGTGGAACGATAAAAGGCTGATCATGATGATGATGTATTGTGATAGACCTGAGAATGAACTATAATATAAAGGTGACAGAATGAATGAATGAAAGAGCTTATAGGTACTCAAGCTGTCAAGATTTTGATCTGTGGATGGGGTGACCATAAACTACATTTCAAAACACGAGGTAATTTTGAAAAAAGAAATCCTGTTAGTCGTAATATAGATACATAGTTAGGTAAGTAACGATGAAATTAGCCAAAATGATGAAAAGTGTTCGTCATTCAGAATTAAGAAAATTAAAATGCTATGAAAAGTAAATAAACTTAAAAGCAGTTGAATAAAACAGGTTGAAGAAGGCAAATAACATTGGTTAAAGTTGATAGACAACAATTATTAAATCATGATCATCTTATAACGAAATCTTCCACGAATATGTTAATTTTACATAATTACTAGTTAGGTAGGATAAATAAGATGTCTTTCTTAAGGTCGGAGAGCTTGTATTAACTTGAAAATGTATTTAATTTGAATACGAATATACCTACGAGTTTTAAAGCATTTGAATTTGCTGTATAAAATAGAGAACTAAACAAAAAAACACTACGAAACAAATCATGGGTATATATTACATTCTATTTTTTAATCTTTCTTTTTTGAGAATGACAGCATGGACACATTATTAGTTTTTTCGAGTTGGGTATAATCAAATGACTAACCCGCGCTGTGGGTGCAGCTGGAGGGAATGTCAGAAAACCCATTTTTGTTCCTTCTGGAGCCCTTTATGTCCCCGGCCACGGTAACTCTTGCAAACAATCCCGCAGCCTCGGTTATCAATTAAGTGTTAGCTAATCAGCCTTAATAATTAGATCATCCCCGCCATTACGAACCTACGACCACGGAGCAACCCCGGTTATCACAGAAACACCTCTGATAATTAACCCAAAAGAGTCGCTGCAAACTTGCACTAAATTTAGTTTTCTTTAACATGTTAAACATGGCCTCACTGTCACATTATTGATGATAATAAAAAACATCACATTTGAAATTTTTTTAACACCTAATTTATTATAATCAATTATCATAAATCGTGATATAATGAACGTAAAACGTGATAGTTTTGACAGTTGTATTAAATTAGCTATTCGCTGTGGTATCACGCACTTAATTGTAAATTACTACAAATGCGTGGATATAAGACCTTGTAGAGACGCAAGCACGTCAAGCTACTTCTCCAATCAGGCAATTTCTTTATTAGATTTTCGACTTTATGACTGAAACATATGGTTCCAAGTTGATTGAGAAAATTTGTCAGTTTCGGGTAGATCGTAGGGTAGATGTGCATTATCACTACCGCAAAATCATCTGCCGCATCGACTTGTATAATCGTGATAATATCAAAAACTGCTGTGTGAATTTTCAGTCAGTTTTCATCAAAAGATAGATGGATTTATGAGGAAGGATTGAGTATGTAATTTATATCTGTGCGAAGCCGGAGTAAGTTGCTACTCAGAACAGAATTACTAGCTTCAACTGAGTAAGCAAAAATATCTCTTTAAGTAATTGAATGGATGATTGAACGAGGCTCTAATGCTGAGTAAGGTTTTTTCTAGCGAAGTCAACCTTGTAAGCAATTGTGTAATTTTTAATTTAGTTCGTTTTATTATGAGGAAATTACCGATAGCCTTTGATGCTATATTATGATGAGAGCATGAAGGTCTATACCAAGGTAATTTAACAGGAAACATTAATATTATATTGATGGAAATGGCTTTTATGGATAGAATTTTATTCCAAGATACGCGCAGTTTCTCTTCATAAAACCAATGATTCTATAATACAAAAATCATCTGCCTAACCTTTTCTCAAGCTATGTTGAGGTCGGCTTTCAGTCTTAACAGGATGCAGCTAAGAAGGTACCTACTAGTGTTTTACGTGAAGCGACTGCCTGTCTGACCTCCTCAACCCAACCTGCGCAATCCGAGACCCCTGGGTAAGACTGGTTGTCAGACTTTCTTGCTTCTGACTGAACGACTGCCAAAGATGTACAAATGACAGCTGGGACCCACCAATTTAACGTGCCTTCCAGAACACGGTGGAACAAGATGGTCACCCATCCAAGGACCGACCGCGCCAAGTGTTGCATAACCTTATGATCGATCGACCCTTGCGGCTGTTGCTTAGCTACGAGCTTCTCTCCATAATCCAAAAATAATTATCTATTTGAAGCTAAAAAATAAATAAAGTATGCTTGCTCTCCAATTTATCGAAAGAACACATTCGTAATGATATTGAATTATTTGTATCTATAATAAAAATGTTAATGTGACCTTGTTTGAACTTAGCATTAAAACCTCGTTCTCAGTAACAGCCGGGTCGATTGACGAAGGTCAACCCAAGCTGCAGTTTGGTCGTGGATGGGTGACCAAGCTATTTCATAACTCGAATTCGTTTCTCGGAGAGTAGGTAAGGAGTGACAGGTAAGGTTTCAAACAAACAAATTCTAGACTAGTATTTGATGAACGGATTATTAATAATCGCTAATATAGCCTACAAAACAATTTAAATTAATTGCTAATGATAGTCATGAGGAATAGACAGGCAATCGCTCCATATAAGACACTGGTACTTGGCCGCATACGGTTAAGTCTAGAAGCCGACCCAACATAGCTTGGGAAAAGGCTAAGCAGATGAAGATAGGCATGACGAATAAAAAAAGTAATATTTAGTTAAGCCTAAAGTATTGAAGACGTATTTTTTAGTTTTTCCCACAAACTAATAATAACGAAGATACAGTATATTGAAAATTTGTGTTTCTATCTCCTCGTACTGACGCCAGCACATCAACATACCCCAACACTGTCAAATTTTACCAATCGAAAATTATCCTTCGGGTATTGCGATAAGGTTGGAAATCTATTAAAGAAAGTCAGTTTTATTGGTGGGTCGTTGAACGTTTTTTGAACGTTCACAGTAAAAATGGGTGAATCTATAAATGAAAATCTGTTCGTTAGAGACTTTTTAAGGCTTAATATCCACGTGCGTTAGTTTTTACAGCTAATTAAATGCCGACAATGTAAGATAACATAAATAAAGTCTTCGTTTTTTCACACTACACTATTATCAGAAGTTAATTATAAGCGATTTTCCTTGCAATAACTTGTTCGCTGACAGTTTAATTACGCAAGCGGCTGTTCTGTGGGTATTGTCGATCGAGTCGTCTGCTAAACGTGATGAAATGGTAGTCTTTGACTCACGGACGATGTCTTCTGTCCCCGAATCACGTAGGATTATTCGGAAATTATTGTATTCTAGGTATGTACAGTCGCTAGCTGATCAACCTACCAGAATTTGACAAATTTTAATAATCGAATATCAATCTTCCAGTACCTAATATGATATAATAGAAAGACAGATTGTGGTAGCTTGATGTGTGTACAAGCAGGGAGGCAGGTACAGTACAGGATTTAGATGATAAACTTGCTTTTTATAAATTCCATAAGTTTTATAACAGCTTAATTTTCAACTTTTTCGCTCAAGTATAAGGTTCAAAGTTGATTGGGAAAATTTGACAGTTTTGGGGTAGGTTGATGTGCTGGCGTCTGTACGAGAAGCTAGAAACATGATAAGCAGGTGAAAATAACCCAACAAAAAACTTGCCGTTAATTTCAAAAATCCTACCGAACATGGATAAAAGGTAAGAAAATACAAACCAAAAATATTTTCAATAAAGATCATAATCTGTAGACAAGTTAATTTATTCATGCAGCTATGCCTGGAGTCAATGCACGAACTAAATGTCACGTCCCTAGGTAATGCCAAGCGCACGCGCATCAAAGTATGAACATTACATCGTGGTTGTCTGATTACCGATGTGGAAACTGCGAGGCACAAGTACTATATACTTCCACTACCTATTTCCTTTCTATATTCTTGTATAATAGATATTTTTTACGCTTTGTTTTTGTTCATAGTGTTAGGACTCGGTTCCACCCCCCCTCGCCTTAGGGAAATACTTCCCACAATCGGAGAAAAAGTATTCTATGTTCTTTTATTTCCCTATCAACTTTGAACCTTATGCTTCAGCAGTAAAGTTGAAAATCTATTAAGGATATTTTACAGATTGTAGTAGCTTGATGTGCTGGTGTCGGTACACTCATGATTTTGAAGATAAAATATCATATAAAGAATCTTATGACCCCTTTCTCTGTAGCTGGACCATCAGGCACAGCTCAAAAACTCGCTTTTATAATATAATATATAATATAATATAATATCCCTCACACATTCACACAACGTCATCTAGTCCCAAACTAAGCAGAGCTTGTACTATGGGTACTAGACAACTGATAAACATACTTATATACTTTTCTTTTGTAAATACATACATATTATACATAGAAACACCCAGACTAAGTCAAACACTCATGTTCATGCACACAAATGTTTGACTTATGCGGGAATCGAACCCGCGACCTATAGCGTGGCAGGCAGGTTCACTAACCACCACGCTATCTGGTCGTCAATTATAGAATTAGTGGGATTTTATTTCAGTTATAAAAAGACCAACGAAGATCTTACGAATCGTTGGTATCAAATGACAGTGGTGCAACACTATTTTCAGTAGTCTACTGAAATAAAATGAAAAAAAGTTGACTGAACGGCTTTTAACTAATTAAAAGGTTTCGCATCAGCGCAATCGGTACCAATAAAATGCTATTTTAGTTTATTGTCGTTGTTTTAGGAACATAATTTCGAAACAGATTTTGAGATTATGACTTGAAATAGCTATTCGATTATTTAGGTCACTTTTAAATAGGAATTGACAAGAAATTCACTGTCTTTGATTATCTTTAACGAGCTTTTTAATTAAGCATTAAAAGTTCTAGTAACTATTGCTTAAGTTCGTTTGTAACACACGTTCCCGTCAATAATGAGGGCACACGGTTGTTCTGGAGCTTCTAAAAAAGACAGCTAGTTCAACAAAATATACATATGTTAAATAAGTTTTAGCCTATTGCCTTCCACGATGTTGATGCAGTTCCTGAGATAAGATATCAAAATATAACAGTCATTATCAAATCGCTGCAAAAAATTGTACATACTTGAAATCAAGCAATAAAATCGTTTGGGAGAGGACTGTCAGATACCATCGCCGATACGTGTAATCACCCCCCGCAGTTGTGCAGGCATGTCACCAACGAATTTCCCTATAGTAGCGATCTTTCTTTAAAAAAATCGATAGTAAAGATGTAATCAATATTGCAATCGATTACATGTGCTCAGCGAGAAAAACAATTGGTATTTGGCCCTTGTCAACCTACACTGTTGGATGGTGAAGGCATATTTCAAAACAACTTAGTCATCTATTGATAATAATATGTCATCAACCGAACCAGGTATTAGGACAAGGGTCTGAGCTCACTTTTAATGCATTAGGAAGTTCATTTATCATTTAAAATTAGGCTTTGCGATACCAAATCCACTGCCAGGGCTGCGGGATTGTTGGCAAGAGTTACCTCGGGCTGTAGCACACATAGTGGATAGCCATAACATAAAACTGGAAGACCAGAAGTGAAAAGATTTGGAAGAGACCTACACTGAGCATTGGGTGACTAAAGGTTGAAGAAGAAGAAGAAGAAGTGGCACACAAAGAGATACAGAAGGAATAAAAGTGAGTTTTAGTCAGTTGAAGTCTGACAGTCCTTCCAGCTGCACCCAGAGCAGGATGTTTTCCCAATCAAAAAAGGAAAACAAATCCAACCGGGATTATGGAATTATTGTAAAGAGTTGAAACATAGTAGGTTTTACTCAATTGGAGTTTAACACTGCTTTTCGCTTCACCTACAGCGGGAGCGTTCATTTGATGACTTCTCATAACCCAAAAGAAAATATTGACATGAAGAACACTCTTTTATATTATAAGGAGTTAGCAATAGAAAACTTTATTCAGCTGTCTTCTATGCTTATTAATCCTTTAAATTACTTATATTTGCATGAAACACAACCATCTTAGATCCGCTATGAAACTAACCGACTAAGACCCTTAATACGTAGTAGATTGAGAAAAAAAAGGATTGAAGGTTATTACTGCGATGTCAAATGAAACTACTAAGTGGTCCTAATTATACACTTGTGTTAGGGATGCTACCCATTTGTAACTCACGGTATATTTCTGTTACGAAGGTTATTTTTATCGACTCTTGACGTCACCCCTCTGTTTTTTATGGGAGACGAACTTTTTAAAGATGGGTACTTGCGTCTTCATTTGCTGTCTATTGATACATGATTATTAAATTATTAGAAATTAGAAATTTAATAGGTAACTGTAAATATTTTGATTATAAAGTTCAGTAGTTGGAATAAACAAACCAATTCATGGAAATAATAATTAATGATATTCTAATTACTTGTTATCTTAACCTTTAACATATTAATTATGATCATGGAAAATGAAATCTCTAAGTTTATAAAATAAGCGAGCTATGTTCATCATACGTACACATTAAATAATTAAATCAATAACATCAGCAACAAAAAATAATAAACACAAAAAATGCTGACATACATAAAATAAAAACAAACGTGAGCAAACAAAACTAAGAAACGTGATCTAATTGCACAGTGGTTTATAAGCGGAACCACTAGAAAAAATAGTACGTGATAAATCGAATGAATTTGTAGTATTTTATTGAGTAGCCTTTGCCCGCGCCCTACGGGAACTACTTTGCGCACCCTGATAAAAGGTAGCCTAGAACCTTCCTTAATAAATTGGCTATCTAACATCGAAAGAATTTTTTATTTCGCACCAGTAGTTCCTGAGATAAGCACGTTAACGCTTACAAATGAACTATTTAGCTTTATAATAGTAGGTATATTTACTGCAGTATGTTGTATGGTGTATAGTATACATATTTTATATTATTTGAGTCATCAGTAATTACCAAGAACCCATTAAATAATTAATAAAAAATGTAAGACATCAATAAATAAATTGCTTCTCCCGGTTTCGTATAAAGCAAGATTTCCGGTTACAAGTAATTATGTTTGCAGTTTGGAACTAAGGTACGATTTGAATAAAATGCTTCAGGTCTATAATTTATAATAAAAGGTCAGTAACTAGTTATCCTTGGGCTCGCTAGATACTTTCATTGTTATTGTTTGTCGGGCCTTTGTGGGTTTTAAGAGACTTTCATAAAGCAGCCCGGAGAATGGAAGTCGGTGATCGATACACCCGTGCATCGGAGAGTATGTAGGTAAATGTCAGTCCTGTGTCTGTTTTCTCTCCGGTCGTGTCGAATTGCCGTCCCATAGGAATATGAGAGTGAGGGAATAGAGAGTGCATCTGTGTCTGTGCAAATGCTGGTGCGTAGCTGGCCGATCGCCTTGAGAGAACGGCCGCCGTGGTCGGCAATCTGTCTGGACGCTATTATTATTATTGTTTATCAATATTGGTGTATAAACTCCTTTCTCTGCTAGTCCTACAAAACGTGTTATTAATTGTTAAGTAACGTGTATTTGAAGGTAATGTTTATTGATATTTTTTCTTTACTTATAAGCTAAAGTCTTTAAGGTCCTTATGCTTAAAATGTCGTTATTCTCCAAAAAATTTTTAATATTCTAATTTAAAGAAACACGAATGAAAAAACAAGCCAAGAGAGTGTATAAATTTGAAAAAAAATTAGAGGCCAAAAATAGGCACAGTAGTTTAATATAGGACACAACTGGGCAAAAAATACTGACTCTCTTATCATAGTGCACGATAATCAGACTCCTGCACATCAAATAACACTCAACTTGACATAAGATTAACGCGTAATACCTAACAGTGTTTTAATCAAGGACAATACCTTTCACTACGAGCAGATGGGTTGTCCAACGAACCAATTCTGAAGGCAAGGTCGCGACAGGTGCCGGTTCAGTACCTGAATGAGACAAGTGTAGGTGCACTTGTCGCAAAATATTTCCGAACTAAACTTTCAAGTTATTGCAACTAGATTTAACGGTTTAAGGTCAAACAAAATCGGGTTTTTGTAGAAGATCGCTTAGAAAAATCGGTAAATAATATTATCGCTTGCCCAGGTAATGGGGTTGAAGATGTCAGATAGGCAGTCGCTTCATATGAAATGAAACTATATACAGACGCCAGCAGGTCAACCTACTGGAATCTGACAAATTTTACCAATTGAATATTAACCTTCCAGTATTGTGATAGCTAGAGTGCTAGAGTGGAGACCACGGACCAGCAAGCGCAGCGTAGGACGTCCACCAACAAGATGGACAGCCGACCTTGTAAAGGTCGCCGGAAGACGCTGGATGTAGGTCGCTTGCAACAGGTATGTATGGAGATCTAAAGGGGAGGCCTATGTTCAGCAGTGGACGTCCTATGGCTAAGATGATGATGAGTATTGTGATAAGGTCGAAAATTTATTAAAGAAATTTAACAGATTGGCATCTGTACATGTAATAAGCTACATCCAGGTAGACTGGAATCCGACCGCAACAAAGCTTAGAAAAAGGCTAGGCAGATGATGATTGTTTTAGGAAAAAAAATCAAGTGCAAGAACACGTGAATAAAAATTATAGATTTCCACAGAGCAACAAAACTACATAGAATTACACTCATTATTTCCCAGTAGGTGAAGCTATTACTTCATAATTACAAACTACGTGTTTTACGCTAGGAATGTTTATTTTTTAATCTACATTCTACTATAGAAATAGAGGCAGTATTTCAACGCGTGGCAATTGAGTCACACGGAGCAATAGTTTCTGGTTTATTATTGCGAATAGGTACAACTAACGTATTGCAAATTGTTAGGTCATTGCTTCAATATACTGTCAGGTAGGTATTCCGTTAATAAGTGCTATTATTAAGCCCGCGATAGACTTCTAAACTACTTTGATCCATCTTGAAAGTAGTTGAAAGATAGGATAGAACATTATTTTATTGCTAATTTATTTGTCTATTATTATAACAAATATAGGTCTGCTAATATCATCATCTCCCGTGCCTTTTCCGAACTATATTGGGGTCGGCTCCTCAACCCAGTTACCCGTGACTTCTGACTACCCGTAACGACTGCCAAGGATGTTCAATGACAGCCGGGACCTACGGTTTAACGTGCCATCATATAGGTCTGCTAGTATATACATACATATAACATATTTCTTCTAGACCACGGGATTTTGTGAAGGCGAACGTGGGGCCAAAGCCAACACGCTGAAACCCTTTTGAGACAACTTTAATGAAAGTAATGGTGACACATAGTTATAACTGATGATTATCCCTGCATACACGTGAATATTCATATACACATATTATTATTAATATATAAATATTATGTTTATCTATATAATATACCCACGTGGAAGAAGCGATTTATGTCTATGTAAGCATATGTAGTTTACCGGTATTGTTAGCACCCATGAAACCAGCTAATCAATTGCTTATATTGAGGTTAACCGACCATGTATCAAAGGTATCTTATACTGTCCGCATCGTCTTTCCAAGAGTCAGTTTCCACTTTAACAAGATATTAATGGGTATTCGATACCATGATACATACATGATATAGTTGGATCTCAAATTGCTGACACGCCATTATTGAGTGGTTTAGATTTAGCTAGTTTAGTTTTTCGAAGAGTCACCTTGAGATATTGTGCTTAGGTTACTCGATTAGCGCACGTTTTCAAGCTCAATTTGGCAATGTGCTAGATTTTTGTGCTGATTCTACTTATAAGAGTGATTTAGCAGTTTTATGCACATGTGAGCTCATCAATTTAATTGATTTTTAAGAGTTTGATGTCAAGGATCTATAATAGGATTATACTAAAGGTAAATGTATACTATTATTTAGTATTGATTTGGCTTATTTATAATTCAAGTTGCTGATGGAGGAAATATTTAGAACTGTAAATCAATTTTCAGGGAAAAAACCTCACGAAACAAATATTAGTAAGACACTTATCTATCGACCGAAATTAATAACCTATCTATCCGTTGTTTTGCTTACTAGAGACTGAATTTTGACATTTGTGTCAAATTCCTATCTCTAGTGAGCAAAACAAAGGATAGATAGGTTATTAATTTCGGCCGTATATGTATAACTTTGAAGGTGAAGAGAACTACACATATACTGTTTCAATATTTTCTAATAAATTAATAAATAAACTAAATATTTCGACTTCTAGCAACATTTTCAAAATTAGATAACAAATCCAACTTATAATCAAAGCGACCCTGGTTCTATATTGAAAGTGTAGGTACATTCTATAAATAAAAAAAAAACTACTTTTATCCAAACATTTAATGGCCAAGGCACTTTGTTATGAATGCCAAACAACTTAAACAAGTTTCGTTACCATTGAATTATATAATGTAACTACTAGATTACATACGAACTCTCATTTAAAGGTTAGGTGACATGAGAAGTAGGTAGCTTAGCAACCTTGACCACAAAAATACTCGATACTAAAATTATTTAGCCGAAGAGGTTGTGTGTTTGCTTGAATAGGGCTTATCTTAGGAACTAGTTAACTGATTTGAAAAATTATTTCAGTGGTTGATGGCCCATTTATCTAGGGAGAATAAAGACTACATTTTATCCGTGTATCCATAGTAGACGCGGAAGCTAATAACCATGTACAGATACGTCAATGTGCCGGCACATCAAGATACTTCAATGTGTCAATTTTTCTTACTAGATTTTTCAACTTTAGCGGTGAAGCATATGGTTCAAAGGTGATTCGGAAAAATTTCAGGTAGCTTGATTTGCTGGCATCTGTGTATATGGTATAGAAATGCATTCGATATATCTATTTTTCTATTTTGGTAAAAAGCATGGAAGATATAGGTTTCATCCAAAAAGTTTCGTTCACCTAAAGGAAAAAAACAAAACAAAAACGTCACTGTTAAAAACCTAATTTGAATTTCAAAAACCGAATTCTTTTAGGTGCCAAAAGCAAAAGAGGGAGAAACAGTCAAACCTCTTTTTATATTCAAATTTAAGATTTGTATTCTTGTGGCAGTTCTACTGGCAGTATGACACAGCATGTCCTCTGCCTGTAAAACACCTAATAAAATGCCTATTAATATTCAGATTACTAAGAAATCGCAATATTTACGCAACTGCAATCAAATTCGTAACCTTTGCTGTTGCTATATGCAGCGTGGTGTTGCTTTTTTTTTTAGTCCTGTAGCCCGTTGGCCTTCCAAGTAATCGCTGAAACTTAGGCGCATTGAGTTCATTTTTGTTTTTTTTTTTAATCCATAGTCTTACTTTAATTTTGACTTTGAACCGACGCCAGCATATCAACCTACCCGAATCTGTCAAAATTTTACCCATCGAATATTAACCTTCCCATATTGTGAAAAGGTTAAAAAACCTATTAAAGAAATTTGACAGATTGAGGTAGGTTGATGTGCTGGGGGTCTATACCTGCCTTGTTAATCCAGTAGTCGTATGGCGCCACTTAGGTCGGGCCGAAATCGCTATGTAGGGTCTAGAAGTTGGCAGTACCTACACCCGTGCATCGGAGAGCACGTAAATGTTCGATCCCGCGCCTGATTACTCTCCGATCGTGTTATATTGCCGACTCATCGGGCTAAGAGAGTGAGGGAATAGAGAGTGCACCTGTGTCTGCCCAAACGCCTGTGCAGTTTAATATGTCCTGCGTAGTTGTCTAATTTCCTTACAGACCGACAATCTTGCCTGGATGCCGTTAGTATACATTGCTTTATTATAGTCGCTTTGCTTACTACCAAGTGAGCTTTCAAAACAAATAAAGCAATGTTTTTTACTGATCTGTCAATCGTGAAAGTCATTTGCAAACGGTGATCACAACTTCGTTCCAGTTCCCAAAGAACAACTAAGAGTTCTTCTTTATGTTTCTAAACGTTTGTCTTTAGCCATTGAAGTCGCTTGTCCATGGAAGATTTAAGCGTACTTTATGAGTGTTTACCGGTGTGTTATGGTCATAAAACTATTCTTATTATTAACTATTTTATACTAAGGGAACGAGTGTGTCGCTTCTAAGTACAAAAAGCCAAATCTTCAATACTCAATAACTTCTGTTTTAAAGAGGTTAAAATGACATTGCTATTATGTTGTCATCTCCATCATCTCCCGAGCCTTTTCCCAACTATGTTGGGGTCGGCTTCCAGTCTAACCGGTTTCGGCTGGGTACCAGTGTTTTACAAGGAGCGACTGCTTATCTGACCTCCTCAACCCAGTTACCTGGGCAATCCAATACCCCATGGTTAGACTGGCGTCAGACTTACTGGCTTCTGACTAACCCGTAACGACTGCCAAGGATGTTCAATGACAGCCGGGACCTACAGTTTAACTTGCCACCCGAAAAATTGCTATTATGTTGTACATAGAAGAATTGGGATGACGACTAGGTCAAAAATAAAATACTTTATCATATTCATTTTGTAAAACATCTTAAAATAATGACAGGTTAATTTATTTTTTTGAACCGAAAATTATTTTCATTTTTTTATTGATAATACATATAATCGAAATAAGTATACGGCTTGATGTGAAAAATCTGTGACGTCATAGTTTGTGTTTTCATACAAATTGCATAGAGAGTAATCGTTTTTGACAGTTCTATAAAAGTATTGAATTTGACTAGTTGTCGCCTACCGTATTCGTAGCTTAATGTTTGAGCCGTATAATATTTCTTAGGTAAAAATAGCAATACAAATCTTTACAGTTCTGATTATCAAATAAATTTATCAAATAACATGCTGTCACCTTTATGGTTGATTTTATGTTAAGTTTTTGCCATCCCTTTCGAAAACCCATCAAATTCTCAAGAACCTTAGTTAGCGGTCATAGACCAGCGAATAATGTCCAATAGTTATCTCAAATGTGAGATTAATGGGTCTTTTTGTTGATTATCTTTGAGTACATTGGGAAACTTGTGGCCTTTAAGTTTTAATATACATACATTAATAATACAAAATTCTTCGTATACAGTCACGACCACAAGTTCTTCAACTTATATCGAAACTATCGTACTTAAATGAAGCATGGGCAATGTGACTGTGACTGTACCTAGGTACTTATATGTATATGAAACATAAATGATGCCTGATATCAATATGTTATCTGGGCTAAGTTTAGTTTAATTAGCTTAAAATTAGGCTAACGACATCTTCTAATATGAGAATCGAGTTGAGACGTTTTATAATTAATTTAGTATTCTAGTTATTCGAAAACAATTAATGAGTCAAGCCTTTGATTGTATCGTGTGAGACAACTTAATTAAGTAAGTTAAAACAAACGGCACAACAAATATATAAGACATTCTACTAAAACCCAAAATGATTTCTTTAATTTCAAAATTAACTATACAAAGGGTTCGTCTTTGTGAAAAAAAAGGTTCAGTTCAACACGAATCGAACCCAAGACGACATGCTCAGCAGCAGCCACGCCATGTGACTACTAGACCAACAAGGCAATATAAAAGTCATTACAACATTAAATAGCGAACCAACTAAGAGAAAATCTGGAGCTTTAACGGCTTGCAACACAATCCCTTTCTTAAGTACACTCAGTCAATAATAAGGTTGTCAAAAACCAACAATCAATCATAACTGATTTTATGGAGCAACGGCAGACCAATTGACCTAAAATGGTCCTCCTCTCCTAAATTGGTCCTTCCGTCTGTCTGCAAGTACAAAGCCATTGGTTGTTGATCTTTTAACCCACATTGTTCGTAAATTTTTATGGTTGGATCCGAGGATCGTTGGGATGTGACAAGACTACTGAATGAGCTGATATAATCTTTGGTGGAAAGCTTGCGGATGGAATTCGATGCGGGTATTTTTTTTAGTGATGTAGGTCTATGTGTTTATCTCACCTGCAGGCTTAGCATGGCAACCATAGAAAAAGTTTTGTCTACCGGAGATTGGATATAATGACAGAAAAGTGACAGATTGACGTAAGATTTCTTTTGACATTTTTTGAAGTAATTTTTCTTTTCTTAAATTGACATAAGGCTACAAGTGATTATATGCGAGTTGACTGGTCGCGCCATGCTCGGGCAGAAGACATGTTGACATTGACAGAAAGAGCTTTATCTTTTCTTGACAGAACAGATATAAAATCACCATGCTAAGCCCGCTGGTTAGCAAGTTATAAAGACACGAAGAAAGAAGAGGCTTTGAAATTTTCTACTTAAAAAACTCACAAGTAAAGAGCATCAGTAATATCAAAAAAACTCCAAAGGACTCAAGATTGAACCCTGAGGTACCCACGCATTTTACTTAATTCTTATAACCAATTCAACATGTAACTTAGTACTTAATTAATCATTCTTTCGAAGTAAATGTTGCCTTATCTCCCCACCAAGTGAAGTAGGCTGGTGTTAGACTAGCCTAGTTAAAAGTATTTCAATAGTGCTAGTAACTATTGTCCAAGAAATTGCGTTACTTGGCCTACATTTAAGGGAGATAACACGTGGTTAGGTGGTTAAATTAGGCCTCATTTTTTTCACAACGTCTGACCAAAGAAACGATGGATGAATTTTGTGAAAGTTGATATAGCTAGACAGAATGTTACTTGTGAGATGACGATAAATAGAACAGTGTGGAAGAAGAAAAAAGAAATTGGGGATAAGGGCTGGAGGACGATGATGATCAATCCTGAACTTAGATATGGTGTTTGAGGACAATTTTTAGTGATAGATCTAGAATTTTGGTCCATTTGAATTTAAGTCTTTTGGAATTGTTTTTTTTTTATAAAACAAACTTCTTAACATGCAAAATATGTAATATTTCTTACTCGATATATCTATGTCTTAAAATTAGACCAACTTCTTCAATGCATATTATTGTTTAAAGAGATGGTTTATTGTTAATTTATTTAGAGCAAGAATAGTTAAACCAACGAAATAATTTCAATAGAATTTTCATGAAATTATGACAAAAGTATTTACGTAAACTGCATGCTAATTTCATGATAAATAAAAGCTGAAATAACAAGAAAACCACCATCTTTCACAATTCCTAAATCAATGAGTAGACAAAGGGAAATAATATCTGTAGCTTAAATAAGTGGATGTTTCACAAACCATGGCTTATTTGGCGAATATTTCACGATTATTTTGTTCGTGACGGTGTTTGTCAATAAATGTCGTGGGTCGGGGTCACGATACCTTTCAATTTTACTCAGATTCCTTTCAAATGGGTTATAGATCTTGGTATTTTAGTGACAGGAACAATAGATGGGTTCCGCTGCATAATAGAGATCATTCAAATGTATATTTCTCTCCTTTATTCATCGTTCACGTAACAGTAATAGATAGTAACACAAAATAAGAAAGACACAAAACGGATCATTAATCAAATACAAAAAAAACTATTTATAGTTTCAATATTAACAAAATCCCAATTACTGAAGGGGGTTTTCCTTTATTATCCTTAAAATTTAAACAATAAAACCATTCTCTTGGGATTTCCAACAGACAAATACATGAGTGACAAATATGAATACCTATAAATGCTTTTAATGCCTATTTTTGCAACTGATTCATTTTCATTATTACATTTTCATTCATTAGCATGACGTACTATTAATTCTAAGTATAATCATGTAGTTTCCGATACACAAAATTGCCCAAAAGTTCTTCCATTTATAAACATAAGTAATTTAGTATAATTATCTACTACAGCGTCATCTCATGACCTATAGTGGTACGATGTTCGCAATTATCTTCAAATCTAGACCATTCAAGTTTTCATATCGGTCAATTTTAAACCTTAACTCTTTTATATTTGGGTTCATTTTCTGGTGCTGTTTACTAGGTTAGGTTAGGCCAGTAGATAATATGCACCAATGATGCAGTTATGCACCGTAAATTCTCGCAATTAAAGCTTATCATCGTTGAAGACAGAATGGCAGATATTAATAATTAAGTCTGATAATATATTAATGCCCAGAGTTGCACGTGTTTTTCAAATATGTCGTATACTAAAAAGAAAACAAAATATTCAAGCCAAAAGGCTACTTACGAGGTAAGGTCATGGACCTTCACAGTTTGGTAATTTCTATAATACCTAGGGTTTAAAATGAGGAAAAGTTGAAGTTCGGCACTCGTTTTCAATATTTCCCTAAGGTATTTCTTGGAACACTAGAAGCCGAGCAATCTGGACGTAATACAGTACCTAAGAGATTTTAAAAATAATTTGATTTTTTAAAGACTCTTGTTCCAGACTACACGCCTGCGAAAAAAAGTCTTCAACAACTCTAGACGTCGACGAAACAACGGTTGTCAGCGGCTGTCGGATTTGATTCTCCACAAAAAAAATAGGTATCATTTGCATCATTACTCTTCGACGCTACTTAATGCTAACATTAAGTTGATGATGTTTTATTACTTAAATAAGACAGATTTAACCTTCAAATGACCAAATCATCAAATTATGAATGCTGTAGGTCCAGTGGGAGGGAGTGTCAGACTTTTGTCTTTGTCTTCTATCTTTTTTTTGTGGGAAATCCTCAAATAACCCCACCCACTGAGGGTGCAGCTGGAGGGAGTGTGTGTCTCTTACTGACTTAAACCCACTATGTTCCTTCTGGAGGTCCCTGAGTGCCAGGGCCACGGTTTCTCTTACGAACAACCAGCAGCGGACATCTATGTTCATCTTTGTTCCTTCTGGAGGCCCTTGAGTACCAAGACTGCGGTGATCTTTAACAAACATTCAGCATGATACTGAACCTTGATTTAAAGGTTTTCATAAAGTAAAGAAAGAAACGTAAATAGTTCACGAATCCCTAAGCGAAAACAAAAACAAACAAAAACACGATGTAGACTAGAATAGACTAGAATCCAAAGTCATTACAAACCAGATAATAGTAATTGCACTTCATATAAACTAACAAGCAAATAAAAGTATTACGGTTGTCAAACATCTACCAGTATGTTGTAAGGTTACGCAGCTAGCGAAATTAAGTAATATCATCGACATAACTTAAGCAAATGTAATTACTGGTGCCGAAATTCTGGTATTGTGCTTCAAATATTTAAAGATAAAATTTATTTCTTTAATAGCTATATGGATTATGATCCTGATTATCACATCGAGATTTTGAAACTCTTTTCAGAAGTCATTGTTAGTTGCATTGTTGCAGACTTACATACTGCAAAATTTTAGTTGTGCGATAGTTTGATCAAGTTCACAATGTGTATGGACATGAAGGATAGTGCGCACATTAAAAACAATCAGGTATCCGGCCAGTATCATACTGACTAATATAAAAAGAACGATGTTTCGCTTATAGACGGTAGGTTTTTAGCATAAGACTCAAAAAATAAATGTCAAAATTTAAGTGTCGTTAGTAAAACGAATCCTTTTTATGTTTATAGGAATAGAACATATAAAGTTGACTTCGATTTACGATTCCCTTCAAAATAAACTATCACTCAATCATGGCACCCTCAACCAGCGGGACAACTATCCGCTGACAGATTAGTCTGCATATTGCAGGCGCTCTCAGTCTGAAGATAAAATATGATTACTTAATTATTTTTTAAATTAATCTGAGCTATCTGGTATATTTTTTGTACGTATTTTTGAATCAAAAATTACAAAACATTAATATACTTAATTTCAAGAGCAAAGTCAGCGAAGCGCAATTTTTTGCCGTATCACTAATGTTAAGTGCTGTTTTTCTATTTTGTGTTGACTTCGGTAATTTGAACTAAGTTGGATATTCGACTTTGAAGTGTCTGCAAGGTTATCGACAAAAAGTTTAGTTACTATGCCATATGTGCCATGAGATTGTAGGTACTTAAATAGTGAGTCGAGCCGAAAATCGATCTCAGTGGCGTGCACTTGGAGAGGCCTTTGTCCAGCAGTGGACTGCGATAGGCTGATGATGATGATGATGATGATGAGTCGAGATATTTATATACTAGCTGTTGTTCGCGACGTCGTCCATGTGGGCATTAGGTGATTAAACATCCACCTCCTTGGCTTCGATATTGATTGTAGATCACTCCCCAATAATTCTTTAAAAAAATATTCAATGTACAGTTTTGTCTTTTCTACGATTTTATTATACATATGTATAGATTAATCAAGCTTCATATCTCTGTACTAATGTTGTAAAGAGGTAAAATTTGATTGTATGTTTGTATTGAATAGGCTTCGAAACTATTTGACCGATTTGAAAAATTCTTTAACTGTTTGGAAGCTACACTATCCCCGGTGAACATAGGCTATGTTTTATCTCGGTACGGGAAGACGTTTCCCAGGCGCGTCCCTGGGAGAAAACGCAAGAAACTGCTAGTGTCTATGCATTGGTCGTTAACCGGGTTAGCGATGTTTTACATAACATTTAAATTGACACACTATCATTCGATGCACTAGTTTTTATGGTCGCATGTGATTTTTACATGTTCGTGTTACTATAAAATTTATGCCTGTTCCTACATTTTTATGTAATTTTTCTGTGTCATTGAATTGTTGTACAATAAATTGTATTAGAGCACTATCGTAGGTTTGTAATCCTGATTTGCGATATAAATTAAATGTTAATTTATTTAAATTTATACTTACTATAAATTAATATAATTCCCTCAATTTATACTTAATATCCTAATTCTCTCAATCCCCTATTACTTGTCTACAAATTAGTACAGTAGATACTGTGTCATTAATATTTAATTTGATTTGAATAATAGCATTACGTTTGTTTTGCTAATAAGGTACTAATACAGTGCAATAGTCAACATATTTATAACCATCATCATCATCTCCCGAGCCTTTTCCCAACTACGTCAGGGTCGGCTTCCAGTCTAACCGGATTCAGCTGAGTACCAGTATTTTACAAGGATCGACTGCCTATCTGACCTCCTCAACCCAGTTACCCGGGCAACCCAATACCCCTTGGTTAGACTGGCGTCAGACTTACTGGCTTCTGCTGACTACCCGTAACGACTGTCAAAGATGTTCAATGACAGCCGGGACCTACAGTTTAACGTGCCATCCGAAACACAGTCATTGGTGTCCAAGATATACTAACGTTTTTATAACCCTAGACGCAAAAAGAGGGGTGTTTTAAGTTTGTCTGTCGCGACATAGCCTATAAACTTAGATTTTTGAGTTTGAAGTTAGGTTTTCAGCGGTGAATTCAAATAAGTTTTATCAATATACAGCCGTTTTAACATTATAAGCCGGTTTGTCAACATCAGCAAGAATTTTGGACACAAAATAAATCATAATGTCATGTTAGGATTTGTTTTTATTCGAAGGTCAAAAAAGTTCTCATTGCAAGCAGCCTTCTGCAATGCAGTTATTTTTTTTCCATAATTTTATTGCTTTAAGGGTATCGACTTCTGGTTCAAGGCTACAGTCCAGCAAGACTTCCAGTTTATATTTACTCCTATTATTTTTGTATAATTTACAGTATGGTAATTTTATGTTGTTCACCACAAAATTATATTTACGAAATCCAATAAACATTTCACAAGAACTTGATAATAATTCTTTTATTTATTTTTCCGATCCATCGACACTGACCACACCAAGGTTGTATGACCTTCATTATGGTTACCTGTTCACAAATACACGTTCAAGTTTCGAATGGAAAAAATCTTATATAGTTTCTTGTCTGTTTTTTCTACAACGTTGCAATCAATTTTTTGTACAAAAAGCCTATGATTAGCTACCATATCCTTCAATGATTTGGTGGTTCACAGAAAATTAGTCATTCATCATTCTGCAGGGCTTATTGGTTAATTTAGTGGCTACAGAGCGCATTGTAGAAGTTTTGTCAATGGTCAATCAAGTTGAATAGACACGGCGTAATATAGAACAGGAAGTTTTAGCTAGATAAATCCAGAAAATACCCATATCCTTGGTATGACGCATTACTGACTCAGTGTATAGACGCTGGCAGATCAAGCTACTACAATCTGTTAAATTTCCTTAATATTTTTTACTTTATTGCTGAAGCCTATGGTTCAAAGCTGATTGGGAAAATTTTACAGTTTCGCTTGGTAGCTGGATGTGCTGGCTTTTGTACACGGTCATAGAGGGCCTTACTACAAAAAAGATAGACATACGTTAAACACGTGCTTAAAGAAAAATGTGTATGCAAAGTTATTTTAAACACGTGTCAAACGTCTGTCTAACTTTTTCGTAGTAAGGCCAATAGTATTGGCAAAGCTTACAAATTGTAGTAAGTAAACAAGTGAATAGCGTCTATTAAAAGCGCATAGTAAAATTGCCAAATTAGACATTACCTAGGAAAAAAGATAAGGATAATTTAATAAAAAAAGGATATAAAGAATCAGAAGGGACAAGTTGTAGAAGATCGCAAAAATATGGTTGAACGAACAACCTTCACAGCATAGGAGCCAACAAGATAAAAAAAGTCGACTTCACAGCCGATCGATAATGATCTATGGAGCTCTTAATTTAATATCATGGTTACATTGACCGGAATGATTGCAAGACGAGAAAATGTTGCAAAACCTTACTTAGTGGTACAATGACAGTTTTGCAAGGGTGCCTCGCACAGCGGACAAGGCCTGAAGTCGATGGATGATGACCAATGCCGTACTGCTTTTTAAAATAAAAATTGTGTAATCAACATCTGCCGGTGTCGCCTCGATTGCAAATTTTATTGATTATTAATTTCATGGTTGTTTTTGGTCATTTTAAAGTTAAGTAAATTGTAAGTAGTATTTGTATAGAATTTGGTTCAAGTTTAATTATTTGAAAGACAGTTAGTTATTGTTTTTTTTTGTTAATCATGCTATCTGACTATATATCATTCAGGCACTCACCATAACTGGTTATTCTCGTCCTTTATCTTAAAATTATTAATTTACTTGTCTTATATTATTCCGTCTTGTATAAAACTATTTAAGTAAAGGTTTTTACGTGTATTTGGCGGATTTCCCCACCTTTATATGTTTTCGTCATAAAAAGTCTCATTCACAAAATTATAATGTGTGGGTATGTGTCTTAAAAACTAGCAATATTTTTCTTGACTTTCAATGTCTGACATCGTTGTCTATAACTTATTTATGTTTCCTCATACATATTTAAGATTAAACTTATTGGATTATTATTAGAAAAATATAAAATAAAAAACAGTTAGCACTTCACTCTAACCGGACAAAATATTTAAGCGTTTACTTAACTACAAAATAAAGCGGAAACCCTTACACCATAATCGAAAATGAACAAACTTACCAGCTCTTAAATCCCATGAAATTTAGAAAATACAGTTTCCTAGTACCATGTGCCGTAATGATAACATCCTTTCATAGGTACAACATTGGTTTCATTCACAAAACAATAGGACACAGCAAGAATACCGCGAATTCACTATATCAACTTGAAGTACAAAAAAGGACTTTACTAGATATATCTGAATTAAGTAAACGAAATCACTTTTGGAGAAGTTTCATACTTATTTTCATTGAAAAGTTTAGTTTATTTTGTTTTTATTAACATGCCGGGTTCGCGGCGATATTTTTAGAGTGCACGCAAGACGTGTAGTATTCAACAGCGAGCTAGGTGACTACTGGCGATTGAGGCTTACAAGTACCTCGACTTGATGAACTGGTTGCGTTCTCGCAGGGAGTGTAAACAGATCGCTAAAGGTTTAAATAATCCTGTCCTACTTGAAAAGGGGACGCAAATATTTTTTCCAATGAAAATGAGCTTCTATTTCACTTATTAGACTCAAAATACCAACTTATTTTAATTCCTATAAAAACACATTGTATAGCCCTCTAGTGTCGTAAATGTGAACTACATGTACAGCGCTTTCTGGTGGCGTAATGACGCACTATTTAGTTCGCTGCAAGTTTGAACAGTTCTTAGTTATTTGTTATCAGTACAGATGGCGTTGTCATACATATATATATTTGACAGTGACATCTTTTTACGGTATACATGTACTACAAAGGTGTGTATTGTTGTAGTTTTAACTTGATATCATCAATCCTTGAAAGATGTCACTTTAATCAGATTTCTATAACAAATTTTAAAATCGAAAACGTTTATTAAAAGAATTCCGGCTGAAGCTGCATACTATACGTGATAAATATAATTAAAAAGCGTTTGTCATAAAATAAAAATCAAGTTTATAATGCCACCCAAACCCATATATTTAAATAATATTTATGATCAATATCCTTTAACAAGCCGGTTCGTTTTGAAAGAGTCAATATAATAAGTAATAAACTAAAATATCATCAAGAAAATCTCGTGCTGTTAGCCTACATTAACTTATATTGTGCATATATGTAAAAAATCACACTTTAAATACTTTCCGTAAAACCACTTCTGCCTTTATTACTGACAGGTGACCCACTACCTGTTGCGGCGCTACCGCCGATAATTCTAAAATTCGGACCTTCTCTATCACTATCACTCTCAGATTCTTCACCAATATCACTTCTTTCTGACGAGTTCTTCAATTCCCTCCTACTGGGTAGATTATCAAGGAGTTGCAGTAACGTCTTCATAACGCCTGTTAGTGAGGGCGGAAGAAACCTTCTTGCTGATTCAGATCCATTTACATTTACAAATAGCTCAGGTTCTACTGTATCAACATTACCCTTTAACGCCGTACGTTTCCTAAGCAGGCCTCCATTTTTCTTTCTAGTTTTCATTGTTTCAACATGATGTTCTATTTTTTCACCTGTTTGTTTTCTACGTTTTGACGGCAATGGCTGGATGTAGTTTGTGACATAAGGCGGTTGTGTAGATGAAGAGTATAGTCCAAGAGACCAATTTTTAACCTCGGCAGCGTCAGCTTGTGAGCCCTCGTCTGCATTAGATGGGTATGCAGTAGCCAAAGATTTGCTGAAAGGTGCCGAATGTGAGCTAAATGGAATTGGTTGGTGTTTTCCACCAGCATATGTAAGATAATCAATTGAATCTGGATTCGTTTTCATTGGCACTGTGTATGATGTTTTGACAATCAAAGAATAAGGTTCTGAAGAAGTCATGTAAGAGACCGGGTTTCCATTTCCATAGCTGTCGACGAAAATTTTGGTTCTGTTTACGATTAATCCAGACACCAGTGGTGTCCTGTTAGACTTTTGAAGCAAATAAGTCTTTCCTAACGGTATTATGCCTAAAATACTTGGTGGAGACACAAAAGTGACTAGTATACTCTCTAAATAAGGCATATATTTTGGTAGAGTAATTGGTTTATGTTGATTTTGAAAGATTCGCTGATTAATTTTTTCTCCTATCAGTAATGGCCGGAGCTCTAAATTACTTAAATCTATGAGAGCTCCATTAGAGTCTGTTATAATGCCGTCATCATTGATAAAGATATTGTTGTCTGAGAATGTCTTCAATACCAACCGTCTAAGAAATTGACTGTCGACAGATTGTATTTGGTTCGGTAAATTTATGTTTTGAAATCTCTTCATTTGTTGATGGAACCATATGTTGAAGGTCACAAATTGTGAATAATGAGGACCCTGTATTTCCTTTGAAATAGGAGGTGGTCCTTGATTTTGGCTTTTCTGGAATGTGTACACAACATGCTGATCCAGCTCCCCAGAAAGCGGTTTAGCCTCAAGTTGTTCTAAAAGAGTGGAATCATGTGGTTTGTGTAAGATCTGCGAAGTTTGGACATAATTTATAAAAGCTTGAGAATTGCCAGCCTGAGGATAGCCCGTAAAGGACTGAATATTTCCGGGGACACCTTGAGAATTGGTAGGATAGGCTCGGAGATGACCTGGCAACGACTGAATATTTTCCGATATTCCCTGAGAATTACTTGGAAAAGCCTGAGCATAACCCGTCAACGACTGAATATTTTCCGATATTCCCTGAGAATTACTTGGAAAAGCCTGAGCATAACCCGTCAACGACTGAATATTTTCCGGTATTCCTTGAGAATTACTTGGAAAAGCCTGAGCATAACCTGTCAACGGTTGAATATTTTCAGGGAAACTCTGAGATATACTTGGAAAAGCTTGCAGATTGCCTGTCAACGGCTGAATATTTTCAGGTATACCTTGAGAATTTGTCGGAAAAGCCTGAGCATAAACTGTTGAAGACGGAACATTATCGGGATTACTCTGGGAAATGGTTGGATATGCTTGAAGATAGCCTGTCAACGACCGAATATTTTCAGGTCTACCTTGAGAATTGGTTGGAAAAGCATAACCTGTTAAAGGTTGAATACTATCCGGGATAGTCGCAGAATTAGTTGGAAAAGCCTGAGCATAACCTGTCAACGGCTGACTATCGGGACCACCCTGTGAAGTGGATGGAAATGCCTGAAGGACGCCTGTTGCTATTTGAATATTATCCGCAGTACTCTGCGAATTGGTTGGGAAAGCCTGAATACTTTCAGGGGCGGTAGCCTGAGGGCTTGGAAAAGCTTGTGCATAGACTGGTGAAGACTGTGTATTATCTGGAAAATCCTGACCTTGTCCATTTGGGGAGTTTGTATTATCAGACATCCAATATGGTTGCGTGGGTTCTGGTTTGTAAGTGTTGCCTTCCGTTGGGAAGTATACATTTGTATCAACATTTTCAGGGTACGTATTTGAATCATGTTGTGATTCACTGACAAGTGCTGTAATTTGTGCGTTAGGTATGACACTGCTATCAAGAGCGTATTCGTTTCCATTGCTGTTGTTCTGTGGGTTTAAGTAAGCGTTATCAGTGACCGGAGGTAGTACATGTTCTATAGCTCCCACATTTAAACCAATAGGTAATGAATGAGATACCTCAGGATCCAGATTTTCAAAACGATTTTTATACACTTTTATCTTATTAGGACTGCTGTATATTGAAGGGTACAGATTATCAGGCGTTACACTGACTAATGCATCAGTAGGTTCGTAAAACAAATCTGGTATAAGCATTTGTTTGTCTGCACTTGGCGTGTACATTTTGATTTCTTTAGTCACATCGTTTATGTATAAATATATGACTACGCGTTCCAAACCATTATCATCGGGATCCAGGTATTGTTGTACTATTGGCAATTCGCCATCTTTGAAGCAGATACAGTTTTTATGGTCATCTGGTGATATGCTCGTCCTCCTTGTGTTTTGTTGCCATGGCTTAGAAGGTTTGCTGGCGTTGCTGGAATCATAAAGGAAAAATTATAATTGCTCTTATGAGGAAGCAAGTAGGGTAAGATATAGGGTGTTGTGTTATTACCTCACATGTAGGTGTAAACCAGCAGAAAAAAGAAGTAGAAGTATCTGCAATAAAAGTACAACAATAACTATGGCAACTAAAGTATATAACAATTTACCAGAAGATATTAGGGATTGTAATAATATTAACATATTTAAACATAAATTGACCAACTTTTTGATAGGTAACTGTTTTTATTGTGCCAATGATTTTCTATCAAAATAATTTGCCCTTACTATATAGATATTAAATTAAGGTAATTGTTAGTTAATAAGTACTATATTTGTATGCTCCATGTGGCAGATCACGGCATGAACATGTTATATTTTTAAGATCTTTCTACCACCTGTGTATCACAAATAAACTATTTGAATTTGAATTAACTTCGTTAGACTTACAATAATGTGGTTGAATCAATTTAACTGATATTTAGTGACAACGTAATATTGTCGACTTTTTTAAAGATTAGCTAAGTACGCAGACAAACAAACAGCCGTTGAGTCCTCGAATAAATTGTAATGTAGCTTTTTACCTTAAAGTTATCCATTGTGAGAAGTATACGAAATCCCGTTCGAAGAATTAGTTACATTTTATCATTACTGAGCCACCGTACATGCAGTAATGGACGTGCCTAATTACCGCCCTCTTTTATACGAGGAAAAATAATTAGTACAAAAATTCATGTTAATTTGATACATTTCTGCAATTTAGTGCAACTAATTATTTTATCGTTTCAGTATGTTTACGTATTCACTTTGTAATTAAAGTTCATTATTAGATTTAATTAGAAAAAAGTGTAATATTGCTCTAATAAAATTTTAGTCATGTACGTTTGTAAGGAAATATTTGGCCTGATTTAAATCGTTTTTTTCATCAGTGGTATTCAATACTTCAATAGTTTAAAAGAAAAGAATACACATTATGTAAAATCTTGTTGCTTTCAGAACAAAATTGACATTGATGTACAATCTCATATACATATACCTGAAATAAAAAAATGACTGGCACTAAATAGCCAATGATTTATGTCAAATCATTACTGTCAAACGTCAAAAGTCAGCTGAAACAAAATTCATCCAATTCACCGGCCAAAATTCCTGCCACTGCAACCGTATAAACCTTCGGTTTGATGGTCTATCTTAGCACGTGAAGTTGGCGATATTTTGGCTGCAAAGCCACAAATCAACAGTTAAAGTTCACAAAAAAATTCCAGGCACCAGAAGATCATCGTCCAACAATAATGTTGATGCTGAACGGAGCATGCCGAAAACAATCATTGTTATTGACGAGGAAATTGTACCTTAGGTATCGCATACGATATATTAATACCAAACTTTATTCAGTTGGTCCTGTTAGGGATTATACGACTCCTGCAGGAGTTCCCGGCTCAGGGGTAGGCAAGGGCGGCGGCGCTGGTGGATCGGTGAGAGAGTCTGGCGGAGGGCTGGGCAAGTATGGTGCAGCCCAGGAAGAAGGGTACTTCCACCAACAACAGAGGGAACAAATCGAGAAGCTCAAGCAAAAGTTGAAGCGAGGCGAGGATATCGGCTTCGCTCAGAAACCGAAGAATGATTGAAGTTTATACATATTATTAGCTGCATACTAAAAATTATGTGAATTATTATAACTTTATTGATTTAAATTGTTTTGCATTCTAATCAGGTTGTATTTTATCAGTTCAGTCTTATTTGATTAAAGTCAGTGATTGCAAAGTTGAGTTGTTTATTCTTGTACGTTGTATGACGAACAGCAGATATTTTTCGCTACGCCACGGCGCGTACCTACGCCTGCGTGCTTAGCCTAGCTTGCACTCGGGCGCAAAGACACATGACATTAAAAGAATACTTTTAGGCTGACCCCACTTTTGGCGTGCGCGATCCTCGGGCGAGCGAGTAGCGCTCAGGCCGCGCGCGCGCTGCGTGAGCGTCGGGTGTTGCCGCCGTGTTACGTGCATGCAGAGAGAGTGCAGCGCACGCGCGGCTTGAGCGCTACTCGCACGCCCGAGGATCGCGCACGCCAAATGTGGGGTCAGCCTTACAGTTACACACTGTTCATGTAAAATGGGAATTGGACCTCCATATTCTGTCTTTTTTGTCTCTTTGCATGGATTTCATTCTTCTCAGTCGTCTAAGGGATTTTCACACTATATTGGACAAAACCGCGGTGTTCGCGGTGACCCAGGTGTTTTAGCCAGAGGTTTTAGCAGACGTTCAATAAAATGTTCTTTAAAACCATAAACAAAAAAATCTGTACAGAAACTCTCGTTACAAATCTTTTCATATACATCACAGACTAAAAGTGACCTTGATTCAAAATCTGTCACTTTAGACTTTTTAGCAAGATGGTTAAAAATAGTTTTGGTTATAATTTATAACTGCGCAAAATGCACAATGTGTTATCAGTTTAAAATTCAACCACGTAGACAAACTACAAAGCTCAAGTATCCTTTACTATAATCTAAATCTTAGTGCCTGATTTATCGTCAAGATGATGAGATTCTTTACCCAGATGCATCCTAAAATTCCACCAAAAGGCTCAAATATAATGAGACATCCAGAATGCTTGACTTTTGTCAGAGGTAAATTAGTGCCTTACGTAAATTCTAGAAGATATTTCTCACAAAAATCTGACAAGGATGTTCCCGAATCCGAAAACGAAGATCCAAGAGCAAGAGAAGAAAAGGAACAGATTTCTATGCCTGGATTCGTACACCCTGATCCTATGACCGAAGAAGGACTCCTCACGCAAAAAGTGAAACAGCAGATTGAGGAACATAAAAAGAAGAAAGATAAACCCACATTACATAATCCTGAAGGCAGAGAATGAGCAGGGAATTTGAGAAATTTTTGAACATCACCCCAGCAACAAATACAAATTAAAACTCTTCCTGTTAACACAATGTTTTTTTCTTGTGCTTAGGAGATTGATTCCTACTAAAAATAAGAATATTAGCAATTTCGGCGATTTCACTCGCATTCCCTAAGGAACTACTTTTCTATATTACTGCTATCTTACTATATAGGTACTTTATCAAAATATATCCAGTTTAGTGTGAAATATTGACAACCATACAAACTTTCACGTTTATAGTATTACCTACAGTGTGATGTTGATATAGGTGCAGTGTAATTCAGGCGATGGACAAAGTATACGAATGGAGGTTTATGAGAACAGCTGAGACATAATAGGTCTAGATCGTTTTAATAGGTTAAAGATGTAAATATGTATTTTGTCTAAGAAGGATTATGAAGAGCTCGTTACACAGGACAGTAACAGTTACTGTTTAAAGGAAAGATTAATTAGCACATATAATAATTCTGGGAACATAAATTTATATCTAGCTAGCCTCTACATAAAGGAAATTATATTTTTAACGTTCGACGACTGAATATTTAGGTATATACATATGTATGTCTGGTTGTGACTGCAGTGTCTAAAATGATTAATGGATTCGAATGCGTTTTTTTTTAATATAACATGCTTTACTAAGCCAATTGTCTTTTAAACTTGTGATAAAAAGCTTACATTCCAGGTCTGAAATGTTGGCAGTAGAGAAGTAAAAGGTGCTTTATAACAGTGTGTGTAACAGGACATTCTTATTTATTTAACAGTTTATTATATTAACCCTATAAAAACGACAACAGAACTCTTTGAATAGGTACCTTCATAAATATATATTTACCTCTATGTTTGAATACCATAGAGATTTCCATAAACAACAATTCATGTCCAAAAACCTCACAAAAACACACAAAAACAAAAACAGTTAAATATGTCACAGTTCCATTTTTCAAGAGTAAGTTAAAAATCATAAAAAAAACTACAATTTGAGATTAAAAACATTCTAGTTACCAGCAAAAGAAAATGGTTATGACAACAGCTGTACTCAAAAATTCGCTTTTCCCGAAAATCTACCTCCGATACATCAACCATAGTTCTTGTAAAGATTGTCAGGGCGAGATCCAAAGGTTTAAGCCCCTTATTCCAAATGAGGAAGACACAGCCCGTGTCACGCGATTTTGTAAGCCGAACAACTATTGCAAAGTAATGTGCAGATCCACAGCATTCATCAAAAACACTTTGATCCCCGTTCGATTTCATCCAGAACCTTCCATGCATCACCCGGCGTGTACAGACTTTAGCAGGACAAGACTTCATTCTTTGCACTTAAGTAAAAGTCCGGAACATCCCAGCATATGTGTGTCTCCCTGGCGGCCGTTCATAGGGTTTCGCTGGTACGCAGATGAGAGAAATACCGGGATGGGTTCGGTAAAAGATGCTGCGGAAAGATTGATGTCTTCAGATGTTGATGTAGTCGTTGTTACGCAGTGAACACATTAGAGTGATTTCAGAGAAATCTTCAAGTTTATACATATAAGGCTCAAGATTTACTACAACAATGTATACAAAGAAAAAAAAATGGTAATGATTAAAATTTCGAAGAGAAGTTCTTTTCATAAAAAAATCAAGTTATTAAGATGAAAATAACGAAATAAGTACAATTTTGAAAAGAAACTATTTCTTCAGTGCAGCGTCTCGACACTTAATTTATTCCGTTTTGTTATGTTTTTACTTTTTTATCACATTTTTCTTGCAGCCATTTAAAGGCGATATAAATTTCTATAAAATGACAAATGTTGTTTTATTATTTATAAAGTTATCCTTTATTTTAATTAAATAATATGATTATTTTTATTTAATCGTTATGCATACGTTATGAGTTATATTAATTACAATATATAAAAATAAGGGCCTACGAATAAGTTCCAGTAAGTTTATTTGGAAGATAATTTCATACAAATTCTGTTCAATATTTTGAATTTATTCGGTAGATAGTAGCTATTTGGACATTGTGAAACAGGCCCTAAGGATACTATACCCTTGCTTGTAAAGACGCCATCATATCAAGCTACTACAATCTCTCAAATTTCCTCAGTATATTTTTTACTTATCGCTGAAGCATATGGTTCAAAGTTGATTTGGAAAATTTAACAGTTTCGGATAGCTTGATGTGCTGGCATCTGTACTTACTACTTCGCTAGATATCAATGACCTTTCTAAGCTTTCAATTGGATAAAGATCACATACATAGGGCACATAGCCTAGGTATAAAAGAAACAACCTCTTGATTAAACCTTCATAATTAATAAGTAATCATGTGTCCACATTCCAGTGAGTCTCGCGGAGTACAGATGAACTGGTGTGCTCTTGACAGCTTGAAGACCTCACCACTGTCACTGCGCATATCGGGGACTGCCAGCAAAAAAGTAAGTACGTAAGTACTTACTAGAATAAAAATACCTTCAATTTTAAATACAAATTTTGTATGGGGATTAAAATAGGGTTTAATAAAAAAAAAAAACGCATTTTTTGTCCTACGATATTTTTTTCCAATTGAGCAGTATTTAACATTCTTATCTTCTTCATCACCTGCCTAGCTTTTTCCCAGCGATATTGGGATACGGTCTAAGCGGATGCAGCTAAGTACCAGTGTTTGACATGGAGTTACTACTTATTTGACAACCAGGTCTCCCGATACTCCTTGGTAAGACTGGATGTCGGACTACTGGATACAGCCACAAGCTCCAAGCAGAAGAAGAAATACATGGTAAATTATTTTTAATTAATAAGTCACTTAGTCCTTTTAATGTTTGTGTATGTATCATTTTATTTTGAATCTCATAGAATTAAAAAAAACATAACCCTCCTTTTGACACAGTCAGGTAAATTAATTAATTACACTATGATACACCTATTACTTATATTCAAATTTCACAGCAATAATATTAATCCCAAGCTCACAAAACAGAATTTGTTTGCTAACGCTACCTGCGCGCACGCAAGAGCACGGGAGCCTGACGAGCGCAGCAAGGGGCCAATCTCTGTTTGTGGAGATAATCTACTGTCTGCCGCACAATGCGCCGTGTCAGTTAGATCAGGCGTCCGTAGGCCATTGGATATACTGACCTTTTTTCAGATGCCTGTTTTTACTTTTAAAACTAAAAGTAAAATCTGAGAGTAGGTATATTTCTTATAATGCCTTATGGATATGAAGTTAAGAGTTACCAGCGCTGTTTATCTCCTGAACATTTTTGTATAAACTCTATTATTGTATGAATTTAACTAGCTACGTATCATAAATTATATTCGCTTAGAGGTAAGCCAAGTAATAATAAGTACCGTTTAATAAGGTACGGTTCTTCTAATCTTATTGGTATTTGCCATAAGCTGTAAGGACTATTCATTGCTGAGTATACATTAGCATCTAAGTACTACGGTTTATTTCGCCTGATACACTCTTAGCTAGTAGCGTAGCCCACGCTCGCAGCGTGTCTACTGTAGCCAGGTTTTCAAAGAGAAGTGGTCAGAAATATGTATCTCCTCATCAAATAACACTTGCAGCAAATAAAACATCTGTTACTAAATACAGTAAGCTATCGATTACTTGTTAACAACAAGTACTTTATTTATTTCGCTCCTACAAAACTGGGAAACGGCAAATCAAAAGGCGATATTGAAAAGAGAGCGGCCAGCGGTGCGCGCGCGCTTCAAAAGAGCCGCCATCTTTGATTCGCCGCTTTGCCTTTGTGCGCTACCGAATGAGATGCACGAATAGGGCTGGTGCTGGTTCGTTAGTACCAAGCTTCATAAAACAACATAAACCGTTAATATTATAAACAAAATATTTCCTCTTAATTAAAGATTTGGTAAATCACGATTCATGATGAAATTGACGGTAAGAAAAAGAAATGGGAAACAAAAAGGTCATCTGCTGTCGAAACGGATTGGTTGAGGAGGTTCCTATGAGTGGTTGCAGATACTTAAAGAAGCAGCGAATCCTGGAACTTTCAATACTCCTTTTTTGACAGTCAAATAAATAAAATCTGGTAAGATACCACCAGACCCCAAGACACCTAGTAAATTTAATATCAATACAAATTTAGTTTATTAATTTTACAAGAGTTAGTTTTTTAATTTTCTTGAACGTGATAATCACATGAAATACTAGACTGATTAGAAGAACTATTTCAGTGTTAGATAGCACATTTATCGAGGAAGGTTAGGTATAGGTAAAGTATAGGCTACTTTTTATACGCTTTCGCAGTGTAGTTCTGACGTTAAGCGGGTGAAACCGGTGGCGGAAGCTAGTAGCTTATACATATATCAGGTAAACACATGGGCTTCTTTTGATCTATGAGCTTGTAGTAGTCCCCTAGGGATGCGAATGAACCCACGGGTAGAACCTAAATTGCCAAAATAAATGAACATACGTAAGAAATCCTTTCAATCGGAATACTACTCAGCGCCAACCCTACAAATTCAGAAGCTATACAAGCATTCATTAAAAGATTTTCAATTGATAATTAAGCTTATGTTACATTGATACTTTCTACTTGTGCCTGAGCATCAAAGAAATTCTTTAGCCTGTAAAAAATCTCGATGGAACTCCTTTGTTGGTAGACATTGATTTCGGCTTTTGTACACGGTGTTAATATTAATATTAGCGAGTTTTTATGTCAATTTGTTTGCCGCGATTATGTTGATAGTAATTGTATATCTACTAATGTGGCATTTAGATATGAATTAAGCCTTGAAGTTGAGGCATTAGTTATTGAAAAAGCTAGCTTTGTAGTTGTATCTGGTATCGTCACCTTGTTATGTGTTTCACAATTTATTCTCACATTCAATACTCATAAAGTATTATGTCTCTGTATTTTTTTCCTGTTAAAATTGCCTTTAAAATACTTTTTTTTGATAATTCAGTGTCATTTCTTAGTATTTCATATTATCGATAGGTTTACGATAGAAAAGTTTTACATAGCAAAATGACTATTTTTCAGAGTAGCTCCAATTTTTTTAAAAATTATTGGTCAGCATTACATGCTACTGATAGACGATAGAAAACTTCAACATAGCACGGAAAAAAGTAGCTCAAGATGACGATCCATAAATTCAAGTTACCAAAGCAAGAAGATCAACCAAGAACTATTTCTTGATACAAAATCACCGGCAAGGCGGCAAAACACAGGCTCAATACAGCATGCCGGCAGTATCACTCCCAATGCCCAATCTAAATCCATTCTATTAGCCGACAAGTGTGGAGGCCGACAATCGTTTGCGGCCCGTCTACAACCCACTACAATGCGGATTGCAGATACATAAGGATAATCCCACAAAGCACCGAAACCTCCCAGGACGCGTGTTACACAGTTTTTCGGAGCTATTTTGTTAGCAGGTAATTTATATTATAGGGAGGTATGAGATCTTGGATCTGTAATGTCTATTAAGGCTATCATTACTTTATCAAGTGTCTTAGAACTGCTTGGCTAGGATTTAGAAGTGTGGGTCAGATATAGAGTTTTTCCATTTCTTCTGGATGACACCAATTCTTTGGAATTTTAGAAATACATAATATTTGATTTTATTCTTTTTGAGCTGATTACCCGTTTTTAAAACATGAGACCACCTCGTCTAGCCTAGGACCATCCATCAACAGCTAATCAAGACATATCGTATGTTACCATTTCATCAGATTTAGCTGAACCTGTTAAAATCAAGTAACCTTTCAAGGAGGATCTGAAATTAGCAACGCACGGATCAAAGATCAATCGGTAAGTATATCCTTTAAAGAAAACATGAGAACCAGTTCATCTAACTCCTGTAACAAACAAAATAGAAAAACATAAATTTTCATCAATACAAAAGTTTCTTTTGAAGATCTCGTAATGGCAAGTGACAATATACAGCACTTACATATACATACCCACTCGAAGTAAAATCTTCACATTGTATTCATTAAGAGGCATCACTCTAGAAAATCTCAGCGACCATTGTGGGCATACAGCTGGACATTGATAACGCCTTCGTGAGCAAATCGATTGAGAACCAGTGATCGTGGCCATTACTCGGAATCTTGGGCTTAACACCATCGATTAGGGAATGAAGAGGTCAATTGAAGCGTGAGGTTAGATGTTATAGAAACGATTTTAAAACACACTTGTTCATGCATAAACGATTCTTTATCGTTTGAAGAGGCATGGGTTTATATTCATAGAATAATGAAAGTGGACACACGACAATGAACCTACTTTTTTTTTTTTTTTTTCGTGGGAAATCATCAAATGACCCCTCCCGCTGAGGGTGCAGCTGGAGGGAGTGTCAGACTCTTACTGACTAAAACCCACTATGTTCCTTCTGGAGGTCCCTGTGTGCCAGGGCCGCGGTATCTCTTACGAACAACCCGCAGCCCAAGCAGACCCTGGCCCTTTATGGGCCCCTCTTGTAAAATGAACCTACTTAGTTAACATTGCAAGTAGTTTGTCATGATAGTGACTTCATGCTTCTTGGTGGAAATTTATTTCCTGATCCATATTATTGCTAAAACAAATTAAATCCAGAATATTTTTTACTGCTTTTTTGATTTTGTTTGCAAAGAAACTTAATAAAATTCTTTTTTCAAATTCAATCACTCCTACGCATTATTTGTCTACGGCTACACAATGAGCTTAATACGCCTTCCATATTCAAACGCACCAATGGTCACTTAGAATGCGGCGCCGTATTTTTTTTTAATTTGCGGCATAGCAAAGGTACTTTCGTATCGACAGCCTAGTAAGCTGTAGAGGATTTAAATACAATTGTTGCATGTAATGGATATGCACTAGAGCATAAATGGTTTTGTATATTGGTGTTTGTTTGTGATGCCGACACCTTACAAATATTGTTCAAGTACTTTTTGTTAGGGAAAGTGACCGCCGATACTCGTTCGTCCGAGATAGGATTTTTGTAATCTGTACTTCAATGAGCGGCTTTAAGATTGAATTTTTAGCTGGATTCAATTATACCATGAGGTACTTGGTACTTTAAATCGATTCCATCATCTCCCGAGCCTTTTCCCAACTGTGTTGGGGTCGACTTCTAGTCTAACCGGATTCAGCTGAGTACCAGTGTTTTACAAGGAGCGACTACCTATCTGACCTCCTCAACCCAGTTACCCGGGCAACCCAATACCCCTTGGTTAGACTGGCGTCAGACTTACTAGCTTCTGACTAGCCGTAACGACTGCCAAGGATCTTCAATGACAGCCGGGACCTACAGTTTAACGTGCCATCCGAAACACAGTTTAAATCGATTATTTATAATAAATTTTGCTTGATTTCCTGACCTTTATAAAGAGCGAAATTTATTATTCGGAATATCATCAATCAATTTAGATATTCTAGCCATAGGTACTAGTATCATTTAATAGTTCCTTCAACTAATAGGACAAATATTTATTGCAAACGTTTATCTCCATACAAACTAAATGAAGCCTCTTTTAATATTACAAAACGAAATACATTCATACAGTCAAGTCATACTCTCAATGATGCTATCGATACATAAATCAAAAATAAAAACACGATAATCTTTATGTATTTTACGTTCAGACGTATCTTGGGAGCTTCCATTACACGGCCCAACGGTTCCTGACAGCTCTCAGTTCTAACCTGACTGCAAAGATACAAGTACACTTCAACAAATCATCAATCTTCGATGTCTTTTCTTACGTTCTTAGCTTTAAGGTTGAATATCCTTTGGCAGGTGATGAAGGTGAGTGTATAAGTAAGGTGGTGTGAGCAGGGGTCAATGTTGCTAGTTAAGTTTAGCATTTTGATAACTGAATGTTTTGCTACCGTTTGCTTTGAGTGTTGCGTAATGCGTGATTGGATATGGTATTTGGATTAGTGGTGGGCAATGACCTAACCAGAGTTCTGTTGCTGGGGAGTTTGTTCCACCATTTATTCTTCCCAGCGATAACACATAAGAAGTGGTGAAGGGCCGGCTTTTGGGGCTGTCTTTTGTAAAATTGACCTTCAAAAAGTTCTGATTTAGAGCCGACTTTAAATAAATGACTTTTTTATCTTTATCTGTGTGTCTGGTGCGAGTATTTAATCTTGCACCCATAGATATACACATTCTTATCTAAGCTTGCACCCTTATTGGGCGCGGATTTGCAGTCTTGGCCATGCCCTACACTAAACGTAGCCACCTCTTTCGCAGCACCCATCATATTTTCAACCATTTTACTAAAAATCTTCTAAGGGTTGCTTGCTATGAGTCGGCTAGGTTGATGAGGAACACCTACTTGGCCGTGATCTCAGCTTCACCTGATTCTGCGTATGTGCACCGTCGGCATTGGCCTTATTTAGTTAAAGGTTTTGGGTAAAACATCGTACCTTTATTCTTATCTGCATTCAGCCTTATTTTAAAAAAAATCTTCAAGTTACGAAGACATATTCTTGCTATACCTACTCTATACTCGTAATATTTTTTAAAGAATAAGCTTCGCCTAAATACTATGTCAATTCTCTATAGGTACGCAATAATGTAAATATTTTGATTAATATAAAAGTTTATACGTCACCTGACCCGTGGTTGAACAAGTTAATTTCCAGTATATAATAAAGTGCGGGTACCATCAATCATAGCCCATGGATACCTGTGGTATTATAACTGCAGTTTGAGAATGTATTTGATAAAGTATAATTAAAATGTGTAATATTTTACGAAATTCATTGTCTAGCTCATAATTGCGAAACTATAATAAATTCGAACTTCTTAAAGCCTCTCGTTTGTATTTTTTTAATAGGTACCTACTTAATACCTTCCTTAGTTTCTGCCAGCGGTTTCTTCCGTAGAAACTACTCCGCGCATCCGGATAAGGAGCCTAAACCCTGCTTCCATAAATGGGTTATCTAACACTGAAAGATTTTTTTAATCAGTCTAGTTGTTCCTGAGATTTATACAAGGAAACAAATAGACTCTTTATCTTTATAATTTGAGTTTAGATTATGCAATGATGTAAAATTACAAGTGCATAAAATAAATGTTGCGAACAAATTTTTGTTCAAAGATCCATTATGAAAGATTCAATTCAACATCATCTAGACCAGACAGAGACCTCCCAGTTGAGCTAATACTTGTCTAACTGTTAAACTGTAAAAAATATTGCAAATCATCTAATTTTTCTAGAACGCACTGATTTTGCTTGTGATCAGCAAAAAATAATAAACCAACTTTTTGCCACATATTAGGTATTATTATTTTGTCTATTTGTTTAACTGGAAGCAATTAAATTAATCCCACGAAAAACATTCAATGTAAAAATGCCAAGTCTCTATGTAATATTTTCACCGTAAAAAGATTTGAGATCGCATCGTAGCCAAGTCCTCTTCACCTTATTTTGTAATGATAAATCAATATTTAGAGACTGTATCAATAGTTTTACTTACATTATAATAATAGGGACTTGGCAAAAACCCAACGCTCTAGCTTTGTCCGCATCGAAGATATAGGGGGGAGAAAAGGCTTCGAGAAAAGATGGTACGGCCGTGCCCGCTCTGCTTGAGACTTGGCTGGGGCACTCCCGTGCCCTCAGATTCAGTTTCGCTTCAAATTTCTACGCTTTGATAATATTAGTGAAATATAACGATGTCACAGCCGCTCTGCCGTTTCTTTAATTTAATTTTATCTGTGATTAGCAGAATCCAAAAATCAAAGAAGACTAAAATGACAGGGGCCTTTCGTAAGAATTTTTTTACCAACGATAGCACTCTCAAATAAAAAACACTACTTATTTTGATTTTTACACTCGCTCTTCCAAACTGCGCAATAGTAGTTCAATTAAATTGGTTACCAAAAAAGGGTGTAAGGTGTACATATAATTAATTGAATCACAATTTGACCTCTGCTACTGAACAGCGGGGGATCGATATGGAAATGTGTGGCCAAATGATGAATCGTAGGTATGTGGTATGAAAAATATATCAAACGAACACTGCATTATAATTTTTACTGTTATTGCCTGCTACTGGTTGTCAGTTGAGGAAGACTCTTCCTAAGTCAGGGAAGAGTCAATGGATTTTTCTAAATTATGCTTAGGTATAACTTTATTGGAAGAATTTAGCGGATGTCCCATAGACCAATGATGAGCTGATTCGACTTTGACGACAGATAATTATATCCTGACTACTAGACGTGCTCACGTGTCGAACCGCGGACTCGTTCTGTACCGCTCTGTATCTGCCGCTCTAAATAATCTCGCACCGGCCAACCTGGATGGTGAGCTGTTCACCGATGGCTTCCTATATTCATGATTGCTTGTTTGCAATCTGAGAACAATAGTATGTTATATTTAATTATTCGCAAAATTTATGTTTTTATGTTATACTTTGAATAACAAAATCACTGTGGTTTATGTAGTGGGTGTCAAGCTGTGTAGACCATTAAAATTATTTATTTATTTCATACTAAGTTCAACTAGTTGCCTATAGCAAATGTCTTGAATCCTGTTTTTTATATCTCGATTAGTTATGTAGCAGAGTTAATGTCATATTCAGAAAGAATTACCTGAACACAAAGAAACTATAGTAGTCCCGTTATCAGGATTAGGAATTTAAAAAAATTAAGAGATTAAAATCTTCAATCTCAAGTGGTAAAGCCTACATTAGTTTTTTACCGCAAAAGCCTAAAAAAGCATCCAAATCTTCAACAAAGAACCAAATGCTTACTTACAAACTTACAAATTACTAAAGTAAAGAGTTTTAAAATTAAATTCAAACTATTCTCAGAAGCAACTTTTATAATTTTCAAACAACTTAGCGATTTATAAACAACAAACAACTAATAGACCCGAAAACGGATTATCATAATGACATTTCTTTGTTACTATATCCTGACAAAGTTATAAAAGATTTCTTAAAAGTAAAATTCGCTCTTATGCCCTTAACATAAGGATTGGTCGATGTGCATGATTATAATGTCGGATTGAAAAGGGAGAGTTTTTCAAACTGAGTAGGATGCAAAAATTAACTTTTGGCCAATAAATTTTGACAAAGGTGAGTTAATATAGCATGGTTTGTAAGCTACTGGGCGGTCTACCACAAAAATTGTTATGACGATATATTGACAATGGGTAGAAATCAGGATGCGTTCTTATCAAGTTATTTGACAGTAGAGTAAAATAAAAGTTTGCAAAAATATTGACTAGAGTAGCAGAAATGTGACGTATCTATAGAACTGTGACCTCATGCATTTGAACTTAATTTAAATCATCATCCGAACTCCACCTGATGATTATCGGTCTTACGACCGGTCGGGGTTGTCTGTACCTAGTTCTAGCCGGAATGATGTCGGATAGACCTAGTTTTATCCAACAGGGAATGGCTGGACCTAGTTGTAGCTGGCATGAAGGATAGACCTAGTTTTTCCCGAACCAAGAGTAAGTGGCTACACCTATATCTAACCGGCTAATACTAGGTGTAGCCGCACTTAGGCTTTTAGCCATAACATATACATATATGCTTCCTCTGACGGCCAAAACTTGATGAAGAAAAAGTCTCAATGTTCCAGACCACCAAGTAATTACCATTTTCCGTCAACAAGCACACTCATGACGTCATAATGTCACTGTGACAACTTAACACGCTGTCAGCCGAGCGATTGGTCAAGTGGGTCAGCTACGGTCGGGTAACATCGGCGTCGGCGCCCGCGCATGCCGCCCTCGTAAGTTACGTGTCTATTTACTGACGATTTTCAACTATTTGTGTTATTAATCGTATTTTATTTTGTACAAACGCCAGCACATCAAGCTACTATATCGAATGTACTTAATAGATTTTCAATTTTATGGCTAAAGCTTATGGTTCATAGTTGATTGGGAAAATTTTACAGTTTACATCACTTTAATTTAAAAAAACCAGCACCATAAGTATATCCCATCAAAATTTATTAAAAAGCTCTAACAATTTTACAATAATTATTTATTTTTAAATCCATCGAAATAAAATATCGTAGTGACGTGCCACGAACCGCCGAAACATTTGGGTTTATCGATTGCGCGATAACGATTAATATAGAATTTCACAGGACCCGCCGCTCTGACACCTTGGCTCATCGACCGATCCATCATTTGATAATTGGTGCTCAAACTTTTTGGTGGGTTGATCTCGGAATATTGGTTTGACCATGGTAATTTCACAATAATGATATCGAATTCGTTGAGTGACAATGCTGAAAAGTGTTGTTGATTTTGGAAAAGGTAATACAAAAATATGTTGCATGATCTGGTGCTTCATGTTGCATGATAAGTGGTGTGCTTCGTTTAAGAGGGTTAATAAAGGACTAATTTATACGTTAATAAGTTTTGTTGCAGTTTATGCAGTTATATTGCATCGTTTTTTGCGTACCTACTGTCGATGTGCGTAAAAAAATTATAACCACCTGCGCACTAATGCGAGTCTAAAGCTTTATGTGTTCACAAACCAGCATACACTAGAAGAAACATTTGTCGTTGCGCCACAGTACCGTGACTACACACATGGAACTAAACTTACATGAATATTTTATGTCTTACTAATTGTACAGACAATCAACATTTTGCCAATACAATAACAAATTGCCAACCAACGTTGAACCTTATACTACAGCGATAAAGTTGAAAATCTATTAAGGTTTGACAAATTGTAGTTGCTTGGTAGAGTGGCGTCTGTACATTCTTCAAAAGACACCCAACGTATTAAATAGATTCCATGTCGATCTCATGACCTTCGACCACAGAACACTTATACTCCTAGCGGAGCCTTCGACCTGAGACACCTTATGCTAAAAAATGAAATAATTAAAAATTAATTGCAATTTAACATTCGTTTAATTAGTAAAACTTTGAGAGCCACTGTGTTAGCGGGCGGTCTCGCGACAGAGTCGTCGTCACTAATTATCGATACACGACGATTATTCCGAATAATTAGGCTTCACACACACAGATGCAAGCACACCTACGTACGTCCACGTGTTGGCACGGCAAAGGTTGTTTCTAAGAAGAATTTACTGATACACATGATTTTTTACAAGAAATCTTAAACATCAAGGAAAATCTTACATCAGTATGACTGGTAACATTGGTACTACATATTTATATTATAATATAGTCATTCCTCGCGGTTTCCCCCGCGTCCAAAGGGACTTACTGCAAACGGTCAAAAAGTAGCCTCAGTCATTCCTTGTTACATTATCTACCTGCCGATAAAAGTCTCGTCAAAGTTGGCCCAGATAATTCAGAGATTTGCCGGAACAAACAGACAAAAATAGCATAATATTTTGGTGTATGTACATTTACACGGTTATTTCAATATACAGACACTACAGTTTAATTCATAGCACAGAGGTGCAATAAGCAGAAAAAATATTCCTAACCAAAACTATTTTTCAACAATATATTAGTTATCTAGGCTCTAAATTAGATCTCTCTACACTGAAATCATGAGATTTATTCGATTTTTTTTTTAATTAAAAATATGAACTAGAAAAGATAAAGTGGTGATATTTGGCGTCCCACGTCTTATCTATGTCATCTTCAACTTTTTGTCGTTGCGTGTACAAAATCTAAGACATCCCCAAAGATATTTACAGTCCGAATAGAGCCTTACAGCTATCCAAATAAGGTAACTAATTCCTTGTTTATTTTTCGCTGTTCTAAAAATTACCTGCAACTGAAAACGAACCATGCAGCAGAAGAAATAGAGTGGATTTTCCCTTGTTTGGTAAGTGATTTCGGGTGAAAATCAAAGATCGGTCCAAAATGTTGATCGGTCGACATTTTGACAATTCGGTGCCCTAAGAAAGTGTCAGCTGGTATGAGGACCACCGGGCGAAGTCGCGCGCCAAAACGATGGGTAACGAGATATCGATAGCTTAATTTACAATTAGTAGAAATATTTTGAATGATCGATGGACGGTTTGTGAGAAAATTAGGGACCAGACCTCTTTGGATTGTCTTTGTTTTGTTTGAAACATTTATTTGCTCACAACAAGTAACTATCGAAGTTGAATTCTTCTTATGAAGTGTTTTCTTTAGTTATGGAACAGCGGAGTCTTCTACTATTACTATTAATAGCTTTTTGTCTGCTTAAAAGAAGGCTTTACTGTATGAATGTTGTTAACGAAATAAATTATTTTCGTATTTTTAGTCATCATTGTTGCATAAACCAAAATGTTTTTCCCGTTTATTGTCAGGAGAGATTAATTAATTAATTTATATAGTTTATTAAAAAGAACGGCAATTACAATTAAATAATACCTATTTAAAATTTAAATTACTAATTTTAATACAGAATTAAAGACAGAGAGAGACAGAGAGAGACAGAGAGATTAAAATTAAAACTACTTATTTAAACACAGAATGAAAGAGAGAGAGAAAGAGAGAGTTGTAATAAAATCATAGTTTGTTAATTACTAACTTCATCAATGAATTTGAATTTTAACTCATTAGTTCCCACAGGTAAAAATGTCTTCCTTATAAATGCTTATAAAGGTTCCGCCGATCAAAAATAATAAGAAGTTTACTTACACTTGGCGGAAGTTGTTACAATACGTCGGTATCATAACAGAAACCTTCCATACAATAACTTAATATTGTAGCCAACTGATCAATGAACTTAAATACCTAAATAATTTCAGTACAAACAACTCCTACATAATAAAAACTCGATCTAACAAAGGGGCAAAGATGCCGCCGCGTATGGCCAGCATAAAAAAATAATCCGCCCCAAATATCAAATAATAAACTTGGTAGCAAGTGAATTTTGGAGATCGGGTTGCATTTCTTAGCGCGGTAAAAAAAAAGATTAAGAAAAAGTTTAAACTTATTTTTTAAGGTTCGTGTGTTCGAAATTCAAACATGACATGTAACGTCAGCGGCCGACGAAAGAGGTCGGATGTTTTTACTTTCATCTAAAACTTGGGTATTTTTTTTTACATTACAACGTATTACGTACTTGGATACATATTTATGAGGGTTTCTTAAACTTCGTTAATTGGGTTGGTTACTATTATCTAATGTAATAAGATAGTGAAAATAGAAATGACTGACGTTATCTCTATACTTTGAATTTACACATACTTATAAATAATGCACGAGTCATTATACAAGTTCATAGCAATTAAATGCCCTATGTGAGTGAATAAAATGCTAAATGGCTCTTTAAAAGCGACCTAACTCAGTCACTCGGTCTTTAGAGCCTCTCATAAATCACACGGACTTTAGTTTTCCTAAACCTTCCGGTAAACTTTTTCTTTCTAACGTAAACAACTAATACCGTAGGAATAACAAAAATCATAAAATGCTTCCACTTAATTATGCATTCATCACGTCCGATGCACGAAATGAAATGCCCCACAACAGGTTATCGAGATAACAGACGATTAAAAATTATATATCCAATATTCTTCAACGGTACATACACGATATACGACCTTTGCGCTTTGATATTAAAAATTAAAATGTAACATTACTGGCTGTTAGATTGAGTTGGAGATAATAAAACAGAAAAAAAAGTCGGGCTGTTTGAATATGGAACGTCACGTCAGGGGTAACGTCAAATTGTGACAGTTTCCGCGCGGGCGAGCGTCAGTGTGGTTCTCCGGTGATGCAGTACATTGCTCCCGGGTTCTTGGAAGTATCATCAGTACGTCTTTGGCGAATTTAATGTTTTTATGCGGCCAATTAAAGACAATAACACGCATTTCCCAGTATTTGTGTTTAGCTGTCTACAGCCATTTGATTGAATAAATATCCGCTTTGTTGCTTACACATTTTTTGAAAAAGAATGGCTTTTTAAAATCTATACTTCATACCTGTGAACCTCATTCTTCATTTTAATCGTAGAATACGAATGAAGTAGATGTTTAGAAGTCCACAGTTCAAAATTTCACAGTTGAAAAAAGTTTCTCATATAAACCATAATCCTCATGCTTACCCAAATACTCTTAACTTATACACAAAATCGAAGCTTGTCAATAATACATCTATACCACCGTGATTTTCTCATAATGCTCGTCAAAAACCCATTTGTCCGTAAATAATTATTTTGATAACATAATTCGTGTTTTCCGCCATTTGGCGCGTTGTCCCTGCGATGCTGTCTCATGCCCTCGTCTAATCGAGCGTCCAACCGATTCTTAATCGATAATAATCGACGGTATAACAACTCGATTGTTGGCCTAAGGAATTTACCGTATGTCGCCGAGATTTTGAAGGCAACTGTTATGGGTATTAATTTGAGGTTCCTGTTTAATAGTGTATATAATATTGTAACATAGAACTTCTAAAATATGTAGATGTCGTGGTGGCCTAGTGGTGTGAGGGCGTGGATTCGATTCCAGGTCGGGCAAGTACAAATGCAACTTTTCTAAGTGTGTATGTACTTTCTAAGTATATCTTGGACACCAATGACTGTGTTTCGGATGGCACGTTAAACTGTAGGTCCCAGTTGTCATTAAACATCCTTGGCAGTCGTTACGGGTAGTCAGAAGCCAGTAAGTCTGACACCAGTCTAACTAAGGGGTATTGGGTTGCCCAGGTAACTGGGTTGAGGAGGTCAGATAGGCAGTCGCTCCTTGTAAAACACTGGTACTCAGCCGAAACCGGTTAGGCTGGAAGCCGACCCCAACATAGTTGGGAAAAGGCTCGGGAGATGATAGAACTTCTAAAATAACCTATAGATGTTATAGGACTAGATGGTTGAACGAGTTCAGATTTCAATCTGCGATCGATTTCAGGTTTGGCTGAATTCCAATGAGGCCAAGCTCGAAGTGGCTATGTGTACAGCACTAGAACTTCTAGGAAAATGTTATAGGCTCAACAACTTATTAAATCATGCTCGTAATTGAAGCTTTGCAGTGATACACCAACAGAAAATTTACAGAATAATTAATATAGAAGAATATTTATCCCTATCCTTACTAATATTATAAATGCTGAAGTAACTCGGTCTGTCACGCTTTCACGCCAAAACTACTGCACCGATTTAAATAAAGTTTGGTAGACATATAGTCTAGAGTCTAAGAAAGGACATAGACTACTTTTTTACGGGTGCAGGAAGAAGTTCTCTCAGGCATTGAAAACGCGGGGAACAACTAGTAACTCCTAAAATAGTCGATCAAGACCAAGTTCGATAAACAAATGAATTACGATTCAGTGACGATCGAAACGCAAACATCTGTTACTTGTATTTATTTAATTTTATTCTTATTTCTTCAAAGGTTTCTCTTGATACCAAAAAGGGTTGATTGGTATACAACAAAGAGGTTGTATATTAAACACAATATAACCTAGCGGCTTGGAAGTTTTGTTGTGATTCTGAAACAGTCCGCCTTCCCACACCGTCTGTTTAAATTGAAAATATGGAATAACTCTGTAAACATCTTAAAGGTTTTGTACGCTGGCTAATGGGGTTTGATACTTGTTTTATTAAATTTGATTTGTTATTATGTCCGCATTGAGTATGTAATATTTTAATGAAATATTAATTTTCATAAATTGTACATAATTCATAATCACTTTATAATTATTTAAGAAAAAAAACGATCGTCATGATTTTTCTTAAGAAATTATTTTAGGTTAGTTTCTAAATTCTGTTCTGCCTGTCATATTTACACGCCTGTTTCATATAATATTTTATAACATTAATATTTATTTAATAATTTATTATTTGATAATTTTAAATATTTATTTTAATGCCATGTTTTAATGTATGTAAAGTATCAAAATTATTCTATCACACATTTCAACAGGAGCCCAATCCGTTGATGCGTGATAACAAAATTACGGCGGTTGGTTAAGTGAACTATGAAAATAGGATTTCTTTAGTTCGCTCCTACCCCGCTACCCCCGCGCCTGCCGCAGGTAGTGGGGGGGATTAGGAGATTATCAACCATTGATATCCCAGACAAGGTTTATAATTATATTTTTTGGTATAACCCTGATTGTATCTGCTACTAGTTTTTGTTACTCCATATTTCTATATACTCTGTCGATGACTTTTACTGCATGTTTTCCGAATTGGTACCAGAAATCAGGGTATTTATATGTGCAGACGCCAGCACATCAAGCTACCCGAAACTCATATTTTCCCAATCAACTTTGAACAACATATTTATGCTTAAGCGATGAAGTTAAAAGTCTATTAAGGATTTTTTACATATTGTAGTAGCTTTATGTGCTGGCGTCTATACAAATCTGTGGCTCGACGACGCACAGTAGTTGTACCAATGACTAAATGTCTGAAAATATGACATTTAGGGCCAGTTTCACCGGTTACGGATAGCCACGATCCACCAGACAAATTCAAAAATAGAACGGAATTTTTATGAAATTATCTCCCAGATAAACTATCGGGAATTTATCCGTAACCGGTGAAACTGGCCCTTAGTCTAACATATGTATTTACCATGGGTTACGTATGTGAAAAATATAACGAAACCAGTCAGCCATTAATTCCGATGCTACATAAAGAAATACAAAGTTTTTTATTCGAACACAAACCGAATAACGTTGTTTACAAACCAAACACTAGTTTGTACAACAATGGCGGCGAGATTAGCAAAATCGTTCGGTTTTGTTGTGCAAACGCATCTAATCGCCACAGACGCGCCGACACAAAGCGATGCCGACGTATGTTTTAACTTGATTCCCGACTATTGATAGTGCTATCAAAGGCTGTGGGATTCTTGCCGACCATGTTATGTTGATGTAAGTAGTCTACGATATTATATTAAGTAAAAATATAGGTAGGTAATCACATCATATCACGGTAATGTTATACTTCTATGCATTTTTTGAGAAGGGAAATCATCAAATTACTCTTCTTCTACTGTGAGTGCAGTGAGAGGGAGTGCCAGGTTTTAAACTAGGTTCCTTCCGTAGCCCTTTGTGTTTCAGAGCGCTGGTAACTCTCTCGAACAATCCTGCATTCACGGCATGATAACTCTATACCTTCGTGAAAGTTTTCATGTTCAGAAGTTTTTTTTGTCAGAGATTCCTAGCTTCAAGTCTGAAACGGTACTGCTGGGCTTCATTTGCATTTATAACCTGAAATTACAAACTTTCCGCCCTAACATAATATACACCCTAAAATATCTACAGATCGCGCCATCTCTGGGGCGGTAGCAAATTCAAGAGGGATGCGAAGTCATTTTACCTCTCACTGTACACAACCCTCTGCTATTCTGCAAAGAGGGAATTTATCTGAGGAGTGCAATTCTAGTACATACAGCAGATGTCGCTAACAACTACATTTGTGAACAAAACTGTCTCTTTTGTAAGAGAACGTAAAAGTAGAATGGAATGTCTATTGGACAAAACTAACTCACTTACATATATTATATTTCTTTCTAACGAGTAATATTTCAAATATATAAGTAAATACTAAAATACTTTTATAAGTATACGGCAAAAATCTGGGAGAGCGAGTTAACTTAAGCACTGTCTGCTGCCACATTCCTTTTTTAATGTATAATTAAAACCAGTCTTATATGTATGTATGTGTGGTAGCTGGTTCGTTTTTCGAAGGATTGCAACATACAAATTACTTTATAGTTGGCAAGTGATCTAAGTATCATCATCATCATCTCAGCCATAGGACGTCTAATGCTGAACACAGGCCTCCCCTTTAGATATCCACATTTATGCCGGTTGGAAGCGACCTGCATCCAGCGTCCTCCGGCGACCTTTATATAGTCGTCTGTCCATCTTGTTGGTGGACGTCCTACGCTGCGCTTGCTGGTATACTTGATCTAAGTATACGCGCCTACTTTTTTTATTAATTTAATTATTCAAACCTAGTTACAACTAAACATAAGCCGTAAGATAGAGACGTTTACAAATAAAGCAGAGTCCGATCATTAAACAACAATTATAACTAAGAGACACACAAATAAAAATAAATCGACACACACCGATAAATAGTCGCCCCCTTCCTTGGCTTACCGCGGGGTGAACCCCACGGAGAAATAGTGATGGGGAAGTGTTGACAACTCAACGTTTGCATATCGATATTTTTTTGGGAGATACGATTTTAATCTTTAAGGAAAAGATAATTTTAATTGGATTTTTTAATAAATTTAAAAGTAAAAAAATAGAAAAGATATGTTACAAAACGGATTTAACAGGCTGTTAATTAGATTAAAAAAATATGCGCAACAGTTTAGAGCGTAGCCGTTGTTCTGTAAAAAAGTGTCACTAGTTATAGTATAGTTAATTAATATAATTGCTAAAGTTTACGTTATCGCAAGTCGAAGTTTAAAGACTCAATGCAAAAGAACTTTATTAGTGAAATTTAAGATTTACTGATATATCTAATTGGTATTTTTAAACACTTTCAGTTTACTTGATATAAATATTTTAAACACATGGAATTTCAGGGACTTAGAAATATGTTTATACATATTTGCTACAGCTACATAGACTGAGACTAGTAAAACAGCAAAGTAAGCTTTTCCGAAATTTTGTGAATCATCATCTCCCGAGCCTTTTCCAAACTATGTTGAGGTCGGCTTCCAGTCTAACCGGATTTAGCTGAGTACCAGTGCTTTACAAGGAGCGACTACCTATCTGACCTCCTCAACCCTCGACTACCTATCTGACAGCCGGGACCTACAGTTTAACGTGCCATCCGAAACACAAGTCATTGGTGTCCATGATATACTTACAAAGTTTCTACATACAAACTTAGAAAAGTTGCATTGGTAGCATTTAACCACTAGGCCACCACGACATTTTGTGAATATAAAATTCTTTTAATTTTTTACCTTTTCAGTTCATCTAATGACATTCGAAAAGCGCACATGCACAAAACTTGACTTTGACGTATGAAAGTATAATTTTCAAGAATATTTAAAAACTACCACTGATCGTAGATTATTATATTTCTGTAACTTGTGAAAGAGTTTACGGTGGACTTACTAAGGCAATAAGATCTATTTTCCTTTGCATCACTTTGTCAAGTTATCGACTGTGTCCCCTCATTATTCGCGCGAGGGTCGATTCTGATCCCCGATACAATTACATTCTGTGTGTAGACTCGTTACTGCACAATCTTCTCAACACTCCTCTACTATTCTCTTGACCCTGCACTCCAAAATATGCCTTGAGCCGTTACATTAAAGTATAATCTTCAATAACAAAACCACCCCCTAAACTTTCACCTCTTTCAATAGGAGTTTAAACCTAAATACCTTGCGTAGGAAAGCTTTCACTTTTCAGGAATTATTTTAGATGTCACCCGATTAGTTTTGAACTCTCTGTGAAAGGAATAGGGTTGTTTTTTGAGTTGGGTGTGACGGTTTTTCCGAAGGCGGTAGGCTTAAAACTCTCCAAACCAATTCTCGAGGGTTTAAAGCCTCCAAACAATAGATGGAACAATTCGATATTTAGCCGATTATAAACGTTCGCTATAATGCTCTTAGGAAGGTGTGATTTTTGTTGCGATCGCATTGAAATTCCGTTTTCATTTAGTTGGTTATAGATTTAGAAATTGTTTTCAATGTATTGTCGACTAAGTTTTAGGGCTTTAGGAGTTATTTTAATTACTTACTCAAACAAGGAAACATTGGGGATTTTGTAGATATTGTACAGCAACATCGAGCTAACTGAAACTGTAAAATTTTCTCAAATACTATGAAGTATACGCTTCAGCGACAGACTTGAAATGTAGCTTGATGTGCTGACGTCTGTACCTATGTTTAGACTTATTATGGTCTATATCAAATTGCGGAAAGACGTAAATTACTCTTTCTCACTCTTCACTTTGGCGGTAATGGTATGTGCCATAGAAGTTGAGAGTTCCTGTTTACACAATATCTTCTTCGCTTCAGAGCAGTCATTTTATCCTCTATAGTGTCTGTCAGAGTCCCATCATCACCCAGGCTATCGTCTAAAAACAAAACAACATCAGCTGGTTGACATCCCACGCAACTTGTCTGTTAATTGTTTCATATCAGTTTTATACTGACATAAATATAGTATACTAGTACCTTTGTAGGCTACCAATCGTTCCATTGTTAATTTTAAAATAAAATTTACGACAAACCAACAAAAACACGAACGCCGCAAGGTTTAGGAAACTTAGTGCAGTAATATTGAACGGTCTTGTTAGATTTTTCAAATTGATCCAGTAGTTTTTGAGATTAGAACGTTAAAGCAAACAGAGATACTAACTGTTTTGTTGAATAATGCTAGTCTAGATACTTGATAATTACAAGCGAGTCAGTTCGTGTATTATAACAACACATCTTTCCATTCTTTCGCTAAATGCAGATATAAGTGAAAACTAGCTGATAATCGCGAGAAATCACTCACAGATCTCAGAAAAAATTTAGCCTCACAATCGCTTAGTAAAACTTAGCTTTTCATAAATAAAATTATTTCTAAACCAGTTTAGCCGATCCAGATATGTTTTTAAGGCCTGAAGTCATGCTGTAATAAAATATCACTTGAATAAATTAAACCCACTGCAGAATCTACAACTACCTTCGCACATGTCGGTTTCTCTCAAATAATAGTTGATCAAGGGATCGCACGCGAGACGCGCGATGAAATTTGAATGACATTATAATTGCCTGCGTACCACAGGATAATGCACCTACGATATGTATAATAAAATATTTATTCCTAATTTTATCTGACCTTATTGACAAGACAGCGTTATTTGAAGCTTTTGAGATTGACAGGTTCTGATGTAATAATAATGGCGTCCAGGCTAATTATCGGCAATGGCGGCTGTTCTTTAAGGAACATAATTATTGTTATAGTATATACACATAGTCGTTATGGGTAGTAAGTCTGACGCCTGTCTAACCAAGGGGTATTGGGTCGCCCGGGTTGAGGAGGTCAAACAGTCACTCCATGTAAAATACTGGTACTCAACTGAATTCGGTTAGACTGGAAGACGACCCCAACATAGTTGGGAAAAGGCTCGGGAGATGATGAGTACGCAAGCATTTGCGCAGACACAGGTGCGCTCTCTATTCCCTCACTCTCCTTGCGCGACGAATCGACAATCCGACACAATCGGAGAGAGATGCAGGACCGATACTTACGTGCTCTCCGAGGCGGTGTGTCAAATCACCAACTCTAGACCAACTAAACAGTCAAGTTTTGAAGTAATAGACACCTACATTGGCATTTATATTTGACCAATCTATTTTAGAGTTGGGAGCATTTAGACTTATTTGTTGGCTGTGATCTGGGTGTTTTTATATGTAATTTAGAAACATATACCTATGTGTAAATTGCATGTAGTTTATCAGTTTTGTTGGCACTCATAACACAAGCTAATCAATAGCTTACCTTGAGGCTAACTGACCGTGTGTGAAAAGGTGTCATTATTGTACCTATATACTGGGCACCTTTTATGGCAAAGACTAGGCATTAATTAAGAAGCACAGTTGAAGGAAGATTGGCGAATTCAGGCTCTTGATGGTTGAGGGTTCTTGCTTACCTACTCAATGATATTCGGGATACTTATTGTCTCCCATCTATTTCGAATAAATAATGCAAAAAAAAAACATTAAAATATAGACCACAAATTAAAGACAAAAGATCTATTACCATTTCCCAATATTCCAACAAGAGTAATTGAACCTAGTTCGAAACATAAAAGCGCGTGAATAAGGGCTGCGCACACGCACGACGCGCCGCGATCCGTATGACGTGGTAATTGTGTGCACTCACCCTTAGCTCAATGGTAACAGCAGTATTATTTGTGAGTTAGGGGTTACATGTTATTTAGTATTCAAGTTAGTGTTGTGTAATACGCGCCAATTTGTGTATCTTGTAAAAACCACTTGATTATAAATTTTCTCGTGGTTTCAAATGTCTATGGAACGTCTTGTGACGTTTAAGGTTAAATAATCTCTATACAGCTATGGTGATGAATTTTATCTTAAAAAAAAAACAGGAATTTTATATTTGCGTGAATTTTATTACGTTTCTCATAAATACAGTGAGTATAAGTGCATAATCATTCGTTCTGAATTGACGTTTCTTTTCACTTGATAAGCTGAATTTTTACTTGTTTTTGTTTGTAGGTACTTTGTCGTAGGTATACATTTAACGGTCAACTGTAATTTTTTTGTAAGGAAAACATTGAGTAGGAATTTGTATAAGCAAACAAATATACATAGTCTATGTTGATCATCCCTACTTTAATACTATCTCAATATTGTTATGACTGCTGAAACTCGAGAATGGAGGCGTTCTACAGGATTAGGATCAATCATCACACACTTTATTATGTTTCGTATATTTTTATTATTTATTTGCACTTCATCTTTTTGTACCCGATTAATGAAATTGAAATATTAATTTAAAATTATTTTATTCTTCTGTCTGTATTACTTTATCAATAAGCTATTAAAATAAAATCACATAATGTATTATATTGGACACAATGTATTTATTAGAAACACACAATTTTATTAACCATAATAACCTTGTTTTTAAGACAAAGACGTTTTTAACATTTTTAATTACTGCAATCTATGAACAAAATTATCATTCTTTAATTAGCACTGGCACTAATATCAATTTAAAAGCATCCACATTTAAAAGAAAAAATCCTGTACACGGCCGCAAAATTCGATTTTCGAACGCGTTGCGTCGGGAAAACGCCGACGGGAGGTTGCCGACGGCCGGCGACTATCTCTCCCCTCCACCAATCGCAGAATTGAGCCCGCCTCCCGCCGAACGAAACAGACATATGCGGGAAAACTGCGCGCGAGACAAGGACAAAACATGTGCGTGTGTTTATACCGCGGCGGGGGAAATATGATGCATCGTGTTGTTTTAGTATCGGTTACTGTTCGATTTATTTATGTATTTCGTTTTTTGCAAGAGGTAAGGAGTGGATTAACTTGAAATTATGTATTCGACGGTTAACATGAACCAACTTATGGACAACATGAGCTATAATTTAAAATTCGTTTGTTGCAACATTCTTTATCTGAAGTTTTAAAGTAGGTACAAAGTTTTGAATATGGAATGGTAAAAGAAAAACGTTTGAAATATTATGAATAGAAGGCACGATAATGGCTTACAATAACTTTGCAAATACCTACTGAGAAATGAGAGTACTGACTCAAGTCTCGCTAGTGTGCGTAAGAAAATTTATCATGTGTGTGCGTTTTCACAGAAGGGGAAAGCTCGCCATACGCACATTTATAACTCCGCATTTTGAAAATGGAATGCCCTTTTAACTTTTACAATAAATGTATGATGGTATTTTTTATTTTCTAAAAGTATCTGCAAAGTGCACGGGTGTTTTTATCTTTGAAGTATTGTATTCAAAGTTTTATGGCGCCATTTTTTGTATATCTATGGGTTCCATTAATGTATTTTATAAATGCTGTAGGCTGCATTTAGTATATTTTTTCATGGACTATTAAAAGTTTGACAAATATAAATCATAATTTTTTCATTTATATTTTAAAATTTTAACAAGCTAACTAAAAGTAGGTACTCTTTATTTATAAAAAGTATTTGAAATATAAGAATAGAAACACCATACAACACCATACACCAACTTTTATATAGCTGAAAAGATTGTTTGTAGTTATGTTTATTTGCTTGAAAGCGCTAATTTTAGGAACTACTTATCCGATTTGAAAAAATCCTTCAACCTTAGATAGCTCATCGATCAATAAAGGCTATAAGCTATACCTACTTTCTATCAGGGTATATTAAATAGTTCCCACGAGAAGCGAGTAAAACCACAGCTAGAAGTCAGTTAATATACCTATATATATATTCATAAAAAAATGAGTCAATTAAAAGATGTTCCCCTAGTAATTATCGCAGATGCAACGTGGCTATGAATCCAGGGCCTCATTTACTCCTTGTAGGGTACATATCATTATCTTGAATAGCAAATACCATTGTTTTTCGGTTATGTAGCCCTGGTATATTAATTAGGGTGGGTCTAACATTATCATTATGTTTTATTATGTTGCATAAACCCGGAATAAGGTTGGTACCTATTGTTTTCGAATTTAGAACTATGATATTAATATACTTATTCGAATAAAGAACAGGATTAATTATTAAATACTGGAAGTTCATTTATTTATTTTATAAACATATATTTTACATTTTTAAATATTAATAAAAAAAACATTTAAAAATGTTAAAAAAAAACAGTTGTCCACCGATATCGGGAACAGGGTCCAAGCTACTGGTGGTTAGGGTCCCAGGGACAGAAACCTCCTCACAATACGTGCAGTTTCAAGGAGTACTGCCTTCTGAATCAGTCCCTTATTATTACTTTTGATATGTTATAAAATATGTAATGTTTGTACCTAATAAAAACTAAACCTAGACTGTGGGTTTATTCGATATGCTTTTATGTATTCTTTGGTATAATGATTTTAAAAGTTTATTTATAGTTCCTGTAACCTACTACATCAAGCCTATAACAGACGTATAACTCCATCCTGGCAATGTCCTCTTCTTTAACTCAAGGTCAATAAGGAAGCCGAGCGTTTGCTCGCAAGAGTTACTGCAACTCTGGTACACAGAGACCTACAGAAGGATCAAAATCGGTTTTGAGCCAGTAAAAGTCTGACATTCTTTACAGCTGCAACCATAGCGGGAGAGGTTATCTATACTAATATTATAAAGCTGAAGAGTTTGTTTGTTTGTTTGTTTGAACGCGCTAATCTCAGGAACTAATGGTTCGATTTGAATAATTCTTTCAGTGTTAGATAGCCCATTTATCGAGGAATGCTATAGGCTATATACCATCACGCTAAGACACACGAGAGTGGAGCAGTAACCAAAGATGCGGGTGAAACCGATGGGGACAGCTAGTTTGAATATATACACATAAGGAAAGGTGCATGTAACCTCTCTAAGCTTCCTACATTTCTTCACCATACTTCATGAAGATTGGTTCAAAAATCAATTTAATCTGATTCAAACATAGAACACTCAGTACAACAGATATTAAAACACAATAACCCCTTCGTCGCAACCCAAAAGCGACATAAGTAAGGAACCGCAGAAAAAAACCGCGCGGTTTGTGGAAGACACCGCGCGTCAAATTGACTGCATCCCCCGTCTAATCTGTAACCTATCGCTGAAAAGGATTCTCGTCCTTTTTTAACATGTCCATGCAGTGTAAGTCATAAGCGACAGCGTTTTTATTTAAAAAATAGAATGCTGTTTTCTGTGAGTAATTTTTGCTGAAATACTGCCTTATTGCATGGGAATGCCTTAGAAACTAAGAGCTTCCGTACACTGTTGGATGATATTTGGCTAACTAGTCTCTGTTATAGCACTCTGATACTGGCCGAACACTTGGTTTGCGTACTACCACTTCTATATATACAGAGTTGGGGCTGATTAAACTAGCGGCCTACCAAAAAAATATATGCAGTGAGCTGAGCTCTAAGGTCCACTACTCAATAAATATTATTTTAAATGTAATGTAAATATCGTTCTGCCACAGTCAAGTTGAACGGATCGAATAAAGAACAAAAAATACCCTTGCCTTATCGTTGGTCAGTTGGCAATCGTCTTAAGAATAATTCCCTTGCCCTCCGTGGCTTGATTCATGATACTAGTATCATTTAAAGTACTAGTGAATAGTATGCACCCTCACCTAAATGGGTACAGACGCCAGCACGTCAGGCTACCCGAAACTGTCAAATTTTCCCAATCGACTTTGCACCATATGCTTCCGGAATAAAGTTGAAAATGTATTCAGGAAATTTGACAGATTGTAGTAACCTGATGTGTTGGCGTCTACTACCTATAACTAACGCTTGCATCAATACCCACCAATAATCCTTCAACCCGCCACATCTCCTGTCCGAGGGCCTCCACCGAATCTATCGGCATCCACAAAGCATTCGTTACTTAAGCCGTGCACGGGATGTTGTGAGTCGCCATCGATGCGTGTAAGGTGCTGCAGCTGCCGACGACCGGCCTAGCCCCGCTGATTTATGAGTTTTTGCCAATACCATATCATTTGCGAACGAGATATTAGTTTTAGGGGCATGTTTGTGTAAATAAAGATAGAGGGCGTAGCAGTTATTTTGTTTTTTTTTTTGGCTCATTTAGGTAAGTAGTTCGCATGTTGTCAAAGATTTATTGTGAGACAAGTTTTTCAGTAATTCATTAGCTAATGAACAGATAGGGGACAATTTATTAATATTCAAACGTATTCGTTGTTTACATAATGTGTAACATGATATTAAAGTCCTTGAACTCCTTTATACGTCACCCGTCGTCGTTATTTTGCACAAAGGCTGTATCGCCGGCCTAACAAACGCAATGTTACAAAACGCGCCCTAAGAACAATCCCTTTCAAATGTGAAAATACAAAATAAGTCTATCGATGCGTAAATTAAGGATCCGACTCTATTCACGCAAGGTATGAGTGCAAATAAAAAAAATGTAAAGAAAATCTTTAGCCCCGCGTATCTAGATGTCCCGCTGTGGTACCCCACATTGTTCTTAGACAAACACTTTCTTTATACGTGAAAAAGTACCATTATTTATTTTTTAGTAAATCGGCCGCGACTTCTATTGTCCGATACAATGATTTTAATGCTTGAATTAATATGAGTGGAACAAAATTTTTAATTTGAGCGCCCAACTGGAGCATACGTTGAAGATTTGGCAAACAAACTGCGGCTAAAAGGTACAGTTCGATACAAAAACACGATGGCTGACCTTAAAAACGTGGTATGTGAAAAAAAAGTGACGGCTCAATCACTAACCAGCCGTGTCGAATACCATGACATGGTATCGCGAAATCTCACAATAAGTATGAGCAGGCGTGAAATTAGGCTGATATAAATTAGGGCTAAGTCATTCTTGTGCTGATGGCGTGACGATTGCCGCGTGTCCACCATTGTGAGTCGGCGGCGGCGTGCGAAACTGTTTTGTTGATTTTGTGAGTTACCACGTTTTGCATTATGACAGTCTCGCTGTCAATTAATTGCGTGTGACTGTACTTGCGTCGTTTGTTTTGTTGGCAATTTCGTGGCAATTGAAACTATTTATAGATTTTCGTGAGATTGAATGAAACGGGTGCTAGCGGCTGACTTTATGATTACCGCTAGTACTATTGTAAACCCTTTAGTAGAATTAGGACCTGTTTCACCACCTACGAATAAGTTCGAGATAGTTTATTTAGAAGATAATTTCATACAAATTCTGTTCCATTTTTGAATTTTTCCGGTAGATAGTGGCTATTCGGAACCTGTGAAACTGGCCATTAGTGATATTAAGTCACGATTTAATGAACGAGTCTGTACCATTACCATAGTCTGTACCTATTTATCTATTATAGTGTACCTAAATGTAAAAAATTGTAAAAGAAAATCATAGAACAGTGTAGGAATAATGCATTATTTTTCAGATCTGCTATCATTGAATGTTTTAGTTACTACTAAAGATATAAAGGACTTAACACATCTACAGTGTGGTATAAAATCAGTTAACTTGATTTATGGGCTTATGAGATTATTCTAGCACATTGTCAGTGACCTTGAACAGTGGGCTGCTATGTACTCTTTTATACTGAAGATATCCTAATAATGAAAACATTATCTAACTTTTTAACTGAATATTACTCAAAACTGAACATTCAGACTTTAGATACAGTCGCAATAGAAACAATGGAATATGACATAACTCTTTATTACAACCTATTTTAGAAACTAGGTTCTATTTTAGTACCCCTTTGAGCTTAGCCAGCGGACTTTTTACACCCCCCATTATAGGAGGTCGTGAACATAAAACCTGTGGGTGATGGCAGGAGGGTAGTAAAATATTTTATCGCACTTTACGATCGTAACGTCTCAGTTACAGTGGGTACGACGAATGGTTAGCAGGTTTGGTCGTCAAAAAGTTTGGGGAGCCTTGAGATCAAGATTTCCTAAGTTTACTTTACTTTAAGTTTACTTCCCAAAGAAGTTGGGTCAAATGCACTGATTGATCCATCAAGAAAAATACCAAAACCTTTATTATTTATGTTAGAGGCAATGGCATCGAACACCCACAACAAAGTTTTCCTGAAACTTTCTTTAACAACAAAACTGAAAATCACTACAAAACGAACTGCATCCATTTGACTCTATGAGTTTTAGCATACTTCTTCCACGTGATCACTTGCTGAACCACAATTTAAATACTATTTCAACTATATACAAAAACAATAATCGGGAAAGCTAAGGACGGTGTTATACAGCAAGCTCGGAGCGACTGCCGTAGCCGCGTGAATGTGGGCGTTAGTCGACACGAGGGTGTGTATGTGTGCGCGCGCGGTAGTGTGCGGCACCCACCCTAGGGTGAGCGCGAACAAGTCGGCACAACTCGTCCCCTCTAGGCCCCGCCCCCAGTGATGCTCACACGGCTGACTTGGAATCAGATGGCTTGGCCAGTCGCAAGCGAGCCGTGACATCGTGAACGGTTCGCAGCCTCCGAGCGTGCTCTCACTCAATACTTAGGGTATTCGATGATTACGCGCTACACTGGCCATCGGGTGCGTTTAGAAACTTGTCAAATTAAAGAATTCCGGTTATAAGATCACGCGTCGCCGCATCCGTATCAAGGACTGTGTAGTTTTTTTTTAAGTTTTTAGTGAATTTGTGTTGCGGACTTTTGAGTGAGTTCATTGATGCTACTGTGACGCTGATCCAGCTTTCGGTAGGTGATCATGTAATTTTAAGACTAGGCCAATTGTTGGTGCATCTTTAATCTCTACATTACAACCTCTTGAAAAGTTTATCTCTACCAGGATTTCTCTGATACTTGTAGGTTTCCATGGAGGCTTTCCCGTCCGGAAAAATCTTTTGAGTATATGTATGAAATATGGTAATGAATTATCTATTCAAATTAACATACTATCTGCATTTAAGTCAAGCATAATAATATAGGAATTTTATTTTACAATGTTGTATAAGTTTCATAATTAATATCTTTCATTGTTGCCAATATTTGCTCAACATCAACTAGAAGTAGGCCCACATTATGTGGATCTATTTTTATAGTACCAGAGAATTACTACAGATATATAATAAAACCGACTCAAGTGGTGTTCATTTGGATCGAAGAATATGAATTATTTTAATCGTAAATAATGTTTCAGATGTTATAAAATAATGTTAAAGGATCTAACTATCTTCTGCTTCTGTTGTATCTAAATTATTATACAATCAAGAATTAATATCCACGAGTATATACATATAAGTATACATGATAGAAAATTTTAAATTATTTTTAATTGAATTTTTTTTAAGTATTAATTTACATTTACAATTATTGGAAAAAAAATGGCAAACCTCAAACAAAAATTGCATCTTTGCCTTTTTTTATCTAAAAATGAATTAATCTACCTGTGTCCCATAAATGCCAAGCTTCCCCATGTAACATGATATTTTTGTTTGGCCTATCTCACCGACTTTTTCTAATGTAATAGAATCATTTAAATCTAACTTCATTGTAGAGGATAATTTGTAATAGTAAACATTTGGTCCTATTGTGAGTTTTTACCGTAACTTGATAGTTTTGGCCTACTATTTAAAAGAAAAATTATTTGCCAGTTATAATAAAAATATAGCACACAATTAATGTGTACAAACTATGGTCGATAAAAAGCTCTGAAAAACTTAATTGAGAAAATTCTCCTAAGAAAATTAGATATTTATGAGCTTGGAAAATATAGCTTCGGTCGGCTGATTTTATTGTTCATTTTATGCATCTACATATTTTTTAAACTGTAATTTTTATTTTACATTTTTAAACTGTAATTTTTATTTTACATTTTTTAAACTGTACTTTTTATTTTACATTTTTTAAACTGTAATTTTAATTTGAAATTTACAAAAAAAGAATGCAATGTCTACAATAAAAAATGAAAATCAAACAGATTCGAAATTCAAAAAGCTAAATCCCAGCTTCGAAAACATGTTTGAAGTTACCGTGTAACTCAAATACTCTTACTGATCTATTGTGTATACGAGTATAGTACGCAGTGAGTCCGAATTGATAATTTCGTTAAATAGAGATGGGCCATTGTCAAACCGAATAATTTCTGCGGTAACCGATACTTGGGGTACAATAGATGACAGTGACGTGGGACCAGATAATTTTGATAAAGATGTTTCTTCTTTTGGTTTTAAAGATTTTTAAAGTTTGTTGAAGAAACAAATTTTAAAAACTTGGAAAATTGAAAAACTTATTTAGATAAATTGTTTAAGAAAGTTTTTAAATGTTGGTAATATAAAATTTATCTTCCATGTCATGTAGGTTTTTATTTCCATATTTGTGGGATCTAGAAAATATTTAAAGATTGATAGATTTTTAGGCGTACGTATCTTTAACACATAAAAATTGTATTTTATCACACTCTTAAAAATCTTTAACGATCTCAAAAAAATCGGCATACACACACGGCCTGGCGATATAACAGAAAAATCAATAAATCGAAACTTGTAAATCAATTCAAGCGTGCCGACAAAGTGAGTATTGCAAAAGTAGCTATTCAAATGTTACAGCTACTATTATTTATACTTGAAAAGCCATCGCTTCGAGTGTTGACATCCCTATTATGTAACAACTCTCTGGGGTGCCGCGCTGTACTTTGACATTTTTTTCCATGTATTAATGACATATTTTTGACAAAGAGAGACATAACCATTGATAGTTTCGCAAAGAATTCTCACATGCTGTCATTACACGGTGCTAAATGCAATTTTCGAGTTTGTTAATGTACCTTTGACATCTTAAGTTCGGTAATCGATTTGAGGGCCTTTTTTGTCACATATGAAATTATCACTTTGCCGTATCTCCCGAGCCTTTTCCCAACTATGTTGGGGTTGGCTTAACGGATTTTGCTGAGTACCAGTGTTTTACAAGGAGCGACTGCCTATCTGTACTCCTCAACCCACTTACCCGGGCAACCCAATACTCCTTGGTTAGATTGGCATCAGACTTACTGGCTTCTGACTACCCGTAACGACTGCCAAGGATGTACAATGACATTTCTTTTTGAGAAATTGTGTCAAAAGTATTTTTTAAACAAAGAAACTAACTCATATTACACATAAAGGCAAGAGCCTAAACAGTATTAATAAACCTAAGCTGAAATGTTTAATAATCTCTTTAAGACAGTCGACTCCCAGTGTTACGATTCCTAATTCTTATTAGGCAAAAAAGTAAAAATAAAAATAATCTTGAGAGGTTCACAATAACACCTCCTCGGTCTCAATAGCATCACCCTTTCCATGATGAGGCTTAATAAGGATTAAGATAGAGCCTTTTTTACAGTAAAAAGCTTTTGATGTATCTCCCTTATATCTCTTTTATTTGTTTTTATGGCGGACATAATGTCCGTTTGAGTTCATCGATGACATTTTAAAGAGAGATTCATTAATAAAATGATTATTAAGTATGCGTCCACCTGTGCAAAATATCCTGCTTGGTTGCCTTCGTAATTTAAACATGTTCAATTTCAATGTGATGGTGAGATCTCGTTTATGAGAGTTATATTTTTAAGAAACTGTGGTACAATTTGAATTTGAAGTGCTTCTAAATTTTATATAGACTCATTAAAATAGACACATAAGAGTTAAGCTATATATTCATAAGATTATTTTACATTAATGTATGGTATGTAGGTAAACTGCTTAAGAATTTAGAAAGGGCAGTATAACAATTTTCACAATAGCGTCAGGTCTTGTAAAAGGGTAAACTGAGTCTTCCATTAACTTTAATCTATGCGAGATATTGTTGCCTGATGTAGGTTTATTATATAATTTGTGTCACAAGTCAGCAGCACGTTAGCACATCAAACTACCCGAATCTGTCAAATTTCTTTATCAACTTTGAACCATACATGCTTTAGCGATGAAGTTGTAAATCTAATAAAGAAATTTTACAGATTGTAGTAGCTTGCAATGTCGGTGTCTGTAAATTCTTAATGTTTTACCAGACAATATTAAACTACAAATTTACCTAAATGTAAGAATATGATCCATAAACTATTGTATAATAACATTAGATCCTAACTCCTTCACCATCAAACTAAACTTAAAAACACTCATCAAGAGTATATTATAAAAATTAGCTCACAAATCACTTTCAAATGCCTCACAAGATATCTTTACACCTGATGTTTTTATTTCTATTATTTTTGACGGCGAGTCAGTTTTTTTGACCACAGTGTAGGTGAGAATACCTTATTCTGTACGTCACAATGGTACGATTGATTTATCGTGCCGACGTTACGTGGTAACCTACTGTTGTGTGCGGTTGTCGAATCAGGCGGTAGTAACGATAGCAAATTAATTTTGGTGATTTAAATTTATTGATTAAAATATATTTTGGAGTATTTTTTTTAGTGATAAAGCTATAATAGACCGTGGAATTAAATTAACCCGTAGAAAAAGAGATATAGTTTTTGTAAATCATATTATATTCGGATGAAAAGAGAGACACATTAATCACATAAAATGTTTGCCTGTACGAAATATTAAACTTAGCTGAAAATTTTAAATAAAACCTTAAACTAAATATACTTAGTTTCAATAAAGACAAACACCCAACACATTATGATAAAGAATTTGCATCAACTACCTAGACAAGCAACTGAGCAACAAATAGGTATAAGGTCAACGGTACTATAAAACGTTTGTTTACAGAATAACTTAATTTTATGTGCTGTCTGTACCTGTCAGTTAGAAATCAAAGTAACAAATCGGCGGGAGTGCGTTGCTGACCGTACTAACGGCCGCAATGCACCGAGAGATTGTAATTTATTTCTATTCTGAGAGCCTTGTATAGACATGACGGCACCCTTTACTGGCATTCGGTAGCCTATAGCACAAAAGCCTAGTTATTGAAAACCACATTATTCAATGTACAAACTATCTATCCACAAATACGCACAAAGAAAAAAAACATAAATATACTCCGGATTCGACAACCAAAATATGACTACACATTTGAACAAACTGCTCCACTGTGCAGTCAGCGAAAAAATAATCCCAGAATTATAACTCAACACACAAGAATTCATGAGATTACAATATACAGACTTTAATTACATGCCTTAGGTTCGTAATTTGAAAAAAAAAGAAACAAAAAAAAAATAGAAAAAAAAATCACGATGCCAGTACGATGACACTCGAAAACTCAAAGAACGCATTAGGCATTGCGTTCGTTTACAGTAAAAACTTTGCAAAGCCACATCAATGTTAATTATGTACGTATACAGAAAGGCTGCTTTATTTTTAAAATGTAGTGAAAAGGAAGAGGCTTGCTTTGACGTTGCAAGTTAAGTCAGTAAGAGCACTCGACGAAATGGTATATGTTTTGTACGCGAATTTTGTTAGGTTCAACGCACGTGCGTGGTAAGTGGTCCCCGCTTTGATACGTCACTAGTTGTATTTTTTTTTTCTATACTTCAATAGCTTTTGGTGAAGAAAATGTCATTTGTCAAACTTGTGATGTATACGTCATTTTTTTTTTTCAAAGTTTGTTTTTTTATTTCATACTCCATGTCATCTTTGATAGAATATTAAAAGAGTACGTACTTCACTTTTATACACGTAACAGTTTCTAACAAAAAAAATGTCGTATAACATGTTTCTAGCCAAGAATCAATCTACCTAGAATTTTCTCTTACATTTGCTTTCCAATTTACAAAAAAAAATGTAAAGTAAAATACGATTAGAAGTGTGTTCGTTTGAGTAAAGTGTAAGGCATTAGTCGCACCTGCGACACCGCGGCTGAATCAAAGCTGAACCTAATGAGGTGTGCCTAGACATCGGATCCTCAAAGTACCTACAGAACGGCGGAGCTGATCTTAACCGGAGATTTTTTGCAGTAAAGCTCGAGTCTATTGGTGTTTGTAGTCGTAAATAGGAACGACGCGACGTTTAATTCATTTACAACTATCTTACTTAGTATACAGTTTATTTATATATATTGTTAGGTGACATTTTAAATTGTTATCAAATCATTTATATGATTTTAGCAAAGCCGGGTTAGTAAAAACAGCGCGAAGCCTAAAAAGATAATTTTAAGGAATATATTAAATAACAAATATTTTAATTTGAACATAAATATTAAATAACTTTAATATCCTAAATACAAAGGAAATACTAGTAATAAAGAAACAACAGAGCCAATGTTTCCAATTTCACCTCAGCGACAAACCACAACACAAGAACTAAGAACACAATTCGCTAGTCACAATTAAAATAAAATCAAATTCGCATAACATCGGCACAGAATAACATAGAACTTATCGACATGCCGACATTATCTGCGGCGGGCTAAGCTAGAATTTAAAATCGTTGCCGACGACTTTATCCCCGTTTAGAGTGCTTTGCATGCAGTCTCCGGCCCCCGCCTTTGACGTTACCAGACGGCCACTTACAACGAAAAACTGTGTTTTTTTAACATTCCCCGACGTTTATGTACTTTTTTTCCAACTGAATTTTTTTGAGACTTTAGTCTGAAAAGTTGCAAATGAGATTCTATGCAGATGTTATTGTTAGAAGCCGAATTCTGTTCAAATAGTGATAGAAAGTTTAAAAAGTAAATATTCGGAGTTTATTTTTGATATGAAAAGTCTTTGTGGAAAATTCGTGATAACCTGTTTTGTTTGAATGAAAAAAAAACTTTATCGATGTGTTATTAATCTGATTTATCCACTTTTGTTACATTCGGCGACCTTGTCTTCGCAGAGTAAGGACGACGTTCTACAAAATATAAGATACTAGCGGCCCGGTACGTGCTTCGCTACGTATAAAGTGAAATAAAATAAACAAATCGGAACATCAAATTCATTTATTTAATCAAAAAAATATTTTATTTAAAATCGAAATCAATTGCTAGCTATTTACAACACACTTAATCCAAAACATTTGGATAAACAATATTTTTTGTTTTTCCATTTTGAGCATAAATAAACAAACGGCTGGGGGTACCGACTCTGGAACAGGCAACATATAACTGGCCATGTGAAAAACAATGTTCCTCCAAATTCACACCACAAACGTGAAGTGTTTGACCTTGGGCCTTGTTGATGGACATCGCAAATGCTAAACGCACAGGATATTGTAAACGTTTGAACTCAAAAGGCATATCAGTTGGAATCATAGGTATACGCGGTATCAAAACAACTTCTCCTTTTGATTTACCAGTTAAGATCGTAGCTTCAATCAAATTTGGCAATAACTTTTTCACTGCCAATCTGGTTCCGTTACACAGTTTTGGTGGATTAATATTTCGCAATAATATAATCGAAGAACCAACTTTCAGATTCAAGCAATGCGGTGGCATACCAGCCGGCTCCAATGAATTTAAAAATTCAATTGGATAATTCATTGCCTCATCTTGATTCATAACACTGTCAATTGATTTATATTTCGTGACTACGCCTGGCAGTTTCGCTTGAATTTGAAAATTAATTGCATTGACATGAATGTTTTTCGGTGCTAAAATGGCGCGTTCTGTCAACCAATCATGATTTCTGTAATTCTGAACAATATTCGGAAAAACACATTCAATCAATTCATCTATCGATTGCGCAATTGTACAAAAATTGTTCGGTACAGCGATCAATCCGTTGGTTCTGTCGATTTGTATTTTGCCGTCACCAATTTCTAACAATTGTTTTGAGAACTCATGGGCAGCTGGATCATTTTGTAGGTGAACACGCATATTAATGTTTAGTGTCAATTTTTGTAGATATCTCCAAAGAACTGATGACTTCAAGCAGGCATTTATTTCATCAGCAGGAGTTGATCGAGGAATGACAGGCAATGTTTGACGAAAATCCCCTGAAAGTAATATCAATGCACCACCAAAAAGCTGTTGATTACCACGTAAATCTTGCATTGTTCGATTGAATGCTTCTAGTGATTTTTTATTCGCCATTGTACACTCATCCCATAAAATAATTGACGTTAATCGCAGAACTTTTGCCATAGCAGAATTTCTCGATATACTGCAAGTTGGAGTTTCAATCACCTGTACATTCAATGGCAATTTTAATGCAGAGTGTGCGGTCCGACCACCTTCTAATAATGTAGCAGCAATTCCCGAAGATGCAAGTGCTAGTGCAATTTTCTGATCTGATCGAATAGTCGCTAAAATCAATGATATAACGAACGTTTTACCTGTGCCACCAGGTGCATCCAAAAAATATAATCCACCTGCATTATTGGAAACGGCATGCATGATTGTATCATATACATGTTTTTGCTGAATATTTAATTTGGTTATATTCGATTGTACAAATAAACGCAAATCATTACAGTTGAATTCCTGCTCACGTTGCAATTCACGATCAAACAAATCATGCATGGGACGATTTGGTGCGGTCATACCCAATTGTACTAATGCTTTATTTGCAATCGTTAGACATATATCTTCAATTATTATCAAAGCTTCGTTGCACATTTCCAAGGTAATCAACAAATCAGGATTTCTTGCATGATGACGCATACGAATTAAAATATCTTCTGCCATATAATTTTTATATTTGTTCCATAATTCAAGTGGATTTGATGGCATACATGTCGATAATATAATGGAAAATAGCATTCGTATTTGTTGTGGATGAGCTGACGTAGATGCATCATTAAGTGTTGAATCCCAATGTGCATCATCCTCCAACAAATGCAAGAGTTGACATGCTTCACGATATGTCATTACGCGTTCGCCGACCTATATTTGCTCGTCTGGCTGGTGGCATTTTTCCCGTATGCACATATGTTTTCGCTTAAAAATCGAAAAAAAAAATTAGAACAAAAAAAAAACAAATTCCCAAGAAGCTGTCGCATATGATGCCATGTGAAATCATATACGGCAACTTAGAAAAGTATACATAAATTCAGGACTCACCGTTTGTATGAATGCACTGCAAATGCAATTATGTGAAAAGAAATTTATCGCTGATAATATGATTTAATCAAACCACGTCCAAAATGAATTGACGGCATGAATGACATAACAACGTGCTTGTCCTGTCAACAAAACTTCAAAAAAGTTTCTGTGAAAAAAGTTTCTATTGAATTCATTTATTACAAAAAATGTGACAAATGAGGAACCGCTCGACCGATTTTGTGCAAACTTCACATAAACCATCTACTAAATATGCCGACCAAATCCTAAGCATTTGGTTTGGATAAGTGAGCCCGTTCTTGAGTTATGGAATTACAACGAAAAGTGGCATTGATTTTTATATATATAGATGAGTACATATACTATAACCATAATGAACGCTTAAAAAGCCTAAAAAGAAATGTTGACATACGAGCAAACCATAGTTCAGTATTTACTACAAAATAAATCCAACAAACTTTCCCCACTTTTTCTTTCATAACTCCCCCTTCAAAAGTCAAGCAATCACAAACTCTTTACCACACCATAGCCGTCTAATTAGGCTAATTAAAACAGTTTCCGAGTTACCAGTAACTGGACACCGCATTCAGATAAAAGATTGAGTATAAAGACGCCGCCGATCTTGGCGGGAGATAACGCCTTCGATCGGTGGACGTGTATCATATTTGTTATTCATGTGCCCGGTATGGGAGTTTTAGTGTATTTTTTCTTGGAATCGTATATAGAAACTGAAAAAGAATAAGTCATCGAAATTTATGTTCCTGAAAAATTGATACACATATCATATTTTTTCTCAAAAGACTATATAAGGTGCTATAAAAATATCTGATTACAATAATGAAGATAAATTATTGATTATTTGTCATATTATTTTTCATACAAACAAATGTACGTACTATGAATCGTGAACCACGTTATGCAGTGTAGAGCCAATGTTAAATTGAATTAACTGTCCTGGGCTACGAAAGTTCTTCACTGTTGTAGTCTATAAACACAATACTACCTCCCATTAAAGCCGTGGCAGATATTTTTATAGCAACTTATAATTTATTTTAAATCGAAACAGATCCATTCAAATATCAAACTTCACACAAATTTATGGGGGCACACCTCTATGACTTCCCAATATCAAAGAGGTCTCGCTATTAGTGTCCAAACACACGCCACTGCTCGGTGACTTTATATAGTCGTGCCACTCTAGACCCTTGCTTTGACTAGGCTCAAAGTAAGAGTTCAATTTAGGCAACCCCAGCCTCCTTTTGGCCATTGTACCTCCGAAGGGGAAAATATCAAAGTAAAATCATTCGATCGGCAGCTTGAAAAGATCAAATACGAGCCCAATACTTACCTGTGACGATGTGACTTATGTAATACCAATAGTGGATTTGCCTATAAAGAGTTGGAGTACTCTCTTGAGATAAATATCTTTATCGAATTTTCATGTCATGTCTTACTTACTTAGATTTTTATTTTCTCTATGACGTACATATGTAGGTGCCTGCTTGAATCAATAACAATTCATCGTTCATCCGAATAAATGTAACCTTAATATTGAATGTAGATAAAAATGCCTTAATTCATGGATGTGATCAAAGTGACTGCTTTTTGATAGCAAGGTGATTTTTTTTGTTAGTACATTCACTCAACCCAATACAGTTATTTTTACTTCTATAATAAAAGTCGCATAAATATAAATAATAGTCCTTCTAAATTCTAATAAAGAAAAGTGTTGTGAAATGTTTTAGTAATAAATCATAAATTACTATGTCAAACTTTTATCAATCGATCAATTGATCAGCGCAACAAGTACGAACAAATCGCATCGCAATTCTCTGAATAAGAATCACGTTACACATTATGTAAGGCATCTCACATGGTCTAATCGCGCCGACATCTCAGTCAAACAATAAAATGAAACAAAAACGTACGGGACCGACTACCGTTCGGAACTCGATGGGTGGCATGCACACAATATCGCCGCATCTAACTTCATTACTACCATCTAACATCGATCATTATCGGCACTCACGAACCGACCGACTATTTGTACTATGCAACAATAGATGGCGCTTTCCAGCTAACACACAATTCAGCAGCATCATCTACCAATTAGTATATCTGCACTCCCTCTCTCGGCCACAAAAAACTGGAAGTGAAAAAGAGACGGAGAGCGAAGCCTTCAAAGGAGCGTAATGACGAGCCTTGATTGTAATTGATGATGCGATTGTCTAATGTTGGATTGGGGTCAATAAATTTCTTTAAACGTGAATTTCTTTGTTCGCAGGTCACGAAGCAATGCCGCATAAGTTTTAAAGTTGGGTGCGCGTGAGCATTGTGGACATTTTTGGGTCAGATTGGAGTGCGGGTGTTGGGGGTGTTTAGGGGGTAGCGGGTGGTGTGGGGCGAAGTCTGCGGGGTGGCGCTCCACGGGGGCTGGGGGCGGCCGGCGCCGGCGCCCGCGCACGCCGCCACCACGCTGGTCGGCGGGCTGGTCGCGCCGCCGCGGGAACCAACCACGGCGGCAGAGGCTTTCTGGAAGATGCCGCATAAGGGTACGTTAAAATTGTGTTTCATACATTTTAAAAATCCAGTTATCTTCACTGTCTTAGGAAAACACACCAAGAATTAAGCTTTGTAGAAACTTTCTCCAAGCGACATTCAATAATTCTACGATATAAACAACCTCACCTACGTCTAAAATTTTATACTTAACCTACGACGATCTAGGCAAAATATTAACAAACAAAACTAGAATTTCGTAACGCAAAAACCAAGACAATCTCAGCTTAATAAACTTTATAACAAACCGGAACATCATAGCGATATGGAACTCCATATCTTTTGTGAGGAACGTAAACTGGGAAACTTAGCCGTGATAACAAAGAGTCGCCAAGTTTTCAAGTCAACGTTAAGTATCAATAAGTGTTAACTAGGTGCTTGTTTACTGCAGTTAAGTTACAACTATACAAGTTTCGGTTTACTACGTAAGAGCTGAGTTCTCGGCTTCCTAACTAACAGACTTTGGATTTGGTTTTGTTACTCCAACTAGCGGTTCTCGATTGAATCTCGTTTTGAATGTAGAAGTTCGTGTCATACTGTTTGTCCGAAGTTTTCTTTTCACACTTTTTATGGAGATGTCTGAAAATGCGCTTTAAATATTCCTAGCTCTTACTTCTTCGAGGTAGGATAGATCTCGCAAAATGTGCAAACTGAAAACATATTAATGGCGTATTCTATCCTAATTAAAAAAACAAAGCTAAGGGCCAATTTCACCAGTTGCTGATAAGTTCCAGATAGTTTATGTGGCAGGTAATTTCATACAAATTCTGTTCAATTTTTTATTTTATCTGGTAGATAGTGAATATCCGTAACCTGTGAAACTGGTCCTAGGTTCCATTATTTAATAGACAACCAGTAATAAGGACCCTTTTTCTCCCTACATTTAATTATATCCACATGACCACTAAGTTATAAAAACCAGTGTAAGCAGACTTCACGCCGCACCGGCCTGCCGGACTGATCCTCATGTAGACTTAATCAAGTGCATGCACTATTACAACTTAGTGCGTACGCAGACGGTTTCGCTCAAAGCTTATTAAGAGCCTCGTGTTGAGAACCCCTGTTTTATTTGATTTGTATTGTCTAAGGGTGCACTTAGATGATTCGGATTAAAGAATTTGTCTCTTTTGATTTGATTATATTGAATTTTAATTATATTATCAATACAAAAAATTAAAACTATTTTCACATGAAAACGACAAATCAAAGTATTTGTGACACTACTTTAAAAAGCTATACCAAATGTAAAGGATTTTATTTTTGACTTAGTCTACTACCCAATTGCGTATGAGTTTCATTTATAATGGAAAACATAACTAATATACTGGCGTTTTTATTTCTATGATATTTCAGACAAAATACACTACATACACGCAAAAGAAAAACCCAGACATACATATGTATAATGATTTTCTTTTAACCCCTGTGGTACCCTAAAAGTTGACGTAGTAAATAAAAAAAATTATATTTAGCAATTTACAAGATACTATAAGTATCGTGAATCATGAAAAAGGAATTTAACTAACGTAAATTTGATGCGACCAGCTGCTCAGTTGTAAACAAGCGTTTGCCAGCGTTAAGTTAGTGTCGTCCCAAGTTACCCATTTACAAGTTAAACTCAGCTGACCTAAGAATATACGATGCGGTAGTTCAGGCAAAAATTTTATCTAGAATTATAATAAAGCATTTTTTTTGGTAGAAATCAGTTATATTTTAGACTTGTGCTACAATTGAGCAGTTATGAAGAAGCAAAGGTTTATAAATGTTAACGCTGGTCCGACGCGAAAAAATATCACAATGATATTGAATTCGCTGGAATTAACATAAAACCTACTATTATTCTCATAATACCATTATGAGAAATAAAATTCTGTAAATATTTAATTTGTCATGAATATAAAAAAATACTTATATTGAGCGTATTTCCGTAGAGTATATGAGGCCAAGTGAATGTAAATATTGCGCTGGCTAACACAGCCTGGCCACGTAAATTCCGTCCCTGTCATATTCAAACAATCTAATGAGATAGCATGACTTTTTTATATTTAAATTCATTTTTTTCTTTAGCGCTTCCTTGCTGTACTTGCAATACGTACAAACGCAAAACTTTCCTATTTAACTTTTCTTCAAAATTGATCGGCTATCGTAAAGGTGCATCCCTATCTCTTCAAGTGTTTTACCGCCAGCTCTAGTCGATCCGACTTGTCAGACTAACTTTGCAAGCCGTTAAAGTTAATTAACCTTTCGTGGCAAATACGCTCCGTGCATCGGTTACTTGTCTTTGTGTATCATCAAGTTTCAGTTCCAAGGTAAACAGAACTGTAAATTAGAACTAGAAGTCTTGAAGGTAGAAAGTTAGTTTAGATGGACTAAGAAACTTACGAAGTATCGATATGTTTTCGATAAGATTTTTCAGAAATGCGGACAGCACTTTTGGACTCTATAGTTAGAGCTACATATTTCTTTTTGTTCTTATAACTTATTGAAACATAACATCAATACTTACATTACAAAAAATCTTAAGGGCCAGTTTCACCGGTTGCGGATAGCCACTATCTACCAGATAAATTCAAAAATGGAACAGAATTTTTATGTAGTTATCTGCCAGATAAACTATCTGGAACTTATCCATAACCGGTGAAACAGGCCGTAAGAGTTCTTTGTTTGCTTGAACGCGCTAATCTCAAGAAGGACTGGTCCGATTTGAAATAATATTTCAGTGATAGATTCTATACTCTACTTTTAACCGGACGCGCGAAATGGTTCCCACTGGAATCGGGTGAGACCGCTGGTGGAAAATACTATACATATAATAATATCGTAATAAGGTATAGGTATAGAAGGTATTTAAAAACCTACACACACACAAACTGTGACGAACGATATACATACATATGTAGATAATGTGATTAACCGTAATTAACACTCTATTACTGCCTTTTTAATAAACACACAACATAAACAAAAATAGCAGTAACTGCCTACAAACTTCGTTATAAAGTTCTATAAAATTCCGTTTAGTTTGTAGACTATAGATGTTTATGCTTCACCAATATTTTTTCTTCGTTCTCAGATCAGCAGGGAATCATTGAGACTGTCCATCTACGTATGTATTAATTTACAATCTAAATCAGTTACATACATAACAAGTTGATGGCACACAGACTTTCATTTTGAGGATTATCCCAAATCCTATACTTAGTATAGTAGGTACTCACTTATACATGTATACTTAGAACAGTTAATATTTATTTATTTTATCGATTTTTATCGAGAGTCGTGGTGGCAAATTGGTTAAAGCACCAAGCCTGTCAAGTATGAGTGTGCGGGTTCGATTTTAGATCAGGAAAGTGACAAACAATGAAACTTTCCTAAGTTATACGTAATTTCTAAAATATCTTGGATACCAATGACTGATTAAAGGTGAAGCAAAACATCTTGAAGAAACCTGGGCTATAAAGTCTGAAATCACCAATCGACACTGAGCAAGCGTGGTGATTAACTCTCAATCGTTCTCTGTATGAGATGAGGCTTGTGCCCAGCAGATGGACGCTAAACAGGCTGATGATGAACTCCCAAAATTTAGAATATTATAGTCACATGCAATCTTGGAGAACTATTCGTTAACGACAATGATAGACTTGTTTAAGTTTTCAATAGAAAACAGTATATAACATAATATTTATGAAACACTATTGACATTTAGACGCAACCAAAGCACTAGATAACACGACCTGGAAATGATTAGAAAGTAGTTCCTCTAGAATGCAAGTGAAATTGCAGCAGCTAGTTAGCCTACACTTAATTTCTAATATTAACTTATCTAGCAGATTAAGCTCTTTGTGATATCTCCCTTTCAGCAATTTTGATCAATGATCACCGATCTAAATTTTGACTTCATAATTATGAAGTCATTTGAAAAAGGTTGCCGTTCGAAGTCGGATGCGGCAATCTGAAGAAGGTCTCCCGACTTTGTCTAATAGGGCTAGTCCTCCTAGCTATCTTATCTTAACTATTGTATTGTTTTTCTTACAGTTACATGGTCTAGGAAACTGCATAGACCTCAGATATTTAAGTAATTTCTTTAGTTGTTTTTTTTTTTCAAATGTATATTTTCGCCACCAATTTTATCCTCATCTCATCAGAACCTCTCTGTAAATGGGATACAACTCATTTTTTTTTAAGTTAGTTCAGTAGTTCTTGAGATGAGCACGTTCGAGCAAACTAACACTATAATATTATTATATTGCTGGGGAGTTTTTTCCACCATTTCTTCTTCCCAGCGATAACACATAGAAAGTGGTGAAGGGCGGGCGTTTTTGGGGCTGTTTTTTGTAGAATTGACCTTCGAAAAGTGCTGATTTTCAGCCTGCTTTGAATAAATGACTTTTTATCTTTATCTTTTATTAATATAAATGGGCAATCAGTGCTTGCGCAAAAATAAACGGCTTTTCCTTTTTTTTTTTCGTCAGGCCTTTTCAAGAGAAGGTTATCATATTTGACAATGAAGATCATACGAAAGTATAGGTATAGGTATGTTTTTCGATTCAGCTACTATACCACAAGCGTGTCCTCCTGTCTCTGCATCTCAAAGATCTACTTAATCTTCATTTACATAGCCTACTAAAGGTAGCTGGAGTAACTTAGCAAGTTTGCAAGTCGTTAAAGTTAACTGACCTTTTGGTAAATACGAGTTTACAGTTTACTGAAGCCGCTTTGTCGGTTCAAATGTATATGTTTTGTTTGTTTCTACGTCTTTTGAGTTGCAATTACTGTTGTCTACGAGTTTATGGACATTGACTTAAAGTGCAAGGCTGTATACAGTAGTTGTCTTTGCTATTTTTTTTTTATTGATCTATTACGCACCACATCATTACACACAAAAAAAACTTTACTTTTACGTAGAGGTATTCATTAGCCAATTTTATGTTTTTGCCTGTTTTATTATTATTTAATATTTTCATTCTTATTAATATAATGTGGAAAATGCTTATGTATTCGTCACACCATTTCACTCTTTGAAGCAGATTTAAATAAACTGTAAAATAATTTTGAGATCAACCGAAAATTTGAAAAAAAAGAAACTTACAATCATTTAACCATTAAACTTATTGTGAAGTTACATTCAGTATTCGACATGATACCTGTAGATTTTTCAAATCGAATACCAAATCAAGATACAACTACAGAATCAAATTTCTAAATAGATTTTGGACACTAAAATCGCGAATAGAACCTCACAATATACCTCAATCCATTAAAACCGGAGACTTGGCTAAAGCATAACAGAAATATAATTATGTTTCACCATAGCCAAGCCAAGCAAACGGAGCATGCGACAATTGTGTCACATTAAACGCCAGATAAAGACAAATAGACCGGAAAAACAGTTGTTGGAGAGGGATAAATAGACTTTTCTTTGTTGCTGCACTGTGGGAATTTTAATGATTGAGTACTCCGCTTCGGGCTGACTGTGTCCGATAGAACGCTTTGAATATTCAAATTTTGAATTTAGAATAGCTAGGATATTTCCTGGTCGTATTATGGCTTGTGTTGGTTGGTTCTAAATTATTACGTTAAAATCAAAATTTATTGGTGTTTTGATGAATGTTTTAATGAAAACAACAATTGAATTATTATGTTTGGATTTCAAACCGATCAGGTCAATTGAATATTGAAATCATGATTACCAAAATGCACTAATTAATAAATTAATTAACATCTTGAAGATCAAATCATCATCTGCCTAGCCTTTTCCCAAGCTATTTTGGGGTCAGCTTCCAGTCTTAACCGGATGCAGCTGAATACAAGTGTTTTACGTGGAACGACTGCCTGTCTGACCTCCTCAACCCAGTTACATGTGCAACCCGATACTTTTTGGTAAGACTGGTTATCAGACTTTCTAGCTTCTTACTACCCGTAACGACTGCCAAAAATATACAAATGACAGCCGGGATCCACCAATTTAGAGTGTCTTCAGAAACACGGAAAAATTCGTCATGACAACATGGACACCCATCCACGGACCGACCGCGCCACGCGTTTCTTAACCTTATGATCGATCGACCTGTACGGCTGTTACTTAGCCACGAGCTCCTCTCGAAGATAAAATAAAAACATTAGCTTTGAAAATTAAAACAGTATATTACAAAGTACAGTCGGGTTACATAATCCTTCAAACTAAAGTTAAGTTACTACTTACCAGTTAAAATAGTATTAAACTTAACTGTTCTCTCGATGACAATTTGCAAAGAACAATGTTTTACTCTTTTGTTCAAAGATATGAAAACTATTGTTAATCAGTTTGGATTATGAATTCTTTGGGTAATTCTTATGTTTGTGACAGTAAGCTTGCGTTTTAAGATTTGTTTTTGTTTAGTTAGTCTTTGGACGGATTTGATCAGTTGTGATTTGGAGGCAAAATACCGCTATGTAACTAGATAAAATTTACACTCGGAAGCAAAATTTTGGGTAATTTTTTAACATGTACCTAGTTACTATACCATCGTAAGTATGAAATTAATAAATAGACACTTAAATATAAAATTTTCCCTTTTAACGATTAAATTATTAATTTTCATTATTATTCAAAATCAACCAAATGGCGAAAATACTGTCTTCTACAAAACTAAACAATATTGCTTGACTATGGTCGAAATACAGTGACAACATCTTCAGTCAATTAACAACCTTATGGCTTTCATCATAAAGTTGCTTTTTACCGATCAATTTTACTATCAAGGGTCTGCATATAGACAACGTTTATCAATGACGGTTTTTTGTCACGCATCCACTAAAGGGGCGTGGTCGACGACATTCACCATAAATTATGTCATGGCAAAACAAAGCTGCTAAGGTTGTCTATAGAAATAGATTTGGCAATATAAAAAAAAAAAAAACATTTAAAAAAATGTGATGGATAACATGGCTTTTTAGTGAAGTTAACTTTAGGTAAGTGTGATAAAACCCAAGCCTAAAATTTGATTACTTCGTTTACAATGAAAATTAAGCATATAAGCTATTTTAGCATTTCAATGCACGTTTAAGGGCCAGTTTCACAGGTTGCTGATAAGTTCCAGATAGTTTACCTGCAGATAATTTCATACAAATTCTGTTCCATTTTTTAATTTATCTGGCTATCCGTAACCTGTGAAAGTGGCCCTAAGAGTAATATATTGTCTAGATAGTTTTAAGAGTGAGTTTGTTATTTAAGACATTTTAAAAACAAAGAACTCCTAATTAAAAGTCTATCTTGCCCACTTTCACATAGAAAGCTTCATAAAATGATATTACTACCCACTGTTCGTTTTAATCCTCTTGCATCAATCTCTACACCAAACAGGTTTAACTTTAAGTAAATACTCTATGGTAACAGAAATTAATGCGATCCGTTCCAAATTCAAATCGTTTGACAAGCTTCAGCGCATCCAATATGGCGACTATACGTTTAGCGTACAATTAAACCTCCCCTATAGATTTAAGCAATTCAAAAACAGATACAAAATAATAATAAGAAGGGTATTTAAGTGGGGGATGCCACCAGGTGTGCTGTCGACAGGGTTGCAACCCCTATGTACTGTCTGTATTTATGTAAAGTTTGATTAATGTTTAATTTTGACATTTTTATCTATTTAGCGACAGTTTATGTTTTACGTTAAGTTAATGTTAAGGGGATGTCTGATGTCATTTTGTTTGCTTTTATCTTTTAATGCGTCACAGTAATACATTATTTGAAGTAAATTTCACTAGAAATACTTTTAATGCTTAATTCGGAATTACTTCACTTGACTAGTACAGACGCCAGCACATCAAGCTACCACGATCTGACAAATTTGCTTAATAGATTTTCTACTTTTATTGCTGAAGCATATGGTTCAAAGTTGATTGGGAAAATTTGATAGTTTCGGGTAGCTTCATGTGCTGGCGTCTGTACATGAGGTTTAAGATGTAACATTCATCATAATCATCATCCAACCATAACATAATACTACTACAAATGGCAAAACAACATCCATTACACTCAATACAATCATAAATCGCTTCCCATCCAAACGAAGATTTACCTCACAACAAATCTTTCCGTTACACAGAAGCACGCTACCCAGTACAACACTAAACGTCACAGACAGAAATTATCCGCAATAAAACCACGCACATACATGCAACTATATACCTTAGTACATACAAAAAACTAAAAAAATAAATAACAACAACTATAAATGAAATTTATAGCGTCGCACCCATAAAAACGGGGATTAAAAATAAATCGCTCGAATAAATTGCACCTCTGAAATTAAAACACTCCCTCACACGACATGCGTACTTGCGCCGACAGTGGGTGTGACAACAGGCCTTAGTGGGAGCGGTAGCGAGAGCGATTTTCGTCACTTAAAATTCGAAAAAGTATACAATAACAATATTTAATGACAATATACTATAATAGAGATAATGAATGATTATGTAATTAATAAAATAAAAATTGTTAGACACATAGTCTAGAGTCTGAGAAATGACATAGGCTACTTTTTATCCAGGTGCGGGAAATAGCTCCTTCGAATGGCTGGTGGAACCGCACTGAACAGCTAGTGTTTAGTGAAACAAACGATCGTAGTTTGGCAAGTAAAATCAGGCTGATCAATTTCTCCTCAATCAGTAGAAGTAGATACAACCTATTTTAGCGATTCAAAATATTTGTATTGGTATATAAACACCAAAGTCATAAACTGAGCCTGTCTCACCACCTACGAATAAGTTCCATTTAGTTCATTTGGTAGGTAATTTCATACAAATACTATTCCATTTTTTAATTTATTCAGTAGATAGTGGATATAGTGAAACTGGCCCTAAGTGAAACAAACGCTGTTATCCTAAACATAAAAATCGCAAAATCGCGATCGCTATTGTCTGTGACTTACGCTATACAGAACGTAGGGTGGGCGTACGATTGTCCATTGTTCTTTTAACGCGCGCTTGTTAGCGGGCGGCGGCAAGGTGAGCGGGCAGGCGCGATTAACAACGGCAACGCGCCAACTTGCCACTTGAAACGCACACTTAATTGGCGAACGACTTGGTTATTAATTTGTCTACGACTGAAAATGGTTTAGGTTCAGGTGAAAATTATATATTTTTTGGTGTGGCTGCAGCTACTAGACTAGAACGAAGGCTATGTGCTGTTGTATGTTTTCGAGTAGACTGTCGACATGGTTAGCCTATGGAACGTGTTCTGTCATCAATGTTTCCAATACAGTGAACTAAGGTCATGTATGTCTGTGGAAAAACTTTCAAATTTCATCGAACTACATATTTATGACGTGCGTTTGTTTAAAGAGTCCTAGTTCCTCAAATCGTTTATCCACCAAAAGAAAATGTCCTCCAGCCAAAACTAAAAAGGGAAAGAAAAAACAAAAGACACTCGCTCCGGATTCGATGCACGAACTGCGAAAATTATACACGAGACGACCGCAAAAAATTGACGGGACAAAACAATGAACTTAGAGGCTCCACCCTTTAGGGCCTTAATCAAGGGCCTAGCCCAAATTCGCCCACAAATTGCATCCAATTGTTCACTTTTTACTGCGTGTTTGTGAGGGGTGGATAAAAAAGAATTGTCAGGCCAACGGTTGAGCTCATCCGACCTAATGCACTCCTATTGAAGACTATTGGCTTGTAAACAGTTCGCGTGGTTATAATTGTGGACGGACCAACCGTCTAATTTGGCGCACGATTAAAAGTTCCCTGTATTCATAATTTGGAGTAATTTTGTTAGTTGGTTGTGAGGATAGGTTTAGAACTGCAGGTCAAATGGATGAAACAAAACCTATAATCTTAAGATCTCTCAATTGGAATACAGTTAAGAATTTATAAAACCTTTGTCATCCAAAAAATCGAGACAAAAATGTCGAAGCCCAAATAAAAAACCGTATTAACGGTTCGCACAAACAATGAACTCCAAAATATCTTCGTATCTTTAAAGATTAGATAAAAATTGTGGTTTTCTATCGAGCACCGCGAGACCCCTTTTTTATTAAGGATACTTTTCGCAAAGCGGATTATTTTTTTAAACGGGTTAAGTTTTTTACTCCCTTTTTTGGGAAAGATGGCCGCGGTCTATAGTTGGAGAAGATTATTGTCTAAGAGATAATATCAAGGGATGTTTCTATACATGAGGATACCACTTAAATAAAATTGAGGAAGCGTCAGAATTTGAAGTGGTGCAGATGTGAAGTTTTATTGTTGAGCCCGAAAGATCTTTTCATATTCACGAAGGCACAAAGAGAATTCGATTGAATTTTATTTGCAATATCTATTTATCAAAATCTATTTAGAAGTGTGTTAAGTCCACCGCATGAAAAAACCCAATTCCTGAGTAATATCGTATATAATACTGGATTTTACCTCATAGCCATCAATATCATGATAAAGTCAGTCTGAAATATCGGGATAGTCAAATATCGAGACACCTTTCACATCTGACGATAAATTTGTAAAAACAACCTTGCCTCGAGTATTTTCATTAACACCACCAAACATTACAGATGAGCTGATGCATAGCGCGGCGATGGGGGGCGGAGCCCTATTCGGGTGCTCCTCAGCCGGTCACAGCGGCATCAACCAGCTTGGTGGAGTGTATGTCAATGGCCGGCCACTGCCAGACTCCACGAGGCAGAAGATCGTGGAGCTGGCGCACTCAGGGGCGCGGCCGTGTGATATCAGCCGCATCCTCCAGGTCTCCAACGGCTGCGTCTCCAAGATCCTCGGCAGGTCTGTTGGTTTTAAGTGTTTGGATTTATACTGTATGGGTTTTATAGTCTTGTTTGTTGTTGTGGTAATGAAGGAATGCATGGCATGCGTCCTCAGACAGCTCTTTTAGCAGCCTTTTTGACAGCCTTAAGGTCAATTGACCTTAATGATTCTATTCTAAAGCGCACTATATTTTAATGTAATTACTTATGTCGTAAAAACCCTTTATCAACTTCATACGAACGATGTAAAATTGCTTTCACCCAAATCTTAAACTCTTCGGCTACTCGTTATAATAGGTCCTTTATATAAATTTCAATACCTACAGAATTATCCCGAGATATAAAATCGCTTGTATACAAAGAGCATCATCTATCATTAAGTCTGACACTACTGAATTACTTACAACCCACCAAATGACACTTTTCATTTAGAAAAGTCTTTATGATAAGAAAATACTGCTTCAAATTCCTAACTTATGTTCGCAAGGCCGTCAATCCAAAAAGAAAGACCTAATTCTTTGTCAATTCATTCATCCATCGTGTTACCAAGGAACAAGCACCTATAACAATTAAAACGAATACTATTACACGAATAAACGAATTATTTCACACAAAACCTATTGTGAGCCAACAAAAGTCAAAGAATCGATTATGTCTAAGTGCGATGGGGTCAAATTCTTACGCCACGCGTTAGCAAATTGATGGAATTCCCATAATACCGCCCAAGGAACCGCACAATGCTCCGACAAAGCTGTCGTGGACAAAATTAAGGAATATTTCAATGACTTAATCAATACAATAGTTTGAGTTTGCATTCCCATAGTGTATTGTTTTTGTTGAATGGTTGACGTGTGCACCGCGGGGAAGCTAGGTGGGAATCGACATCGGGTGCCTGCGTTGGGGTGCCGGCTCTAATTTCGACGGCAATTTTATTGTTTGATTGCGATTTTATCTGGAGATCACGGAGGATTTCGGCCCTCCGATCGAGTGCTTATTGAAATGCCAGCAGTGGAGTATTCGTGTTAGTCGTAATGGAATTGTTTTCGTAATGGTTTTAAATTACTGATTTGGTAAATCCCTTTAAAGCTATAACAGTTGTAGGAGCGCTCGATGTAAACTCTACGCATTTTAGTTCGTACCGAGAAATCATAACGTCTAAAGATGATATTCGTGCCACACTTGTCTTTCAGCAAGCATCACACAAAACCAAGGCAAAAATTAATAACACACTCAATTCAATGGGAACCAAAGGAGTCAAAAGTCAATCGAACAATAAAAAATGTAAAGACGTCAATCAAAGAACTAGACTTATTTTAATATAGGGTGTGCCTTACAGGGCTGTCCCACGACCGCCCCTAAATAAAAATCAAAATAAAAACATTATTTTCCAGTAATTGGCACCCCTACTGCGGGAGACGGCTTGACGCCACTTCAAGAGATCTTATAGGAAAAATAAATTTGGCCCAGCGAACCCTATAATATCGCCCTGTGGGCACATGCTATTATTTTGTAATGTTTTGCTTGTTAAGATATTGGCGAAACAAGTTGTTTTTTGTGGGAAATATTTTGTATTGTTTGAATGATATCGGGGTTTTTCTTAGTACCGAAATTCTATTTTGTATTTTATGACGTATGCGTTTTTATTATTTGTTTGGCTACTTATTAAAACTATTGCTGAAATTAGAAAATTCATTTCAGTTATTCTAACACTTCCAATTTCTTCAACATTTATATCATTATTTCTTCCTCACAAAGTATTCTTACTAACCATACCAAAGCTTATCAGATCGACGCCGACGTCATCTTGTCAATACTAGGCGAAATAACAAAACACGATCGTTCCATAACCAATTTCCTCGTTTTGCTTGACAACGGCTGCAAGTGCCTATATCGTTATCACACACCCCTAGATATTCTTATCCTGCCAATTACTATAGAAAAGGGGTTGAAAAGTGTTCCTTAGAGTTCACACAGAAAGGCAAGCGTAGCAGGACTCCTAATTAACGAGAATTCCTGCTGTTAATTCCCATTTTGATTGCAATTCTCAGTGTTTGGGCAAACTTTTAGATTTCAGATATATGCGTCATGGGATGTCATATTAAAAGTCCCATGTTTCATGATAAGGATTTTTAAAATATTTTCGATTATTTGATAAAGTTCAAGTTGAAAAGTTTCGATCCTGTGGAGATTTCAATGATTCATTCATTTCAATATTAGTTTTTTTTTTCAACAAATCAAAATAACGTTTAGAGTTCTCCCCGTGACATATTTTCAATAGGGCGTACGTAACTCGGTTACTTTTAAATAACCACTTCAAAACCAATCTCTGATAAGTGCCCATTCGTTGCCCCGAGCCTATCTACATCTAATCTTCGACCCCTGATGTCATGAGCCACAGTTTCACTCGCACTTGAGTGTCCATCGAATGGTGACAACGGCTGTTACAAATTGAATTGTTCCGAGAACGAGCAATGGAATTGGAACAATGAATTAACGTTGGTCTAGTGGCCGCGGTATTGTGGCCCCAGCGATACTGATTTCGATCAATTTATTATTGTTTGATGCAATAATTGTTCGGTTTGGTGACAATTTGTTTGCGATTTCTGTTCGTTTGCGGCCAGCAATTTAGTTACTTGATCAAAGTTTGGTTTCGGGTCGCGTTTTATTATTTTGTAATGAGTTGCCGAATATGTAATGGGGCGGCCAGATTGTTATTTATTCATTTTGTTTCTGATTTACGTTTCAATATTCAATTACGTCACGGACTACGTTCCTGCGAACTTCTGCATTTCTCAGTATAATTAGTATTTACATAACGTGATTTAGTTTTAACACTGGCAAAAATTTTGTAATGGTCTATATTTACTAAAACGAAATACATTCCACTCCTTCCAACATTTAATTTACCGCTCCTAAAACTTACATGCCCTCTGATATTGACTAAAAGCACAACACATAATCAAAGTTCGTTCAACTTAAAGTTCTCAATTAAAAAGCAGTCAGAGCCCTTCTTAAGCGCCCTTTACCAAAATCCGCCCAAGGCGAGAGCGATTACGATCCGTGGGGCCTAATAACCCCGTAAATGTTTATTGACAATGCCTAAGTAAACTTTATCGATGACAATTTCGATAAAACTATGTTTGTTATTTGTTACTGCTTTGTTTATTCGTAACGGTTTTTGAGCATGCGTTTGATTTTATTTTTTATCTTTTCTTGTATTATTTGCCTTAAAAAATTTGCTACGGATTTCAAAGGTTGTTCAGCTTCATTTATGTCAACTATAACATTGACGGTTACCTGGCATGATTGAAAATAGATACGCAAATAATCTGTTTAATGCTATCCACAACGCCTCTTAACATATTCAACTGACACGGATGGAACAGTGCCAATATTTTTATCACCTAATTACTTCGATCCTGCATATTTACAACAAACAAAGGCCCCAAACAGAACTGCTACTGAACATCTGACATCTCGATACATCGATAACAACACAACACATTCGAATCAAGATCCGAAATATCGACACATGTCTATCTCACAACAATGCTGCTTCAGACACATCCGATATCTATCCCACACGGCACAAGCCATTGAAAACCTTACCCCTATTAAAATATGGTATAATTTCCTCCAGTGATCGCCGAGGACAATCAAACGGAATTTGGCAACGTTTTGTATAGGTACTTGAAGTTAAGGGGATGTAGGAGATTATGTTTGTAATTGTGTTTTAATAGTATTTCACTTGAATGGGGGATGTTCTGATAATTTGTAGGAAATTTTAGGTTTGGTTGTTGTGATGCACTTTGGTAGAAAGAGTGTTACTGATTATTTCATTAGTCTTCTGTTTTTGCCTTTGAATGGAAAGCGTCTTAAATACATATTTTTTCTTACTTAGAGAAAAACGTTTAATCATTTAAGTTTCTTTAGATTTATTTCACAAGCAAAGCATACAACATCACTAACCAAAGGATACTACAAAATTACCTAACCTACCTTTGAGCAAAAAAGAACTAGCTCATACGTCCTCTTCATCTTCCAAACTAAATTCAGCTTTGCACACAGATATTACGAAACGGGGTCTATAAAGCCCCGGGCGATTGGCGGCTCTAAGCCCAGGGTGGCCACGACCCCTGTTGTCCAGAAGATTGCTGACTACAAGAGAGAATGCCCTTCGATCTTCGCCTGGGAGATCAGGGATCGTCTGCTGAGTGAAAACGTGTGCAATAACGACAATATACCTAGTGTGAGTATTGTTATTCTTTTGTTTTATTTTTTATAAATATTAAGTGAGGGGCTCATAGCGATTGTTTGCCAAGCTTTATTAAATGCACTGTAATTAAGCAATCATCGTCTATCTTTCGCGAGACTTACTTCATTTGTTGCATTGCTACGATAAAATTATCGCGAGATTAAAAATCGTAGTGTGTCTTATTGGTATCAGGTTCAGGGTATTTGTAAAATATCAGTGTCTTAAATTTCAGAACCCTGCATTGTCTTATGTCAAGTCCTTTCATTTTTCAAAAAAACTATGAGATTTTTAAAGTATTGGTTCAATGTCCAACAAGATATAATTGTAATTCAAGATAAGATACCGCAACTATTAGGACTAAAGTTAACCTAACTGTCGCGAGTAAATTGGGACAATGGGTTAACATCGACATGTTAGTCCGTAGTCCGACCGTGTGGATACCTACATACAAACAAATAGATCGTCATCTTCGAAGAACATTCAAAATCCAGGAATATGGGATATGTCAATCAAGCTATGGAAATCGTACACAAGTAACTATCCTGTATAAAAGCCAATAATGTAAACGTCAAAATATTATCAGCAATACGATACATCTAATTAAATTCACAAACCATGTGCTCGAGGACCCATTGTGCCGCCCATCAAAATAATCTGGACAAAGTTCGGTGACAATAATTCTCTTTTAATCCAATTTCGCAATTTTACATTTTAGGACCATATGTTCCGAACGTACGCGGGCCCATTGTCCGAAATCTTTTCAAGATGGACCGTACACTACAAACGGTCTATTCTGTTATTGATGATGGCTTATGAAATTTTAGTTCGGGATGTTTGATGCCGTTTTATTAGGTTTTTGTATAGACCCATACAAATACTGTCCCATTATACGGAGTTCATAAATTTTTCTTTTACAATTTGCTATTAGTTCTGTCAACTTTTATGTCAATAACAAATTGAATGTTGAATTGTGTTCGGGTAATATTGAGTGCTCAAAGAAATGTAAAGAAAACCTTTTAAATGATGAACTATTAATCCCTGCGCGGCAATATCGGTGAATACTGAGAGTAGTACTCGATTATACGTTATTTTTTCTTCTTTTTCGGGGCTATCGGTTTCTACTACTAAAAAAACACAAAATACTAATAATGTTAGATCTCCAAAAATAAATAGTTAACATAGACTCGTATTCAGTTGTTTTGGTTCACATAAGCTTGGCCTATGCGTGCAATTTAAATCTAGGCCATGGGAATGCAAATAAAATGAAACTTCACAAGTTGCAATTACAACAACATCACAAATTCTATGTAAAGTAACGAGGCACGCCAACATTCTACCCCACAATTAATGAGAGGAGTAAAAAAATTATAAAAACCACGGTTCTCTGCGAAAAATATCACGTACAAGATATAAAATAAACCCATTGGTGATGTGACACGGCCGGTAATCGAACCTGACGGCTCCAACATCTGCCCGGCCAATCATGGCAAAAAATTACAAAGTGAAAAATTTGTAATTTTTAGGGATCGGTGGTTGAAGAGATTCTTCTATTCACGAGAAATGGAACGTCAAAAAGTAAAAATAGGTTTTATTGATACGGAGAGGAAAACTTTAACACGCAGAAAAGCGACTCAATAGTAGCTTTATTAATGTATCTATGGACCTATCTTTTCTAAACTAGTCGTAGAGTCAATTAATAGTCAGTGAGCAAAGACTAAAAATAATTAGAAAAAACAATTCAATACTTCTCTTTGGACTTTCAAACTTTTGGTCAAAATCAAACAATAGATATACCTAAGGAACCACACGAGGCAAAGTCAAAAATTCGTGCATATTTTTAGAGGGACCAATTTTCTGTTAATAATGTTTTGTGAATACGATGCGTGACACAAAGTAAACACTTGGTGACACAATAGGGCACAAAAAATGTTTTGTTGCCCACGAGTGTTGAGAATCAAAACTGTTGGTTTTGTGGATATGTTACAATTATCTAGAGGGGATTTGTCATTGACGTGACATATCAAGGAAGACTTTAAATTAAATGATACTTTCACTGAATTACAAAGTTATAAGGTTAGTTCGGACAGTAACAGACTTGTTGTCTTCATTTATAAACTTCAGAAAAAAGGTTTCGAATACTACGTACATAAAGCCAGTCAGCTACATAAAACTCTACCTATAACTAATCACAAAAATACCTACGTTACCCACCCTACGTAACAAGAGGACACAAAATCGAAATACCGAAAACCCCTAGAAGATTCGGCGCCAAAGGGGCTATTTTTATGACTGTCGTACCTACGCACTCGGCCCACTGGGCAAATAGGTGAAAGGGACCAGCCTATAGGTCCACACACGTGTTAGAGGGGGACAGATGTATGTCGTGCGTTCCGCTGCCTAGTCATAACGGTCGAATGGGCGTGATGTTTCTTACCAACTAAAAGCGGACAAAAATACGTGGAACAATCGATTAAGGCGCGGCGGTATAACGGTGTAAGTGTAAGTGTCAGAGAGGCTTATGTGATGTCGGCACTGCTTACTGTGAACGTTCTTACTTGAATATCAAACATATGCAAATTTATTGCTCAATACGATAGTAGCTAGTAATTGAGTCATGGTTTTCAAAACTGTAGCTATATTCTTATTTATTTATAGAAAATATTGAAAACAATAAAGTTGTAATAAACGAACCCAAAAAAGATATCTAAATAAAAAACTTTATTCTATTGAGGCTTTTATACACTGAAGTGTGACTTGTCTCAAACTTCAAATGAAATAACTCAAAGCAACACACATTTTTGTTACTTGTGAAAATCACTCAATCGCTGAAAACAAATTCTCAAAAGAGCGCTACATACGCCGCTTTTCTCCCAGGGCGCTATACAATAATTCCACGTTTACGCGTGAATGCACAGAATATTCGATATCTCTTTCACACTTGTGGTTATGCTGTAAGGATCTGCAGCGAGTTGTATCGCTGCCCTTGTCTCGCGGATTAACGTCAACTGCTTATGATGGCATAGGAATTGACGGTTTTAAGTCCACTGATATTTATGGTAATGTAGGGGAATTTTATACTATGTAAGGGAATTACGTTGAGTACCTAGAGATAGTGGTAATGTTAATTAATCTTTAATATTAGATTTTTCTTACCACTGTAGAAACAATTTGTGACAAAATGAAAATAACGATATGAGTGCATGTATAACACTGAATTTAAAATTAACCGTTACTAAAAACCGAATATTCAATGTAGACCTAACAAAAAAAAAAATAAGTTCCAAGATTTACAAAGATCGATTTCGAAGAACCGCAGAACACGAAAGCGGCAAACATAACCAATCAACAGTTGCGCCCAAGGACCGTTAAATACGATTTGGAGACACCTAATTTAAATTTAGAATTCATGAGCTCGATCGAGCGAGGCGCCCCGAGGAGGCTGATTCTGTCGAACTGTTGAAACAAGAATGTTGCGAGACGAATTTTTCAACGGCGAATATGCTAGTAGAAATCTTACATTTTTTTAACATTGGTAAGACACATTAGGAAGTAGAAAAATAATACGTCATTTGTTTATCTTGATAGCTTCAACAAATATAGCACATGGTCTTAAATGATCTCTAAAAATAAATCATCAAAAGCCTAACTTTATAAATATCTTCTAAAATGAACACAATGAAACTCTCGTTAACGTGGAAAATTTATTTTAAACTACTAAAGTTGTAGCTGTCAGAATTAGTCCTGAAACTTGACACCGCCGAAACGCTACTGTGAGGCATTTCGGAGGCTTCGTACGTATTATGTGGCGTATGAACGTTCTCGTTTTCGTTTACACGCAATACTCTTGTAATTGGAGACACCTTTTAGTTTAGTTTTGGTTAAAGTGTCGAGGACCTGTTTACCTTTTTTAAGAGCATTAACAACTTAAATTAAGATAAAGTCTGTATACACTAATGACGTTAACAAAAATCTCGTTTTAATCACACTTATAGCGCCTGTTTCTCCGCAAAGTTCAGCAGCCAAAGAGTTATCCAAGAAACCGCTTTAAGTGGCAGAGTCTAAGCTGTGGGAAAATCCACCCAACCAGATAATCCCGAACACAGGGTTAGACGCAGTACGATAGTGGCAGCTAACTTGATGAGAAACAACTTAACTTTAGCAAATGACACGTTGTATTACAAAATATTTTTAGAAATGGAAACTATAATTATCGAAGATTACAATACGGTATTTAAAACAGGGACAAAGCTCCCCACAGCCCTCTGTCACAGACTGTTGCTCTCGCTTACATCACGCTATGTGACATATTTGGTACTTTAACGGGTGTCCCTCAGGGGACTATAATTGGTCCTTTGATGAGTATCGAAATAGTTTTGTATCTTTTTGATAAGTTTTTATGTCAATCGTATTATTATTTTTTTCAAATTTTATTCAGACTAGGAAAACTATGAGAAGGAGACTATATAGCAAAATTTCTTTATTTCAATCCTGAAATTGTGAAATTTTATCGATTCGTGTAACATCAAAAAATTGAAGCATACATTGCAAAATCTATCAATAGTTTGAACAACAAAAAGCCCACTTCAATCCAAATCACCGACAACAACTTAACATCCATAATGAACTGAGACAGACCGCCCCAATCTGTGCGCCCTAAGAGAATTGCAAAAAACACCCCTACAACCGCACCCTACAATCGCTTTTCACCGGGGAATAGAACTCGGGTCTCCGCGGGTTAACCGTGTACGTTAAAATGTTTATAGATAATACTAATAGTAATTCTAGGGGATGAAGGCCCCTTCCTGTATGGGTATTTGTATTCATAGTAATGGTTTTTGTGAAGATACCTTTGGTATCGGATTGATGGTGAATGGTCATGGAAAAGTGGATAGATTAATGGTACAGGGATTTCCATTCAATGAGGATGTTTCTTTTGTACGTCTTTTTGGGGAGAAATCGCTTAGGTGATTAAGTATAACTAGTTGTAGGTCGCAATTTTGGATTAGTGTTTCGTAAATTATATATTTCATTTTATACTTTCGCGTGACTGTGTGAACTAAATGAAAGGTATTACGCGTCGATTAAAAGATTAACCAATCACCTCACCAAGTTCACGGACATTGACAGCCTAGGGTGCGCCCTGAAGTTCTATTTTAGTAAACGCGTGAAGGTTTTTTCTACAAAAAAAGTTACGTCATCTTTCATTACCAATTCATCAAAAAAATTAACAGAACTGTACAAAAAAAAAAGAAAAATCATACACACATCACGAAATTAGATCAAACACAAAACCATCTATATATCGTTGATCGATTGTGACTCCCAACAAATTCGATTAACCGCGTAAATGTCGATTTTCTAACATATTTTTTTTCGTCTCACGGACCACCAACGCCGGAGGATCTTAGCACTATCGTTCTCTGGATGATCTATTGCCATGTTCGTGGTCAGGGTAATGAGGTGCAGTGAGGCAGCATAACTGAGGGCTGCCAAGGAGGTTTGTCTAATTAGACGAATAACTGATATTATTTAATAGAAAAAAAAACAACGTTGGTCGTGTTTGTCTAGACTGTCTGTCTGTCTGACATGTCTTTAAAGCTTCCGTAGTATATTTCAGACGCTGAAAAAAAAGGAACATTTTATTAAATTATTTAATTGACAATATTTATACTTAATTGATCTTATGTACCAAAAAAAATATGCAACAAAGTGTTAAGATTAAGACCATATAATATGAACCACCATCCTTGCATCCACGTCCACTCTCATAAACCAACATGACACTACAAATGATGAACGATTCTCACGTGAAATAAAATAATACCACATTTTAATGTTAGCGGCCCTGCCCGTGACACCTGTCAACTGTCATAGTGACGGGAGATCGCCCGCGTTCAGAAACGATCGCTAGACACTATCGCTCGTCGCGAAACTTGATATAATATGCTCGCTTTTAATTAGCTGTTACGAGTTAGATGTTTATCTTAGTAATTATGGTCGTACATGTTCGTAATGTTGTTTGTTATTACAAGTATTTGCCATTTAAATCTAGACTATTTGCTGAGCATTTCAAGTAATTAGCACTATTCAAAAATTACATTACAAATACATTGCTAAAGTTAAAAACTACTCCCATTCACCTCAAAATTACATATAACAAATATATCAAATGCACCTCTTCAGTCGCACAATGTGTATTTCAACACAACAATGCGTTTGCGCAGGGTTTGTCGCGGCGCGCACGCGCAGAGCCGCCTGTCACGAAGTTGAGCGGTGTCAGACGGATCGGGTTTCAGACCATGTACGGTAGTGGCGGGCTTATGGGCCCGCCAACTATTTCAACGTGTTGGAAATTAATTTTAATTTATTTGAAAGAGTTTTTTAGTCGTGGGGTATCGATTGTAGGTAGTTGCATTTAAGACTTTTTAATTAAAAAAAAATACCTATAATATAATATTTACAAGAGCTATAATGACAAAAATAGATAACCGTATTGATGTATTCATCGTGGCATTTTTTGTAGATTTCTTAACTCTATTAAAAGATCCGATATCTTTAATTACAAAACCTCATTACGATAAACAGTACCTACTCTTCCCCTTAAACAAGGAATAGTAATTAACTTTGATCTTAAAATATTTATAATATGTAACCAAAAAAAATTATCATCAAAATTTAAAAGCTGTGCATATTTGAAAAAAAAACTCGTTTTAACCCCTGTATACACGGCCGGCACACATTGCCGTTCGTCTAAAACTGCCGAAAGTTTTAGACCCTTTACACACATCGCTGGTCACTAATTCGGTTCGCTCGACTCGAAAAGGGCGTAAGTTGGAAACGTGTAAAAATAAAATTATACAAGGATGATAAGAGAATGATTCATTATGTTTTATTGTGTACCTACCTTGAAATATTTCTTTTAATAATTAATTATAATTTTCAGTATAAACACTGTTTTTATTAAATTATGTAGTTTAAAATGAAAGGTACCTACTGGTGACATGTTATCTCAAAAAAAAAAACAGTTGCCATTATATACCCACTAATAACTTAAATGAAGTACCTATAGTATTTCTGAAACTTATCGGATGCTTTTACTCCGATTTTTCCGGAAATTCTTAAAGTAACTACGGATTTGAGTCTCACAAATTAATTACCCCTCACATCGGCTATCAAAACAGCCAATTAGCGAAACAAATTCTATAATAGATAGTTAAAAAAACACAGCAGCTGCATTCATCGTACCGTATAAATGAAATAATATGAAAAAAAAACGATTAGGCAGCCGATTCTTCAAATAATGACAACTGAATAAATATTCTATTAAAAAACGGAAAAAAGGTTGGTTCTGTTGAGACACGTGCCGTTTTTTTTTTAGAATTTGTCGCAGAAAGTCAACTTTATAAGATCTTGATTTTGGAATGTGTTTTATTGTATCGAAAGCATTGAAAAAAAATTTGACATTATTATTCATAAAATATATAAACGTTCACGTTTTCAGAACTGAAATTGAGTTAAAAATCATCAGTTTTTAAATACTCAATGTATCATTTTAAGAATGTTAAAATACCTCATACATTTAACTAATTGAAAAGTATGTAGGTACATACCTAGTTAATACAAAAACATACTATTATTTTTGAGTTCATAATCCATTGACCAGTTTCATTTTCTTCAGAAACACACATCTCGTAAATAATTTGAAGATTTTTTTTTTCAAGTACGACGAGATGGACAAAAAACCGCAATACATTAACAATACATAAGTATTATGCCGATTCATATTAGCAGATTAATATATTTAAAAAAATGGATTATTTAAATATAAAATATCGATTATTTTATTCACAAACTGGCATAAAGCCCGCTTAAATCCTTCCCATTCAATTTATATTTAGAACTGTCAGTTCCTAACCACTTCAAACAAAATATCCACGTGAAAGAATTAATAGAAAAAAAAAACCTTTAAAATTCTAATAGGAACGTACGCTCTTTAATCTTCCCGTGTACCCATCTGATTGGCCGCACGGCTGTCACGGACAGAATTCGCGTTTAAATGCACCGCTCCTATTGGTTAGGTCGGTGCTCGAAATTCAAAATGTTTTCGTTATAATAGAGTACCTTTTTGTGCTATCTTATTGGTATATTTGAATTTTGTAATTGGTTTTCAATCAGTCTTAACAGATGATTGTGAGAACAATTTCTAGTTTGACCTTTCGAGTTTTTGAACAGGTTTCTTTGCGGTAATTCTTGTTAGAAATTCTACTCAAATACTTAATGGGCAATTCAGCTACTACTTTTTCAATCTAACAAACTCATTTAAATTACACGACAACGTGTCGCAATGACTAACTGTCATAGAAAATGGATAATTTCCTCCAGATTTCAAGACCCTAATAAGTTATATCAGAAAACTCCTAACATGGCATTTTTCTGTGCACACACGCTGTCGACCCTGCGCTTTTAAAGACAAAAAAAAACACGATTTTTTCAAATTCAATCTTTTCAAAGATCTCTAACGACAACCATATGAAACACTATGAAATTAACATTTTCACCTAGATTACATACCAATTTCTGAAAACCTACCCGTGTTTGCGGTTTATCTAAGGTATGCCATGTCCACATATTTCCAAACTCAAACCATTTCCAATATGGCCATAATGTGGCATAACGTTAATATAATGTGCGTACAATATGTGTACGAGTATGTACAGCGCTGGGTAGAGCATTATCTTCCATTAGCGGTACAAAGGATTAAATCAAACGTGTAGCTCCCAATTTAGTACGTAAGTACTTATGGTATATTTTGTAATAGTTTTCGTTGTACTGTTTTTGTTGACGGGGTTTAAAAGAAACTTTGTGTTTTTTAAATTTAATATTGATAGTTTTTTTATCTATACTTATATTTTGAAGTTGAAGTATTTGTTTGCTTGAACGCTGGACTAATTTGAAAAAATCTTTCAGTGTTAGATAGCCTTTTTATGGAGGAAGGCTATAGGCTAGGCTGTTTATCTGGATGTGAGGAGTGGCTCGCACGTGACGCGGATAAAGCCCTGGCGAAACCTAGTTCATATTAAAAAAAAATATTATACAAAATTTCTTTAAGTATTCTAGGCTCTTTACATACTTTAGAAATATTTATGTTTACATTACTCACTTATTTTTTTATAATTTAATATCATTGTTATTGACAAAAACCCGTTATCATTTAATTCATAATTAAACCCATCCTCTGGGTATAATCAAAACGCTCAGTGCGAAGCGCCTCAGCGTTTCCACGTCTCCTCGCACAAAGCCATTCATCTTTCCATTCCAAATTTCGATTACGAACAAAATACCTAGCTGCAAAGAACAGCCGTACATTGTAATCGCCCGCCGACCGATTTTCCGACCGTAGGGAAAAATACATTTCGCCGTTGCCAATGGCAACAGGAAAACAGATATTATACTTGGGGACGCCCGAGCCAGCAACATAACTACCGCGTGTACCGTGCTAAAATGGGCATACATAGACTTTCATACTTGTGTGAGTTAGGTTTTTACGCATGCGTAGTTTTCGGTGAAAGTAGATAGATATTGGGGTTTTTAGGCCCTGCGGAGGTGCGGCGGTCAGGGGGAGGGAGCCCTAATCTGTGTCCCTTTGAGGCTCCCGATTGGAATTTAGTAATCATATTAGATTTTAAATTACACGTGTTAGCAAGTGAAAAGGGTGGGGTTGGAGGTGCAATTTATTTCCTATTAGATAGTTGTTTGGGACGGGAATTATGTATCGAGTTATGTATCAGCTTCGTACTTTCATTGAGACTAGTTACGGCTACTATGTTCTACTATGATGAGGGTTTCAAGAGGAAAGTAATTTGTATTTTCTTCTCAATAAAACATGAGTTTAATATGAAATATATTTTTTTGTAAAATAACGACTTATTTATGTAGGGTTCAGTCAAAAGTAAAATAATATACTCAATTGATAATACCAAAGAAGATTTTTGGAAACTAGCAACACTTTGAAAATAGCGGGATACAGGACGAGATAACCGATTATAAGGTTGTAAAAAAGCGATCATTATACTGTTTCAATATATATTATATTGCCTACTTTAACTCTTGGCTTTTCTTAGAAAAGGAGTCTTTTATGTAATTATCCCAGTAACACTGTCTTAAAATTAATAGACATCTTATATTTACAAGTGTATATAAGAAAAATACTAAATACGATTCATAATATATATATTACGTTGAAAATTCTACGGGTCTTAGTATGTATATACATTTTATGACATGCGTAATAAACTCTATTCGGCACTACAAAATATTGTCTCAATGAAAAACTTCGCTAAGATCATATTAACACTAATAGCAAAACTTTCTCAATATATTTTCAATAAAAGTCTCTACAAGTTCTTCTGTTCTAAACATAGAAGCCTTGCCTTCTATGTCAACTACCATCTCTATAAAAACTGAAACATTGCCAAAAATGCCTTACCATCTATCAACTAAGTTCTAATCGAAATTTTCCAACAGGTTTCCTCAATCAACCGCGTGCTCCGAAACCTGGCCTCTCAAAAGGAACAAGCAGCATCAGCGCAGAACGACAGCGTTTATGAGAAGCTGAGGATGTTCAACGGGCAAGCCGCCACGGGCTGGTGGTACCCTGGTCTGCCGGCCGCGCCTGCAGCCCCAGCTATACCAGCGCCTTTGCCCCCTCAGCTGAATAGGACGACCGCTGAGGAGCATAAACGAGGTTAGTCTTTATGTTTATGTATGTAAGGTTCAAAATTATATGAATGTGGGTGATTGATACAGTGGAGATGTGGGATAGCTTTGTTTACTGCTGTTCTTTAGGATACAATTAAAAAAAATAAAAATTCGATAGCTCAGAATTGTAAGGAAAACTAAAAAATAATGTGATGGGCTTAGCCACTTTCCATCGATATATTGTAAGATTATTTTTATTTCGAAGCACAACCAACTTTCAAAGACTGCAAACTGGTATTCTCTTTGCCCCTTACATCCGCTGTAATCCTACAGCGTAAAATATGTTGAAAACGTTTTCAAACAAACATTTTTCCATTAGCAAATCGCATTAAAAAAAAGTTCAGCTTTTGTCGATTCGATCGGATTAAACGTACAACAAACTACACAAGCCATTCAATCGATACTGGAAAACTATCAAAAAAATATCTAGTACCTACTGTACACCAAAGCGTCACGCGAACTCAAAAAATATGAATACAGTTTTCAGTCGAGCGTGATGTGTATCGACCGGCACCTCTATCTATCGATATATCGATATAGCGTGACGTTCCACGACACTGGTAGATGTTCTTTTCCTATTTCGCTTTGACGCCGTGTCGCGACTCATGCCTTTGGGGACAACACGGATGGATAGGGCTGACACTTATGGGTCTATTAGTTCTTATTACATAAGAAAACTCGAAAACTGTCCTTGAAATAAGTAGTATTTGATTGATTTTCAATTTTAATGTTCTAATTTTATACTTATTGTATTCTTGTATTTCTCAAGCGATACTAGAGAAAAGTTAATTTATATGGGTATCCATTGGTTAACTTAGGAATATAATCAACAGTAATCAATCCAATTACAGTACCTATCAAGTATAAAGTAAATTATCATAAATTAAAACACCGACTTAATTTTACACACATTATGTCTGAAGCTAATTAAATCCAATAATACAAAGATTATACAATATCGCAAGGTGTACAAATTTTACGACGATAATGTATTAAAAAATTTTGTCAGACATGTTTAAATTCCACACAGTAGAGACGAGCTCACTTATATCGACACACTAAGCTAGACTATAATCGCACCTAGGTTTGATGTCACTAGTAATTCAATAAAGAACAAATGACTAATAAATATACCTATATAAATGTAAATTAAAGGTTATAAAAGTCTCAAAATATGTCCTCTTTTTTTGTGGTATTCGATAATTGTCGGGCCAGCCCTACGACCCCCTTTTCTTAGCTGGGTGGGGGTGGTACGTTGTTATCGAGTTTCTTCCTGAACACCTCACCACCGGGTTGTTGCGGCCCGCCAGATTATATGCCTCTTTTGTGTTTTATTTCTACTTATGTACTCTATATTTATACGTAGTTGTGTAAGTGTGAATGTATTAGTATAATCTCGTTTGTGGTTGATGTGCACTTGTGTTGGCTGTTTTGGTTCATATCTGTGGCTGGTGGGAGTTGAATGTCCCTAATAAAAAAAATGACACATAAAGGTTTACAAACATGATAACCTGAATTACCGTGTCATCAGTCGAGGCACTCAAAAGATGCAATTTTTGGTCAAGAAGTTAATAAGACAAAAACAAAGAAAGCAAAATCAAGCCACAGTCTAATTTCATTGCACTATAAGACACCGATTCCCCTAACCACCCAAAATTCTCACATAGAACTAAAACTACTAACAAACTGTGTTCAGTCATGTCGTGCTTCGGATGCTAATAAACCCACTCAAGTGAGAGGTCTCCTTTCAAAAATGACCTCAAGATCACAGGTCAGCTGTGCAGATTAACCCCTTGACTCCACACTCCTTCAAAGAGAACCTCCGTTCTGTGAACCTTGACGTAGTGGGGGGAAATCAGAAGTCTCACTTCGGATAGTTTAATTGTTATTCAATGCGCTGTTTCAGAGTATCAATGTGTAAGATTATTTTAAGGACTGTTAATCTGATTGCGAAGAAATTAGGCTCGTCTTTAGAAAGCCTTATTATTTAAAAGAATTTTGAAACATAAAAGCAAGCCTTTAGCATACTTGTCTTCCTTACTTATTACTCTAAAAACTGGTAACTTAGGTGCAAGGTATTGAAGTCTTTGACTAGTTAAAGAAAAGACCATATTTTCCACAATACTTCTGCATTCCCCTACATATTGCCACTGAAGTTTTCTTCATACTTTTCACGTGTGCGCGTTGTTTAGCCCACAGTACGTGACCCGAATATCATCCTACTTTGCACCGTCGAAGCGCCGGCAGAAAGAACTCCTAAGTACGTAAAGCTACACTTTTGTTTTGTCCTCTTGCCAACGGTTGGATCCAAGAAGTTGGTCCAAATCGCCCAAAGTTTTCGTCGACTTGACGATAGAATTATTGAGAAAGGGTATTATTGTATGAGCTTTTTTGGGGTGTTGGAAATTTTTAAGTTTCTTTTTGTGAATTTCTTTCGAATCATAAAATGAAGAAAAGGTAAATCTCAGCTCTTATCGCAGATACGCATTTTGCTCATCAAATTTAATCCTTCATAAACGTTAAGCTTGAAAAATCAAAAAGGGACACATATGTATATAATAAAAATATCTCCAGACTGCACATCCTTATCAAACCCAATCAAGTAATTAACGCGATCAAACAAAGCGAAATCACAAAATTTTAATGACGGCTATAAAAATAACACATACAAAGGCCAGACATTGCTGGCAACACTATAAAATGGCGAATGCTTTTTACACTTCAAATATTACTGTGTTGTGTATATTTGTGGAGGGTGGGCACCGGCTTAATTAACTCCAGCGACGGCATTCAGTTTTATAAATTCGATTTTGAAAGGTGCTTTACTGAGCTGAAAGTTAGAGTTATATCTGTAGGAAGGAGCGGCATTTTAAACGCTTGATTTCATTTGACATTTTGTACTGACATTCTTAGGATCGAAAAGGGGGTTCAATATGCAGGATCTTTAAGAAAAAACTTCTTAACTTGGTTATTTTTGTAGCAAGTAAAGGCACAATTCCCACCCTACATGCTAATATAGCAATACATATAACATTTGTTAGTAATATTTTCATAGAGGAAAGGAGAGTCCAAAAAGGTCGGCCATACAAACATCTACATAACAGATATACACCAGAATATATTTTAACGGCGTATGTAAAGTACCCAACCAATGCCGGTCCGAATATATACGAAGGGGCATTTTATTGCCCACGGCCTGTCGGCTACGGCACAAATATGTTTTTACCGAAATTACGAATCCCCATATGGTACAGAATTATTGTTATATATTAGTTTGTGGGTTTGGAGGTTCCCTTTCCCCTGACTTCGTCCCTACGTACACAAATGAAAATAATCGTCGTGTTTTTTAAGACTGAGACAGAGGCTCGCTTAGGAAATATCTTCAATTCAAGGTGATAAGACATTGTATAGAGTAAGAGACTTGAATGATTATGGAAATTGGCGATTCGGGACTAAGACTAACTAGACGATTCAACCCATATGAATCGAACCGCATGCCAACTGACTGGTACATATCGCCCCACAACACATTTTTAATATTCGACGCACTGTTTTCCTCACGGTTCGATAGCTTCGCCCAATGTTTCGGAAGTATACAAAATGGAAAAAAATATAAAAACGGCCGATGTATTTTCGCACAAAAAGCTCTCTCGCGAGTGTGATTGACGCTCGTTGTAACAGACTACATATCTACGTGTTGGGTACGCGACGTGTTTTGATGTGTTACGCGTTTTTTCCAATTTTGTAGGCACTGGCTCGGCTGTTACACTTTTTCCCGTTGATTTGGGAGTCAAATAGTGTGTTCGATAACTTCTATATATGTAGTTCTACGGAATTGGTATTCTTTTTGTATAAAACTTACAATTGCTTTGATCCTTCCATGTTTTTGCTATAACAAATACTAATGAAACAAATTCATCAATCAAAAACGGAAACCTCCAAATAGTTAAACAATTAAAAATTAAAAAAAAATCCCTAAAACCGTCGGTAAAGTTCTAAAAAAATTGTAACAAAGTAAATAACAGACTGTGTGTCTAATCCAACGAACCACACAAAATTGCCCAATATTTGCCCAGTGGAACATGGCACAAATAATTGGACAAATTGTTTGTGTGTCGCTCTCTGATATACGTGTACACAATAGAATTAGCACAGTGGTGCGGAGACAAACACGCTGGCCACAATGGTTGGCGCTAATCAATCGCTAATATACTTGACGGTCTTCAAATTATAGGTAATTGATTTGGGATAGTCATTTAAGATTGTTTTAGTAATTTACGAAATACCCCAAATATCATACAATACCATAATCATTATTTACTAGACATATAAATATATTTCTAAATGTAAACATCACGAGATCGTAAAGATTTTTTTTTAATTTAATGAATATTTTGCTGATGTTTTGAACACTAAAAAGTTATATGCAGATTCATGTAATGCAAAATCTATCATAGGAATAATATACGTAGCAATAGGAATAGTATACAAAGCAAAAAATATACGTAAGTAGGTACCGCAACGAACATTAAACTATGCACAAAGCGGTTGAACGTTACGTTGTTTCATACCAAACCAGCTTCGTCAATATCAAAACTGTCCGCGAAATATCAGTCGCGATAAAATTTGAACAATTTCTAAACGCATACAACAGATCCAGTTAGGTATCTACGGGAACAAATATTTGCCAGCGGCGAACCAGTGACGCGGTGCGGCCACTGGCAAATCATTCGTGTTTATACTAGTTATACACGCAGTTTTACTCTATTCAATTTGTTTCGATCGCATTCTAAATTCGTTGTGTAAAAACTATGATAGCCTCGCAATGTATACAGCTACGGACTATTTGCTTGAAAAGAGTTTGAAATGAATCTGTGATACTAAACGTGGCTGTCGATTTGAATACATTGAATATTCACTGAAAATAAGTTTTATAAAAATTGCAATTAAAAAAAAACAAATATTTCGTCAACTACTAATTAATAGAGTTATCTCACGTGGAGACACCGTTTTCACTCCGTGAAGATTTAAAAATTTCCCAAACAAAATATATTTTATTAGGCTTTTTCATCTGCTCCTTGCACAAAACTACTGTAAGAGCTCCCGCATACTGCAGCCTAAACTGTTGGCCGATAGTAGACCCGATGGTTGGTTGATAGTGTATTTTGAAGGATATCTTGAATCCAATAAAAAAACTGTCTAATACTAGCCTGATCGTCGTAATGTATGAATTCATCTACATACAGATTTATGAGCCCGATCAAACTATCGGCCGACCAAAAGTTTGCAATACAGGGGTTGTAATACATAAAATTAAATACCCTTTAAAGGGAAAAAGTCCCAGGTGTCACCTCGAACTCAATAAAACAAAAACTATCAATTTCAAACGAGTCGCTCAAAGTTGAGCGCTCTTGAGGCAGTTAGTGTGAAACAATGCCTTTTTTATCCAGTTCCCGAAGTGGTCCCACATCAAGTGTAGTTACGTAATTGACTTTAACATGTAAAGTGTACTCGTTACTCGGAACACGTGTTACAGATTGTATTACATCGCAATTATGCGTTTAGTATCGTGAATCGCCCATTCAGTAGCGATTCATTGCAATTAATCATTTTGTGAAAGTATAGGGGTTATTTTGGTCTGATTTGGGGGTCGTTTTAAACACGAGGTTATTATGTAAAAAATAGTTTTAATGTAATGTATTATGACATCAAACTAAGATCTTTAATTAAAGTCCTTCATGTTTTTTTAGATCAATAAAAGTACGGCGCACTTTACTTAATCTAATCCGCCTCAACCCTAAAGAAAATTACCCGAATTGCCCCCACTTGTACCGACAATAATAAAAACTAGATCTTATCAGCCCCACGCTAAGTAATTCAGATGTTCGCGTCGAGCACATTTAGTGGCCGGTTCATTACAAACAAGCAAAACTATCTTGACCCCAGCCGTCCCCAGACGCTCGTACTGTGTATTAGATAAACGATACAATTGTCCCCATATGGGGTCATACTTAATTGGTTATGATCATGTCTTCACTAGGGCGTGTATGTTAAAGTATTTGGGATTAATTTGGCAATTTATTTAGATTTATGTATTATCTTATTTAGGGCGAACTTTTATGCCATCTGTAAATTGTAAATTACTTGACACGAATTGAAATTGATCATTATTTCGTCAAATTGAAGATTCGTAGCTGTGTAACATGTTGAAAATAATAATTTGCTCTCGAAGTTCTTCAAATCGCTTTTTACCTCACCAAGGAACCTTGAAACAAGTCATTATGTATATTTCCACGGTAGCAAAGTATAAGGAAATGTATCCCGCAGAATATTTATTCCCGGAAGCGTAGCGAATTAGGCGGATCGCGCCTTGTCCAGCCGCAAGAGCTTGTTCTTGACGATACGGAACAAGTTATAAGCGCTGGCGATAAGCAACTTGGTTTGATGAACTTTGATTTTCATACAAGAAGAATGTTGAATGATTATTTTATTTGCATACATACGTTTTTTCGAGATAATGCGGTATCCAGACGTAGTCTCATCTGAATACATTGTGCTGTATATTTGAATTTCGAGAAATGGTCCGAGATTTTTATATGTGATGTGTAATGAACAATATTCAACAATTTTCTAAACAGCAACTATTATGACGGTGGTCGCTTGTCGCCGGCCCGCGCGGTTGAGTGACAGTATCGATCTCACATAATCGCGCGCCGGCAATCGGCCCCCCACCTACGGCCGTCGTGTTTCGCCCCGATAACTCCAATTCGCTTTATCTCCCCGACTGCCGACTTTCTTCACTCCCCTTTGTGCTTATTTTCTCCAATTTTTTTCCACCGCCCCCACTTTTATTTCGTTCCTTTTCTTATTTTCTTACTACTATTATTTTCTCTTATGTATTTTTCGTGTTTCATCCCGCCCTTCGAGGCCTTTCTCTTGGATAGAGGAAGTTTTTTCTTCGATCATTTGTAGGTCGTTATTGGCGGAATTGTGGTTAAGTACCGCCGTCGACAGAATTGATTTTTTTAATGAATACCCTCCCCTTTATGTTCTCCGGGAAACGGTAATAAATAATGAAAATGTTGATTGTTTGCTTCGTAGTGATATCTGTGTGTGACAAAGGAATGTTTTACTTCCCAATTTGTTGATAAATAAAGGTTAATTTTAAACTGATAATACATTATTACATCAGTGTGTTTCCACTTTTACATCTTGATAACTTGTATTGGACGATATACAACATCAATAGTCCATGAAATTCTTCTTATGTCAACCAAACCCCCATTAGCGTTCAAACTAAAATCGCTTCAAAATAAAACAAATCGCTCGTTTGTAAACACAATCTCATTAGAGGTGTCGTTGTCCTAAGGGCGGGCACACACGAGCGACGGCGACGCGCGATCAATCAAAATTGTCAACCGATTGGAAAGCCCGCCACGTTTCGCTAGCGAATGTCGCGCATCAATCATGTTTCGAGTGTGGCGTTTACACCGAGTGTGTTACAATTTTGTCGTTTTTGTATAACATTCGGGCCTGGTCTTTTGTTTAGTTTTAGCCTAAATTCTATATTGAATGTCAAAGCCGAGAGCAGTTTTGACACTCCTCTTATCTATAAATATCTCCGGGTTCAGTACCTCAAAAGTTTTGTTGTTTATTAAGGTATTTATGTGTGCCTAACTTGTTATTAATACAAAATTACTTTTTCAAATGTTAGGTATCCTGTTAATATTGTGAAATATGTTTCATTTAAGTCGCGATATCTTAACTAAAAGTCATGCAATGCTAACTCCCATTACTTACATTAGCTGCACGCCCAAACAACATCGGCGTGTCATCAGAAAAATGTGACAGATTGCGTAACAGTGCGTCCATTGAACGGAATCAGTAACCCGTGCGCACATTACCGATCCGGGAATCGAGCCCCGGACTCAAGTGCTCCGACCATAAAGCAAATTAATCAATTAGCTGGAGGCATGTCGACAACATTACGAGTAACGTTTAATTTCGCTATCACCCTTACTTTGAGAGTAGTAAACAACCGGTGTAATTTGGTCCCTTTGTTGGGACAAATTGTTGTTGGTGAGGGTCAGGATGACTGGTTACGATGTAATTTTTCTGAGGGGTAATTTTGTGCAATACTGCTGACGCATTTGCTTGATAGTCGTCGAGTGCAACGTTTTGTAGGAGTGCTTTGTTAATAGTTTATGATGAAGAGCCGGCTTCGCTTTGTATGTCAAACATTTTGTCGATGACTCCTACATTTTTCGGTTTCGAGAGCAATGCACCACCAAGCTGATGCACCACTACTCTGACATCATTGACTGCTTTTATGGATGGAATTGGCTCAGTCTTTGTTTGCCACATACCTACGTCGTCGATGTACGGATCAGCCTTTCTAGCCCCAGACATTGATTTACCGAAATTCTCTTCTTGATTTCAAGGAAAAAATTCTAAGGTTTATAGCTACTGTTGGTATTCTTGTATTAACCAATAGTAATTCTCCAGCAGATCCCTTACAATCGGAGGCTGGGTCAGACGGCAATAGCGAGCACGCGTCTTCAGGAGACGAAGACTCGCAGATGAGGCTACGGCTCAAGAGAAAGTTGCAGAGGAACCGGACATCCTTCACCAACGACCAGATAGATAGCCTCGAGAAAGGTAAGATGGGAATTTGAATAATTGCCAACTATTATAAATATTGAAGGTTGAGGGCCAGTTTCACAGCTTGCTGATAAGTTCCAGATAGTTTATCTGGCAGATAATTTCATACAAATTCTGTACCATTTTTTAATTTATCTGGTAGATGGTGGCTATCCGTATCCTGTGATATTGGCTCTGATTGTTCCATATAGGAATCGAAATATTGCAGAAAACAATGAAATAGTTCATTTTCTGTTTCTGCCTTAGCTAATGGTGGCAAAGCATTGCCTGACCCTGTCAAAAAACCCGTTAAAATCTAGCTTTTCTATAAAACTGTAGATTTTTACTCATCTACAGATTGTCAAATCACACTAGCAACAAACATTCCTCTTTCATACGTTGCCGTCACATTCACAAAATCCACGTTCCCTCCAACAGTCAATAAGTCCCTGGAGTCTTCATAAACCTATTTCCCAATGTCCTTTTCATCTTATTTATTGTTTGCCATAACACGGTTATTAGTAAGTAAATAAATATGGTCCCCCGATATTTGCCCTGCTCTCGGACGGTGGCAGTGGGCGCAATTATTGATGTCACCCTGTATTAATCTTACTTATTCTATGTTTGCTTGTTTGTTTGCTCCGATATCGTGTTGGTTTATTGCCTTAGTGATTGAGAGCTTATTGTTAGAGTTGGGTTTTTGATTTGAAGTCAAGATTTGCATCTGGAAGAGAAAGAGTGACTTTTCTATTTGTTCTGTCAAATGTTTTCATTAATAATTTTATGGTTAGTTTAGGTTATACTTTTTAAGAAATCATTAAAACGCCGCCAGCAGGTTCATCTAGGCCCTTCTCTAGCCTTGACAAGCCTTTCTCGACAAGTAGGCTGTTTAACACTGAAAAAAGTTTCAAATTCCGAAGTCCGGGGTCCAGTAGTTTCGAACAAATAAACAAATTCCTCAGTTTTTATAATATTAATTAATACCTATAATTTATTATCCACATTTTTCCCTGTGTATGTATTTTCAGTGATTTTCCTTTAAGATATGTATATGACCCTTTTTCTTTGTTAATTGTCATTAGACCCCTTTAAAATGTTGCTAATCATACTCCTTGTTGTACAGAATTCGAGCGGACGCACTACCCAGACGTGTTCGCGCGGGAAAGACTGGCTGAAAAGATCGGATTGCCTGAGGCACGTATCCAGGTAAAATAAAATCCAGTTTACACCGCGGTAAGGTGGCTGTATCGATACGTCATCGTTAACACGTATTTTAAACTCTTTTACTAACATTACCTTAACCATTACTTAACCTTATAGTCGGATTTAATCTATGTTTAGAAAAACTGACGTTGCGTTTCTGTATGACATGAACTAATGGCCATGTAAGTGAATTAAAAAAGGAATGGGTTATTTTTGTGAAAATCACGAATGGAATTTAATAAATCGCAGTTTTAGAACAGTTTTTATTATGTACAGCTTCATGCTCAATCAAAATCGAATATAATAATTTCATGTAGGTACATTGTTCAAACGGATTTATAAATAAAATCTCACTAAAATCGGACAAGAGCTTTATTGGGGATGCGTTCATAAGGGCCTGTTTACACTGTCTGTTTGCGTAGCTACCCAGTATGTAGATGCGTCTTTAGTAAACATGTTAAAAAAACAAGGGTGGCTAACATTATAACGGGAACATGTACTTATTACATAGCAAAAGTAAATATTTTGGGAAAACTACGCGATAATATACCCAACATTGTTTTTATTGTCTGAATTTTTCAACGGACCATGTTTGTTCTTGCTCGGGATGTTTGTTTATCATTAATGCGGAGCAATTAATAAGAGTAATAAATATTACGTTAGTTAGTGTGATTTTTTGGTAATGTATTCCATTCTGGGGAAGGTAAATATTTTTTGGTGAATGAATTGCCGTTCAATGGTAATTTGTGCAATATTTTTCGGGAATTGAGTAATGAATAAATTAATTATTTGTTAATGCGATATTTCAATCATTTTATAATTTGAGCGAATGAACAGGTGCCAGCACATCAAGCTACTGCAATCTGTCTAATTTCCTTAATATATTTTCAACTTTATCGCTGAAGGTGTAGCTGAACTGATCAAAGTTGATTAGGGAAATTTGACAGTTTCGGGTAGCTTGATGTGCTAGTGTCTGTAATTGCCTAAAGCTAATGTACCTAGAAACATTAACACGTGGGGGGAAACTGGCACATACATACATACATCTTTCAATATATTACAAAATTATATCGCAAGAGTAGTTTAAAAAATAGTTTAGTGCTAAAATGGTTTTAGAACCCCCACCCTTTGGAACAATATAGGGTAAACAATGTTCTATTCCACTGAACGCGCCGCTCTTAGTGTTGCCAACAGTTTAAAAAGTCATTTATCAAAGTGTAGAACTTGGCGCAAGTTTTAAAATGGTCTAATGTGATTTTGACTGCAAACCTTTTAAAATTTTCAACCTCTTTGCTGTAAGCGTCATAAATCGAATTAGGATAAAGTGCTACTTTTATATCCTGTCATTCTGATATTAATTTTGATTTTAGGTCATTTATTTTAATTATTTGTAGATAGTTTCTTAACCCTTAATCTAATACAAGATTTGGCACTTATTTCGCAATTTGACGCATTTAAACAGTCAAATTACAAAAAGAAAGTAATATTCAAAATGAATCAAACCACCTTAAAACAAACAGAAGTGCGAAAGTAAAAGAATATTACTTCAGTAGCAGACACAAAAAACTAAAACTTGAGTGAAACATGAAAAGTAGAAAAGTTCCAACGCCGGAGTTTTCTTGTTCTCTGTGCGAAAAAAGTAAAAAAAAAACAAGATGGCGGTCGACATTGTTTTCAGCGGGAGTTGGGGCTAAGCTGTTACATTAACCTCTCGTCTCGGCCTTAGTTAACATTCGTGAGGGGGCTATCACATAGCTCTTAGGGTCAACAAGTACTTGCCGCTCTTGTACCGATGTTAAACCATAGCAGACTGTTTAGGAAGGTTAAAGTTAGGTTATTGACTGTTAAGTAAAGAGTTAATTTAGGTATTACAGCTATTATTTTTTGGGATACAGTTACGTATTATTTTATTCTCATTGGCTAGTATTCAAGTAAAGACTTTTTTTTCCTTTTTTTTCTTACTAAATATAAATGAACCTAGTGTTTGGAATGGCATTCAATATTAATTAAACCAGTTTAAGATTAGAGTAATCGTTCACCAAAACAGTGTAGTAGTCTCCCAACCTACAAAACAGATACTCAGAAAATTCCATATTTCCAACATCAAAATAAATACGCTTCGAAGGCAATATCAAACGCCGAACACAGCCATGTTATACCACTGCTCACTGCAAGCTTCATTGAACCCTAAATGTGTGGCATAAAGTTCTATTTTGCTCACACTGTCAAAGAGCTAGGCTTTTAAGGAGTAGCGTGAACACAATTTGGAATTTGGCGGGACCCCACGTGTTGCGGGTTCAAGGCTGTGTCAAACTATACACTTTACAGTGCGTCCATGATTACTTTGATGAAATTTATCTGAACATCAAAAAACATTACTACAGTATACGTCATGGATTAACTAATTGGATCGAATTATTGCAATAAAACGAAGCTTTCTTATTGAGATAGGTGCCCTTCATAAAAATGCTAGCTTACGCCAACGGTTTCGCTTATGTTCCGTGTGAAATATTTTACGATTCCAGATAATAGATAGTCCTATAGCCTTCTTCGGTCAATGGGCTATCTAAAACTTGACGATTTTTTCAAATCGAACTTGTAGTTCCTGAGATTAGCGCGTTTAAAGCAAACCAACTCTTTAACTTCATAATATTAGTGTAGATGACAATGCAATTTTCTATGTCTAAGAAATTGTCTTATTGCCTTTTTTTCAATATTTGTCTGCTTTTAGCAGAAAGAATACAGCCAACCAAACGTGATTTTTAAATCAGTATTTCTTTATCAGTCATCATATAACATTAAAATAGCCCCATCAAAATACTTGGAATGACAATTTATTTATCTTAAACAACTTCGATATTCTTTCTTCAACAATAAAATATGATGAGAATTATCCCGAATATTTTCCACGTGACCACAGTTACAATAGCTGGCGGGGTGTGTATCGATCCCAAGGCTTACAGGATGCGGGGGTGCGTTTCCGGCCGCGGGGAAGGGGGCGGTGTTTTGAAAAATTGGCACCCATTGCCGCACAAACATTTTTACTATTAAAACAAGCTAAATTCAATTCTATTCCGTGAGCAATAAGGCGGAATTAGGAACTGCTTGCGTTTCTTGAGTAAATGTAGGTAGAGATTTCTTGGTGTTAGAAATGTGTTCTGATTTATCTTGTTTCTACGTTCTTGTGTTCTTTGACTAATGTCCGTTTAGTGGGTTATGTACTGAATTATTGTATATAACACCGAAGTATATAAAATATCAGTAATGTGAAAAAAAACTTACCTTGTAACTATGCAAATGAAACGCCGGTTAACGTTTCAGTAACAAGTGTAACAATAATTAATTAGCACCACAAAATCACATTATGTCAGACCAAACTAACAGTTTCAGTGACAAATTAAACCAAAACGTAATCATGACATTTAAACAAATCCTACATTAAAGCTTTCAACATAACAACTAATTAGCTAACTTCGCTAAAAATACAAAAACAACTAACTGCAATTAAAACAGTAACAACACGAGAACTAATAAATTAAAATAAACCATAACTACGTACTGTATTAATAATAGCGCAATTCAAAAGCAAAAACAATTACGGTCCGTAACTCGTTGGTTGTGTAACCAAATTATGGGAAATCCCATTTGGTAAGGAACCCTCGGTAACTTTATTTCATCCCAACTATGAGGGTAGGAGAACAATTTGTAAAAGGCCACGGGAAATAGCTGAGAGGCGGGAAAAAGGCCTGTCATCGCTGTCATGGCGGAATATCTATAGATGGCGGGAAAAAATGAGGCACGTCACTATATTTTAGCGTGACGTTAGGCAAGGGACACAAGTCGCGAGTGCCAGTTGGGACAAAAAAAAAATTGCGTTTTGACGACAGTTTTTGTAGTTTGTTTTCCTATTTTGTCAAACTAATATAAACAGAAAACAAAGTTATTCTACTTAACGCCTGAAGTTCAGTTAGTTAATAAGTAATTCAAGCGTTTTACTTTTTATTAATGTATTTAATTGTGGTTCTGTATTTAAAAACGTGTGTTTACTTATGCTGCATTAATCTGTCATCATTATTTAACTGCGTGTCGATTACACTCATTATGAGTTGTATAAAACTTATGCATGAAAACGAACTGCAGCAGTAAATTATCAGATAATTTGGTTAAATATGTAAATTGTACATTCTGGTAATATAAGCTGATTTTTTCGTCAAGAATATTTGTGCAATTTGCTTTTTTGTTGAGAATGAATAATTACACGGATATCGCGATAAATAACATAAATAAACAACGATGAAACGAACAGGGCGTTAGTCATCTGCAGTCCAAACCAATCTTAGGGATTTTTGCGTAACAATCACCAGTGTACACCCGGCCTTTTCCGACCCTAGCCCGCTTGGTCCGCGAGGCCCCCAATAAAATATTGTCGGCAACATTCTGGCGATTCTGTCGGAGACCGGAGCAATAATATTATGACGTATTGCCTCCACAAACTGTGAACGGCCATTTTTTTGTGAAATGCGCTTATTTACCTACTAAAGTTTATACAAGAAAAGCGAAAATCTTCAAATTTCCATGCCTATGCATTGCTCAGTGAAGATTTATGCAATTTTTTTATGATTGCTACCTTATTTTCTTAGATTGTCATGTACAAATCTACGTTTAAAATGTTTTATTAAACAATATGCGTGAACTCATGCCGCCATTCTTGCAACAAACCTACATTATGTAGATACACGAGAATTACATAGGTGTTACACTATGCACAATAGTGCCAGCTCTGCCCGCCAGCCCGCCTTCACAAAGCGCGGGAAGGCTTCGGCGCCATATTGTCGTCGCCATGGCTCCCGGCGGAAGTGGCGCGCACGTGAGGGCTACTTCCGGGGCCGCGTTCCGTTTCACGCAGTTCAATGTCACAATATAGTGTCCACGCTCCGTTTGTTTTAATTGTTTAGATGTTCAGTTACACTTGAATTTGTTTTGAAGTCTTGTTGTGCGGAGTTTATTATTTATTCTTGCTTTACATTTTCGTTACTTAAACTACTTATTGTATACGATATTTTACTATCTCACGGCATAAAATATTGCTTTACTTACTTAAGTAAAAGAAAATATTGTGTAAGAGGTTGATATGAAATAAAAAAGTACCAAATTCCTCTAACCCATCTTTCTCCAACAGGTCTGGTTTTCCAACCGGCGAGCGAAGTGGCGTCGTGAAGAGAAGCTTCGCAGTCAGAGACGCGATGCTCCTGCAGCGTCGCCCCCCGCGCCTCCCACGCCGCGGCTGCCCCTCAACGGAGGCTTCAACTCCATGTACAGCCCCATCCCGCAACCCATTGCTACCATGGGGGAGTCCTATAGGTAAGGCACTGAAAAATGTACCTTGTAAAAGCGATGGTATTTTTTGTGCCATGTATGTCGAAATCTGTGTTTGTGAAAGTGATATTTTCTTATGCTTTTTTTATCAGAAATTTATTTATGTGGCTTTTTGGCTTTCTGGCTGTGTTAGATAAGAAAGATATAAAAGCTTTAGGGGATTTTCTTGGTGCTCACAGAATTGGGAGTCGTCTATGTGAGAGAGAAATGGTGCCTTAGACACTTATAATAATAAAAATAAAGTCTTTATCATCAACCATTTTATTACATTTAATGGCTATAATACAGGCAAAACCAAAGACTCAAGTAATAAAACTATCTAAAATAAAATCTGTTCACATGAGTAAAACCTTTAAACGTACGGTATCGCCATCTATCATCGAGCAGCTACACTAATTAAATTGCGCGCGAAATCGAGCGGCAAAGGTCGCGCCTCCTTGCGTTTCCCGCCAATGCACCGAGACGCTACGAAGGTCGCCCGACTTTCCACCGATTGATTTTTAATAGTGAACGAGTTTCAGTCCGAGTTTCAGCTTTCGTCCGCCAGCAAATTAACTTACTGAAATGAGAGTCGTTTTATTTAGTCCTTGTGCTATGTTAGCAGCAGATTTTTTTATATAAGGACAGGCTAAAGTCTTTCGATTGTACCGCCTAGTCTTTCGTCATTTATATTAGCAGCAGAATATTAATTAACAGAACTTAAATTCTGGGGTCATTTACAAGAACGTTATTTTTTTATCGTCAATGATGCCATATTTGAGGCAACTGACGTAAACAATTAAGAAACCAGCCAAAAGCACAACACAAACTACACTTTTACGTTTATTTTTATTTCCTTTTTATTTTTCCGTTCAATATTTTTCACTGTGTACGACATTGACAGTGCGCTTGGTTCCGACAGCGCGATGTCGGGTGGGCTGACTTCGTCGTGCCTGCAGCAGCGGGACGCCGGGTATCCCTACATGTTCGGCGACGTACTGGGTAGTGGAGGCTACTCGAGAGCGCCGGCGGCACACCAGCAGCATGCCGCATATTCACAGCCCCAGGGAACTGCTGGCACTGGTGAGTGTCACGTACATTGACTTGTTAATTCTGTGATGAGACGTTCATGTGTAGCATAATGGCAACTTTATATCCATATCTCGAACGAGAAGTTTTTCTATGAGTAGATGAAAGGTTATGTTTTTAAACATACACCGTTCTCAACCAACATAACTCGTAATTCCTGTCAGCAACACAAACGTTACAAAATCCAGGCAATCGGCACGAGGAGCTTTGCAAAATATTTACCAACTTCGTAATAAAATGTAAAAAAAAACGCTGAGTCAAGAGCAAGGGGCGTCTGGCCCACAAGACCGCGACATGACGGGGGAAACAAAAAAGAGAAAAAGGAAAAAATAGGTATTCATGCTACGATTGGATTTGCTGTTGTCTGTTCCTTACAAATAGCTTTTAAATTATTTTGTTAATAGATAGTGGAAATGCGATAATACAAAAGACATTGAATACAGATTTCTAAATTAAAACAACCAACCTAAAAGTATCTCAACAACAAGAGTAAAATGTATTATTCAGAAAAAGACTAAGCCATGAGGGGCTGGCAATGCTATTGTTTTAAAAAGCCGTAACTTTTCCATTTGATATTATATATCACGCGGCGGACATTTTTAGCCGTAGGTGGCGGAAAGCGGTATGAATTATTGTTGTTTGGGGCGTTTCGCGGCATTGTTCGTCTGCCGAGTTTCCAGCACCAACCGCGAACAAAAGAGTTTTTCACAATTCAAAATGCACGCTCTCGTTTCATTTACTCTTTTGCGCTCTTTCGACGGGTGCATTTCCAGCTTCGTGCGGTATTAAATAATGCGGATTTGTTCTACTTTTCGCTTTTTGGTTCCGGTTCTTTTACGAATTCAGTGGGTATGAGGTATTTTTCATTTCAGTCCGAGTACGAGATTTTTTCATGAAAATGCGTTGCATGAAATGGGTACTTTTTTTGTTAAAACAAAGATACTTTATAGGAATCCTAAATGATGAAGGAGGCTTTTAACGGTTTAGATTTTACTGCAGTATTACCATTCAAAGCACCTATAAAATGGCAAGTTCAGCATCATAAACAAGAGGGCAGAGACACAAACCATTGACTAAACTAAACGAGTCTCGCAGGAGCTGTTTAGAGGCGATAATAACGTGTAATGAATGTAAACGGTGTTACCCCTTTACCAACGCCGGCGGAACGGAAAACTGTTATCGGGCGGCCACACGCGCGGGGGCGCTAGCCGATCGAAATAAGGGCTCCATAAATCTAGACGCGCGACATATTTGTGATGTCATTTACAATCATTATGTTATGTACTGTTATTATGTGATTGGACGCTATTTTAGAGGGATAAGCGGGAATATATCATTGTTTTGATAACGGTATGTTTACCACTGCAAAATTCAAAGAGTAATTTATTTCACCATTTGAACATATTGATAATTGTGAAAGAACTCCGTTGTTCCCTATTTTATTACGGTACTTTATATACATAAAAAGAACTTAGATTGAGAGCCCCTTGACTCATAGACAAAAAAAATAGACAAGCGTAGCGTTCGGGACACGCAGTCAGGTATTTTTAATTCTAATCGAATTCAACTTAAACAATACTAGTAAGAAACACTCAAAACCATAAATACACTACTGACTGTACAAGTACGACAGCTACGTCACAGACGTAGTGATACGAATAGCTTCGTGACGGACGCGACGTCACATAATCGAGCCAGACCCACCATGCACAGATAACGCGATTGTGTGTAATAAACGGAATGCAATCGGAATCCTATTAGACATATGGCCCGACCGATACTGATACATGACGTTAATAGGTTTCACGTTTGATTGTGTTAACATGTGCCGTCGATACGGACAACTTGATTGGTTGCGAATTGTCTCGTGAAATAGGAATTTTCGATTACGATTAGATTGGAATGGGATAGACTATGGACTATGTTTGATGATTAAGAGCCACATTAGATTATATATACACTTATTGGCGTATGCTTGTATACCATGTAACGCCAATAAAAAATTGAACTAACTGGAACTATAGTAAAAATTCTAACAATACCTACTCACTTGTATGTATATATACCTATTATTTATTGGTTAGTACTTACAAGAATAGGCCCTTAATGGAATTAAGAATTGGAATAATCACTTCTTCCATAAACCGGTAATCAAAATAGTATCGTCTATAAAACAGTTGTAATACGGCTTTTATTAACCTAGGTACTTATTTTTATTCCATAGGTGTGATATCGGCGGGAGTGAGCGTGCCTGTGCAAATACCATCGCAAGGGCCAGACCTCGCGTCAAACTACTGGGGACGGCTTCAGTGATCTCAGCTATTCGGGTTCCCGCATCGGCTTCTGTCGATGCCTGAGAACCCGACCAACATACCCGAGTCCCCATCTAGCGGCGAAATCGCGCACAACTACGCAGACGCGCACTTGTCTATGAACGCAGCTATCAATATGACGGCCGGACATGATGCCAATGTTTTGGCGGCAGATTTGCAAGAACAAAACAATTCAGTATCGTAAGTGTTTACAAGAGACTGTTAATGTACACCGTTCGTTTCACAAACCGATTTGATTTCATTTTAGTGAGATTTCATTTCTAAATGGTGCAAGTTGTTTTCTTGTTTGTAAAATAGTTTCGGATTTCACCTTAATATTAAGAGGCAACTGATGATGTTCAAACTTAGTCGTAAGCCGTAAGACCGTACACGATGATATTGTGCTGTGCACTGCCGAACGAATTATATTATTTAATTTATTATTTGCTTGAACATAACACATTATGTATAAATAAATACGAAATATTATACTAGGCATGTTTCATTGCGTACGGTCAATAAATAGTAAGCTAGTAAAACAATAGCGTGCAATTGTAAATATAGAACAGCGCCATCTATTGTCGAGTAGAGAAAGTTTCTATAATGGAAGCCGAGATGTGCTCGGCAGGAAATAAAATGTAAATTGTTTGTGCCAACGTTTGTAATAATCGAGTGCTATGCGCCCTTTGCGTGCACAACCCTTTCTATTTCTTTGATGTATGCAATAGGGGTGCGAAATGTTAATGCCATAGAGAAAAAACGTGGCAATGAGCTTCGTTATAGCGTTTGTTTCACACCCCTGCCTTCAACAACTTGTCATACAAACTAATAATGTTTGTTACTATTGTGATGATTCTTGTATAATATTGTTACTAAATAGATGTTGTACGTAATGTGTCAACTCAAGTTCATTAGCAAACCTTGAAACGAATTAATTTATTATTTATTGCTAAAAATTAAGGTCAATATTGCTGTGATTAAAATATAGATTTATAAGATTACTTTGACACCAAAATTTTGGACGAATTGTTAAAATTGACAGCATTGAAATTATATACTGTACAAACCGGTATACAGAAAATGAATAGGTCTACAATATAACATTGTATCATTCTCACATTTCTTTCATATTGGTGCTGGTTAACAGCACAAACTATCATTTAATTACTTCTTGATAAATATGTACATTTATAATATATATATTTTCATTAAAAAAATGCAATATGGACGTGGTATAGGCGTTACGGTAACGTTGTATGTAAAGTAATTTAGTTCGATTAAGTGTAAAATAAATTATTACTTGATATAAGTGCATATAGATTGAGGAGATTACAGTGAAATTTATTAATAAATATTGCATTAACCATTAGCATTTTTTTTCTTTGACTCCCAAACATCGTTTAGAATGACGAATGCAATATTTGAGTGTATCTAATAACGCAACAATAGGCTAATAAAGACGCATACAATATTAATAACCGTTACGCAAAATGGCGGGATATGCAACCTTATTTCATGCGCAAAAGTTGCCAGTGTGACCACCCCTAAAAATAGTGCGGGGGAAATTATTCCGTTAAGTATATTTGGGCGGTATATATTAATTTTGTGTCGGTTAACTTTGTATAGCTGCACCCCACGCATTGGATGGGGACCGTGACAATGGGATGGGATTAAACGTGTTGTATTTGAGGTATTATAGTGATCTAAACGTTGAGGGATCGTAATACAGTGCCTCACGATATTATTTTTAATTGTAGATTGACAAACATTTTTAAATAACATTTAAGAAGTCCCTTTTGTGGCTGAAAAAAAATATTTCCTTGTCTTTGATTCTATTTTTAAATTCTCTGACAATTTAGCTTTTACAATTAATTCTTACTATAGTAAACCAAAGTTTTGTTCCAGATTTAAGCAGCAAGAACATAAATATCTTACACTTTTGAAGCTTCTTGGAGCAGCACAAGCGAGCCTTGTACCCAGTACAAGTTGCCCCCAGTACAACTTTGCACAATTTCCCAATTATCTAAATAATAATACAATACACATTTCACTTACTATTCCCGGCACAGCATACGCCAATCCGATAAAATCATCCCCTACATGCAATACAATGGTATTCTATCAAAAACACGCTGACAGTGCCCTCTGTCGGCGCAACTGCAGATTATCAACGCTTATAATTGGTTTACATTTCGTTTGTCTGTCTGTCCCCTATCTATTGATGGTGAATGCGTTTGATTTGAATGGCTAATCTTGTGGGCACTGGCGGTATTCTGTCATCTGTGGGGCTTTTGGAATCTGAAATTGAATTATTATTAGTTATAGCTGTTTTAATTAATAGCGACAAATTAAATTAATATATTTCTTGAAAATTGCATATTTTTAATATTCATTATAAAAAAAAATATTGTTATTTCATCTCTTTTCATATTTATCAATACAACTACATGAAAGTAACCTACTTTTTAAGTTTGTATGTAATATTATCAAAAATCTTATCAAAAAACTAATTTCTGAAAACATTTACCCATTATTGTAACATTGTTCTCTATGTTTTTTTTTTAATATTTAAAAATAATAGTTTTTTATTAAGGCACTTTGTAAGTGTGCCTTAGCCAAACTGTCAACTTGCAAATAAAACGCGGGAAAGGACAAAGTTTTACAAATAATTATTATTACTTTTCCAAAATTGAATTGATCTAAGTTTAATATTTTTTCTGTTCTCAACTTAAATCATCCCGCCTCCATTTTAATAACAAACGTACCACACTTGTATTGAAACGCATTATTACAATTTTTTTTACCTATACCTAAGTAGGTCAGGTGAGTGAATGAAACGAAACAAATTAAAAAATAAACAAAAATGTATTAGGACTGTTTACACTTCTAGTCCTTACTTATACATAAAATCACAATATACAGTCTTACAACATGTCTGGTTATATGATGATATGCTTAAACAATAAGCTTTATATTCTAGAACAATAAATTATGGAATTTACAAGTGGAAAGTACAGCTTATATTAAATAGGAAAGCGATTAACTGTTCATTTTGTTAAACCTTATATATTAACGATTTATATACTGAACCAACATTCAAGATTACCGAGGAAATACCTTTTATCTTTAAGATTTTTTTTAAGTATTAAAGTCTGAATTTTGAGCCTTTTAAATTTATATTTAAAAAAAAATAGGTAATTTTTCAAAATTAGACAAGAAAGCAGTGCAAAACTTTCTTATAAAGAAGTAGGTACATATTAGCATATTTGGCGTATTATCTAATGACAAATTATTCTTAAAAGGTACTTAAATAATTTTCACATACCCAGTCGTAAAAATTGACAATAACAGCAGGCGTACACTTGGTATTTCAGTCTCTTCATGACACGTCATCATAATCTGACCCTTTTTATCCTTATCGTCCCACTGTTGGGCATAGGTCTCCTCACAGACAGAGAAGGATTGAGCGTTAGGTTGGTAAAGTCATCCTTCATGACAAATTAAAATCAGTAATGTTTTTAAGACTGGATACGTGTAAATAAAGGATGCAGAAAATATGCAAAAATGGCCGACCAGCATACACCTACATGTATATAATATGCATAGTTAACAATGTGGTTAATAGATTAAACATTTATTTAATATCTTAGGAAATAATTATGGCCTCCGTACACGAGCCAGTAATACAACATTTATGTTAAATAATAACAAGTCTTTTTATTTTAAATGGAAACCTGTTTTGTCTATGAGATCTTTCTTTCAGTGAGCACAATTTATGAACAAAAGAAAATGTTTATTAAGACTAGTCATATCGGCCTGTTTGATGGAAATAACTAACCCTTATTCACTAAGACACTAAATCGGCGATCAGCCAAAACATCACGGTGGCTTAAACCAGAAACCTTATCAGATAGAACAAGCAATGCGACATCACTACCGAGTCGCCAGGCTGTCAAGTCAAGGCGCCTGACTTAGTCGTGGGGGCGCCAGACTTAGTCGTGAGGTCGCCATACTGGTGCCCGGTTAGTATGGAGACTGTTTTGATACTATCATAATCAGCAATACAACGTTGGCACCGGGTCGCCCGGCTGTTAAATCAGGTCGCCAGACTTAATCGGGAGGTCGCCAGATTGGTACTTAGGTCGCCCGGTTAGTATCGAGACTGTTTTGGTACTACCTTAATTTGGTCAAGCGTCATAAGAGTGCCTAAGCCAGTAGGGCAGTTCTTTCGTTCTGGACGCGTCTAACAGCAGGCAATGTGGGAGGTGCTCGTTCGCTGAAAATAAGAGAAATAACAATGAATTAGACAAAGAAAGTCGATAAGTTATGTGGGTAGGTTATATATATATAGGCTGTGTTCTATGAAAGAACTTTGACGGCCTCTTTTCTTCAATTGGTGTAAGATTGTTATTTTAGTAGAAATTATAATTTTTGCAGACATTGCCATGAGATGCGCACACACATATTTACTGAGCTGACTATAAAATGCTATGAGTCATACATTTGAGGGCGAGCCTGGATCAAACGTAACCTTCTCTTAAAATCTTTATTTAAATCTGTTCAGCTGTTTTTGAGGACAAACAAATTCACATTCGAATCTCACAGTTATAGATTCTCAAAGATCCTTACCGTCTCATAAAGTATTCGGCAGCGCCATACGTTGTAGGTTCCGCCATGCTAGGCCTGACCATCCTAGGTGGTGGCGGGAAAGGAGGTCTGCCACGATTGTACCAATGCTGAAAAATGAACCCAAGTGTTGCCAGTATCACCCATATTAGTGTTACCGTGAAATCTGCAATAGAAAAAAGATGGGTAAACTTTTGGAGCCTTTTTATTGAGTTGCAATCATCAAATGCCACTCTGTGGGTGGAGCTGGACGGAGTGTCAGAATTTTACTGGCTAAAACTACAAAATAAATGCGTGGTTATTTTGTGCCACTCGTAAAAGCCACTGTAGTGTTTGTAACTAACTAAGTATGCATAGATAACATAATATGATACATTGTCTCATTAAACCAATGGAGGGACTAGCTGTCAATCTGTCAGTGACGTATGAACGTACTGGGGGAGAAACGGCGCTTGCGCAAAAAATTGGGATAGCAGTGAGCAAGTGAAATCTATATATATATATAAATGAATTGCTGTTCGTAGTCTCGCTAAAACTCGAGAACGGCTGAATGATTTATCTTATCTTGGTCTTGAAATGTTCGTGGAGGTCTAGGGAAGGTTTAAAAGGTGAGAAGAGTAGGGTAGGGTAGGGTAGGGTAGAGTAGTGTAGTGTAGATTAGGGTAGAAGAACGGGAGCGAAGCCGCGCGGGCAAAAGCTAGTACTTGATCTTCTAATTATATAGATTTTCTAAGTGTCATAGAAGTGACTTCTACATCCACTTTTGTTTTTTCTGGAGGTCTTTGTGTGCCAGGGCAGCGGTAACTCTTGCGAACAACCCCGCCGTCCCAGAGATTGTAGACAGTAAAATGATGACAATTTGACTCTTCGGGAAATCAACATAACATCTGTGCCATGATCACATATAATACCTACATAAATCAGTAGAGGAAATAATAAGATTTATCCTGAAATATTTTTAACTTTTGTGGGTTGATGGTGGACTTATGTAATTTTAGTAGCAGCATCAAATGGTATTTTTACACTTTATCCTTTCGAACTACTGTTACCAGCTACAATAAAATAGCATGTATACTAGCTAGTAGCTTTACTATCTCTTCTACAAGGTTTATAGACGGAATTATACATAAAAAAAACATAGGTACCTATCCAATAAGTGCCCCCTATATCCTGTCTCACTTATTTTGCTGTGCCCAATGGGGTCCTAATTATAAGTTTTACCAAATTAAGAATATTTTTTGAGTATATATCGGGTACCGATCGGCTGATAACAATCCCCAGGATGTCTAAATATACACCAAATCTCAATCTGTTAAGCCTTCTTCAATTTTATTTTTATTTAACTAGTAATTTAATTTATTAATTAACCCTACCTAGCATGGTATGGGCATGTAATGCGGAGGAATGAGGATCATGTTGTGAGGAAGCTTTTGAACATGAATGTGGATGGATATAGAGGAAGGGGACGACCAAAGAAACGATGTATGGATTGCGTGAAAGTTGATATGGCTAGAAAGAATGTAACTTGTGAGATGACGGCAGATAGAAGAGCGTGGAAGACAAAAACATGCTGCGCCGACCCCAAATAAAACTTGGGATAAGGGCAGGAGGATGATGATAATGAAACCTATCTGAGAAACACCGCATCCAAATCGGTTCATCCAGTTAAGAGCTACGGTGCCACAAACAGACAAAGAAGTCAAACTTGTAGCACCTCTCTTCTTGCATCGGGGTTTAACAAACAATTAAAGGTAGCAGTAAAGATGACGTCATCAACAATATAGGTATCGGCCAACTCTCAATGTGACTGTTTTATTATGAAAACACTAAATGGCCATAAATAAGTAATTCACCTATTTATCGTGTTTACGTGCTAATCTGCTATTGCGAAATAATTAATTGACCCAAAGGATTACTAAGTTATGCGTGGGCGCATGATTCAATATACTAACGTATTTAATATTTTATTTATTTTGTTGTCGAGGAAAGTCTGTGTACAGAGCAATAAATACATTTTTATATGTAAAGTAAAAAAAAAACAATCATAAACTCACCTCTCCATTCAAAAGGCGACGGCGCAGCCAAAATGGCCTTATTAAAATGTGGTACAACCGCTCTTCTGAATACATTTATCAGTATAAACTTCATATGTGATCCCAAGTAATAGTCGATCGATAGAACGGCTGCGTATGCGCCGAGGACAGCACAGCACAGAATATTCGCTGCGTAGCTGACTGAGACCACAGCTAATGCTGTTAGCATTACCACTAACACGAAGATGCTCCAGAAATTGAAGTCCATTTCTAAGTAGATCTGGTGACCTAAAATTATTTTTTTGGATTTAGAACCGTGAGAGTTGGGAGTGTTGGTTGGTTTTTGTTTGACGACAAATTCGTAAATGAGAGTAATTATGATTCTTAAATGAACAGTTACTGTTTAGCATGATCCGTTTCGGTGTCGTATGATAACTTTTCAACGTTATTTTACCCATCATTATTAGTTGTAGCCACCGGTCATAAAAATTTAAAGTTCTGACTTACTTTCCATTTACCGAAACTTTTTGAGACTCACCTGGTAATCTGTAGTAAAATATCGCAGCTAACATAAAGCCCAAGTTCAAGGAAGGCAGAAGTACTGCTAGCACAGGTATCCCATATAGCCACCAGAATAACCACCATATTGCGCCGAAAAATACTCCAGATAAGGCCGCTGCCCCTAGCAGAGCTAAAACAACATTTTTGCTTTACTTAGGACTTGTAAAAGACCTTGAGGCTAGAAATGCAATGACCAAAAAGGACACTTTTAAAAAGGCAAAAAAAGTCATGCCAATAATTGAAGTAACTATTCGGTAAGAGAATCTGGCCTGTTAGGGTCCTTGAAAAGGACAACAGCATAAAGATAACTTACCAGTTTTATCAATAGCAACTATCAAAGCTATCAGTATATAAGTGATAATGACACCACTGAAGAATCCAGCTAGGAACATTTCAGTCTTAAAGAATCGATGTCCAAAGAAGCACAGGAACAAACCAACAAATAACAGTGCTGCACACATTATTTGTGGCAGCCAGTCATCTGAAAAAATATGCTAGCGTAAAATATGATCCCAAGAAAAACGGGCAAATGTCTTAAAGGGAAATAATCTACAGGGCACAAAAAAATTACGTCCCATTGTAAAAGGGGCCTGCTGTGATAGAAATTATAGAAATAACCAGGATAGCGGTTACTGGTATTCCACTAGTCAAAAACAGAGACACATTGAAGTTGCGTGCATACATACATATTTAGTACATGTATACTAGCTGAAAATTGCTGATAAAACTTATTTTTAGCAGATACTTATTGAGAGTCCTATCAACAAATTAAATAGATCGTTCTCACAAAATTCCACCACCCGTTGAAGTATACTTAAAAATCTAACAAGCACCGTAATTATCTGATCGGAAATTAAGTTTGCGTCTGAAAAGAGTATGAGAAACGTTTTAAAACTCACCAATCATCTCGCAGCCATCTTCAATAACATCGGCGCACCCGTAACTATGGCTTGGGACGTACACTGAATAGTATGTTTTATTCTGAATAGTGCGTGTAGCCACGACGGCATATACTGCACCCGTGCCGGGGTATGCGCTCAACATACGCCGAGTTTCTGGCCAAGAGCTTGTCGGGAGCTTGGAAGAAATTTGTATCGATTACCTATTTTATAGTCAGCGAAGGTAGCGCCGATAGAAAATATAAGACTGGTAGGTATGTATGGGCGGGTGACAGGGATAGAAGCGGAAAATACTTTGCGCCAACTCCAAATACAATTGGATACAGGGGAACAAAATGATTTACACAACTAATAGCAGCCACGAATGTGAAGGACAGGAAAGAAGGTTTTACATGGCATTTTAATACAAAGGGTCTTTTTTTAATTTTACTTTTTCTTAAGGGTCTCAATATGTCGTGATAAAACAATCTCATGTATATCTACAATATTACCAATTATAAAAACAGAGTTAAAATTCATTATTGACAAGAGTAAAAATGTTATGGATACTTACCAGTTTCCCATACTTCAGAATATTCTTGAGAGTCATCATTTTCCTGATGCCATCAAAATAAGTGTCAGCATAGAAATTCAAATTAGGCAAGTACATCATATAAAACGCCATACTATTTAATAGAGGAACTGTACAATCTATATTCATGGCTGGCGGTGCTGCATCAACGAAGATGTAGTCAGTGTTGGTGTTCGTCTGAATGAATGGGGATATCGAAACTGGAAACTCCATGTTACAACCTCCTGGTATGGGATCTGGAAACGGGTGTTATATTATCCTATGTTTCAGTTATTGGGAATTTTGAAAGTGTTCTCGGTGACTCAACGGTATTTTATTGAGTACTTACGTAATATATATTTGTAATATTTTTAAACCAAGATTAGTCAAGCAAATGATACAATTTTAAGATACAAAGGTTTTTGAATTGTTTGAAAATAATAATATTATGTCATTTGTTACAAATTGTTAGGGCGCAGCAACTTTTGTAAATAATTGATAAGTCATTTCAGTTCATTGTGAATGACCTCAATTGTTTTAAAAACAGTGTTGACTAAAAGTCAATATACGAGTACTCCACATTTCACATGAAAAACAATGTTAATTTAATATCCTCTCATTCGCTACAAATAGGAGTTTCTAATACTTATATTATAGTTGTATAAGTAGCGCAGCACATTTCTTATGTTACTTTTGATGTAAATACTTGTAATATAAATAATTTATTTTTAACTTTGTAAGTGAGTTAGTGTGCATAATATATTTTTTATCAGTTGTAAATAAATTTGTTTAACATAACTTTAGATAAGTATAGTACTTAGTATGTTTGTTACAATATAAATATCAATCTGAATTTCTTATATATGTATAACAAAATAAAGAAGCATCATACCCAGTTCCCCGTATCCATGAACAGAAATATACACTCGAACTGTTGAATTCTTATTAGCGTTAACTATGTGAAATGAATTCATAGAACCATTGAACCTGACAAGCCCCAAATTTTGTCCATAAACTTCTTTGTAACCTTCTGCATCATTTGTGTACAATGAAATATTTAACAAATGACTGTGAGCTTGGAAAACGATGAAGTTCAAACTGTTGTTGATGTTACTGAAATTTACTTGTACATCTGATTGTCCATTTAGTGTTATGAATGTTCCATAAATTTCTTTGTTGTCATATGTTATTGAGGCATTCAACGGTATTGTTATGTTTACATCTGAAACAATGAATACAGAACTGTACATAAAGTTCTCACAAAACTCAATGGCGGTCCACAGCTAATATCCAACGAGTACGAACATGAGGCCCGTAAGGCCCTCACACATCTCCAGCACCCGTTGATATCTAAAATTTATTTTTGCGTAGCAGGTCGCGCAATGTGCCGTGATGACAAAGTATGGTGATCGCCGGGCAATATCTTACAATTTAGGAATTAATTTTAAAAGTACCTACGTACCTACTAAGATATTTTAAAAACTACCAAACTAAATTTGATACTTGTCTTACTGTAAAGTTTACTTTTTACATTTGTTATTCTACTATAAAAATATTTTATCAATAAATATAATATTTACCTTGTGTGGCAACAGAAGCTGCAAAATAAAGGAAAGAAAATGCAACGAAATTGCATTTAAGACTCAACTTAGACAACATATCCACTTATCTCGCTTATTTACGTTATAATAAAAAATATTATCAAAGATTTAGATTACACTAACACAAAAGTTTTTGAAATACAACAAATTATGTGAAACAGCTGATCATATTGACACTGACAAGATCTTTTCAACGCACTAACACGATTGGGTCATGGTTAAGAAATGTTGTTTATAAGAACAACGAACTATATAAGTGACAATAATATAATTATTCACATTTTGTCCTACGCTATCACAATCGAAATTCCGGCGAGGAAAAACAAAAACAACATCATCACAAATCCAATGACGGTCAGTTGACAATGACAGGAAACAAGAAATAACCGAAGAATGAAGTTCTGAACGATAACACGACTGACCTATATTTTCTAACCGAAGGCATGAAATTGGCACAGATAAATAATATAGTTTCCATAGAACCGCGTTATTTAAAATAAGTAGAAAATGGAGTTCTTTTTCTACATTCTGTATTTTTACAGTTTTAAAAGATGTTTGAATTGTTTATATCAACAAAACTGAACGTAAATATTACGTGCTTGATATCTTAAGTAATTTTTTGAAGGGTTTCTTATAAACGAAAAATAAATTGGTTGCTACCTCCAACAAGAAACATTTGGTGCTAAAGAGGAAGAAAAGAGAGATTAATAAAATAATGTAGCAAACAAGTTTTTATTTTATTTTAGTAATCATGCAAATTAATGAAATGTATGATGTCAAGAAGGCGAGATATCAACCATGTTTTAAATCGGTTTCTCCTTTACGGTGTCTAAACTACCCACCTTTTTAACTCAATTTAATAACATTTTATAATTTTTATAAATTACCTATTTATTATTTCATATTCACGAAAAAGTGTTATAAAACTTTCCGGCCTTAGTTTCAAAAAGTAATAAGCGCCCGTAAGGCGGTTTCATTTCGTTCTCGATATCGATTCCTTCGCAGGCCGCTAGAGCGCACTCACGTCAAAATTCTCAAATATGGCGGCGCGATCAATGAAGTTGTAATGTGTAGTGAGTGAAGTCTAGTGTAAAAATTGAAATGATTGATTTTGGTGTTGTTTTTGTGTGTGGCTGTTAACGTTAATGGGCCATGGGAAGAGGCCAAGAGTTATTAAATGCCGCCCGCGAAGGCGACAAGCGGACAGTGGAAAAAATACTCGGTCAAATAACTAATATAAGTGGACCATTTACAAGGTGGGTCCTGATTCATGTTTTAGTGTTTAACTAGTAGATTAATACTGTTTCACGTAATATAGACATACTAGCCTGTAGCGAGGTTCATTCCTGCTCGTATGTACATTAAAAATAGTTTGAAAATTGTTATCTTTGTATCAACAATGGTGTATTGTTATCATGTAGTTTTTTTTATAATGTTTACGTGTTTAACGTCATTTCATAACATGCTATGATTTTTTATTCGCCGCGGCTGCAGGTCGTCAGTGATCTGTAACTCAGTTATTGCTTATTAATTACCAGTTAATGGTGAAGAGATACCAGGATGCACAAGTATTTCATCTTAATATTTATTGCATGCCAATAAGGTTGATTTTTGCTTGCTGGGTTGGGATTTTAAAGAATAATTATCTGTGATAACAATGTTTAATCTCATAAGATATCATTTTATTTCATGGCATTACTGGGAAACTAAATGCTATGCTTTTACTAAGTAAAATGTTTGAATTTTTAACAGTGAGTAATAAACTATATTTAACAATTAAGTCATAGTAAATTGTTTACCATATTATTAGCAGTTTTTTTAAATTTATGAGTGCCTTTCCTGGGTGGCCTTTTCAGTAGTTTATGATTTTTAATCATAAATTAATAGATAAACTGTGAATAAAGGAGCTCAGACACCAAACACCATTCTTTCTAGTTCAAACTAATTAGCTCTTAGACAAAGTAAAGAAAATAAAGTCAGTTTTCTTCAATTAATTGTGAAAAAAATCTGGAATAAAATAAGGGGAAAATACAAATAATTTGAAGTTTAAAGATAACAAATTTAATAATGAAAAAATCAAAACCAATAAAATGAATCATGTCTTACAGATAGGTATTACAATGTACCTACTGGCATACATGGGTTTGTTGTCATTTTATAAAACATTAAGTGCACAGATTTTCCTTGTAGCCTTATTTGAAGCTAACATCATAAAGATTTGTTTATAATTCATGTCTAGAAAATTGTCTTACATAGGAGAAAAGCCCATTATATCTTTTTATGAAAAATAATGGCTACCATTTCATTTTCCACAAATAAACAATTTAAAATTTTATTTGAAGTATGTAGCTTTGCTATTATCACACAATTATCTTGGACATAAGCTCTAGTCAGTGAAAAGTATGGTTTCGTCCCATAACTTATTTCCGTAATATATCTATCGTCCATATTGGAGCCATTAGCCGTGTCTGCATTTTAAAAGTGTTACAGTGCACTAATCTAAAATCTTACCTGTTCATTGCTGAGGGATTTTTTAAATATAAGCTGGATTCCATATTGCTTGGATGCATTATCATCAATAATGTGGATGCGAGTTGATGAAGACTGCTCGAAGTGACGAACCTTGGGGGAGGCCTTTGTCCAGTCGTGGACGTCTTTCAGCTGAGTTCATTATCAACAAATGTTTTGGTCCTACATAAATATCATGAATAATGAAAAATGAAAATTTCAGTTATGTACATAAAATAAACAAAATATGATGTACTAATTAATATGCTGTAGAAAGTCTGAATTATTTTAAATGAATTCATCTTTTTACTTACATCAATAATCTTCAACAGTAGGACTATGCCCGCTAGCCGTGCATGTAGGTAAAAAACTGTTCTGTTTATATAACATATTCATGTAAAACCGGTTATTATGAACAGTCATACATAACATTATTATCAATTTACATAGGTGTGGTTTTTTATCATTAAGAGTTAAGGTCAGTTTGCTAAAATCAGCCTGATAGCAGAAAAGGGATTGTAACACGGACTGCGACTGATTAGCATTAGGGTACTTGACTCTTTTTTATTATTCATATCAAAAGTAACATGTGTTTATTTGATTTCTTAAAAATTTTGTACAAAATCAAACACAGGCAAATACCCTTTTGGGGATGTGGGCTTTACATGTTCCCCGGGCACAGGTAATTTAGTGATAGTAGTCCTTTTTTGTTGGTACCAACAACTAATTGACTTTAATATTAATAAGAAACCTCCAACTTGGAAGTGATACGGGTATTATTAATGCAATAAGTTTGTTCTTGCAGCTTATTATAAATTATTTAATATTTAAAAACTAGTTAGAAGTCACCCAAAATACCAAATGCTAAGCAAATGTTGAATGCCAACTTGTTCGACTTTAAATATTTATTTTGAATGATAAGGGGAAAAGCTCATATGTCCTGTATATTTCTAGATAAGAATAGGTATCTACACTCGCAAATACACAAATGATATTAAAAACAGATGTTTACTTTTGGTAATGTGATACAGTGATAGCTCAGAGCTGATAACATATCGAACAGGCGCCTACTTCAGGGTACTTGCATAATGTTAGTGAATTTGAGAGTCACCATCAAGGTATCCTCAAAATTTCATGTTTTGGACAATAATTAGATCATCAATTTAGGTATCTACTATATTAATCAATAATTTTTGACTAAGCTCAGAAAATACTTCAGTATTGTCTGACGACATCTATCTTTATCGTCCATAGATCGCAGATTCCTCATGTCGTATTCAATTATTATAGGGACCACGATCAGCTGTTCCAGTTTATGATCCGAAATTATTAATATGTAAGAATAAATAATCAAAAATCATCAGTTCACAATTATCTATTTAAGGAAGTAGGATAAGTCAAACCATTAAAGTGAAGTGTTTGGCGGTTGGCCAGACGCCAATCGATGTTTGAGAAACGTACATTGAACTTTTGTCTTACTGTCTGCCTATATCTAATGCTGTGGAGTTAGGGTTAGCACTGTTAACATTACAAGAAAATTGAACAAGACTGCAATGGCAATGAAATGCGGAGCAATATTTTTATTTTAGAACCATATTTTTAGTCAATTATTAGATCTAGCTTACTTTTTAGCACCCTTCAAGCAAAACAATTGCTTTCTATAAGTATTGAAACAAATCCGGTACAACCCTACACTCGAAATTCTTTGTATGCAAAACACTCGAACCGGACACTGCAACTTTGGCAAGCAATAAAAATGCGCTCGAAACTGCACTTAAAACATGTGCGAATTATCAAACAGATGTCTGACGTTCATGTTTTGCCAATCCTAGTACAGGCTTCCGATAGTTAAACCAAATTTGACAATCACCGTTGTACGACCTCGTAACAGCGCTGGTAGAAAAAAAAGGTCTATTCACTTCATGAATTAAAATTGTATCATTAAATACCTTCCTTTAAATAGCACTGAGTACATTATGCTTAATGTGCTATTCTATAAATCTACATTGATTATTATTTTGTATCGAAGCTATTAACTATTGGTTTGGTAAGGAAAAATCCGTGGTATAGGTACTTCTCAGCCTCCCCTACGCTCACAAAACTGGGACAACCCTGTTGAAAGATAGTCGATACGTCTCGACACGATAAAGCTCGGAGTTTATCTTTTACAACGAAAATAGTGTTGTCTGTAAAAGAGTTTGGCAAAACTTTTTCTCGTGTTTTATAATTTTTACTTGTCAATGTTGGAAAAGGCAGCAACCATGCTTGAATACTCGTTGAAATAATAAAGCTGCATTGGGTACCTATTTAAGCTACATTAATAACAGCATCTCTATCTGACTACACCACGATCGTGTAATGGATATTCGCATAAAATATTCCATACTGATCTTGGAATTTAAAAAACGTGTCTCGTGTCTGCTGGTAACCTTCGCATGCAATCTGTTAGAACCAACTAAGGGAATTGGGGTCACAATCTTTAGTACCTATGTAGGCGATGAACTGGCGACCTGTCACTTACTATTATCGTACCACCTAGTATTTTAACTCACAAGTTAAATGGCACTTGTTTATAATCTTCTTTTATCTGAATTACTGGCTTGGCCTATAGATTCAAGGTACAGTCGCCAGGACATCAAATGTACTTACAATCTGTCAAATTTCCTTTAGATTTTCAACTTTTTAGCTGAAGCATATGGTTCAAAGTTGATTGGGAAAATTTTACAGTTTTAGCTTGTGTGCTGGAATCTGTTCTTTACCTGGCTACATAACCGGACAAATAGCGACTGTTACGTCAGTATAACCTGCAGGACATTGAACAGCTATCGGAAGGTTAATAATCAGCATACATACATGTTATTCATGATTATAACTTTCACTTACAGTTTGAAAAATATTCTTCAAGTTGGGAAAACCTGGGGATCAGACATAGCAATAGCAGCCAAGAGTGCAGTTTTACAGTTGGAAACCCCTGAGGAACCTAATTGGTTTGTAAAACATCCAAATAGTACAATATTGACAAAGCCAGAAAAAAAGTACAGACATTAAAGGACATCCAAAGCTATGTTGGGGTTATTTGTGGCATGTCCCAGGCTTCGTGAAAATTAAGAACGTATCAAAATGCTCTTAGTCAGGTTTCACGATTCATCATCTGTCAATTCTGAAATATTGGGCTTTTGATGTAAATAATTTATTACTAAGAAAGCAGAAACTGTTGAGCTCGCAATTAATAAAAACGCCTGTTGCTGCTGCTTCAATATGTGTGTCTTAAATGTGCTAACAACTAATTTGTGTTTCTTCTACTAGGTTAGTAGTGGATTTATTTGCAGAGACACGAGTCCTTGACTTGAAGATATTAAATTAAAAAAAGAAAAAGATTTTTCAGTTCGCGTAAAAGACAATCGTTACAATGACGAGCTTGTGCGTGCAACTAGCAATTTAGATACCTGCCTAGCCTCAATTTGAATTACGCATCAACAAAGCTACAAGGCACCTTTTAATCAGATAATGGACTTATCACTTCGACCCAATTTCTTTAGTTACCATAAATCTTCGTGGGTTATAAATTGCAGCGAATGCCATTTGAAGCTCGTAACGTAACATTGGCCATTATCCTTATTGTTTCCAAACGATTTTCAACCTTAAACACTGTTCGTAAGGTCATGTTTTTGATGAAGAAATTAACAGGAAACTTGTTCAGTTTTATATTGTTTAAGATGGATATTATCGTTAGAAGTAGGATTTGGAATCAGCTGTTCTGAATAGCCAAGTATGTCATAAAAATCTCGTTCGTTTTCTTTTGGGATAATGTATTTAGTCCACGCTAGCTAAAATTATGCGGCGAAGTTTACGAAACTTTTTATATTGTGTAATTATATTTGTTAGAATATATTAGATAATAATCATACTTCATACATCTTTGAAATTTTTCCCATCGAGTTGGTACAATGCTCGTCACGCTTTATAATTTTTCACGTGATCTGAATTTGTTTAATATGATTTTAATGACTCATACCTCGAAAGGCTCTTCGGTTTGTTTTCTGAAATTGGTAATGTTTACGTACTTGATACGATATGTGTGTGAGGCATTATTAAATGCACGTTCAATTCCCAAAAGTAAGGCCAGTTTTCTTCTGTTGTTTTCAAATAAACCTGTATTGTCTCTATATCGAAGTCACGTATCTAAGTTCATGGCCCAAGCTTCATGTATTAAATATGACCACGTTTACTGTTTTAAGTAAATTTTAAGATTTAAATGGGAACTTCGTTTTACCAACGACGCCTGTAAGACGTGATGTATTTTCTGCTGCGATTTTTGTAGACGTTTTATTTCTTCGTCTAAATCTTTTAAGGCTTCAAAAAACAAAGTGTTAAGTAAATTGTAGGGTGTTTTGTGATAAATGGTTTCGTGTGTTATCTTTTTTGTGCAGAATCGGAGCAACAGCTAAAATCATTTGGCTTTGGACTAATGAATATTCATACTAACTCAACGGATACGGTTTATATCTTCGAGGAAATGTATAAGATCTTTTGTTTCAAGGAAATATTTTGACTGTAGTAATTTATTATGTAATTAATGTAAGGTATTGCGGTGTATTTTTTGAAGGTCTCTTGTTGTTGTTTTTATGCTCTGAAACAATAATCAAACGTCTATAACTTAATCCTATGGATGGTCTTGCCGATCTTTTGACTCATGTGATACATAAGAAGAGAGAGAACAATGTAATAAGTAAGACAATGAGATTTTATCACGAAGTAATAATAAAATAAATTGTCATTGAAGTTTATATAATATTAGACCAGTACATACGTGTGGAAGGTAAGCGTGATGTAGTATTTAGTACCATAGCACATATAAATATTTTTAAATAAAACCAATCTGCATTATGTTCATTTCGTCACAGTACGTGGTAGTTATTAGTGTCATATCCTCATGAAAGCGAATTCAAATATTCGTTATAGTAGAAACTCGTTAATTTTTATTCTGTGGTCCGTTAAACAGTAATTAAATTGCGGAAAAATTGTCGGAAACTGAAACAGTTTTACAAAATCGTCACACAGCAAGATTCTCCTTCTAATTAGAGCGGTCGTTCCAACGACGAGTAACAGTTTATTCAAAAAATACCGCAATAAAAAAAAGGTAGTGAAGCGACCTGTTCGCTGGTCCTATGATTCATTCACCGGTCTTTGGTTAGTCACTTTTCGGTCGCGGTTTCAACGCTCGCATAGCTTTCTTGTAAATATTTTTAAATCAATATTGAACATGAGAACGGAGTGATAACGTTTTTTAGTGACAAACAAAGACTTAAGTGTGCAGTGATGGGTTTCGTGGCGGATACTATGAAATTTAACCTTTTGCGACGGTACAGTTCCGACCCGAATGTGTTTATTAGGGGTGTTTTGAAGAGGCTCAAGTTAGTATTATTTAAAGTTTATGTTTCTGGGTTTTCCCGGTGTTGTTATATTTAAAAATGCAATATGTGATGTTTTTTATCCTCTTTTATTTAAATTAATACATTGTATTTAAAGGCAGTCTGTTGCATATCCTCCTCGTTCCAGTAGGTTATAATTTTTTTCTTCTTATGGATCGTTGTCTATGCTTTAGAGTGGTTAGGTGGTATTATTCCATAAAAGTCCAGACATAATCGTGCACAAATGGTTTCGTATCTTTAAACAACGCAGGCATACATTCTTAGCATCTTAGCTGTATGGGAGCCCCCATAAATATTACTTTAATTTTAGTATAATTACCTATTCTAAGATGATATCTTCAATAAATAGCAAAATGATATCAACAATAAAATTTCCGAAGATATTTTTTTAATAACTTAAATGTGGTATGCGTCGCAAGGAAGAATTTGAACTATCACGATACCTACAAAGATATATAATATAATGCTTCTGTCTCCCTATTTCATGACAAGGAAAATACGAATTTAATTTGATCCTACACAGCAAATATGGTTCGTCCGGGTAATAATATAAACCATTGACCTGGTATGATAATTGCACAAAACCTACTATGGTCCTGAGGTCTATTGTCGAACGCAGCAGGTGTCATTGTTTTTTATGGTTGATTACGTTTCAAGCTACTTATTAAAATCGAACAGATCGTAGAAGAAACACACGTAGAAATTGTGTTATATCTTATGCTGTAATTGTAGTATACAACGGTGAGGCAGGTCGAAGATTAGAATATGTGCCGAGAACCAATAGTTCTTTTTTGACGATGCATTAAGAAAACCATGTACTAAACATTATCAGTATGGCTTTAAGTCTACAGAAAGGTCTTAAACGCAGTTGGAGCTTCTTAAAGATATAACTAGAATGAGGTGATGCTGGTAAATATGTTGTTTAGAATAAAACGAGACGAAATGCTGATCAGATGCTGTCCAAACTTAGTTACATCTTTATTGTAATATGAGCTTGACGAAAATTATTGAACTTCCATTCTACCAGACTGTTTAAATAATGCGTAATGGTATTTTAACGAAAATCTGAAAACAAAAAACAAGTTCGCTAAATGGATAACATGAAGTGATTAATTAAATGTTACTGAGGACACCGGAACATTCTTAAGTTTCCTTCAAGGTGTTCCTTCATTGGCAAAGTATTCAAGTTAAATCATTAGTCGGTATGTTAGTAATTACGGTTTAAGCATTACTTCATAGTCAATGCTGAACATACTGTATTTATTCATTACCCGTTTTTTGTTTAGTTGCGTCTCTCATACTTCAAGCGCGTCTTAATTTATTTTGTTTATTAAAAAGTCGTTGTGTGGTGAAATGTTCTGCAAGCCTAGTGTTAATGAGTGGCTTAGTGTTGTGTAGAGTAATTGATATTAATATATTTCATATTATAATATTCACTAATTTCCCCATTATAAGCTTGGTATTTATTATTATTTCTACGCGCTTAGGTCAAAGTCCAAATCCTGTATTATTATCATACGATTTATTGTCCAATTCAGTAGTTTCATTATTGTGGTTGACGCTTGACTAACTTTTTTAGTAGGTATATCAAGTTTGGTTGCGACCATGTGAACAAAACGAATTTACAAAATATGGTCATTCCATACATAATTAACCTTCACAATAATTTACATTTTGGAGCAGGAAATAAATAAAACAGCACGTCCCACTTTCGCAACAGTCTAGTACTCAGCAAGTACTCGTCATTTTGCATTTCCTTGGTCCAATTCGCATATCTAATCATTACCTTATAGTATTATCTTATCAAACTTTGTTGTTATGATACTTTCACACAAACTTCATTCAAGTTAGTCGACTCGCACCTCTTCAGTACAGAATATCTTTAAAACGTGTTATCCTACCCTCAAAAGAGTTCCTTGTGTGTATTACCGTGACTCACAATGAGGTATATTCCACATTTTAAGTTACATTAACACGGAGCGTCATTTCGTTATTGTGGTGAACATGGCCAGTACTATTAGTGATTGTGAAAAAACAGTGCAGTGCTGCAATTATAGAAACAGTTTTGATTTAAATCTAAGCGATGTTCGCTACAGTTTCCAAAGGAGTTGGGTTAAGACAAAGAAGTTTGGTAACAAAGTCTTAGGAGCTAATAGGTGAGTGAACTTAGATTTAGAACATAAAAAGTTTACCTAAAGATGGATTAGTTAAGATTGTGGTTTCATAGCTGAAAATAACTTCTAATATATGTTTTTGTTTGCATAATAATACTTCAATTGACTTATGGAAGTAAATATGTACAATATTATGTAGCTGAAGAGTTTGTTTGCAAGAACGCGCTTATCTCAGGTACTACTTATACAATTTGAAAAACTGTTTCATTATGTATCAAGGAAGACTATAGGTTTTTATTCGGGCTGGGATAAAACAGTCGCGAAGAGCCGGTCTGTCAATAATTGCGTTGGTTTTGTGACGTAGTAGTTAAATGTGCCACTTAGTATGTTGTTGTTTATATCTAACTTACGATTGTCTGACTCATAAAACCTCAACTCGTTCTTAGTAAATGCCGTTATGATCAAACATTTTGTTTGATAGGTCGTCAAGTTACTATGCGGCTGATTGTTGGAGAAAGCTGTTTTTTTTCTCTCTACTACTATCGTATAAAATCCTGATGAGTACATTCACTTTTGGTTTTGTTAAAGATTAATTTTAGTGACCTAAAATGTTAGAGGCCATCGCAAACAAAGAGTTCCTTGATGTAGAAAAAAATTATGTATCAGTGTCGGTTCTGAGAAAGGCCGGCTCAAAAAGTTGTGCTTCGATTTATTTCTATAGATCTCAATACTATTGTAAATGTAGCTGATGATGCGGTTTCAAATAGAATCAATAATATTGTTCAGCAAAACGTAGAGGTTGTCGAACTAAATAAACGGATAAGAGTTGTCATGGAGACAATTCTTCATCTAAGCTAGTTTTATTGTTTTTATGTGATATTAGTTAGAGCATTACATGGAAATATTCAAATTCTGTGAAAACTCAAGCAATCAGAAGCAACAACTATCAGCTAACTGGATTCTCCGTAGACAGTAAAAGGACGACGGAAAATAAAACTTTATGTATTATTATGTTTTTCTTAGGCCTGAACTGCGGTTTGCTTGAATTACTTGTTTTTCTTAGAAACCTTCTATGTAGGTAGGTACTCCATCTTCATGACGTTCACATTGTGCCTATTGGCAATTTTCAATACGGCGTATTTAGTAACTTGTTGTTTCAAGAACATTATAATATCTTGTAGGTGCATCTTTGGATTTACAAGTCTTCTTCGCTGTCGTACTTTTTTCTGTTACATAAATTCGGAGAGTGTAAGCTACGTTTACTGAATGTTTACTTCTGTAAATAATCTTTAGCTTATTTACAGAATGTCGACTAAGTTGATTGGCAGTTGTTGTTTCAGGAAGCCAAACATACACTCGCCAGATTTGTTGGTGGCTTCATCAAAATTTTAGCCATTTTTTAGGTATTGTGCTATAGTTCATTATCGTTTATGTAATTCTTAGAAGAGATAAATTAGTGTAAGTATTATTTTCGTAATGGAATGCTTAGTCATTTGGTATCAGTTAATTAGTTGCTAGTTTTATCGAGTAAGTCTGAGCAAGTTTGTATTCATTATAGTCTTTTATCGAAATCATCGCTTCTACGTCATTTGTCCACGTTGTAGATCTACCTATTGCAGTGCGCGTGATATCTTCAATCAATAGCTATCTAAGTAGGTCGTATCTTCTTTGGTCACTAACCCCTATTTGAGAGCTCTTTATATAAGGGCTGTTCCCGAAATTGATTTTCAAGGAAATCAATCTTTTTTTTTTTATAAAAAAATATTTTTTTTAAATAAGATGTGAAAGACCCCCCTTCTCGAAGATTAAAGCCTGCGTCTGATAGAAAATGTTTAAATACGGTGTACCTTATCCCTCAACACTATAATGAGCAATATTCAGAATATGTTATTAGTGGCCAGCCAATATTAATGGTCAAATCGATTTGAAAACTTGTTTCAACTGTCCGGTGATTCAAGAAGGCTGCTTCTCAGAAAGGCCCCACATACGAGCCTTTGGCGGCAACTCCTTGACACGTAACTTCCGGTTCTCGGAATATCAATACATTAGTTTACATATCTCATTGTAGTTTTTAGAATGTGAACATTAATTATGTGGGTATTAGGTCTGTTATCGCTTGGATGGTGTTTGTATTTTTTTTCGCAAATTAAATGGGTTTTTACGCTGTCCTTGACATAGTTTTATAGTTCGAAATTATTGTTTGCGTGTTTTGCATGGTTTAGTTTTTTTTTTCTATAATTAAGTAATTACGTTAATTCAAAATGGTGGTTTATGTGCTCATTACGAAAATAACGAAATGCTATAGGAAGTTCATACAGTAAGGATAATGAGTGGCGAGGAAAAGTAATTTCTTCAAAATTTGCAGTCTGGGGTAATCAATGCAAAAAGTCGTCATTACGTTATTTATAGTAGCTCAATCATGTAATGCTCAGACTTTTTAGTTCACATGACACAAAAACATAACAAAATGTTTGCACAGCTATTACGCAAAATTGTACCGTTTGGTTTATTCTCATAATTGTTTATTTGGCACTCTAACGGTTGACCCGCAATGTAATTTAGTACAAATGTGTTTGCTATGATGTTTTGTTTCTGTCCTCTTCTATTGAACGTAATGGATGACTCATTATTCAGGGAGTCGCATTTTCATAGGGTAAAAACTCACCGTCTTCCTCTATGCCCGTAGAGTGCGACTCTTACAACTTCTTACCAATATAAATGGTTGCTTACCACTTTGTTGCCATGGAGTTCGCAAGTTCATGCCATAAAAATCATTGTCGTGGAAAAACCCTTACCTACCTAAATCTTAACCCAAAAATGTTAAACATTCAAAGAAACCACAATATTATGGTCCGTTTGTTAAAATGGCAAATTACATTGTTGACACATCCGACGCTATTCAGAACTTTTGCCACGGTAAAATGATTCGTTTGTTTGTGGTATTACAGTAGGTTTTTGTTTGTAACTCTTGCTATGAACTGTAGGTGCATCGTTCAACGACCGCACCTGGTATGGTCAAGGACGGAGAAATGAGATTATATTGGTCTTGTTGGCCAACCCTCGCATAGTCAATATTCGCTTTGGATAAAAACGAATTTTGAACATTTATTGAAGTATCGATTTATTTATCTTATTGATTGGTTTGAACTCTTAATCATTTTGAAGCGATTATTATTGGTTATTGGATTAACCCTTTTAACCGACCTTTTCTTAAATGGGAATAAATCATCAAATTTTGTTCTTTTTGGAGCCCTTTATATGCCAAGGTTTCGGTTATTCTTACAAATTGCCTCGGCAGGTTTCGGTCCTAAGGGGTTCCGCCGATTTTACTTTTAGCCGACCTGGATTCCTCTAGGAAGTGACATTGTGTGCGTAGCAACTATATTACACACGGAAATTACCCGACGTCTCAATTTCAAACGTCATATTACAAAGAAAACAGGATTACGGTATTTGTGTAATTTGATACTTAAGTGACGTGGTCCTCATCACAATCACATTTTATGTGGAAGTGATTAATATCATTACAAGAATGAGTGTCTACAAAACAATTAATAAATTATCATAAAACAAATAGAACAGTTGTTTTATGATAATTTATTTTTGTCCTAACCTTGTATAACATGTTGCTATCTTTACGCTATCTCACAGCTGTAATACAATCACTAATTTCGACGTATCTCTCGCGGCAGTCGTGGCCGAGCGGTTAAGGCGTCTGACTAGAAATCAGATTCCCTCTGGGAGCGTAGGTTCGAATCCTACCGACTGCGAATACTTTTTGTATTTATTTTAATTTGTTTTTGTTGCAGTTTACGAAGAGGGGCTGGCGTTAACGTTCAAGACGATAACGGCTATACACCACTTCATCAAGCATGTTTAAATGGTCACAGGTAAGTTTGATACCAATAAATCAGTTTCAGTTTGGTTGAGTTCTTACTTCCTTTCTTCCTTTAAAGTTAATTTACAAGAGACTATGAAGTAGACATATACAAATATTAATGACTATGCTTATGCTTTGTGACGTAAACTGGAGAGACCAACCAAACGCCCCAGCAGGAAAAACTAGTCAGTATCACAATGAATCATTAACTGGTTCAAATTATTGTATTACTTGTAAACAGGATACTATTAATATTTTAGTTCAGTAGTTTAAACACTGATTTGGAAATTATGTCGTCTAAATATTCGCGTCCTTATTTGGTAATAAAAAAGGTACTAAAAGGTTCGACTGTGTGCCTTGCGCTATTTACCATATCCTGTAGTCATTGTAGTTTACTGTCGCGACTTTTAGGATAAAAATATACAGTCACAGGGAAAAACAGAGGAATTGAAATGACTCATATTACAGACTACATAAAATGCTACCTCCAAAGCACAAGTACCGTGTTCTATTTGTTTGTTTTGAAATATGTCAATGAACCCTAGTTTTAGAAATTGTGTGAATTCGAGATATTCTTGATCATACAGCAGGTGTATATGAATAAGCAGAGTGAAATACTAATGTTTCATCCATGCACCTTCTGTCTCTGTAGGCACCTATCGATAACTACTGTCTACCACACGAAAAGAGATATCAAGTATAGGATTATGAAGATTCCTTTAGGGTTAGCCAGCATATTAATCTCCTTTCTTATTTTATAGAGACATTGTCCGCGTCCTATTGGCAGCAGGGGCGTCACCATGCATGGTAGACAAGAAAGGCGCCACACCTCTTCACCTGGCCGCATTCAACGGTGACACAGAAGTCTGCTGGATGGTCCTCACACACAAAAACCCTTCCGTCAACATTGATCAGTTGGTAAGTCTTTGCTTTAGCTTCTGAATTTAGGAAATTGGACTGACAAATAGGATAGCTGATAGTGATTCAGTTGAGGCTTCATCATCATTATCCTCCTGCTCTTAACCCAAGGCTTGAGGTCTTTAATGTAATGTGATCCTTAAATCATGGAAAGGTAATCATATCAGTTGGAAAATATGAGCTCAAAGTCGAAATTCAATATGGATACGTCCAAACTGATTTGTAGTATATGGGATGCTATGCTACAACTATCTTGCGTTGATCTGCTCGACCTTGCGTGACTAAAGTTCCAGAACGTTCCAGGAATGTTGATTACGTCAGAGTTTAGTCCTTTACACTCGTCTGCCTGCCCTATGCATACCTGCTTTGAAACATACCAGTTGTTAGCCAAATTGTTACGTGTAGGTAACCTTGAGTTTTAATTACGAACTTAGGGAAAGCCCATGAATGGAACAATATAACATAATACAACAAATGATTTGTTCCTCTGTATTGTTAATATACTTTCTTGAACAAACTTTGGCTAGTTATGTATGGCTATACTTTTGGTATAATGTATTAATAATAAACACAACTTTCCTCTAGTATTACGACATGTATGAGTTTTCTGTATTATGAATATTAAATAAATCATGATTAGAGTTATATAAAGTGTGTTCCAATTTTAATAGCATCGTTGTAAAAATGCGGCTACTTACATGAAAATTATGTAAGTATTTTGCTGAATTTAATCGATTTTGGTTCAGTGATGTATCTTTTAGAAATCTAAAAAAATTCCGAATGCCTATCACTTACGAATCTTCAATAAAACATCTGAAAGTAAACCCTAAACGATAAAAATAGCCTAATATCAATCAAGTTTATTTAATTGCTTGTACTACGAGCCTTTCAAGTACAATAGCTTATAGTTATTTAAATAGAACTAGCCTGGGAAGCGGTGACTTACCTTACCGAGAACCGGTCAGTGTTTGTTGGGGCGTCGACATTTGAATACGGATAAGATACAGCCAAGTAAAAGGGCGCGTTGGACACGATTTGCAATAGTTTTGGTATTCTAGAAATGTGTTTGCAGGTCTTGGCCTGTACACCGATATATTTGAATTAGGAGTTCAGTTTATGGCTAGGAATCAAAAACTACCAAATCAGTGATAGATTCTTCATTAATTAATACAGTAATAAAATACTCCTTCGTATGGTGCTGTAGGGGTTTATTTAGGGGTTAGTCTTCAAGGTACATAACTTCGGATTTTTCAAGCACAAGTCACCTTTAGATTTATTGCTAGAAATGGCCACTCACAACTATTGATTACCGGACGGCAATATTCAGATAAAAAGTAGCGCTAAGACTAGCTTCCGCCATCTGGGTAACTACTTCGTGCACCCAATAAAAAAATTGCCTATATAGATGGGTGGGAGATAAATGAGTTACCTAACACAAAAATACTTTTTCAATTGGACCAATTGTTCCTGAGATTAGCGCTTTCAAGCGAACAAACAAACTCTCTAGCATTATAATAATATTACCTATAGATTCACAAAAATAACTATATCCTTTTGTGTGACAGACATCGGACCACGAAACAGCATTGCTGATAGCAGCTCAGTTCGGCTTCGTGAATGTGGTGGCTCAACTGGTTTCATTAGGCGCTGATGTGACCATTAAGAACAACAACGATGAAAGCGCGTTGGATCTCGCTGCTCAGTACGGCAGGTAAGATGTTCAATATAACCATGCACCCATGTATCAATGTGCTGGTAGATTTGAATTTTGATTTGTGGTAGAGTTGATTGGATTTGCTTCAAACTTAATCCAAGAATGACGAAGTAACTAAGGAAGCGCTCCCCAAAAAAAAATAATCGGTGATCAAAAATCATTTATTCAAATTAGGCTGATAAATTATCACTTTTCGAAAGTCAAAAAACAAAAGACAGCCTTCAAAACGCCTACTATTCAGCACATCCTATAAGGAATATAGAAAATTACTTTTTCAATGACATTAGATTTAGATGAGGCGCTTTCGACGATATTCTTTATGAACTCAATCAGGACTTGTAACTATAAATAGCCTATGTATCTGATTGATCTATTTCTCTTATTGTCTCGTAAACTGTTTAATAAATATACGTCTTGTACCCCAAAAATATCTTATGCAGTATTATATTAAGCCTTGAAGTTTTCTCCTAGGTTGGCGGTGGTACATCATCTATTGAAAGTGCGTCCGCATTTAGTTGACCAGTACAGGCACGCCAACTGCCGGGATGTGGTGTTCACGTCAACACCATTACACAGAGCCAGCAAAAATGGGAGAAAGTGAGTACATCATTTGAGTATTACCATATAACTAATCTATTGATAGGACATGTAATTATGAACTTTAAAAAAAATGGAAATAAGTCTAAATTTCAATTCATGCTAGTATCAAGATCTCTCGCCTATAGAAATTATTGATGCTAGGGATGGCTGTAGTTTGATTATTTATTCTAGTAGTGTTCTTGTAGACTGACCATGTCTTCTTTTTTCACTTTCGAATAGCTCCAAATTGTGATTTAAACCTATTACATAAGAAAGTTAATACTTTCGAGAATCGTCTCAGCTTTTACATAGGAGGATGTATTATTTATGTATATTATGATAATGCGAAGGCGCGCGGCAATTGCTTCATATTCATATTCATTCGTTCGTTATAACGCATCGATAGCTTTCCTGCTTGTTTACGCGTTCGTGTCGTCGCTGCCAAAATATAATGGATGTGGTATATTTGTGCACACTCCTCTCATTTAATTTCTTTGGACGGTTAACAGGTTCATAAGGAATAATCGTACATCATCAACACACTTCTATTATGCGTTTAGGTTCTATTGAATAAAATTGCTCTTCCTTATCAACCTGTGATTGTTAGTCCAGACAGCTAGACGGCCATAACCACGCACATAATCTTCTGGTAGAAGCCATACATGTTCTACCAGTAAATAATGTTAATTAAGTAGTCAAATTTCCAGTATCGCAATTCAGAATAAGAATAAGTATTTTATTTGCCTTTATTATAGTAATTATTGTATTTAGGAAATAACCTATGTGCGACTTAAGCATTCTAAAACATTCTTCAAGTGAGGCAATGCAATATGCCGCATCCCCCTGTTGGTGGATCAATGTTCATGTTACCCAGTGTGTCAATTTTGCGCGCCCTGTCGAAGGGTTAAATTGGCAACACGCGGCATGTGACGGCATGCGGTCCCCGCCTTGTGACTGTTGATTTGAAGGTTCTATAATATGAGAAAGAGCGATTTTGTGTTAAAGAAATAATTCAAATCTAACCCTTGATTTTTGCCAATTAATAGCAAAAACAGTGGATAAATCATCATCTTGTCATGACGAGTTCCCTCCGTGTTTTGGAAGGCACGCTAAATCGGTTGGTCCGGCTGCCATTTGAACATCTTGGGTGGTCGTTATGGGTAGTCAGAAGCCAGATAGTCTCACAACTAGTCTTACAAAGGGGTATCGGGATGCCCAGGTAACTGGGTTGAGGAGGTCAGATAGGCAGCCGCTCCACGTAAAAAACTGGAACTCAGCTGTATGGAAGCTGACCCCAACATAGCTTGGGAAAAGGCTAGGCAGATGATGAATAGCAAAAAGTGACAGACATGATCAGATAAGCAGTAAAGTTCCTGCATCACTAAAATATCTTAGATCCTAGAGTTCAAGCCAAAAACATCTCGCTTTTTGTTATCAAGCTCAATGTAGATTTACTAAATACTCCAAACCTAATAGAAAGTGCGTCGTAAATTCTTGTTTTATCCCAGAGATTTAAGCATACCACCTAGGTTACGTCCGTAAACTTCAACCTAACGGTCAAATCAACATAGAATTTCCAACGTGTAAGTGCGAATCCTTACACAATCGACACCGTTGTTTGCCAATGTGCGCTATGCAAAACAATAACACAATAGGTCCCGTCCGAATGTATGCACGTATGTTATAGGTACGTTCATATATTTGCGGTTATGTCGTACGCGGTATGGCTAACCTTTGATATTGTTCGCTCGCTGCATTTAAAGTTGTATTATTATAGTCAGCATTAATGACGATTGTTATGACATGAGTTTTAGTGACCTGCTCGGTTTTAAGTAGTCAGTTTTGGTATATGGTTATGAAGTTCCCATTTGGTATGTGTCTTCTTCTATTAGTTAAAAACGTAGATAAACTGTGATGGAACGTTCTAGAATTTCCTGGCATTAGTTGATTTAAGTTTAAGTCACTCCATGTATAATCTGGTTCTCAGGTGCATCCATTTAAGACTGGACACTGACCCCACACGGATGGGAAAAGACCGGGAAAATTTGGTTTTAAAATGTTTAAATGAAACATCTTCACTGTTCATTAAATTTTATAAACCAGTCATAAGTCATGGCTTGATGATTAACGCTCAATCCTTCTCCGTGGGAGAGGAGGCCTGTGCCCAGCAGTGGGACGATAAAAAGGCTGTGATGATGATGATGATGATGAAGTCATGGCTAATATTCGGTATGGGAAATCGCTTCCGTCTATGATGTGATACATTTAAGCGACGTCTTTTACTAGGGTCGATTGTACTAAGTAACTTGCGGCTACTTGGTAAAATCGGTGATTTGACTGCTGGTTCCCCGATTGTCGTTATAGTAACAAGGTGCAACCCAACCTTAGATTTCTTAATAGATTTAGAATATAAAATGATTTATTATGTGATCACATGACGTTTATATTTGATTCGTTTGTTATTGTAAAATACAATTTGTAACACAAAGTGTACACTATATGTAAAATATAAACCCTTAGTTATAATTTGATTCAAAATTTCCTCTTTTGAGCCCAATATTTCTGAAGTAAATACACTACTCATGGTGTATCTAAATTCCTCTCTCGACATGCATATCTCTAATCTAGATTGCCCATTTGGCCCTTATAATTAATTTCAATATAAAATTATTCATGCTTTATGTTTGCACAAATAAAAATTGCGTACAACCGTTCAATTCATTCATACATAAATAAAAAATCAGTCGCTTTTGTTGGAAATTCTATGCGTCCAGTACTGGCTTCGTTAGCACCATGAATATGAATGATTGGTTTATGAATGTCGATGTGAACGACATGAAGTCTACTTGGTCTACTCGTATTCAATTACAATTTATAATATGCATCAATCGGAATATCGAATGGTTTTTGTCGTATTCGATAATCCTGATATAAATCGAGATGTAATTCTGATTATTCGATTTAACCTACCGATTGAGAAGATTATGGCAAATTTTAAAGCAGTATTTTTTGACCGCCATTACCAATACGTACGTGCTAATATTGAATGCATGTAGTCCGATTCCTCAAAGGCATTAAAATTACAATTAAGCATCGTACCTGTTAAGCATTACAATGTCAATTTTCGAGTAATATTTTTTCAGATTTGTGTGTTGGTTCAATAAAAATATACGGTTTTTAATGACAAGTACCTACTATGAAATCTTAATGACCATCATTAACCACTCACTCCTTTCACCAGGGACGTGGTAACAGCCCTCATTGACGCCGGCATGGATCCCAACGTCCGAACTCACAATGGGACACCCCTCCACGAAGCAGCTCGCTTCGGAAAACCCTCAGTAGTCCGCATACTCTTAAACAAAGGCGCAGACCTTCATGCTCAGGACTCGAACCGTAAAACAGTATACGACCTCCTTGCTGAGTACCCTGAAGAAGCGACTGTGAAAGTCAGGAAAGTCATACGAGGTATGTTCGAAGCAGGTATGTTGTCGACCAATACGCCTGGTGTTGACAGATTAAACGCAAAATCGCAAACTATTGCCTTGGTTTAGAGTTGAAATTGCATTGCATTTGTATGATTATGCTCTATTTTTTTTTATACTGTACTAACTTTAACCTTATTTGGTGGAAATAAATTAACGACAAATAGCTGTGAAGTTCACCATGGTCTCAGAGAATCCGTACGATAATTACATAATTAGATGATACCTAAAAATGTAGTAGCTTCGTCTCAATAACACGAGATTTTGGCTTTTCATAAATACAAATTGCCAATGAAGATAATAAATGTAGTTTTTTTTTTCTAAATCAAAACAGATTTTTTTTATAAGAAAGAACAAAATAGAAATAGAAGAAACAGAAAGATTGAAAGAACTTCTCCCATTCTGCTTTCTTGTTCATTTTAATTTAGTTTCTATCAATCCTTTGCAGTCTGTTGGAGGATATTCCTATAATGTATTTGCAATAGCCTTTTAATGACTAAAATTAGCTTACAGGAAAATCCATTGTTTTTGTTCAACGCTGAAATTAATCAAACTGATGACAATGTATGAGGTTTTGTGATTAATTTATTAACATCGGGCTTTATAATATTATTATTAATTAGTTTTTTTTAATTACTTATATAATAGAACGGTTTCATGAAACTGGTTTTATGAGCACATCTGAAGAAATAGTATAAATTGATTAAGAATGATTTTATCTGCAATTCAAAAGATCGTGCGTTCGAATCGCAAGTCATACTCATTTCAAAAAAATCTAAATATTACCAATTGCTGGCGTTGGTCTACAGGTTTATATTTCTTCTCTTGACGCTTGAAAGATAATAGTAGTTGTGTTATCAGAAACTCTACAGATCTTTATTGTTTTTATAATGATTTTTTTCCTTTAACTACATCAATATCGACTAATGCTCAATTTTCACAGAGTATGAGAACCTCATGGGGAATTTTGACAGCGACAAAGAATTACCACCGTTCCCCGTCCAAGACTACAGTCCCGACGCCGTAATGTGAGTTTTATTCCCATACTGTTAAAGCTGAGATTTGATTTGTTTCTTAGTTTCAAATAGAAGTAAACAAATGGTATGCTAATGTATTGAAAGGGCAGTTGACTGAAATAGAACTGTTACCGATCAGATATTTATCTAAGTATAGATAGATATGCGGTAAACTCGAGAGTATATAAAAATAGACTAAATGTAGAGACGCCAGCAGGTCAACTTAACCTGTAAAATTTTAACAATCAAATATTAACCCTCCGTTATTGTGATAAGGTTGAAAATCTATTGATGAAATTTGACAGATTGATGTGTGATGCTGTCTATACATTTCAAGTAAAACATGAAAATTTAAATGGCAATTAAATGATTAAAGAGCTACCATTTGTTTACTAATTGCAGTTTTGATTCACATAGCAAGAGAGTAGTATTGTTTTATAAACGTCAATTTAATGTTGATTTCCAGAAATAAAACAAATGAATTTGTACATCAAATTGACGTCAAAAAAACCTTAATGCATTTTGAGTACAGTCTTAAGCAGAATAACATTATTCGGTTATAAAAGTTTTAAAATAATCATATTTGCATAAGTACTACAAAATTAAGTTTTATTTCATTTCTGCCTGTGACTGTACGAAACTACACCGGTACACAATTCATATAACATCTAAACTCATTACGCAAAAACCATTAACACGGTGAGGGGTATCTTTTTCTTCTCTTACATATAACACGCACGATTTCTTTATATTTAAATCTGTTCGTTGATTCGTAAAGGAAGATCCGAGGTTACTAAGCGGGGTCGCAAAAGGTACAGCAATTACTCAAAGAACACTCCTGCTCAAAACATTCAGTTTTAATTGGAGTGGCTCGTCTCAATTACGACATACGACGTGTCTCCTTTGATCTAAGATAGCAATCTTAGTACCTCGTTTCGTGTACGGCAGTTTTTTTAAATATATGGATGATTAATATTGTAATTGCAATATCATTAAACCAGTAAATGATGCATATTTTAAATGAAATATAAGCGTCATTAGAAATGACAAGACACTTATAAAAAGCCAAACAAATTTTATTTACAAAGTAAAATACTCGCGTCGTAATAAAAATAATCACATGTTTTACAAAAGAATGGATTGTAAACAAAAACTTTGAATGCGGGCTGCTTCATTAAAATCTTCCGTGTCTTTGATTTTGTCTGCAAACAGCTAGGTGAGATGTTTGTGTGACACGAGAAAAATATCTCCCCGGCGACGTCCTTTGATGGCGAGCTAAATACTTAAGGATAAGCGCTTTCAGCTTTACGAAAATCGTGGACTACTAAAGGGATAAAATTTAAACCTAATGAAATCTCAAAAGAAAAATCTGTCAAAATTGTTTAAATAGTTTTTATAGATTATATTTTTTTTGTATATTTACAACTCAAACCGTTTTCATATAAACACAAACACCTGTTAGAAATAACTATTTTAATTTACAGGTCTTCTTCTAGTACCAATAAACCGACTGTTAAAATGCTTAGCCCTAAACTAAATGCTTCCCCAAATAATAACAATGATGAAAAAAGTAATCATTATGTGATTAATTCCGCTTATAACAAAACACCACCACCAGAGCCACGTTTAAAAGGATTACATGTCAAGCGTATTGTCAACAGTACCCAAACCAACGTAGATATAAGGGAAAGAAGTGAAAGCTTCGTTCTTAAAGCTAGAAGCAATAAACAACTTAAGATTCTAGGCACAGCCATCAAATCTGAAACTGCGTGTACAGAGCTGTTAGAAAATCAAAATCAGCTTATTTCCGAATTCATGTTGAAGAGAAACATAACGAAGTCCAGCCCAGATACGGAAAAAAAAGAATTTATCGATTCTGTACACTTAGCACAAAGCGATCATGAAGAACTTGGTGAAAAAATTAGGCGGTACACTATCGACCACTCTCAAAGGAATCAGATTGTTAGGTCACCAGATTCGAGTGAATCCAATTCCAATACATTAAAAAAGAGACCACATCCTTCGCCGCGACCCATAGCTTATGTTTCAAAGTTTGTATCGGAACCTAATGATGACGAACCAGACTCCATATATGTAAATGATTGCATTGGTAAAATAAACGATTGCGTTGGGAAAATCGATGATTATGAAAAAGATAATATATACGAAAATGTTAACAGAAAATTGACAGATGAGGAAGACACTAATACTAAATGTAACCACGTTAAAAACGAGTACGTGACTATGAAAGGCAGTCCAGCGTTTCACAGAAGTGCAACAATCGGTGCTTTTATTAAACCTAAACCCGAAATTCATGTGAAACCATTATCGAATAATGAAATCAATCGTGATGATAAAACAGTTTTCCCAGAGGACTACGTCACAATGAATTCCATCGTTGGGAACGGGAAATCATTGTCGGTTGAAGCCATAAAAACTGATCTCGTTCATACAAGAGGTGATTTTGGATGCATTTATGAGCCTCTTGACTATTCATATATTTATGAATTGAACCCACGAAGTTACCGTGGAAATTACCACCCTTTTATAAAGACGAAGCAAAAAGCAAAACCAATGCCATGTTATTGCCACGAAGATCCTGAAAGGGAAGCCAAAGTTCAAAGAAAGATAAATGGTCAACTGGGCGGTAGTCAGCTAGTTTATTACAGCTGTGAGGATATTTATGTTTCCATGAAAAATAAAGAAGATATTTATACGTCTTTAAATGACCTGTCTAGATACGATAAACAAACAATGGGTGAAGTAGTTGACCACATCGCGGACTACGAAGGAAAGGTGTTACACAAGTTCGAAGACGAGGACTTTAATGCACCAAATCATGACAAAGCGTCGACAATGGACTCGAAAATGAGCGGTCTCTTAAAGAAAAAGCTAACTCAAGTAAAACAGCTTCTTGCCGATTGGTAGAGTTAACAATCGAATACGTTTAAACATATACCTGTCCTGTATTTAATTTACTTATTTTTATATATTTATTTTATTTCTATTTCTTATGTATTATCGTGCTTGTGGTGGTGGTAAATGATGTTTTAACACAAAATCATGACATCATATTAAATTAAGTTTAAACTTACTTTTAAGATTTATTTTATTTTTTGTCGCTTTATGTGTTTTACAGGACAACGACAGAGACCCAGAAAAATACTAACAATAACGAAAGCTTTTTATCTCCATCATCATCGTCTCTAACAAAAAGTCACCCTCAAAGTTTTGTTAAAAAGCTTGCCTCAAAATGCTTGGGCCTGAAAGCCAAGTTTAATTCAGCTCCTAACATTTCTAATAACTCTGCGGAAGTCGATGTTAATAAATCTAAACAAACTGACAACAAAAGCAATTCAAACACAATGCTTATTGGGAATAGTAAATTCTTTAAAATGCTGTCGAAAAAGGAGGAATCCGGTGAAATAGTATGTAATGATGAATTTGACACTATATCTCTAGATCGTTTAGGAACACTTAACAGAGATTCGGCTGTAAACAGAAGTAATAGGAGCTGTCCTGGATTTAAAACATCTTTGCCTAATATATCGGAGAATAACGAACTTAGCGATTCGGATTCCATACCAGACTCTGTGGTAATTACAGAATTAGACTGTCATAAAAGTAACAAAGAATTAAATATTAATGAAGCTATAAATAGTACAATGAAACTTAATATATTTGAACCCAGGGAGACCAATGACAGAAGATCAGTGACATCTGTTGTGTCAACAGATTCAACCAATTTAGTGAATGAATGCTACGAGTCATATGAGTTTTCGAAAGCCAGCACAGGTGGTAGTAGTATAAATAAATTATCCCTTCCAAAGCCTCCCCCAAGACCAACAGTAATGGCTGGAACAAATAGTACAGAAAACATTTATGAAAATGTCGTTATGGAGATTAAGACTATACCGAAACCCGCTGCACGAATTCACATTCCTGTAAAACCGCTTGATGAAGTTGAAAGGAAAATTTTGTATGAAAATATATCCGTAATTCCAGAAAAGAAACCAGAGCCCGTCAAACGAACTTTTATCCCAAAAAAACTTAATTGTGAGAGTTTTGATGAAAAATCTTCTATCCATAGTAGATCGTCTACTTTATCGTCGGATTCGATGATTGATGAAACTAATCTAGAGGATATTTTACTTTCTGAGAAATCAAAGTCTTTCCGACATCGTAAGGCCTCTTCGTATTCCACATCAAAATCACAACTCTCCAGAGCTCAGTCGAATGCATCAGATTCTTCAGATATGACTGAAGCCAGTGCCTTAGAAAATGTGGACTGTAGCGGTGATGCAGAAGAAAAGCCTCTGTACTTGTCCATGACCGGAACGCTACCAAATAAGAAAACTGATAAATTTGGTAGTAAGAAAGTTCTGTTTAGACATAAAACCTTTACAAATATTGAAGTAGATAGAAATTCAGTTAAGGTTAAAGACTTACCCCAGTGGACTAATACGTTTTTGAAGGAAACTTTGGCTCACTATCATATAAGGGGTACTGGTCACTGTATATATAATGCACCTACAGTCCAAGAATTTATTTACATTTTTAACAGGGACACTCTTTATAGTGATGTGCCGCCTTTTACTAAAGTTCCAAACGATAAACGTGACAGCTATTTTGAAACAGCTATTTGCTTTTGTAGGCCCAGACCCCGTAAATTTCACAGTAGTGCTGAGGACCTCTTAGATAAATCTAATCAAACTGAGGATGGTAAAGTAAGCATTGATATTGAAGCACTTAGAAACAGAAGTGAAATTGTGTCATCGTCATTCAAGTGTTACTGCGATTCAGGAACCTGCACGTTACATTCGAACAGGCGAGATTCACCTATTGACTTAGTCGTTAAGTTCTCTGCTATTAAAAGGAGTATTTCAACGCCAGATATAACATTAGATTCGTCTCCTTATTCGACAGCATTCAAACCACATTTGCCGAAAAATAAATCGGTGCCTAGCAACTTAGAAGAACCATACGCTGTAGTTAGTGTCGACGATATTATCGCGAGAAAAAGTGACAAGAAAAATGATTTAGATAGCCCTGTTTACACTACAATGTCTCACCCCTCTACTCTTTCATCAGCTTCATCTGCACGTCCTTATTCAGTCAAGGATATTGCAGAAGTAATATCTTTAAACGACAGTTCAACATCGACCACCTCTACTCTATCTCACGCTTCTGGTTTGCACTTGCCTGTAAGGAAATCGAGCTCCTCGGAATATTCCGGTCACTGGTCACTTCACACTTGTAATTCTAACGTCACTATCAAATCTGATGCGTCATTCAAGTCGTGTCTTCAAGACTCGTCAGATGATTCTGACGATGGTACCTTGCATTCGGACGAAGAAGTTTCTGACGCGGAAACTGTAAAATCAGAAGTAAGCACAGCAAAAAGACCGTGGGTTCACAGTGACTCTTTCAGATTTGGAAGTCATTCCAAACCTGAAATCGACGTTATCGTAGAGGAAAATAGTTACGAAGATAAGTCAGAGGTTTCTTCTTCGAAGCACGAGAGTGGTATTTGTTTAGAAGGATCTGAAAATTCGTCGTCTGAGTGCGAGGATGATAGTGGTATTCCGAGGGCCGATGCGGATGTGTCGCTTGATTGTGCTTCGCTTGAGCGGGAATCGGGATTGGTCGGGGGTGTTCGCAGCGGGTCGGGGCGACGGCGTTGGGACGAGACAGAGGGGACGAGCGAAGGCGATGCGCTGAGCGTGTCCAGTGCCGCCTCTAGTTGTGCGCCTCTACTTTTGGCGCACCATCATCACGAATACAGCAAAGTTTCGGTAAGGAACATTAAATTATTTATTATTAAATTGAAATTCTTCTTTTACTACAAAAAACGCTTCCTTTTTATTTTCTCAGTATACTTTCATTTTATTAACTGAAAGAATCTATTTATATTTGACTTATTGGTAAACATCATCGAATCTTTTGCCTTCACTTTATTCTTTGTTACATGAGAATCGTTAATTTTCCTTTTTCATTTCTTACTTATTCCACATTGAAATCTTTATGAGCCAATCCTCTTATTCCCAATCCTTTCAATTATATCGATAGGGTCAATCAGCTTAATTGTAAAACGATAACATTGAATCATTTTCACAGAACACTAAAAAATGATTATTGATTGTACGTACAAAATGAATGTTAATGCCTTTCAGAAATCAGGTTATTTCATATCGATCATTAATAAATCGTTAAAAGCACTGAACTCGATAAGGACGCAAAGTTTAAAGCAACTCGGGCATAACAATGGTCGTTCGTTAGTAAAGACAGGGACTAATTGATATATTTATCGTTTCGCTGTCATATGGACGAGCACCTAATTGGCTGTGGGAAAAATACTTGTAATTAAACACAATCAAGGGATTAATTTAGTTGTGAACGTATGTGTAACGCGATAATATAACCCCACTCGACACGACTGCCTCGTTGGTCTAGTAATAAGGTTCGATTACCGGTCGGACCGAAATGGCTTTGTGGGTTTTGAGAAACTTTCATAAAAGCAGCCCGGAGACTGGAAGTTAAATAAATGTCGGTCCTGCACCTGATCGTGTCGTGTCGGTCGTGTCGGATTGGCGTCCCATCGGACTTTTAGAGTGAGGGAATAGAGAGTGCTCCTGCATCTGCGCGAATGCTTGTATAATATGTCCTGCGCAGTTAGCTGATCTCCTTAAAAGAGAACGGCCGCCGTAGCCGACAATCGGTCTGGACGCCATCATCATCATCAATATAACCAACCGGTCTTAATATTTTGTGCTATGCTACTGGATATTTACTTTTTAGTGAACATAATGTGAGAACTATACTCAAATGATTTTGTATTTGGTGTCTTCAAAACTTCGTTCAATTGAGGTCCAAGGTCCATATGTAAGCCTTTTGCCTAAGCATAGTTCAACGTTACACATGCTACTACAACTAAATGTTACGTACCAATTAGCGATGAAAGTTACGATCCACATATATAACATTAAATAATATAATCGCGTAATTAAACTAATTAGTAAAATATATTTTAATAATGAATCCGAAACATGCATCTCAATGTTGTCACAAAAAACAACAGCTTTATAGTTAATTTATGTTTTGTCCGATGACCTGTTGCACGATTGGTGGTTGGTGTCACGCGAAGTTGGGAAAATTATAAAAATGAACAATAGCGGTCACGGTATGGTGTCACGATATTAAATCTAAACATTGCTGCTTCATTGCGCACACAGCTTCATTGGTCTAATAGACTAAATTAAGCAAACAAAAAGGAATCTGGATTCGATTTTCTAAGTTTAGAATTTTGATATTGTGTTTCTTTATTAAGATTTTTCTTTTAAAGGCTATTCAGGTTTCTTACGACGAATAGGTGTGATGTCATATTGTTACTGAAACAGATCAACCATAAATTGAGATATAAAAACAATCTTCATAGTTCCATTCTCCAATATTCTCTCTACCATTACATGGATCGTGTAGGCTTGCACGGTTTAAGTAGGATACGATCTACTGCTCCAGGAAATAGAAGAGCGTCAGCGTAACCCACATGACGAAAATAAACTACGATTACAAATCGTAATGACGTCTTAGTATTAAATAGAAATAAATAAAAAAGTTCGTGAGAAAAGCGATTAGCGTAACTGTGCCATGTGTTTACGCGTCGGATGTTTGTACACACAGACAGATATTAATTGATTGACTTGAATTTTAATCAGTTAACGTTTTAAATGCTACAATAATTGCTATCCAAAGATTTTTTCGGTCGTTACATTACATGTAAGTTAAAACAATGCTCAAAAAGCCCTAAAAATAGGCAGTAGTATTGAAAGAAAATTGCTCGATTTTAAAACTATTTTATTTTAAGGTCATGTTGTATCATCCTATCATTATCGTAATTTATCTTTGCTGCAGTATTCCGTAAAAACAGCCACTTATCTATATTTAGTTCCACATATGCTGCATTGTTCATAACTGGTACATCTCCTGACGGCCACATGGCACGACCACGCGATGAGTTGACGCAAAGAAATTGGGCGGTCAGTCTCGCCGTCGCGTATCACACCGACGCTTGCGTTCGCTCCAACGCACTCGATTACAATCGAGAATCGAGATATTCGCGCTATCGATTAGGTATCGGTGATCGTGGAAAATTGATTGTTGTGGTTTAGGTGCATAGTGGATGTGTTGTTTCAGTGTGGTCTCTTTGTTTGTGTTTGTGTGTGTTTGATGTGGAGAGCGCAGTGCGTGTTAATTCAATGTAAGTTGGAAAATTTAGCTTATAGACCATGCTCTAGGCTAGGAAAATGTGTTTATAAAACAATTCATGTTATGACCGCTATTGGGATTGTGCAAATCTATTATACTAAAGAGTTTTGTCATGGTGAAATAAGCATGTTCATTCAATAAATAAATAAAATTAACGAAGCGACAACGACAACGAAGATATTAATATAAAAGCAAATAAAATACAGCATGATATAAATATTCATTGTAAACATAGAAGACAGAGGTATCTAATTGTTACTATATTGTAATAGCACCATAAAACTCGTGTCAAGGGCCCAATAACCCAATTCCGATGTTTTGTAATTTCACATGTGGACAAAAATAACATATCGTGGACTACAAACCAAATATTTTACTTGTTTATTCATGTTTGGTTGAAGAAATTGTTTCTTGATTAGAGACGACGATGATTCTTTTTTCTTCTCCTCGTGAAGGAGTTTCCTATCATTACCACGTAATATTTATTTGTATTTCAATAAGTCTTAGCTTTTATGATAACTGGGGAGCGAATTCTTCTTTTTTATGCAGTATTCCATCACATCTACGAAAAAATCGTTTTGGTATCAATATCATCTAAGTTTTGCTACTCCTTGAACAGGAGCTACTTCTTGCTACCAAATCTGGGCTCATGCCTTGCAGTCTACCAATACTGCCCAATGGTCCGTTGTGGTAGTAAGTTCACCATATATTGAATATTCATACTCAAGTTGCATTTTGATGAACTGGAAGCTAACCCTAAGAAAAGGCTAGGCGGATGTTACCAAGCTGTTACCGTAACCGTACGTCGTGACTTCATTAACATTAGCGGTCCCAAAATATAAGTCAGTGATGTAATTGCTACATGTTTTGTGATCATTGATGCTGTTTTGCGGGCACGGAAATATCTCGCGTTTGGCCAGCGGCCAGTGGAATGCTATTTTACGCGGAAAACGCATTGACAGTTCGACTCGGGAAATACCTGCTGGTGTTTATTGAAAATAAAATGTTATGATTGTATTTCACTGTGTGTGCTTTTAAACGAGTTATTACCAAAACAATGTTCACTGTTCCTTATTCATAATCACGCCAGCTATACTACAATCATCAAAGAAAAGTTCAGCTCCTTCTTATCTTTCGTATTTTCTATGGATTCTTCTTTGTACAGTACCTATTTGGATGTTATTCCAGAGGACTTCGGCTTTTATTTCCCATAAATGTTCCTCTTGAACCAAGAATTATCTGCAACAAGTACCTACTTGTAGCAAGCTTAAATTATGTGCCTTTAATAGCGGGACTTCATCTAAAATAGAACCAAAACTTGGTCAGTAAGTCTATCAATTCGGAATTGTTTACGAAAGATGTGTACTTTCATTGACGATAAATAGGTTACTGGCACTAAATGTTTGAACTAGAGACCTTGTTCCCTTTCAAATGCTTCGTTTAGTATCGTATTGCATATGCATCATATGCTGATAGTATCATTGTTTATATTATGAGAGTTTTCGGATACATGACTCATTGCAGGAATAAACAGTTGTAAGTTATAATCCGGGAGAGAAAGGTCAAATAGTTGGTTATTTGTGTCCCGACGTGCTAACCATCTGCCAAAGTAACACTGAAATAATTTCTGTATTCTTTCTCGTAATTCCTTGACGTTTCATCAGTGCGGATTTCTAAGAACCAACTCAAATTAAGATTCCAATCCACAATGAACGGTGTATTAATGAAACTATTCCTATCATATTATAGTCGTCAGTCAATGATTGCAGCATTCACATGTGGTCAAACAGACGCATCTACAGCTTCGTACATGTAAACAGATACGGACGGACAGATGATATCATCGTAACTATGTGGGTTACTCGCACTCGTTACAGCTTTTACTAAAAATAATAAATAATATGTGCATCAGCAACTTATTTATGTTCCTAAAATCTGTTACATAAACACGCTAAAATATTTTGGAGTATGATGTGAAGAATGAGCTATGGTTAAAATGTTGATGTTGTATCGGATGGTGTCCACATGGACACTTTGTGTACCTCTCGACAGATATGGATATTTCTGTGTATATTCCTCAGGTTTAATATAAATATGTCGTCCATTAAGAGTTCTTGCTAACCAGTGAACATGAGTTATGTCAATTAAGAATACATATAGTCTGATGAGGCTATCAAGATCTGCAAATTAATGTGTATTCGTGATACGGCCTTGGCTGTTATTGGGAGTTATTGGTTCTAAAATAGCGGTGGATTTCGAAGTGTTTATTTTTTGAGTTTCGGCTCAACTTTCTTAAGTTTTCTACTTTTATAAAAGTACGTTTGTTCTTTAATAGACTCTTTATTAAGATTACAATAATGTATTACAGCTTTATAGACCTTAAGAAGTTAGTTAAATTACCTTCATTCGTCATGTGCAACAAGGCCCATCGGTCACGGTCAATATCCTGCGTACAAATCAATGGCGTGTTTGGGCGCCATATTAATCGTTGTCGCGCGTCTCAACGGTGCGCATGCGCCGCCAATTTATATCTACCAGCCCTTTGATGTGCGATGCACTTGAAACGACGGTATTCCGAGAAATAAGCTTTGAAATTATATTGTTTGTATTATTTTCTCATTTCGAGTGGTCTGTTTGTACCTAGAAGGTATTTTTTTTTAGGAATCATATATTCTTTCTGATTAAGTATCTTTTTTTGCGAGATGACGTTATTTTATGTATTTTGTGTTTGGGTGCAACTGTATCCCAACATAACTCCATAGAACAAAAAATCCAGATACAAAATTTTCGTTCATTTTCTTTCATTCTGGCTGTCATTGAACATCCTTGGCAGTCGTTACGGGTAGTCAGAAGCCAGTAAGTCTGACGCCAGTCTAACCAAGGGGTATTGGTTTGCCCAGGTAACTGGGTTGAGGAGGTCAGATAGGCAGTCGTTCCTTGTAAAACACTGGTATTCAGCCGAAACCGGTTAGACTGAAAGCAGGCCCCAACAAAGTTGGGAAAAGGCTCGGGAGATGATGACAATTTTTTTTTAATAAAACTATAAAAAGTATTATTGCTTACGTAATTTACATAATTGATCGCGACACACGTCCGACAAAGGCTTCAGAGCAACATAAAATTACGTCCACGAATTTCCTCGGTCGTATTCCCTTGTTCCGCGTAATTTATATGAAATTAATTGGCGTTAACAGTTACACATAAGGTACCCGGTGACCTCAAATTACTTCGAATAAAACTCCCAAAAGGTTTTAATATAGGAAACTATGAACAAGCATTTTCACAGAAATTAGGTTGGGTCACGCTGATTAATTAAAGTCTGCATGCAAAGTAGTTTCTGAAATTGTTACGTCATTTTCGAACATGCAAAGTTAATTATGAATAGGTGTGTTATCGTAAAAGGGTTTTAATTAAAAAAAAATTGACTCAAATTCTTGCTTAAGCAATCCCTCTTGATAACCGTGGGTATTAATAGCATATAAATCAAACCTCTTTATTATAAAACGTGGTTTTAAAAAAGTACTAGGTTTAAACAACCATCTTGAACAAAGTTAATGTTCCAAACCTAGCACTAGTTAAAACCACATTTTATAATAAGGGGGAGAGAGCTTTTAATACCCATAATAGCTTCCCCCTGCGGTTTCACCCGCGTCCCGTAAGAACAACTCTGCGAACCCGGATAAAAAGTAGCCTATAGCATTCCTAAATAAATGTGCTATCTAGTACAGAAATATTTTTCAAATCGGTCCAATTCTTCTTGAGATTAGCGTGTTCAAACAAACAAATTATTCTGCTTTATTATATTAAGTATAGTATTTTTTTTTATTTCGTGACTTACGTTCTTTAACGTCGTTAAAGAATAATTTTAGAAGCATAGCTGATTCAAGCGCTTTCTTGTAGAATTTTCGCATCCATTTCAGCAGTCTATAAAACCATTGATCCACTTTCTACAGAAGCCAAAATCGTAAATAGGCCGCGGCACGCCAAAGTTACAGACATTTAACATTTATACGTAAACATAAAGCGGTTTAAACAGTGTTTACTGTTGGCCAGCCGTTTACTATTGCAATTAGTGAATTTGTAAACCGAAACGGGTTATAGGGCATTTAATGCGTTGCTTTCAGCAGTAATTTAATGACGGATTAAATGCATTATCGCGTTTGTATTGTTACAGTAAGCTGTAGTTATTTCCACGGTATTTTTATGTTCCCTAAGATTGTCCGGGAGTATGTGTAGAATTTTGAGAATATATTTTTAAAATTCTTTTTGTTTAGAAATTTCAATTTCGTTATAATAAGTTATAGATCGTTTTCTCAAATACTGTTTCAGATAGATATTTTATTATAATCAAGTAAATAATAGAAACAAAGCTTGAATTGCCTATTGTTTTTGAAGTATGGGTTCTATAGGCTGATTCATATAATAAATCGCATGAGATACGAATAATTTACGAATTTATTTGGTCGAATCGAAGCTATTTGGTCAATGAAATAAACTGGTATAACAATATTTACTTTTAAAGTCAATATGTCCTTTATTTTTCTATTATCCTACATTGTAGGCATGAATCAGATCATATAATATCATTCAAAAGCACATTCTTTATAATCACCTCTCGTCTACATCTGTAGGCTAATAGGCTTTTATGTAGAAAATTGTCCATTCAGTGACCGGCTGCAACCAATTTACCCCTCATCCGCGGGCCAGGATTGAATTACTTGGTCCACTTGGGGCTTGCAATGCCGTCCAAGTGTAAAGAGATAGAGGACATACTGTGAGAACTTTATAATGGGGACGTTTTTGATAAGAAAATGCATCAGTTCCTGCATCAATTCAGATAAAAGTGTGATGTACGAACAAAATAAACTAATCTTTATTAATCCACAAAAAATGTGGTACCTATGTTTTGTATTTGAGCATAAATTTCAAAGACCTTCGTGACTTATTTACTCCTTGTACAGAAATTTATCCTATAATATTATAGGTCAAGAATTTTCTTTATCGCTCGCACCCTCCCACTACTTGCGCCATCATGCGATGTTATCCTCATCGCCATTCAAATTCCCTATTACTCAATTGCGGGCACTTATCTCGCTTCTCCGATGACAACGAGATGTAACAGAAATAGACGCCTATTTGATTGCTATTCTCGGATAATATCGGAGATAGACAGCCTTCTAAATTGCTCATTAACGTTCATTTGTATCATCAGTTTAGATCTAGGAATTCGCTCGCCCATTATAAGTAGTATATGCGTATTCTAGTTTAGAATAAGTTTGATTGAGTCTGAAATTAATAAGAAACGCTCATTTGTTATTGCTTACACTTTTCTCCTACAATGACTGGCGGATTTCGTATGCATAATGCGTAAGCGTAAGAGGAAATTTTTCGATTAATTTTGAGTTTGGGTTTTCGAAAATAGAAAATTTTACATTGTCGCTCAACCGTATTTATTGACACTTGGAAGCAAATTCAGAACCCTGGAATTTATTCTAAAAAAATACGGATGATGCTTTCCTTTGTAGTTTCAAAAATGACCGATATTAATCTCTAATACGAAGGCACGAATAAAAAAGGGAGCACATAAAATATATGAATTCCTTATTCCATAAAACTCCAAACGCACAGCCTTATCCCCCAACAACCAAACAGCACATGACCATAACAAGACTCGTGTGTATTGCAGCCCACCCCTCCTAAGAAACCTCCACGGAGAAACCTGTCAGTGTCCCCCACCCACGCGAACTCCCCCTCATCGGGGTACAGCTATGATCTGAGGCCCCACGCGAGGAGTCAGGACGATTTGGACGAAATACAGGTAATTTTGGAAAATGTAGTAGGTCTACTTAGATATTTCTACGCTGGCTAAGGAGATTTGTACATATGTACCTAAGTAGTGTAAGACCCACCGTGTAAGCATTTCAATAAATAAGAGCTTGTATGTAGTAGTATTGAAATGTAATAGATGCCTGTAAGTGTTAAGTTGGCTAATTTTCGTCCTAAGGTAACGTGTAGAGGAACAGTTTTGGATTTTAATGATCAGGCAATCCGGATCTTAATGACTGGAAGCAATTTACTACAAACTTGAAAGTTTTGGGTATATTACGAAAAACTATTTTCGTTTAATTCGTCTAGTTTATAGTAAACTGCTAGGTTAATGCAATTTATGACCATATATGTATGTATAAAAATATACACCTTATGAGCGAGCCAAAGATTTGTACAATTCCAATGCACGGACTACGAATAAATAACGAAGTCATGCGCAGTGCACAAGAATTTTAATATGGAACGGTCAATGTTAATCAGATTTAAACAATGATAAACAGTCACGTTTTCATATATATAGTTATGTTATATGTATCAACACGTGTGCTTTATGGGAATGAACGTTAGCTTGAAAAAAAAAAAAATATTTGTACTCCACCGATAGTAACTTAGGAAATAAATGATTAAAAAGTTATACTTAAAATTGTGAAAGTAATTAGAGATATACATATTATTAGATCGTGAAGTAGAGAGATATAGAAGCATGTATCGTAAAGCTTTTGTTGAATAATTCCTAATGACAAAACAAAGTATCGAGTAGCCAACAGTAGCGATTATCCTAACTCAATAATATATTTATTGTATTAGTTTGTATCAGCTTGACTCTTGTTGTGGACTAGAGGAAAAAATAAAATAAAAAAATAGACATGGGTACTGGTAGACAAAACAAACTTGTAGCAAAAGTTGTTCTGAAAAATAAATAAGTAACTATTCAATCCTTTGTTGCAGGGTGCTAAACACTACCTCAAACACGGTCGGTCGGTGGACCAGTACGTCGACGGCAAGCTATCCTACTCAGAATACGAGGAGAATCACAACTCTCCTAGAGTAGTCCCAGTTCCTAACCCTCGTCCAAGCCTCAAGCATCGCTCACAACCAGTCGCCATCACGGCTATGTACGAAAACGTCGCCATTAAAGAACAAAATCCCAGAAGAAAACTCAGAAGGAACAACTTCGTACCCTCACAAGATAACTATGAACAGAGAATGAACGATAACAGAGTCAGAAAGTACTCGAACCAAGAAAAGTCTTCCTTAGAAAGTTTGTTAGATGATCAATCTATGAACAGCCCGAGCGATTGTGAGCGTTATTATGAGGGGAAGAGGGCCTCTATTCCGCTGTCGCCGACGCATTATGAACAGCCACCGACCCCTGACCATCCGCCTCCTTCGGCCAAACAGGCCGAGAACTGCATACATGAAAGGATTCGGCCTTTGAGCCAGGTTAGTCCGAAATAGTACTGCTATTGTCTGTAGTACAGTTTGTTTTTGATTAAGGCTTGTAGAAGTGATAATGTCTGATTCTACTTATCAATTTACTTTAATATCAGAAATATTAGTACTCCTATCGGTTCTTAAGTAATTTCGTAGTATTTTGTTTTAGTAGAAAGATTATGTAGTAGAAAGTTTGTAAATATTTTAATCGTTAGATTTTTTAAAGATATGAGAAGTTAAAATCTTTTTACTGAAACAAAATCCCTATCACTGTAACGACAAATAAAATACATATGTTTCATTCTTGTGACTAACACTTCGTTTATGTAACCACGGGAACCTTTAAGAGTGCTTAAATTATCATTTCTATGACCTTAATTAAACGGTAAAACTATAACGTCTATTTATTATTTCCTACTACTATGTATGTATCAGCACCCTTATTATTTAACACAGCACAAAACACTCGCATTGCATGGGCATGTAAAAAAAAACAGTTATCAAAATATAGTCATTGAAATTTATTTTGAAATATTTCAGCTTATTATGGAGGTTGTAGAAGAGATAAGAATTAGAAAAAAGTCGCAGGGTGACATTGTGAATAGCTGATGATAAAATTGTCAGATTTTGTTTATTGTTTAGCACCCTAGTCTTTGACCCCTATAAACTTTCTATAAGAGAAACGCGCTTCTCTACAGTCATCTCGTTTTATTGTATTGAAAATGATCGTTGCAAGAAAGAGAGCGCGATTAGTCTAAGTTCCATTGGGTCTATATTTTACTTATGGTGCTCTAAAAGTTATTTTTAAAAAGTATATTAGTGTTGTCTGTAAATAGAATATTTTATTTTCCTAAGTATTCCGTAAGGTGCTAATTTTTACGTGTAAGCTAATATTTCAAATCGTTTTGTGGAAGTTTCAGTCATGAAATTATTTTTTGGACCATTTAAATAAGACCCAATTTTATTTATTTAAAAGAAGTAGACTTTTTTCGGAGGTGTTGCAATAAAATATTTGCATTTATATAAGATGCATTTAATAAAATGTTTTTGTGATATAGCAATGTTAAGGTCGAACCTATATGTACCATCAATAAAGTGCCTTAAAATGAATTATTTTATTCAAAATTTGTCTTTCATCACATTTGATTGTTATACATATCTCATTAATGATTTTTTTTGTGTTTGAAGCATTTACTTCGCAATAATTTTCACAAAGCGATTTTGTTATTCTCTTGTACCTACAATACAAGTAAGTGTTATATTTTACCGACATGACAGTATATTCCGTACGTAGTTGTTTTAACGCTTAATGTTTTAATTTCTTTTATTAGAATTTGAGTATTATGAAATCGGAAAGACAATTAGACTGATATTATTATCCAGAATGTATCGGACGAAAATTTGAAATTATTTTAGTTTAAGGGAATCTTTGTGTATTAGTTTAGATTTTTATTTAGTTTCGCAATAAAATTATATTTTATTTGAATATTTTGTTTTTTTTTGCCTTTATTTTTTACGTTATTTTGTTTTGTATTATTTTGTTATTTTAAATGCCCGTTGCAATTATCACTGTATTTTAAATTGCACAATTTGATATTTTTATATACCATCATGTAATCTTAGTTTGTCTTCTTAAGAACGCCTGCATGAATGTTAAGCGCAACATGTAGACATCTTAGATGTTGCTATTCACGTATTATTCAAATCCATTCACAAACCAATCTTAAACACAAAAACCGTTAACAAAACGTACTGTTAATAATATAATAAACATTTCTATTTTCTAAAATTTATAATAATTTGTTCTTCATATTACAAATTATGCGCGAAGTTGAAAGAAGTTAGGCTGAAGTCGCTTCGCCTGCACAGAGTCTAATAGCAATAACGTAGGACAACAGGTTGCATTGAAGTGTTGCGAGGCTTCGTAACTTAATATTTAACGCAGCTCGAAATTAAGGCTATGAATTTGGAATTACTACAGTTATCGACAGTCTAATTCATGCGCAATATTAGGTATAGACAATTAAAGTAAGATTATTGATAAATTTCGGTTCCCGAAGAGGCAGACAGCTAATAGAGCTTCATTAAAACGTCCCATTGTTTACCTATAATTTTGGTCTCAGTTATAAAACGCAATTCTTTTTTTTTACTGTATTTTTAGTTTTAGGAGAAGGTTATTTTGGCAAAACACTATAAGTAATTAGATAACAGATCATCAGTTTAGGTCTACAAATTAGATGTATTATTATAGTAAGCAGTTTATTTAAGTTCTAAAGCTAATTGTACCTGCATCGCGTTGACAAGCATATTGAGGCCACGCGACTGAACTGTATGCAAATTGCAGGAAACTAAATTACGCGTAAACTCGATTCTAGACTTGCTAGCTCCCTCTTGATTCGCATTCTATAAATTAGGGCCGTGTTGGGCTTATCGAATCTTACTCAGCGAATATACGAGTGTATCTTCTAGCAGTAGGAAGCTTTCGTTTTTTATAGTAACGGGAATATTTAAATTCGGGCGAGCAACATACATAAGTTACCTACATAGTTCCTAAAAAATCTCAGATATTGATTGGGTACCTCTGGAGTATATGATTAAAATAATTGATGGGTTGATAGTGTGCTTCCACTGCGATAGAAACTGCAGTTTTGAGGTAAGTATAGACCAGGGCCGGCCCGTCCATACGGCGAACGGAGCAGCCGCTCCAGGCGCCAAATCCAAGGGGGCGCCAAAATGGCAAAGGATTTTTTTTTCTCTATTTATTTTAAGCGAAGAGACCGCGCAGGTGGCGCGGGCACCAGATAACCCCACTAACCTCACCCCACGCTTACCTCGCAAGTTAGCTGGCTCCATCAGGATGTAATTTGGTGTAGACATATGTGACTTTTAGAATCTGAGGTACTACAACTCTCAGATTCTATAAGGACCGGCGCCCACTATCGGTCGGCATCGGTGCGGCTCGGTAGAGCTCGAGCGCTTTACGGGCTGCTTTGGGCGCCTTAGAGCGCCTTAGGGCGCCTAAGACCGGCTTTGGGCGCCTGAGAGCTGCCTCGGCAGTCGTAAACACGCCTAAGGACGCCGTAGCTGATTTTGGGTAGCCTAAGAATAGTTCTGGCTGCAGAAACATCGCAGAGCAGTTACTCCTAACGTTCCGTGAAAAAAGTTATGTGTGTGTATTTATAAGTATTTGTTTAAGTGTTTATTCATAAGTTTTATTTAGTCTCAAATTCTTTTGATATTTATTTTTCCTTGGTATTACGACATTTTTATTAGTATTTTGGTTAAAACAAGTGCCTATAACAGTTTTATTTACGAATGTACATGCGCAGAAGTTCGCAGAGCCTATGTTCAGGACTGCCAAGTTATTTTGCGTCTACTTGTACGATACGAAAATGAAGGCGCGGTGATCGAAATGACTGTTCTGCGACGTGTTTGATCCGAACGGCGTGTATACGACTGCCGAGGCAGCTCTCAGGCGCCCAAAGCCGCTTTAAAGCGCCCTAAGGCGCTCTAAGGCGCCCTATGGCGCTCTAAGGCGCCCTATGGCGCTCTAAGGCGCTCCAAGGCGCCCAAAGCCGCCCGAAGCCGGCGTAAAGCGCTCGAGCTCTACCGAGCCGCACCAAAGCCGACCGATAATGGGCGCCGGGCCTAAACCTGATGTCACTCTCAACAAATGATACCTCCAGATGCATGGGTATTGCAGAGGGGTTAGGCATCAATGTAGCTGATATGAACCAAACATAACAGGAGCGTTTCTTTAGGCGCCTGAATAGGGTTCTTAAAAGTTTCTTGTCAGGTGGTAACAAGGCCTATAATGGTTGTGTCATACTAGTCCTGATTCGCTGCCGGTCGTGGTGCGGAGGATGGTCGGTAGCGCAGAGTCGTGGCACGCGGTGGTGTCCTCCTGTGAGGACGTGATGTCGCAGAAGAAATCTGCGGAACGGGAGAGGGAGATTTCGTCTCCCCTTCCCCGGCTGAAGAAGAGCACTAGGCGCAGGAGCGCGCAGGTTTCGGCGCGCGCCTCTGAGGCGACGCACGGGGTAGTTCAAAACCTCACTACGGGGCCAGCACCAGTGCGGAGCTGCGGAAGAATATGGGTTCCCGCGGCCTGCAGAGTTTTACCCGGTAAGAGTGCAACACGCCACTTCTCCGCACTGGATACCGCTGACTGCAGAACGAATGCATCACCCGAGATCGTCGATGGTGAGATTGTACATCCCACGGAATTGTGGAGGACCAGGCGTTTTTAACGCTAAGACACTTTTTCGGAGCTCTTCATGGCCCCGACGTAGACTTCAAAGCATGCGTTTCTTGGCTACGATTCAATAATCTTTTTAGAGAAACGCGAAGGGTCTGTCTATACAATTTTGGACGAAGTTATCTTAACTAATAATTACCGGAGATATATAATGAAAGATGGGACTGTTAACATATGTTGGACATGTCACCATACGAGGAACTCACTGATCTCTATAAAAGCGAACGGCCGCCGCCGCGCCGTAGGCGACAATCGGCTGGGGTGCCAACAATACCATTATTTAAACATTTAACAAAATCTAGAACTAATGCCGACCGAAAAGAGTTTGATACGTGACTTAGAAAAGTGTAACACCAAATACCATGTCTCCGTAAGTTTACGAGTACGAAAAACTTAACAAGGAATGCACGCTTCCTGCCGAATGACAGGATCCTACCTATCCCCTGGGGGAAGAAAGCGAAATATCTAGAAGTAATCCTAGATAATCATCTTACTTTTGGTTCTCATAAAAGAGCGGCTCGCGTATGAACAAGCTCGTACGTTCCCGGAGCACACTCAACGTCCCCAATGACCCTATCTTCGTACTCCAAGAGAGTCGAAAGAGTCGAGTCATATCACCCCCCCTGGAGGCCTTAACTTTTAGGCATCCACAAAAGAAGGGGCGCCATAATTTGATCTCGCTCCATTCTAAAATTTACTTCGGGCCGGCGCTGGTATAGACTGCATGACCTGATGTTATTTGATAAGTTTTTTATAGATAACGATACCTAGTTATCTGGTCGATATGTCTTGGAGAATTTTTGCAATAAAATGCACATAAGTACATTAGCACTATATAACTTCTTTCAATATTTATGGATGCTATCACCAAAATGCTACTTTAAAAACCGCACCCAATGATAGCATACATTAAATAAGGTTATTGATTACTGATTTATTATCGCCTTATTAGTGAAGCCAACACATAAACCACTTTCTTTTTGTTATTTTCCTTTAATTAGGACATTCCATCGCCAATTAAAAACGTAAGTAATCGAATTAACTGTATGTCGGTTAATTCGCACTTCTAATTAGATTAAATTCTCCGGAATTAAGTACATAGAACCACACACAATGCCTACCACATTTTTAGGAACTATTAACTTGTTAATTAAAAAGTTTGCTAGTAGTTTTTCTGTTACATGTTACAATTTAAAAGCCTGCACACGGAAGTATAAAGCGAACATTCGGATTATTGCGTGTATGAAAGCAATCCTTCAGGGTGCAACTGAAAGACTAACTGGCAAATGATAGATATGTGACAAGGGATAGGGATAGTTTTTTTTAACAGCGGAATATTTTAGGCAACCAGGTCTTACGTAAGTATAAAGAAATAATAGAACTCTAAAACTCAAATAAATAACCAGACTTTGATTAAAACAAAAAAACAATGATCCTTCAGTGAAGTCAGCACGGGTACTCATTCCCCATTTCTCCCACCAGGAATACAAGAGGAGGTCTGTCCTTCGAGACAGTCAGACGGAGACTGAGGTGAACCTGCTGAGGGCTGCATCAGCGGCATCGGTAGCCAGTGGAGCCACGGACAGAAGCGGAAATACTGACAACTGCGTCGAAGAGTACGTGTGCGATGTGCCTTTTGCTGGTAAGTCATTTTTTAATATCTTTAGAAGTATCCTGGACTTTATTTGTTTAGCGTGGCTCGACACTGTATCTGCTGGGGTCTATTATGCTTGAAGTTGGTGGCCTTCCCAAATGTTATCGACGTGACAAACTTCGATCTCTAGCCACACTCTCTCACATCAAGAATAATTTAATTAGAATCTTTTTTGAATCTTTTTATTCTGTACCTATACCAGGCATCGAGAAGAATTTGAAACTACATACATCAACTGTTTTAATATTTTAAGATTTTGCGATTATTGAGCAGGCTGTGTTTTCTTCGCAGTCAGCTATTGTTTATATGACCTTAATGCCAATAACATTAATTTGCAGAATTAAATTATACTCATTTAGACCTTTTTAATTGGGGGCAGCCATCGATCATTACGGTAGTAGGTATCTTGCGATGAGCGCTGGCGAGCTGCCCGAAGCGGAAACCTGAATGGCTTTCATCACATCTTTTCAACTTCAAATACCTGTTTTATTGTGCTATGAAATGGCACGCGTGTGATCTTTTATTGAGTCATGCGCGATATGTGTGTTCGTTTTGTTCAACATTTGGCTCTGGAAATAATCCGGAAGCGTCCGTTACAATAACTGTACACAACACGGCTTTATGGCGTGTTCTAACCATTGTTGATCGTTACCAGAAATAGCGAACATTGCGAAAATTACGTCGACGATTTTCACAAATTCTGTACCACCCGCACAATATCCCATTTTAAATGAAATCACTTGAATTTCAAAGTCAATTGAGGAGGCAGTTGGTCCACTTTTAACACTGCCAAATTAATACACTCCATCGAAACCCAAACAAGGCTATAGCTACGAAAAACCCGTCCACCAATAACTTGAATTTCGATACAGTGAAGTGAAGTTTTTCCCGTTTTTCCCTATTTTTCGTTGTTTACAGTGCAAACACCAGTGGCACGCACCACTACGCCGGCAGACAGTAAACAGACGCATTGTTCACCACAGTACCGTACACTCAAACATTGCACCGATGCACATGTTTGCACATGCAACTCCTTTTTTTATCATTTTTCACTATAAACTTTTGTGGGAAGTTTTTGACAGCCGAATTTTGGCGTTAGAAAATATGATTTATTTCAATATTTTTGTGTTCGGTATTTTTTGGAACCAGTGAGGTGTTTAAATCTTTGGGTTGAACTGTGAAGGTGACATGTCATTCAATATACTACTCTCTTATTGATAAGTATGAATTCTGACGATATAAGCTCCTTGTACTTATTACCTCCATAGTGATTAAGATGACATGCCTCACAGTTATTATTTTTACCTATCACGCATATACTTGAAGCCATTTTATTCGTTGTTAGTCTTATATTTCTTCTCCTATACATAAGCTATCCACTTTGACACCAAATCTATTCAGTGTTCTAAAAAGTCTTCCAACTTGTCTAAATACTCTTTACCATCGGCATAGGAAATAAATTATCACCTCATCCAGTCAAAGTAACACACGATGATGATAATTGGATAATAAAGGGCTATCATTGTAAGTTTATACAACATTGTCACACTTCTAAGAGAAAATCGTGGTCGGCTTTCACGATATTGATTATGCACCAAACGGTATTATGGCATAGAGGTGACCCTACGGCTTTTTGTTCCCATGGTTATTATGTGGGTACGTCTCTAGCTGTGGTTATTTCATTCGCGGTAACGGTACTTATAGTATGCGTGGATTAATATGAAATTACTGCAGTTGGTAATCTTGGTTGCATTGGAATGTTCTCTAGGTTTATGTATGGAGTTCCTGTTGAACCTATCATTTATGCAATTGTCAATATATATATTGAGCATTTCTAAGTGTAGTAATACATGCGTAATAAATAAAATTTAAGCTCTTACTTATTCGTACAGACGCCAGCACATCAACACAACAATCTGTCAAATTTCCTTAATAAATGTTCAACTTTATCGCTGAAGTGTATGGTTCTTGAACCATTTAAACCATATTGAGCCCTTGGTCTGAAGTTGACACTATAGGGTAGCTTGATGTGCTGGCATCTACGTCTTACGTAGGTACATTATCTTCAGATAAGACCCTGGTTCCAAGCATTCTCCAAATTTTCTACAGAAAAACTGTTATTAGTTGATGGATACCGCGTAAGCTTTAAAGATTTCACAATTTCAAAGCTAATTTATTACTCGATATCGAACCTTACCTTCAAAAACAACCAACTTCCATACAAACTGTCGAAGGTTTCGAAACCCATGCCAGTATCCGTTGACTGATTACCATCACCTCATTCCCATTGGTATGCATTTATAAATCGGCTTCTACGCCACGCAGGCAATTAGTTTTTTTACTCACCAATCAATCTCTATCAAGACGAGCCGCTAATGGCAATAAATGTGCGTAATACGATTCGTAGTTAGGCAACCGGATAGCTGTGGCTTCGAACCAGTAAGGTGGTGTTGAAAAAAGTTCTCTTAGCTTAGCTTATCTGGTTGAACGGTGGGGTTTCACCAGTGTACCGGAGAAACTCGGCGATATACAAGGTCGAGGTTCTTATTTTATGTATATACGGACACTTACAAGACGTGACAGCTTGGTTCTTCAAAATCGACGGTAATTGGAGAAAAACCATGAAGAACTCCACGGATACTCTTTTAAAATAAATATATCAGAATAAAAGATGCTAGTGAGAGAGTTTAGAGAGGCCTAGTGGTTCAAGCACCAGCCTTTCGAGTATGAGGGTGCGGGTTCGATTCCAGGTCAGGCAAGTACCAATGTAACTTTTCTAAAAGTATGTATACTTTCTAAGTTTATCTTGGACACCAATGACTGATGACACCTGGACTATAATGTCTGAAATAACCAACCGGCATTGAGCAAAGAGAGGAGACCTGTGCCCAGCAGTGGGACGATAAATAGGCTGTGATGATGATGATGATGAAAAGATGCTATCTCTCTAAGTTTATCAGCCTCATCCTGAGGGGAGACCAAACCCGAATTCGCAATCGAAAAAGAAATTATCAGCCGTGCTTTAAACCAGTCATTCACAAGAGTTCATTATTACATTGATTCAGTACATTGTTCATATTTTACCAATTTAAGTAATTATCCAAAAACTTAAAAAAACGGTCCTCACCTAATAAAAATCATGTTTCTTCAATTACCCGTAATCATAGGGCTCTGGGCCACTTATTATGATTATATCTGACCTTTATAAACTTTCAATATAGGTGTTATATGAAAGGTAATTGATATAATTTGCGCCGATACCTCGCTCTGTGTTAGTTTGAACACGCGAGATCGTAATTGGTATATTAAAGTTACAAGACACAATTTTAGCTTACAAGGGACAATGTACTACTGATTGAAGTCATAAAAGTTTATGTACGGCAATGGATCTGGTTCAGACTCCAAGTAGCTCCGGACATATCTTAGATCAGGTGTACCTAGACTCTACTACTACTCCACTCGACCTTTTTCCGCTTTTCGCGTGAAAACTACTTAACTATGTATATCTTTGTTTATATCTAACTATTCGCCTTTACGATCTTGACAGTGATGTTGAAGTACTGCAAGAACAATTCATCTTCATCATCACAGCCTTATTTATCGTCCCACTGCTGGGCACAGGCCTCCTCGCCACAGAGAAGGATTGACCGTTAATCACCACGCTTGCGTAATGCGGGTTGGTGATTTCAGACTTTATAGTCCAGGTTACCTCGAGATGTTTTCCTTCACCTTTGATCAGTCATTGGTGTCCAAGATAAACTTAGAAAGTACGTATAACTTAGGAAAGTTACATTGGTACTTGCCTGACCTGGAATCGGACCCGCACCCTCATACTCGAAAGGCTGGTACTTTAACCACTAGGCCACCACGACTCAAACAAGGTAAGAACAATTAAATACCCCTCTTTCAACACATCATGTGTCAGTTAATCGACATCCCCCAAAAAACATCAACTATCTCAGTCTCTCTTTGCGAGTTGCCTTGTACAAATGGTACATTGGTAATCGAGGTGATAAGCCATTACCATTGATGTGGTTTCCCATTAAAATAGTTTCTTTGTCCAAACAAAAATAAGATTACTACATTCTTTCACGTGTGTTGCGGTTTGGTAACCCTGATTGCAAGCATTTATACTCAAACTACTAATTTCAAACATAAATGGTACTTGCAACGTTTCTTCAATTAATTTTTAAAAGTACTTACCTACCTACTTTCTGTTTAATGAGTTTTTAAATTGTGCTGTTACAGTACCCAATTATTTACGCTTCGAAATAATAAGATAGGCGTGATTAGCGTTTTAAAAAGCGCTTGAGCTCTAAAATGGTGCTGTTATGCTCACAATGTTTTGAACTCTTTGCTTGACTGATTGACGTGTCTGTTAGCAAGTTAAGCGGCAAAATCTGTTTATTGATATTTTAAATCTGAACAGTTTTTGTATTTAGATGAAGGGGTTACCTACTTTCAGAACTCCCGATTCGAAAACTAACTGGCTACTGACCTTTAAAGTTTCTGGGCTACCATTTTTTTTTACTGGGAGCGCGAAGAAGGTGGCATGGAATTCAACTCACGTTTTAAAAATAAGTGGACTTCTTTTTTACCTTTTTGCTACGGAAGAAAATTGGATAGAAAGCCGACTCACAAAAGGACAAAAACTCATTATAAATGTAACTTTCCACCTTAACCGCTAATGGCATTTCTAACTAATCGTAGCGTAATTTTACGATGCTCATGTACAAGGTAGTAAGTGGTAACTTTATTACCATCTCTCGTGCCACCATTAGACAGGCATCATTCATTTGGCTGCGCGTGCGCAGGTAATATTACGAGACGCAGTTCTTGCGCTGTTGGAGATTATTACAGTTATCGTAAGACTTACAATGTATGAAGTTGTTGAAATGTGAGAATGGTAGATTGGTAATTGGAATGTAACTGTTTTGTTACGTAACTTCAAGCTGGATTTTTTTAAAGGGATGTACCATGGGTGATTGGCTTCGAAATAAGTCTTCTATAGATCCTTTAGTCATGTCAGATTGGAGTAATACTGCTCAATATCCTCGATTAATAAATAACTTTTAATACGACTGGCTCATAGAAGATTTTCCTAACATTTTTAACAAACAAAACTAAAGAGATGTTTATATGACAACGTCTAGATGAGACATCGAAGTTCCTACAGTACAGTAGTAAACCGTGCTTAAATCACATCTCATCAAAATGCTCTAAAAATTATTACTACGTATCAGGTAATAATTTAATAATATAACCAAGTATTATATACAAAGTTTGCATAGTACCTAAGCCGTAACACCGCAATCCGTCGACTTCCTCGTGCTGTTAATAAAACCTGATTAGCTGAACATCGGCTTACAACCGCAAATAACTTGTGGCTGCCGTTACATGATCTGGTAGAACCTTGATATTTCAAGTAGATGACATGGAGTGATAACACTTCAATCTGAATATTTATCTTTGGCTTCAAGGCTTTTGATGGTCGCTGTGATTGTTTTGTTTCTACACGAAAGGCCACCATTTTCTTTCCGTTCTTATAAAGAATATATGATAGTACAGACAGTACCCAAAACTGTGAAATTTTCACACTCAATTTTCAACCATATGCTTCAGCAATAAAGTTGAAAATCTTTTAAGGAAATTTGACAGATTGTAGTAGCTTGATGTGCTGGCCTGTACCGCAGACTGTTACTGTTGGTCAGGCTCTGCCTTAGTCCCAAAAGAACTTTATGTAGAAGCTGCTAGAAAAACCACTGATAAGCAATATCAACTCGCATGTTTACAATGTGAGCTCGATAGGATGTGTGCTACCCTATAATTTTGTCGTGCGTATACGCTCGGATTTTAAACACATGGCACATTCCGTGTGTCAAATTACCTGTTGCGTGGTTTTAAGTGTCATCATTTGGACCGGTAGTTGTCAATTGTTTTTGGTAGTGCTTGAATACGTATGATCCAGAGTGGAAAGTCTGCTCACATCATCTTTTTCTATTGAGAAAATATTTCTCTACGTGTGTAGCTTCAGTTTTGATTTCACCTGGAATATGATAATCTGATAGGTCATTTTGGAACACGTTACTTCTCTACTTATACACATATATTTTAAGATGACTTTTTTCAAGAAACATGCCGCCTATCTACATTAATAAATATGGAAGGCAATGTTTCAATGCATATAATGACATAATTAAGATTGTTTACATTTAATTATGTTAACATCTGTCCAATATTGTTGTTGACCTATTGAAAACATGATTGTTGTTATATTAACCCTAATTAGCACAATAATAAAATAACAATAACTCCCAAAATACTGCACAGTTACACCAGAATGTATTTTTATCCTAATTAAGTCACATTTTTGAGGAAATTATAATACAGTTATTGCAGTTATATGCAAATTAATATTATTATCACGGAAAACAGGTAGTTGCATTAACTCACGAAAGTCGGCCTTAACGTGTGCATTACAAACACGCAATATCCTTGCAACGTCGGCGCAAATAGGACGAAATAGTAAAATGACAGAAGGTTCATAATAGCCAGAGCTTGCGGGGGCTATGGGATTGTTTGAAAAACTTACAGCGAATTGCTCCAGAAAGAACAGAGGTCGATTTTAGTCAGTAAAGTCTGACGCTCTCTCCCCGCAACCATAGCGGGAGAGTTCTTTTCATGATGTCCTACAAAAAAGGAATCTTCATGAAAAACTTGTTTAAGTCTTGAAAAGTTATGATATACTCTTAGTGAATTTGGACACAACATACTTTAGGGTTACTCATGAAGGGATTATATTCTTGGCACAGAAACTGATAATTCCGAAAACGAAAACATATCTGTGAGTGCTTCACACAATAAGAGTGCAACTAACTGAAATACCGCAAGTGATAGATTGCGTTGTTTACATAAAAGTCTGCAGACCACATGCTTGACCTTCTGACTCATATTTGTTCAATGATAAACAGCGACCATGCGCAGGCGCCACCGGGACACAGGCGCCATCTGTTATCCTTTTTTATTTCCCCCCTTTTCATTCGTCTCGTCCAACGTTTATGTGCAAAAGGATATATTGTTATGTCTCTTTTTTAAACGTTAAATGTAACTGAAGGTTGGTTTACACTGAGGTTAATTTATTTCAGTTGAAAGTGGGTGAATTGTTCTATATGGGCTATTAAGTTACTTCATTTATTGTTATGTGTTTTAGGTTTTGTTTTAATTTAATTTTGTTTTATTAAATAACTAATTGTTTTTTTTTACATTCTGCCAAAGATGTAACTGACTATCAGAAAGGGATATGTGGTCCATATTTGCTTGATTGGAATTCGTTAAGCCATTAATCATCCGAAAGTCTGTTTGGACATCTGCAAACAGCTGTGAGATTAGCGATCACTGGCTCCTACATTAATTATGCAAATTCAACCATATGACGTTGAGACATCTCGTGCGAAAGAAAAACGTGGACGTTATCAGATGCGTGTGACCCCACGTGCTACACAGAAGCTACTGCTGTAAGCTATAAATAGGTTACTGACATTAAAATGAAGAAGAAAGAATAAGGAACTACATTTTGGAATTTAAACTTGGTCTTCACTTCGCACTCAGTTTAAATTGGTGGATACATGGTACCATGAATTTACATACGCAAGGTTGAATACGAGGAGACACGTACTTGAATTTTGAGCAATTCATTTGGTTACCACTGAAAATGTTTAAAGAGAATTGAATAAAGAAAGTGTCAATGACTAGATTTTTTAAGGCACTTGGATTGGATGTCTGATAATGATCATGATAATTCCTGAGATCAGCTCAATGCAGGAAGGTCTCTCCCACACAGAGGGATAGAAAAATGTACTCACTCTACAAATGGAAATAAATTCTTTCATCATCGATTTTTTTAATGTGAGCCCTTCGTGCTTTCTATTCATCTATTGGTCAGCCTTTTTATCGTCCCACTGCTGGGCACAGGCCTCCTCTCACACAGAAAGGGATTGAGCGTTAATCTTTCATGTGAAACGTGCTTTCATGTCAAAATAATCACAATAAGTCATAAACTAAATATAGAAATGACTTACGAGTAACATATTATCACCTCAATAGGTATAGGTACTTCACAAGGCAACTTGATCATCAAAACACAGTTTCTCCTCGCTTAGCGGTTACGACAGTTACTTAGTAAGAGGCGTGACCGAGCCCTTTCTATTGTTGACACACTAGCTGCGCGTACGCTGCGGTTTGTTTGTCAAAACACCAGGCTCGCGGTCAGCTGCTGATGGGATTATTGAAGTGCCTTTTGTTGAGGAGCTCGTAAAATAGGAGTTACCAGGTGCATATAGAATGTGCTTTTGCTAGATTTGCTTGCGGTAACGCTTTCTAAGAATTTTGGATTTCTTTCATGGATCTAGAGAAAATGTTTCCATATTAAAATATGGCTCCTCCAGGTTTGGTGGGAATTGTAAAAAGTTTTGTTCTGTATGTACTTCATTGTGTTTATGTAAGTTTGTCATGTTTTAATAGATCAATTTAAATTACAATTTACTCAAATAACACTTCTCAATTATGGCTAATAAATCCTTTTAAAGAGGCCAAAAAGACTGCAGAGAACTGCAGGTTCTTTCAAAGGCAAGTCCTTAGAATCGAGTCAAACAAATCACAAATTAAAGGCCCAACAAGCTTCAATTTTGTAACTAACAATAATAATAGGTTTACTCCTTCACCTATAATTACAATAAGCTATTTACGCTCAACTGTTGCGCGTTAGGCAGAATAATAAGCACATGATGATGTTTATTATATCGTAAAACAGGCAAAAGACAAGAAATACGAGAATTCTCGTTTTACAGTGAACTATCACGTGCATGACCTTTTTTCGAGTTCTGCTGCACCTGCGCATACAGTACGTGGACCAAGTACTAATATGGTGCTTTATTTTATTATTTACTAGCTGTTGCCCGCGACGTCGTCCGCGTGGGCATTATGTTATCCCGGACACACACATACAGACAAACAGACAAAAATTCTAAAAACTATATTTTTTGCTTCGATATCGATTTTAGATCACGCCCCAATTATTATTTTTAGGAAGTATTCAATGTACAGTTTTGACTTTTCTACGATTTTATTATAAGTATAGATTTATTTATTTACCTACTAAGATCATAGTTATGAACTCGAAACACTACGCACCGACAGTAATTTTCTAGATTTTTGAAAGGACCAAATTCATTCAGATTCCCTAAGTCAAGAACATATAGTTTTGAATATTAAACAGATGATATACTAAACACACAGTAATAAAAAAGCTCATACAGGTTAAGATTTCGGGTCGTGAGAAAAAAGACAATAAACAGAAATATGCAGGTCATAGGCTAAATCGAAATAAACCGGTCTCTGTAGGAATTATAACCTTTGCTTATATTATAGAGCAATGATGGTACAAAACTTTTGATTCGAAAGCTGCTTTTGTTGCAACAGAATCTCTCGCCATTGAATTATCTTTTTTTATCTTCGATTTATTTTTTATTATCGATATCAGAACAGATCTGTGTTAGTCGTAAATAATTACCAATATAAATTTCAATTTAGTTGCGTCGACCTTCATAGCTTTTCAGGTTTACATTAAGTGTAGCGTTCCATTGTTGCATTCCGGATTTAAATAATCATAAAAAATGCATTTCTAATTGAACAGTCTAGACATAGTAGTTTAGCCGACATTTAAGTTTACAAAAATAAAATTGCTAGAAGAATTAAGTTCAAAGTCGTACGATTCGATAAGGTTTTCGATAAATTGGTAATAAATTGAAACAGTACGATTAATTGACTTGAAATCGAGTTAGGTGAAAAAACTAGACATGCTTTGCACTGTTTCTTAATTGATCACGTCGTATTTTAATTATGCGTTTATTCTAAGTAGAGGTAGGTTTGTTTGATTGTTAGCTAAAATAGCTGTTTTTCTCAAGAACGTTTCTGTTGGTTGCAAAAAGTAAAAGCGTCTTCTTTGCCCGCAAGACATGCGTCAAATGTCATAGGCTAAGAAATAGAGTTTTCTTCCATAAAATCTATGTTTCTGATAAGGGCACAATTAAGTGTGAAATGGCTATCTATGTCTCAGTGGTACTCGATCTCATTAATGAGCATACCTCCACTGAATGAGAAGATCTTTTTAATTCCTTGCAGAGAGAAAATTTTTATAATTTATGTTATTTAGGTCGTGAATTAAGCATACTGCTCATAAATCTTCATTGATAACATGAAATTGATGACATACATTGTACAATGCTTTGGCGCCATTTTATCACACGATTTAGATAAGATACACCTCGTAATGTCACTATGAAACATGCACTCTTGCACAGTAATATTTTAAATAAAATTTTCGTATTAAAACCTTGAACAGGAAAATATTTTTGATTGTTCAAGTATAATAAACACCAAACTTAAGCGACGTTATGTATTTTCTTACTTTTGTCCAATACATAAATAAAATAACTATACAATAGATGATAAACATAATAAATATAATAGCATTGAACACCTCATCGACAAATCCGACTTTTGTGTTACAGTAAACAGTTTTGATGTCAAAATGTCAAAACAGTTAAAAATAAACTGTCGCCACGACCTAGCGCAACGACTCACCGTTGTCGCCACTGGCGAGACGGTAGTAGGGCCGACACATGATCGAAAATAAATTTGCACAGAAATGACTAATGATTTATCAATGAATTTAAGACAATAACAAATATTAGTAAAAGGTTCAAAGGCTTCATAACCCAAGAAATAAATATACCTACCGAAACTGACGAGTACAATGTTCACTCGTTTCTCATATAATTTTTATCGTTTGATTTTGACAGCTCAAACACACGGTGTTTATACATTTTTGGCACTAATCTTCAAAACATGAAGTTTGTTTAAATTTAAGCGAACGATTTAAAATATAATGATGTATCACGTACCATCATAAGATAATTTAAACTTAAACAAAGAAAATTTTGGAGCTACCACTTCAGAAATAAACCTTATCTCTAAAAACATAACGCTCAAAATTCCATAAATCTCTATAACAATGGTATATGTTAGTCCATGTGCTCGACTACCATACATGTAGGAAACAGCGTTGGGCTAACACTGGCAGACAGTATAAATATTTATGTTTTAATTATGTTCTGTGTAGTGTCAAATTTCTTGCTGAAGTTTTGTTGGAATTAAAAATAAAGTATCAAATCTATTTACAACAAGACAATAAATATAGTGTTTATAATAGCAAATGTTTACGCCTTTGGTTTCTAGGTTTAAGTAGGTCAGGATGAAAACCTACGTCAACAAATTCTCTTTATTGAAGATTTTTCCCTGACGTACAAAATCTCCTTCAATTCTCAAGAACTTAGTAATAAACACTCTTCAAATTTCAGCCACAACAAAGTGCAGATACGTTTGTATGTAGTATGACGCAGCGTCGGCGTCGTCTCGTCGACGTCACGTCGGCCGTTAGTAGGCCGCTTCCGACAAAACTTGGAGATTTGCCCCTTGCCCCGTTAATGAGTCATTGGCTTCAATTACCACCGGTTTCACTATCCCATTGTGTTCAAGAATAGGTGTAGTGTGTGATTTTTTACCTTCTATTTTGATCAATGTTTTATCTGGTTCATTATTGGTTTCATTTGTATTACCATTAGTTAACTCAAATAAGATTTAATTTGTAGTTGATGATGTTTTATCATTTGGGACATATTTATTAATACGACTGGTTCTCGTGATTCCTCTTCAAATAAAGCATTTAGTTCTCAATTATTTATAAGCTTAACTACAAAATATGTATTAACGCCCCCAGCGGGTTCTATTTCATTACTCCCGTCCAAGTCCTAAGCATATTTATGCATCGTGAATCTAATCAGTTTCTATTGGATATTGATACTGTTAAGCAATACGTCGATATAAATATGTTGGCGCTTTCCAACGAAAATTTTCTCTTAGTACTACTGAATACAGATATTAATAAATTATGTCGCCTGAGGATGTAGTTAATTTTGTAATTCCATAATGTATTTCCCTGTTAAGTTCTAAAGTTATTTTATCTGGCGCCTTGTGTTTATCACGTTTTCCTTTTTTTCTATTCTTTTGCATTTTTCTATTCTCCTCGACTTGACCTAATGCAACCTATGCCTTAGATACCATGATGAAAACTATTCTCACTTACCTACCAATTATATTCAACATCAACTCTAATAAATCCGTTGACAGTATAATGTTCTATTACCGCGTGTTGAGATGCAACTTTGTTGTGCATAAGTATGATAGATAGTGAACTTAGCGCCTACGGTAGCTTGAGTGAACTGTCTTTCTTAATGACTTACTTTAATGGCTTGCGTAGGAGGTTGAGTTTAAATGTCGCATTCATCACAGTCGCCTTGATAAAAACAAGATTCCAAAACAAATAAACCTAATTTAAATTTAAGATTTCTGATCAACCCAAAACAATAATTAATTGTTCGATATGGAATCATCTTTTCATCAGTCCATCCAATCATCCTCCCCAAAAGGACATAACACCCATGAAAAATACCAGTTATCGAACTCAGGTTTTAAAATATCCAAGAATGGTAGTAAAAAAAGAACTATAATTATATCAGTAGCCTAATAAATGTCAGTCCACTTGACGGATTCGTAATTGGTCGCTTCGTCCTTAGCGTGCGCGGGCGTAGTGCGTTGACACCAGCACTGTTCCGTGTTATTGATCCAAATCGATCCGGATCGCCCCGATTCACGAAACTGCCGAATATAGAACACTGGAAAGAATTGTGATGAATCGAGATTCTATATTCGATTTTTTATGATCGTTTTTAAATTTATGTGGGAGATAACGCCCGTATATAGATAGAACAAGTAATAGATTTGCCTAAAATAGAATTTAGATTGACAACATAAAGACCAAACAAAAATTATAGAGCTTGATATAATTTAGTAGGTGTTTCATTACTTTAGATATTGAGATTTTGAAAATTAATTAATTTGAACAGAGTGTATGTATCAGATATCATTCGTTACTCTTTGCAAATAAAGTATACCTGTAACCTAAATTATTAGAATTTTATACGTTTTCATTTTCAGTAGTTTGATGATTTCGTTATGGAAAATTTAAAATAAATATCTAATCGACATCTTAACAGTGAAACCAGTTTTTGTTTAATACTAACGTTGTTAGGTTTTTTTACGTAATGCTGTAATCGTATACTCACGTTCCTAAGGTTTCCTTCCTTGACTTATATTTTCTTTTAGTCTTGATTTAATATGCTTACGAGATTATTAATAATTGCAGCTATTAATTTTCTATCAAATTCATCATTACATAGACACTTTCCAAGAACTTAACACCAGAAATAATATTCCAGAAATCCAGCAAGTAGTATTTTTTTGTGACAATTACAACCTCAATCGGAGGTCTTTGAGTTCTAAGCAACGTTGTATAAAAACAGCAGACTTTTACAATCGGAGCCCTTGGCCCTACAGTAGTCGTTACCTGCCCTACGTATTTACTAAAAATACATTAGTTTCACGGTGAATAAACACAGTAAAACCCTGCTAAAAAAACTGTCTCAGGACCATCATTAGTTTAAGCAAAGCGGAGGTCTTTTAAACTTTGTCGGGTAATCGGTCGCCGGCGCATGGGTCGGCGATTCTTCTTGTCAGTTGCTCTTGCGCATCGATCGACGCCGCTACACGCACATTTTCTTCGATTATTGATCGTTCAGATAGATCCTTTTTGTGATTTAGTGTAACCAGATCTAGATATTAATGTGATTTCGTTATTTAGTGAAGTTTTGTTTGAGTGATCGTCTTTTATTTTATCTAAAGGTTTGTATTTTTTGTTATATTATCTAGCCTAACATTATAAAGTCATTATCTTTCATAGATAAATGTGATAGTGGTTTGGTTCACTTATTAATACGTTTTAGTTTTTGTGATATTTATCGAATCCTTGCTTTCTGGGTTACTTAAGTTTAAAACCTGTGATTCATTTGTATGAATAGCAACAAAAATAAACAGAAATTGACTCATAATATGAATGAATTCTCAAATGATCGTGTAGTGTACTTTGTATTTCATACTGATATTATTGTAAACATTGTTATCATTGAATTGTATACTAATGTATATTTAATTTCCATTGGATTTAATGTTCGTTATTTGATAATGACATTAATGCACTTGCTATCTGAGGTCAAAGTAACAAGATGTCTTTTATTTGTTTATCAGTTTCTTTATTACGTACACTTCTTTTAAAAGTGTCAACATGAAACTGAGCTATATTATTCGAAACAGTTCTACGTGGAAAGTGATAAACCCAAAAAACTTGTTTCAAAAAAGAAATCGCAGTCACCATACAAATGAATATTTTCTAGTGCCATTTGTAAAAAGAGTAGTTAATTAAGGAAGTAAAATTAGCTGTCTTCATGCTAATGATAACTATTAAAAATCGTCGTGTGGTTGGTCATTAATAATGTAGTTATTAAAACGTGTTCTTATTGTAATTGATTGCTGTCTGTAACGAAATTAGCATCATAGTATCTACTCTCAGGAATATTTGTAGATGAAATATTGTATCAAAATAAACCGACTCGGAATATTTGCAAAGACATGAACAACTTTCAACTTTGACTTATTGAATGAATATACAAGTAATCGGCATCATTTTATAAACAAACCTTGTATTGGTTTCCTAAAATATGATACGACTATGTACAACTTCTGAAATTCATATTTTGTATTTTTTTTTTGCCTGATCTACTTTAGAAACCGCCAGTTACTTTAGGAATTTCTTTTAAAATTATTATTAATTGCAAATTTCTATACTTTCTATAATTTTGGTATATACATAAAAGATGTGGGAAAGCCCTCATATATTCCAACGATGATAGAATGAGGCACATCGTGGTATTTTCCTATTTTAGGCAAACCATAGTTAAAAATGTATGTATGTATAAGGAAAGCGCTTTTCGTCAAATACGATAGCTTTAGTATTGAACTGCACATAATATTACATTGAAACAAAATAGTTTGGTGGGACTCATAGAATAATACATCCCATGATTATGTTGAGAAGATGGAAATTAAATCATGACCACGCATCTTGAAAAGTTAAGTAGAAATTCCATCGTTTAATGCAAGCAGGTGATGCTTGACAATGACTATGTCCCATTTGATGGAACACAAATAAGCTTGGTAACAAGCTTGCATTGCTTGCAAACATAATCACAGACGTAAGGCAAGACTAGTAAGCATCTTTTCGCAAGTTTAAATCAACAAGGTCTTCTCGATTTTAAATATACTTTTATCCAAATTCATATTCAAAGTAAATTCAAAATTGAAATAATGAAACATTTAGATGCAGATCACATTTTTACCAAAACGTAAGCAACATTAGACGGTGAAGTAGCTATACTAACAGTTACTGACTAGTGACTCACTATTGGTTTTACTCGATGTTTTGTTAAGCAGCGTACTGTACAATTGTTTGTTTAACCTGAGATAGGCACATGGGTTCTACCAGCAGGTCAAATCAACCAAATACAAACGAACTTATATATCTTGATTATTACCAAGTTCATAAATAAGTAGTTCTTTTAAAATTTTCATCTTGTCCAACTTTCTTTGTCTGTGTATTCATTATACTAATAAGTGATCCAGTTCAACTGTCATCTGCCATCTTGTAACCTGCATATGTACAGACACCCACATCGAGTTGATGACGGCATTTGCTCCCAATCTGATAGGAGGCTATTATAGCGCCATTTATTAGACACGGGTCCATACCTAGCGATAACTTACCGCTTGTTATAGAAAAGCCTTGAGGAGACTCGATCTGTGCAACATCTTATCTCTAAGCTTAGAAATCGTGCCTCAATTTCTAGACCCTAGGCTGCTATTGTCTGGCTGTTCTTTGTAACTTTACCGTTTACAAATGAGACTATTGGAATAGTAATAGATCCTTAAGTGCATGTTAAACTGTGGCCAGCGCCGGCCATTACGTTGGTTGTAAAGTTATGGAAGCAAAGACGAAAGCTGTCTTGTGTATTTTCATAGTGCGTATAAAAAGAAATGTCTATTGATCTGTCTTGAGGCTTGCGTTAATAGTTCTCGAAACTGTTAGGCATGCTTTAAACGCGACTTTTACTATTACAGGGAATTGTTTTAGATGGAACATTTACGAAACTTGACCAAGTTTTGCTAAAATTGTATTGTTTGCATTGTGAGTTTTAATTTTGAGGTTTGTAGTATAGTTTTTATATGCAACATAAAGTTTTATTGTTTGTAAAACACCAGACATATTAAGTTTTAACCATCAGTCATTTGTTTTTCATCCTCTATATTAAAACTACCCATAAAATGTTTAACACACTAACTGCTCGTATTCCTAGCAAGAACCACAGCATTCGATGTCAACGCACCTTAAAACACGTTTGCACCAAAGATTGCAGGAGCGTGCTCACAAAAAAGAAAAATAAATAAAATATACCTCGCGAGTAAAGTAAACCAGACCGTATCAGCTGCTTTAACTCCGCTCCAGTTGAGGAAACAGAATGCAAAATAGTGTAGGAATGCTAGATAAATAAGGTGGTTGTGCTCATGTTTGAATTATAGGAATGCAAGATGAACTGAGATAATCTGGGAAAGAAGTAGATGAGGTTGGAAAAATGAAGTCTGAAGAAAAGTAAAACTGACTACAAAAGGTCATAATTGCGCTGTATAGGACGTTGTACCAAAAATATTTTATTTTATCTGGGTTCCAATTATAAAATATTTAGATTTAACTGAATTTAAAAATAGAAGGTTAGTCTATTCTTTAAGCGATCTCAGCTTTTCAGTCCTGTTTCGTTTTGGTACTCGTTATAAATAGTTTCCTATATGGTATCTTAAGCTGTAATTACTGGCTTCGATTTAGAATAAATGATGTAGTAATCATGATCTTGTTAGCCTGTAACTGACCAGTTCCTTCAATCACGATATGAACCGCTTCTGGTTCTTGTTGTATAAACTCTTCGCCTCCTACGGTATCCGAAGCAAGAGCTACTGTTTAATATTTAACTGAAAATACATGTAAAATGAATGTTTCGTTTGAATCTACATCTTCAAGATTACTTTTAATTTATCACCCGTCGATATAAGTCAACATTTCGAGCGTCTTCCTTCATCTTATCTTGAATGCCGATAGTTTAATGTCAAAGCGAGCCATCTGGCGTCGCTCACAAGCTTACTATCCCCCATGAACGATCCCTTGTTAGCTGTTTTTACAGATTTATAACTGTTTCCGGCACTCGAGACCTTAGCCCGGATGGCAACGATATGATTCAAGAGGGCAGGTTCCGTATAGCAAAAAAATTTTGAAAGATACAAGTAATATTTGATTTATGATAGGAAGGAGGTAGGGAGTAAGTATTAATGGAACAAACATTGAAAGTGAGAACAAATGTGCAGTCTGTTAGTGACTTAACTGTTAACTAATTCTTTCATGGTACAGACGCCAGCACATCAAGCTACTACAATCTGTCAAATTTACTTAATAGATTTTCAGCTTTATCGCTGAAACATATGGTTCAAAGTTAATTGGGAAAAATTGTCAGTTTCAATATTTTTCAAATTTTGGAGTAAGTAAAAAAGGTCTAAATACGAAACTGCAGTCGGGTGTATCGTATCAGCTGTCACCCGAAGGTTTCACTGGCAGGTATCAGGATTAGGTACGTACTTTATTTTCAAATGTGAAACTCAATACTTTTGTGAACATGGAAAAATAATACTACGTAGACAAAAAATCGGTCGTTTCTTTTTTCATTGGTAAAAGCTGAACTGGTTACTACTACCTTACTTGAATTACAAACATATATAAGAAGAGACGTGAATTTCCTGACATTTTATGATCCGTTAAATCACACGCGGTTATTAATTGGATATCAATTAACTCAAGAAATATGAATGTAAATTGTGCTTCATGTTTGATCTTGATTATTGTGACCCAAATCGACTTTAATTAAGAAAACAAATAAAGACGTATACCAATAAAATGAATGGAAGATATTGTACTACTTACTCATTGTACAGAACACAAGTTTAAGGTCGCTTAGCTTGCGATGGTTTCTTCGACTATAAAATTCTCAACGAAGTCATCCGTCAGAGAACTAAAGTCATTAAATAATAACATCCTTAGAATAATTGAAACTGCAAGCAAGTTTAAACACACATAGGTATCTCAATTCATGATCACATAAATGTGTGTCGTCATTTGATATAATGGCAGTAATACAATAATTAATTTATGTTGTTATTGTAACAGATGCTCGAAGTAATGACGGTGGAAAAATCTGATATATTATTGTTTAGTGATGTCTATTGCGCGAAATTCTTTAGATTGAATACCACATGAAATGCATGCTTAGGGATAGACAATACACGTTAATAAATGCTACATCATCTCTTTATCGATATCTGTATTAATAGTTTTAGAATCATTTGTTTTAATTATTACATCTACAGTACCTATTCTCGTCTCAAGAATTTCAGTTTCGAAGTGATTCCTTTCTCACGATGCTATGTCGATTTCTAAATCGACATAGTAAATAGTTCCAACGTAAATATGATTGCTAACGACAATTCGTATTACTGCATTCTTCCATTTCCATCATTTTCAAATAATGTTTCTTTTGCATTAGAATGTCTGTAGGTACATTAGTTTTGATTCAAATGATCTTGTCGCTGTTAACAAAATGGAAGTTGCAGTGAACTTTCGTCAAAGCGATAGTTAATGACCCCAGCTTGTCGAGCAGATAAGGAGTAGATAAATGACCACGTGTGGTAGTGTGGGTGTGGCCAACGACCACAAATTGCTTTATGAATAACACGTCTGGGTTTAAGATTGTTGTTTATAATATGTAACAGTGGCTTCTTAAGAAGTTCGCAGAATTTTTAACGTTGTATTAATTATTAAGATCCATATTTCCATCTTTTTTTCTATTTATAGGCACTTTTATTTGAGTAAAATTGATGACGTTAGTTTAGTAGAAACGACTTTAATAGAAGATACTAAAGAGTTTTATAGTCTTCTGCATCAAAGGAGGATACAATAAAATTTTATATATCAAACCCGATATTTTACACTTCCAAGATTTTATGAATAACCAACAGCTTTGGGATCGGAAATTGAGTAAATATTTGTGATCTAAAGACAGCAGAGATAAATTTCAACCTAGATTTTTGTTAGTCGATAAATAGGAGCCAGGTAAAAGATTCTGGGGCATCTGGGACTGAAATAGTATTTTGAACTGATATCGACCTAATTACGATTAAGAACGAAGTATACGTATGCAATGTTCATAAAGGAGACTACTTAAAAACGTGAATTTGAAAGCCTAATAGATATTAGATGTGATGAGGCACACAAATAGTAGCACACAAATAGTCGACGCTTTGCCTACCTTCATTAAACCCTTCATGCACATTCATTTTGAGCCAAGTAGCAAACCATCATGTCTAACATACCATACTTATCTAAATTATCTCTGAGCAAGATAAATGGCGACGCAGCTTCGAAATCTCTATATTTCCTAACATAGTGATAAGCTACTCCGATGCTGATGACGTAAGCTGGCGGAACTACGCATCTTGGTCTGTTATTATGGTGGCCATAAGTGAGGAGGAATTAATCAAGTACTACCTACGTAATTGCATGTGTATCGCTTTTAACAAAGTCATGGCATTGACTCAGGTTGGTGGGAATTCCATAAATGATGCTGATCAGTCGAAATTATTGACGAAAGTTTTCGCAGTATGAAAGATCTATTGATGGCATTTTCGATCAAGTGAAAAGAAATATCTTGTGGCGATGTTCTGAGTGTGAAAAAAATATTATTTTAGGTTTTACCTAGGTAGTATGCAGTCATCAATATAAGTAGTAGCCAGAATAATCCCAAAATCAGTTCTCCCTTATTACTCAATTTCAAAATTATGTTTCAATAAGTATCATTAGCATCCTTTACTGTATGTCTTTCACAACGGTTCTCCATTGCACCACGCTTTATTGTACCTACGTGTATAGAATGAGGCAATACGTTGCAGGCTTTTATCAGTTTTGCCAGCGGATGCAAGCCAGGTACCGGTGCGGGATGTGCGCTTCAATTGTTGAAAAAGTGATACAATTTGCTGTGGTTTGTTTTTGTATGATGACATAGGAGAAAGAGCGGATGTATTTTTTGTGGAACCTGTTGGTTTAACTTCAGTTTATTTATTCGATGGATGTGGCTCTTTTTTCGAAAATAAAACAAAACAAACTTCTGTACTATAAATTGTCTGCGCCTTTAAGCCTTTAGATTTATATTTACCTTTCGTTTTTTATTCAAACACTTCATGAGGTTCAAACAAGGTCACAAGGTCATGCACGAATGAAGTCCTCATTTTCCCTGTACATTTCATCATGTCATAACCAAAAACTGCGAACCTACCCTTGATCCAATTAACACCGCCATGGGTCATGATTCTTAGAACACAATGTATAACAATTAAGTTCATACGTACATTACTCGTCATTTTATTGTTATCGATGATTCAACAGCCAAATTGTAATGCCAGGATTGATATACAGAATCTCTTTTTACATTGCCATCTGAATCAAAGGACGCAAACTCTAAAACCAGCACGAGTTTTTTTCATTTTGGTTGGTTAACTTCCAACAGCCTGTATATCGCATCAGTGATATCATCTACGCAGGTCGTAACCTTCATTTTAATCTGGATCTGTCATGGGAGTCAAAGCTATAGCGAATAAAATTTGATAAGGTTGCTTATGTGCGATTACATTTGATTTTGACCTTGGCTAGATGACTGTGGTTGATAGCTACTTTGTATGCTTTAAATGTTGCTAGTGCCCACAACTATTGCATTAAAGTTTTTATCCACATAAATTGCTTTATAAGCGCCATTAAATTTTAAATGACCATCATCTGTCTCCCTTCGTTAACTAGTCGAGTATTTACTTCAGTATCCTTTACTTATAACATTTCGTCATCAATATAGTTATAGACCTTATCTCTAGGACAGAAGGGTCGATTTTCCTTTGTACTATGACAATTTCTATTATGATTGTTGATTTCAGCAATGTAATCCTCTTGACAATTGCTTGATTACTACAATTAATCGCAATTGAAACGGAATTTTAACTTCCCGTTTCGACATATCAAAAATTGTTATCATCTCGCTTCTTTGTTTATGTCATACACAATTTCGCTAAACTGTTATTTTGTATTTTAATGCTATTGCCGTTTGTATGTCAGATATTATGCAAGTATACGACCAAAGATGCATTTGTTGGAGTTAACATATTGTAAGACTTGAGTAACAATATTTCAACGAAGTATTTCCACGCCAAAAGTGGCTTTTACGTGTTGCAACGAATTGCATTTAGGTCAAAACATGCGCAGCCTATTTCTCACCAACTTTCCTTGTATTCCGATATCTAATATGAATTCAGTTGCGTTAAAATGCGTGTGTTTCTGCGAATTGACAGGAAGCGTACGAAACTATTCGACATCAACTTTCGTTCCAACGTTAACTCATTTGCGTGTTGCGTTCGTTTTAAATTAAGAACGACAACCTGTTGCTAAACTATTTGATTTAATAACTATATCAGCACGAAAATACAGGATATGATTACGAGTTTTAATATTATGTTCATTTTATCGGCGTCTCTTATTCCATATCTTTGGATAAAGAAAAAAGTTTTGAAGTTTAAGACTGGATAAGCAAAATTATCAAGAAATATAAGAAACTAGAATTCAGAAACATTTGTACAAACTTGGCTGCACAACAGCACTTTTTGAAGGTTTGAAGGGAAACATGTTCAAGACTCCCAAAACGTCCACTCATCACCACTTCCTATGTGTTTTTGCTATGAAGAAAACGTGGCTTAATAAATTCCCTAGCTACACATGTCTTTCAGTCTGTCTGACATAAATAGCTGTCTCCATTTTAGACTCAAGCATTTCGTATTTGCAAAATGTTACCAAACAAAACGTCTTCTAATAACAGTACTAACGATGTACATAAAAGATTCGCCAGGAAACTGACACTATTTATAAATTGATGCGATCTTTAAACTCCACACGTCATAATCGTACGTAACATCAAACGGTGGCTAACGTGTTTGTTTCTGGCACTTGGAATTCTCCAGCTTCATCTCAAATAAAACGATCCTAAGGTATTATGTTTGTATTCTTGGAAACAATTATGATGACTGTGGTATAAATGGACATACTGAATAGAAAAATCAAATTGTGGATAGGCTGGACAATGGAAATTTTCAAATTAACGGTGTGACCTCAGGTTAATGAAAGACAAAAAGTGACAAATATCTGACTTGATTACAAGGGGTTTGCTAATGTGAGCAAACCAATTTCTCAAAGCAATGATGTAACTTAAAAATCTTAAAGAAAAACGTCTTTGGGATCAATTTCGTTAAAGGAAAAATTTGTAGAGAATGTTGAATCGGTTATTATGCAAATAGTGAATACGTGTAGCCACATTGACGCAACGATGGACGTGACGGCGTGCGCGGAACGTGCGCAAGCACAGCTCTAGGGAAGTGCGCTAATCATCGGCTATTTATCAATTAGCTATACAGAGGCTACATTTATTGAACTCGTAGTATTTTAGGAACAAATTGTACCACCTTGTAAACACCTAACAAGAGTAAAGATAAATAGCAAGTATGCCATTTTTTGTTTCAAGAGTACGTCCTTAGAATATAAGGCCCTGAAACCTACTACCTAAATTAAAAAAAAAAGGAAAAACTGCCAATAAACGAAAACAGCTTCGATACCCTTGAGGATAACCTACAAGGCCCAAAAGCTTGTTAGGTACTATTATTTAATTAAACATCAATTAGCTATTGTATTGAGCTACCTACCTCTAATTGCGCACGTGTTTAACACGAACAAGACTTATGACGTCATCATTTCAAATTGATGGAGTAGATCTAATCACACAGACGGTTAATATTATTTTGTTTGGCCTTGCGTCCTTATGTGGCAGGCACTAAAACTTTTTTCGTGCATAGGCTTTGTTCTGTAATGGTGCTTTGTGGCCTAAATCAGGAAATCTACCAGACGGAGTATCCTGTCTGGATGTTAAATGTGCTGATTTAAATATTAAGTCCAAAACTATATTATGTAGCTCCGTCAATGTAATTTTAATTTAGACTTACTGACTCGAGCCTTATTTAATTACGACGATTTGTTCCTAGGGTTTCCAATAACTAACGAACTCTCAAATGTTTGTTATTGAGATCTTATTGACTCAAATACCAAGTACCTACCTTTTAGCAGCCGTAAACCTATACAAAAAAAAATAAAAATAAAGACAGTTGAAGATAAATTAAATTTGGAACACGAGAAGAGGATAAAACTCACTGTGATCGTTAACACGCGACTTCGTTTCCATGACCGTGATACGGACATTTCTCCAAACCAGTTCCAATAAAATTAAAACAGACGATTGGACATTTAGGGGTCAAGTCCCGTTAGAGATCCTGTACAATTAAAAGGATTAAGACGTGTTTTCAAGGCGAGGATGTTCTCAGCTGTTTATTACTAGATCCATGTGATCTGAGACATTGTGTCTTTCAGAAGAGTATTGATTAGACAGAAGAAAGACAGGAGTTGGTATGATTTCAGTGCATTTAAAATAAGCTTTAGTATGCTTCACACTGTAGGAGATAATGGCCTGTTAAACACCGGATTAACTGTAAAATATTTCAGTCAAAATATTTCTCCAAACTTTTGCAATGTGAATACAGCTTTACATCGAAGAGACCGTTGTCTTCAGCAGTTTTATTTTACTTTTTAAGTGAATTTACATGTGGTGTTAATTTCGTTTGCATGTTGCCACGCAATTTACTTCTTTTTTAATTTTTGCTTTTCCAAACAGCTGGTATTCTCATTTATTTTATTGATGCAAGAAGGTCATGCTTCTGAATTTACGGCCGTGTAAGATGTGTCGATAGATTTGTTTCTGATGATACGAGATTTTACAGACATTAGGTATTTTGCTTTTGCATGGATGGATAAAGTGAGGAATGAGTATATCAGAGGAAGCCTGGAATTAGCACCAGTGACAGAAAAAAATAGAGGTAAGCGTTTGTCGTGGTACGGGATTGTCATTAGAAGATGTGAGACACATGTCACAAAGCGTGTTTTAAGTATGAATTTGAACGGATGGAGAGATGGATTGATTGCCTGAAAGACGATATGATTAAAAAGGGAGTGGATAGTAGTGTGACGTCTAATGGAAATTAGTGGAAGAGGAAAACACATTGCGCCGACCCTAAATAGAATTGGGAACAGGGCAGGAAGAAGAAGAAGAAGGTATTTTGCTTTACAGCGAAAAGACTGGCTGTAACTGCCTTATAAAACTTATTATCTATGATAATATTTACATTTCATAAATAAACTATGATAGAGAATAATACAGCTGCTACCAAATATGGACCACCTGTGTGCATTTTCTTTGAAAAATATTTGTACCTGTCACTCTTAAGTGGAATTTGAGCACCATTTCTGACAAAAGTGGTGACACCCACCTTATCCAATGTAAAGTGTTTCTAATGCCATTATTTATTATGGTCGTAGTTTAGTAAGAAGATTTCGATGTAAGCATGATTTTTATGAACGTCTTAACAATGATTGCATATTGTCGTTGCTCGCCCACTTCATAGAGAACTGACTTCATGATTTTCTTAAGTTTATTGTGACTGGTTGGATTATATATATGTTTTCATTGTTTTTTTTTTGTTGAGCTTAAAATATTTATTTGAATTTAGTTTTTTTTTAAACTGATGCTAGAAAGTCTTTCTAAAGTTTAACAACATTTTCTTAATTGTTGATTGATTATCATCATCATCAGCCTTTTTAGCTTTTTAGGGCATATTGCCAGTCTCTGTACACGTGCGCACTATGGGTCGGCTATACAAAAAGCTCGTATAATGCTCTGCGAGTCCAATATAATAATGCCTTCAGGGTGATGTTGGGGTTACCGCGCTTTTGCAGTGCGTCGGGCATGTTCGCAGAGGCAGGCGTGCCTGATTTCCACGCCATAATGAGGACACGCATAGCATCCCTGATGCGGCGAGTGCGCGATAGCTCCAACAGCCTGGTGGCTATTGTGGCCAACAGACTGGACAGCCCGATGATGTGGCACTGGATGACGACACATCGTGCGTCATTCACTTATATTAAGTAAATGTTTTTATTATATTTTGTTCTGTTTTTTAATTCTATGTATGTCTTATTGTCTTTGTATTTGTGATTGTATGTATGTGTTTTTGTGTATAATTGTAATTTTGATTTTTATGGACCATGGTCTGCAATAAAGTTATTATTATTATATTATTATTAGCGTCCCACTACTGGGCACAGGCCTCCTCTCACACTGAGAAGGATTGATTATGTTATTAAAAAAAATACTACGTATTTGAAGACCTTTTTTCTATGGAAATCATTTTATAGGCTACATAATTGATACCCTCTATATTTTTAGTTTTGTCACTTTATTATCTAAAAAGGGTTGATGTTTCCTCAAATTGAGTCATAAAATTGAGTTATATCAGTAAACATTAGTTTCAAAAAACATTAGTTTAGTTTTTGTGACAAGATATGGCCCTCATCACGTGTCCCATGGCCCATCTCCCATGCTTTGTTTACACACAAGAATTTTCAACAAAAAATACGGTAAACTTTTAATGCTGTTAGTTTTTTTTTGTCAATTTTACGATTGAGAATGAACAAATGCCAGCAAATTAAGCTACACGAAACTGTTAGAATTTTCGAATCAACTTTGAACCATAGGATTCAGCGATAAAGTTGAAAATCAATTAAGGAAATTTGACAGATTGTTGTAGCTTGATGTGTTGGCGTCAGTACATATGTATATCGTTCGAGCGATACCTACATGTTCAGCATTATTGAATTTATATGTCTAGCAAAAAAATATAATTATTTTGTATGGGTTGGTTTAGCTCCATTGCTTTTAAGATTTTTTTGAATATTATTGATACATTTCTTTCAGTATTTAACAAAATCATAGTCAAGCCTTTCCTTTGTTTAATAGTTTATGTATTTTCAAATACAGTTGGATTTCAAGCTACTTAATCCAAAACATACTAATACGAAAAGCCAAATGATTGCGTAAAACGTCTACAAACAGTACTGTTCCGTGTCGCCAGACAAAATAAATACATCCCAACAGTCAACTAACTTGTACTTAGTATTATAAAGGAAGCTACAAAAAATACTCACTTCCAGTCGTAAATTTAAATGTAATAGACACCCGACAATTTCACAAACCATAAGGGGATCATTTCTTAACCAAATTTAGATTTACAAATCCAATTTACTTTGAACCCGGATCACTTTACAAATTAGTTGAAAGTGGAGTTCAATAAATACTGGTTTTCTAAAACAGAGGTAGGATTTAGAAAACCAATTTGTCTGTCTGTCAACAGTAGGGATATACATACATGTAGCGTTTACTCACGCGCAAGTCTATTTAGTTCTATATTTGAAACGTATTTATCTTGGGAGAAAAATTTACAGATATTTGGAAATTGAATTCTTGTGTCCAACAATTTATTTTTTTCCAAAGAATTTCTCCTTTGTTTTTTGAATAACCATGGAGAGAAAAATACAATTATTGAAAGTGACGGATGTTTCACGCAAGAAAGAAATATTTCATTTGAGACTCAACAGGAAAAATACGGTTAAGATTTTATTGCTGCGTGTTCTTATTTACAAGATAAAGCATTGTGCAATGTATGCATTATTGTGTATGCACTTCCTTTTGTTTCATTTCACATACACACATTCTGTTGGGTGACATACATGTAAACAATTAAATCCAAGTATTAACTAACAAAAGAAAAAATAAGTGGATAAAAATAGAGGAGACGTCTATTATACGTTGGTAATAAACAGAATGATTTTGATACTGATTGGATCGCTGTCTGAATAAAACAATAATATGTATGGAATCCATTTAATAAAAGCCACCCACATGATCCTTGATTGTCTAGCAAGGCTAAGACAATACGCATCCATAAATCTAATTGAAGACCGATTCCAGTTTGTTTACATTACCATTCAATGGCGGCCATTTTGGATTCAACGGCCTATTAAAAACTTTGTCCTTAATTTGACAGATGTTATAAAACTTTTTTTTAAGAATCGGTTAGCGACCTTGAACGTGACAGAACGACAGGATTTAAAATTTAAAATCCAGTTTAAATTTAGAACTTGTGTTCCCGCGGCGCTTCACTAACGGCCGGTTTATATTTAGAACGTTTTCTATTCTCGAACAGTGAACTCTCGGCCGATGGCTTCTTATTGTTTTTGCTTGGTGCTTAGGGGCTGCTCAGATATATGCAATAATTACGGTTCCAAAGCTTGAAAAACTTTAGGGGAAAGATGCTATTGTTTCTTGTATTGTCTGAAGAACAATGGCTTGTTAAAATGTACTTCGGAGTACGTTTAGTTCTTGTACAGAATGCATTTCACTTTACACTCGGGGGTTTTTGTTGTAGATTGGAATCGTGTTTTCTAAGATTGTGTTTCTTTGGTAAAACCCGCTTATTAATATTTGAAGAGTTTATATTATGCCATTTCATTTGTTTTTGTTTTTAATAAAATCTTAGCAGCAGTAATTTTGTTCCTGGAATTTTGTCCGTAGCAATTTTTTTTTAATATTCATATTTATTTTTACTTACCTTACTAAAAGAGAAGGTATTCATACCCAAAGCATACGTTTTCGCCAACAGTGTAAAATTGCCTTATCGTTTAAGATATTTACGATTCTCACCAAGCTGTTGTTAATACGTTTAGTTGAACTAAATTATTACTGTTTGGGACACAGATTTACAACAACTTATGGTCCTATAAATATTCTGCAATGTGTGTTTATTGAAATATTTAGTCTAACATTTAAATGATCTCTATGATATACCTATTTATTGGATCGTTAATAGTTATTAAGTGATTTATTTTAAATGTTACAAGTTCTGAATATAGAAGTTTCTGTACATGATCTTATACAAGAAAATCGAAAATATATTTTATTTCAGAACCAAGTGGTTTTCTGTATAATTTATATCAACCTAGCCTAATATTAAAGGCAAAAACTTAATCAAGACTTGGGTATTTTTTTAATCTCCAAATAAAAACGAGTACTCTGTAATTGGAAATACAGAATAATTAAAGGAATAGCCGAATAGCGCTCCCTCTGAAGTTGATTGGAAGTGTTAAAGAAAAGGCAGCGGTTTGTTATGGTGCGTTATGGTTAGTTATGATAACAAACTCGTACGTCTGTTGTGACACGGCTGTTTTAGTTGCCCAGATATAACACAGCCACTTATAAACCTATTAATGTGTTGTTAAAATATTTAACGGAATATTAAAGGCAATATTTTTGTTTTGACAACTTAAAATTATATTTTTATCTTATTTATATTTTTTTTGTTAATATTTAACGGCCAATTAAAAATATCTTTAAAATATTTTTAAAAAATCTTTTATATTTAATGATAAAGTTGTAAAATAAATAAGTGAACCAAGCCAGTTGTGATTTTGTTGTTTTGTAATATTTTTTTATTATTTTATTTTAATTTTTCCCTTTTTTATTTCAAGGTTGATTCACCGCAGTGACAAAAATGAGTGCGAATGAAATCTGACTAGTGAGTGATCTCGTGTTATGTTAGTTTTACTTTGTGAGAAGTTGTGTGTCAGAGAACCAAACATTCCGGACTACGTGCCGACTGAGGGGCAAATGGGTATGTTTTAATTATTTAAAATTATATTGACAATTAATTTAAAAAAAATACTCAGCCATCATATTGTTAACTTCGACGTTAATAATTCTCCAACTAAAGGATAGTGCAACTAAAAAAAAATATGGTCCTACCTTTTATAAGGAAAATTAAATTAAAGATTTTTGGAACACCCTTATATCTCTCAGGATATTCCTATCAGAAAGACACAAAAGGTCCCATTATATTTTTTCAAGATAAGGTCGTGGACCATTATGAACAAAATTAAATGCCCATACAAAATCGAGAGCATTTCAGAATGATAAAGGCCATTTGTGTCAAGCTACATCGTGTCCAAAGGTGTAAAATTGTATAGCTATTGTTCGTGTCGCCAAAACTTTAAAAATAAAATAATTTAATATGAACATTAATCCTTGTGGATTTAAGTCCTTTATACAATGACAAAAGATTTTTCCTGTTCATAATCATATGAAAAAAATGTTCTTGGAAATTATGCCATATGTTGTTTACATTAGGACGTATTTTTGTAAGGACAGAGGAGAGCCAAAACATATCCCACAAAAATTGGCCCATTCAATTTAAAACCGTAATTTAAAGTTGTAAGATTTATATTTCTTTGTATGTTTATTTTATAACAGAAGCCCATTATATCTGGCATTGTGATCTTAGAACGTGAGGTGAATGTTTACTTTTCACCATAAATCGCTGGTGGAAAGGTGTTCTTATGGGTACACGGCGATATATAGAACAATAAGATTTTAATCAACCAGTTAATGCGGGCTGCATGGTTTTTATAATCCATATAATTTATGGTGTTTCATTGTGCTCTAAATAAATCTCGTTTGGGATATACATACACCATATAAATATTTATTTACTATTATTCACATAAATATTTACAATGTATTTACAAATAAAATATAAATTAATATATACAAGTAAAAAAAAACCTTATAAAATTATATATAAATATAATTTTGTATGAAGAAATTGATAACGGGATCTAGAAGGAGTCAGTGAAATCGCCAAACACAGTTCTGTACAGGAGTTAAATGTATGTACAAGCGCCAGCACATCAAGCTACCCGAAACGGTCAAATTTTCGTAATCAATTTTGAAACATATGCTTCAGCGATAAAGTTGAAAATATATTAAGGAAATTTGACAGATTGTTGTCGCTTGATCTGCTGGCGTCTATGCATTCATTTTTCGTAGATATACGGCTTTAATTGATAATCAAATTAAACAGTTATGAGGAAAAGCCTAGCTAATCATTAATTCACAAAATTCAACTGGAAAATTGACCAACATCGGTAATTAGTTTTCAATAATCCACTTTGAACTTTATAACATAGCTCATAGGATATATAATACCTTATTTTGTGTTCCAAACCCCATTACGTGTATTATAATTATTTTCATTACTATATCTGCGCGAATGAGTTCATAATGAAATTAGTCGTAATTATTATTTCGCTGTTAAACTCTCGAGGTTAAACAATGGCAGTTTCCGCCAGTAATTTTGATTTGAGATCATTTGATTTATGGGTATTTTATGTGAAATAAATTTAATATTTGTGATTAAATTTTTTGGATGGGTCTGTAATATTGGTGTTCTCTCTAAGAAAATCAGCCAGCTGCGCAGCACATATTATAGTGCAAGGGCCGGGCTCCTTATTATTATATGGATAACTAGATTACCGCCCTATATGCACATGGATAAAAAGCAGCCCACTCGTACATTCATATTCATATTACTTATTTGCATTCCCCAATGTATAAAAGGTGTTATAAAAGAGCTTAGGGCTAGGTATAATCGTGGACCCTGTAGGGCACAGCAAATTAAAATAGATGACAAATTAAAATTAATCTTGCTGCCAAGTTTCATCTGTAACAAACATACAGACCAGTTATACAAGTATAGGTTAGGATAATTATTTTGGATGTATTTTTGTTGTTGGAAAGGTTTACTTACGCATTGCAAACAATAATCAGATAGCAGGAATAATGGCGTCCAGATTTATTTTTGTCAGCCATGGCGGGTGTTCTCTCTACTAGTATTCTCTCTATTCTAGGACGTTATTATATGGTGCACAAGCATTTTCATCATCATCATCATTATCAGCCTTTTTATCATTCCACTGCTGGGCACAGGCCTCTTCTCGCACGGAGAAGGATTGAGCGTTAATCATTTGGACTGCTTACTACTCTCGGTTCACACCCAAAATTCAGCTTGAAAAAATCCTAACATCGCTTTGCTTCACAACACAGTTGAATAAATAACTGACTGGATCAGACCACGGTGTCCTTTATCCCTCCAATGCATTCGTGAACTTATTTGCAATCGTTTTTTTATGCAACTACCTGCATTTACAGTGGCATTGTCAACTCAGCCTTGGAAAGGTACATCAGTATATCAAAGTACTCATCGCTTCGAATAAGTTTCAACAAGTGACTCAAACCTTTGTCAGTCAGTAGGTGCAACCATACAAACATACCTACCAATAAATTAAAATGGCTTTTAACAATCAACCGTGTTCGAGATTTGAATGAGTCGGAACCGGAAATAGTAGGTGCCTACCTGTGACTTCCGGCCCTTCCGGCCCGTCCAATGGCGTTCTGTTAGACCTTTGAAAGGGCTATTGTGGCCCTTCGGTTTTATTGGCGGTTTTATTACCGCTTTTTACATGGTTAATATGGGTGTTATAGGTCGTTGACCTTGTAGCTAATATGGTGTCAAACCATTGTGTAAACGTCAGTTTACTTGTAGAAGTAGTTCCTACCTAACTTCCTCAGTGGTTAAGTTCCTTCATCAGTGGTTCCTAATTTTTAAGCCCCGAAAGCATTAATTACCAAGTTATCACACAAATGTTACAAATATTGATGGATGTGTAAATGAATGGATTTTTGTTACTCTTACACAAAAAGAACTGAATGAATTTTGATGAAATATAAATTTTATATTCCTAGTATTAGCTTCCACTTTAAGTAGCCTATAGTCTTCCTCGATAAATGGGCTAGATAGCCCATTTACAGACACACTGAAAGATTTTTCAAATCTGACGAGTAATTCCTGAGATTACCGCGTTCAACCAAACAACCAAACAAACTCTTTTGCTTTATAGTATCATTATAGATTCATAGACTACTTTTTATCCAGGTCCTGGAAGTGGGTATTCTCTTGCGACGAGGATAAAACCATAGAGCAACCATAGAACAGCTTGTAATAATTAACGAAGTCTTCAATTCTCACACAAACAAACCTTAATACATATACCCTTGTGGACACATTACGATGTCCCACAAACACGCATAACGTGCTAACTATGGTGTTCTGTGCACCAGTGCGCGTGCGCCGCTAAATGTTACTCAAACAATAGCTTACGTTATGTGCTGTAATGTTGGAGATGTACTTCTCAGATTTGTTGGGAAATGCACGTACATACATAGATATAGATTGTAGCTACGACAAATAGCTAATAAAAAAAGTAATTTTAAATTTTCAGTAAATTCAACTTAAATACAAAATGGTATCTTTAATAATAGGTCTCATAATAAGAAGGGGTGTTTTGGAAAGTCTGGTTTGATAACTTTTCAACAGACTATCGTTATTCGCGTGCTTTATTCCGACTGTTTACTGTAGGCCGTATGCTTGTGGTAAATTCAAAGGTATGTATTCTAATTTTTGTAATGACAAGAGTAACTCTTATATTATTGGTCAATATAATACCATGTCTTATTGAACCAATGCATGTACAAAAAATATTTCTTTTTTTAATACCACCTGGAACAGTTTCCATTCAAACCCAATAAATTCATAGTATTATCACTTGTTTTTTATACGTGCGTATAATATCCCAACAACCGAAGAAGTATTTAAAGTACTTCAAGACTTTATTTACTTAAGTAAACGTGCGTCGCTAACCGCTCAGCAAACATGCGCACACGCAGATCATGAACAGATGATCGCTAGCTATGTGGGACGGAAATTGTCTTATTTACATAAAGCAAGTGTTTGTGTTTGCGTTTATTGAGAAATGTGTTTATTGATCAATCGTTGTGGGTATTGTTGATCGTAGGATTGTATTAAATTGAACTTTCACTGTCAAAAAGTTAGCCAATTTGTATGAGACCTACCTTTTTTTTTCGTGGTAAATCATCAAGTACCCCAAGATGTCTGTACAACATCAGTAGCTTTCAATTGTTTTAATTTGTTGTAAGCTAATTTAAATTGGTAGTTAATTTCCTCGCTTTTGATATGCGAGCACTTGAAATAAAAGTATTCCTATCACGAACAATGGACTAACACTGATAGATTTCTTCTAATTTTAATTTAAGATTTATTTATATGTTTCGTTCCTGAGCACAAATTGAAATAATTATATGTAAATCTCATCAGAATAATGCTATTCACCTCAAAAGTATCTAATGAACGTAAGATATCTTGTTTTTCATCACATTTCCCAAAATTATTCTCAATATTGTACTTCAATACTTAATACACCTGAATTCTACGATCAAAGACGTATGTAGATATTATTTTTATAGGGATGACTCATCTTCTAAGAAAATAACGACAAGTGTGACCGTGACATGTGACGTCATATGCGGCGTATGCGTTCATAGGTAAATTAAAACTTATCAAACATCAAATCAATAATTGAGATTTCTTTATATAGACAGTATTTATATAAGCTTTTTTTAGAGTTATTTGTAAAATACGACATGTCTTAGTTTTCCCAACGTTAATAAACGAGAGCATTTTTTCCTAATATTATTTCCAATTCTAAGAGCCAGTTTCACCGGTTACGGATAGCCACTATCTACCGGATAAATTCGAAAATGGAACAGAATTTGAAAACTTGTGAAACCTACCTCAAACGACCTAATCTATACTTATAATAAATCTGTAGAGAGGTCAATTCTGTACATTGAATATATTTTCAAAATCACTACCAGGGGGTGATAAGTGATCGATACTGATGCCAAAAATGCAATCAGTAAAATTTTTGTCTGTCTGTCTGTCTGTCTTTCTGTCTGTCTGTCTGTCTGTCTGTCTGTCTGTCTGTCTGTCTGTATGTTATTAATAGGAACAAAAACTACTGGACGGATTTTAATGAAACTTGGTACAATTATTCTTCATACTCCTGGGCAGGTTATAGAATACTTTTCATCACGCTACAATCAATAGGAGCAGAGCAGTGAAGGAAAATGTTGGGAAAACGGGAGAAGTTACACCATTTTTTAAGCTTTCGTCGCATGTGCAGCCTTAATGGTTAAAGCTACATAGAAATCATGTATGACGGAAATGTTCTACATAAAATTATCTAAAAAATATTCCACAACAGCATATGTCTATCTTTAATGGTTGACTCACAATAACACGTATAACTCCCGATAGTTTAGCAGTATGGAGTTCGGATAGTTCGTTTCTGATTATTTATTATTGATTTGTTTATTCTTATGTTTATAATATTCTCGCTTATCCCTAATTAACAAAAGAGAACATTATTACATGTTCTATAAAAAAAAGAATCATAGAAATCGGTATAGAAATACCAAACTTATACATGAAATACGCTAATCAGCCGTCGCCCCGTGTCTTTGCCGCGCTCGACGCGGGTCGGCCGGTAGGTATAATAAGGCGGAAGGCCCGAGTGCGAGCTTCTCACCCCGACAAAAGTTAGGCTTTGGTAGCGGTAATCGACATCCACATAGACGTAGCCGCGGGGGTCCTCTATGGGTTATATATCAGAACAACACATAGACTACTTTTTGTCGCGAAAACCGACATCCACGCAGGCGGAGCCGCGGGCGACCGCTAGTTTACAATAAATTACTTTCACCGTAAGAGCGGACCCCCCCACACTATTCTCATTTTGTTATAATTATAAATAGTATGAATAGGTACGTGCTATAGCTAGTTAAAGACCTCGAATGCACAGAACCACATCTATAAAATATTAACAGTCTCCAAAGCCTCCGATAAATATAAACATGCACTTGTGTAACAAACCTTAGAGCTAGCTGCAAGGTCAGCAGGTGCCGCGGGGTCAGTACATCGAGAGGGGAGCGCTGTACCATTGTCATATACGGCACGGGATATTTTACTGTTATTTTTCTATACTAATATTATATAGAGGAAAGATTTTATCGTTTGTTTTGATTTAATAGACTATGAAAGTAATTGACCGGTTTGAAAAAATCTTATATTGTTGGGAAGCTACACTATCCCGGGGAATATAGCCTATGTTTTATCGGGGTACGGAAAGAATTTCACAAGGGACGTGGGAGAAACTCCTAGTTTATGATAATCATGCATTGTGTATCTTGAGAGTAGATCCTTTACCTCAGCAGTAGCATATGGAACTGTTCATATTCTACCAACGATATCCGTCAACAGCTTAATCCGATAACCGATAGTTGTAAATACATGAATTAGTGACAACACCTCATATACCGGGCCTCCTAAAATATTATAATTTGAGGAAAACCTCGGAATGATTATTTATATTTGGTATTACCAAGTCTAATTGTGGTCAGATGATTGTCGCCTTTATTAAATTAGAAATAAAAAATCTGATCATTCAACTTTATTCCGACCTCAACCTATTTGTGCAGTCGTGCAAATATTTGTCGGAATTTTTTATCACTGCACATTTTGGTCTTATTTTGAGCCCTACGTGACTAATGCTTGTGGTTGCTGTTTCATTGTCATAAATTCTAGGTTGAGTATCACATTTAATTTCCATAGTCAGTCATTGATTTAAGCTAAAAGGTGGCTTAGCTTAGTCTATTGGGTATAATGACTGACCCATTTCATGCACTTTGTAATCACTTCAAAACCAACAATATCTTTCCCTCAAAATTATTACAAAAGGCACTAAATCTATACAAATACATATTCCAAAAATTATCTTCCTGTGCCCTTCACAAATGAAGTACAGACGCCAGCACATCAAGCTACCCGAAACTGACAAATTTTCCCAATAAACATTGAACCATATACTTCAGCGATAAAGTTGAAAACCTATTAAGCTTGAAAGTGCTGGCCTGTACCTGTACAAAAAAATAAACGTTGCTATAAGAATTCTATGGAAACAAACACAGATCGGAGTCATCGAACTCCCTTTGTCCACCCTTTATGGCCACCATAATATTTATTGCAAGGGTCCTTTGTATCACCTATTAATAACTCTTTGTGGCTATTCAAAATATTATTGTTTATTTGTTACAAGAACTGTGGCCTAAGTCTTCGTTTTTCTGGTGACGAGTGTTTTCTGCCTTGTTGTCTGTCGCGGTTTTAATTCCAATATAAACAAATGGATTTGTTAGGATCTTCAGCTTGCATACGTAATCCTGCCGAGGCATTGGAGGATAAAGAGCTCCAGTAGGATCATGTATGGGATGTAGTCAGTGAAGAAACCATCAGAAGGATTAATTTGATGATTTTTCCGCACATAAAAGGACGAGGCTAGAAAGATCAATGGCAGCCCATAACTTGATATACCAGTAGATACCATTCGTTTTTTTGGGAACTAAACTCAAAAAGTTATTAAGGGCTAGTAATTAAAACGTGTAAATATTTGAAAGCTATTTACGAAGTTGCCAACTTTTCGAACACGCGCCCTTAAAGATCTAGCGAAAAAAGATAATTATTCTTAGTCCATAAGATGTTATGGACAGGCAACACCAAGACACAAGTGTCAATGAAAAAGGTTCACAAACTTATATTAAAAAAACTGACCAACTCTTATCTTTTAAACATACAAAATCCAGCGCATAACTTATCAAATTATCACATGCCAACACTCGTCATGACCAAGGCTATCCATTGAAACGAGAGCGGTTATCAAACATTCAGTGTTACCGCCATCGCGCTGTGAGTAAGAACGCTGAGTCATGAGGATCGCCCAGTGTGATTCACTATTGCCACCAGTATTACTTGAAACTTAACGAATTACTACTTAATAGAAAATTTACATATAAAACTGTTTATTTCATTTATATGTGAATATCAATATTTTCACGGACGTATACGACTTTGGGGGTCCGGACCCCCCATTCATATCTATCTTATTTGTCGAAAACGATAGTTGCTGAGGAGCGTGTCCATCTGTACTTGCGTGTTAAAGGTACTTTTGGTCGCAGGCATGAACTCAACTGGAGTTAGGGCTCTGTTACTACGTCCGCGAATATTTTGGTGATATTATAAGTATTATTTAATCATGCTGACAGGAATTCTTTCCTCTTCGCCAATGATACAGACATCGGATTTCAACAGTAGTTTGATTGGGCATTTAAAAATTATATGTTTTGATGATAACTTCAAGGCCATAACGTAGACGCCAAATTTTATAAACATCCTTGCAGATGCCAAAACTCCCGAGCTATAATATAATGTTTATATTATTGGTCTGTTTCAAATTCAACGTTTTGTACCTTTATTTTCTAATATTACTCTTAGTTAACTAGGCAACTTAAGGAAGTCTGAACTGTTTAAAGTATCAATAGTGATAAATATTTTTTAAAGAAAATAATGGAGGCAAATATATGGTTCAAGATAATCTGGTAGTTTCACACTCTGATGATTTTCTATGATTCTTATTGTATTTTCTGCTCTGACTGTTTTCCTCGATGACGTCAGAGGAAATGGCTCATTTTGAGAGAAGCAGCTGCATCTCATTACTGGCACGTAATACATAGTTTGTTCATCGCACTTGCTAGATATATTCCCTACAATGTGGTCGGGAAATGGCTCGGTGAAAAGGCGCGCGCCCAACTAGGTATAGTAAACTTCTCATTCACAGAAGGTTGGAGGATTATTCACTTGCACGACAGTATAGCTACAAATAAGTTTTACAAAACTATGATTAATAAACACGCAAAAACATTTCTGGTGTAATAAAATTCGTAATCGTGCCAGCCATGACGCTTACTATTTGTCTGTCTTTTATGACTTGGTAACCAGGCAAACTTTTCCTTTAAGAAATCTTATACATAATTATATTAATACCTCTTTAGCCAAAACATACATCAATTTCTTGGAATTCTAATTAATATCATGACAATCAGACATGTAACTAATTTATTGATTTACATCATTCGTAAGTAATACTAAACAATAAACAGGAGCAACTGATAAGGACTGCAATATGCCGTTATCATCCCCTTATCGTGTGACATCATTGCAACCACGCGTCATACGGTGACAATTTTAGTAAAATGATATAGGTCATACCAATATTTTGAGAATTGCATTTTTTTCCAAGTTTTTAGCTGTATTATCGGCTTTTTTTCCTCAATGAGGTTAGGTTACAAAACCCGAAAGTTAGCCATTAAAGAGAAAGATTTTTACAACATTTGTATGTTTTGAACACATTTTGATATGTCGAGCTGCTAATTTGGCAAAGAAATGGACACAATACAAACCTCCCTTTCAAAATAAAGGATATTTTAGCAGATTGTTGTCAGTCAATACTCTCTCAATATGACTAGATGATATTTCATGTATATGAATTTTGCTGATGAGCGCATAAAAAGTACTGAATACTTTTGTTGGTACATTTTGACTTCATCGTGATGCCCCCATCTAAGTAACCTATGTATTTTAGAAGGGAAAGTTATTTGACGATATCTCAACAAAATATTATACTATTCGAATTACTTATTTCGAGATTTATTTTTATTGAGTTTCTGATATTTCGGCACTATGGCAAGCGCCTTGATCTTAAATGATGGGTTTAAATCAACAAAATATATTTATTATCCTTCAAAGTACTAGACAGTTTCCTTGACAGCTTGGTTTCAGTTTGCTTATTTTATAAGAGTCAATGTCAATGTCAAATTTTATTCCAACAGATGACATACGTAAACACTGCGTGGGAGCTGAGCATAGCCTTTGTTTGTTTTATTTAGTCTAGGCATTCCATTTAGTTTCTAAATCCATTAGTTTACATCATTTTGTACATATTTACTGTTCATCATACATAATTGTGTTTGTAAATATGTGTTTATGTCATCGTTTTAAATTAAAGTACGGACAGCACATGAAGCTACTACAATTTGTCAAATTTCCTTAATAGGTTTTCAACTTTATCACTACAGTATATGGTTCAAAGTTGACTGGGAGTTTGACAGTTTCGGGTAGCTTGCTGTGCTGTGGCTGATGTACATGGTATCTACATAAATAAAACTACATAATTTGACGTGTTTATAATTTAATAACTGTGAATCTTAAAAAACTGTACCTTATTTAACGTTCCAAGAATTATGGTGCAGTCGCTTTTTTATTAATGTAAAATCGTATGCTGAGAAAGAAGCTTGAGTCTAAGTAGCTTAGAATTTTATTTGGAATATGTATCTATGATTATTTTGAGTTTACCAAAAGTAAACCACAAAATGAAAACATGTGTCGACATTTTCAAAATCAAAAAAGTTATCTGACAAGAACTATCAAGTTTCTCTACACAAAATGATAGCTTAATTTTGTGATACAAGCCAAGTCAAATTAAACTTTATGTTATTGTAATATGTTACATTTTTGTTAAACAGTTACTTATTATTTGCTTTATAAAAAAGCTCCGTTTTGTAAGACGTACGGATAAAGTTACGCCTTGTTTTAGGAACGGAATCTTGAACCCTTTTTTGTTAAAAATAATGGTGTTTCCTTTCAACGCATTTCATATTTATTTATCACTTTTTTATTTGTGGTATCTGCAGGTATATACTTATTTATATAAATCCTGGTTCATTAGGTCTGGGACGGAACTAAATATCTACTTAATGTAAATTACTAATTAACAGTATTTTTCATTACCTACAGAGCGGTCATGATGAAGACAAGCACTTTTCAGGAAATATTTCTTTGGCAATAGGGTTGTTTGAAACGTTCTTTGAAATTTTAATAGACTTCGATAAATACCTGCACATAAACGATAAGACGCAGAATACACTGCAGCCAAAATCGCATTTAATCAAGAAAATATTTACCACCAGCTGTTCCCCTCGGTTCCACCCTTCGCCCAAGTGAACTCCTTCCCATACCCGTATAAAAAGTAGCCTATGTCCTTTCTGAGGCTCTGTTGGCACTTGGTATTTAGTGGACTGTATTTTGGTGGTAATGCTGGTAATTAAAATGAAAACCCTGCGAGCTGTTACGTGATGCACACATTTATTACTTTCCACAGACACATTAAACCACAGGCTACAAAAATATATATTTAAAAAATAAGTTCGGTGTTGCCAGTGGTCAACAGGCTCTAGACAATTTCTGTCTACCATAATTTTACTTAAATCTGTTTTATACCAATTTTATTTAAAATCGGTTCACTAGTTCTGGCGTGAAAGCGTGACAGACGGACAGACTGAGTTACTTTCTCATTTATAATATTAGTAAAGATTTACACTTCAAACAGCTTTGTGTAACTGTCAACAAGATCATCTCGTGGCAACCCTACCCACGAAATTTATTTAACCTTGGCAATGGGCACATGGCGGGTTTCAGTAACTCGAGTTTAATCTACAACATATGCTCGACTCTGTCGGTTGTGTATTTTGGGGTATTTCGGAGCTTGGTGATAGATGAACGGTAATTTGAAAATAATGTGGGCCTTTAAGGGGTACGAAAAGAATTTGGTGTGAGCGGTATCTTTAGTTGTGTTATAAAAGTGAAGAGCTTATGAGTTTGCTTGACTATGCTAATGTCAGAAAAGTCTAGACAAAATTTAATAAATATTTCAGGATTAAGATTACGATAAATGATATTTATTTTGTAAATAGGTTGAAATCAACACTTTTACACGTGTGCTACATTTTTTCAAAACGAGATGAGTTCGCTCTACATTTATAGCTTATGGTTACTCTTCCTTTATGGTGCATGGTGTGCAAAGTAGTTCGTGTCACTGAATTTGTGATACGAGTTCGATTTCCCGGTTCAGTATTATTGTATAACAATGAGGTTTGAAGCTTTGCTGTGGCCTATCGCTTCCAATCCTGGAAATAAAGGTTTTAATGAATTCCAAGAAAGATGTCTATTGACTCAAATAATCCGATGTAAATAGGGTGTGATGAATGTGATAATTCTCTTCTTAATAAGAAACCCCATACAATCGAGATCTATCAATCAAGAGTCTAAGATAATAGACTAGACTTGTATACCTTGAAAGTTTTTGTATTGTCAGTTAATTGTTTAATTAAAATAAGCAAATTATCCGACATTAATTAATCATTTTTATTGCAATAGCCTCAAGGAATTGCGATATAAAAATCCCCTTTCAAGTCACTGACCAAACTAATATCTTAACGCAACAACTTTCTACTCCAATTAAGATACGATCTTAATCTAATGGTGATAGTCGCGTGATAGTAATAATTATAATTTATTATATCACCATATTTGATGATATTTGATTACGATATAAATAACAGACTTATCTATCACGTTGATCTGAACACATAAAACAAGGCTATAATTAATTATTTTCGCTGTTAACTAACCATTGCTTAATTGTATTAAGTGTTTTTGTATTTGTTTATCTTTGAAATCTCATTGCTATTAAAAACATCACATACGCGGTAATTTTAAAAATATATTTTACAAATCACTAGCTTTCGCCGGCGTTTTCACCCGTTTAGAACTATAATGCGCAGCCGAATAAAATATAGCCAATAGACTTACTTAGTAAGTAGGTTATCTGAAATTGAAAGATTTTTTCAAATAGGGCCAGTTGTTACTTGTACTAGTATATAGTCCTGAGATAAGCGCAAATTAAGTATACAAACAAACTCTTCTGCTAAGAGTAATAGTATAATCGTCATCTGAGCGTCATCAGAAGATGTCCTCTGCTTTTTGGTGATTGCTGAGCATTCACCATTTTTACCAACTTAAAAAAGTTTCATTACATTAACTTTCTTCAAAATATGGTTTTTGCAAAGCGTTGTGCAGCGATAGTTGAATTATTCGAATTTTAAATTTTAAAACGAGTGACTGGAATCATGTCTTCCCGATTTATCATCGTAATCTTTAGACGGCACTCCTTATCACAACATGGCTGTGCCGGAATTCGCACAAACATACTTCAGATAAAGATCTTTCCCGTCCCTCACCCGAACAGCGCATTTTTCCTACAAATTCCAGATAGCTAGAATGTTATCGGGACTTGCATAACTTGACGAATGTGGTATGGTTCATTACTGAAATATTTCACCGAAATTTTACCGTCCAAAAGTATGAGACGTATAGTGAGTACATGATTGCAAGAGGAAGGGAGAAAGAGGAGTTAGATCTCTGAATTAAAATTCATGATCATTAGAGCGAACTTCGTTCCAAACTTTTTTATTGTAATATTATACTAAATAAAAAAAAGCTTAAAAATTGTATTTATTAATATTACAATAAAACAAATTTGATTCACATTCATCGGTAGTAAGAATGAAATAATTTTATCGAAATGTTTACTGCAATTTGATAATGAATGAATCGAATTAATCGTTTTTAGCAAATTTGATATTGGAGTACAGTTGAAGGTCGTGGAAAAGAATGTGCATATATTTTTTCCAATTTAATTTTAATCTTGTTGTCATAGATTGAATTGGAAATAATTTTTGGAGGCTCCTGTAATAACCGTCAGTTCTGCTGCTAATGTTGGTGACGTCTGTCCCCCGTTCACCCGTGCGACCACGGGAGCTTCACGAACAAATTTGGCCAAGTTATAGATGTTTTCCTGCTAGCCACGCTGATTCGTCATCGATGTATGTATTACCACTCTTGTAAATATTTCACTTCACATTACCTGCAGTCGTCCCACACTATACAACGTTTACCTATACTTTCAATATGATGCCATACGTCATGTCGTCGTCAGTGTGAGTGTTAGTCATGCTAACATCGAAATAAATGGTCAATAGTGTGTTGTAGCTACCGATAGAACGCTTTTCAAGTCAGTCCTCAGCGGTTAGGTCCCCCGTATCCTACGGAATCGTCCTCCAATTGTCTCCACGAACAAATTGATTCAGATTAATAAAGTGCGGACGATAAGTGACGTAGTGTGTTATCAATATTGTTTCACTTGGTCGCTTCGACAGTTGCTCGGGCACCGGCTGACAGTACGATCGTGACCATACTTCATCTTCAGAGCCATCGTCAGTTTCTTAGAACATCTTCTAATTAAAAATTGTGAATTAATACTGAAAGTGAAGTGTATTTTAGTGTTGATAGTGTAACAAATAGTGTATTTCGAATAGGAAGTTGGAAGTTAGAGGTGTATCTTAAAATAAATCTGACTAATGAAGAGATGACGGCGGTGCAGTTGAGTGGAATGTTAAATGATTGCCATACTCATGGGAAATTGTGAGTTCTTTGGGATTTTTTTGAAAATGTTTTCAATTATTTTAAATTTTTAACATGTTCTTATAGTGCAAAGCATTAGTCATTACCTCTACAAACCAGGATAATGTTTGCATTACTGTTTTTCTTGAGTCACTGAGATTTAGGAAACGATATCATATGATGTATCTAGATTTTATTTATATTCGTTTATTTATTTTTTATGGTTACTTTATGTAACTCCCATGGTATTTGTACTACTCGTATATAATCCTTTTCAATATCTAAGCACTCTTGAAGTTAGGTCTTTATGAAAAAACTTGAACCCCAAAAGATTTTTATTTGTGATCAATTCTAATTGATTCCTGTATGATCGTACTTATTATCATGATCATGTGTCATTTAAAAACAATTCGGACGTTTAGAAATAAGTTAAAAACCAAAGTCACAGTGATGTCATACTTGGATTTCTTTTGTTTATCTTAAATTTAATGTTTTTCTTTTCATAAAATAAAACATGCTTAGTTCAATATGTGTCATGCAGGTGACTTTTCAAACAAGTGAATAATTAAGTGAGTCTTGTTAATAACAATTGCATTGAACAGCTTTGCCATTATTATTATTTTTTATTCATTCATATTGTCGTAATTAGTTCAGTTTAAAATAAAATTTCTTGCTCAGGCACAGATTTGGTCTGGTATTTATACAAGTGTTTGGATATTCTTTGTTATTTCATAATTTAAGACATAGGTTGGCGCTAATACATGTTGCACCAAAAATTAAGTCCTTACCAATATTATGAATGCAAAAGTAACCCTGTCTGTATGTCACGCTTTCATGACAAAACTACTGAACCTATTTAAATAAAACTTATTTATTTCAACCTTATCACTAACATTACAGGCACTTATAACCTAATGCGTATGCGCGCGAAATATCATTACAATAAAAAACATAAGAAAAAAAACATAACTTGGTAGACATATAGTCTAGTCTGAAAAAGAACATAGGCTACTTTTTAACCGGGTGCGGGAAATCGTTCCCCGGGCGGTGGTAGGTACAGCGGGGAACAGCTAGTTCGTAATAAAATTCTAAATGTCATTAATAATGTAAACGTTAAGTTTTCCAACATACCAGAAATAAAGTTGATACACGATATTAATCTCAACAGAATTCCAATAATAATAAATTATTGCCACACATCGAAGTACCCGTTCACATTTCAATAAACTACTGGTATCACAACACGCGTGGGATACCAAGCGGTTTATACTTTACATTCCTTCATTCCCATGAAAATGTAAAAACATTACAATCACATAACGGCAGTGTAATCTTCCTGTTCATCAAATAAAGCGTAGATCACAACATGGAGCATTAATAAATGGAGTGTGCATCTTACATCTATGAACTATACGGAGTTTCGGAAATCCTCACCAATTTAAGTAAGATTGTTTTCGCACTATGTTCGACCCGAACCCGTGAAAATATTGGCCTAGTAATCGCGACGGAATTAGATGTCGGAGATCGATTCTAGTACGTAGATGACCATAGAAATAGTTCTACGGCTACTATGGACCATATTTTCACGGGTCTAGATCGGATTCGGATCGGTCAAGTCATTTGAAAGTAGCACAATGTATATGTATGGATAAATATAATTAAATAGTCATCCTCACATAAAGCAAAGCCTAAAAGATACGAACGAGGGGCAAGTAAAGCCATCGGCGAATATACGAGCTAAATTATCGTTTATTACATGGCTGTTTCAGTAAACTACTTATAATAACATATTAAAAAATAACTAACATATGTGAGAAATCGCAGAATAAAAACTTGTGCGAACCATTTATCTATGTTTTTGGTTTGATCCTAGTTTTGATGTCACATTAACCCTCCATTTCTTCCTGCTCCTTGTTTCACACTGACGCCTCAAAGGGTCACAATAGGCATTGTTTTCGAGCCCATTGTCTGGAGCTTGTCACTTTCATTTGCTACCTTTTAGTTGGCCAGACATGTCTACATGTAAGTAAAGCCCGAACTAATGGGAGATATAATTGGTGTCTATTGTGTGGTCCTGGCTTTACAAGGACCACACAAAACGCGTATCCTAGGTGCTGAATGGTAAATGATTCTGCTGGTCATTTGAAAATTAGTTATCTGAAGATTGTATTTTTTTTGGTTTTTGTTTTAGTCGCGTTTAGGTTTTCAAACATTTTAGTTCATCATCATCAGTTATATCGTCCCTCTGATGGGCACAACCCTCCTCACACAGAGAAGAATTAAGCCTTAATCACCACGATTTTTCTATGTGGGTTGGGGATTACATTTCAGTTCAAAAGATGATCAATAAAGAGGTTTTATAAGTGTACGGTAAACAAATATTAATGTTTTCTATTTCAAAAGTAGAAACTTTAGACTGAAAAATGTCTGGCATAAAATAACAAAACACTTTTGCCTATAATGATGTATGAACCTAAAACAAATCACTGCAAGCAAGCTCTATAATAATAATAAGCTTAAAATCGTTTTCACGCGTCCGCACTCAGAATAAATTGGCCTGAATTGCATGGCATGCGTACGCGCCGGCCGTAGGTAAACATCGTATGTCTGGATAATTTTACATTGTTCTATTGAGTATAAATACTAGGTTTTACTTTCAATGTATATTTATACCTACTGAAATATATTTATTATTCTATAATTTATAATTTTCGAATTTGGAACTTATAAAATGTCACTCAAGTCTTTTTTGCTGCTATCGGTATTTTTTAACCAACTTCAAAATACTCGTTGATTCGACCCTACAGAAAAAAATTCATTTCTACTTTGATAAAATTGTGTGAATAAATCAATATCTTCTTAAGAGTTATTCATGACAGACCCTGAACATGACAGCAACTTGTGTAGTTATCAATCAATCAACTCAAACTTATCAATCCACTTATATATAGAGGCCACATTACCAACAACGGTGCGTACTACAAAACAATACCTTCATTTAAATAGCACCCAAAAATTGCATTATTTGTATTGAACATAAAACCGTCATGAACATTTCTAGAAGAATAGGTGCTATGAGGTTGAACAAAAAAGTGTTTAAATAAAAAGTGAAAACACGACCGTATATCGGTGCCAAGGTTCAGCTAGTTATCAAAACAACCGGTCTATCTACCGGCAATTGATAGACTGCACTCTCGAGTATTCGTGTTATAGATCACCTTGTGGTGTATCTTTTGATGGGTATTGTAAGTGATGGAATTAGTAAAATTAGGGGGCATTTGGGTAAAGGATAAAAATTAAAAAGATAGTATTACAAGCGATTTCGCTTGAAAAAATCTCGTCAAATATCTTTGCTGCTTTGAGATTTGCCAGTTGTGGTTGCGCAACAGTACAAAATGTGGGAATATTTAAATTTTGCGAACTATTAAGGCATGCGCGAGATTAATGACTGGCTATAGAGCCGAAAAATTATATGATGGAAACTAAAATTCGGCTACACCATCTTTCCAATAATAATTGTGTCCGAGATCGTATCGACAAGTTAAGTTAGTTAAGACAAAGAGAGAAGATTTATAGAATTTATAACTATTAAATGTAATTTCTTGATAGCCTTAATTATACTGCAAACGGTTTATCATAGAAGTATAGATCTATGCACAGTGCACACACTATCTTACCTTTTTCAGTTGTGTTAATGCGACATGTTTCTGAATTCACCGTTGAATATCATATCTTTTATAAACATGTTAATGTCCATGCGTCTTCACAATTTTTCTTGCTTGTCGGCTAAACGCAAACTGCGCAAACGCTTTTGTCTCCTGACAGGTTATTATCAATACATTACAAATAACTGTCTCCTCGTAACCCGGGACAATAAAGCTGATAACTGTTACATCACTAGCGAGCACACAGACACACAAACGTATTGATTGCTCTTCGATCGCATAAATCTTTGTGTTGTGGGTCACAAGGAACTGTATGCAATTAGTTTCTATTGTGCTTATTGACTTTGTAGTTTAAAGTTACCTTATTGATTATTATAAATAGGGCCCTATTTTCGTTCTACGCTCTCCTCGAAGAGCAGTCGGCAAAATTGGAGAGGACCCGTAGGGCCGAGGCCTGTCGGGCTGTTCGCAAGGGCTACCGCGGCCCCGTCATACAAACTACCACAATCCACTCCAAAAATAAAATAAAAATTAAATCCTCCTAATTTTACGCCTTCCTTTGTAGCGTTTGTATCTGAGAATTGAAAACATGATTCTTTTTTTAAAACTATATTGATAGATGAAGAATCCATATCAAAATGCTTCAGGCATTTCCATTACCAGCTATTTAGTTCAGTAAATTAATAGAAACTATTGCCTTGTTCTCAGGCCTCTTCAAGGGCTCTACAACAACGCTAGACGGAATCGGACTGCGGCCGATGCCAGCGGAACGTCCGAAGACGTTGAGAAAGCTAAAGTCAGTGTACGACGCGTCCCCGACTGAGCCGCCGCCTCCACCGCCTACGATCCTGAGCAGCAATGGACAGGCTCCGGAGCGAAACGTCAATGGAGTTGAAGATGAAGTTCGGAGACGTAGTAATACCACCAGCTCGACGCAAAGTGGGGACAAATCGCTCTCTATACTTAGTCCGTTTGATGAGCAGGTAAGATACTAATGACTATTCTTCATTAAATAACTTCGTAGATAAACATCTAGTTTAAGCTTACATTAAGAATTTTTTAAAAGGGATTTATCTAACCATAACTTACATTGATTTTGTTCTTATCGATCGCGACTCTGGACCACAGATAGATTAAAGATCGAAAATCTCATTAACAGACGAAAATAATTGAATGCTTTTACTATTAATAATATAAAATGAATGCTATATCTGATACTATATTCCTATGCGTGACAACACACAATAATTTTACTATTCATATTGGTCTTCAAATTAATCGAATCGAAATGGAATATCCATAGTGATTCATAAAGACAAAAAATCTGTTCTTTATGGTCGATAATATTTATAATATTATATGTCTTGCTGTCATCATTATAAAAATTGGTAATCGTTGATCATAAGGAATTATTGTTGACTAGCCGTGCCAGTAAAAGTCTACGATAATCACAAATAACTCGTAGCTCACAGACAACAGACCGTGGGATTACCTACAACGCGGCAATGGCACAAACTCATTAACAAACAGACTTGTCCTTTTTTATAATTTGAGAGTAGATTATATTGCGAAATGTCTTATAAAACTTATTAACATAATCGGACTACAGAACATTATGTTAATCGTTCGAGACGGTCTTAAAATAAGTTTAAAATTAATTAATAAGTTTCAATATAGCCAATACTTAATTTTAATTCAAACCATTTGCATTCAATACTTATTAGACTCTATTAACTTTACTCTTGGAGATTACAACATTTCTAGAAATTATACTTCTACGTTTACTGTATTTGCTTTTGGTTATTGCACATATTGACCGGCTATTTGCAATATACATAAGTTGTAACATTCCGTTGTTAATAACTTTAATAGAATTAATTAACTTTGAGGTCAGATCTCTGCAGGTCAAATTAAATTATATGGTTATGAAATTGCGCGTGTTAGAGTTAGAATCTAAGAACGATTTACATTTTGGCTAAAACTATTCCTTTTTTAATATTATCAGGCGTTTTTTGATGATATTGTGTATTTTTTATAATTTTTTATCAAATGTGCGTGTTTTTAGAGGCGTCTCATAAGTCGAATACGTCGTTCAAGCATCGTAACCAAATTTTATGTTGTGGTCTAAAGGTGGTAGTCTAAGGGAGGACCTTATTACAAAACGTGGTCTTAAAAAGTACCGGTTTTAGTACTAGATTTAGACCATTGCCTTGTTCAAGAAAATGGTTTAAAGCTAGCACTTAGGGCGGTACTTTTTTAAGTTCACGTTTTACGGGTATAATAATAGGGCTGATCTCTTAATAGTTTGGTAAACCAGCTACCCAAAAATCTCAGTAGGGTGTATGTACTATCACATGTGGAGGCTCTTTAAGCAACCTCTTATTTAAAACCGCCAACAAACAGGCAATGGAAAAGTTCGCGTCTTTAGCCAGTGCAACAACCAAGACTGCATTGAACTAACGTAAAAAATGCTAAGCAACACAGGGTACGTTGAACCACAGGTGTTTAGTAAAAGATAATTTCCTTATTTCCTGCCTTTGTTAGGTGCGTCAGCGTGTTTCAAAAAACCTATTGTTATGCCAAATTGTATGGCTGTCTGTCACGGTTCATGTGTTTTGGCGGTTACGTACATATGGTTACTGCAGATGTTTGACTTATTTCATAAGTATTCATTCATGACCGTTTTAATTTCTTGTAAGTATAGAGCAGTGTTTATTTAGAGGGGTTCATTTTACGACAACGTTACTTTATCGTCATTGGCGATCATGGAATATACGAAATGTTATTTGTGAGTTATAGTAGTTATTAGGTGGGTGTAGTTAAGCAAACAAATATACTAGCTTTCCCATGTCGCACCTGAGTCCAGTGGGAGCTACCACGCGTACTCGGATAAAAAATTTGCCATAGCATTCCTCAATAAATAGGCTATCTAACCCTGAAATAATTTTGAATAGGTTTTATGTGTAGGTTCCTGAAATTAACGCGTTCAAACAAAGAAACAAACCAACAAACACAAAGCCTTTTAATTTATATATTAGTGTAGATTGAGACGTATCTCAATAAAATATTGAATATAATCAATGTTTGCATAACATTTTTTCAATGTGTGACCCTTATGAATAAATACACATTATGCTGAAGTTGATTGTTACATTGAAATTTTTCTCAAAGGCCGTTGAACAAGAATGTGAGATCATCGACATTTTACGAACTTAGAATTTGACATTAAACAGATAAGATTAATGAAGTGATATTTTATTAATTAAAACCCATTTTTGTAGAAGGCTATGCATATAAGCTCATTGAAAAAGATGATAACGGCCGCAGCATACACGTAAAAATCGTCATTTGAAATGCAAATTTCAGTGATAACGTTTTGTAACGTAAATTAAAATACACATTTTGCATTTTAAGTAGTAGAAGTGCATGTTTGTCTAAATGTTTCTCTTTACTTATTCCTACAAGTTGTGTATAGATAAGCAATTGAAAAACAGCGTTTTGTTAAACGCCAGTTCCTGTTTTAAATGCGTTTTCTTATCAGTGAATTAATTTAACTTATAAGGTCGTTCTTGTTTTAACATAATTTTTAAGTACAAATTCGTGTTCAGGCACCTGTTTTTAGAGATACTTCCATGAATCATGGAATACAATTATTACGAACTTCTTTTTTTTTCTTTGCTTGTTTCTTTACTAAAAAGCCCTAATACCAAGAATTACTGTAAGTACCGATTTGAAAAGTTAATTCACTGTTAGGTGGATAGATTTATCGAGGAAGGCTCTAGGCTACTTTTTACTCGACTGCGTGGAGTAGTTCCCAAGGAAAGCGGGTGAACTCGCTGGCGAATATATGCGGTAAAACATGCAGCTCTTTCAGACTATCAACTATCGAGCACATAAAATAGAATTCCATCATTCAAATATCTCAGAACCAGATACCTAATTACGCACAACGAATGCAGTATGCATACATACGTACGTGCAACTCAACTGCCACCGATCAAACAACACCGCATCAGCTGTTCATGCCAGCAATAAGTGTCAATTGCGGACAATACGCCATTTAATGGCAACAACAGCCAGGTGGCAAGACAGGTGAGCCTCGCTGAACATGATACGTTATAGTTGTTATAGCGTCTCGTGATCAGCTGTACTTCGAAACGTATTAAGGGGATTAAATGGAATTTGCCAGCTAATGGTTTACGAAAACGGCGTGAGCATCTGTTGTTTTGATGTAGTGGTCAAGTCCTTGGCTTAAGTGGTAGTTTCGTTAATTAGAATTCTAAAGAGCAGTCTCAATTTTCAATTTGTTGATGGAACAGGGCAGGAGGAAGATGGCCCCTTCGTAATTAATTGATGAAGTGAATATGCAGCGATTAGATGGTGAACTAGATTTTCTTGTTCAAAACTTTCAACCTTACGTAATGATATAATTTATATTTAATTTTTTTCTATCATTTGTGATCCTATTATACCCGGTTATTGTCCTGTGTTATAGATAGCTTTAAGGATGTCGTGATTCTTAATTACATTAGCAAATTCGATGACAACATGCCTACTCGTATCACATTGATATACTTAAATCACCCCACTTAATCTTTTCACAAAATGTTTGAACAAAAACTGATCATAAAAACTGTGACTTTAATGCGGGCGATACCCAATACCCACATAGCGAGACCATGAACACATTATGTGCTTATCTCGATAACATAACTCGTGGGTACAAGAGAAGATTCCCCACAGAGGTGTGATATGATTTAGATACGTGTAAAAACTTTGTTTATGAAAGATAGATCACCTTGCGCTTGGTTAAGGATGGTTCATCAGTCAGCATGAATGTCAGCATGATGGTGCATCAGTTGCAATTCTAAACTGATCTCAACACCGTCGATCTGTTTTTGGCTGTTGGTTGTGTAGAGAGTCAGACAAGAATGATTGCTAACATTTATTGCGTTGTTCCATAGCACGTTGGTGTTCACAGTGTTGGACTGAAAGTCGACCCAGACTTATTTGTGATAACGCTAGAGAGACATAAAAACGTCAAATGACATCATGGAAATGATCTGAATGCATAACACGTCTGACCTTTAGCCAATTAACACCCATAGTCATTAGAGGACACAGGCGTGACCCTGTAATTTCAATGTGACTCTGCTAATCTAATCTCTATAAACCCCTTTAAGCATTGAATATTCGATTATATAATTATTTTCTTACACACATATTTCTGACGTGTTATATTTACATATATATATATGTAAGTATATAACAATAAAGAGGAATTCGTGGCTAAGTAAAAGCCATACGAGTCGATTGATTGTAAGGTAAAGTAACGCTTGGCGTGGTCTCTCCTTGGATGTTTGATCGGCCAAGGGGTATAGATAAGCAGTCGCTCATGCCACCCAACATAGTTCGTAAAAGGCTAGACTGTATAATTTAAACAATTAAGTCCATGCTGCTAAGGTTATCCATGCTAACAATATAGCTGAAAATTATTTACTTGTCGGATGACGTCAGACAATGAGTTATGGAAGCGAAAAAAGAAGACACGTTGCGCCGACCCAAAACAAAAGATTTCGATAAGGTCAGGGAAATGATGATGTCTACAAAAATAGATCACTTTGACAAAAAAAAAATCACAACATACAAATCAGACCGACGAACAACAACCAAGTGCGTTCTCTGTGGAATATCTTCTCATGGTTTGTATAGGAAGGCAGGTGTTAATCAGAGGCAGATGCATGAATGTCACATAAAAGCTTGCAAGCTCATATGATTGCGTTTGTTGATAATATTGAAGAGACATTTCAGTTTTATATGGTTGTTTAATTTATACGTGTTTAAAAGGTCGTTCGTTTCAAGGTGTTTTGGTATCATTTACATGGTTAGTTAACACTAATTTATGAGTATTTGTGTTCCCTATTTTTATGTTGGATGCTTGTGTAGTTCCACTGATAGATTCCTAATCAATAGACTCCTGATGGATGCATTTATATTGTTCGAGTAATCGCCTAGAGTTATTAATTTTATTTCACAAGCATTTTTATTTTCATAATATTTAGCAATTTTCTTAGACAGGTAAAGTGTGAATATTCTAATAATGATTTGCGAACACCTTTTATAAAAGGACCGGTTAGCAAAAAACCTACGAATAGCACCTGTAGGAACCGGATTTATGTTGACAGTATAATGGAGATTGATAGGCAACCATTGTGCGCTAATTCTCACGCTAGACATAACAAAAAATATAAACTTTTTCCATACAGACCTGGGAACTAAAGAAAAAAAAACATAGATTGTATCATCTGACATATGAAGCTGCTTGTATAGCTACATGTGTTAAGATTCCAATCAAACGGTACTACATATTTATAATGAAGCATGGAATCTTCTTTATAATTTTGTACGGGAATGATGACGTATAGAATTTCGGTTTCTTAGATAATGTTACCAACGTAAAGGCAAGAGCAATAATTTGTATTCACTAAGCAAAATTTAAAAGCGATTACTTTGTGAAATATTTTGTAATAGTGGGGGTCCCAAAATGCTTCAAGGAAACCATGAAAGCTAATCAACACAACAGGAAATAATCATTTCAGCTATCGAATTTTGCAAGGTATATAAATACTGTTGCCCGGGAATACATCTTGGCAACTATCAGTGTATCTACACCATAGCCATTAATCTCTTTCGCATCATGTACTAATTAATTTGATGGCTGTCAATAATCATCTGGATCACTCGAGCTAGTACCATTTTAGAATTTCCAAGTGTGAATCAATAAAAAAAACATTACCTTTGGGTTACTAAACATTTTATCCTTTCTTTGTCTACAGGAGGAATGGGCGAAGATCTCAGAAATAATGGCGTCGTTTGGCAGCAAGCTCGTCAGGGAGTCTGTGTTTGTGTCAGAACTTGAGCAAGAGTTCACTTCAAGACTTGGTCTGAGTTGCTCTGAGTCCAGTCTCAGTCCTTCTGTGGCCTCGAACCTTGGACTTTGGCTTTCTGGTCTAGGACTGCACGACTATGAGACGTTGTTCTTAGAAAGCGGCTATGATGATATCGATTTTGTGGTAAGTTCTCACCAAATTAGTATCTAGAATGATTTATTATAAATTAATTACAGTTGCAATAACAAGCGTTGAAATATGAGGTTGCGATATAACAATTACTTAATATAAATATTTGTTACAGAATGGGATCATTGATGAAAACGACCTCCGAGAAATGGGCATAGAAGAACACGATAGACAAAAAATACTAGAATCAGCTAAACAATTACCTCTTAAAATAACTGAAATAAGCAATAATCATAACAATAATAATATAAGTAAAAGCCAAAACGAATCTGTAGAAGAATGGCTAAGAAATATTAACTTAGAGCAATATAGTGATACTTTTAGAAAACATTTGTATGTAGATATGGATAGAGTGAAAAGAATTTGGGAAGTAGAACTGACTGCTGTACTGGAAATACAGAAAGCTGGACATAGGAAAAGGATTCTGGCATCTGTTTCTGGACAGCATAATGGGCCTGCTAATCATATGGAAGATATCAATGCTGATCTCAATACTTTGGTAAGTCATATTCATTTACTTAATTTACCACTTCATAAGTCTAGTTACGCCTATACATTCTACGCAAATCATATGGGTGCTTCAATAGTCATTTCCGTCGTATCAAAGACACTGCTAGTAATATTTATATCGACGTTTATGTCCCTCGCTAAAATATCCTCTACAACGTCAGATACAATAAACAATAGCTTGGCATTATCATAATCACTACTTAGCGGATCATTACGATTTTATTTCATGCTAATAAAGCAATTAATCATTGATTTCGCAGAAATCAGCCCTTTGTCATAACGTTTATGGATATTAATATGTCGGAATCTGTCTTCTTCTGTAGTTGGCTTATCTTTCTTATTATTATTGTTAACAACAGAAACTAGTTACTTTTCATTTTTAAAGTATTTTTGGTTAAATACTATTTGTAATAGAATCACGTCGTGACTAGTGTCAATTTCCTAGCGGAAACCAATAGTGGCGCCGGTGGCATCGACGCCTCGATAGCGCACACCAAGTGCATACAAATATCAAGTAATCTATTTATCCAAAACTGTTGTAATTAACACGATTTAGGGATCATTAAGGTCATCAAATCCGCTCTAGTAACATTTCACGAAAGGTTTTGTTGTAATGGAGTTCATAGAAAGACTTCCTAATGTGTTGACGATATCGTTTTCTATCATTCTTAAAGGTTACCCTTAAATTGAACGCTGTGGGCGTCTTACTGTGTTTAATTGTTTTGATTCAGTGAACATATCAATCACTTCTTAATTAATACACCTTATTGAAAATGATTCATACAAAATAGGTATTTATTTGACGATCCTATTTTATCCATATCTATAAAATAATGATGAAATAAATAATCCCTATAAAGTGATATCAAATAAATGATAATGCGTACTTAATAAGTGCTCATGGGACTCACGTTCATGGATGTCAACACCATGCATACTAATGTACGGTTTCCCATAGGCCATGGTTGATCAATAGCTAGAGAAAGCGATTACGACACCGATATAGTAAAGTTCTGATAAGCATGTTGTAAATATCACGTAACGGATTTTTGGAAACTTAAAGAATGCTAAATATATAGATTGATTTGGAAGACGAAAGGCAATCATTTGGGTGTAATATATTTTTATTGTGAGGTGAGAAAGTGAGCAGATTCAAATGTAGGCATGGATGGAAATAAAAGTGAAATTTGAGGTTTAAAGAAACTATTTTGAGGCTTATTGCCACATTGGCCGTAAATAATTAGAACCAAAATGAACCTTAAGAACAATAAGACCCCTTTATATCATGTCCAAGAAACATATACCAACTTACAAACAAATCCAACTCAAGTGATACCAGGATGGCTCAATCTGGGCAATGAAGTGAGCAATTCGCTCAATCAAAAAGCTTGTAAAGAGGATATCCTTGCAATAAAGTGACAATTGTTGACGGCAGAGGGCGTTGCTATGACCGAATGAATGAAATCGGTGGAGCGATTGATGGCAGACGAAAGGGGCAGAGGTATGCGTATGTTCATTGATATGGAGCTTAATATGAGCATAGTGAAAAGGGGTCTAGATATTTGATAAAAAAATAGGTATATATGCTAGCTTACAAAAATTGTTAAAGACAGCAATGCGTCAATTTCATTAAGAAGGATGACAATTTATATGGAGTTAATGTGGTATTCCTAGAATATGATAAAATAAGAACATAAAATTCAAAATATTCTTCAAATAAATAATTTTATCTTTATCTACACTAAAATAATTAAACTCTCAATAAAAGAAAATTTATTAAAACTTAAACAGTAAATGGTTATCGTCTAAGGCTTAATACACGTCGTAGGCAGGTGCACATTTATTGTGGGGCGATTGCCAATTTATTTGGCGAGGATATCCTTAGCCTTAAGCGGTTTCATATTATTGAATTAGGTACACACCTGCTGCATTGCGCTCTATAGCTTCCGATCGTGTATTCTGGCTGTATTTAGCATTTTTATAAGATTTTAATTCAGCCATCAGATTCATTTGGATCGTGATAGTATTAAGGAATTATAAATTAGTGTCCCGTATTTTATGAATTAGGAATTATTAATAATGAAGATGTTAGCATTATTAATAATCAGCACTATCGGCATCGGCACGGCTGAGGATTTTAGGTGATAAAAAGCTGGTATGATATTAACTTCATGACAAAAAAAGTAAAAATCTATTAAGCATACCGAAGCGGTATTTTTGATACTACGGTCATACTTTATGGAAATTTCTACTTTATTGTCATGAATTTAATGTATAATTCTTTTTATCACCGTGCTGATGCCGATAGTGCGAGCGCCGTCATTCAAAAGCTTATAAGAGATAAGACAATGTAAATAGAAAAAAAAATAACCCCTACCCCGTACCCTCATTACAATCAAATATATCAACCATCAATGAAATCCAGGACATCCCATTTCATTTTGCACGTCGACACCTGAGAGGGTGTTACCTAGCTACCCCCCGCTGCACGTGCGTGATCATAATTACCAGTCAGATGAGCAATTTAACTGAGATTAGTTGCGTTAATCTCGTCACAAATAAATTAAGTTTTATGAGGTGGCGAGATTGGTTCTTAAATATATGGTGTTGTTAAATTTTTTAAAGGGTCTTGATACCTATATTTTTTTGTTGAAAAAAAAAGTTTTTTTTTTCTTATGGCCCTGATTTTACTGTTCTTAACATATTTTTGAAATCAGTGGAAGCATCAATTTTGATGCAGGTTAAAAAAATTGCGAGTTGTGGATGAATACGAAACTAAGCCTTTATAATAAGTCTACAAAAATATTAATTTTCTTGTAGAAACTAACATCGAAATACAATACATTTTTAATATTATATGTATATTAGGTACAAAAAAATAACCCTGTTTAAAATGTACACAATTTGACACAATAAATGCTGTTGTCTGCTAAGTAGATATCTTTTAGTAATATTGCATGAAATCATCACTTTGATATGCATACTTGTCTAATATCTTCTAGTAGGTAGATTAGTATTAGATTCTAGTAGGTTTGGTCTGAGAAAAAAAAAAAAATTTTATAGCACAACCTTGCAAATAAAATCATTAAATAATATTACAATATATACTATAGAGCTGCTAAGTAGCATCTAATCTTAGCGTAGAGGCTAGCGCTGGGCTACTTAGCATAGGTATTCAGCACATGGGTACTAACTCGCATAATATTAGCATCTCGTCCAGTTTACGAGTTTCGAACCTAATGCTAGAATTCGAATTACTTTTTGGGTATTTAGAGCAGTTTGTGAACTGTGGGAAATGCTTTTCATCCCAGTTGATGTAAGTGAATTTGGCTGCCATGCATGAGCTCGCGGGTTTGAATCCCGCAAAAGTCAAATATTTGTGTGCTTTGAACATTGGTGTTTGATTTAGTCTGGGTTTTCCCATGTATGATATGTGCATTTTTACAAAAGAAAAGTATATAAGTACGTAAGTACTTAGTTTGGGATTAGTTGACGTAGTGTGAATGTGTATAAAAAGAAGGTATGGTTAAATTTTTCGAATTCAAGGTCGGACAAAAGGAAAATCATGAAAATGCAAAATAAGTGTAATTTTTATGCTCTCCTTTATAGATTACACTAAAAGGCTTATTTTAATTACAACTGCTAATTAGCCATAATAATATTAATCCATCAAAATATTAGCTCAACTACAGAAAATATAAAACCTGCCATTCATACTCCATATACCTGCGCCTACTACATCCTATTCAGTCACAAGCGACGCTAATTCAGCCTACTATTTCAGTTCACATATTTGCTGTGCATTTTTTTTTTAATTTCACACGTCGGCAAACCTGTATAGGTAATTAGTGTTCAATTCGTCGTCTATTCAAGTCTGACGGCGAGTGCCCTACTCGGCAGAGGGAAATATACGGGAAATGTGATCCCTAACTACGGGTGCTTTGCGATGTTTTTTTTAATCAGATTTTTGAAAAATATTTTTTAGTAGTAACTTTGTTTTGGGTAAAGCATAGTTAAAAATGGGAGTATGACTAAAATAAAAAGATCAGAAAATGTTGTGCACAACATTTTCTCCCATTTTTAACCGACTTCCCGAAAAGGAAGAGGATCTTTTTTTTTCGTGTGTAATCCCGCCTAGTGTGCAGCTGGAGGGAGTGTCAGACTCTTACTGACTGAAACCCACTAGGTTCCTTCTGGAGGTCCCTGTGTGCCAGGGCCGCGGAATCTCTTACGAACAACCAGCAGTCCAGAAGGAGGAGAATCTCAATTCAACATTCAACAACTGAATTGAAGTTTTTTTTTTGTTTTTATTCTTATACATTGTCGAACATTTTTACCAAGTTCTCACTTCCCGTTGCAGGTATATTGTTTACGCCATATCTAAAGTTCACACCGGCATTTATTTTCGCCACCTAAATGACCTCCAGACTATTTGCCCACTTATTTTCTTTCCGGTCAATTAACTCTGAAAACCTCTAACTTCTGAAGGTCAAAAGAAAAACAGCAGCCTGTATACAAAAACATTGTCAATATCTTTCTAGTATTTAATCTCTTTTTTATAATAATTGCGATCGGATACGGACCGCTTGGTGCTTTTTTGATAGATAAATATAATTTGTATGATTAATACCCAAATGATTTTTATTTTTTTATTTTTTTTTATTTATTTATTTCATTTCATCTTACAAGATGATAGAACTTTATAGGTCATATATATATATATATTTGAACGATCTGTCATGCGTGTGTTGTTGATAGTTCCTAGGATATTGATTTCTGATGAAAACACCAAATTGATCGGTAGTTATCAAAATACTGAAGCAGCAATATGATTCTATATTCAAAAACGCAAAAAAGTTGTTTTACTTATTATGAAGATTTTTTTTTTTTTGTAATAGTACAGGTGCAGGCCAAGCGGTTCTTACCTCCATTTGAACTTAGAGTTTAAACTTAATTTGGCGTACTAGATTGCCACCCATAACTTTCCCTTATGCCATCAATGTTGATGCTAATAGCACGCTAAAGTTAGAGTTGCACTAATAAAGTAGTTACAATATTTTACTACCGTACAAACTGGATCATAATATTAGCATAAACTTTATTAAGTATTCCTAAACCGGCTCGTTGCGACTTCGAAAACTTATGGTACGGTTACCGCAGCTCTATATTTTGTATTTCTATTCGAGTTCACTCTGACGGAACACGGGCCCTTTCAAACCCGTCCGTAGTTTTTCACCGAATGACACCATCAAATCTGATGATTCAATTATTTACTTGTGTACTTTTCATTGCCTTAATTAAAATTTTACGCGTACTGGCGATGTTTTTTTTTTTATTTTCCCCGTCGCGTTTTGTTTTGCACCTCTGAAGTGTGAATCTGTGGATGAGTGTGACTTTATGTTTTGTTGCGTATTGTTCTTTGTTGTTGTATTTTTTTATTTAATTAGGGCTCTTGAGGGGTGGTGTTTCGAGTATGGCGTCGTTTTTGTACAGGGAAATGTGTGTGTGCAAATTAAAGGAGTGCAAATTATATCGACCATAAATCACGCTTTTTATTCCTGTATACCTATATGTAGCAAGTTTGCAATTTTTATTTACAAAACTCTTTTTGTCTTCTAGAAGAGCAACATACAGCAGTTAAAAGAAGAAATCAAAGAGAAGTTACCACCTTCAGAAAACTTAAAACCTGTTCCACCTCCCGTGGTGCCTACCCTGGCTCCGCCTGGCGGCGAAACTTTAAAACGTAGCAAAAAGAACAGGCCTGCTCCTCAACCGCCAAGACCATCTGACTTGGAGATCAGAGCACCTTCCGAACTGTTGGTTGGAGTGCCTGGAGCGCTGAAGACTCAGTGGAAGCATCAGCCATTTGTGTTGGTTACAGGGGCTGTGACTTATGTAGCTAATGTAAGTATTATAGGACCCTGGCTTTTTGGAATATTGTACATACATAATAGTAAAGCTGAAATTACTTATTTACCTTGAACAAGAATCAATAAATCCATTCTTTTGTAATTTTTTACAGGCATATGCCCAGTGTGACATTCTAAAAAGCTGACTTTAGTTTGATGAGATAAACATTGATTGTAATCCTCATATATTTGTTTGGCTCAGTACCTAGGATCAACCGTAGTGAAAGAGCTTCGGGGCACGGAGTCTACGAAGAAATCGATACAGAAGCTGAAGAAGTCTACCAAAGAACCGAGAGACTCTCCCGACATCATCCTCTCCATCAGCTATAGAGGCGTCAAGTTCCTAAACACTATTACCAGGGTGAGTTAACTTGCCTTAACTTTGGGTATTATTGCAACGTACAGACGCTAGCATATCAAGCTACCCGAAACTGTACAATTTTCCCAATCAACTTTGAACTATGTGCTTAAGCGACGAAGTTGAAAATCTATTAAGGAAAGGACATGTCCGCTTTTTGTATGGACGTTGGTTTTTTATTCCGAGTAAAATTTAACCAGCATCAATGTTTATTCATATAAAGACGACAAAAATAAGGAACTTAAAACCACTGAAATACTATTTTTAAACCCCTCCATTTTACAGAAAATTCAAAACTTAATAATTGAAGTTATTATTATTCTTTTAATTGCTGGCAACCCTTAAAAAAGGTAGTTTTAATTTAAAGTATCGCCACACTGGGATAATGTTATATTTGACTTTAGATTATAGACCTATAGATGACTAGATGTAACCATGAGACTGTAGGCAAATGTGGAAATGAGAAGCATATATACGAAATAAGTATATATTCTCTGTCGCATTAAGACAAAACATAATATTCTCTGTCGCATTCGGCGTGCCGGGTTTTGCTCGGCCAACATTTAAAAGTTGGCCCAAACAAAGTCCTGGATCTCTATCACCGAGAGGTCGACTCAGATCATTTTTTATGTTTTTAGAAAAGTTTCGGCAATTAAGTTCTAGTTTTAGTGTATATAATTATGAGAAATAGACTCCTGTAGTTGAGTGTTTAGTGCATTTTGAGTTTTATAGTGCTGTCTCATGTGCAGCCACGTGGGTGCTCCATCTATAGGTATTATAATCTAAGTATTTGACAGAACAAATTATTTATCTGTCACTGACAATAGAGATGGGTCAACTTACGATTAGACTCGCTTCAGGTTGACTCGAATTGAAATTCATGTGATTCTGTAGTTTGATAGTAACAATTTTATTATTTTACTAGCGGTCGCCTGCGGCTCCGCCCGCGTGGATGTCGGTTTTCGCGACAAAAAGTAGTCTATGTGTTGTTCTGATATATAACCCATAGAGGACCACCGCGGCTACGTCTGTGTGGATGTCGATTACCGCTAACAATGCCTAACTTTTGTCGGGATGAGAAGCTCGCGCTCGGACCTCCTCCCGCCTTATTATACCTAACGACCGACCCGCTTATTATTATTTTACTAGCTTCCGCCAGCGGTTTCACCCGCTTTCTGAGGGAAGTACTTTCCATACCTGGATAAAAAGTAGCCTATATGTTATTCTGATGTATAAGCTATATTGTGGTAAAGTTTCATTCAAATCCATTCAGTAGTTTTTACGTGAAAGAGTAACAAACATCCATACATCCATACATCTATACATCCATACATCCATACTTACAAACTTTCGCCTTTATAATAGTATTAGGATGTATAAGTTTGGTATTTTACACCGATTTCTATGATTCTTTTTTTATAGAATATGTAGTAATGTTATCTTTTGTTAATTAGGGATGAGCGACAATATTATAAACATAAGAGTAAACAAATCAATAACCAATAATCAGAAAGCTCCGAACTGGTAAACTATCGGGAGTAATACGTGTTATTGTGAGTCAACCATTAAAGATAGACATATGCTGCTGTAGAATAATTTTTAGATAATTTCATGTAGAACATTTCCGTCATACATGATTTCTATGTAGCTTTAACCATTAAGGCTGCACACGCTACGAAAGCTTAAAAAATGGTGTAACTTCTCCCGTTTTCCTTCACTGCTCTGCTCCTATTGATTGTAGCGTGATGAAAAGCATCCTATAACCTGCCCAGGAGTATGAAGAATAATTGTACCAAGTTTCATTAAAATCCGTCCAGTAGTTTTTGTTCCTATTAATAACATACAGACAGACAGACAGACAAAAATTTTACTGATTGCATTTTTGGCATCAGTATCGATCACTTATCACCCCCTGATAGTTATTTTAAAAATATATTCAATGTACAGAATTGACCTCTCTACAGATTTATTATAAGTATAGATGTATCAGGTATAAGAGAAGACCATTTGTTTTCTGAACCTATTTTTCATTTGAAAATAGATAAAATAGTAGAATAAACTTCTCACATAAGAAATCAAACTTGCATGCGGTGTTTACCTGTAAAGATTGTGCATTTAGTTTTTAAGTTTTGATTTTATTTTATCTGTGTACCTACATATGTATAACTGAAACAATAGCTGGTAAAACTTAATAAATAAATAAACTTAGTGGATAAATCGATTTCATTTGCAGGAAAAATCGATTCTTCGATTAATTAATCGCACCCCTATCGGCTCCCCTGCCGTTACAGTATCGTTCGTCCGCTATAAGAGTGCTTTATTATTATCATTGCGCTTTACTGATTTTTCCGATTTAACTGACTTGAGCTTTTCACAACTGATTTTTACACTTAGCACATGATTGTTTTATAAACCTGTGACTAACAATTATGATTTTTCGTACCGATATTTGATATTGCACGTGACGAGTATTAGACCAATTATTGAATTTATTTATTTCTCAAAAACACCAACATTATTGTACTTAATCATATTTCGTTAGTGAGTAGCAGACAGTATAAAACAGACATCTTGCTAGCTTGCCAAACAAGAAAAAAAACATATGTTTATTTATGTATTTTATTTATAGTACGAATCGCTTGCATGAGAACATTCAAACACTGAAGCTTAATATTAAACAGTTTTAAATATAATTTTCGAAAGGCTTTTCATCCACTCATCTTGATTTCCAGTCGAATAAAATCTCAGTTTATATCAACAATGGTTCTGATCGGTAGATAACATTATTATTCATTTTCTTCGGCTGATTATAAGCTCTTATGTAGTATGATGAAAAATGCATTTCTTTTTGACTGAGGTCTAAGTAAAATATTGTAATTTACACGTGAAAAAACTCGATATCCTTGCGCAATTACAGTTGGAAGATTGTGTATTTTCTATGTTCTGCTGACAGTTAGTAACTGTCATAAATTGACAAAGAAAAACTGTCCTCCTATGTCAATTTTACTTTTTTTGGGGTGCGTTCGATTTCCTAGCCTAGATAAATCTTAAGGTTTGTTAGTTTTAGGAGTAAATTCACACTATATTGCAAAAATATTTTTTCGGAAATTGGAGGGCTTTAAAAATGTTTGATATAGTCAGAAGCCCTAAGTTTTGACATGTCTATTCAAATATATATACTTTACCGTGGTTAAAATTATTCAATAATAAAAAACCATTTCTGGACATGTCCTTTGTCAGATTGCAGTAGCTTGATGAACTGAAGTCTGTTCTTCAAATATTAGCATAACTTCTAAGATGTGTAGGGATATTTAACGATGTCCAAAAGAAAACCTATTAATATAGTCTTCATCGAATTAAATAATCTGGTCATTAGGTATTATTAAATAAATTTACTGGAAGAGTGACAAGTTAATTTTGAAAACAAAATATGCTCATAAAACCAATTGCCATTTCTGCGAAAGGCAAATTGACCTTTATTTATTTTATCATTCATTCTTTTGACATCCACCGAGATGAAAAAGTTAAAAAATAAAACTATATCTCGTCATTTTTCTCAACTACGATGCTCCCAAGTTAAGGTCCAATCCTTGACGGCAAACTTTTGCGACTGTTAAAGGTCTTTGAGGGTCATCCGAGTGTAAGACGGCAAACATCCCGGGGTCCCTAACAAAGGGCCCACGACTCCGTGGCCTCCCTAACTCTTGTCTGATTTTTAATTACGCTTCATTCCTCACACTTGATCGGACCGATGACCAATCTCTTCTTTGTGTTTCTTAAAAAAAGGATTGTTTTTTCTCTGTTCCCCTTTTTGTACAATGAATTTTTATGTTAGAACCCTTCACGGTTAGTTAAGTGGGATAATTAGTGTTTTTTTTTCAATGTTATGCTTGCGAAGCAAGGCTGAAAATTAATTTGTGTATTTTATATAAAAAATGAGAGAAATATTGTTTGGACAGAAGTTGTTAAAAAATTCCAACTCTTTTTATTTAAAATGTACCTATAAAACATTTTCATCCGACAGTGATAGTATCTGAATAATTTTTGAAACAAAAAGATACGGATTTAATTAGTTAGATTTCTTTAATTAACTCTTGTTTCGTTAAAATTGCACTTAAACTAAATTTTATACGTAACAGAGAAAATATTTTAAGTAGAAAAGTTAAAATCAAAACACTTTTCCCATCCTTTGTATCAAAGCAAGATAAAAATTAAAAATAGTTACTTGAAGCTTTTTGAAAATGTATAATGATAATTTACTCCCCTTTCCTCTTCTCTCAGGAGTTAGTATGCGAACACGAGATCCGTAACATCCATTGCGCGTGCCAGGACGCAGACGACCTGACGCACTTCGCCTACATCACTAAAGACCACACCAGCAGGAGCCACTACTGTCACGTGTTCAGAGTCGCTACTATGGTAAGTTGATTCATTGATATTGTCATTTTAGGTGTTAGGATTATTATTATCTTTATATCTTTTAGATTTTTTTCTCATGTAAAATCAGAATCTGTTTACAAATTGTATGTAACCGTGTAAATGTTTCTTTTCCAGGATCAAGCGACAGAAGTAATCCTAACACTCGGCGAGGCTTTCGAAGTGGCTTACCAAATGGCACTAAGGGAGCAATCGAACAGAACCAGAGTGACTCAATCTTTAGCCAAGACCCCGACTCACGACCCGATGACCAAATCTGACAAGGAGAAACCTAATGTCAACCATGGCAGATCACATTCCATAACTGAGATTAAGTTGAACGGACATCAGTTGAAAATAGCGCCATTGCCTGCTTCGTTGTCTAACGAAGATTTTCAAGCGGCTGCAAGAAATGCCGATGGCTCCAAAAGTCCTAGAACTCCGCTCCTGAAGGCTCCTATAGCGTCAACCGAAGAATTGTGAAAGGTATTGTTAACTATACAGTTTAAGATCAGCTTCGAGATTATCGAACAAATGAAATTGATATAGTGATAGATGAAGTAAATTTGGAAGATTTTGATGCTGATTAATTTGGCTAAAATGTTCATGGAATTGTCTTCCCGGAAGATAAGCTTCCTATTTTAATGGAAATATAAAATTTAATAAACGAAAATACAAAAATAAATCGAAATGTCTCGTCTGTTATTGATCGTTCTCGCAATCGAGTCAGACATTTTGGATTTGTGTAAAAACCAAAAACTATTGTAAGTGTCTATAGCATGTTTTTTACTAACATTTTCTTTGGAAATGCAGTTGATAAATAAGATAAAGGAAGCTGAAAAATCTAGTTGAAATTAAACTTTTGCAATGTTTTTAATGATATTACTCGAATTTTGAATCGATATTTTAAAATAGGTTTGAGAATTAGTGTTAATTCAAGGTTGGCACACATTATTTGTTAGGTGTAATTGTTGTAAGGTACTAATAAAAACATAGCAATCAAAATATTGTTTTTAAGTATTATTATGTGTTCATTTGGAATTGCTACAAGCGCGTTCATTTATTCTTTAAGAAAAATAATTATTGCTAGTGTTTTATACATTGCGTATTTACTATTATTGTGCTGTATGGCGATATAATGTGTGGCAGCCTTTATTGGACCAGCTTCGAAATTACCATTATCAGCTGGTTCAAGACTATTATAAAGGACTATTTGTATTTCAATTTGGACACTGCTTTTACGTACCATAACCTTATTTATATGAACTATTGTATAAAATAGTTAATTGAACAATTTTACTATTGAATAGTAAAATTCTAGGGGCTGTTATATTTATACAAAGTAGGTTTTTTGATTGTATATTTTTGTTTCTGTTAGTATTATGAGAATGTTAAATTAATGCAGCTGTGTAAATGTTTTGTCCATTAATGCGTTGAAATTTACAGTTTTATATAATTTGATGAAATTGTCGTTAGCTTCTGTTTGGTTTTACGCGTTTTTGGATAAATTATATTCGGATACTTGGGTAGGCCTAACTATATAATCTCGTTTAGCATAGTTGCGTTACCATTTTCGGTGTCGTATGTTATTGTAAATGTAAATAGTGTTATCTTAAGGGTTTCCATATATTATGAAGATGGGTTGTTAATATTAACACAATCTTATGACGAGAATAAAGCGAATACGCCTAAAATAACATATAGTACATAAAACATATCAAACTGATGTTACATGTTATTTAAAAGCCAGTTTAGCTAGATCTCTACTCTATATTGATTTACGAAGCATAGTTTTGTGATTCGCTTGCATGTAGAGGCCTATTTAAAATGGTCGGCAGTTTGAAATTTAAAAATTGAGCTTCCGATGTTAATTTTGCAAGTAGTTTTATCGAGTTGAGAAGTACATACAATAAATGTGTCTAAAAATGACGAAAAAAAAAATGAAATTTTGAAAATTAATGTTTTGATGTTTTCTTCAATTAAAGCAACTGTTTGCTCAAGCCAGCGGCGTTTAGCAATTGTTTTAAAAGTTCGCTAAATTAAATATATTGAAATTGTACTCTCTTTTGTTATTTTGTATGACGTTGTGTTCGTTAATTGTTTGACGTCATAATGTATACTATGACTTTAAATGTAACGATTATTATACACTATGATTTCAAATGATTGACCCTAAGAAGTCTGATTAATTGATTTGAGATTTGTGTAATCCATGTGATAAAAAAGTAAAAAAAATATACAAATAATTTTGATTTTCTTTTATTTATTTCCTTACGCTTTTAAATAATTTGTATGTATATGTGACACGGCTTTATAAATGTTAACGTTGAAGTTATATTGTCATATAGCTAGATATATCTATTGATGTTCGGTTTAATAATGTAGATTATATCAATATTTATATAGTTATATAGTATAATATATAATAGCATATAATATAGCGATATAAAATGTGCCAAATTGCAATATTACAGGTAATGACGCCAATATACAAACTCCATGATATTTTCCCGTAAAATCTAAATTAAATTGCTCATTAGAAACACCAAGTTTTGTGAAAAAATATTTGATTTTACATTTTTATTACATTTATTATAGCATTACCGTCCCGTTTATTGAAAATTATTAGGAAAAGAAATAGTTTTTTTACACACCGTTTTCCATTTGATTTTTACACATTTTTAAGTAAACTGACATATTTTAAAAATTTTGACGTAATATTTTAGAGGTAATAAGGAATATTCGTTGTTACCAACATTCATAGAATTACCTAAATGTGAGCAAGACGAATAATGTTGCAATAACAATAAATCGGAAAATAATTTAATTTTAACGACAACATTTAACAAACGAACCACGCAACAAGTTTTAGCTAGACATAGTTTAAATATATCAGTGGATGTATACCAAAGAGTTATATATTATGATATACCTACGTACTAGAAAAATAGTTCACAACTCAGTAATTTAAATGAATATGTTATTATAAGTACCTACCTGTATCGTTAAAGCAAATTAAGAATATATAAAATAATCACTGCCGCAGGAACGAAGTTTTCAAATAACCTAGAGCTTATACTTTTATAAATTTATATGTTCTTCAGTGTACATACGAATCTGATTTAGTTCATTTAATTCCAGAGGGCGTTCATTTAATTCAGGAGCTTTTTAAATGAACTCAAACGCTTTCATAATTATACCAAATTATATCTATGTATGGTAGAAGGTTATTGGTTGTGTACTATTATTTATTTTAAATGTAGTATTACGAAAATATATTGTAGTTCAGAACAATCGAATACTATTGTAAATACCTATCTATAATGATATTATATTCAAAATTCAATAAACAGTGAAGTATATTTGGCTTGTTATTTAATTATTTACCTAACATTTATTTATTTGCTTTATGCTTTTAAATAAAATTGCAATTTACCTTGTAGGTGAGTAGGTGCTATTGCCTTTACCAGAGCTATGGCTTGACCTGTTTTCATATTAAATTACATTTAAATCGGTACTGCAATTAAGCATCAAGTTTTATTGATATAAGAATGAAATAAATGAACAAACAAATTAAGCATGGTTTATCAATCTTTATATTTGCGAACGAAGTAACATAGTACCTACTTTCTTTTTGAAACACACACAATAAAGTACCTAATTACTATATAGCAATAATATTAATCATTTAATTAAGTAATTAAACTCCACGTGTAGCTTAATAAAATATAAATATAAAAAAAAAACATTTTTTGTAGCAACGTGCGGCAAGGCCAGCAGAAATTTGGCAGCAAAGTTTTAGCACCAGGCGTTCCAACTAACCGGAGATCTTTAAAATCTTTTATTTAACTTGCAATGTATGTACATAATATGTTTGTTACGGTGGATTCTTTGAATTCTTTTTTACCTACTGTAGGCCTGCATCGGACGTACCAGGGATGCGCATCCTTTACGCATTCCTGCATGAAAGCAATCTACGCGGACTTCTGCAAACATCAGCATGCGTTATTATATTGGATTCCAAGTAACTATGTGATCACAAATATTCGCATTGGTAGGTATACTAGAATATGCCAGTACACATAATACATATGAGCTAGTGCCATGTCCATTGAAACATGTCTAATATGTATAGCACAGCCTCGCCTCGGGGTAATTCCAATACAGGCTGATGGATTAGCACTTCGAATGATTGATTTGTACATACGTCTATTGAGCTATATCTAAATTGGAAATGTGCTAGGTATTGGACTGTTATAGGCACTTTATGATTACAACTAGGTAATATTGAATTCCGTAGTACCTATGTACATATGCCAGCACATTAGGCTACCCAAAACTGTCAAATTTTCCCAATCACCTTTGAACTTTATACCTGTGTTTCGGATGGCACGTTAAACTGTAAGTCCCAGCTGTTATTGAACATCCTAGGCAGTCGTTACGGGTAGTCAGAAGCCAGTAAGACTGACGCCAGTCTAACCAAGGGTTATTGGGTTGCCCGGGTAACTGGGTTGAGGAGGTCAGATAGGCAGTCGCTCCTTGTAAAACATTGGAACTCAGCTAAATCCGGTTAGACTGGAAGCCGACCCCAACATAGTGAGGAAAAGGCTCGGGAGATGATGATGACCTTTTAACTTTATACTTCAACGGTAAAGTTGAAAATCTATTAAGGAAATTTGACAGATTGTAGAAGCTTGATAATATGCTGGCGTATGTACACGAAGTATCAAGCGCATTTCTCTAAGATTGATAAAGCATTGCAACAACAACTTCAATTGAGCTTAGCACGCACTGTCTTGCGGTGGAATGCTGTGCGTTTATTCTACCGCAAGTTAGATTGAAATTACTGCATGCGTTTATTTCACCGCAGTGCGCGCATTTCTTCACACATCATGCGTTAGAAAAACGCATCGCAGTACGCGCAAGGTCTTACGAAATTGCTCAATGCAAATATGGATTTTTTTGGTTAGGTAACCGAATACTTAAACGTACAATACCAATAGGTATGTAATGATTAAGATATCTTTTTGTTACAGGCAATATCGGAAATTGCCAAGCTGCTGACAATTTTCTAAGAAAAGTAAAAAGTTTTTTGAACCTAAACATACTTAGGGCGTAAACAAAACGTGGGAATTATAAAATTGAGAAAAAAAAACAATCCTTGATTACCGTTTATCTTAATGTATGAAATTTTTTTCTGAACAATCCATGCTTATGGAAACCCAATAACACAGCTAGGTACTTCATCTTACTAATACATTTAAAATAAAAATAAAACATTAAAAAAAAAACAAAATCATAACTCATTCGCACGGTAAAAGCAAAAACAGCGAGTAAATCCAATAATAAATTTTCTCCCGTTAGAAACGGCTATAAAAAACGGCTAATTATTTTTGCGCCATTAGCTTAGCCGAAAAAAGGTTGAATTTTAAGCGTCATTTATTAATCTTGGTTTGGCACGGTTCGGATACGGTCGATTAGTCGTGAGGGATGGATCGGTCCGGTACTGCGGGCCGGGCCACGGCCGGACACTTTAGATCGAAGATAAATAGCTAGGTTGTATACGTTAGTGCTTCGTCACTGTGTAAGGGCTAAATTTAATGTACGATTGGTATAAAAATGGTGCAATTTCTGCAAAACTGAAAAGCTTGCATTGCTAATTAAATATTTTGAGATTTCGTCATTGTAAGTATTTGTCAATGATTTTGCTTTCTGTAGAAAATTAATTCCAGCAACCGGATACAAAATAACTTTTATAATGATCTGATACCTATATAAGCTGCAGTACTGCCCAGTTTACTCAAACTGTAATACCAAAGGGTAATATCATCATCATCATCATCTCCCGAGCCTTTTCCCAACTATGTTGGGGTCGGCTTCCAGTCTAACCGGTTTCGGCTGAGTACCAGTGTTTTACAAGGAGCGACTGCCTATCTGACCTCCTCAACCCAGTTACCTGGGCAACCCAATACCTCTTGGTTAGACTGGCGTCAGACTTACTGGCTTCTGACTACCCGTAACGACTGCCAAGGATGTTCAATGACAGCCGGGACCTACAGTTTAACGTGCCATCCGAAACACAGTCATTGGTGTCCAAGATATACTTAGAAAGTACATACAAAGGGTAATATATAAAATAATAAATAAATTCTTGCCAAAATTCTCATTTATAATATTAAAATAATATTACGTTACCATGATATGCAACAAAAGCTCATTTTCATGAAGGCTATAAAAATATTCGTAATTTTTATGCAATTTTTCAACTTTTTTTGCTACATTTTTCTCAGTAACATTTACTTTGAGCACAAGCCTTTACAATGATTAGTACATGAGCTAATGAGGCGTAGCATCGATGTTCACGATCTCGGCCCCACCCAGTTAATTTGGGGATTATTAAAGGACTCTCAGCTGTTCGACTGCGCCGTTGGTTGAAGTGGTAGCAATCACGACTGCCGTGCATGTGATCCCGAGTTCCATTCCTGGTTAGGGTCGAAATTTCTTGGTAGGTTATAGAAACTTACACAAAGCAGCTCTAAGTCTAAAAATTACACACCTTTACCTGGGAGGGTAAGTAAAACAGTGTTTTCAAGTGTAGCTTAACAGACGTCGTTGTCTCAATTCCACATCAGATAGATTTGAGAGAACTCTGACAAGCCTTAGGCTTGTTAGGTGATCAAACCCGCAGTTCACTCGATAGTAAAAAGAAGCTAAAAGTTTTTGCATGAAAGTCCAAAAAACATTTCGCGTTATTAATATTAAGATTATTAAAATATACATATGTAGTATATTATAAAGAGTTCAATAGTTTAACAAAACGCTTCCACTAACATTCATCCGCATAAATTCTAATCGTACTTTAATATAACAATAAAGAACCATTTAAGTTCGTTATTACGATAACAATAGTTTCGACCCCATCGCTCGGAGACTGATATTGAAACGTTCTTGACATAAGTGGAACATTTGTTACTAAATATTGCACAGTTGAAGTACAAAAATATTGAAGTATTATTAGATGCATCTGTTTACATTTAGTTACAACGATCGAAGCTGAAAATTTCCTATTAGCACTTGTAATCATTCAAAAATTAAAACGCGAGACTTCTAAACTACAAGGTATCTACAGACGCCAGCAGATCAATCTACCCGTATCTGTCAAATTTTACCAATCGAATGTTAACCTTCCAGTTTTGTGTTATAGTTGTAAAATCTATTAAAGAAATTTGACAGATTGAGGTTGGTTGATGTGCTGGTTTCTGTACCTGACGTAGATGTGACCTAGGTTGAGCTGCGGGATTGTTCGAAAGAATTACAGCGACCTGGTATGGAAAGGGCTCCTGGAGGACTTTAGTCAGTAAAAGTCTGATACTCCCTCTCACCACCACGAGAGTAGTACTTACTCAAAAGAAAGTTATGACTCAGGTGCGCGTTTCTTTTTTGTTTTTGCCGGCGGTTAAAATTAAGCCAAATGCTAGCAATTATTCATTATATTGGCATAATTATTCTAGCACAAACTTTAAATCTCACCACACATGCCAAGACTTCGTAGTTACAAGCATTTATTAACTCTTAGTTAATACCTTCATTCTCAGTGTAATAGAAGAACACTTAATAAACTCTTTGTGTTTTATAGCTACGCTCACCTAAAACTAATCCGGACATAAAATTTCCGATCGAAAAATCTTCCACTAAACCCGACCTTAATCTTGGAAAATTTAACATCAATTTTAAACCGACTAACCCGGCAGCTGGCCGGGCGGTAAATTTCTCATCAGATTGCGCCGCGATCGGCTGTCGCATGATCACTCGATCGGTTATCGCATGATCACCTGATCAACTGATCGGCTGACTTCAACATGGCGGCGAACGTAATTGCACAGCAGATAGGCGATGCAATCTAAAGGCATTTTAGTGCACCTTGTAAATGTTACGTAATAGTTGAGAGATGAGATTTTGATGGGTTCTATCAAATAACTTGCAACGGTCGCAAATGGGTTATGAGTGAATTTGTTGAGTGTTATTTTTGACTGCTTGTTTCTGTGGTAGTTATTTCTTTTTGCCTTTTTATTTGAAATGGTATGTCACATCATCTCCCGAGCCTTTTCCCAACTATGTTGGGGTCGGCTTTATTTGAAATGGTATGTATGATATATTATATGAAACCTTAAACTCAAAATCATTTATTCAAACTTGGCTGTAAAACAGCACTTTTTGAACGTCAAATATTACAAAAGAAAGCCCCCAAAACGCCCACCCTTCACCACTTCCTATGTACACACTTACTATGTGTTTTTGCTGGGAAGAAGAAGTGGCGCAACAAACTGCCCAGCTTATGTCGTGCTTATTTCGTTCATAGGCCACGAATCCATTGTAGCAATGGTTATACTGCTTCAAACTTTCAGATATTAGTAGTGCGTTTCATTACCTACCTAAGTCTCTACGAATTGAACTATCATACTTTTTAAAAGTCAGAACAAACAATACACAAAGGTAACATCCCGACAAACATCTTAAATACACCTAACAACACCAACCAGGCCACTAAGAAAATAAACACAATTTTCACATTGTCACAAATAACATCACAACATTATTATATTACAAAAAAATAAGTAAATAAATAAATAAAAGCAGCAACAGACAAAGATTTGATTCGTACGTCGCGAGCACGTCTCGCTAATTGCGCACGCTCACTGCCTCACGTAATTAGCACGTAATGACTGCGCCTGTGACATGGTGCCACGGCTTAGAGGATTGACACGTACAGCCGTGGACTGGGAAACTCTGAAATTTTCCGCGGATTTTTATAACATGTTTTTGGTACTGGTTTTTGCTTCCACAATTAATGTTTTTTGGACATAGCGAACTTAGTCCATCTTATCATAAAATGTATTTTGAAAAGTTATGAGTTTAGTACCAGATTTGGACTATTAACTTTGTTCAAAATGATGGTTTTTAAACCTTCAAAATTATTTCTATTTAAATCATCATCATCACAGCCTTTTTATCGTCCCACAGCTAGGCACGGGCCTCCTCTCCCACGGAGAAGGATTGAGCGTTAATCACCACGCTTGCACAATGCGGGTTGGGGTTTTCAGACTTTATAGTCCAAGTTTCCTCGTGATGTTTTTCTTCACATTTAATCAGTCATTGGTGGCCAAGATAAACTTAGAAAGTACGTATTACTTAGAAAAGTTACATTGGTACTTGCCTGATCTGGAATCGAACCCGCACCCTCATACTCGAAAGGCTGGTGCTTACCACTAGGCCACCACGACCTAAGTAAAACAACAAGAGATTGTCATGAATAGGTATTTTAATTGTCTTTATGATAACAGTAATAAAAAACGCTGACTTTAACTTAGTATCTGTTAGTTTATTTATATCACAGGATATTTTTCGAAAAACCTGCAAAGAATTAAAGAGGAGTTTGATTTTACCCCCTTGATAAAATCATCACTATTCCATGATATTACTTTATAAATCCTTGTCACATCTTCATAAACTACCTTCACGATACCAACCAGCTTCCTAATTCCCTACCCAAAACCAGCTTCTCCGTATAATTATAATATATAACATGTTAATTATAATATTCTCAAATTGATGTACACCCTACCCCTAAGCATCACGTATTGAGGTCGTATTAACGTAATTAAGTTTATTGCGACACCGTCGGGCTGAGAGGGGATGAAAGGGGGTGAAGGGGAGTGCGGGGGGAGGGGAAAGCTCTTTGACTTTATATCTTGGAAATTGTATTACCTACTTAGGGTATCACAAATTATATTTATGTGCGCCGGATCTGTTTAACGTTTGGTGAGGTTAAAATAAGGACTGTTTTTGGTTTTCATGATGATAAAAGGTACTGTAAAATTCTTGGGAAGCTGATGATAATATACACATTTTTTGAGTGTTGTAAGCTAGACGGTAAATAAATTAGATTTATTTAAGTTAGAGAAAGAATTTCAATTATTTTTTTTTGTTTTTAATAGAAACTAAAAAAAATATGGTTTTGATGTGTATATTTTACTAGCTTCCGCCAGTGGTTTCAGTCTTTTCCCGAGGGTTAGCCTTCCCGCATCCGGGTCAAAAGTAGCCTATATGTTATTTTGATGTATAAGCTATATTACTACCAAGTTTCATCAAAATCTGATTAGCCATTTGGGCTTGAAGAGGTAACAGACATACACACACAGTCACAAACTTTCGCATTTAAATATTAGTGTGACACATTTGAGTTTTTATTACTTGATTAAATGAATTATTATAATTAAAGTGCACATTATAACCCAGTAAACCTACATTAATACTTTCCAATAGCCCACCCTATTATCATCCGAAATCAATTTCCAATATTACATTACATAACCAAATTAATAGGTAAACAGAATCAGTCAGTCAGAATTGCTACCATACCTAGGTAAGTTATCGTAAACCGTCAAGTGAGTGGACCATAGCTGGCTGGTAATTCTAACAATAGACTGTGTAGTGTATATAGACTATATATGTATGTATGTGTACTATAAAGTCGGCGTTACCGGCAACCATTCGTGTCCAATACTCCGTGATGGAGGCACGTCCCGATCTTCTTTCGTTTTTTTACTAAGATTTTTAGATGTTGGATAAGGATTCGGGATTGGTAGTTTTTGAGGTCAATTTTCATAGAATAAAATACGATCAATTGTTTTTTTTTTCTTATTATTATGGAGTTTCTTACTATGTTCGACACTCTTTATAGGGAGAATCACTACATAGTATAAAACAAAGTCGCTTTCTCTGTCCCTATGTCCCTTTGTATGTTTAAATCTTTGGAACTACGCAACGTATTTTGATGCGGTTTTTTTAATAGATAGAGTGATTCAAGAGGAAGGTTTATATGTATAATTTTAGTATCAGCATTGCACCCGTGCGAAGCCGGGGCGGGTCGCTAGTATATAATATAGAATAATAATTGTGAGGTTTTTGATCATATATTTATAAGTAAGTTTAACCGATAATGCTATTATTAATAGAATTTTTTGTTTATTTCTTAGATAGGTACAATTGAAATATGAATTTACTGTGCAGGTACTAAAATGCCGTCTACTTATTTAGATGTTTTTTTTTTGTGTATTAACCAATAATAGAATGGATAGTATACCAACTTTGGTATATGCATTTTATTCCGATTTAAAAAATAATAGTTCCTTATCCTCAAAGAGTTTATCCAAGACCCCGACGAGGTCTTCCGTCCCCGCTGAATACAAACCGTGGTGATCACAAATCTTATTTCGGAGATCAGCCGCGAGCCGTCGCTTGAATTTTTACAGATTTCCGTAGGTATGTGGCCAACTCGACCCCAGTTGAAACATACGAATACATTAAGGCAACTTCTTCTTCTTCAACCATTAGTCACCCAATGCTGAGTGTAAGCCTCTTTCAAATCTTAAGGCAACTACTTTCTGGTTATTTTTAAGAAAATAAATATTACATTATATCTTAGATATTTGAGGTATGTTTTTAATGTTATTTTACAGAAAATATTTTTTATGTGAGAGTTGGGAAGTAGGTATAAGAAAGTTCAAGAGTCGGCACACGATAGGCAGAAATGGAAGAAGCTGCACCCACAAGAACCAGGCTCTTAAGTTAAAGAAGAAATCTTTTTATGTTTACGATGTCAGTTCTAAGTAATAAATGTTACTTAAGAGGGTGTGGATTCGATTCCAGGCCAGGCAAGTACCAATGTAACTTTTCTAAGTTATACGTACTTTCTAAGTTTATCTTGGACACCAATGACTGATTAAAGATGGAGGAGAACATCTCAAGGAAACCTGGACTATAAAGTCTGAAATCACAAACCCGCACTAAGCAAGCCTGGTGATTTACGCTCAATCCTTCTCCGTGTGTGAAGAGGCCTGTGACCAGCAGTGGGACGATAAAAAGGCTGTGATGATGACTCGTTCCAACTTAACCCAACGGCAAGGTATATACTTGAATATTAGATACATAGTCCTGTCTTATTCCTAATATTATCCATCACAAACAGCGCAAAATCGCTTCACTTGTCCCAGACAATCAAAAGGCCATATGTTAATGATCAATTCGCAAGCAAATCACAGTAATTAGCCATACTAGTATTGTTGCTAAACTCATCCATTACAGAACAATGTGCCGTTGTTACTATTTCACAGGTGATCGCGTCTGTCTGTGTGTTCAGTAACGCGTTAGCGCGGGTTTGTGCCCTAATTGGAATGCTGACATTCAAAATGTTCACATTGCTATTGTATTACTGTATGGAATTCGAAAAGTGAAAATTATTTTTATATTATTATTAATTTATGGTAAAATAAATATAAAATTATCAAATTAATGTGTTAAAAATATCATTTTTGATATGCATACCTATTATAGGACATACTGACACAGACACGGTATTTTAAGTATTGCAAAAGTAAAAAAGATAAAAAAAGTCGTGGTGGCCTAATGGTTCAAGCACCAGTTTTTCGAGTATGAGGGTGCGGGTTCGATTCCAGGTCAGGCAAGTACCAATGTAACTTTACTAAGTTATACGTACTTGCTAAGTTTATCTTGGACACCAATGACTGATTAAAGGTGAAGGAAAACATCTCGAAGAAACCTGCCCAGCAGTGGGACGATAAATAGGCTGTTATGATGATGATCTTAAAAGTTATGAGAAAAAATATATTATAATTATTATAATATATTACATAGAAAAAGTGCGTTCCGCATCGTATATCTTATTTATATTTAGTTTATATAACTACAATTCTAAATACCTACAAAATATATACATACCCTCATATAATAGGATAGCGATGACTACTATACTGAACCTTCATACATAGTCTTTATTTAAGTAAAAAAGCGAGGGATCTTCACCGCACACAATGTGACCGCGCGCGCGGATTAAATTATATTTCTAAGCGAATATACCGAGATATTGTCCTCGAGGAAATTGTTTATGTGACTACAAAGACTCTGAAGTTAGTGTGAATCATTTGAAAGATCATGAGTGAAAAGAACTTGAAACAAAATTACACCTGGGCACCGGTATCCCGGTATTATTTGTAACATACTTATTATACACTAGCGGTCGCCCGTTTTCCCAACATTTTCCTTCACTGCTCTGCTCCTATTGATTGTGGCGTGATGAAAAGTATACTATAACCTGCCCAGGAGTATGAAGAATAATTGTACCAAGTTTCATTAAAATCCGTCCAGTAGTTTTTGTTTCCATAAAGAAAATACAGACAGACAAAAATTTTACTGAATGCATTTTTGGCATCAGTATCGATTACTTATCACCCCCTGATAGATATTTTGAAAATATATTCAATGTAGAGAATTGACCTCTCTACAGATTTATTATAAGTATGGAGGATATAGAAGATAATTAAAGAGACACAAAATATCATAAAATCTTGTTAAATGACAAAAAGAGATCATCACTTTTCACCACTTAATTTCCTTATCCATGGGTACCCTATAATTATACTTCTTTCGTTTTGTTAACGAAAGACTGACGTCTTTTTTTTGTAAAGTTTTTTCTTTATATACCCGTAAGTCTTCGAAAGGATATTAAATAAATTATAAAACTTGGTTACTACAACTTCAGATTATATCCTATAAAAAAGGTATTTAAAAAATTAAAAGAATTTTTTTTTTTAAAAAGCTTTTATAGTCTGCCATATTGGATTTAGAATAACGTCAAATTATTTTTAAGTCACTCTCAATAAGCCCTTTGATTTGATACCAATATTGTTGAAATTCATTAAAAATAACTACTCCGCCATCTTGGACGGTCCGCCATATTGGATTTTGAATAACGTCATATAACATATCTTGCATTGTCATCCAAACTGAACGTGTATACAAAATTTCAGTTTAATCGGTTGAAGATATCTACTTCAAAATTGAGTTCAAAGAATCCACCGTAACATACATACACGGCAAGTTAAATAAAAGCTTTTAAAATGTTTTACATATTTTAGTAAGTCCGTGGTATAAGTGAGGCTAAGGAAGGGCTGTTTAAGGAGAAATGAGGTTCTGATTAGGTGGACGCTTGATTTGTTCACAATCGCTTCACACTACACTGAACAGTATTTCTTGTACGTGCCCTGAAAAAGATAAATATGTATCTATGTATTATACAGAATAGGTATTGTTAAAAAATGTATCGAATTACTGAGCGTGTTTCAAATAAAAACAGTTTTAAAAGACATTTAATAGTCATTTTTCTTTGATTTAAATGTATTTTATATTTAACTAGCGACCCGCCCCGGCTTTGCACGGGTGCATTGCTGATACTAAAATTATACATATAAACCTTCCTCTTGAATCACTCTATCTATTAAAAAAAACGCATCAATATCAGTTGCGTAGTTTCAAAGATTTAAGCATACAAAGGGACATAGGGACAGAGAAAGCGACTTTGTTGTATACTATGTAGTGATTTAGTACAGTTACATAAAGTTGAACAATAAAAAAAGCTGAAAATGAAGAAGCGGTTGAGTGACTTTATCACTTTTAGGTTCACAAACCTATTAATAGTAAAAATAGTTCTATCGTTTTGAAGATATGATATAATAAAGAATATCAGGATCATACATACAAAGATGATACAAGTTAAAAACATAACCTGTCTTGACTGTCTTGACAGTCGGGTGAAAGGACATTATTTTCACGATCAATGCTTTCCATGCATTAAATGCATCGAACCACCACGAGTTCTCTACGTTCCTCTCTGTTCAAGAAAATTATCGCGTTCGAGTGTATTATGCAACTCTAAGCAGATACATAAATAAACGTCGCGTAAAAAAATAGTGCGCGAGTATAATACGAGTAGAATTTTTGTACTTAAGAAAATAACAAAATTGCATGCATTTACGTGTGCTGTTTTTGGCCAGAATTTCTTTAAATAAACCCTGTTTAGTTTACATGACACATCAACTAATGTATTTATAGACTCGGTGTAATTATTTAATACACTATAACTTAGAATATAATAAGGAGTGTTGAGGTAATATCATTTGAATATGAACTATCTTTTGCCCTCTGTACTATACAGTGAAGAAACCTATACAAAGGTTGTAAGTAAATATAAAGGTAAGTGGAATGGCAAACGTGCGATATCGGCGCGTCTCGTCTCCGACACGCAGCCGCCACGCCGCGGAGCGCATCGACGCCTGTTACACGCCACGCCGCACCCCAGCGATTTCATTTTATGCACATCAATATAGAGCTGATAGTTTATTAGGTACTTATATATTTTATGTAGACAAGTCTTTCAATTTATTTTTGAAAACGTACTTGTATTTCCTGAGCCATTTCTTTTGTTCTTTTATCTTTAGGTACTGTTGTATTGTAAATAAGACCTGATCTAGTTCTGCAGGTTGTTTGCAAGAGTTACCGCGGCTCTAGGACACAAAGACCTCCAGAAAAAACAAGGTAGGTTTTAACCAGTAAAAGTCTGACACTCGCTTCAGCTGCACCCTAACGATTTCTAACGTTAATTGAAAAACCTGATGAGTTAGTGATAAAATTTATTCTAACACCATAATCAGAATGAATAGGGATATACCCATCGCCCAAATATACGAGAGTTAAAAAGATAATCTTTTTAAATTAAATGTTATAGGCTTTGTAACATATTGAATATTAGTGAAGTTGAAAGTGTATCGAAATAAATTAGTCCGTGTCAAGCTATCTTGTTGTTTTACTACAGTCTTGTGTGTCCGCTTTCTCTGTGGGGGCTCTGCTCTTGGACATTCCGGAGGTGTTATCTTCTCTATAAATTCCCACACAGATGTAAGTAGATACTGTAGGTCCCTGTCTCGTGTCAGTGCGGATCAGCTGAGCTACTTAACACGCCGCGAGACACGCTGCGTGTGTCTTTCAATGCGATATCAAAGGGATTCGTATCATCTATAGTTATATTTAAAAATAGAACAGTTGTTCAAACTCGGCTGCAAAACAGCACCTTTGATGGTCAACAATCACAAAAGACAGCCCACAAATTACCCATCCTTAACCGCTTCTTATGTGTTTTGCTGAGAAGAAGAAGTGGCGCAACGAACTTCCCAGCAACTGTAACACATGTCTATCTGTAGGTTTAAGAACTTTTTTTAAATCTGTATTAATATTATAAAGCTAAAGAGTTTGTTTATTTTCTTGATAATTTCAGGAAGTACTGGACTGATTTAAAACATTATTTCAATGTTAGATAATAGAGAGTAGTTGTAGTATTACGGACGCTAGTCGTAACTAATACAATACTTTACATTGCAATATATTAGTATGGTATATTGTGAAATCAAATATAAATCCATAATTAAAATTTCTACAAACGAAATATGTATGTGTAATCTAATAAATCACTGCCAATCTTAACTCTTTAAATCAATATTTGAACAAAATTATAACCTTCATCCAAAATATCTCATTGTGAAGAAAATCCCCGCAATCCTTTAACAAATCTCATAATACGATCTATGGTAGCGCGAGTGCGCGCGCGCAGTGGGCCGTGAAGAGTCGACGACTCGCGAAGACGGTGACGTCGACCGAGAAATACCGAATACGTAAGTTAGGGGGCGTAGCTCGTAGCGTGGCGTAGCCGCGTAGCATGTAGCTTCACTCGGCGATGTTTGTTATGGTTTTCTTGAAAGTAAATTTGTTAGAAAAGATGTTTTTTTTAATTTAAATATTATGTGCAAAAATCTTATGTTACACAGAAAACTTTTATTTCTTAAACTCTCTGTATTTACTTGTACTTTTACATAGGAAATTCTAGTTTTTTTTTGAGATGGGAAATCACCAAATTTAAATCACTCTTACCACCGTGGGTTCAATGGGAGGTAGTATCAGACTTTCACTGACTAAAATCCATCTCTGTTCCTTCTGGAGTTCTCTGTTAGCCAGAACCACGCTTACTCTTTCTTACAATCTCGCAGGCCCTAAGTTCCTTTCCAAATTGAAAGTAAGCCATTTGTCAATTATAAAGAATCAAACAATGGGTTACTCTTACCGTAATCGAACCTCTACCTAACCATCCATCCAACCACTGAACCTGACAATCTACAAATTGGAATAAATCGCATTTTGTGCGCTATACAGACTTGGTAATTATTAATACAGAAATATGCAAAGTTAGTTGTCTTTAGACAATTCGACTTATTCCCTACAATTATAAAGTCAGATTGGAGTCTTCCATATTCGTTGAAATTTTAGATTTTGTTAATATAAATAATAAATGTAGATTTTGTGAATTTGATACATTATATTATTGTAGTATATAATTAGGAATTAGGAATGCTAAGAGAACACTAAGATAATGATTGTTTATTAGTTTACTTTTTGACGATCTAAGAAAGAAGAATGCAAGTTCTTTTAAAATTCTAGGAGCAGTCTTTGAAATAAGTATTTTTTTATGTATCTTAATCACATCAGTATTTTTTTAAACTTTGATTGTAACAAGTTATTTGCTAATCAAATCATATATAGATATGTTCTTTTATATATTGTAGGAGTAGTATTTCTTGTCTCTCCTGTATCAACAGCATTTTTTCTTAAATGATTTGATGTCAATTTTAAATGACTTGTCCATCGAAAATGTTATTTTTTTGGGCTGATATGCTTTAGCATTGATTATTTTAAAATGAAATAGAACCATTTACCACTCGAAGCCTAATCAACTAAATTACCGCGGAACCTGGAGGGACCAAGACAAAAGGCCGTATCACATAAAAACTCCATCGCCATACCAATTTGTTGGTGAAGTAGTGCCTGCGATTGATCGACGTTGATTAATGTCTGTCCGTCTGTCTGTCGATTAAAAAAAACTTTGTGTTTCAGTGGAACGGCCTGGATAGAGGAGGAATGGAGCTGTTTTGTTTCCGTGTGCATATATGGGTATTTTTTTGTATCTTTCTCTAATGGTTTCAACCCTGTCCCATAGGAAATATTTCGCGCATCTGGACTAGTCTTCTTCGAAAATGAGTTTATTATACTGATTTTTTTGATTTGACATTGTAAAAATGTTGCGTTATCGAAAAAAGCATCTCGAAAATAGTTTTTTTTTTAATCTTAATATAAGCTTAAAGTTACGATTGATTTTGTCGTCATAAAAATGTATATTTGCTTGTACTCTCATTAGGACTAATACATAGGTGTTGCAGGCCTAAATATTCTTTTTTACAAATAAAATTGAACTATTTCATGGGAAATACAATGTTTTTAGCAGTTCATCTCCACGCCACTCGTGACCAAGCGACATTTGATTTCGGTGACATCTGGCGGAAGTAATGGATTTTTTCAGTTAGCTGAAGGTGAAAATTTAATCTATGATGATAAGTGACGACCGAAAAAAGATTTTTTCGGATATTCTTTGCGGATTTTGTACGCATTTCGCGGATAAGGTTTGATTTTTCCGAATTTTGCGTATGGATTTGATGATAAAATTGTATAAACATAAATTATAATGTATTTATTATAAAACTGAGAATAGAAAGTGCTTTTACTAATACGAGTTAATATAAGAGAAAACATAATAGGGCTTAGCTAACATATATAAAAACCTTTTTGTTTTATCCTTTATGTTCATCTGCCTAGCCTTTTTCCAAGCTATGTCGGGGCTTTTACTATTAGTCGGATACAGGTGAGTACTAGTGTTTTACGTGAAGCGACTGCCTATTTGACCTTCCTAACTCACTTACCTGCGTTGAGGAGGTCAGATAGTTTGATAGGCTTGCGTATATCGACGGCTCCTAAGTATACTGAGTCAACTAACAAATTTTGAAAATTGAACTTTTTTGTGTATTAAAAATAATTAAATCATTTTCTATTTACATGTAAAGGAAAAAAATAAAATCTTTATAAGTATAGTTGACTCAGTATACTTAGGAGCCGTTGATATGTAATATAAAGACATTAAATTCTATTCCTACAATATGTAAACCAGTCCAAACGCATGCTACTATTCACAAGTATGCCTAGACATGACTTGACATGAGTACCATTGAAAATCAGTACGTTTCAATTAGAGAACGTGTCAAGCTCGGTTCAAGTCCCGGAGACAAGAAACTAAGTTATAGTTCAATTTGTAGACTATTTTGAGTGCACGCGTCATTGTTGTGTAGACCCCCAGGCAGACTGGCGTCGAGCATTCCGACTCGATTCTCGAAACTAATCGAGATAAGTCGATTATATTATCGAGTGGTTTTTTTCTCATATGTATTTAACAAACCAACGCGACGTACAATTTAAAAATGTTATAGTATAAAAATATTTCATTTTACAAAAATAATAATTAAGAGGCTTAATTATTAAGACGCGAGCATAACTAGATATTATCAAGAAAACTATTGATTTCTATTTGTTTGTCTATTTGTCTTCGATTTTTTCTCTAACATTCCCACTACTCTACCTAGGCGGCTAATCAATATAATCACGTGTAAAATAAAGTGTTCACTATGTCTTAAAATATATTGTGTAGTTGTAAGGCTCACTCAACGGGGCTGTCAAGTTCTGAGAACAAAAGCCATTAAAATAAAAGATAATAAAAAAGTATTCAAGACGTGTAATAATCGGGTAGGTATTTATTTTGATGTTGGATATTTAACAATATTATAATATGATATAAAAATATTCGTAAATATTGCTATCAAGAACAAAAAAATGCTATTTAAGACTTTAACAACGACCAATGCGTATTTAAATTCGAATATAAATATTATTTCGTTAAATCTGTGTTATTTGTCTCCTAGTACTATCAGAATAGGGAACTAAACTTGATGGGCGAAACTTGTGTCCCGCCCGGTTCTGCGTAATGCGCCCTAACTGCTCAAGTATTCACTAACTGCTCTTTGATGACTTCGCCTCGAGTTCTGCACTATGGAACTTGGTGCATAAGTCTGTGGCTGCTTCGATTTTTGAAATTTGAATTTTATAGTCTTGTTTAGTTTTTTTATGGAAATATAAAAATATATTAAAGGCCAGTTTCACAATATCTGGATAAATTCAAAAATCGAACAGAATTTGTATGAAATGATCTACCAAATAAACTGGATCTTATTCGTAGGTGGTGAAACAGGGCCTTAGTAAAATGTATTATGATAAAAATTATGTTTATTTTGCTAATAGGTTAAAATCAACACTTTTACACGTCGATACATTTTTTTCAACTAACTGCATGAGATCGGCGACTCCTAACTAACTTGAGAGGAAACGCCAATGGTCATATAATATAGTTCTGTAGTCGTCAACAAGAAGGCGTCGTCAGTACCAACTGTTAGGACATCGTCTTTTAAATAAACGTGAAGCAAATGTGGAAGACTCATTTAACGCTGAACACATAGAATATTATTATATTAATCTCGTTACTAACCTTTTTTTATCAATGATGGCGCCAATAGATACTGTACTGATGAAAAAATATCGAGTAATATGTAATTTTCTTTTATTATGTCGCTATCTAAGAAATACGAAAGGTTTCCTAGCATTGGTTTCCAAATGTAAAGATATATTATTAAGTATTATAAAATGTTAAATGTAATTGTAATATTTCTACACCAGATATGGTAGTATATGTGAACCATTCTATAATTTTAACATCTGTAATTTACCATATACTAAGAAATAAACGATATTCTATTCTATTCTATTCTATTGCGTCACCTACTTGAAATACATATTTTGTATGATCATTACTTTAAAACTTTATGTCTAGCAAAGCTTATTAGACAGTATACATCTATCACTACTGTAAAATTTTACCTAAACCCAAATAAAAATGAATCATCTACCTATATTATTAAGTGACATAAGGACTGTTATATTTTCTTCAAGACTTCATTCATGAGAGCTTACTGATATATTCATAATACACAACATTCTTAGGCCTCTTCCTATATTAGACTTAATACAACCCCTACAAAATAGCCCTCAAAATCTCCCAAACTTCCTTAGCCGATTAGACATTTAACAAGCCTGAAACAAATGCCAACCGTCTTCAGGATGCTCGTATTGAACTCATGCGCATTTAATAGAAACTGCCGAGGTTTTCAGGTCGACTGCAAGTTTCAGGTCGAACGAATAAGGTTCGTATATAAGGGACGAGGGAAGGGAATTTGAATTCAGTTTGTAAGTTACCACCATATCTAGTGTTTGATTTCAGTGTGAAAAACGTGTGAAAATGTGGAGGTTTTGTGTTTTTAGTGTTACTTTTTTTTCTGGCCAATATATGGTCATGATAAAAGAATGTACTTACTGAAAATGCATGATACATACACACGTATGTGTTTATAATAATAACGTTCTTATAAGCATACTATATGTATGTTTGGTTTTGTACTATGGTGTACCAACTACTACGGTCGGATAGTTCATACTTGAGTACAAGATGAACGATAAATGAATTGGGTAAGACAGTAATGAAAAATATCTCCCATTTTGAAAATGCTTTTTAGGAATAAATCCAACGACAAATTTGTGTGGTCAACTGTAATATATGTACTTACAGACGCCAGCACATCAAGCTACTCGAAACTGTCAAATGTTCCCAATCAACTTATAACCGTATACTTCAGCGATAAAGTTGAAAATGCATTAAGGAAATTTTACAGATTGTAGTAGCTTGATGAGCTGGCGTCTGTACACCTACTTAAACTCAAACAAAAATATGCCAAAGTAAATAAGTAATGTTTTATCAACATAAACATCAAATTAACGACAAAACTAACCACATTCATTGAACGAACCAATCTTGGCTTAATACAGCGTCCTTTTCATTACATAATCATAAAACTAATTTCATTTTATCATTTATACCTACCTACCTATCTCTATTCTGTATACCTTGGGTTCTCTCCAGCGGGGCAGACGTCCATTCATTGCCGAAGTCACGTAGGGTAATGTATATTCTAATATATTTGAACTGGGAACGACTTTTCGTGCCTACCGGCCCGTGCGGTCTGCGGTCGGTAGAGGGATGGGGTGTAGTCGATGTTACAGATGTATCGATAGTGTTATGTAATATTGGCTTTTTATTGTTTTTAGTTGTACAGACACCAGCACATCTAGCTACCCGATACTTGTAAATTTTCCCAATCAACTTTGAACCATAACATCAGCAACAAAGTTGATTGTAGTAGCTTGATGTGTTGGCATCGTTGGTTACATTGACTTTTAATATTCAAGAGTTGCTTGCATTAACTTTTTATATTTATTACATAATATGGAACATAGAATTTTTCTTTGCTGGAGTTATGGTGCACTTTGTTAGTAATATTTGTAGCTTCATCATGAATATTCTAAAGTAGTCTCAAATGAAACCTAATGCTTGACCAACTTAGTAACTAAGTATCATTAGTTACTAGATCAGTTTTGATATGCGTTGTATACCGCCAACAGCACCAATATATGACTATCAACAACCAACTCAAGAAGATTAGAATTTATGTTATTACTTGAAATTATCGCTATTGAAATATATATCGATACTTTTTCGAATAACTTTATCACATCCCTAGCACCCCGTATTTACTCCGCACCTCGCCAGTTCATCTTCATTTTTTATCTCTTTCAGCGGAAAAAGGGCAAAAAAAGCAGGAAACCGCTCTAGTAATGAGTGTAAAAAAAACTAAAGGAAAGATATACTTGCTTGGAACGATACCTGTATTACTGTGGCCTACAAAACTTGGGATTTATGATGCCTATGCTTTGTTCAGTAGATATTATATTAATGTGATTTTTTAATGTCTTATTAATATCATTACATTCTATGAAAAAGTGTTTAGTAAACAACGTACTTGGAAGTGAGTGTCTTTGGACAGAATACTTGAAGCATGAAACTAAAAAAAGCTACGACTTTAATACAAGATCATAATTTTTGTGAGCACAGTTATAGGTATCATAAAGGTATATAACATATATAAAGCACCTTTAACTAATACAAAAAACTATCTCATCAAACTTAACTGGCAATCTTTTGTTAGTATTAAATGTGATAGTCGCTAGGTTTGTGTTCATCATCAGCCTTTTTATCGCCCGACTGCTGCGTACAAGTCTCCTTTCACACGGATAAGGATTCAATCACCAAGTTTGCTCAATGCGGGTTGGTGATTTCCGACTTTATAGTCCAGGTTTCTTCGTGATGTTTTCCTTCACCTCTAATCAGTCATTGTTGGCCAAGATATAGGTAGTTAGAAAGTACATCATCTCCCGAGCCTTTTCCCAACTATGTTGGGGTCGGCTTCCAGTCTAACCGGTTTCGACTGAGTACCAGTGTTTTACAAGGAGCGACTGCCTATCTGACCTCCTCAACCCAGTTACCCGGGCAACCTAATACCCCTTGGTTAGACTGGCGTCAGACTTACTGGCTTCTGACTACCCGTAACGACTGCCAAGGATGTTCAATGACAGCCGGGACCTACAGTTTAACGTGCCATCCGAAACACAGTCATTGGTATCCAAGATATACTTAGAAAGTATATACAAACTTAGAAAAGTTGCATTGGTACCTGCCCGACCTGGAATCGAACCCACGCCCTCACACTTGAGAGGTTGGCTCTTTAACCACTAGGCCGCCATGACTTTTTTAGTTAGAAAGTACATATAACTTAGAAAAGTTGCATTAGTACTTGCTTGGAATCGAACACATCCCCACACTCATACGACGCCCTACTACTTAAAATCGACAAAAAACCCTCGTTATCCACTGGAAACATGAGAAGCAGTTCTCGTGTTGAATTAAAATGATTAATAACTAAATAATACATATATAACAATAATAGCATTTTTTACACTACAGACAACACGGACCATAATTGTCTTAGCTTACTAATTCCAATCAATAGATTATTCTGGAAGCATTTTAGTTAAAATGTACAAAATAACAGACAATTGAGGAAATATCGTGCAACAAACACGTAATTGAACTGAGCGGTCCTCAATGTAAGACAATTGGAATCCTTCACGTAAATTGCTGTTCCCTTTTAACTAAATATCTTGTAAATTGGAGGGCAGGGGATGACATCCCTCCCTGTAACATACATATGTATACATATATTATTTATAGGGATTTTCATTTGGCTGACGAATGTGTGAATATCTATATCTATTCTACTATGCTTGATATTAGAAAGAGGTTGTTTTTGTGTTTGTTTGCTTGAACGGTCAGAATTGTACACAGAAAATACTAGAAATAACTACTAGGTTTGAGTAGAAAAAATATTTCAGTGTTAGGTAGTCTATTTATCGAGAAAGGCTGTACATAGTTTACTTTTATCAAGGTGCGCGCAGCTTATCTTAACGATTTTCAAGTCTGAAATGTTACCTAATTATTTACTAAAAAACCTATACATACATTAATCCTAATGAATTCATAAAAAAAACCTATAAATTAATTACCTAAAACAATTTTATTGCTGCATTTCCAATTAAAACAACATACACATGAAAGCGAATCAAAGCGTCCGCATCGCCCATTGATTCATAATCTAATAATAACACAATAAAGTACAAAATAACACACAAATAACAACCAACCATCACACGAATTAGATGTATATTTTGTTGGAAAATAATCATTATTATACAGGTCACAGAACAGGGATGTTTGAGAATTAATTAAATCGTGTAACAGGGCGTGGTGATTTACGGGCGAGTCTGAACGTTCGTCTGACATACCTGCATGCGTGACGTCACATGTTCATGTATATAACGTTATTTAGGTACCTTGTGTTTCGGGTTGTAGGTATTTGTGTTTTATTATTTTTGTAAGTAGTGTAAGTAAGTTGCAAGTACCTACCTTTCTTCAACTACTCATAAAACAATGAGTTCAAAATCCAGAAATCGCATTTAAGTAGAATGCGACGGAAAATTCCGATAAAAGGCGTTTTTTATTTGTTATTTTACCTAAGTAAGCTGCAGATATGAGGCACAATCATAAAAATCTTATGATCAAAGCCAAAAAAAAGATACATAAGAACTTTGAATCATTATAAAAAACTATATCAAATTCTTATCACCTTTTTACTTTAATCATCAGTGGTTTAAATAAAAAGCTCTTTATAAATTCCCTCTAAAAATAAGTAGTCTGCACTATGAAATAAGACATGACTACACTATGGATTACAGCAGCCTGCTGTAAATTTTTTATTCACATCTATAAACAGTCATGACCATAAAATTGGCCACTTACATCCCAACATTGCCAAATTACCCGCAATCAAAATTCAGACCCTCATCCATGTCTTCAACAACAGACAACTAACACTGAACACCCAATCAATCACTGTAGCAATTGCGAACATATTACAACAATAACTTAAGTCATAAAGAGCGTTTTCCAATGTTCCCGACACATAAGGCGGGGAACGCAAATCGTTGGCTGCAGTCAACGACAAGACATTTGTAGGCAATGATTTATAGTTGCCTGTTATCGACACGCACAGCCTACCCTTCTCTTAAAACGGAGTCGATGGAATAGTGTCATGTGGAAAATAACTTGCGGTTAGGTTCGTGTATTTATGAAAACAAATGCTGCTAGAATTTGTCAGTTTTATGGTGTTATATTTTGTGAAATATGTTCGGAGAATCTTTATATTTTACTTATTTGAGAGACTGGTCACATTTAAAGTTATGTCCACAATGTCCGGATAGCCACTATCTACCAGATAAATTAAAAAATAGAATAGAATTTGTATGAAATTATCTACCAAATAAACTATCTGGAACTTTTTCGTAGGTGGTAAAACAGGCCCAAAGCCTTATGTAGCTTAAATATAATGTATAATAATCCACATCATTTACTAATTACTTAGTTGATTTAAATTTAGATGAACGTTTTTTTATAAAATAAGATTAAAATTAAATCGCCCTGCAAGAACAGCTTGTGATTCTTTGCTATTATCTAAATATTTATAGCTGATGGCACATTTTGTTATTACGAGTTCATAAAGGAAAGGGCCAAGACGAACTCTCCTTCCTAGACCTTCTATAATGAAGATATTATCATAAATTACGCCCAAAAATCCCATGACACAATGGTACGTAAAGTACTCCAAACTATCGACTCCACAGCATCAGTTTCCCGTCCGAATCGCAATGTCCATCAGTGCGTAAAGCCCCCGCGCTCACCGCCCGCGATTTTTTGTAAGATTTTCCGCGCGAATGCGTATACGCTGTGCGCTGCAACTGATTAATCGCATATTGATTGGAACCGACGGATACAGGGGTTAGTTGGGAATTCTTCCGAAACTAGGTGAGGTCAGATTTATGAAGTTTAAAGGGTATTTGGTGAGGAACAAGATCTTGATGTTACGAACAAAGGTACTTTAGATATTTTCTGTTACCTGAAACAAACTGAGAACCTGAAAAGGAACCGTAAGGGCATTGTTTTAAAAATATGTCAATGTATTACTGTCAAATATTTTATAAAGTTGATCCTTCGACTTTTACAGTTCGCACATAGCATTTTCAAATTAGTACTTTGCACGAAAGCCTATAAACAGACAGTTAAATTGATACAAGCAAATTATTTCAATTCCATTAACACAGCAACTGAACATAAATCAAGCCTTTTGCTTCCACAACCATCATTCAAACCGGCTAAAATCAAAACAGTACACATCTAAATATTTAACTAAAATTTCATTTAGCCGGAATGCGGCGCCGTTGACGCGTAAACGCGTCGGCGACACGCGCGCATCCGCGTCAAACGCAACGGACGAGTCGCGCGCTCCGTGAGCACGTGTGAGGGGGTGCTTTATATAACTAGCTAGTCATTTTGTTGTTGAAGATTTAGTTGTACTATGTAGTCAGATATTAATTTTATTGTAGATTGTTTAAAATAGGTATCTTACATTTTTTATATAACTGAAAATGATGTGATTAATAATACAACAAACTGATAGGTCTTAACGGCGGATTATTTCTCTGAATCTGTATGGTTAGCACCATATCAAAATTCTATCTCTGTAGTGAGCAAATCAACAGATAGATTGCTTTGTGGCAAATAACACGTTTCTATATAAAAATTACTGCTTAGAATCCATCTAGTAGATCTAAAGATTAACTTACACTTTTCAATACAAAAGACGGAGGATATTTAGAGTTCATAACTGACACGAACAACAAATTATTTCAAATATTACAATTGCTCAATCCATTCGCAGACTTTGCATACCTATACCTTTCTATAGTTAACAGACCCAGGTACACATATAAGATAGTTCCATCACGTCTTCAGCTCCATCCATGTGTGAAGTGATGCCGGCGCCGCAAACCGCCAATTTGACTCGCGAACGTGGTCAAAGATGGCGCCGTGTCACAATTTGCTCTAAGACTGACGATATTTGGTACAGAAATGGTTTGATTGCACCGTGATGTGTTAATTTAATCAATGGTTTATCGGGTAGATACCTTTGTGTGAACTGTCTCACAGACGTCAAGTAAATAGTCCATAATATAATAATAAATAGGTGTTAAATTTGTCATATTATTATTCTAAATATTTTTTTGTTTTCGAAAAGTGCTGATTTATCATCAAAACAATTCTAAAATCAAAAACATTTATTCTAATTTGAATAAATGATTTTAGAATTGTTTAAAAAAAATATAGTTTTATCAAAACACCTAATGACTGAAAGTAGGTACTCCAGTTTAACGGACGATGATTTGCCTAAAACGGCGTTTACAAAATTGTGCCACCCGTCGGAAAATCTTCCTAGCATGTCATGTGGTGGAACTATGTAGATATTAATACAAACTTACTTTAATATAGCTCACTGAGGCATACGTGAGTAGTACAACATGCCAGCATCTCATTTGATGTTAAAATATTAATTTTCAGTAACTACTGAACTTATGGTTTCTGATTTTAGGTTGCTGGTCTAAAGTTTTCACCTTTTACGTTATTAGTTTGTACTAAGACTTAAGATGTTGATGAAAGCGAATCCGTACTATATTTATAGTCTGTTTGGCTTAGTTTGGGGCTCAATATAATATAATATTCCTCATACATTCACACAACGTCATCTAGTCCCAAACTAAGCAGAGCTTCTACTATGGGTACTAGACAACTGATAAACATACTTATATACTTTTCTTGTGTAAATACATACATTTTATACATAGAAACACCCAGACTAAGCCAAACATCCATGTTCATGCACACAAATGTTTGACTTATGCGGGAATCGAACCAGCGACCCGTAGCGTGGCAGGTAGGTTCACTAACCATCACGCCTTTTGGTCGTCAGTCAATATCAATCTAAGAATAATTGAAATTTACTTATTTCTTTAATGATTTTAATAAGAAGCTTATTATACCTGTAAAATTGAAATTTTATTAATACAACGTATCATATTGAGGTAATTAAAATGTAGGTACTGGCATACGCAACTTCAAACTAAATGAATGTGCTACCATTCCTATTTCTCCTATTTCATACTCACAAAATACGACAAAAAAGAAATGGTGAAACAATTGCTTATTATTTTAAATGTGGAACATTCTTTTTTTTAAGTATAGTTATAGCCCGTGTTTCGAATAGTAGAACTATGTTCTAAGCTAACAAAACATTCAAAATAAATGCCAAAGGTTACATTAATTCCGTAATATTCCTTCCACGACTATATGGTATTTCATGGCGAACACATACATAATAAGAATTGAACGCATTTCGGCACGTAGACTAGTTGGCGCGATCCCAAACGTTTCCAATCACGGCTTGCCACGCCCGACTGTTCACCCGCGTTCTGATAACTATTATATCATAAAGTGCTATTTTGTAGGTGTGTCTATATATGTAGGTACGGTAATAAATTAATAGGTATCGGTATTATAAACGGAAATAGCCTAAGATTGTTTAGATGATAGGTTTTATGACTGGGAATAAAGGTAAGTTTTACGCATATCTAGGGAAGTTAGATATATGGCTTATGCGTTATTTGTAACGATGATCGTTTTTTCCCGTTATCCTACAAAACTCAAAAGAATAAGAAAATCAAACCATAAGTATAAAAGGAAAAATTGTGTGTGTATTTACAACAAAACAACATTTAAAAGCTAACAAGAAATCATCAAAATCAAACAAAAAACTGTTCTAATTTAGTTTATTTGAACGTCCACATTCGGAGTTTGGTGCGGACCAATAATTTTTCATCATTCCACAAACAGTCAAAACTGAAATCAACTAAAAGGCCGGACGTTACATTGCAATAATCCAAACTGTTTTAAAAATATTTTTCATGTTAGAAAAAATATTTTTCAAATATAAATTCGTAGCCGGTGAATTCATATGAGCGGAAAAATCATGGCCGAGTGGGTATGTTGTACCTACGTATGTATAGGTAGGTAATATGGGGGTTATTTTTAAAGGGTTCTAGAGGGTAATGTGTGAGGCGTTTTTAGATTTTTGTGTATCCATGATGTTGTTGATTAAAAGCGAGGTTACTTGTCTCCAAAATATGGTGTCTATTAGACAATTAAATATACGTAAATAATTTTTCATTAACATATAAATAATTGCGGTTTTTGTAGGTGAAAAAAATATATGAGCTTTAAATTTCATATTTCCTTAATATAGTAGAGGACAATGAAACTATTATAGTAGTTTTATCATTAATTTATGATTCCGAAAGAAAATCTTGTTTTATTACAATTATTATAAATTAAGCTTTTTAAAAACATTCATATTAATTTCAAAATCAACGAGTCAAAAAGATCGACACATAAATCCGCGATACCTCCATAACCCTCACCAAACCACTGCAAAATCAATTCCAAGCAATTCCCTTATAAATAGGTATTTCTCAGCATTTTAGAGAGCGACGGGCGACGCCGGGCGCATTGTATAGCTAGCGAACGTGCATCGGCTGCCGAATGAATCGCTGCCTGCATCTGTGACGTAGACAAGGGAACGGCGAGAGAAGGGTTAATATTATTTCATTGTTGGGGAAAAGGAAAAAGGCTGAAAATTTTGAGGGTTAAAGGTTGCTGTTATTTTTTATGTAAAAAATATGTTTGGTGTTAAAATATTTGTATCATTTGTTGTCTTTTTTAAAAGAGCATTCTAATTGTTTTGGATTAAAATGTAATGTTGGATTTTGCCTATAATTAATAATTATTGATTGCAGAAATTCTGAAAATCATGCGCTATACCTAACAGTAATGATAAAGGAATAACTCAAAATTCCTGTTTTTTTTTCTTTCTTAAGAATTTTCTCAATGACACCCACAACAAAAAAAATGTGAAATCGGTCCAGCCGTACACTCGTGACGGCGTGACCAAGGAAAATAGGGATTCATTTTTATAAACGTTATTATATAGATACAGATTATAATTAAGATTCAGAAAAAAAAAGATCATAAATATTATTCAACACTCATTATGGGAGTATTGTAACTTGGATTATGTATACCTACTTTTATTCTTTCACTTATCCGAAATGCAATTCAGGCATTTCTATATAATTTGTGTGTCTACAACCAATCCGTTGACCACGACACGTGTTTCGTGGTGTCCTGCGTTCACAAGAGCCCACCCTTTGTGCAGCGCTGCCTGGCTTTAATAAACCGGGGTAAGCAGAGTTTAGTGATAGATTATACATACCTACATATTTGTTATGTATATTGCTGTTCCGTGTCCATCAGAAACTAAATAAAATAGTAGAAAGCAGCATCACCAACAAGACCCTTTTTAAATAATCTTATTTTTTTTATTATATTTCATCGTTATATTATATTTCGTTTTTACTTTTTACACTTTTCCATATTCTTAATAGAAATAAAACAGGCAGATAGCATTTCGTATTTAAAATATTTTGTTAGGATTAAATATGGGAAAGAATATTATTTCCCCTGTCTAGCTTTAGTGCTAAAGATGTTCACATGAGCCGTGGCTCACAGATTTTAAAGTATGTACCTCCCTAAACACAGAGGAACGTCATTAGTATTATTAATAGTAATTATATGAAACTTTATAAGTAATAATACCTATAGCATGTAAAACTATAACTTTAAATGTGTACCTAAATAAATTGCAATGCCTTAACAGGCAACTAAGTTCTAAGAACGTACCTAGCTATAAGATCCTTTTTTACCTACTTAGTTCGCAATAAAGATTTTGAATTTGAATTTGAATTCGTCACGATCAATCCACGGACCAACCACGATAAGTGTTACTTATCCTTAACAGCGATTTCTCCGTGCGGCTGTTACTTAGACTAGACCTAAGTATCACACTTATTTTTCCTTAAAGCTGAAATGATTTGAATCTTAACATACCATGTAATTGAATATGCGTTACCACCATAACCTCAAAATGATGACACATACAAAATGCATGAACCTCTTTAATTGGCTATTCTCAGTCCGGCACGAGTCAAATTATACATTCACGCCCCAAGCGGACCGCGGTGGACATAACTAGTGTAGCTTGATACAAAGCAAACATTAGTCCAGCCATGCATTATTGTCAAGCACAGGAGCTAACCGTACTATGCAGGCCGCACCTTATATCTAAAACGCAAACAATGAAATTACAACTCTATAGCAAGCTGCATAAGGTTCAATCTCAATTATGTTTTGTTTGACATTTATAGTGTTTCCACACTAGTCGCTTTTGCACATGCATCGAGCTGGCAAGTTGTACACGCGCCGATGGTTAGAGGCAGCTATGACAAAGATTGGAAGCAACCGTAGTTGGCTTTATTAATAACAGCACGTTTTCCGGCTGTGTGGATCGTTCACGCCCTGTGATGTAGTGGGAAAATGGATGACGTGTGAAGTCAATATTGAGGTTTAGACCGATCGGTTTTATTGTTGCCAGAGGTTATAATAAAGTCTCGATGGTTAATAAGCGATAAACGTATTGCCAGATTACATAAATCAACTTTTTCAGTTATATTTCTAAAACAATGTCATTTCCGTACCAAAATAATGAGTAACGTAAAATACAAATCTAGTGAACACGCAATGACTATTATACTGACAAATTATTTGTAAGAAACTTATATTTAATCTATAATATGGGACGAAAATTCTAGAACAATATTCAAATTGTCTCTTTATTCAATTCGGCCAGTAGAATAGATTCGAATTTATAAGGGTACAGCAAAATCTACGTTCAAACCCCGTTCTAGAACACGCAAACCCCAATCAATTCTAATTTTAAAAGCACACAGTTTCCTGGTGATCATTTTCCCATTGGCTGACCACGCCGCCTAGGCGATAAGGCGTGACCAGTGAGCTAGACGATTTGCGTTTACGCTTATTAGGCCTATTACACCGGCTTTGTACGGCCGTTGACTTTGTTAGGCTTTTTTTAGATAACCGGTGTAAAATGAGGATTGAGGAGGTTGGAAACGGCGAATAATGGGGAAATATTCGGCTTGGCTGATGATTAAATTACATATTTTACATCCAATAAATAAATTATATACCGTTACGAATAATTAAAGAAAACAAGGATTTTCAAGTTGCATGTAATACATTTCCTGTCTGAATTTTCCAAGAAAGAAAATATGTTTCATTTATAAACCCCACCACATCCTATTCTGCTTGTCCACTGTGAGCGATAAGTAGAAAAAATAAATTGAAAATTGATTTCAGAGCCAAACAGCGACCAAACAGCTTGTACGAAACCCAACAAGTCTCAAAATCTTCCCCATAACAGAATTAACACGGAGATATCGCGTTTTCAGTACTGAATATTCAACATGTACTAACAGCAGTATCAACCCGTCAGCGCGCATACATAAATCCAATCAGCGGGTCGAAGAGACCGGCGGCGATGTTTATGCCGTGCTGTGTTTGTGAGCGTGCCGGGTGCAACGGTGCAATGCGTGGCGTTTGCAGGGTTGCCACGGCTAGCATACTCGTACTGCTAGTTGGGACTTTTGAATCCGAAATTATTTTTGGCCTTAATTGGGGGCCTGTGGTTTCTGCGCCCAATCTTAGACTCTATCTGAAATCATCATATTAATATTCTGTCTGTTATGTATCGTTTGTCCTCTTCCAAAAATGTGGCATCAAGATTGTTTGCTAACCAAAAAAGTCTTAATTATTGAGTTTAATGCTAGGTTTAGACAATTAACTTTGTTCAGGGTGATGGTTTAACACTTAAGCTGGTATTTTTTATGATCAGGTGGCTAGTGACATTTTTTCATCCATCTGTAGGGTGTATATTGTATATATCTATGCCTTCGACAGCTAACAAGGTAGAAGCCATAGTTCCCCTAAGGCATATTCCCTACTTTTCCATCAAAACACAGTAGTGAACTGAAGTAGAATATGAACACCCATTTATGATCAATTTATTTGTTAAGAATGAAGAATCAAGGACTTTAGTCCAAATACTGAGTTATTTGTCAAATAAAGGGGGATTTGAAATGTAATAATCTTAAAACAGCTGTTCCGAATTCATCACAGATTGATACCAGCCAGCCCTATAACAGAGGCAGGCAGCGTGGCGAAGTCATTAGCAGTAATGGCTGATCCACTCCCGGCAGGTTTAGTGCGGTTATCCGTATGTACTGCGCTTTACATATCCGCGGTATATACCATTGTGAGCTTGAGGAGTGCTTGAGATTTAACAGATGCAATCCTGCTTACTATAGTGTGTAGTATTTTCTTAAAGTTGGAGTTCTAATATTTTTTTTGAGGCTTTGTTAAGGATGGGTTTGGTTTGTCAGTGCGCTGTCTGCGGTGCAATCGTGTGGGTTCATTCATAAAAATGTTGTGTCTACATGAATAATAACTGGACTGGAAGCCGACCTCAAGATAGCTAAGGAAGAGGCTAGGCAGATGATGCCTAGTTATAACTAACGATGTAACTTATTACTCATTATGTGAAGATAAAATAAATCATATGTTTTATTTAAAAAAAATGAATGCATGAATATGATGGATTTTGGACCCTTCACTAGAAATAATAGCAAAAGCTATCTTTGGCATTTTTTTTTATCTTTGGTACTAAATATTCCAGGGCGATCGTAATTAATTTTAGTTATAAGTTTTTGTGTATGACAAAGGCATGGCTGAATATAAAGTGATATTATTTTCGATAATAACTTACCATTAATAATTTCCACTTCAATATTAAACAAACAACAAATCGAATGCCACAATCTACCACACTATACCATTATAATCTATACATACATACATAATAAACATTTATAGGCATATTAAATGAAAATTGCATCCCCATATAGTGGCCATTACCTGTAATAAGGCCGTATTGAGTCCAGCACAATGCAGCCGCACTGTGGACAATTACTGAAATTGCTTTCTGTATGCAAACCTCTACGCTAGTTTCATGTAATGATTTTCTTGTGTTTGTTTGTGTTAGGTTAAAGTGTCGATTTATTAATTGGGATTAAGTGATACGTTTTCGGTATTAAGTTTTGATTATTTGTTTATTCAGACCTTCAACTAGCATAGGTACATATCAGTCCGAATACTTCACCTTGTTTTTATTTAATTTCTTTATGTTCAGCTGGCACATCAAGCTACCCGAAACTGTCAACTTTGAACCGTATGCTTCAGCGATGAAGTTGAAAATCTTTTAAGGATATTTTACAGGTTGTAGTAGTTTGATGGGCTGGCGTCTGTACCTAAATTTAAACTCTACCTAACACCCATCGCTAATACTATTTCACTCCAAAGATCTTGTAATTTTATCGATACTTACATTTAATTTCGCACTCAGATCCGCATTATATAAGCTGTGCTTAGTTTGTAGCTCAATATCAACATAAGCATAATGTAAAATTACTTTTAGTTAATCATTTTTTTTACTATTATTTTATAAGATGTAACGACTGACTTCTGATAGAAAAAAGATATATAAAAAGATTATAGGCATAAAAGGAGATTAAACTCTTTATAAAACCACGAAGAAAATCTTCACCACCATATTTTCCCCTTAAACACAAGGAAAACAAAACCTATTTATTCTGAAAACTTAACTACGATATAATATAACCGACATCATACAATAGAAATGGATTTAAGAGGGACCAAATCTCCATATGGGTTGAACCCTCCTAACTCGGCGGGGAGAGTTGGGTAACTCTGCCCATAACCGTATTTCACTCGCATCATAAAAACTAAGAAACATTTTGCCGCAAAAGTATTATAATAAGATTCGGAGAGATACTCTCTACGGGTGGATGTGGTTAGAAAACTTTTTTTTTTTTGTTTATATAAGGAGGATTTTGTATGAAGCCGTTTTTAATCGGTTGAGTTTGGCATGCTGATAACATACATACATATACACAATTATTAAGAAAATTTGCTTCATATAAAACATACGCAGCTTTCGTAACGATTATCATTTGACCAGTTTGACGAATCCTGGATTAAGTAAAAATGATCGACCCCCAAATTCAAAATGACCCCCTAAATCAGATTTTAACAATCCTAATTCGAACATTTCAGAATCACCAGTGAAGGTTTTTGAGTGATCTGTAGCTACTAGCAGTAAATATCACAGATTAAACGTTAATAAAAATACTTAAACTACTCACCAAATAAATCTATCAAGAAAACAACAAAGTTAAAACTAAAGTGAACTAAGAAGGAAATTCAATTTGTATCGATGTTCCGTCTCAAAAGCCACCTTGTCCAAATAGTTGAGAATTTTCAGTTAATCCCCACCCCGACCCCCCACGCATGCAAATCACCCCACTCGCCCCTTTTACGATCGTTATAAAGAATGTAAGACGAATTCCTAAGGAGTACTCCATGAATTATGTTCTTTTTATTCATCTCTACAATTTTATTTTGCGATGTTTTAAAATGTAAAGAATGTTTGGTGTTTAGGTGTATGTAATGTTTAGTAGTTTCATTTTAAGTTTAATTTAAATTTTGTGTTTTGTGTTCTTCTCATTACTTAACAGGGAAAGACACTTTTACAAAAAAAAATAACTGTTTATAATGCTATTGCGATTAGGATGTTGTAAAACTTCAATGACATGAAGAATCAAGATTTTCAAAGGTACTCACTAAAAATGAAATTACAGAAAATTTGGCTTTTACCATAACGTATTTGTAGATTATTTTATTTCAGCCGAACGGATCAATTGATCATATGGTTAAGCAACGCTTGCAGCGGTCCATCCGTGGATGGTCGACAATCTTGACATAATGAGTTCCTAAATGTTTCGGAATGCACGCTAAATTATTGGATCAAAGCTGTCTTTTCAATATCTTTGGCATTTGTTGCGGGTAGTAAGAAGTGAGAAAGTCTGAAAACTTCATCATTGTTACCAAGGGGTATTGAGATGCCCAGGGTGTTTTTCGCAGGGGTTGAAGAGCTTACATAAGCAGGTACTCCATGTGTACTAGTTATTAGCTGCTCAGGGTAAACTGGTAGCCGTATCCAAAATAGTTGGGAAAAGGCTAGGCAACTAACAGTACTTTTTGTATCCAACTAGTAGCGCATTTAAGAACTTACCTAACTGCAAAAGAACAGTTATAGCAACTAATTGCAAAAGAAGTAACTGCACCAAATTGAGATGGCTGTTAGAATTTTCTAGAATATATAAATGTTGTAGAAGATATATAACCTCAAGTGCCAAAATATAATTTATTAAAGAAATGAAGATAAGCTATTACTTTAGAATAGCGATTCTGTAAGAATTGCATCCATTTTTTTAAATATTCCGACATTTAATTTTTTGAAAATACTCGCGACTGTAGTGTAGTACAAATTGGTGGATCTTTTTAAATAATTTATCGTTGTCAATAGTATTCAAGAAATGTTACAAAAATACTTTATATGTTGCTACAAAACAGTATGTAAATCAATAAGTCACACACGCGTAAAATCAAGGTAAAGACAACATGAAAGTTATTTTCAATACAAAATGGAAACCGTGTAAGTTTCCACATATATTCACAGGGTGACATCAATTTGTGAGTCTACATCCAATCATAAATAACCTTCTCATTTACATAAGAACACTTTGTTAGACCTGACTCTATGTACAACAATGTCGTATTATATAAGCCAACTATCTTTAAGAAAAGTCGCCGCCGTCCTACTCTAATTTATATATCTCAACTCCTCTGACACATAGGGAAAATCAGCGGAGCGCGCCGATGGGCGGAGTTTGAAACGCAACCATTATAAAAAGACCTTTGCAATATACAATGTTTCTCCTCTTGCATCAGTTTTGCGTACAAGACGGGAAGCGAGGCAGGTCAAGTTATTCTGGATGTACTATATATCGCCTGACTGCACATTGGCTGATTCAGACCACGCCTACAGAGAAAATGCATTTCCAAGATTGCTATGCAGATGGTATATCGTAAGAATGGCGGATGCGGAAAGTTTCGCGTTTCGGATTTAGAATTCGAACGTGGTAGTTTTTAGGCTAATGGTATGGCAGGCAGTGCCTAGATCGATGTGTAAGTCTAGAAAAACAGGAGATATTTCTAGAAGCTCTTGGAAAAACACCGCGTAGTTTGTAAAACACTTGCTCCAATTTTGGATCTTGAAGTTTTTGAGTTAGATACTGGAAGAGGATTCGCCAATTAAAATAAGTTTGTAGCAGTAGTATCTCTACGTATCCCATATCAAAGGATGTATTTTTAGTATTGCAAATGATTAACAATTATTGGACCATGTTTTAGAACATGAATGTGGATATAGAGGAGGTGACGACCAAAGAAACGATGGATGGATTGCGTGAAAGTTGATATGGCTAGAAATAATGTTACTTGTGAGATGACGGCAGATAGAAGAGCGTGGAAGACAAAACATACTACGCCGACCCCAAATAAAACTTGGGATAAGGCAGGAGGATGATGATGTTCTAGATTGATTGCAAAAGTTTTCAGGTTTAAAGGACTTATGTAATGTATATGGTTAAGCAGTAAACAGCCTCCTAGGCTGAACTGTGAGTTGCCAGTATAAAAAAATACTTTATTTATGTTTTAAAGAAACTAATCATTCTATTTAATGTTAAATTTGAGCGAACATAGTTTAATAACATTTTTGGTACGTAACTGCTAGTTACGTTAATAGATTCGACATTACTGTCATCATCATCATCATGAGCCTATTCATTGTCCCACTGCTGGGCATAGGCCTCTTCTCAAACAGAGAAGAATGAAGAGATGTAATGACCTTTAATCAGCAAATTTCAGACTTAATGTCCTGGTTTTCTCTGAACGTTTTTCTCCACTTTCACGCAGTCATTGGAGTCTTAAATAAACTTGGAAGGTACATAATTATAAAACAAAAAAGTTACATTAGTTATATTAGCCTGACCTGGAATCGAACCCGCACACTCGTGACGTAAGTGTACCACTAAAGAATAACTCCCCAACCTTGACCTTCCCGTTTTACGAACCCCATCTTGACTGACAGCCCGGTTAACCAGAGAGTTTTTCAGTTGAGAGATTAGGGCCCGAAATCAATAGTTATATAATTTGCTAACTAGTTACTTTTACTTATTTTCCATACTAACTATTGTCGATAATTCGCTTTTATCTAGTCGACGATAGACAACGAATTTTAAGATAAAAACATCTCTAACGATTGTCTTGACTTTCTAGTTACACAGTCGGAGCTATATCATAACATCATCTTTTATCACTAGTAGTAGTATTCGCCTTTTTTCTTTGTAAATTACTATTGTCACAAAAGTGACAGTTGTTGAGTCTACTATACTTTCAGCTACCAGTCCTTTTTACTATAGTTTATTTAGATTTTCGTTTTTGTAGGAATGTACAGACGCCAGCACGTCAAGCTACTCGGCACTGACAAATTTTCCCAATTAACTCTGAACCCAATGCTAAAGTACCAAACTAAACTACCAAAATGATAAAGTTGCAAATCTATTAACGAAATTTGACGGATTGTAGTAGCTTGATGCGCTGGCGTCTGTGCTTAAAAAAGACAATTCAAATCGTTTGCGTAAAATCGTCCATAGACTTATAACTCCGAAGTAAGGTGGTGACAGCTGAACACAAAGCCCTTCTCAAGAATTTAACCCCCAAAATGCTTCAGAAAATGAACAACAGTTTCGCAACTTCAAAATTAATAATCAAAACAATGCATTGCTACATATATAACAAGGCTACTCCAATAAGGGGCTTACTGGCGGGTGTAACGAAGTGTGCGCACAAATCGCATCAACTCGCCGTACTGTGGCTGCACATGTGTTCACCGGCTTATGAACTTAACTGCCCACTGTATGTACATTATTGTAATGTTGTATATTAATGCTGAAGATATTGTTTCATACTGACATATGCATGACTGTCTCGTTGGTTTATTAGTTGCATATCCCGACTGCTATGCGTCGCGGGTCTGGCAGAAATCGCTTTGTAGGTTTTGAGGAACTTTCATAAAGCAGCCCGAAGTTTGGAAGTTGGTGATTGATACACCCGTGAATCGGAGAGCACGTAAATGACGGTCATGCGCCTGATAACACTCCGGTCTTGTCGGATTGCTGTCCCATCGGACTTTAAGAGTCAGGGAATAGAGAATGTACCTGTGTCTGCGCAAATGCTTGTGCACTATAACATGTGCAACTGGCTCCTTAAAGAGAACGGCCGCCGTAGCCGAGCATTTATTTCCGCACTTCAGATTCTATAATTTTAATAAAAATAAGTTATACTATTCCTATCAGTCATAATTTTAATATATGTTTTTTTACACAAGTAGGATTACAAAATGTATGAAAAGTATTTACAAAATAAAATACCAGTCAGCGTGAAAAATGACAATTAGTAAATGGCGGGTTTTTTGTTTTAAGTAATATTTTTATATCAATCGTTTTAGTTTTTCTGGTGCATTTTTAATTATCAATAAGTATTTTTATAATCACTATGAATATTTTCACTATCATAATCTCTCTATCACTTTAAAGTTGACATACCTACTAACCCATCCGCCACGAGTTTGGATAATAAAGAATACTTTGCATGAAGTATTGTTTCGAGGCAAATTGATACTCTGATTGTCGATATCCATTCGTTTGTTTCGAAGATATGAGAGAGGATATAAAACATATGACATGCATATACCATAGATATAAGTTACTCGCGAAAAACATAGCCCTTTTTAGCAATCGGCCAAAAACAGCTGAATCAACCACACGTTTTACTTAAAAAAAAACCAACAAAGCATCACCGGTTACCAACCTAATCACACGAATCAAACCGCATATGTCGTATAATACCACAATTTTAATAACAATACAGATCTATAGCACAATGCTCGCCGCCCGGGTTCTTTCGCTCCGATGAGTTTCAATCCCGTACAGCAGATTTTACCCCCGTTCTATTCACTTTCCACCGCGGCGTAATCTAGGAAATGAAAAGATTTTTTTTTTCTTGCTTAAGATTAGTTCTTGGTCCTTCGAGTCGCGGTTTTTTCTTTTATGCCCTTTTTCTGGCTTCTTTCGCGACTAAGAATATAGGGTATATAGGTCTTTAGTGGTCCAAGGAACGACTAGTTGGAAGTGCGGTTTCTCGGAGTAAGATTTGATTATCAATTTAAGTATTGGCTTGTATTGTGACTGCTTTTATAGGCATCAATGATTAAATGAGCTAAATAGACATCTTGTATAAGTCGTATAAATAAGTTTGGGGTGAAATAGCGGGGCTCGTAGCTAAGTACCTGCCGCACGGGTTGATCGATCATATGGTAAAGCAATGCTTCTCACGGGCGAGCCATCATCATCTCCCGAGCCTTTTCCCAACTATGTTGGGGTCGGCTTCCAGTCTAACCGGTTTCGGCTGAGTACCAGTGTTTTACAAGGAGCGACTGCCTATCTGACCTCCTCAACCCAGTTACCTGGGCAAACTAATACCCCTTGGTTAGACTGGCGTCAGACTTACTGGCTTCTGACTACCCGTAACGACTGCCAAGGATGTTCAATGACAGCCGGGACCTACAGTTTAACGTGCCCTCCGAAACACAGTCATTGGTGTCCAAGATATACTAAGAAAGTACATACAAACTTAGAAAAGTTGCATTGGTACTTACTTAGTGTGATGGCATAGGTAGAGAAAAGAATGTACACACACATACACGGCAACATATATTAAATATACATAATACATCAATCAATAAAATATCACATATTCTTGACCATTGTTGTCACTTTCCTTATCTTAATGAAGAAATGAATGAGGACAAACGAATAAGGATTATGATGATTGGCATAGACATCATTAAGATTGTCAATCATTGTCCTTCCTTAAGATAACAATAAGGATTAGTGAATTAAAAATAAACATCAAATAATGTACGTATCTGTTTTCGTAGATATACATAGTATAAAACATCTCGAGGAAACCTGGCCTATAAAGTCCGTTTTGGGGGCTTTTTTTTTTCGTGGGAAATCATCAAATGACCCCCCTCCCGCTGAGGGTGCAGCTGGAGGGAGTGTCAGACTCTTACTGACTAAAACCCACTATGTTCCTTCTGGAGGTCCCTGTGTGCCAGGGCCACGGTATCTCTTACGAACAACCCGCAGCGTCCGTTTTGGGGGCTGTCTTTTGTTAAATTGATCTTCAGAAAATGCTGATTTTCAGCCTACTTTGAATAAATGACTTTTTATTTTTTATCTTATCTGAAATCATCAACCAGCATTGAGCAACCGTGATGCGATAGCGCTTAATCTTTCTCCTTGGAGAGGGCGCCTGTGCCCAGAAGTAGGACGAGGCTGACATGTGAGGGTGAATTGACTGGTACAGAAACTTCTAAAACACTTTTCTTCCAAAACTTATAAATCCAAGAAAATCCAATGAAATCAGTCGTGAAGAACATTATGCAAAAATACTAATGTAAAATACTTTAAACCGGCCACGTGCCGTGTCGGAAACGGTCCGTACTAACAGGCAGACGGACGGACGTCATCTATTACACGCACGTATCCAACTTTACAATCTAAAGTAACTCCCCTCTTACTTTAATGATTATGTCAAATGGAGTATACGAAATAATTAAGTCTTTACTACACTCGTAGAATAATACAAGATATTGTTAATTTTACCTTCTGTTAATATATATATGTGTACTCCGCGTTCCATGGGAACTACTGGCGGACAAAGGTAGCCTATAGGTATCTACCTCTATAAATAGGCTAACACTAAAACAATTTTTGAAATCAGTCCAGTAGTTCCTAAGATTAGTGCCTTCAAGCATACAAGCTCTTTAGCTTTATTATATTATGGATAAAACGTATTCAATTAATAAAATAATATTATTAAAGTATTATAAATTTAAGGTACAAAACTTTTCATAAACGGGAAGAGAGTGCACTTGTATCTGCGCGAATGCTTGTGCACTATAATATGTTCTGCGTAGCTAGTTGATCTCCTTTGAGAGAATGGCCGCTGTAGGCGACGGACATCATCATCATAGCAACTACGTCATCATCATACAAACTACAAGACTAAGCATCAAATTCAAAATTTCTACGAAAAAACACTACTCCAAAAAAGTTGTGCACATAAAAATTTTAAAGTTGAAAATAAATCGACGAAGTAGGGTACTTTGGACCCCTCGCCCACATCCGAATCGGCTGTGCCATTGTCATTTAAATACGGGGCCGCACATCCCGACACTTCGCCACGGAAAATTTAAATAATAATCACACTGAATATTATGTGTTATTGTAAGTATTTTAAAGGGGCTTTCCTTGTCCGTTCTGTTTATGTACTAGTTTAAGTTGAAGTTATCATTTATTTATTTAAATAGAACGCTAAAGAACCAATTACACTATTTAATAATAAAGTCCAAAACTCAGTCATGCTTACCTCTCACAAAAAATCATATATTCCGGCACATATCGACACATGCATTGACTAAGTTATGATTAATAGGTATGGAATACTGGAAATGAAGGTAAGTCAAGTTATACGCATATGTAGAGAACATATACCACGATCATAGATCACGACAATGTGTGCCTACCTTTTCATGCAAACTACGGCTAGTATTCTAGAACAACGCTAAAGCAGTTGAATTCCAGGAACTACTGGACTAATTTAAAATTCTTTCAGTGTGGTATACGTATACGTAATACGAAATTAATAGAAAATGTTTGATAACTATACTCCCTTAAATGTAACTTGCTTAGAATGACAGCTTTAAAACTTTAAAATTTGTACTGGAATTATTGTTCAAAATATACCGAAAGTTATGACGATGCATCTATCTGTCACAATTTTGTTTCAGTTCTATCGATGTCATTCTAATAAAGTTACATAATATTATAGAGGATGGTGTTCGATGACCTGCAGACTACGTAATGCAATATAACCCTATTGATATTATTTAAGTATACCTATTATCTAGATATCAGTCACATACAAAATGAGTAAAATTAAATAAAGCTCTAACAACATTACGTGATATTAATAAAATCTTCAAAACAATAATTTCAAAGCCACTTTACAACATCGCATAATCGTAAGCGATACGGCATTCATTTTTTTATCACCATATTAACATTTATGACACTTTAGAATACAATAAAATGTACAAAATGCACCCCTTCACTAAACTTAAGGGCGCAATTCAAAATATGTATTTTGTATCACTATGACTGATATGACACGTTGAAGGCGTTGCGAATTTATTGTATTTATATCTACAACTTTAAATTTAAATTGCTCAATATTACCTTAGCTCTTAACTCAATATAAATAGAGTTGATTATTGATTAAAATTTTGTTTTTCAATAACCAAAAGTAGTTTGTTTGATGTGTATTATATCTTATTGTGTTTTTAACACTTCGCCCCCGCTGAAGTGGGGTGTAACGTGGGGTAGTTTGCACCCTCGTTGATTAGTATCCTTAATCTATGGGGGATTTTGGATGTTGGCATTCAAAAGTGATGTAATGTATTTTTGGTATGTAATTTTGGTACCTACTCTTATTAAAATTTTTAATCAGACTGATCAAATTGCTGTGCTGTATATTCATAGTAGTTACAAATGTCATTCCACGTGGCAAAGCAGCCAGCCTATCGGATACACTGCCGGGTGACAGCGATGTGGACCAATTTTTTCATTCCTTTTTTGTTTTATCACGATAATATCAATATACAACACTTGCTAGTTCAAACAAAGAGGTACAATTTACGAATCAATCAATTGGACAAATAAAATTGGATCCAAATACGACATAGTTCCCTATCTCAGTTAATAAAATGTAAAAAATAATAAACATACCAAAAACACATTCTAGTTCACACCTTAGTTATATATGTATGTTTTTATTTTTATCAAGAGTTATCAAAACGCAGTTTATTTACATATACTATACAATTTTGAATAACCGACATTAGCCATTCTCACATAACAGCATCCAGTTATCCAATAATATTTCGTATGTTTATTTAACATCTTAAACTGATGTTTAATGAACTGCCCCTGTTTAAGCCTGTTGTGCAACATGTTCGTTTGTTTGTCTGTCTGTAAAGCTGGTCTTGTACGCATAAATACTTGTGTAAGTGATTTAGTAATCGTTTTAAAAAATAAATCAATTAGTCGATGAATGGTTCTAAATGTGATATTTATTTAAAGGTTATTTGCTCTGTTAGTTGTAGTCACATCAGTTTTGGCGTTTATTTGCCTTTAGTTACCATTTTCTACAAGTTTCAACAAGTAAGAAACTTAAATAAAATGAAATAAACACGAGCCGAATCCTTCGAGTGTCAAACGAACACCATGTGTACATAAGAAAAAAAAACGTGTCGATGAATGAATAATAAATAATAATTAAGTAAAAAAGACATTCGTTTTCATTTGTAAATGTGAAATTATTTGAATAAAATTGGGAAATGTCATCTTTCTTTTGTTTTATATTACTTAAGACATTCGAACCGAATAATATTTTGTTTTCAGATTTGCATAGATGTTGCCTACTCTTCTCGTTTACGTCTACTCTATTTCAGTGTCTCTATGTAAGTGTTTCACCTTCTGACCTTCCCTATCGCCATTTATAATTCTACCTAGTGTTTCTAGGAATCTCTAATACACAATAAGACATATGGAAGAAATATGTGGCTTTCCCAAACAAATTTTCCATTTTCTTTGACTTAATTTACTTGTATTCGGATTTACTTAATAATAATGGTGACTTGGAGGATATATTTTAGGACGTTTTCTAGATAATCGCTTTTGTATTTATCTCACAAATGCACCACGAAACCCCATTAAATGCTCATGTGGACAATCAAATAGCTTTAAGTACCATTTTATTACTATTCTCTATAGCCTCATTTCCTGATTCGTAATATCGTGAGGATAAACCATACCATCACCCAAACCCATCACTCTCATTAACCGCAATATTTTCGGTAATACCGCTAAATTGCATTCGGATATATCCGCGAGACGTTCGGTTATATCCGCGACATTAGGTCGGCAGGAAACGGTGCGCGCGCGCCGGATGCCGGGGCCCATCTATTGTGATCTGACGTCACATCCGCACTGCATAACTGCAAAGTGGGTTGTAATATACTGGCGGTAACTGGGTTAGGTTTAAGTTTAAGTTCTAAATTAAACTTTAACGTTCTTAAAAATCAAAGTTAGTGCTATAGTTTTTTTTTTTCAAAATTTACTATGATTAAACTACAATTATGATTACCTAATGCTTGGGTACATTATTATTGTTACAAATTGCAAGAATCTATCTCACTTCTTGTCGACTTTTCCGCAAAACAAAAACTTATTGGCCTTAGAAATCAACTACGATTGTCATATAGAAGCATCATTAACAAAATTGATGTCCAAACTACACAGTTAACGAAAAATTACCCCATCATATTCATCTCCACCGTATCTATTCTTCAAGTTAACAATACGATCTCAACTTTAGTCACAGTTAGTAACAAATGCGATTCATTAGATGAAATTGTAAAAACCGCGAATTGGACACGCACCGACCGCGTTCGAACCCAAGACAAGTGCAACAATGACGTTATTAGAAAAAAGAGTTTCACCAATAAACACTCTTAAGGACTTGTGAATAAGGTTGAAAATAAAATTGTAGAATTATATGCTATATTTTGGAGTGTGTATGAATTTAAAAATAATAATACGTCAGCGGTCCCCAACCTTTTGGTTCTATCGTTGCGTACGTTACGGTTGTGTGTTGATTTTGATGGTTAGGTACATTTTGTTACCATTTTTTATGACGATACGAGAAATATAAAAACCTATCTACACCCACTAAACAAAATGAAACCAGCGTTAGAGGTTTTGGGTATTATAATTGAGATACAGAATACTTATTCGTTAATTGTCGCATTTTCACAAAAAAATATACAAGAAAGAGTTGTGAGTCAGTTGTTTGAACGGAATTAGACGATACCTTTTGAGTAGAAACCTTTAAGTTTATGTATCCTGATCAAATATTTAGGATATTCAACTGAAATTTAATCTATTTAATCAAAGCAATTTCTAATCCACCGTCACACAACGAAAACAGAGACCCCAAACCAATGGCTACATTCGCGTGAATTTAAATCTCGCCCCGGGCGTTAGGAAGCAGTGATTTGTGGTTATTTACCACACTTGTTAAGTTTCCATTTTCGCTGACAACTCGTGCGGAACCCGCGACGATTTCGATTCAAATTTCGTTTTTAATTTTCCAGAATAGGTCCCACAAATGTACCTATTGTTGTGCACCTAAATAATGGATTCGGATTACATACGCCGATGCGTTCGAACTCAGCGCGAATGTGGTTTGGATTTCATTCTTTTTTTTTTACTTTTTATATTTTTGAGCTTCAGTTGTTTTGAATGTGGTTGCGGATGGGTCAATTATGTTTGGGGCTGCGTTTTGTAGTTGGTCGAATGATTTGTTCTATAGTTTTAAATGTGGGTGCGTTATGTTAGTTCATGTAAAAAATTAGCGTGATTTTTAGTTGTTACTTTACCAAATAAAATTGGGTCCAGGGCAGGAAGAAGAAGAAGACTTTACTAAATAATTTGACTGCAGTGGGTGTTGGGAACTCTCCTAAATAGGGATGACAAATATAACTGTAGAAAGATTTCTTCAATCATAACAAAATAAACGGTTTACGAAAACACTTAAAACTTTCCACTGTTCTGTTTATCAAACAAGTTTATTGAATAACCCGTTCCTATAAAATTAATTTGACAATCCCCTCAAAATTCAAATTCAAGTAGGTAGGTAATCTAATCAGTAAAATCGTGAATTTCGCAGTAAGAAAATCTGTTGAATTTTCCATCGTTGGGGCAAAAACCCCTTTTGTCCAAACAAGTCGGTGGCAGAAGCGAATGTCACAGGGTGAAAGGCTGTGACATCCTCATTGAAAATTCGGTTGGGATCCGCGCACGACTGACGCACTAGGTTGGGGAAACGGTGCGCTTATTTAACGAAAGTAGTTTCAAGAAAAGAAAAGGTACCTATCTACAGTTATTACAATAAAAAAAATAGTAATTGCTTCCTTATGTATCACGCCATGACTAAAGAACAAAAAAAAATACTAATATCACTGTGTTCGGTGTTTTATTTGTTCACTTGTGTGTTTTTAATAGTGTATTATGAATATTCCTGTAACATATCAAGGTTCAACACAGTAAGGTTGACTTTCAGCTATTGCTTCGTGCTTTTTTTTTATTAATCATTTATTCAAACTTGGCTGTAAAACAGCAGTTTTTGACGTCAAATATTACAAAAGACAGCCCCCAAAACGCCCACCCTTCACCACTTCCTATGTGTTTTTGCTGGGAAGAAGAAGTGGCGCAAAAAACTCGCAAAATATGTATTACATTTGACTGTACTTTTTACGAAGCTTAGGCAACAAAATTACTAACAATTTATTAATAAAATACAGCTTCATAGACGTTTTCTGCCCCCAGTGTGTAAGAAAGTCAAATTTGCATAGCGCGCCCCAAGAAACCGGCAGACTTTAAATCTCGTAAATTTACTAAATCTAGGCTTGAACTGATTCTATGTTGGTCCCAGACGGCGCTCCGTGCCAAAGACTAAGAATATTCGGACTGGATTTTGTTATATGAAAAGGAATTTGAAAAATGTGCGACTTCGAAACTCAATTTAGAGATTTTGGAGTGTTCTTTAACAATAAGTTCAACGGGCCAAAGTTTAAAAAAAATGTTTTTCGTTATTTTGACTTCACTGTTTCAATGTGTTTCTAGGGGTTGCCGTTATCTGTTTCTGCCAATGAAACAAATAAGAGAGGTTTTTTGTGGGAAATCATCAAATAACTTCTCCCGCTGAGGGTACAGCTGGAGGGAGTGTCACACTCTTACTGACTAAAACCCACTATGTTCCTTCTGGAGGTCCCTGTGTTCCAGGGCCTCGGTAACTCTTACGATCAACCCGCAGCCCAACAAGAGAGATTTTAGGTAAATACCTAACTTAACCCTCGTACAATAGTTTCAATATTATTCTTTGTAATCCTTTCAACGTTTTCACCTGTATATTTGTTGTGTGGCGCTACACAAATTGATTCCAGAATTCGATTTGCTTGTGACGAGTGCTTCTACCAATAGTTTGTTGCCACTGTTTTGTTTTGTCATCATAAATTCATGAGATTTCCTCGTCTTCGGAGAAGTAATCTTATCAGCGTAGTCGGATACTTTAATTGGATTTTGTACCGTGAGTTTGTGCTGTAGAAATGTTTCTGATGGTCGTTATAGTGTTGTTAACGAAGAAATATCATGTGGTATGAAATCTTTGAATCTAATCTTTCTCACAATATGTAGATCTATGTTGACCTAACATCTTAATTATATGTCTGTCCAAAATGTTACAATGTGTTTTTGTGGTTCTTAATTGTTTCACAGTGTGGTACCTTTATTTGGTATTTTTAGTCGATGTTATTTCTAAGCATTGTTTAACAATTTAGATCTGCTTTAAATATGCTTATGATCTTATATTCTTCGATTGAAATCTGGAGTTACCGTTGATTGCAGCATACCTACCTATTCTATGACGAAAAGAGAGAAACTTGCACTAGACTTAGATAAATAAATTATATTGTTCTTAATAAGTAACACAGTAAAAAAACAGTGCTAAGAATTGATCAATCATCACCCTTCAAATAATATTTGCGTATCTTAAGCGACTTTCAGCATTCAGCATTTCCAAAAGAAAACAACACATCAATGCTCTTTACACGTCAAGTAAATAAAACAAAATTAATTTGTGTATTTTTCATACTTGTATACAAATTCAGGATATAAAACCCATTAAAATTTCACCCTTATCATTTAAATTATAGGGTTGAATTTCCCTTGTCAAAGTTCGAGAGGGTTTGTTGTACTCGTTTGAGTTACTGAGTGTCTCATATCAAAGCTCGTTGTTTTAAAATAACAAAGAAATGACAGTATGTTTGTTACGTATGTGACTTGCTGGTTGGATTTTAATTTTTCGATGTTTTTTCATGTTTTATTTCGTTCTTTGTTCGGGTATCATTAATTAGGATGGGTTTTGAGTGATGTGAGGTTTAATAATTGTAGGTTTATTTATATTTTTTTGTATTTTGATGAAAAGTTAATGTGTATCTAAGTACCTAAGTGCTTAAGAGAAGTTCAATACCTAATTTAATGAAGTGAATGTGATGATATTTTATTAATGTAATTTAGATGACTTTGTTATTGTTACTCAAACGCTATATTTTATGTACCTAATCTTTTATATTTACTTTGAAACCTAATTGAATTATTGAAACTTATACCTCTCCGTAAACTATCTTCATTAATATTATTCTGTAGCTATAGATTGCTGATAGACTGGTTACAAATTTCCAGATATAGGCATTAAACAATTTCCTGTTTTATGATAGAAATTGTAAATATGAGATGGATAACGTAAGCAAACAATGCGATACTTTATTAATTATTGTAAAAAGTTCAACCGAGCTTTGAGACATTTCAAGTAGGTAGTTTATTTTTTATTTGAAGAGGCCCTGTAAATTATAAGCTTAAAAATTAAGGCTTTCAGACTGCCTATCAAATTTCCTCAACCCAGTAACCTGGACAACCCAATACCCCTTGGCAAGACTGATTGTCAGACTTTCTGGCTCCTTCTGACTACCCGCAAAAATTGCCAAAGATGAAGCAATGACAACCGGAATCAATTTCTGAAACACGGAGGAATATGGAAACAATTTAGCGTGCCTTCCGAAACAAGGAGAAATTCATCATGACAAGATGGTCACCCATCCAAGGACAGACCACGCCAAGAGTTGCTTAACCTTACGATCGAAATGAACAAAACCAAAAAAAAAAACATTACTATCCAAGTAAGTAAATAATACATATAAAATGTCCTAAGGCGAGGGACAATCAAACCGTCTCCAAACGAGATCAAAATAAAAATCAAATTAAGAGAGAGGCACAATTATTGCATAAAGGGACCCTTGCCAGCCCTTATTGCGTTAGCGAGGTACCCACTGCTAATTATAATCGCCTGTATATCTCTATTTGCTGTGAATTCAATTGATGTCACTTGCTTTTTTATTGTAGTGTTTAAACTATGCAACTGAATATTTTTTTCTACTAAATGAAAATAGAGTGATGACTTCTGGTTTGTTACTTCTTATAAGAACATACTAAGTGTTTGATGGTTTAATCTCAGTTGGATTAATAGTAGTTTTTAACCGACTTCCAAAAAAAGGAGGAGGTTCTCGATTCGGCCGGTTTGTTTTTTTTTTCACGATGGTTTCAAGAAGGATTATTTATAGTTATGGAGTTGGATTTGTAGATCGAATATTTTGATAATGATGAATAGTTAATGGTTATGTATGTATGAAGACCTTGCCGCCGGAAAAGATACTGATAATATCTTTAATAATTATCTTTACTGGCACTCAGTTGAGAAGTAATTCTAATATACAGGCACATATTAGAGCAATTTATCTTCGTATCTTTCAATTTCATATTATTGTTTTCCCATGCATCTCTCTTACTACTGCTGCCATCTAGCGTTAATAAACGACATTAACGAAATAAACTTCACTCATGGTTTCACTTGTACCCCAAAGGAATTACTTCCCGCACTCGAATAATAGTAGCCTACTATTATCTATATACATATTTACTATTTATTTATTATTATATTTTATATTATATATTTACTATTCTGAAAAATAAGCCATATTACTGCCAAGTTTCATCAAAATTAGAAGAAGTAACAAACATACTCTCAAAACGTTCGCCTTTATATGTATACTTGAAAAATGTCTAAAAATGTACTTAAAACATTGTTACAATAGTACTAATTGTGCATCTCAGTGATCGTAGAAACTTCCCCAAAGTTCACTATCAAAAAATAAATCGACTTCATAGTGGCAGACCGCACACAAATCGTATTACCAAAAACGCATTGCGGCCCCATTCAAATATAATGAATTTATACAGAAATTTGATGGCTTATACCTATACCGTACTGTACCATGAAATATAAGAACTGGAAGTGAAGTATTATTATTTTTCTAGATATCGGTCGGTCCTTGTTCAGGTACAGGTTAATGGGTTCCAGCCGTCATTTGCACATTTTTGGCAGTTACGGGTAGTCAGAAGGAAGAAAGCCTGACAACTGGTCGTACTAAGATAAGAAAGTAACTGTTCTAATGAGGTAGATAGACGGTTACTCCATATAAAAGACTGGAAGCCGAATCCTAAATAATTGGGAAAAGGTTAGACAGATGAGGCAGATTCTGATAAGCTGGTTGGTTATTCAAAGCACATGCAGCGCAAAATATATTTTGCGTTCACACAAAATAAGACCAAAAATTTAACGTACAATTCCTTCCAGCACCGCACCACAGATGCCCAGTGGGTGGTACAGGGAGAAGACAATGTGGAACTAGTAGTAATCAGTTTAGCGAACAATTTGCGTCTCCGGCGATGCGTGGAATATGCCGCGTAATCTGAGCGAACCATCTGCATACATGTATTGTTTTTAAAAGCCATCGTACGATTGCTTTAGTGTTATAGTTTGGGATAGCTGAAAGGTTTTCTATGTTCGGGTATTGTGAGCTTTGCGCTGGTTATTTGTTAGGTTTTATTGTGTGTTCGCTGAGTTAATTGAAATTGTAATGTTATTTTAAAATAATAGATTGAGAAAAGAACATCATAATAATTTATCCGCAACATAAATTAAAGGTTTCAAAATTAATTTTCTAGGACGAAAAAATATTTTTTGGCTATGAGAAATGGATGATTTTGTAGTCGAAGATAAGGCTCACTTTTTCTGGACGCATTTTAATAAGTGTCGGGCAGATTGAAAAAGACTCTGCATAATTTATAATCATTAAGACTCAAATCGTATCCTGGTACTAATACGTAGAGATATACCAAAAACTTTTTTTTGATAGATTATAAACACAGTATTTTATTAGAATTGATACTTGCAGTTTTATTACCGAAAAATTGAACAGATTCTATAGGACTATTACATCAGTGCCGTGTTAGGAACGGTCCTAAAGGAATGTTTGTTTGTTTGCTTACATGCATGTATGTTCATTTGCCAGTACGCCATGTGTGATAAACCCTTATTTTAAGTAATTGAATTTTCTACGTCTGTTAGCATCGACACTGTCAACTGCATAACACATGCGCTCAAGCTGTAGGTACTTATTTTTTTTTATAACACTAAGTAGTAACAGTTCTCAAACAATACAGTAACACAGCTTAAAACAGCTACGTCATACCTCATTACTGCCGACAAATCTCAATAGAGTCGTCATACAATTGTGACGAATTGCTATGATCCGAGACTCGTGCGCGCCGCACGCGCGCCGCGTGGACACCATGCGCGTCCGACGCAGGAACGTCGTTAATTATGGCGAATAAGATGAGACGCACTTTCCTAGTTGTTGGAAAAATTGTTCGTATAATTGGTCGCGTTTTGTACACTGTGGGAGGATTTGTGGATGTTTGTTTAATGGTATATGTAATGGTTGATGTCTGACGTGTTGATAACGACTCATCATTACCAAATCCACAGGAAGGGTTTACTGGACCCGGTGTATAATTTGTTAGTAATTATTCATGTGTATGTAGTTTCCTTTTGAAGTTCAGGGGGGTTAGCCAAGATGTCTTTCTACAATCGTAAACGCTAGTAGAAACGACGAAAACGTATGGAAAAGAAATTTGGGCTTACGTTATGACCACGTGTACATATTATTTCCATACAATTTTGTCATTTCTACTAGCGTTTACGATTGTAGAAAGAAATCTTGGCTAAGCCCCCTGATATCAATAATGAAACGGTAGGTAGGTACCTACTAATCGTTCAAAATATTATAAGCGCCTAATGTTGCAATGTTATGTTAAAAACCTCCGTGGGCTAGACGGTTGAATTATTTTATTCCTTTTATTGTATATGAAAATAGGAGAAACCCTTAGTTTTCGCTGTCTTATAAACGACTTTTCATTAAAGCAAGATCTAAATCTTTTATGAGACTCCAGATATTTCTAAAACTCCGTTTATTTGCCTTTCAAATGCAATAAACACAAAAAAGATCAGACACAACATAATAACATTAAATAACCCTATTGTAATAAAAAAATCAAACATTAATAACAACAATGATTTTATTATTCGTGTGAAATATCAAATAATGTCGCCACGCGACTTTTAATGGGTTAATATGTGTATTAACGGACAAAGAACATAAAAAACCCTGTGCATGCGACTGGGTGACATTGATATCATAATCAAAATATGAAATGATATTTCGTGGGGCCGATTGGACCCTCGAGAGGGATTAGTTGGCCCTAGTCCTTGTTTGTTTTTAATGATATTTTATTAAATTGATAGTTTATTGTGTGCTTTTAGTATTACGTGGTGAACTTTTATGTTAGGTTGTTTTTTAATGTTAGTGAAGGAATTATTAAATTTTGTTCAGAAATCAAACAGATTCTTAACATATTTTTAATATTATTTTCGTTTACAAGTAGTCTAGATCATCTCTTCCAAAGGTCTTTTTAGAGAGTACTTATCAAATAGTTATTAAAAAAAAAATACAAGGTATGGGAAACTACTTAAATTCCCACTGAGCCGCACCTATTAGATAGCCCTAACAAAACGTATCTTAAAACTACTGTCAGAACCAGAAAATCCTTCAAACATTCCCAGTAAAATGTCTCACACATTACGGAGCACCCATCGACACCCATTGTGTTGCCAGTCCACACCAGACCACTGGGTTCGCACGAAAATACCAGATAAAAAACGAACAACGCCACGTGCCAACGCATTATACGATAACCGTTGGGGGCGGTATTATGAATTGGGAACAACACTAATTTTAGTTGTTCTTCGATTTTTGGAAATTGGACTTTATAGCAGATATTATAAGGTTGACATTTGAGTGTCATAATTCGATAAGTAGTCGTGAAAGTTGTTTAAGTAAATTCGCCTTTATAATTTAAACTATATGGTTGGTAGTTGAATGGCAAGTGATTATAAGTTTTCATTACAGGGTTGTCAGAAGATTTCTCTATTTATTGGTGGGAAAGGCCGCGTGTCAGATCTAACACCAGTTTTAATATTTTAGGTCGCGTGCGAGCCACGCGCTGCGCTTTGGTAAAAAACTGGACGATCGTAATTCGCGTTTTATTGTCGCATTCTTCTTGTTAAATGTTATAGCGATTTTTTTGTCGTATTGAGCGACTTTTTTGCGGTCGGACGTTGGTCGGTGATGTCATTAGTCGCAAATTGACTGATTCGCAATAAAGAGTGAATGGGTTGTAATGAGTTCAATTTTAACTAGGTTCCATTGACATAGTTGACGAGAAAATTAAATTCTTTTTTTGTCATCCTATTACGGTTCTCTAGTTAATGCATATGTCTTAAGATAAGACTTCGATCACCATAGATAGACAGGTTTATAACATTTGGTCAATAAACTATCACTAAATCTTATTACAAGGGCAGGCGAAAAAGAATATTATAGGCCTTTGACAGAATCTATACTTATATCTAACATTATAAACCTGAAGAGTTTATTTCCTTCAAAGTGCTTATCTCGGGGGCTTTTGAAAGACTTTGAAATCTGTCTAGTAAGATTTCAAAGTCTTTCAGTGTTTCAGTCTTTCAGATAACCCTTGTATCAAAGAAGTCTATAGGCTACTTTTAATTCGGGTGGGTGGAATAGTTTCTAAGGGACGCGAGTCAAACCGCTGACGGCACCTAGTACTTGAATAAAGTAATAAACTGTCGCAACTATAAAACTAACTGCCGAATACAGCTGGTGTAAGCTTGATGTATGTAGCGCCATCTATCCGAATAAACTGTCAGATACAGAAGTTCTCCAGAAATAAATGTATTTTGGGTATTTTGTAACTGACATTGTAATGTAATATTTTCATTCATTGCAATTGTAAAACTCAAATAAATTTTATGGAGACATCATTTTCCATAATTCAAGAAAATTTAGCGTATACTCCAGTAGTAGAAGAAAATCTTCATATTACATACTTTTTAAGGACTCGAGATATTTACTGTTAATTTTCTAAATACCTCAAACTAGCAATTCTTATAAAAACCAATTAGACTTTTCTCTAAACATGAATTGTTTTTTATTTAAAATTCTATGCTTTTTAACGGTATAAAGAATTTCGTTTGCCATTGAGATCATTTCAACTTTTCTATAACCCCTATTATATTGCACACATCGCGACACCCAACGCCATCTATGTAACACAAACAGCAACTATCAGAGGGGTGGTTCAAAAGGGCTTATTTCCGTCCACGTGCCACCAACAATGCTATCCGAAGACGATATTGTGCGATATAATACACATCATCGTTACGTCATAATAATATCCCGGATTATTTACATTGACGACAGGAAATTGCCTTTTTTCGGCCCTTAGTGAATTGTGTAGGCATTTTTTTTATTGTTAGATTGTATCGCGAAATGTATGTGATCAGTTTTAGATAGTGTTGTTGAGATTAGAAAAAGAGATGTTTTTCAAATTCAATCCTTTTATTGATACGACTTAAATGAGTTACTTTTTCTGTGTAATTTGTATGAAAACGAAAAGGAGTCAAATAGAAAAAAATGCATTCGCCACTTACATTCACATATAAGTATTGCCACAATCATCTTACAAAGATGCTGAGGCCAAACGAAACATTTTTTCCACAAAAACGATAAATAAAAGTGACTTTGTTTTAGATGAATATCTTAAAGGCACCAATTTAGAAAAAAAACACGATTTATCTCCTTAATAATGAAAAAAAATTACTGTCAATTTTAAAAGGATAAAATTAAGAACTAAGCATGTTGTGTAGTTTAAATGAAAACCATAAGTTTGTTGCTCAGTAAATTGTATTTACATTTTCGCTTAATACTAAATCAAAACCTCATTCTTTTCACATGCGCAAATAAAAGTAAAACAAAAAATAAAGAAAATAAACTATGTTCATATTGAATTTGTTTGTTTTAGGACTTCCAGTGGGTTACCTGAAACGAATAAAACACTAGGTTATTATTGTAGCTATTTCTGATAAGTTTTGTTGTTAAACTGAAGACTTTGTTTGCTTGAACACGCTTATCTCAGGAACTACTGGACTGATTTGAAAAATTATTTCTGAGTTAGACAGCACGTTTATCGAGAAAGGCTGTAGTTAAACGTAATTTTTGTTAAGCTGCGTCGCGAAGTACTTCCCTCAGGATGCGGGTGATATCGCTAGCGAAAGCTAGTCTTATAATAATGTTGGATATTACTAAAAACACTTATAACTTAATCCATCTAAGACAATATTGGCAGAAGTTCCATCTCGGTTTTTCAAGTCTTGACGTTGTAGAATTGTTGATTTTAACTTATTTGTCTTTAGCTTGCATAATTCAGAATTTGAATGAAATTATCTATCAAATAAACCAACTGGAACTTATTCAAAGGTGGTGAAACAGGCCGTTAATAATATAAAGTTATAATTAATCAAATGTTCACCTGTATCCTGGGCTCGGCTAGCTCACAGCATCCCCTGTAGTCCCAAAAGCGCTCGGTGTTATAGCGCCGGGGTTATGTCAGTGTGACTCTGGTGGTGGAAAATGAAGACGTATATAAAAGCTTCAAAAGAATTTTTAAATATTTTTAATGTTCTGCATTTATAATGTATATTTATTATTCCGTTCATAAGTAGTTCCTCAGTTGGGTTAGCACCTATAAAACAGTTATAACCAGCTTACTTTGTAGCTAGCTGACCACATGGGCAAATGTGTCCTGATATTTATTTACTTGTAAGTATACTAAATACTGTAATCAAAAGTATTAATGTTTACCTCAAACTCCCCAATAAAGATGTCCGAATCGTCAGAAGGCGGAGCCTGGTCGATATTGTCTACTGCCGTGATTTGAGGACCTGCGGAGACATACAATGCAATAAAATTAAAGTTCCAAAATAAAATAAAATTATTAGAGGCTACTCTAGCCCAAAATACTGATAAAAAAGAAAAATCTCTTGACTACGCTATTTATATCTTACTTCCTATCTTTATATTATCCAATATAAAGCCCTATTTTATATATCCCTTCCCTTGCTATAAATTATGGAACTTCATAGAGTTTATAACAATTAGCATCATCTTCCTGTTCTATTATTTATATTAATCGCAGGTTTTATACTAATAATATATAGAACTGTATTGGTCTGCACTGAAAAATGATTTATTTCTCTAGAAGAAAACTAATAAGTGTTGAATTACCTAATGGGATGCATTCCATCGGTTCAAACAGGTCCATGGCGATGAGGTCGAGCGGCGGAGATGGCGCCGGAGGAGGCAACGCACACGTCGAGGATATTCGAGTACCTTCAAGAAGTAAAGGCGTAATTTGTCTTAGAAAAACAGTTATATATTTTTTACTGTTATAGATTATAAATTGGTTGACATTATTAGGTAATCAAAGCCAGCTATCAGCGACCATGTAGCCTCTGGTCGTTCTCTCAGACCTATGTATGTCTTAAAGCAAACCTATTAATTGTTTGAAGTTAAGTCATACTTTTTATGTTGGTATATTAAGTTAGGTAGCATAGCATTTTTTCTGAATAGTGAATCATCAAATGACCTTTCCCGTTGTAGGTGCAGCTGGAGGGAGTATCAGACTAAAACCTTTTGTTCCTTCTGTAGCCATTTGTATGTAAAGACCGCTGTAACTCCTGGTAACAAACAATCCCGAAGCCCAGCATACCTAACATGCAATATTGTAAGTAACACTCACCAGCCCTGAGCCCGTCGTCGTAGGCGGCGCAGGCGTCGAGGCGGCGCGTGTCTGGGCGCGGCGCGGGGCGCGGGTCGCGCGAGCTGCACGGCTCTACGTTCACTTCGCCTACTGAAATATACTCCGCTTGAAATTTTAACTCTTGATAGTATGCTCGTAGTATTTGCTAGGATAGGCGTACCTATTACATGGAAAATTTTATCGCGGTCCGCATCTAAATTCCGAATAAAAGTAAGCGTATGTATTCCAAACCCCTATTCTAAACTACTTCTACTTAAAAATGGATTCTGCGCGTTAACTCGTGCAAAGTTTTCCTGATGACAAAATGTTTGGCGAGATCTATAGATACTTGGCTCAAGATAATCTTACTCCTGATAGTAGGTATGAAGGCAAAACAAGAGAATTTGAAGAAAATTTTAATGGGGGTCATAATAATAGCATATATATTTTTACTTTTTATTAGTTTTTATACAGGTACGATTGGAGTGGGTCTTCTATATGATCGATGGTGGTATAACCACAGAAACAAACCAGTAGCACTTGAAAAGTCCTACCTTTAGCACTGAACTACGTAAGGGGTTAAGGGTGTAAGGGGAACACATCACCATTTTCAGCACATATAGGAAATCTCCTAACGAAATATTTTGATAGAAATATATGATAATTGATAATTGATCAAGACAATTGATAAGAACCTACCGTCAGCAGACAAAGCAGTATGGTAAGCATGGTGCGGTTCCTCCACGCTAAGTGTGAGTCTCCCGCCAGGCTTGATGCGGGGAACGACAGTCGCTACCACGGGCACTCTGATCTGAACCGCACCGTTCGGTTCCAGACGAGGTTCTATGTCACCATGCTGAAGAAGATAAGAATAAAAGAAGAATAGAATAGAAGCATAAGAGAAGATAAGAACAAGATGTAACTATACTATACTAATACTAGCGGTCGCTTGAAGCTCCACCTACGTGGATGTCGGTTTTCGCGACAAAAAGTAGCCTAAGTGTTAAAGAAAGTGTTCTTAAGTTTTCTAATTTTTCGCGTTGTTTTTTTCTTTCATAGCAAACTTCTCCTGTCAATAATAAACAAATTAGTAAAATCATGCGTGATGGCTTGACCAAGGGAGGTAAGGATTAATTTTTATATAATTATATGGATAAAGGGGAGGAAAATTGAGAATGCTTTTTATTAACCTGTGCAATACCACCTTCGGCTTCATTCTTAAGAACTATTTTACCACCAACTCTTAGGTCTTCTGCTGTTGCTGGCACAAGCATCTGGAATTAATATATGTAGGTGTCTACAAATGCACTATCTGTATTATTTTTTTCATAGTTTTCAAATACCCAATATCCAGGGTAAATTTTAGACGAAAGGTAGGAGTTGGATTTGCTTTGGCTTATTTAAACAGGAACTGGTAAGATTTTGGAGACAAAATTATCTATACACTTTTGCTCACCTGTTTACCCCCTGGAAGCTTCGTATCAACAACCTTCACCAACACAGGAATTCCATTATCAGGCTTCAATAGCGCAAATGGAGTCTGCCTTGTAGCCAACGCTACCCCCATATGATATGTCTTTATGGGATCTACAATGACCCCACTGCTCATAGACCCCCATGGACCATCATTCCAGATATCCCCAGTTTCCAGGTATGGTTTGGGAATTTCCCAGAGGTCTGGCTTTGGGTTCCAAGTTGAAGATGATGGGCCTTCGACGGATGGTAGGTATGGTCCCACTGAGGAAGTCACTTCGCAGTGTTCCACTGGAGGTCTGAATAAAAATTGGAAGTTAAAGAGCAAGTTACATTTTATTTTGTGTACGAAATATGTGTGTGTCAGAAAAGTTAAATGTAACCGAAAGTTATTTTTTTTATATATAGGCTGTTACAAAACTAATGCACACTATTTTACAGGTCATTTAGTACATGCTAAGGATCATGTTTACCACAAAAAAAGTTGGATGGCCAAAGGGTTAACGACCGAGCGCCTTCATAAAGACCAGCGTTATAGTACAATTTGGCGACTGCGATGATAAATTTAGTAAAAAAAATATTACTTTCATAACTTTTTTTGTGATAAACATGATCCTTCGCATGTACTAAATAACCTGTAAAAATAGTGTATACTAGTTTTGTTACACCTTATATTTATACAACCAAATATGAAATGTCCAAGATTCAAGATTTAACTCGATGTTCTATAACTGGATAAATGCGGCATCAGTAAGTCGGAGCAACTCATTAAAAGTTTACATTTAACATGACATCACAAAGTGCAGTTAGTTAAGAAAAACGTTCTACTTGATATCTTAGTTAGAGCTTTTCAGCAAACTTGAACCCAATCGTATGTATGTTTTTCTCTGAAGCTGAAAGCTCCCTAACAACGTCATGGTTGGAACTAGGCTTGTAGAGATCAGAACATAGCGTCAATTTTAGGAAAATAATTATTTATTAAAAAAAAACATCGGATTGATTCTACCCTGAAGGAGTAGTAATGTTAACGAGGTACTATCTAACCTAATCTAATCTAACTAGGGGTAGTGGGTTGAACGGGTAACTGGGTTGAGGAGGTCAGATAGCAGCCGCTCCTTGTAAAGCACTGGTACTCAGCTAAATCCGGTTAGACTGGAAGCCTTACCTGGCAGTATCTGGCTGTGTTTCTGTAGCTGGTCGAGTGATCCGCGGAGTAGTCGACCTTCCTCGGACATTCACTGGTGGACAGTTGTTGTCATCAGGATGTGCCTGAATAACAAATTCTAAAATTGTAAAAGGGGAAAAACTCTGGAACGGATAAGTGAGGCCAGTTTCTGATAAATATGTAAAGATATTCCACCTTATTATAAAACATGGTTTTAAAAAAGTATCGGCTTTAGTACGTACGTAGCTTTAAGCCACCATCTCGAACAAATTGAATGGTCCAAACCCGGTACTTTTCAAAACGACGTTTTATAATAAAGGCGACTGTAATTTTATATACCTAATTAACGAATGGATACTATTTAATTTTTGAGATGTTAATTTATGCGGAAATATAATCGGAAATATAAGCGGGAACGGGAAAGGGCGGCTGTGTATGAGGTGGAAGGTAGTATCAGACTCCTGCTGACTAAAACCGATCTTTTATCCTTCTAGTCTTCTTTGTGTTGTGTACCAAGAGACTTTCCTCTATATGTTAACTTTGGATAAATGACAATAACATTAAATACCTTGTTTTTATGGCACACCAAGTTGGACTGCTGATTGAATCCTTTTAAACAGATGTTGCAGCGGTAAGGACGCTCGTTGGTATGTGTGAACAGATGGTTGCGAAGATTGCCTGCAAGCATAATTATAATAGTTATGTTTAGCTAAAACAAAGTAGTAATATGTAAGAAGAAAAAGAATAATAAACAAGACAAGAAAATAATAGTAGCTCTTTAGGCTTGACTCTTGGTCATGAGGATAAAACAGGTCATAGGTATCAGAATAATATACAGGATAGAAGATAAAGAAAGGAAGGATAAGGATAGTAAGGTAACCTTTTTGATGGAATCCTTTGGGACAGATGTGGCACTTGTATGGCTTCTCATCGGAGTGGGTCTTGCGGTGGGAGATCAGGGTGGACACGCGGTTGAACGTTTTGTTGCATACCTGCGTGAGGAGTGTGGGAAAGGAAAAATATATTTTATTTGAATAGAACTGAGTTAAGAACCTAAAAACTTTAAATAGATTGTTCATGTCAGAAAGGCTGCCTGTCCAGAGAACTTCGCTTCTATAGATAGGAAACCTAAGGACTTCTTATCAGTCGCTTGGATTACTAAGATTTCCAAACAGGTTTTAGTAACAATAATAACCTAAACTAAGACTTCCATCAAGGAAACTAACAGTTTCCATGATACTGATGATATTTGATATACTAAGAACACATTTTTAAACATAAATCCGGAACTAGAAAAATATCAGGTGGGAGACACAAACTTTGGAATGTATGTTAGAAACTATGTGATAATAAAAATCTTAAATCACAATAACGACAGTCATTTATTTTACCTACTCTAGACTTTGACCATTGACTTGGAATAGGCTTCACATTACCTCACAAGCATAAGGTCTCTCAGCAGAATGAATAGCTCGGTGCTGGCTAAGAGTAGAAAGCTGCCTGAAGCTCTTCCCGCACGCGACGCAGTGGAAGTTCCTCTCGTCCGTGTGCGTTGGCAAGTGGCGCATCAGGGTGTACTGGTGTTGGAACTCGCGGCTGCCTAGGTAGAAAGTAGAAATGGAAAATGTTTTGAAAGAATGACTTGTTTCTGTACAGACGATAGCACATGGAGCTGCCTGATACTATCAAATTTTCCCAATCAACTTCCAGCTATATGCTTCAGCAATAAAGTTGAAAATCTATTAAGGAAATTTGACAGTGTAGCAGCTGTAAATAAAAAAGTTACATGCTAGGGACAAAATTGTAATGCTAAACATGACAACCGCTATAGAAGTGATCGATCGGCATTTATCGAAATATAGATAAAGCAGATCCTATATTATCGATTAGGCAGCGTAGATAGAAGAATAAAAATACAGAATACTCAATTATAATTGAAAAAATGAAGAATGCAAATGATGATCGTGAAGCAGTAATCGTATTCCTACTTACAGATTCCACATTCCCATAGCTTGACGGTTCGTCCATGCCTCTTAACGTACTTGACGTAGTGAAACCTGGAGCGAGGATCTGCCTTGTCCACCTTGCACGTGCCAGGGCCCTTGCTCCTGTCTGTACCTGTATATTAAGTATATCTATGTGGAACTAGAAATTCTATTTCACTGAAACTCAAAACCTTGAATTTTATGTGTTGAAAGTACTTAAAAATACTCTGATAAAAAGCTTGTAATATTGTAAAGCGAATCCGGATTTCACGGTAGAATAAAACGCTTGAAGATAGTCGTAATTTTGTGAATGATGAGAAAATTTTTATCAGCTTGTGATAAGTTATTGCAACGGGATACCTACGCGTGAAATAACTGGTTATTTAAGTAACTTTACCTGGAGCAGCAGCTGCCGTAGACGTAGAAGACACTAGATGAGGTTCGCCAAAGATTTTTTTACTGAAAGTGAGTCCGTTCCTGTTGGTTGGCTGGAGAACGGCACTTGACGTATCAGCTTCCTACACAATTGAATTATCAGATTAATTTAAGTTACGGACGAGTTGTCGTAAAGCCTTGCTGGTCCGAAGTTAGCCAGCCATCATGAAGTCTACTATCAACAGTAGAAGATAGATTCTGAGCTTCAGTCTTATTTAGAAACTAGCGACCCGCCCCGGCTTCGCACGGGTGCAATGCTCATACTGGAATTATACATATAAACCTTCCTCTTGAATCACTCTATCTATTAAAAAAAACCGCATCAAAATCCGTTGCGTATTTTCAAAGATTTAAGCATACAAAGGGACATAGGGACAGAGAAAGCGACTTTGTTTTATACTATGTAGTGATATGTAGTGAAGCAACACAATCAACTCAAAAACAAAATCAAAACTTTAGCGTACCTTCATCTCACTCTTAAGCGCAGCATCCAAATCCTTGCCAAAAGTGGTTTGGCCAGTGGTGCCGAACCCTGGTTCGGAGACGAGGGACGCAATGTTACCATCCTCCTCCGTCCATGCGAACCTGGCCTGTTGAGGTTCCAAGCCGTCCGAGAAGAATCCATCCCGGAACAAGCAGCGGGGAACGTCCAGCTATGGTTATAGTTTTTTTTTTGTGAGGACATGCCTACGGAGTTAGGTAACTAGCTATTTCCAGTGAGTAGTATCTTAATAGGTTAGCGTGTCGTACCAGTTTGTACTGTATTCGTCATGTAATCATAAAATGTCATTAATTCTACCTTATAATGCAAGAATAATTACTAAAAATAATAAGTAGCTGACTTCATAACACAATGAATTTGTTCATATTTGATTTGTAGTTTCTACACAGTTGTAGCTACCGATATTAACAAGAAAAATATTTCTGTATAGGTAAATAAGATATTATCAGAGTTATAGCCGATAGATGGTGACGCTATCACACAAATAACTACCCGAAGTCACGGGAAAATCTGGTCACATAAACACTGAGAATAAAGATAATTTATTTTGGCGGGAATGCTGGCCAATAGGGACATCTATTCCATGAAAGTCATTTCTTTTAGATTATTTTATGGAATACTAAAGATGATTTATACTGTGATGAAAATAAACAATATTATGTCATTTCAGTGGCGAAAATGTCAATACGACATTGATTTTGATGGCTAATTTGGCAGACAGCTATTTTTTCAATGACAGGAATCGAAACGTCATTCACAAACTATTTTGCAATGAAATGCGACTGACGAGGCTTTCCTGTCAACCAATCAGACATTTTTCACTAAAATAAATAAATAAAGGCGATTTCTACGTACATCATTTCTCCCAGAATTCGATAGCAGCGGCTCGCCATTGAATCCCAAATCCTTCTTATCAAATTTGTCACTCAAACACACTTCACGTATGCTGAAACAATCATATCAACGTAAAACAAAAATAAAACAAACTTAAAACAATTCAGCATGGCCGCGTTTCAACTATTTGTCGAAAAAAAATCGAAGATCGCACCTTATTATCTCATCACCCGGTCGCATGAAACCACTCTCCGGCATTTCTTCTTTTATTTCTTCATCGGAAAACATCATTTATTTTTGCAATATTCAATTATTTTTAAGACAAAAAACAACACGACGTCAACGTCAAACAGTCTGTTTTTTCTCAACGAGATTTTTGTTTCTAGGACGATTCGTGTTCTTCATTTGAAAGTTTTATTTTTTTGTTATTTTTTTTTATAAGCTGCGAGTTGCAATTAAAATGGTTTGAGCTGTCAGTTGCAATGTGACCTCTTTTGAACTTTTTAAGGTCGCTGTCCTATGAAATCAAGATGGTTATGCTATTTTCCCGCGGATTTGCTTGCGCCATTTTAATGTAAAAGTTTAATAGGTTGGTATTTGGGTATATTTTTTTTTACTTTAAGTATATAAATTTTATTCACGAGATATTAGAACATGTATTTAGTAATAATATGACTCGATATAAAATAAAAAAAAAACTAATGAAATCCTAAAGATAAACCAAGCAACATTATGTTAGCTATTGTCCTCCGTTTTCAATTCGCCATTCAGAAAGAGACTTGTTCACGAAAATCTATGTAAATAAAATTATTCAGTGTATTTTCAAGTGGTTTGTTACAACGTCTAAGTGGTCTGCTCATTTCGCAGCGAGCCCACTCGAATGATTCAAGAATACTTCAGAACCAACTTAATGTTCACGAGAAGAAAAAACATAAGTAGGTACATAATATGAATAAAGAATAATCTCAAGAGGGCGAAAATATTGACTGCATTTTCTGATAAGTTACTTATTTTATTGAATTAAGTAGGTGGATTAGATAAAAGTATTTTTATTAGACTTAGCTAACTTTAAATATATTTTAGTATAGCCATTGCTGAGGCAATTTTGATGGGATTAAGGTACAGGCGCCAGCACATCAAGCTACTACAATCCGTTAAACTTTCTTAACAGATTTTCAACTCTATCGCTAAAGCATTAACTATGGTTCAAAATTGATTGTAAAAATTTGACAGCTTCGGGTAGCTTAATGTGCTGAAGTTTGTACCTACATACTTACTTGCTCGTTTAGCTTAAGTAGATAGGTCATTAGAAGTTTAAGTAGGTACCTACACTATACAGGTATCTAAGTATACGAATCTAACATATACAGGACATACTAACATGTAATCAATCACATATGTATGTGATTGATTTATATAAACGTTAAGACGTTCACAGCCCGTTGGAAATGAAACCGACAGTCGCCGGAATGCCTTTGATTGGGACGCCATGTGATTTGATTGGAATTCCTCCCGGATTCCACGTGTTTGGCTGTCTACTTAGCCACTTAGCCATTTAGCCATTTGTTAACTTTCAATGTATTAGCCGATCCCCTCGGTTTCACCGCATCTCAAGAAGACTTTCCACGCCAAGATAAAAAGCCCATATACCTAGGTTCAGACGCCAGCACATCAACCTACCTCAATTTGTCAAATGATGAGGAGGAATTTTTTGACGCAATTTATTAATAAGGTGTTTTTTTTTACTTGTATTTATATTTTATTTGTAAATACGTTGTATATATTAATGTGAATAAATAAAGGTGCCTTCATCTGTCAAATTTATTTAATAGATTTTCAACCTTATCACAATACCGGAAGGTTAACTCGATTGGTAAAATTTGACAGATTCGAGTAGGTTGAGCTGCTAGCGTCTGTACATTCTTAAGCTCTAGACTATCTGTGTACCAAATGTCATCCAAATCGCTTTAGTAGTTTTGATGTGGAAGCGCGGCAAACACTCATAGGCACATTGAGAGTTACTTTCGCATTTATATTAGATCAATCAAATGGTACCTAATATATAATTTTATCAAAACAATACAAAATAATAAAACTACGTAAGCTGCGACATGTATACCTTCCTACATAAAAAAAATAAAATAAGAAGGAACGGTCAGATCAGGCGAGTAGCTTGAAGTATTAACTTCGTAGTTTTCAAGTAATTGTGTTTTACAAACAAAAGTATAGAAAATCTATTTTTGTTATATTTTTTTAACAAAGAGAAAAAAGTTTGAATTACACAAAATGATCGGATAGCGCCATCTATTGTCTCTATTGTAAAATTTACCCAGTTATAGAGGTACCAAAATATTGGCAAAGCAAAAACCGTACTATATAATATTACATAAAGCGCCATCTGTACGTTCTTTATAGAACTTCGTGGATTGCCTCGTTCCTAGAGTTCGTTAGTAGAGTAGTAAGGAAAGGCAATCAGCGCCATCTATGCTTTTTACACAAAACTATTTAAAGGAGTGGGACTCCATGTCCTACCGTTCCCTACGGGGTCGCACTTGCAAGCAATATCAGCGCCATCTAGGTCTACCAACTAGAATCATTAGGATGCCTTACATTCAACTTTAGCATTTGGTCACCATGATGGTGCTTACTTAGAATAGTTTTATCATATACCGCTAGAGAGCGCTAAATTAATTTTCAATTCTAGTCACGGATTTCATTTGAGTCATTATTTCCCCGCTTTTATTTGTTTATCAAAGAAAAAAAACCTACAGGAGAAGAAATTTATTCGGATTCCTTAATAAAAATAATATGCAATTTATTCTGTTATAGAATTTATTCATAGAAATTGGGTACGTAACTTTTTGTTTAATTGTCTTTACTATACTCAATTATTATCCTATTAAAGAGACCTGAAGGAATGAGTTACAAAACTTACCATTACTTTTTGATAGCTTAGTTCATTGAAATTTGTTCAGCCAGATGGATGCCGATGAGTGGAAGATGATATTGTCGGAATGTCTTAATTTAGCCTGATTTTTGTGTCTTTTTTTATATTAATTAGTATTATTGGTCCTTGACCATCATCTGCCTAGCCTTTACCCAAACTGCTTTGAGGTCGGCTTCCAGTCCTAAGCGGATGCAGTTGAGTATCTGTGTTCTACGTGGAGCAACACACTCCATAACCCAATTACCTGGGCAATCTCATACCCTTTGGTAAGACTGGTTGTTACACTTTCTGGCTTTTGACTACCCATAAAGACTACCTGATGTACAAATGACGTGGAACGTGCCTTCCGAAACAAGGAACCACTCGACATGACAAGTTGGTCACCCATCCATGGACCGACCGCGCCAAGCATTGCTTAACCTTATCGACCCGTGAAGCTTTTACTTAGCCACAAATTAAGTTTATTGGTTCTTGACCGTACTATTTAAATAAATAAATAAATCTCATGTAGTCACACGCTCACATATCTCATTCTTATTAAAACATCGAAGTAGCCACTCAATCTTAGTCTATTTGACAGAACGCCTTGCCAATACCCGTTTGCTGATGCCTAACTTCGATAGCACTTATGCACAATCATTCCTGTACTGTATTTATGCTTTTATTTACAATGGGGTTTACTTTATTAATATCGGGTAAGATTTATTTGTCATGTACAGGTTTTAATTGCTAATGTTTATGTTAAGTTTGTTGTCGTTTGTCTGTTTTGTGTGTGAAAGTGAAGTTAATAATGATTATCTTTAAGGTTAGGATAGACAAGAGCAGCTTCTTAGAATTATTATTTCTATGATTAAAAATTATTTGGTATGTCTCTACTAGACCACGGGACTACAGAGTCCCGGATTTTTAGAAGGCGAACGTGGGGCCGAAGGCAACACCCTGAAGCCCTTTTGAGACAACTTTAATGTATGTAATGGTGGCACAAAACCGGCGATTTTCCCCGTATACACTATGGAAATGTACCCAAGGATAACCCCCGGGTTGTGCTAAACTATTGCTAAGTATGGAAGATGATTAAAAATATTATTAAGTAAATAGCAGGTTGCAGTATTGAAAACTTGCTTAATGTGCGGTGACAAAAGTTTAATGATAGCCAGGAAGTATCTAGATTATTCTAGATGTTACTAGCCTCCACCTGCGGTTTCGTTCGCGTTCCGTGTTCTAAGATCGTGTTCTATACAAACTCTTCAGATTTATCATACTAATATGAGGCTTTTATCGAATGTAAGAAATCAATCCATTTGCTGCAGTTTATGACAGACTAGCAGTTTTTCCCTCACGTCCCCTGGGAACTTCTTCCTGTACCCGGACAAAACATAGCCCATGATCACCGGGGATAATGTAGCTTCCCAACAGTGAAAGCATTTTCAAATTGGTGGAGCAGTTTTGGAACATATTCAATTAAAACAAAATATCAAAAATGTTATCCTCTTTCTAAGTATGGATAAAAATTACTAGGTAAGTTGAGTAGATTGCACTTCGCTTTAGTTCTTAAGTTGTGCAATCCGATTGGAACATCAAAGTGTGACCATTACTTTTCAATCACAACGACAAATGACAATCTTATCGTAGTTTCCATAATACCGCAATAGTTTCAGTAAATCTTTCCCATAGTCAGTCATCAATCGTTTGACAAATCAGAGCTAAGTTGAACAAAATGCCCGCTGATGACGTCACGGACCAATAATGCCTGTGATCGGTTCGCACGTGACATTCGGTTACATCAGTACATTGCAGTGCATAAAAAAGGTAACAGCTTACTTTTAGTAGATACCTTACCTTAAGCATTTCAAGAAATAAATATAAAACCCTAGGTTTTTTAAAATTTTATTTTTCGTCTTTATTGAAATACTAATATTATAAATATGAAAATTTGGATTAATTATTCAATCACGCAGACATGGAGTTAAGGTAAAACATAAATACTATTTTACATTACAAGTGATATAAGGTTGCTTATTTGATGTTATACTCAGGCACGGTGGAGTGATGACTTGCGCAAGACGGCTGGCAGGAGCTAGATGCGAGAAGCTGAACATCGATCTCAGTGGCGTGCACTTGGAGAGGCCTATGTCCAGCAGTTGACTGATTGATGTTACTGATGGTTGTGTATAGTTGTAAATGCTACAGTTCTTTTTAATATAAACAGCTAAAAGAAAACAAACATACTTTTTTCTGGGTCGGAATTAAAACTACAGGTGAAAGCTAGTATCGACTAATTCCATTTTAATTTTAAGTGTATCAGCTATACATAATCTTCGCAATTGGTGACGACAAACAACCCACGATGACAGGTTGTCACGAAGACCGTGTAACAGAAGTGAATAATTACCAGATTGCATTGAATGAACGCAGTAAATTATGTCAATAATACTGTTACTATTTGTAATAGACTTAATTAAATCCCAAAGCAGATTTACGAGCTACGTGAGAAGATAGGCTCTGACACGTTTGAGATTATACCCTGATAGTGGGTTAGTTATCTCAATTTATAATATTTGTTAACTATGAGTCGTGATGGCTTAGTGGTTAAAGCAATAGCCTCTCAAAGATGACTGTACGGGTTGATTTCCAAAACAGGCCAAAATAACTTTTCTAAGTGCACACCTCCTTTTCAAGGACATCTCGAAGAGATTCGCTGACACTTCCCGTGACCCAAAGGCTGGCTTTTATTTCGGTCAACGGATAAGCATTGCCATCCAACGTGGCAATGCCGCCAGCCTATTGGGTACACTCCCCCTGAGAGCAGCAATGAGGAGGAATTTTTTGACGCCACTGTTTAATTATATTTTTTATGTAAATATTTTAATTAAGTTTTGTAAATAAATTGTAAATATGTATAAAGAAAATAAAAGTTTACACTTTTTTTCTTCTTCCAAGACTATCTATCTTGGACACCACTATCTGCATAAAGGTAAAGGAAAACATCTTGAAGAATCTTGAAGTTTGAAATCTGTAATCGCCAATTCGATTTGAGCCATCGATTATCGATTGATTAACACTCATTCCTTCTCTGTATGAGATAGGCCCTGTTAGTGGGACATCATAAAGATAAAGGCTGATGATGAACCGATTTCCTATGTTAATGAGGGGAATCAAATCGTTCTCACGGTTTTAAGTTTTAGAAATGATAATACTTTACTAATGGTATTTACAGTTAACCATATTATTGCGATCGTTTGCATTATGTTTCGATCATGGGATAAATTAAATATAAAACATAATATATTAAAGCATAAAAAAAAATATTTTATACATACACATAAAAAAAAAATATATTAAATAATCTTTTCTTTAACAATAAATGAGTGTTTACATTTATTTTTAAAAAATATTTTTGTGCTGCCATAATTTTCTGCACGCCAATGTACGGCTGATATTGTACGGCCATGAGAAAGCGTCACACTCACAGCCATTATGCGCGGCTGACAATAATTCGCGGTACCACAACACATTTTCTGGATTTGTCTCCGCTTGTCAGGGTGGATGGCTTCATGCACTACATCATGAAGAAAATTTCGTGACTTAGGTACTTTTATATACAGACGCCAGCAAATCAACCTACTCGAATCTGTCAAATTTAACAATCAAATATTATCCTTCCGATATTGTGATAAGGTTAAAATCTTTATTAAAAAAAATTACAGATTGAGTTAGATTGATGTGCTGACGTCTGTACCCATAAATGTGTTCCAAAAAAGCTCAGCTATGCATCAGTTTGTCACTTTATTCATCCAAATAAATCTTGAGCGTGTATTAGTTGGTAGCTCGGTAGCCCAATGGTTAAGGCATCGTCAGCCTGGAGTGTGATACGTGACTTAGAAGTCAGCCTGGGGAGGTTCGAAGGCCACCACAGTTCCACTTACATTATCATCATCATCTCAGCCATAGGACGTCCACTGCTGATCATAGGCCTCTCCTTTAGATCTCCACATATACCGGATAGAAGCGACCTGTGTCCAGCGTCTTCAGGCTACACTATTGATGCGAACCAATTCCAGATGCAAGCATATTTCGCTTTGTCGAATCTACAAGTAATGTGCAAACCAAATTACTTGTACTATATAAATCATTAAAAAAAATACATTGAAAACCTTAAGAAGATAGTGAGTGGTTACTAGAACTAGAAGTCAGTGGTAACCTTAATAATAGCCTCAAGACACCGGCTTCTGAAGCTGTGACAAAAGTATTATTTATTCCTCTCCTTTATTTTGCGAAGTCGGTTTCTATATTTTTGTAAAAACTTTCTTATTAGACAAAAGCTTGTCACCATTCCACATAACCTGACCACGCGATCCAATCTAGTTAGGAAAATTCTAGTGATACGTTTACTATACGATTACCACACGATTACTATACGATTACGGTGCCACAATGGTGTCACGTCAACACGTAACCGCCACAATCTTCGCGAAGACGTGCCTCCATGTTCCATCAAATTGTTTAGAAGTATTTTGTAATGATTCGCAGGTTTAGCGGGTGATGCAGTGCCTGTTTTATGGAAAGATGATATAATGTTGTTATTGTATGTAATAATGGTTGCTAGGGGAATAGTTGCAGAAAAAAACATGTAGGAAGTGGTAAAGGGTGGGCGTTTTGGGGGCTTTCTTTTGTTTTGACGTTCAAAAAAGAAAACATACCAACCGAATTGAGAACCTCTTCCTTTTTTTCGGGCAATATCATCAAAGGACCCCTACCGCCGTATGTGCAGGTCGAGGGAGTGTCAGACTCTAACTGACTCTAACCCACTATGTTCCTTCTGGATGTCACTGTGTGCCAGGACCGCGGTAACTCTTGCGAGCAACCCGCAGCTCCGGCACATCGATCCATCTTATTATAAAACGTGGTTTTAAAAGTACTTTTAAACGAGGCTTAGTGCTAGGTTTTGGACCATTAACTTTGTTCAAGATAACGAAACGTAGCAATAAAGCTGGTACTTTTTTAAGACTTCGTTTTAAATAATAAGGTGGATATAGTTTCATTTAGGTTATTGATTGGCATCTAAACTTTAAACAAACACAGCGTTTAGAAACTTTTACCATTCATATAAATATTAACTGCTTGTAGTCTGCGTGTAGTCAAGCCACAAGAAAATTTATTGCTATACCACGAATTTATTTGCTTACACGTCTTTGATTGTTCTACCACGCGACCACACACAATCCAATTTATGGTTATAGCATACCGATTTCTTTTCAAACAACCTACAAAAAACTCACGAAGCTTAAATAACATTAGCATAAGCTTGTACCTACACAAAATTAATTATCCATCCATCCCATCGGTCTCACTATCAAATTACACTCGAAGTAATTATTGAAAAGTGATTAAAACAAATATACTTTCTCTACAGATCACGAGATGTTGTACAAATTAACTAAAAACTATAGTGAATTATTAATTTTATTTGTTGTAGCTGTCTGATATTTGTAACAAGCGTACGATTACATATGAACCGACTGTGCTGCAGGTTATTAAACATTATTCTAAGCGCGAGTTTACAGACAATTTAGTAGAACAAATTATAAGAGGCGGTTTGAGTGATCGGCGTTTAGCGATTTTTTTGCTATCGGTGATTTTGTAGTAAAAAATCATATTCGTTATTAAGAATCAGTGCGTAAGGCTATATGTATATATGTACACCCCTTCTATAAGGGAATAAAACCTCATATAACATCCTATAATAGTAATTTAACTTTATATCATTATTTATCTGTAGTGCAGGGAGACAACCGACTAGGTGGACAGACAATCTTGTTAAAGTGGCAAGAAGACACTGCATAGCTATAACACAAAACCGCCAGAAGTGGAAAGATTTGGAAGAGACCTACACTCAGCATTGGGTGACCAAAGGTTGAAGAAGAAGAAGAAAGAGAAAGGAGAAGTGCAGGTTTCGAGTAAATGTGGTTTGTCCACCTATCCTTTTTAACAAAAATATTTTTTTCACTTAGTTATCAGTAAGTTAATATTTATATTGTTGTCAAGGAAATCTATACTGATACTCGTATAATAAGGCTAAGTAGTTTGTTTGTTTGCTTCAAAATTATCTCATTGAAAAGAGCGATCTTTAAAAACGTTTGACTCTTACCTCGGCCACGCTACATCTCATGCCTCCCGCCCCACATTAGGCCACGGTGCGCATACGCAACTCAGCGGGGCGCGATCTCTGACAGTAACAGACACACGGTTAACCTTTAGATTGAGATGTGAACCATAATATAATAGCTTTGGCTTGTACATCATGTCTAGTCGTGACAATGGTCAGTGCCTTCTCTCTTTGTTGGCTAGTCTATGGTTCCCACACTGTAGGCAATATCGTTATGCCATATTTTAAATAGGTACTTTGTAGATTTAAAGTTATCAAGCAAAAATATTAAAATTTTGTGTAAATTGATTCCTACATATCTTGAGGGGTTCAAAGATTTGATTTGACAAAGCCTGGCTTTTATATCTTGAGTGGATAAGACAGTAAGGTCATTTTGTATAAGACAGAATTCTATGTACAAACTTCAAGCTACCGAAACTGTACAATTTTCCCAATCAACTTTGAACCATATCAGCTTTTGGCGATAAAGTTGAAAATCTATTAAGGAAATTTGACAGATTGTAGTAGCTTTATGTCCTGTCATCTGTACAGACGCTATACATACTTTATTTGTATTTTTTATCTGTAGAGCGGAAGATTTCATTCAAATAAGAGTGTAGGTTGCTAGGCTAGCCTACATTCAGCAGTAGGTATGCATTGTCTTGACAATTTTCTGACATCATTTTTCCTTTACTTAATAATAATTCATACTTACTCTCATAAATCACTATACCTACCAAAATAATTAAAAAAGAAAGAATCAAGTTATTACCGTAATCGAATTTCCTGGAAGCGAAACCTTCTCAATAAGAACATTTCTCAAAAATGAAAGTCAAAGTTTATATAAAAGTAACAAACAATAAGATAACTTGTTTCCAGTTTAAAAAAGTTGATCTCGTAAAGGCTTGACCCAAATAATTAGACCAACCTGACATATAAATCATCTGACGAGAAATATTTATGAAGAAACACAATCGGGTGGCCTGGGAAGGTATTGTTCCAGTGATGAGAGAAAGCGATGCTATGTTTTATTTTATTTTTTGTATTACTTGTTGGGTTGGTGGGTTAGTTAGGACGCTTCATACAGATATAGATGGAAGACTTTGGGGGAGGCCTTTGCCCAGCAATGGGACAGTATGGTGGTATCCAGGCCGATTGTCGGCTACGGCGGCCGTTCTCATTTATGGAGATCAGCCAGCTGCGCAGGACATATTATAGTGCATAAGCATTCGCGCAGACACAGGTGCACTCTCTATTCCCTCACTCTCATAATCCTATGGGACGGTAATCCGACACGACCGGAGAGAGATCAGGCGCAAGACCGACATTAACGTGCTCTCCGATGCACGGGTGAATCAATCACCAACTTCCAGACTCCAGGCTGCTTTGTGAAAGTTTCTCAAAACCCACAAAGCGATTTCGGCCCGACCCGGGATTCGAACCCGAGATCCCGTGCACAGCAGTCGCGCCTTGCGACCACTAGACCAACGGGGCAGTAATGGGACAGTATAGGTAAAGGATAAAGGAGGCTTTTTGTTATCATACATGTAATCCACACCACCATTGTTCACGAATTGCCACAAAAAAGTGTGCAACGTGTTTATAAGTGTTTTTCGCAAACTACCGCGGTTGGCACACACAATCCTCCAGAAGGCCTGAAGCTCCACCCACTTTTTTTTTGATGATTTCCAACAAGCAAAAAGCCGTATGTGAAAAGCTTATTACCAGTGTTAATAGAATTGTACAATTTTCTTTAATGCATCAATGTTTTCGTAACTTAACCTTCGCGCAATTCTATACAGCAATATTTTAGTTTTATTATCTTAAATGATATAGGATGTTCCTAGACCGTCCATGTGAATTTTTATTTAGATTTATTAACACAAAAGTGGAGATTTAGAGGATCAGTCAGCGTAAAATAAATGAAAAAAAAAAAAATACAACCTGAATATGATTTTATCAAAAATTCAATTTATATCTTTGCAGCATATCCTGCACTACGCGACGTGCTTACCGACTACAAGCAGGTGTCGTTAATTTAAACCGCACAATGTATGTGCATTATAAATAATCACTTCATATTATATGTGGCAACACTGACGACGTCTTTATGGCTAACGGTATTACCAATTGTCTCTAGTTATTGCAATTAATGCATCAGAAATTACGTACACATTTCTGTTTTATGGGCTGAAATTATTTTCTGGTTTTTTCTTTTAAGTCTGCTTAATGTGTCCCTTTAGGGCCAGGGTCTGCCTGGGCTGCGGGTTGTTCCCAAGAGTTATCGTGGCCCTGGTACACAAGGACCTCCAGAAGGAACATAGTGCGTTTGCCTAATGTAACTAGCAGGCTAAGCATGGCAACCGTAGAAACAAGTTTTGTCTACCGAAGAATGAACATAATGAAAGAAAAATGATAGATTAACGTAAGATTTCATTTGACAGTTTATGAAGTAGTATTTTTAGAAGTTCTTATTTTCGTTCGGCATAAGTCTACAAGTGATTATATGCGAGTGGACAGGTCGCGCCATGCTCGGGCAGAAGACATTTGACATTGACAGAAAGAGTTTTGCCTTTTCTTGATAGAATAGATATAAAATCGCCATGCTAAGCCTACTGATATACTTATATTCTTCTTATACAAAAAAAAAACATATCAATCGAACTGAGAACCTCATTCTTTTTTGTAAGTCGGTTAAAAATCTGCTATCCTCTTTAAAATGGTGACGATAAGTGGTGTGACCCTCTCACATCCGGGGCTGCGGGTTGTTCGCAAGAGTTACCGTGGCCTTAGCACACAGGGATCTCCAGAAGGAACATTGTGAGTTTTTGTCAATAAGAGTCTGACACTTCTTCCAGCTGCACCCTCACAGGGTGATATTTGATGATTTCTCACGAAAAAAAACCCACTCATATAAATTAAAACAATCATTTTTATGTTATAACTATATAATATGTATTCTTTCATCTTTAGCAGAATAAAAGACTCAGAATGACATTTAATAGGAAAATAAGTCCAAATTGTTATGTTAATTGTATGTACATACATATTAAGTGTCCAAATTAGTTGTTTAAAACTTAAATCTGGGACCTACCTCATTAACATTATGTCTTTCTCTCAATAAATTAAGTACAACTTAATTAAGTTCAACCAAAATATTAACACTTCAATGTTTAACCACACACCTAGCTCACGATTTTCGCAGCGAATAAATAAATCTCGGTTGAACATTTCACGTTTACAAGACATTTATAGGCACTTGGAAATAATTAGAGTATACTTAATAGCCCTTAAGTAATGCCTTATGCGTAGATTTGAGTCCAGACAAATGTTGTTGAATGAACTCACAATATTATTTAGTGGTACAGACGCCAGCACATCAAGCTACTACAATCTGTCAAATTTCTTTAATACATTTTCAACTTTATCGCTTAAGCACATGGTTCAAAGTTGATTGGGAAAAAATGACAGTTTCGTTACATGCGATAGACAACAGTTTTGTGTTCATCGTCAGCCTTTCTTTCGTCCCATTGCTGGGTTCTTGGCCACAGGTGGTCACAGGCCTCTTCTCACACAGAGAAGGACTGAGTGTTAATTGGTATTAGCAATTACTTGCTCTTGGTGATTTCAGACTTTATAGTCCAGGTTTCCTCGAGATGTTTCCCTACACCTTTAATCTTATCCTTTAATATACTTAGTGCATAAAAAAATTTAAAGATGCATTGACACATAGTTCAGAGTCTGGAGCTTTAACCAGTAGACCACCATGACTTTTTTACGCAGCTTTGTGTTAATATAAAATTAGAAGATATTAGAATAATTTGTTCCTACCATGAAGGCATTAATAAAGCCTTTAATTGATGTAGGACCTACTTTAAATTATCATAGTATTATACATGTATTGCAAATACTATTATTTATATTTTTCTTTTTACCTAGTAGGTTCAGCGACTAAAGGTTTACTTTGGCCTTTGGACGAAAAACTAAAAAAATATATAAAAAAAACAGTATAATTTTTCCTTTATATAATTTATTAATTGTCACCATATTTCGGTCCTTTAAAGAAAGACAGTAAATACACAAATCAATAAGGATCACGTTATTCAATGGAGTTGTTCCAGTTAACTGTTTGGGCAAGTGTCAACACCGACACATAGAGCTGTCCGTTGTCGATATAAATTATATCGCTAAGAGAAACTAATTGATCAAGTGTGCGGTGCCTAAGCTAAATGTGTTCATTATTTTGTATCGGTTTACCATTTTAATGTGAGCTGATATGTTAATTTTGATATATACCTAAACATAATGAGATCAATAAAATTGTGATTAGTTTGTTCAAAGTTATTGCAATTTGAAATCGGATCACTAAGAAAACCTTTTTCAGATTCAAAAGATGCACAAGATTTTGAAGACAAATTTTCTGAATCTGGTTAGACTGAAAGCCGACCCCAACATGGTTGGGAAAAGGCTTGGGAGATGATGAGTAATAAGACTACTATTAATATAAAAAGATAGGTCATTAATAAATCTTATAGCATGACCAAAGCAAGTATAGCAAATAAAAAATATAATATTATAAAAGGAACGGAAACCCTGATATACATTTTGTAGCATATGGACAACCACCATATTTGACTAAATGTTGCCCTATAAGTAACAATATTTACCTAGCTTACATAATCCCATGCATACACTGGCAACAATTTAGCTGAACGAAATGCTGCAAGCGATCGTAAAGATGATGGTGCATTAAAATCGCCTCCAACCGGAATATTTGTTTTAAAGTCGATAAATAAACGTAACGATGTCGATAACAACTCAAAATTACGACACAACTGTGTGTGCTCACACCCTAAATCAACCGAAATTTAGACTTATGAAGGTTTAGATAGGGTAGTTTGAAAATGTGCTAGTTTTATAATTGAAACTTTAAAAATGGCTCGCTGCAAGTCAGTATTGCTAAATTATTTGAAACTTTAAATAAAAAAATATATGACCCTATGTTTTCTACGACACGGTCTTGTTTATTTCCTATTATTAGAATATTTTGGTAGTTCCAATCATCAGTATGTACAGACGCCAGCATATCAAGCTACCTGAAACTGTTTGTACTATTAATCATATACTTTAGCATTTTAGTTGAAAATCTATTAAAGGAATTTGACAGGCCATTTGTTGGCTTCTGTACCTATTACATGTTTTATATCATTCCACAACAATAGTTGACTGAGGAAGAAATCACATTTCTTTTTAAAATAAAAGTATTAAAATATCTCACTTCCTAAAATCTAGTAGTGTATAAACATCGATGTTGAACATCAGAATTGACATGATTTCTCGAATATAATCGCTTTGTTTTACGAAAGTCACGAATTACACCGTCTCTGAACTATAGCTACCGGCGCAACGTGAATACTGAAAGTCGAGCGCTCGCTAATGATTGACACATTAAACAATACTAGTTTGTACCGCTACTTCGACCTGAAATCCTTTTTGCATTATTTTCATCATCAATTCGTAATATAACAGATAGATTATATTGTGTTGCTGGGGTGTGTGTTGGGCAACTTTTTGTTTCTAGCAAGAACAAATAGTAAGTAGTGAGGGTTTTGGGGACTGTCTTTTGTTTTGACGCTCGTAGACTCATCATCTTCCGAGACTTTTCCCAACTATGTTGGGGTCGGCTTCCAGTCTAACCGGATCTGGCTGAGTACCAGTGTTTTACAAGGAGCGACTGTCTATCTGACCTCCTCAACCCAGTAACCCTGGCAACCCAATAACCCTTCGTTAGACTGGTGTCAGACTTACTGGCTTCTGACTACCCGTAACGACTGCCAAGGATGTTCAATGACAGCCATCCAAGACAAACATCAACAAACTAAAAATCTAGCTTATCCACCGACCCAATTACGTACCCACCCTGCGAAGCCCATCAAACACCGCTATCCACAGCCCAACATGGAAAAGTAATTGAATTTTCATCTCATACCTTTGAAAAGCATTCCGTACATACCCGCACCTAACTGTAAACGACTTTGTTGCTGTCGTTACTCGTACCATAATTTAATATCCTACATTGTTGTGTTAAAACGAACAATAGTTAAGTATATGACAAAGTCTTAGATCGTGAGGTGTCATTTAAATGACGCTAATAAATTGTTTAAGTCGAGACTTGCCTGTGAAATTGTTTCTAAAATGTGTTGTACAGTTAAGCTTTTCATTTTAGTTGTGGTTAACAATAAAATTATGATTTCTGTTATGTTGGGCCGATTTGAACGGCTTTATGCTAGCGTGGGGTCGTGTGAACATTATTACAAGTAAAGATACGAAATGTTAAACTTTAATGAGATATAATTATGTTCTTGTAAAATGACATATTTTATGCCTCATTCGTTTCTTTTACGCTTCTCTGTAATTCCTGATCTTGTTTCCATATTTTTAATAGAATTTTTCACATTTACCTAGGTATATATGCTATCATAACTAAGATTTTTTATGCGTATATTTCTAAACAGAAGAAATATATTTCACTAAAATACTTTTACTCAAAGTACTTACATAAGTAGATGTTGTGTTCTTAAATAAGTACCAATTTTAAAAGACTTTTTCAATCATATGTTTCACGATCTTTTCGGCAAAATTACCCTCTAAACTTACTTAAGTCTATAGACGAAGGCGTTGTATGCAAATGAGTATGGTGAAAGAGAACTTACGACACGTGGATGCCTCACAAATACCTCTGTCTGTCTGTTCACCCTTATTGATTGGAAGGCTGTATAAAAAATATTAGTATAACCAACACATAAGCTATGAATGCTTTATGACATTGGTCAATATTAGATGCGATAGTTTTTTGTTTTGTATTAGTTTTCGGAGGGTGAAGGCAGGTGCTCTCTGCTTCTTTTATAAATTAATAAGACAAGGTAATGCTTATTTGTCAACAAGTTTATCTATTTAGGACTTGGGTTTGTAGACAATTTCAATTTTGAAGATACAAAATTCCTTCATAATATTCTAACCTGTTAGTCTAAATAAAAATAATGATATAGATATCGTCTCATCATATTATACGTTATAGACATGGTACAGACACCAGCACATCAAACTACTACACTCTGTCAAATTTAATATAGTTATACATACGTTTCAAAGCTGATTGTGGAAATTTTACAGTTTCGGGTAGCTTGATGTGCTGGCGTGTAATTACAAAATTAAAACGATAAACTCGTCATTAGCAGGAAAAAACAAAAGACAGAACAGACCGAATTTAAACTTAAAAAAACAAAACGAAAAAAATCGAAATTCTTCACTTCCACAATAAAGCTAATTTTCACATTCCATCCCCAGTTTTCCAACCATTCTACCCCTTCAAAACAATAACGTCTCCTGATTCGAGTAACAGTTTATTTCCACGTCTACTGTCAATCAGCCGACAAGACCGAGATGGCGGAAATTCCTTGATAGAAGTGTGATTGTGGTGGCGTCGAGGAAATCGCACAAATCAGAACAGCTACCCTTGTTGTCACAATGTGGCTGTGCATTGCTATTTTGAAATTCGAAGAGGTAATTTTTTAAATTCAATTTTGAAATTGTCGAATGAGTGCTGCGAAATTGGTTGGATTTGTTTTAGTGGTACCTAAGACAAATGAACGAATTATATACGAATTTTCGTATTTATTATATTATGACCTTTTTTGTGGGAAATCATCAAATGACCCCTCCCACTGAGGGTGCAGCTGGAAGGCGTGTCAGACTATTACTGACCAAAACCCACTATGTTCCTTCTGGAGATCCTTTATTTTTTAATTGCATAATTATGTAGTACGGATAATTTACTTGTAATCTTTGATTAATATATGACAAAATAAAAATAATTATTCGTAGTTAGACATAAAAAAACTTCTATCGAATCTTTAGTTTTCATACTAACTACTATGACTAGACTCCTTGTTCAATCGAACCCGGAATCAGCAATCGCCTTGAAACTACAAGAACACAAACGAAAATAACTATAGTGGATTATCTTAAATAACAGTATTAAACACAACAAGACCTACTTATTTGCTAAATCTAGTATATTACTTAAAGGCTTAGTCATTTGCATACAATATTCGTAATAATGCGTACAGGCAACAAAACTATACTAGGTCGATTGTAATAAAGTTAGCCGTTGTTAGTTTGTTATAGGCAAGTGTCATTTTTGAGTGTAATTTCTTGATTATAGTGTTAAAATGAATATAGAATTGCATTAACCCTTGTTCTGGTGCAGTCGGGGATATAATGTAAGGTAGGTAATTAATTTATACCGTATGAAAGTTTTTTTGTGATTTTGGTATATGGTATGATAAAGAAATATGAAAGAAAAAAATATATTGTTCTTGCCCCAAGTAAATGTTTAACAGGTTATGAAGAAAAATAAGTACATTCATGCGGTGAGTATGTTTGGCCAATGAATGAGCAGAACACTGTTTATTTTGTATTATAATCGTTGCTATAAATAGTAAATATAAGGTAGGTAACTAGCTAAAGGATTTAAAAATATATTATTTTTAAGTCAGTACCTGGAAAATACCCGGTGCCCGGATAAGCAGTCGGTAACCTCTTAAGTTCACCTGCGAGATATAAAGCGCAGAGATACAAAAACATAACAATAATAATGTAATTTAGCTTAATGAGTATTCTGCAAGTAGACCGTATTAATCCAAGCTTATCGACATACTTTACTCAATTACTGACCACCACATGAGACTCAAAAAACAATGACAGTAATTCAGAGCACACAAACTAAAATACTACCCGTGTTACAAATTATCACATAATTCTTAACCAGCCAGTACGTTAGGCTGCAATTACACTGTAAGTACCTATGTATACTAATCAAATGCACCGTTAATTCTGACGTTTGAAACATGTGATTCTGCCCTTATCATTACGGCTATCTGGCAGATATTAAAGCTGGTATTAGTGGTAGAAAACAACATCGTCATGACGTCAGAGGTAGTTCATTTGTTTGTTTTGAGTAGGTTGCTATCGCAAGACATGTTTGTGGGATATAACTAATTATAGTATATTTTAGTATATTTTTTTGCTGATTATTTCTGTGTTGTCTAGCAGGCTGTCTAAGTTATAATGTAGGTAGTTTTATCAAATTACTGCAAAATATACTCAATAAATATTTTTTGAAGTGAGTCGTGGTGGCCTAGTGGTTAAAGAGCCTACCTCTCAAGTATGAGGGCGTGGGTTCCATTCCATGTCGGGCAAGTACTAATGCAACTTTTCTAAGTTTGTATGTACTTTCTAAGTATATCTTGGACACCAATGACTGTGTTTCGGATGGCACGTTAAACTGTAGGTCCCGGCTGTCATTGAACATCCTTGGCAGTCATTACGGGTAGTCAGAAGCCAGTAAGTCTGACGACTGTCTAATTTGCCTGTCTCGGTTGCCCGGGTAACTGGGTTGAGGGGGTCAGATAGGCAGTTGCTCCTGGTAAAACACTGATACTTAGCTGAATCCGGTTAGACTTTAAGCCGACCCCAACATAGTTGGGACAGACTCCGGAGATGATGAACTATTTGTTGAAGCCTAATATTCTTCTAAGTGATACCTAAATAAGAAACAAAATATTTAGTACTTGGATTCTGTGTTTGTTCACAAATAATGTCTAATTAATTAAAAACAAAAATGAATTATGATTGAGTATGAGTAGTCTTTGGTTCAATGTTTTCTAAACTCTATTTTAATCTTGTATCTTTTTTTGTATCTTTTGATTGATAGAATAAATATAACAGTATCTACGCAAGCAAAGCAAGAAATAACAAAACTGTCCTTAGCAATTTAGTTTCTTTCAACAATAATCAAAACTAATTAAGTAATACATTGTGCGCATTAAGTTTATCGAAGCTGCACCAGTATCTCATAAAAGCAGTTCATATTAAATGCAGAAATAATAGCCACAATAACGTTTTACAATACACATTAGTATAGCCAGCAAGGATAAATCAGGCGAGACTACTTGCCAATGAAATAACGGAGCTCCGCTGTGCTGCGTTCACATGGGCGAGTCGACTTGACTAATCAAGCTGATTACGTTCCAGTAATCACTGTCTTGATTGTAATAAGATAAAGCAATTAGATGTAATCAAAATGTAAGTATGCAATTATCAATTTAGTTGTAGATGATTAGGAAAGTTTCTTGTATGTAGTTAATTTGTGAATTATTTTTTGGAAGAATATTTTTAATTTTGATTTATGTGTGAACATCTCTTAGGGCTTGTTTAGGAGATTATGATAATCAACAAAAACGAAGCTATATTGGATACTTTATTAGTAGTTGTGGGCGTGATTTTCATTGCATTCATTTTTATATAGTTTTTAAACCAAATACCTACTGATTTTTTTACATTATTAAATAAGACAACGTTCTACTGTCCTACTCTCACATTCTTAATCGAGTTGACAGCGATTCAAACGCAGCACTCGCTTAAGTAACCCGCTCGATGATGAGGTAAGCTTAAGTTATTGTTAAGCTAATGTGCAGCACATGTGTCCTGGCTTAAGTTAGCAAAGCCGCTTAAGTATTCTCGGTTTTATCGATAAGTTGCCGACTGTAATGTGTGTTTTGACAACATTGTATAATATTTTGACGATATTTGCATGTTTATTTATTGTTCTGAGTGCAAGTATTAAGTTTGGTATTAATACAATGTAGACGGCTACCTATTTGATTGTCTGTTTTATTGTCTTTGTGATCTCAATCGTTATTATTTTTCCTTAAATAGGATTTTCGTTCTTATTAAGCTTTACTCTATACTCCGCGCAGCCGGTTACAAAGTAGCTTATAGCTTCTCTCGATAAACATGCTATACCTATATCTAACACTGAAGTAATCATTAAAATGGTCCAATACTACCTGAGATTAGTGCACTCAAACAAATATCCAAAGACACCCTTCGACGACGAAATTATTAATGAGACATACTAATTGAAGTTATTGACATACGAGTTTATATTATATATACCGTTATACGAACAAATAAGTATATTTTAAAAGAGTCATCTGGGTATTTAAGACGAGAACCATTGACATAGAGACCGCATTGCGTATCACGCTATTGAAACAGAAATAACTAGAATTTCTTTTGAAATCTAAATTCACTATAATTACTTAAACTAAGCAAGTAATATACTTCATAAACCAAGTCTGGATCAGATAGGGACATAAAAAGAAACAAAAAAAACGCCATGCAAAAGCATGCAATATACGTATCAATAATGATTACTTTTTGCCAACAATCGACTCCCCTCATATCCGCTATAAAATTGCCGAAACAGGGACGGGAAGGGAAATTGACAATATTTTGTATTTTGATTGACAAGTCGTTGATTGACAATATTTTGCGTTCCTCCATGATTGACTAAATAAATCGATTGACTCGATTGTTGGGTTTATTCGAATCTGCTCGATAGCTTCGTAATTACATTTTTATTCGCATGTGATGATAATTTGTGAAATTTTCATAAATCCAAAATATATGTTGTATTCTGAACGAGCTTAAATTACATATTTTTGGATAATTATGTTACGTTTTACCATTCGAAATGCCTACCGTACAAAGTATATTTTTAATGTTCGCAACATCACATCAATAAATAAGTACAAAAAAAATATATTCAAGAATGCGTTTATCACCTGCCAACACCACCACCCGCGGTAGGTGATATAATTAAAATAATTAAATTATAAATTATCGTCATTTTACGCTAAAACAATAACGCGTGACACCGTTAAATGTTCACACAAAAAGTAGATGATATCTGAACAAACTAGTATTGTTATGTACTCAAACAAGCACCGTTGGCGTCAGACCTGTCAATCTAATTATCGATGACGGGCAAAAAGTGCCGTTTAGCTATATAATTGGCATTATTTTCTGTAATTTTCTCGCGTCCGATCATTGTACCTACCTGAACACCTGTTCAAAGTCTCAGTGGTCGATTATTTATCAATGGCGCTAGTGTTGCACTTACATTCATAAATATTGCGAGCGCGGGAAACAAAACAAAATGGCTGCCGGCTTACCGGCGACAACTAGAGAAGCAGGGTTGCGAGCATAAAAAGAATAATTAATTATAATTATTAATCGTGGCCATAATTTAATTAAATGTGGATTCTCCGATAAGGAAATTACTGTTGTTAATGATCTGAGTCCTCTTTACATAATTCATGAAGCGGAGATACTTAAGATTTATATGAGAATTCGTTAATTATATTTGTTAATATAATCGATAAGTAAGACAACATGTGTTATGGTGAAATAATAAAAGCAAAAACAGTTCATAACTTTTTTCTTAATGTTCAGAAAATATCTTTTTCAAATGTTAAAGCTAGCTTAGATACTTCATTAATTTTTTACCATAGAAATGTTTCCCTTACCCTTCCCGAATCACAATAATCAAAGCTAATGATAGATCTAATGATCCACCAAGATGTTTGTTCAACCCTACCATCTAAGCGGCTAGCAATTAAAACAAGTTTAAAATCTCGTTTCTCTGACAAATTGCAATAAATAAGAATACTTAAATCTAAACTGCCAGTGGTTCAGACATGGTACTCTCTACTTACACAATTTACAAGCATTATCTAACAAAATAACCTTTATTTTAATATACATAAGAGTGACAATAGGATGGCAGCGTAAAGAGTAATGATAAACAGGTTTAGCGAAATGTAAATCGCTCTAAGGGATTTAAAAAGTTGATTTCATATGAAACTTTGATACCGTGGTGGCAGCTATAAATGATATGGGAATGTTGTGTGCTACCCGCGGGCATTCACCGTTGTCGCATTATCTGCTTGTGAAAGAATGATGACTAGACTTTGCACAATCTTTCTAGATGTCCTATGACTCACTAAAGCCTGTCTAAAGGAGAATTGCTTCAAATGGCAGCCTTCACTTGAATCACTTCGGGGATTTCCTTCAACCTTATTTTGAGTTTCAAGAACAATAAGGAAAGTAGGTAGAACAAACGTACCTATTTAATAATATTTCATTTTAATATTGAACTAATCTTATCTCTTACATATACATTATGTAGATATATCGACGTTTGTTATATGTTCGTATGGCTATGTTAGATTCGTATACTTATCTCTACAGTGGACAGATACCATCATATCAAGCTGCGTGAAACTGACAAATTATCCCAATCAACTTTGAACCACAATGCTTCAGAGATGAAGTTGAATTTCGTTTAAATATTTGACAGATTGTACTAGCTGGATGTGCTGACGTCTGTACCTACCAATATAAATATAATACAGTTATAAAACGAGCGTATAGACACACTTCTTTTTTTCTTCAATGATTTTGAATTCAGCATTTAATGGCATTAGAAGTCAATATAAACGATGCAACCAGTTGAATACAGTACTGTTACATACAATGTACTACTAAGTATAGTTTTACTACAAGAAATAAACCTGCCGATACGCAGTTAACTATTATCTAGCGGGTGTTCAATAGTGCAACTTTAGGGTGTTTACACATGACGCCGTAACAACAGTAGTATCTTCATAGTCGCGACCGCGGCGCCGGCGACGCTACATAAGGCCTATATGAATTGCCTGCTGCGACACAGTTGTCTACTGCTTAAATTAATCTACTGCTTAAACCAGACCTTATTTCTACTGCGTCTAAATTAGGCGATTGTACGCTTAGGCCAGCCCCGCCCGGGTTACGGTTACGGGCTTCAGCATAGAGCGTCGCGGAGGTAGGACAGCGAAAGAAACAGGCTGGATCACATCAGTTTTATTATTAAACTCAGCTAGAAGTCTGGATGCCTCGACCAGCTAGCATCAGGAGGGCATGAACCGGGATAGTCCTCGGTGGCGATTGCCATCAAATGTCGTCAAAAATGTATTTAAAAAAATACGTTGCCGCTGCGGCAAAATGTGCAAACACCCTTACGGCGCATGAGTCACTTTTGATTGAAGGAAATGACTAGTTAAATACTGTTTTATAGATTGACCAGTGTCGGCGCTTAGGCAATGCTATTTTGTAATCTATAAAGTTCCTATTCAAAGAAAAATATAGTGAATTGATTGTGAAATTCAAAAGCCAGTTTCTTTGGACATCTTTTATAAGACTACTGCGTGGTTCTTTCGTCAATAGGATCATAAGTTTTTGGTATTTGAATTAGATAATAATCTACTTACATAAAAAATTTAAAATTTACGTTAGATCCTCACTTAAAAGTTTTTCATAATTTAGGAGATCTTCTAGGTAGAGCATCTAAGTCTTCTCAATATAAAAATTAATATTCTAATCATTATAATGTTTTTCTCTGTTTTGCTATAACCTTCATACTTCTATCGATTCCGACATATGTAGTTACATATAACCCAAAAAAATACCACATAATTAATTAACATTGATACAAATTCGCAATAAATGTTAGCAAAAGAAGATCAAAGCTAAATTAAAAAGCAATAAGACAAAAGATGGAAACAGCATAATACATCTTGCCAACTGTACCAGTGGATCGTTCATCACGCTGAAGTTTTACATTAAGTGTTGTTATCGAAATAAATAATGTTAATTTGCATTGACCGTCACGCGATGGCAATCAACTTATAACAGGAGAATAAGTTAGAAAAAAGTATGTCACCTGTGGAAGCTGGTACATTAATTGGAGTAAGAGACACACACTGCAGACCAACCTTGGCCGATAGTTGGCCCAAAAGTTGGTTGACAGTTTTGTTTAAACTGCCTCGTTGGTCTAATATACGCAAGGCGCGATTGCTGAACACGTGGTCGAGCAAAATTGCTCTGTGGGTTTTAAGAAACTTTCACAAAAAAAAAAAACGGCCCGGTGTCTAGAAGTTGGTGATTGGATCGGAGACCACGTAAATGTTGCTCCTAGGCCTGATCTTTCTAGGGTCGTGTCTTTTTAAGTGTCGTGATTTTTTCGTATTATGACAAAAACCATTACACCCTAGACATATGAATATGTCAGTAAAATTTATTAACAAATCAATTAATTATTAAATGACGACACAAAAATAAATGAAATATTTTACAAATTTTACGTAACGAAAACAGATTTAATTTGGTTTGCGTCAAAGACAACAAATGATGCGTAAATGGAAACGGCATTGATTATTTGAAACGGGATAGCATGACTTACAACTGCGTAAATCAATTTAATACAGCTTAATGTGGTAACCAATAATAAAGTAGCAAAATAATTGATTACTTTAATAACCTATATATCATAAATTATCACTGTGACGCACATTATACGTCTGAACGAGTACATGTAAGAAAAATAAGACAATAATAACGGTCTCTCAAAAGCCGCTTCTGAATCTACGACTATCTTTGTAGAATTCCAGTTTGTATTTGCTACTGTTGTAAGTTTAAACTACGACTTAAGCATGGTGATTAACGCGCAATCCTTCTCTGTGTGAGAAGAGGCTTGTGCCCAGAAGTGGGACGATAAAAAATGAAGGTAAAGGCAATGATGAAGGCAATTTCTTGCTTAGGTACCAACCCGCTTTGGGCAAGCGTGGTGTAATTAACGTTCAATCCTTCGCTGTGTGAGAACAGATTTTTGCCCAGCAGTGGGATGATAAAAAGGCTAATGATGAAGGTACCAGCAATTTCTAACCCTTTTACTCTTATTTTTATAGATTTTTTTTTATGTGAAAACATAACAGGATCTTAAAGGTTTATGAAAATAATTTCGACGACTAGTTTATCCAACACTGTTCAAAGACCTTCACTATAACCCACAAGCCATAAATAAACATTAGCACAACAATGCCATCCCATTATCGCCATGGGACACACCGTTGATGACAGTGGGAGGTACAGTCATCGTTGCGTACGATTCAGAATGGAAGTATGGCCTACGGCGATTTGCAATACACCTGTGAATATCTCAAAATTCAAGGAGATATTATTGTTAGTGCAGTTAACTGCATAGCATTTTTAGAAGATAGGTATGGTAAGTTAACTGTATTTATAGTAGAAATTATTATCACTGTTATATTCGATTTGCAAATTTTTTCGTGTCAGTGAGAAGTATGGTAAATACGAGAATATGAGAGAAATGAAATACTACAAGATCAAAAAGTAACAAAATTACTCAACATCATTTCATTAACACCACGACAATCTTTCTGCCTCATCAATTCAAGTCACATTGTCCGAAAAAAAGCGCAGCCGACGCGGAACTGTATCAAACCGTAAATAAATCAAATTGACCCCGAAGTCCGTTCGCTTTCGGCAAATTTCGACCATTATCGGTGCTGTACGGCAAAAAGAGCAATTTGGGTCACGTTTTCGATGGTTTTTTTTTCACTCTGAAGTCCCGTAAGAGCAGTGGGCCTTGTTGATTGTAATTGTTGCACTCATTGTTCTTTTGAGAGATAAAGCCGCAACAAGCTTTTGTGTTTAATTAAAATTTTGTTTCGCTCATGGGAATTTTGCCGGTGCATAATGATATACTTTACGTACTTTTTGAAAGTTCAACGGTACTTATGGCGAGGTAATGGGCGTTTTAGACCTGTTTTAACCTCGCTGAGGGAAATTTCAGACGTTGAAGCAAATTGAAGTAACAATTTCAACTGTAGATGTTGTTGAATTCGCTGATACTTTTTAAAAATATTATTTACTGTAGCTATATTCCTAATTATAATACCTATATGAACGATAAAAGAATAGTGATAATTATCTGCCTAAGCCTTTTCCCAACTATGTTGGTGTCACTCCTGTCTAACTCCTGGGCTGCGGGTTGTCCTGGGCTGCAGGTTGTTCGCAAGAGTTACCGTGGCCCTGGCACACAGGGAGCTCCCGAAGGAACATAGTGGGTTTTAGTCAGTAAGAGTCTGACACTCCCTCCAGCTGCACCCTCAGCGGATGATCACCCTTTAAAACAAAAGTTCTGTCTAACTGGGTTTAAATGAGTAGTAGGTAGTGTCTTACATAGATGATGATAAGTCTTAATTGGAGTACTGATAATTATTACAGATTTTACTTCCATTTTTCATAAGAGAAAAAAGCCGTATGATTTTTAAACATTTGTTCCCCTCAAAATTACTTCAAGTTTCCTGTTTCCGCACACCAAGTTGAAGTATTTGGACCACCCAAAGATATAATCAGGAACCATATCAATACTGCCGAAATCGAGGCAGAATAATTGCACGACTAAGCTTTAAGAGTTGTTCACAATCGGCTCATTATAAAATTGATACAGAAACTGGTCCGAAAGGTCCACAAGACTTCATTAAAATTTCCCGACAAATCATATATCTGGACAGTGGACAAGTTGTGACGTAATTGGGGGCAGGACAGGCGCCCGGGGCCTCCATGCCACAAACCGGGACACTGCGAAACTCTATGAATAAATTAAGTTAGCATCTGTGTGGAAATTACCTATCTTTGCTAATAAATCTGTGGGTTATTGGGATTTTTTCTTGGGTTAGTGTGCAGCTAGTGTTGTTTAGTTTGTTTGTCCAAAGGGAAATACATCTAGCACTTTAAATCTCCGTTTTCATGGTAGCATACCTATATCTCCATACCAAATTTTATTTCATTTGTTATAGTCGTTTTAGCATGTAAACGTAATAAATAAACTCCCTTTAGTTTTTAAAATATTAGTGAATATAGTAAAGACTAGGCAAATGATGGTGAATAAGGAGGATATTCAAGAAGTTCTTTTGGAGATCATGACACGCAAAAGAACTTCTGAAGTCTGATGGAAATGCAAAAGACAGGATAGGTATACATATTTTCAGACTATTTCAATCATTCATCGATTTTATTAGGTAGGTAATACAGATAGACAATAAAAAACCGTTTTGATGTTTCGATCTGCCCACGTACAGATAATGAATAAATCTTATTTATACTTTATACACAATAGTATAAAGCTGTAAGTTTCTATAACATGCTAGATGCCACGCGACTTCAACCGAAATTATTAAGAACAGCTCCCAGTACACAAAAATAAAGACTTCATTAACAACTTTCTTGTATCAATGACCATTATGTCAGTGTAACCAAACAGGAAATTAGCCGAACTATAAATAGATGGCAATAAGTCTATTAGTTCAAGCGCCAGCACATAAAGCTACGAAACTGTCAATTTTTCCCAATCAACTTTGAACCATATGCTTCAGCGATAAAGTTGAAATTCTATTAAGGAAATTTGACAGATTGTAGACAGAAATTTGACAGTAGCTTCATGTGCTGGCGTCTGTACACAATGTTTCCATCAATCAATTAAGCCCCACCTACGCTAATTGCTATCACTCAAAAACCAATTTACTAATAGGATAATGAGACAAGATCACAAATCATTTTTCTATTTACTAAAACAAATTGTTTTCTCTAGTTCAGAGACGGTAGCTGGTGCAGTCGCTGGAGGCTGCGTCCGCGCAGGGCAATTACGAGCGCAGCCGACCGCGCCCGAAGACGCCCGAGGCAGACCACATGATCGACGTTAATTGTTCCCGAGATATTAAATGTATAGCAATTATCTTAAAGTTCCTGTAAATTTTATAAAGTAAGAGGGATTTTTAAATAATTGCTACTGTTTGTTTTCATTTGAAATAACGAGGTGTTTATTTCCGATTTGATAAATGGGTACTTTGAATGTTAGTGTTATGGAGTTCTCATGGCTGGCTACGGGCACTGATTCTGTAACAACGGTATATAGAAATATGGAAATGTAGTTATTGAACACTCTTCATGATAAATATATACGGTCAACATTTGCGTGATGAGCATGCTTGTTGGCAGTTATAGTCTGGGCGTTATAGTATCGATAGTTAAAAGGCCAATTGGTCTAAGCGAATTTTTTTGAGAATCAGAATTTTTCTCCATCGTTTGATCCGTCCTCCCGCAATTTTTGTAAAAAAACGCATAGAGGGATTAGCCATGCAACCGTCGGTACGTATTTATAAATACGTATGTGCAAAATTATAAGTACATAAATGTTATCACCTGTGTTGGCACCCATAGCAAGCTAAAAAAAAGGTGTCCCGATACTGTTTATCAAAATTCAATTGGTTAGTCCTTCTGATCATTATCATCGTCATGGGCCTCATACTGAAGTGGCTGATAGAGTTCCAAAGATTTTTTTTTTTTAATAAACATCGATCATCGCACTAAGCAATTTCTAGAACATTTCCTTCACTTTTCTCATAGCTTACTAGGTGTAAAAAATATGTTTCATGAATAATTATAAACTCATCTATAACATTATATTTTAAAAATACACGTTTTCTATATTAAAATTACAACAATTAACAGCATCTCGGAGAAATAGTATATGAATTTTAAAACGTTTTAAAATTGCGTATTAAATTTATTTCCATAATATTAGCAACACGTATACACCTGTATACGCAAAATAATAGTCCAAGAGATAGCAGTCTAACATAAAAATGCATCATAAAGGTCCGAATAAAAATAAAAACGCGTCCATAATAGAAAATGCACTATAAAATTACAATCGAAATAAAATGAAAATTGTCCTAGGTTCGCCGACAGAGGGTGCTGTAAAAAACTCATTTTATTTGTCTCGGCGACGAGACATAGTAGACGAGTTCATAGTAGACGATTAAGCCTGGGATGCACTTTAAGGTACCGCCTCGAAGCACTATTTTTAGTTTTATAGTGCATTTTAAACCAGGAGTTGGGGGCTTTTTGTGCGAACATCTTTGCAAAATGTATACAGTTTATTTTGTTCACCTACTGTGTAGTGTTTTTTTTAGTTGACCTCATTTTTGTTATGTAATGTTTACAAGTCAATTTATAAATATTTTAATATTTTTTCAATATTCACTTGATTAATAGGCACTTGATCAATGATTTACCTGAAACGCATATAAATTATATAGTGCGTTAAAATACTGCAAAAAGGACATGTCCGCTTTTTGTATGGACGTTGGTTTTTTATTCCGAGAAAATTCTAACCAACATCAAAGTGTACTCATATAGATACGACAAAAATATGGAACATAGAACCATTGAAATAATATTTTTAAACCCCTCCATTTAAGAGAAAATTCAAAACTTAATAAATGTAGTTATTAATTATTTTTAAATTATTGGCCACCCTTAAAAAGGTAGTTTTTAACTAAAATATCGCCACACTGGGATAATAATTTATATTTGGAACAGAAACTGTCATAAAATGACATAGGGAAACTGTTCTCCAATGTCAATATTGACAAGTATACTTTTTTTTTGGGTGCGTTCACTTCAGTAGCCTAGATAAATCTTAAGGTTTGTTCGTTTTAGAAAAAAAATCTCACTAAATTAAAATACAACCTCCGACAAACAAAAAACAAAATTGGAGGGCTTTAAAAATGTTTGATATAGTCAGAAGCCCTAAGTTTTGGGATGTCTTTTCAAATATATTTACCTTACCGTGGTTAGAATTATTCAATAATAAAAAACCATTTCTGGACATGTCCTTTGTAAATTAAATAAAGCGACCTTCAGAAGTCGTAATTCAAATATTTTATATTATTTTATCGCATACATTTTATTATCTAGCTCCCGACCTATTCTGAATGCATTGTTAAAGTTAAAGTACTTACTAATTATCGATAAAATTTTCTTATTCATATTACAAAAGTGACGCGAGAACCCTTTACAAACTCGAATAAAAATAAACTTTACGATTGCACAGGAATTTGTTCAGAATCATAATGACCGATGTAGTTTTAGTTGTTAAAGCAGTTTTATTAGCTTTTCATTTTATTATTTTATTTTGATATAATATAGAAGATGACTTTTTTAATATTACAGTAAAAGTTAATGGGAAATCTAATAATAATAACACCATTACATACATTAAAGTGGTCTCAAAAGGGCTTCGGCCCCACGTTCGCCTTCCAAAAATCCGGGACTCTTTAGTCCCGAAGTCAAAAAGAGACATACAAAATAATAATATATCGGGACACCTTTTTTACACACGATCGGTTAGCCTCATGGTACGCTATTTATTAGCTTGTGATATGGGTGCCAACACACGCGTTCGTACAAACCTCGCCGCCGAGGTCCGCCGCGACAGTCCGATAATAACGACTCTAGTCCTCCCGTCCCTAGCCCATCGAGCCAGCCCGCGAGCTGAGCCAGTAGCTTAAAAAAGTCCGTAATAATAATTACAATCAGATCCAGCCCGTCCCTTTGCTGTCCTCCCCCCAACGACGCCCTGAGCCGAGGTCCTAACCCCACAGGGGGTGCCCTCAGCGCTGTCGTTTAGTTTTTAAGTTCTACATAAGCCCCTGGCTGGAGGCCTAAATAATAAATTTAGGACCCACAGGAAAGCCCGGTTAAGCAGTACACGGCCTCCTAGGCTGAACTGCAAGAGGTCATAACAAAAAAAAAAAAGGTGCCAACACAACTGAAAAACTACATAATATACTTTACACATAATAATATTTTATAAATAAATATTATAACACCAGACCATAGCCAACAGGCATGCTCATCACACAAATGTCGACCGTGGAATCGAAGTCGGCACCCACACTTCAGCACTCCGGCGTGGTAACCATTGCACCATCTGGGCCGTCGAATAATGCTAGGTCTTAGCTTGTGACTTGAGATTTTCAATCATTGATTCGTAGAATTCTTTAAAGTGAAAAGAGTATTCCTAGCTTTTGCTCGTTTTAGATTTAATGGACAATGAACAAGGAATAACCTTCGCCCCTTGCTATAAACAACTTAATTCGCCTCTATTTGTTAGGTGTGTTTCGTGGGCGTTTTTCACTAACACTTAAATAAAGTCAGTTTTCTTTTTAAACTGGACATGAATTAAAAATATATTTAGGGCCAGTTTTAGCGGTTGCTGATAAGTTCCAGATAGTTTGTCTGGTATATAACTTCATACAAATTCTGTTCCATTTTTTAATTTACCTGGTAGATAGTGGCTATCCGTAACCGGTGAAACAGGCCCTTAGTATACCAATAAATTGTTACGTATGATTCAGTCTCTTTTATAAAGAGCTAATGTCTTTATATTTTCATGGGAAATCATCAAATGACCCCTCCCGCTAAGGGTACAGCTGGAGAGAGTGTCAGGCTTTTACGGATTAAAAACCTACTATGTTCCTTCTGGAGGACCGAGTGTGCCCGGGCCGTGGTAACTCTTGCTAACACTCCACAGCCCCAGTAGATTTTACCCCTGAGAAAATAATATAGTCATTCTCGTATTTTTAAATCACCATCATTGCTTAATCAATACATAAACATTTTTTAAAAAGTCTTCCGTGTCTGTTAGCGACGACCTCATAAACTACTGCACGGATTTCAACAATCGATAGAGTAATCAATAAAGGTGGTTAAGTTCCTTCTCCGTGGAGACAGAAACAGATTTTTCCATAGCACGCCCTAAGAGACTATTGACAGACATACAAAACTACACGAAGAAAACAAAAAACGCTAGCAAAAAGAATAAACATCGAACTAAAACGTTCCAACACAAAGTAACACAATATAATAAAGAAATATTTCCCTTACAATCGCGAGGCGTATTCAATAAGGCCCACAATAAACTCCTGCGCACTACAATGGTAACTGGTAGTCGTCTTCGCAATTTATGACTCGTCACTTAGACAATAAATAGTGATTTTCGCATTTCTACTGAAGACACGCACGGGTTTGGGACGTAAAATGTTATTTTTCATTGGTTTTTATTATTTTTTTGGAGTTTTGTTCTAAGTAAACTCAACTTAAAATGTCTAAACTGCCTACCTTCATTGAGCAAACATTATTTATTTATCTTGTCTTGAGAAGAGATCTTCGCCCTTGTAGTGTTGCAATAAAAAGTTTAATAAAACAAGTAAGTGGTATATGTAGATTAAAGAATATGACGAATTCGTCTTACTACTTATTGAAGGTTTCAATTGAAACATTTCTTATAAACTCGCTAATGTTGTACATTATAAAGATATTTCGAAATTTGTATTGAAATACTTTCAGAATTGAACAAATACTTAAAAAATAGTTTTGAGATATACCTATTATTATACTAATAATAATGGAATCACTCTTCTTATCTAGTGTTAATTTAGGTGTAATTAAAATAATCTTTTGTATTTAAATTTCCCACTCCAGTCGAGCTCCAACCTACATATAGTATGTATATTTTGCAAATCTTTCATTCATATTCATCATCATCACAGCCTTTTTATCGTCCCACTGCTGGGCACAGGGCTCCTCTCCCACGGAGAAGGATTGAGCGTTAATTCATTCATATTAAGTTAATTAATTTTATATCTACAGTAAGTTGCTTACCGTTCAGCTTGATTATGTTTTTGTCAATCCTATGTGTTGCTCACCCAAAGTTACTAGTGTATCTGCTCATAGGTACCTAAATACCCTTATTTCCCAAGCTAAAGACTAAGTAACATTATCAAAGCTAACTTCGTTATGTTAATTACTGGTCTCCAAGTAAGCTACCTATTTCAGTAATTAACCAACCAGTTTATCCAAGATATTCGAATAAAAACAATAATGCAATCATGCGCAGCAGTTTACGTAGTATCGTTAGTGTCCCGCAAGGCTTGTCTACTATTGTGCAGCATATAAGGCTCGATGAAGCATCTCGATATTTTTATACGAAGCTAGATGCCTTTGTCGACCGGCTAACTGTAGAACTGAGTTCCGTGTCAACTGTACTGGGAATGGATGGGTGATTTTATTCATTAGGTACCTCGCTTTGGATTTGAAGATGTACCATTAAGGTAAGTTGATTCAGGTTAAAGTTAAATCATAAGAAAATGATGAAGGTTCTTATTCCAGAAATTTAAAAAAAATACGCACTTAAAAAGACCGTTCCTTTCCTTTTTTTCGTGGGAAATCATCAAATGACGACCAGATAGCGTGGTTGTTAGTGAAGCTGACTGCCACGCTATAGGTCGCGGGTTCGATTCCCGCATAAGTCAAACATTTGTGTGCATGAACATGGGTGTTTGACTTGGTCTGGGTGTTTCTATGTGTATAATATGTATGTATTTACAAAAGAAAAGTATAGTATAAGTATGTTTATCAGTTGTCTAGTACCCATAGTACAAGCTTTGCTTAGTTTGGGACTAGATGACGTTGTGTGTATGTGTGAGGGATATTATATTGTATTATTACATTATTATATAATGATTGCTCTTACTGTGGGTATAGCTGGAGAGTGTTAGACTCTTACTGACTAAAACCCACTATGCTCCTTCTGGAGGTACCAGTGTGCCAAGGCGACGTGACGGTTACTCTTGAGAGCAACCCGCAGCCCCGGAAGATTACACTAGTATAGTAGTTACGTTAGGTATGGCTTCAAAATGTCACCAAAATGTTTACCTTTAAGCACGATAATCATACACTGAGATGAACAATAATATTGGTTAGTACTACCAAGCACGCATATATTTAAAAAAAATATATAAGTAAGAAAAATCATGCTAAATCTTAATTACCTCCGTAAATAGTTGCATTCTAGTATAAAAATACAAAAAATAAGTAAGAATAGAAAAGACACAAATCGGATAAATTTATTTTTGCAAAAAGTTTCAAAAGCTTTACCTGCCCCTCAAATATGCACAATATTACAACCTTCGTGGATGCAGAACTAGGTCCGATAACAACTACCGATGCATATTAACATGATAATGCATAAACTGACCAAAGAGTAGGTAGTCAACACAGAGTATTTAGTTTTTTGTGATTCTGGGGTGTTACCATACCGAAATGCCACGACGTTTTTCGGGAAATTCAAATAGATATGTTTGTTATTAAACAATAAAAATTCTTGTTTATTAAAAAAAGTATCAATAAATACATTGAATGGATTATAACTTTGTGTTTATCATCACTGATGATTGAAAGACCTCAAGGAATTCGATGTTGTTTTCGTTGTAAGTTAAATAAACGTATGTAATGAATTCTTACTTTTTAAACTTTATCGTTCTCTCGTCCATACCCCGTCCTTCTAAGGTTGACGAAATTTCTTCTTCTTCTATACTTCTTACTTAAAAACAACATTCTGTCCACATTTGAAAGTGGATTATTCACAAGTCTCTGTAACAATTCTTGTTCCTTTATCTTTGTACTACACTACCGAGTCCAAAGACATTTAATTCTTCGCAAGAAGCGTTTATTAGAAGCCCTATAAGCTACATTAGGGTACAATGTTCTTATTAACAATGTAGGACATTCAGATGCGTTCGTATTAATAGGTTCCAGTTCTACGTTTTGGTTCGACACGCAATGGCTGTAAAGATTTGGTAGGAATGCTAGCGGAGAGTAGGTATGTGAGATGTTTTTAGCAGGTTTGTGATTTGAAAACCAACTTTAGAAGCGATTTACGGACTTCTGAATTGATTATTTATAGTTAGCAGATGTATATTGAACTTTTGAAGGTGATGGTTGAAAATGGACACACATACTACGTTTTAGAGGAAATTCTAATAACCCTATTACAATAATGCGTGCTGTAGTTTCAACTGTTAACTTTAAAGAAACGATGGATATACTGTGTTGAAGTTGATATGGTTAGAAAGAATGTTACTTGTGACATGACGGCTGACAGAAGAGTGTGGAAGAAGAAAACATGCTGCGCTGAGTTCAAATAAAATTTGGGATGAGAGCAGGAGGAAGATGAGCTTCAATAGTTTATTAATATAAAGTAGTCATTGAGCATTATGATGAAGAAACTGACTAATTGATTGCAAAAATATATCAATCGCTATCAATAGGAACCAAGCCTTAATCCATTTTGCTGGTGAGTGCTTAAGTCTTTAAGTCAAATGCGATTGTTCTGTTATTTATGATACTCATTTGCGTGGAATACTCAACCACGTAAAATAAGGAAGACACTGCCCTTTAATTGACTAATTAATGATCCGATTGAAGAATTGTATCTGTACTTAATGATTCCCTTTATTTAAATTGAAAGCCCCGCTTTCAATTAAGTGTATAGTCAACTTATTAAGCTTAGAACCTAGTTATAAATATTGGTTTATTTAAAATTGATTATGTGTGGTTTTTAATTAAAGAGATAGTTTGTGATTACGAAATTTAAATAGGAAATTAAATTAATTTGGTCTGTGTATGTGTGTGTGTGGGTTTAATTATTTTTAATTACACGTAGAGATCAGATGACCTTTGGTCTGTCGATTTCTTACGGCAATTTGGAAGAAAGGTGAAATTGAATTTAAAAGGTGGTTTTGACAAAATGTAATTTATAATAGTTTTGTACCCTTTAAGTGGTCTTTCTTTACGTCCATCGATGCATGTAGTGTGCTACTTTTAATTAGTGCGAAAAACCGTGAATTAATTAATTAGTAAATTGTTCTAGTTTGTTATTACCTGGTGTTGCTTTGGTCATGCGTGATAGATATTCCTTCTGTGTATGAGAAGAGGTTTGTCATTAACAATAGAACAGCATAGTGGGCGAATGATGATCTAGTATTTGCTTTTTTATTTACAGAAAGGAGATTAATAGCATTATGAGGTTAAGGTAGAAGAGTTTGCAAGTATAAGACATACTATGCTGACCTCCAAGTATAAGACATACATAAATTCGGGAAACAGGACACTGGCACACAGGGACCTCCAGAAACATGGAACACACCGTGGGTTTGGGTAATGGGTTTCGGTCAGTAAAAGTCTGACACTCCAGCTGCACCTCAGCGGGAAGGTGTCATTTGATCATTTCCCATGAGAAAAAGGCCCAAATAGTAGGTTTAGAGTTATCGCAAGACTGGCTAGGTGCCAGGGGCTCCAGAAAGAACAAAAGTGGGTTCTAGTCAGTTAAAGTCTAACTGAGGCGAGTCGCCAGCTGTATCAAAACGGGAGGAGTCATTTGGAAAAACGGTCCAAATATTATTGCGCAGAATGACAGAGTTAGGCTCAGAGTCAGGAATAAATCAGCTTGCTCCACCGTCTACACAGGTCCAACAAACCATTATCATAAAACAACCAACAATGGTTGCAAACACCATCATCCGATTACATAACTGCCTACTGCATTATGTAAAACCTAGGAAATTAAACCTAGGACATACTATTGAGAGCTAAGCGACCGAACAACAAATCAGTGTGTGTATAATTAACATTTAACATGTTGTACAACATAGAAATATGTTGAACGTAACGATAACAACACTACAGATTTTTGATGCCAATGTGTAGGGTAACGTCAGCAGTTTTAGGTACTATCTTAAATTGATAGGGCCTTACTAAAACGGATTTAGACAGACGTTCGACACATTTTGTGTTTAAAATAACTTTGCATATTATTTTTTCAAACGTGTCAAACGTCTGCCTAACTTTTTGTAGTAATGCCGATATAGTTTCATTACAAAAAAGGTTCTTAGGTGTTTAAGATAATTTTATACCTATTGGATTTAGTCTTAAACATGGGTAAAGTCTGTGAATTGTTTTTTGAAGTGTTAACGGTTACTAATATTGTACATGGCATGTGTTTGTTTTATAAACTATCAAACTTAAAATTACTTCATTTTAGGTCCTTGGTGCTAAGTATTCAAGGTCCTGTCATCAATTTGAATATTTTTGAAGACCTTATATGTTTCATCATTTCACTATAAAAACAACAATTATTTATGCTGAATTTAAAATACCACGTTTTATAAGTAAACCTTCTGCCATAAAATTGCCATGTTCTCACAATACCTTCAAACTGTTGTGACAACTTCACCTTCTGCTTTCCGCACACTGTGGTAGGCTGCATCAAGAGGTGCGGCGTTGCAAAAGGCTTTGCACATAATGCAACTTAACTCCGGTGTTAATTCGCTAAGCCCCGCCGTATGACAGCACGCTGGATGTGAAACTACAAAAGATCTAGTCAAATGACATGTTGGAATTGTATGGATAAGGTTTTATGATTTATTTTTTCAATGCAATAAATTGATTTCCAAGTTATTGTGGTAAAATTTAATTTAATTTTAAGATGAGATATTCTTGGTTTAAGAAAACTTAAATAACGACAATTCAAAATAATGGTTTTCGTTTCTGTAGTCAAAAACATAACATTCAAATCAAAATTTATTCAAAAGAAAAAAAACACATTTGTAATGGAATTTTAATGGTATTTTATTTGTCATGGTCTTAATTAAAGAAACGAAAGATATTTAAAATAGAATTTTGAGAATCTATCGACATAAAAATATACCTAAATGTCTTACCCAAGCAAGAGACTAAACATTTAATTTTAAGAAACAGAAACTTTTTTTGTTTCGGATGTTGCAGATCAGCCTAGGAGGCCGTGTACTGCTCAACCGGACTTTCCTGTGGGAACCTAAACAAATTTAAACCTCCAGTCCAGGGCGCGTCAGACTCTCAGTTTTTTGTTGATACATTTTAACCATTCTCACACTGTCTTATCCATACAAATCGTTCGTCAGAGCGACGTCCGTGCGACGGGCTATAATAGTCTTGATATTTTCTTTATCTGAGACTCCTCAGCATTCGCAGTGTCCGTATAGTATTACCAGTTTGCGGATTATTCGCAAATATTACTATACTAGTCGTGTTCTTAGTTTTCATAGGCTTTAGGACTGTGCACATTGTGTAGGTCCGTAATTTTTACCGGGATTTTTAAGCTCTTAAAAAAATTTGGTTAATGAATGGTGGATGACAGTTTCGGTGGAAGTCTATGTAATTTAATCACAATTAATAATAAAATCAAATTTATTTATGGAGTTTTATATATTTTAGGTTAATTTTAGATTCATTTAGTTTTTATTAATGCTTTGTAATTTTTAAGATAATCTGTAGTCTATAACACAGCACATAATATGTCATTATATAAATCAATCTTACTCGATAGATTTTTATATAATACTTATTCCATAAAACCTAATAAATATAGAGCGTCCCGGACTTTTCCCAGTCCCGGGATCTCGGTCCTGTTCCCGGCTTTAATCCACCACTTTGTCCGAGCGCATCACAAAGATACGGTTAAGTGTGCGATTTCATTTGTCCGTTTTATTATCATTTCAAATGCGCCTGCGTCCTTTGTATTTGTTTTAGCAATGCATACCAGTACCAAGCTATCGAGTTATTTTTACTTTAATATCAATTTTTATGTGTTTTTTAGAGTGTTTCTGTAATGATAATCAATTTTGTTTGTTGATTGCTGGGCATTACTGGTAGGCTTGTAATGTATCTATGTCTTCGATCAAGAGTATTATAGGTCGATGTCATCTGAGCAACTATAAAATATTTTTATTTATTTTTTTATTTATAATATTACAACTCCAAATCAGAAATCGTGAGGGGGATTTGAAACATCTCTGACAGTAGAGCGCATATAGTATATAGTAGTTTGTTAGGTGAATAAACCAGTAGTCTACACGATAGGATAAAGAAAAAAGAAACGATTTTCATTTGATATTTATTTGTAGTTGTTAATTTAAAATCATATTAAAATTTTCAGTGTTTAACCAAAATATAAATAAACAGCTGATTTTAGCTATTACCTATAGCTATTACCTACCTAAAATAGAAGTAAACAGCTGATTTTAGCTATTACCTTTTAAGTTGTGGTAATCACAAACATAAGTCATCCACATGCTGTTACCTAATTGATTACTTACCTAAGAAAATTAATGTGGACAGTGAAAATCCATAAAGCTATGCTGATTGGCTATTGTAATTAATAATGAGGGTGTTCCGTTGAATAAGTCGTGAGAGAGAAAAAGTAGGCGTGAGCTTACCTACTGCTTTTGCATACATTCAAACTGGTCGATCTAATTGATAGTCGAAAGGCCATATATGCGATCTCTATTGTAAAGCACTCGTGTGCGTCTGTCTATTTGTCAATTCTACCAACTTCCATGCAAAATTTCAGCTCAATCCGTTAATCGTTAAGCGCTTAAACATATTAGTAAGATTGATAAGGATTCGTTAATGCTCATTCCTTCTCCGTGTGAGAGGAGGCCTGTGTCCAACACTTGGACAATAAAAAGGCTGATATTCTCATCAATTATCGAACAATCAGACGACCAGATGGCGTAGTGGGTAGTGAATCTGCCTGCGACGCTGGAGGGCGCGGGTTCGATTCCCGAAAAAGTCAAACATTTGTGTGCATGAATATAGGTGTTTGATTTAGTCTGGGTGTTTCTATGTATGATATTATGAATTTACAAAAGAAAAGTATATAAGTATGTTTATCAGTTGTCTAGTACCCATAGTACTAGCTCTGTGTAGTTTGGGACTAGATGATGTAGTGTGAATATGTGAGGAATAAAAAGAATTTCCGTTGATCAATTTTCAGCATTCAATATTAATCTAACATTTAAATAAGCATTTTGTATTTCCTGATAATATATACTTATAATTAATGATATTAATACACAGATCTTTATAACGAAGTCACGAAGATGCTATTCGAATTTTAGAACGGTAACTTTTTTTGTTGGACTAAAGAGTTTTTGTTACACAATTACTAATTACGAAATTATTATTCATTATTATAATGTTGGTTATGAGAACGTTCGTTTTTCTAAACTATTATTATTATAGAATGGATCATTATACATTTAATTAGACGCCCAGCTGTGTGGGTGATTGAAAAATCTTCAATGTTGTATCTTGTCTTGTTAATGTATTGGTTTTGTCTGGATATTTTAAACTATTTATTATTGTCTTAGCATTTAATGTATGTATATTGTGTTTGTTTAAAGGTGATTTGGGTGTAAATAAGTTGTCAGGTGGTAATGCGTGTTTTGTTTTTAATGTGGTATATTCGTAAAATGGTGATAGAGAAGTGATTATTCTTGCATTTATTGTGATGTACAGTCAAATCTTGGTGTTATAATATAATAACCATTTTATTATATTTTTATAACGGTCAATGATAAAAACCCACGTTTTTCAGTCATAGCAAGCTAAAGCCGCTACATGAGAATGCGAAATCTGTTAGAAACGTAATTTTTTTTAGGCAATTCTATACATTTTGAATGCCAAAACCGTGGATTTACGTGACACCTTTTGTCTTGTTATATATATTCTTCAATATACAAAAGAGGATAAATATTTTTTTCAATTCTATATTACGCATCATTTAAAGCAGAATTAAATCCAGCACTGTCGCAGAACTTAAAATAAAAAAACAATCCAAAAGCCCAATAAATAACCATAACATCGGCCATACATAATAATCCGCTGACTGTTTCTAATACATTCCAAAGTTTATTCAATAGGGGTTCCAAACAAGTAAAAATAAAACCGGCCATGCGAGCCATTTACAACAATACATTGCGTTTCATCACGCGAACTTTTGCAACACAGTGTATACGTACATGAATAAATAAATGTAGCTCTGGTCGGCAGGTGGACTCACTGATTCTTCGCAGATAATTTGCCTAACTGGTTCTTAGTCTGACACTTTCCAGCACTGAGGCATCTCTTCATCGGCGACACATTATCTTGAGCGTCATCCCTTGCGGCTCTCGTTAAGGTAAGTTTTGCAGTTACTTTAGGAAAATGCGCAATGTATGCTATGTCATTAGGTTTGCTTGGTACGTGTGGTGCAAAGAATGACGTTGGATGGTCAGTAGCATCATTCAGCGTCCGGCTGATAACGCGACTCCTCATTGCGACATTTAATTATTATGATTATGTATATGATTCAAAGAACAACGGGCAGGTTTTTATTTAAACTCCTTTGTCCTGTAAGCGTTGGAAGCTATAACTTTTTGTTGGTCACTCTTTCCTTGTTTTTAATAGTTTGTAATCTTGATCTTGAGATGGGCAGAGATATGTGAAGATCTTATTCAAGAGAGTTTTGTATAACATTTTTTTCTAAGTTTACATGTAATCTAATGTGTACATCTATTTGTTGGTATACATACTCTTATTGTTAAAGAGAATAATCATAGATTTCGCTTTAAGAGAAAAACACAAAAAAATAACTTGACTTTGAAAAACAAGCACTATAAAAACTTTTCGCATTAATACTCTTTGCAGCACTTAAATCCAAATCGATACAAATAAAACGAAGCTAATAAAACTCCACCCCCGAACATCTCAATCGATATCTAAACGGTAAGCAAACATCACGACTCCACATTACCAGCGGGGCATTCGGGGCACAAGGCACAACGGGGCACAAAAACAATCGACTATAGTTAACCGAGGGCAAGGGCACAATATTGCCGGACAATGGCCAATTAACGCTGCACGCAATTAAATCAGACTGGACCTCAACAAAGACTCCTTAATGGGATATTTTTAGAGAGGATGATACCTTTGGATCCTTAGCAAGTTTTTGTTTTTTTTTTTTTATAATTACTTTTCAGTACCATGAATTTCTTAAGCCTGGTTACTTTATCTGCTTATTTGGTAACAAGCTTTATAAGTCCAGTCTACTTTGATGACTATATTTTTACGTGTCAATTGGATCACATTTCATTGTTAATTATAACATCATTGCCGGCATCAATCGTTACAAACATTATTATTTGGAAAGAAATCATGTCTCTCTGTCATCTTTTCGAGATTTTTTAAACAGTGTTTGCCATATTGGGCAAAATTTGTTATTAAACCTGTTGAGTGCCACGTCCAAAAAAGACAGACGTGCCCTCAGCGACAAGCTAAGTATTCATCCATAAAATCGAATTTCGCCTTGTAGTAGTGAGATCTGAATTATATCGATTAAAACTGACAATTAATTTTGAATTTCAAAAGTCTGTCATGTAGCGTGCTTAGCACTTTTTGGCTTGGCATCTATACGTGACAGTGACGGCCAAAAGGTTAAATTATCAAAAAAGTAATCTCCAATTTCGTATACCCAGCTCTGTAAAACTCCCTTCAATAGGTCGATAGTATCCGCCGCCCACACGTCGGTTGAGCGTATTGTTCAGTTCAATCCAGCAAGTTATTATTGCAGATAATACTTTATTTATAACGAACAACCTGAGAACAATTGGACGCGTCATGTACTAGTCTGTACAATGTGCTCCAATGTTGTGACGAGGGCTTGTACAGGCGATGACAGTTACCTTGTAATGGTAACAAGATATACAATAATATTTTCTATTGTAAGGAGAATTTTGTAGTAGTTCAGTAAAGGGTTTCTTAAATGAAAAGGCAAAGACCCCAAAATTGATGCGTTTATAGTTTTTTTTTTAAATTAAATATGTTACATTTCTACATTATTTTGTAACCAGCTCTGTATTATGCTTTTTTAAAATTGTTTTCAGTTATTACAGAAACAAGGAATTATTATAATCCATAAAGTGTGCAGTAAGGTGCAATAGTAAATTTTCACTTTAAGTAAATTGGGCACAATTTCAGTTGATACTTTAAAATGTACGTAAGTATCTGATTGTACGACTTCCAAAATACCTACTAAGCTCGTGAAAACCCAAAATTTCAATCAATACAACAGAAAAAAAAACGCTTAAAAATGGCTATTGAATTTTGCTGAGTTTATACCTACACAATTATTATTGTTCGTAACTGTACTAACGCTTGCAAGTAAGTACAAGAATTTTCCCTTTATTTTTCACAGAACATCCTGACTGTTATATTACCAAGTAGGTATAACATCAAAAATCTCAAACAATTTAACAAAAAATATATTTTCCTTGAATTGTTGCATAATCGCGGCACTTTCTTTTATGTTATATTTTATAACCAAGGCTTTATTGTTATGTTCACACCTAAACTTGACAGCTATTTTTATTATGCAGCTGAAAATTCTTCAAACCAGTTGTCTTGGAAGGCTGACCTTAAAGCGACCCTAGGTTGATAATAATAAATCCGAAAATTGTACGTATAATGCCTCTATTAGCTGTTGCTCGCGGTTTTACCAGCATTTCAGGGAAATTTCTTCTACCACCATCATCAGCATATAGTAGCCTGTTCTGAGTATATTACTAAAGGGCCTAGTGGTTAAAGCACCAGCCCCTCTGAGAGTATGACAGGACACACATAGAGTTCGATTCCAGGTCAGGCGAGTCACAAACCTGGACAATGAAGTTTGAAATTACCAACGGCGATTTCAGACTTTATTGTCCAGGTTTCCTCGAGATGTTTTCCTTCACCTTTAATCAGTTATTGATGTCCAAGTTATACTTAGAATGTACATATTACTTAGAAAGGTAGCTACTTACCAACATAGCCGTTGTAATATATTGTACTACTAATCTGCAAGCTTAGCATGGCAACCGTAGAAACAAGTTTTTTTTACTGGAGATTGAACATAATGACAGAAAAGTGACAGATTGACGTAAGATTTTTTTTTTTCATTTTTTGAAGTAATTTTTCTTTTCTTCGATCGACATAAGTCTACAAGTGATTATATGCGAGTTGACAGGTCGCGCCATGCTCGGGCAGAAGACATGTTGACATTGACAGAAAGAGCTTTGTCTTTCCTTGACAGAATAGATATAAAATCGCCATGCTCAGCCTGCTGGTAGTGTCCAAAGTCAATTAAGCCTCTAGAAAGTGCTAATAAACTAACCGTAGAAAATAGATGTTCAATGTCCGGCCACTATAATTGCATGAGGAACTTTGTACAGACGCCAGCACATCAAGCTAACGAAACTGTAAAGTTTTCCCAATCAACTTTGAACCATATGCTTCAGCTATAAAGTTGAAAAACTATTGGCGAGATTTTACAGATTGTTGAAGCTTGATGTGTTGGCATCTGTGCCTGAGCTGCGCAAGTTCAAACTTTACTTTGAAGATAAAGAATTAAGATTAATTCATTATTATTTTGTTTTGTATAGAAATGGTTCTTCAAACCATACAGACAGAATTGTGCTGCTGAGGAGTTTGTTCCACCATTTCTTTTTCCCAGCGATAACATAAGCATAGGAAATGTGGTGGCTGTCTTTTGTAAAATTTACCTTCAAAAAGTGCTGATTATTAGCCTACTTTGAATAAATGACTTTTTATCTTTTAAGCATTGCCATTTAATGTGGCAATGTCGCCAGCCTGGTGGGCACACTACCGGGTGGCAGCGATGAGAATGAGTTTGAGCTATACCCACCAAAGGTAGGACATACTGGAACTTCAATTTGTATAACTACCTTTTATACAACTATTTGAAATAGCCGTTCAATCAAACAGATGTTGTTGTTCTATCAAAGAGCTAGCTGTTTGAATAAATGGCTAATTTAACCAGTTGCCTGCGACATTACGACCTGTAAACAAGTTAATAGTGTGAAAGTTGACTTTTTAAGTAGTCATTTGTGCTGGTCCCCAGATGGGTGCGCGAGAGCATTCAGATTCACACTTCAGTGCTCACTTTGTAACCTAGTTGTTCTGGAAAAGATTTTTGAATATAACTTACACAAGGAGTCAGATAGGATACCAATTGGGATGTGGACTAGGTCATAAATAAAATAATTTATTATATTCATTTTGTATAGCATCTTACAATAATGTTTAATTTATCGTTTTGGAACGAAAACTGTTTTTTTTTTATTGATAATATAATCGAAATAAGTATACGGATTGATGTGAAAAATCTGTGACGTCATTTATGTGGTGTTTTCATACAAATTACATAGAGTAACCTTTTTGCCAGTTCTATAAAAATATTAAATTTGACTAGTTGTCCAAATCCCTATTGCTTAGATGACGAATTTGAAATGATCAAGAAGCTGGCAGTAATGCCACGTTGGACGGAAAAATAAAAAAATATTAAGCTATAACAATATGCATTATAATAATATACGGTAGCTACATAACTTGATAAAAGCCAGATAACTTTAAGTATAGTGAACATAAAATACATAGGTGCGCAATAATCATTATACAACGGAAACGAACTCTCATCACAATTATAATCTACTTCAAAATACCAATAGAGAGTTTATAATTAAATCATTTATTCAACAAACGTATTACTATTAAGGGTTGTGCCATTTCTAGAAACGGTATGATTATATCGACATCGCGGCTTCCACCGGAAGCTAGATAATATTTAATTGGCGTGAAAACTCAATAATTGGAGATAAAAATCAGCTGCGGAGCAAACCAATTATAGATGGCGGTGTTGTGGCGACCGCGGTCGTGGCGCACTTGCCCGTGTTGCGCTTGCATTGTACATTATTATCGATGTTTTTTTTTAATATTATTTGTTTGACATAAATGCAGGTAGAAGGTTATTACGGCGTATTTCGGAAGGCATGTTAAATTGGTGGACGCCGGCTGTTATTTGAATATTTTTAACAGTAGCTACGGGTAGTCAGAAGCTGGAAAGTCTGACAATCAGTCATACTAAGAGATATTGGGATACCCAGGTATCTGGTTTGAGATCTAGAGGCTATCCTTGTAAAATACTGGTACTCAGCTGCAACCGATTGGACTGGAAGCTGATTCCAATAATAGTAAGGAAAAGGCTAGGCAGATGATGGAAAAGCAATTAGAGGGTCTCCAGTAGTATCGTATCAATTAATGATGCAAAACTACTACGATACGATATAACACTACCCAGTGGATGTTTCACGTTTTAGTTACCAACGTAATTCATTGATTTCGAAGACCAAAAATATCGATACAAAAATCACCTCAAACAGATAAGTCACATCACTAGACATCGCATGTGTGTATTCGGCGGCAGTACTAACAAGTCATTAGCCACTATCACCGGTACTATTTGCGGCTACCGCGGTCTGCGGCAGGTTAATTGTTCTAATTTCAACTCCGTAGCCATGGAGTCTGACTTTCGTATGCAGATTTTAGGTGGAGAAAGAATGAGAAGAAAATGTTGCTGAGTGTTAAAAAAAAAAACTAAATTAAAGCACTATGTCTGGCGGTTCCACTTTCAGGGGAAAATGGGTGTATAGAATTGAAGGTATTTTTGCACGCAGAGGGCTTAAACTCCAAGGAAGAACAGATTACAGGATTACATCATATTAAGATAAGCATTTAAAATAGCGTGGCGGTTGATTCAGCTGCAAAATACATCTTGAATGTTCAGAATATATTGTATTGTGGCTAATAAATAGCATACCTAATTGTGCCAAGGAAATGATATTTAAAAAAAATACTATCGTATTGCCTATTTATCCTGTATTACTTATTTCCAATTTACCGCATATCGCGCTTAAAAAGTAGATTCTGATTAACAGATAAAAAAAAATCACCAAAAAACGATTCCATACCCAAAAAATATATTGAAATTTAATCAGTGCTACAATTTCCAAAAACCAATGTTTTGGCACAAAAATCGGTATTTTATCGTAACGTTGTCCGCGGGTGACAGTGTTCGTCCAGCGCGCAAAATATTCGCCGTCGTGTATCGATATGATCGCGCAAATGCACCGAATATCGAGCTAACATCTATAAGGGTACTGTTGGTTCTCGATTGACGAAAATTAAATTTTATTTAGTTAAAAAACATTTAATATGGTGACAATTTTAATTGATTGATTCCTGCGTTGTGAGAATGAATAATGGAAACAGTGGGCTTCCGAAAATTGTATGCATTAACTAGATAAAAGTACCTACTTACTTCTGAATTCTGTTGCTGCCTCCTTTAGTAACAAATATTAATAAAGCCCGTAAAATATACGTCACTTTTAAGAAAATTAATAAAACTTCGTAATGAACAGAACAGACAGAGGTAATGAAATAATTACTATTTGTCAAAATTCTTCCATTCTATTTAAAGTTGAAAAGAATTAGGAACAAAATAAATACTTACATAAAAACTAAATATATTCTTTAAAGAGTAGACTTCATAATGATAATTTATAAAAAAAATATATGTTATTCAATAGCTCATAAACTCTATCTAGATTATACTCACCTCTGATTATGATTCCAATTTCAAACCAAAATAAAAAACAAAAATTAGACTCTCACAAACAAATCGACTCCGATTCGAATTATAATCGAGTGTCCGTGGTATAGGATAAAACGTCGCCTAACATTCGAAGCTCGCGTGAACGATGCCATCGAGTCGGTCCGGGATCGAATATATTATCTCGAGTGAAAGAATCCGCAGTCGCATAATTTGTACCAATATTCCTTGGAAATGCTCGCTGTGTGATATGGTAACCTGGGCGATTTAGATCCTTGAGAAATACGAAGGGTTGGCTTTTTGAATTAAATTATAATTTTGATTTACATAGATTTTATTGTTTTTTTGTAGTCTCTAGTAATAGTGGAAGTCTTATCCGATTGTTTTAAATATAATTCTTTTAATTTGGTAAGTATTGCTTTTTTGTAGAATTAGTCAGGTATAATTTATTTACATAAGTGTAATAAAATTTATAACATATAATTTAAATAAATATTGTTAGATGGGACTACGATATTTGCTATTACTTATTAAAAAAATTGGCTAAAAGCTTGGTGTGAATAAAAGTTCATTTACGTCAAAAAATATAAAAAAAAAACTTCTTTGATTGCCTAAGGAAGTAATAGGGCAGTAGAGAAGTTATTATATAAACTTAACGAGGGGTTGTAACCACGACCTTACGGTAGTTCACATTAAAATTGATAGATGGCGCCACCATTAACTTTTAGACGCTCATAATGTAAAAAATAACTTAAGCTATTATGTTTTAAGATTAAGTGAAGAGAGCGTATTTTGTAATTTATAAGTTGTGAATACATCAAGAAGATGTAATAGCTACTGCAGCCATAAAACTTGAGAAGAAAACCATCTTCCATTGATAGGCTAAATCTAATACCAGATAAGCGAACAGATGAATGACATAGCCATTAAAAGGGAAAAGTATAAAAGAAGTTTGTATACATCAAGCATAATCGGTGCATAAACTTCAATTCGATTTAATATTGTATGTAGAACAGCACTATGCTTTTATGATTTCCTATTCCACACACTAAGTGCGTTTATTCATACAAAGCCTCAGTGCTTGCCGATTTCAATATCGATTCTTCGTATTCGTAAGAATCGATTCAAGTTTACGATTATGCATCCGATATTCAATCAAGGAATGGACAAAGGGTGTCTACGGGTGGCACTGTTCGGATTTGCCGACAAACATACATTTGCATTTTTTGTGATAATTTATCTATTCAATTTGTGCCGTGTGGCGTTATGGTTAAGGAGGTTGGGTTGTATTTAAAGGATTTTTTCAGATGCAAATGTTAAGTTTGTTTTAAGTTTATTGCGATGTTTCCATAAAGCGCTATGTCAAAGCGTCTCCGTTAGATGGGCTATAATGCGATGCATCAAGTACTTCTATGTAGTACAATAACGTTTATATTATAATTGCAAATGTCCATTGTTAGTTGGACGGCGTTTTCCTGGAACATTATCTAGGAGGCCCGTAGATTGATTGTCGTGGACGAGAATTTATCGTACCTTAGTATGAATATATCCTTATTTGCAATAAACTTTGGTATAACAATTGGCTTATTGTTCGCTGACCTGGTGCTAACGAGCTCAGCTCTCAATGGACGGTATATTCTTGGGACTTCCTTACTTTCGAACCTTGGTTGGGAAATTGTATGCTGATACAAATTAGTTCTCTTTTATAAGATTGTTTTTTTTGCTAACATGTTGAAGCAAGCTTTGTTACGTATTTAAAATCTTGAAACATCTCTTCTCGATAGTTAAGCATCTATACTCTATATTCTACACTCTATACTATATAATAAAATCGTAGAAAAATCTAAACTGTACATTGAATATTTTTTTAAAGAATTATTGGGACGTGATCTACAATCGATATCGAAGCCAAAAATATAGTTTTTAGAATTTTTATCTGTTTGTCTGTATGTATGTCCGGGATGACTTCAAAAAGTACTGCATGGATTTGCTTTAAATTTGGAATGAATATAACTAAGAAGTCGGGTCAACATATAGGCTACATATTATCACGCTATCACGTACGGGGGGTGAATGTGTAATCACCTAATGCTCACGCGGACGACGTCGCGGGCAACAGCTAGTTAACAAGTATAGTGACTGAGTATTCAGAAATCTCCAATGACTACGATAAGGATTTAAGTGAATCTGTTCTTATGAATAAACCTTTACTTGAAAAAAATCTACGTTAAAGATAGTAGCGCGTCAACACTAAAGTTCAAACATTTATGTCTATCAAGCCTATTTCTACCTTAAAATGATCAAATAATACAGCACTGATTTAAACCCGGATTACACTAGTTTACCTCCACAAGCGTAATGCTACCAAAATGTTAGAAACAATTAATATCGAATTTCAGAATCGAGATCAGTGCATCGACTTTTCGACTCAGCGAAAGGGAAATAAACTTCGTCACAGAATTACGCCATAAAAAGTCAATGTTTTAAAGAAAGGTTATTGTGAATAAAATTCATTATTATATCAACACCTGGCTACTAAAATCTAATCTTTTATCAACATTACGAAACAGATTCCATCTTCACATATCGTTATCTAAATTTAAATCAGAATGCTTTTGAGACACCTTCGTATCTATCCAAAGCATCGACAGGTTTTCCATTTCTTGCTTTTTCAACAAAATCTTCGAAGCGTAGCTTATCCAACCAGCAATGGAGTTAAAACTAATAAGTATGTAGGATTAAGTCCAAATAATGCTCTTAATTTAAATGATAATTCCGGTGAAAGCAGAACAGAATTTGAGAAATATTGTCAAAAGGCCTTTTTGGAAATACGTTAAAATCCCAAAGAATCTATGGCATTTCTTATATCAATTGAATGGATTAAGTTTCTTGTAAGATTAATTATAAATGCCATTTGGTAGGTGTGTATATAAAAGTATTTGGTTAAATTGGAAACAATTTCGATGCAAATTCGATGATATTAGATAGTTGAAATAAAAGATTCTTGAGACAGTTGATAGGACACCGCTGGGCTTAGCTTATGAATGTTTTAACCTATTGTCACCCTTACGTAACATCGATTTAACTAGTTGATAAGACTCGTTGGTCTAGTAGCCGCATAGCGCGACTGCTGTGCACGGGGTCTTTGGTTCGATTCTCGAATTCGGGCCGACATTGCTTTGTGGGTTTTTGAAACATTCACAAAAGCAGCCCATACTATGGAATTTGGTGATTCATACACCTGTGCATCGGATAGCAAGTAAATGTCGGTCCTGCGCCTGATCTCTCTCCGGTCGTGCCCAATTACCAAACCATCGGCGTAAGAGATTGAGGGAGTAGACAGTGCACCTGTGTCCGGGCGAATACACGTGTCTTCGTGCTGCCTGACCTAGAAACGAACCCATAGCTCATAAATGAGACGATGCTTTGACCACTAAGCCACCACGACTACATTAACAAATAATTAGGTCACTATGTGAAAATATTACTACATCTGAATATACATAAAATACTTTACAACTTTGTAATTTGGTAAGATTCACACGGTAATTTAAATGTCTAACTCTTTCAATAAACATAATTCAAGTATCATAAATTAAATTATCAAATATATTGTAAAGATTACAAAACTACATGATCAATAACAACTCGGTTTTCTTTCATTATACTCTAAAGCTTATTAGATTAGATAACTTACATGCACGCTTGATAATCAATACATTAATGAAGAAAATTAATGGGTTTATTGCATGCATTTCTAGTAAAAATACTGGCATTTGTGTAACTATCACCTTGTCTTCGATAGCGTCACGCTAGCCCGGTGATTAACAAGCAATAATTTTATTGTATCTCTGTATGTTAATGCTTGCTTCTATAATCAAGAAAAGAATACAATATAACGAATAACGTGACAATTTACATTTAAATATTAACGATTATAACTTAGAAATTGTTTGAAGTGGTGTCTATGATCTCAGCAGCAGCACGGCGATTATGGTGAGATTCCACTCAATTTGTTCACGCACATTTTTTCAAAATATATACCTATGCGTCGGTGCCAGTCCATAGCTAGCATAATGTTCGCGAACATATAAACTCATGAGAGTTTTACATACATTTAATAAAACGTATTTAGAGTAGTAACTGAATAAAAAGAAGTCATACATTTGGCGGACATTTTAGAAATGTTCGCACGCAGTTTGTTATTGTTTGCTAGTGCAACTAGAGCAGAAGAATTTAAACATATTTTGTGTGTATCAGAACGCCGCACAGGGCTTTTATATACACCAGTAGAATCTTGCCTTAAGGCAACTATTCGTGTCACCAATGATAATTTTCAACTTTACCAGGACGCCGTTTTCATCATTTCTTTTATTATACGTATATATCTTGACATGAAGTTTTTTTTCGTGGGAAATCATCAAACGACCCCCGCCGTTGAGGGTGCATGTGGAGGGAGTGACAGACCCTTACTGACTAAAACCCATGACTGTGTGTGTTAAGCCGCAGAACCGGAAGGCCTCTGCCCATCTGGGCCCCTCATGGATGACACTAAGCAATATCTAAATGATAGACATTTTACTACAAAATCGTAACATACATACATTACCTACATACATTCAGAGCAGAGACAGTAAAAAAAAAATCATACCAAAATTTCAAAATTATTCCCGTATATATATTTAAACGTTTAGCGCATTTAAGTTAAATATGAACGAATGTTGCGTGATTTACACGTGGGAAAATTTTACATAGCTTATGCAGCTGTTGGATGCGATTAACATACATTAAAATACTTTGATATCTTATGTTGGGTCATCATTTTTTATTTGGGGATACGTGAAAGGCTGTTAACGAGGTATATGCCTAATAAGATGATACTACATTTAGTTAGTGGTATAATTACGTTGAAAGGCGTACCTACATATGTACATATATATGTATATTTGATTGGGGCATGTCTTGGTGGAATGGCACATTTTGTTCGGTCTATGAATGCTTGACTAATGTTAACTATTCGGATTGGTAACATAGAAGATTCCTCCTCCATTCCTAGGCAGTTTCATTATTGCACTTAAATTAGTAGATCTTTAACAGTTATGGCGGGGTGCCTATCAGCCAAACTACGGGTTCTGTCTGTTCAATATAATTAAGTAAAAACTAAACATTAACATTATGAGGAAAATTGTAGCTTTGTATTTTTGGGGGTGCATAATAATGCTAGAAGAAAATCAAAATGGAATGTGTACAGTTGCGTGCTATATATGTATGTATGTGTTTACACTTAGCAAAATTTTATAGCGATTGTCTCCTTTCCTACAGGTTATCTTTAAAGATGTTCACTATCACAGAATTTTGGAAAATCTACTATTACAAAATAGGTCTCATTTTAAAGTACCTACGAACCATTATTTTACGACGAAATCGGTTTTACAGTTTGCTATGTGTACCTATAGATGTTATTGGTCGTGACTGTACATTCATTATTGCTGGGAACGGTTCTATATAAAACAAGTTCGTTTTTTATGAGTTTAAAGGTAGTTAAGACAATTTTAGTTGATAAGAGTAGCCATAGGAAAATCTAATTTGAAGGCTCAATAAACTTAGCCATAAATAAGATATATACATACAGAATTACGAGCCTACCAATTTTAAATACTTACACAGAAATACACCTACTAAAATATTAAAAAAAAACGTAATAAAATTAACATTTACGGGCATTTCATTTAAATATAGTTTTTTTTTTATTATTTGTTTACGGCTTATAGAGCAAAAACATCTCATTTAAATAACCTGTAAAAGTTTTTTATTGGAAAACTTAGTACTATATTGTCAATCTGATAAAGCGAAAATGAGCTTAGTTCTTATCTTGGATCTAAGATTTTTTTCCGAGTTCTAGGAGAGGAGGTTCTTAATTCAAACGCGTTTATGGATACTAATATTATAAAATTGAAGAATTTGATTGTTTTTTGGTTTGAACGCGCTTATCATAAGAATTAGACTGGTTTGGAAAATTCTTCATCAAACAATTTCGTATACTTAGTAGTCGCAAGCTCGGCTCCATAAACATGCTTCGAAAATTTTGGTGATATTTTGGCATTGTATAAATAATAAGGTACCGAATTATCATTCATTCGGTTAATTCTGAATAAAGTAGAGCTTTATGAGCAGTGTTGCCTCTTTATTTGGTAAAGCTAGCAATTAAATAAAAGTTAGTATGTAATCTGAAATTTTCATCTTATAAATAACTTTGTAAACGCTTAGATAAAATATTTTAAGTAGATACTATCCTTCTGGAGATACCCGTTCAATCTTCTTCAGTGATTGATGACCGAATGAACGAATGGATGACCGAATGAAATCGATTTAGTGAGCAATGACGGCCATTTGCATATGTATAGACATGGCGATGGGACTCTTTTATAAAGTTTGTGTATTTTACTTTTGTGTTGAGATTGGTTTTTTAAGCGTGGCTTCAGCTGGGGTCGGTTGAAGCACACAGGATTATGTTTAGATACGGTTTTTTCTCGGATAGACTTGGCTGTAAATCGATGGTGTGGGCATGTAATGTTAGAATTAGGAAAATACATGTTAGGTGGAAAGTAATAGTTTAATTCGAAGATCGGAAAAGCAACTCAACTGGTATCTAATAAGAGTGTAAGTTGACATAATTTTCAAAATTTAAGACAGGGGTGTAGCTTCTTGTTAAATTCATTTTATTGACAAATAAATCACGTCATTTCCAAGAAATCTCTCACCTGTACTAGAGAAACAAGAAAGCCTTATCATCCTTATTTCCTTACTAATATTATAAATGGGAAAGTAGCTCTGTCTGTTTATCTGTCTGACATGCTTCCATGCCAAATTTTATTGAAATACTAAAGTGATTTCAATAAAATTTGGTAGACATATAGTCTAGAGTCTGAGAAAAGTCATAGTCTACTTTTTATTCATATGCGGGAAGTGTTTGCCTCAGACGGCGGGTGAAACCCCGGGGAACAGCTAGTCAGATAGAAACGAAGAATATAATCCAAACATACAGCGGTTTGCAAATAAAACGAAAGCATTATAGACAGAACATGAGAAATAGGAGCCAAATAACAGATCTACAATTCATTGTTCAAACGATAGGTTTCAATGCACTATAATATTGAAGCGCCGCTGGCGGACCTATGACGAACTAATGATCGCTTTCTAACATGTACGATTTGTATGGATATGACTTGTATAAAATATTATTTGTGACTGTAAGTTTAAAGGTTAAAATGTTGAGCAAGGTACTTGGCTTAGAAAAATAGACTTACGTCTTAAATAAGTATGAGTTTTTTAACAAATCTGATGCTATTTTGTGTTAACCCGAATAAATTTTTGGGGGATTTAAATTGTCCGCACGTATTTACGTTTATGTGCCTACAGATATTTTTTGACGATTTTGATTCTAGTTAAAGACGAAAGTGCCTATGGAAGCTTGGAAGAAGAAAATTGCAATATCACATAAAATTATCAAGTTTCATTCATCATTTACGTAAAGTGTCACTTTTATTAACAGAAACATTTACTTATCAAAATGCCACGCTAGGAGATCACAGATTGGTTACTTTTTTAACAGAAAATTTGCTTAAAAATACATATCAATAAATAAATCCACCCTACTCTTTCGTCGACCATCGATTGGCGCGTAATTCAGTCGCGTACGACGTTAGAGCGTACAAACATGCAATCATAGACAGGTGGTGTGCGTAGACAATGGTCAGCCGCGTCACGCGCGTCCGGCAATCTCGCCGTATTACCGAGATTATAGCCGGCCAGCCGGTTCTGTTTGTTTATTGTTGTACGAGATTTTGACAGGATACTCTGTTATGTTTAATATCGACATTGAAGGATGGAGTGCACAGAATTTGCATATTATTTTTATTAGCTTGATCTGTCTCTCTACTTTTGTTCGTTCGTTTCGTTCTTTGGCTCTTAATCCCTCATGAACTTTTATCTTTTTCTGTCAAAAGCGTGTTGTGTCCAATAAGCGTGGAAGCTGCCCAAATGTTATCGCCAATGCTGCCTTGGTCTATCTTTGGGTCGCTTCCCATCGAAAGGGGTCCGTATGTTTATTTGCTTTCATATTATAAATCTATGACAATGAAGAGTGCAAATAGTTTTTAAGGAGATCTTAGGAGGTAGGTCCTTCGTCCGTGTGAGAGGAGGCCTATGCCCAGCAGTGGGACAATAAAAAAAGGCTGTGATGATGATGATGATGATGATTAGGAGGTACCGAATTTCAGCAACAAAAACTGCGTGCACTTAAAAGAAGTTGGAGTAGAAGATAGTGGAGTGAGAGCAGAAGTTAATTAGCAGTTTGAGATGTGTTGTGATCTTTAGCCACTTGATTTCTCTTTTTTTGTCTGAAAGTCCGAATTGTTCCCTCCCAAGCATACTGCCTTAATGTAATGAAAGGTAATCTGGCATTCGTATCATTCGTATCAAAGGATCAAAATCACCAACAGCGGAAAAGCAACGCGGTAAATAAATAAAGACCAACGTCCACCTAACAGTTACACAATCCCGAATCAATTACCATCAACTAAGCTATTCAACTATGAAATTGTATTAAAGAAAGTGTACAAGAAAACTCGTTGATAATTGCTAGCCACACTTGTGTAGTCAGTTGGATGTTGTAGTTGTCTATCGGCTGGTACTAGTTACTGGCGTTTCTTAACCGCGCCATCGGAATGAAACGAGTACCAGAGACACTTGTCTATTGACAATCTAATTGCAAACTCATATTTGTGTAGAGTTGTTGATTTTTGGTGTGTCGGTATGTTTTGGTGTGACAATATTTTTTCAGTTCTTTTGTGTTGTATTGGTTTTATATGTACGACTGCACCATGTAAAAGAAGATAATGTGTTTATTAGTGTTAGAGTTTTTTTTAATGTAGGTATTGATTATGACCACTATTGAATTTGTATTATTTTTATTTGAAAGATAGACGAAACAACTTATTGCGACTTGTATGTATTTAATTCATATATGCTATTTCAAATAAAATATATTATGTGTCAAAAAATAATTTTAATCAAAAAAGTAAAGAAAACTAAAGTGTCAGCAACGACATTCACAAAGATAGTCTTGTTCTCATTATCTATACTAATAATAAAGCCGAAGAATTTATTTGTAAAATGGTAGAAATAAAATCCGCCATGCTGCAGTATATACAGCTCTATAGAAATACAAAATAATTTACAATGTACACGCAAGCAGCGATTATTGTGCGACCGGTCGCGTCTGACAAATACAGGATCCTGTTGTTACGCAATTTATTATTTTCCATACAATCGTGTTGCCTCAAGAAAATCACAGAGTAAGAGCATTTTGTAAAAGGATGTCGCTGTAATAGGCAGCATTTTCTTAGGTCTTGAATTGAATTGGATTATAATTAGTTATGTTATAAGGTGTTGTTTTAATATAATTTGCCAATACAATGGCGAATGGCAATGCGGCCAGCTTTTTGGGCACGATCCCCGCTGACAGCGACGCGGATGAGTTTTTTGAGGCATTATTTTAATTTTATTTTCAGCTTATTCATTTTACTTAGTCTGTAAAGTAATTAAATTGAAATTATATTAAAAATAAAAAATAAATAGTTATACATTCTATACTAGATACTAAAACATAGTAGAATATAAAACAAATGATTATTACTAGAAAAATGCTTAATTAAACCTTCAACAAACATGATTTTTGATAAACCTAAAATTAAAAAAAGGATAAGAAGTTAAGAAGCTGTTACTCAGATCTTATCCAACTGAGTATAAAGAATTTTGAAAACAACTGTCAATTATTAATGACTTGTATGTTTTGGTATTATCATCTCTGGGTAGTTCCTCGTATAGTTGTCGCCCGCAATAACTCTGAGCTAGCAGGAAGGCTGGCGCCTCCTCGGGTAGATTATCACGTTGTTTAGACAATCACCTATTACTTTTAACGTGTGAGCTTTAGTTTAGTTAAAGGTTTACAATATAGAGTTTTAGGCGCAGTCTTGGATGCCAAATATTATATTTATTTATTGGAAGACAATACTATGAGTATGTATTTTATGTTGCTATTGAATATCGCGAGTTGAGCTTTGTATAAATGTTTTATTGTACAGTGTTATTTTTATGACTGGAATGTAGGTAAGAAAAAACTATACATCAATAAATGGTAGTTATCCCTCACAGATTTAAAGATATAGAAGTTTATTTATTGAAACTGACATCTGACTCAGTGCTGCCTAATATAAGTTTGATTTGTGACGTGTCAGTCGAAAATCTCTATGTTCTTTTTATCAGGATACGTTCCCTGAAATAAGTGCATTTATAAACTAGTAAATGTTTCTTTAACTTTGCCGCAACCAGTTTCTAAATCATTACCTGCATTGAGTATAACGTTATTCAGCAAATAACAATATCTAGTATCTTAATCTCTTCATAAAGATCAATAATTGAACCAGTGGTATAATCAACCCTATACCCACATTTGGAAGGTATTAACATCTCTATACAATACCCAGAAGAGTTATTAAATGGTATTATCATCTCCGTCGGTTTCCAACAAGTTGTCGCGCGGTTAGCCGGTTGTAAGGCCAACAGTAGTCCGTTGTTATTACCGGCCACATATACACGGGTGCGTTGACTCCATTTAATAGTATATTGCGTACGACGGTGTATGCTGGCTTACATGCGGCTTTCTAGGAAAATGCTTTAATTGAAAATCGGGAATGAACGGTATTTCATTCGGTTGAAATTGATATCTTGATCGCGGAAAATTTTATGCCGTATTTTATCTTAAGTTTATTAACAAAAGTTTAGTGTTGCTGGTTGTTTTAAATGCCTTAGCAAGCTAACCATGGCGATTCTATGTCTATTGTATCAAGAAAAGACAAAGCTCTTTCTGGCAATGTCAACATGTCTTCTGCCCGAGCATGGCGCGACCTACCAACTCGCATATAATCACTTGTAGACTTATGACGATCGAAGAAAAGAAAAACTTCTTAAAAAAAATGTCGAAAGAAATCTGACGTCAGCCTGTCACTTTTCTGTCAGTATTTCCATTCTCCGATAGACATAACTTGTTTCTGCGGTTGCCATGCTGGTTGCTATAAGCCTGCTGGTGACATGATCAGTCTTCTTCCTGATGGTTTGATTCTTCGTCATAATATCTATGCCTTTCAAAGTCAACATTATATTAATACTAATTGACGCATTGAAAGCATTTACAAACGACCGTCGATGGGAAGCAAAGGATACGGTTTACTGAAGATCGCGCAAGCCTTGAAGGAGGCCTTTGTCCAGCAGTGAACGTCTTTCAGCTGAAACGACGACGACAAACGACCATGACTAATTTTATTTTCCGTATCCTAATTTCAGTGGCACAACAAAAAAAATTAATTATCAAATGCTAAAGCATCCAACAATAAATCCCAGGATATTCAATAAAAGGCCAGGCAGATGATGAACACAACTTGACAGACCATCTCCATATAAACCGTACGCAATAAGGAAAAGATTGGCACATCTCGGCTCCCGTTGCTGCGAGCGCCCGTCTTACGTAATCACACTTATTATGTATGTATTAAGTTACGGCATAGCTTCAGATTAGCACATAAGTGATCAGTTATGTACTTGCTCATAGTTTTTGTACAGTCCAAGTATTGGCGGTTGTTTTAATGTAAAACTCTAATTAATTTGCCTTAAATGTTCAGAGCTACTACACCCTGTCAAACATAAATAGATTTTCAACTTTATCGCTGAAACATATGGTTCGAAGTTGATTGGGGGAATTTGACAGTTTCATGGTAGCTTGATGTGTATGCGTATTGGAAAGTATAGTTTTTGTGATGTTTAATCAAAACTGTAAAATTATATGTAAGCAAAAACTTGGGTAGGTAATATTAATAAGTCGAGCGTTTATGTAGATTAAAATATAGTTATCGCATAAAGACTAAAATGAAAAAATATATAATTACAAGAATAGTATTTTCCCAATTAGATAAATATATCTCCAAACATCAGGATCGGTTTTAGTCAGTAAGAGTCTGACACTCCCTCCAGCTGCACCATCAGCGGGAGGGGTTGATGATTTCCCACGAAAAAAAAGGGGTTGGTCGGTTAAATGGGTTCTAGAGGCCAAATTCTAGAGGCGATCGCTCTACGTAAAACACTGGTACTCAGCTGCATCAGGTACAGAATTCAAGCCAATCCCGACACAGCTAAGGAAAAGGCTAGACAGATGATGATCTTCAAAAATATTCCACTTTATTATAAAATTATAAAACGTGGTCTTAAAAAAGTATAGTATCGTCTTGAACAAAGTTATGAGTAGGAAGAGGTAAACTCAAACAAAGCCTGATGTTCTAACATTGTCAAAATGTTTTATGTATCAAGTTCCCTACCATAATGTATGTTTACATTATTACGCGTACCTGTCGTCTGGATTAAGGCAATCTGTTTTCAATGCGGGTAGTTACACGTAATTCGAGCCCCGACGTATAATCACCCGCGTTCGACGTAGAACACCATTAATATAATAGTATTCTATTATCAGCTTGGATTAGATTAATGCAGGATATGGTCATCATTAGAAAGAAAAAGGATCTTAATGTAGAATATTTTTTCTAAGGTAAGGTTTATCGGTATTGATAACGATCAGGTTTAGCAATGAATTTTACATAATTTAGATGTTATTTTAGTGTTGGCGGGTGTGCCATTTACACATTAATTTTGGATACTGATTAAATAGACCTGGTTGAATTGCGCATCTATTAAGTACCTACCTAATTCAATATCTAATGGTGGTAATCCATATTAACCTAATCATTTCGAAAGAGGATTTTTAAACAATTTTAGATGATTGTATATAAGAAGCAATATTTGTTGAATACATTAAAAACTTGCATAGTTAAAGATCTTATTATAACGAATAAGGGATCAGGAATATTTCTTTCTTATCCATATCTTATTATCCAAGAGAAGTTATGTCTACATCCTGATAGATGGCTATCCGTAGGTTATTTTCTATTGAAAACAATTTGCATACAAATGAATTCAGGCAGTTTAACTTTTTAACAGTAAAAGCTAACTTAATTGCCGGTTAGATTTTAATTTGGGAGATATTGAATCTTAGGTTATAAAGCTTTCACGCTTTTCTTAAGTTAATATTAAAAATATAATAATTGATCGACTTTCAATTATATGTCATAGAAGACTGTTATGGAAAGCTTTTATGCGAAATGGATTTCTGAAAGCAATATACCTGAAAAAAAAAATTACTTCACAAGTCGTATGGTTTGGTGGCGTTGTGGTTTAAGCACCTGTCTCTCAAGTACGATTGCGTGGGTTCCACTCCAGGTCAGGCAAGTACCAATGTATGAGTAACTTTTCTAATTGATAATTTTGATGCACCGAAATTGCCAATCCACTTTGAGCAAGCGTGGTGATTAACGTTCATTCCTTCTCTATCTGAGAAGAGGCCTGTACCCTGAAGGTAATAAAGAGGCTGATGATGACCATCTAAAAATTCTGTATCCCAACAAAGCAACTGCTCCATTCAAGCAAACCGTATTAGCTAAGTGATAACCGGTATCATAAATAAGATGCATGTTAATGCCCTGTAAATATATTGAGGCGTTAAAACAGCCGCCAGCTCCCGGCTAACTAATAGTGTGTGTGATTTACGCGCGGTTAGAAACTTGGGATAGAACTGCAATCTGCAACTGTCCATGATGATGGAGTAGGTTTGAAGGAAACTCTCACGTTGTTTTAAGCACAATGGAAATAAATGATTTTTATGGATATGTATATGGAAACAGGTAGACTAAAAACGAGATTAATAGATTGCCTTAAAGATGACGTGATTAGGAAGGGAGTGAAAGAGAAGAATGTGAGTGGGAAACAGATTGCACCGACTCCAAATAAATTGGAGACAGCAGGAAGAAGGAGAATTTAAAGCAGGGCTCAATAAGAGGAATAAGGGGAATTGTAATATCCTTCGTTTTGGGTATCAGACCGATGAAAATACACACAACTATATGTTCTGATGGAGAATTCCCCAAGATTGAGGAATATAATGAACTTTGGGCTAGTAATAGTGAGTCATTGGCCAAGTAAGTAAAGAAAACTAAGTGTTGTGAAAAACAGACATAATAAAAAAATTGCCCATCTAATCAGTTTTCAACTACTTCGTGCCATGTTTTAAATGTCCCGTTCCAAATTCTTCTACAATTCAATTCCATCCAAAGGTTGTCTGGAAGAGCTTGCTGGTTAGCGATAAGACCGCCTTTTGTACTCATCATATGTATTTGTTTGTATTGTCCTATTTTTGTTTTGTCCTGATGGTGTACAATAAAGAATATTCTATTCTATTCGTGATGGTTTTTGCATAAACTGTTCAGTTTCTCCCTCACTATGTTATCAAGAGGAAATTATATAAGATCCGATATATTAAATTTATTAATCGTTAAATCACGATATGGTTCCACTTGTGAACCAATTGCTCCATACCTTAAGGCGATTGTTTTAGATTATCTATATTTAAATAACAGATACGGGAGCTCGTTGCTAAGCAACAGTTGCACGGATCGACGGATCATAAGATCCGTGGATGGGTGACCATATTGTTGTCATGTTGACGAGTTCCTCTGTCTTTCGGAAGCCATGTTAGATTAGGAGGTCATTTGAACATCTTTGGCAGTCTCTACTATGTTGACATAGTCTGAAGCTAGAAAGACAGCCAAACTTACTAAGGGATGTCGGATTGCCCAGGTAACTTGATTGATGAGGTCAGAGATGCAGTCACTCCATATGGAACACTGGTTCCCTCCTCTTAGACTAATAGCAGACCCCGACATAGTTAGGAAAGGCATGGCCTAGGTTAACTTTGGGATTGATTATCCTAACATTTTCTATTCGAGGCAATATTCTTAAAGACGAACATTCAACTTATAAACTTGTATAGGTAATTAAACCTCAAGTATTCATAAAAACCAGGTCCTTAAACATTTGGCCTACATGCATGATTACATTAGTGCATCCCGCTGCATCTTCGCTAATGTATTACAAAAAGGCAACACTGCACACGCTATGTCTATCAGTAGAATCGGAAATTAACACCACAGTACAAAGGAAACTCGTTTCAGGTATAAAAATAGATGGTCATTATGATTTTATAATTGGTAGGGCAACTTGAAGCTTAGCGATGATAGCTGTGGCAATTAATGTAACTATAAAAAAAATATTATTGTAATGAACGAACAGGATAAGTCTACTGTAGAATAGATAATCGATATTTAAAATCGTAGACTAACTTTTCATAAAAAGAGTATTAGGTATTCGGAGTTTATACCCGAAACTGCTCACTTAACTTGTCTATTAAGCAACCATACTTCCGTTGCTTAAGATTCACTGCTTCTGCATCAGCGAAGCCAGTACTATCCCTAGTTCTAGCATGTTATAACGTTGCGTCCTATACTAAAGTCTTCCTTACTACACATCTTCCATGGAAATAATGACAGAATCGATCTACTGTGGTCACGTTTATTTTTTATGCGATGATTTAATAGAGTTGAAAAATTTTAGCAAAATAATTTAATGGTTTAAAAACTGTTCTAGTCGACAGTATCCGTAGTGTCTACAATACTGAGAGAACCGAACTCCATATAACTCCTGCCCTGTTTACAAAGTCTGTCTCTATCAAAGTCGCTTAAGGCGTATAAAGATAACATTAAAAGCAACTACTGCAAAACACGAACACGGACGTAAGAAAACAACATAATAATCACAAGTGGAACTCAATATAAATTTTATCAATCTCCCACAATAGCCGGGAGAAATGTCGCAACATAGCTAAACGTTCCTAAGACTCGCAACGAAATCTAATAAACGCTCTGCTATGCAAATCAATCGGTTGCGCAAACGCACGCCTTTGTCAGTTAATAGACAATACAGGAAACTGTAGGGCTGCCAGTTTTAATTAACAGTGGGAAAACGGCGGATGTTTCGAGTTAATCGATTGGAATTATGAAACTTAAGTAGACCAGTGAGCTCATTGGTTTTATTATAAGAGTTAAGCTTGAGGCTGTACAGGTGCAAAGTATAATAAAGGATAGGCCAACGCTTATAATGATTATAATACTGAATCTCACAGATTATCGATCTTTAACAATAATAATGATTAAAAGTACGCTGTTTAATTTTTCACTGACAATTATGAAATCATAAACTTTGGTGTCAATAACCTGTCTATAATGGTGGGAAGATTTTTAACAGCAACGCGATATTGACGAACCACGGCTTCTGGATACATCAATCAAAATAGGAATGAGTACTTCAATTGTTGTACTAATAGAACTGTTAGACGCACGCCAATAAATAACAGATATTGATGACTCTATAGCAACCAAGTAGATTTGAAGCAGATCAATAAAAAATACGCAATTAAATCTCAACATGTCGGTTCTTCAAAACCGGACGAGGCTAATATAAAATATCACACTCATCAAGATACGATACATAAAGAAACAAATTCTTCATAAGACCTCATATATCTTGCGTCATTAAAGAAAATCAGAAGCCAAGCCCTGGTTGTAAACTATGTCAGAATGGACCAGATGGAAAGATAGTGAATGATTCTGAGCAAGTAATGCTACCAGGCAATAACTCAGTCGCTATTCTCCTTGCGGCTAAGAAACCATTTCGTGTTGATTCTATTGTAGAAATAAATTCTCGAATAACTCACTGTACAACCGCAGTAGCAGCAAAAACAAAAGGTGCAGAAGAACAATCGAAGGATGAATTTTGAGCTTTATGAGAAGAAATTGCTAAGGACGATAGAAATAGAACACTAACTGTGGGAAATGATAAACATCAAAATTACAAGTTTGATTCACACAAGTCTAAGCTCAAATCTGATAAAGTTAAGGTTGAATTTACAGTAGCTGAAAAAGTAATAAGAAGACAAGTAGATGAAACTGGTTGTAGTGTTAGTTGCTCGGGGCATCGTTTAGTATGAGAGTAGGGTCTGCAAATTTATGTGGCATTAGTTTTACACTCAAAACGTTGTGCTTTGTTGTGACTTTCACATAAATATTTTAATATAAATTATGATCGGGAGTGGTTGATTAAGGAATGAGTCGCCATTACGCATGTAAATATTTTATTACTATGTTATCGATGAATTTATACAGTGGTTATAAAATGTTCCAGTTTTGGAACAACTTGTCGTTTATTCAGTACTAGCTGCTACCCGCGACGTCGTCCGCGTGGGCATTAGAGTAGTAAAAATGATAAACTCGTTTATCTTGTATTCTTTAACATCACGGTATGATAACTAAGCTATAAAATCAAGCCCAAAATGTGTAGAAATACTATGGAAATATAACTGCCTCGCTGGTGACTTAGTCGCATAGCGCGACTGCTGTGCACAGGTTTCGGGTTCGAGTCAATCAGGAGCCCATAGTCTGGAAGTTGGTGATTGATAGACCCGTGCATCAGAGGGCACGTAAATGTCGGTCCTGCGCCTGATCTCTCTCCGATCACATCGATATGAGAGAGAGGGGATAGTGAATGCACTTTAATATGTCCTGGGCAGCTGGCTTATCTTCTCAGAGAAAACGCAAAAACACTTAACTATACCGAGGATAAGCGACAGTTCTGGGGCTGATTTTACTTTGCAAAGTATTTGGCTACTATAACAATAAGCGCCGAACTTACATGGCGGACATTTGCGTGTCAATCATGGAAGACTTATGTTTTCATATCACAACAATACACACGCGTCGTTTACTAAGACTGGACATGCAGGTGTGGCCTCCCGCTGCTTCTCGCTCTGGTCTTTGTCTTAGATTGAACTAAACTTCGAAGGTACAAAATGTGTCTGTTGTAGCGGAATACATTCTGAACCTATGCTCGTATATAAGAATGTACATATTATATGTCGTCACTACTTCAAATAATATTGTAGTCACTTCGAACTTACATTGCAGGTCGATCGCGTCGAAGTCGATAAAGTTGGTTTAGGCACTGAAAATGCGCTCTTTATCGCTAGTCTAGTAGTTGCATAACGCAACTGCTGTACACGACGTGGTATCGGGCTGCTTTGTTACGTGTGGTATACTGGAAGCTTAGCTAACATTACCCCAGACTGATATTGTATGAAGAAAGCACAGCACTCCTTCTTTGATCTTAAATGACTAACTTACCCAAAAACAGATTTTTTTCTCTCATCCTCTGTCCCCGATTTTGAGTGTTATCTTGGAACTTGAATAATCAAAATTAATACTTGTGACTACGATTGTAGACTGGAAGACACCCCATTATAATTTAATTTTATGAAAATAAAACTATGAACTCCATCTATGATCAGCTATAATTACTAACAATGTCAGATTGTCAAATTAGATTGTTTTGAAAAGCTAAAGATGGCGTCAGGTTGAAACTTGCCTTAATATTTTTGTCTTTAAATTATTTTTATCTGTCGAATTAACCTATGTAGCATGTTTAGGTATATACTTTGAACTGAAAAATAAATTAAATTTTTTTTAGCCCGGTTTAATTGTATGAAAAGCTTAACTCCATCTATGACATTAGGTAATAACTATTTACCCAGCTGGTTTAGTCAAATTGTCAAATGTGTTGTAATTAAAAAGATATAGATGGCGTCTAGTTAAAACTGACCAAAAAATGCTTTATTGCTCACCCCCCTTAGTTAATAGCGTTATAATATATAGCCTATGTGTTATTCTGATGCATAAGCTATATGTTTGTCAAGTTTCATCTAAATCCTATCAGCCGTTTGGCCGTGAAGAGGTAACAAACATACACACTCACTCACAAACTTTCGCATTTATATATTAGTATTAGTATAGATTAATATTGTCAGACTCTAAATAAACATCAAATAGAGTAAAATTACCATTTCAGTTCTAATTCTCGTTTGTCATTACACGAGTTTACCTGTAAATAGATTCTAATGAAATTAAATGGAATTCGGCTATTTCTATGTTGATATCCATGTTATGTTATCAAATAAATGTGTGTTAATTAAGATTATTATGCTACGGAATAAATATATTATTATTATTATAACACAAGCTTGTTTTTGATTAGACTCAAATCATTTACTGTGTTTTTTTAGTTCTAAATTCTTCTCGAACAATGTTGAATACTAAAATAACTATATTGTTATTTATTTGAGCGCCAAGTGAGCTGAAAAAATTCCGAGAAATAAGAAATTTAATGCAAAAATAACGTGTGAGGTTTCAAAAGATTTCATGTACCTAAATATTTTTTACATTCGTTCCGTTCCATGCTTTTCGTGTGTTCGGCTCCGACAAATCTGCATACACCTTTAATGAGGGATAGTCCTCTAGCGGAATATATACCTAAGCTAATTATTAGCCAGGCATTACCCTCTATAATTACGTCGCAACAAGACAAGCAGTTATTACAATTAATACATGAAAGGTTTGCGGCTGACATTATTATGACGGGTCAGAGGCTGCACGATAAATTTAGGAAAGGTTGCCGCTGTAACATCGCAGGCCCTTCTTGTTGTGTCCTTATGATATTTTTGGACTAAGCTTCCCTAATGCTAAACTGCAGGCTTAGCATGGCAACCGTAGAAACAAGTTTTGTTTACCGGAGAATGGACATAATGACAGAAAAGTGACAGTTTGACGTAAGATTTTGTTTGACATTTTTTGAAGTGATTTTTCTTTTCTTCGATCGACATAAATCTACAAGAGATTATATGCGACTTTACAGGTTGCGCCATGCTCGGGCAGAAGACTTTGTCTTTTTTTAATAAAATCGCCATGCTAAGCATGCTGGTAGAAATTATTTTGTTTTGTCATCAAGGCTAGAATAATTTAGCTGTTCGCTAAAGGTCCTTATTTACACTTGAGCTACCTCTTGTAAGTCTAGTTATTGTAATGTTGAAAAATCGATATTGTTTTATGAAAAACGACTAAAAAATAAAGTGGTTAGTTGCATACACTTAACCTAAAAGAGTCGTTTCCTTATCTTTCAGCGGGAAATCTTCAAATGAGGGTCCAATCCCGCTGAGGGTGCAGCTGGAAAGAGTGCCAGACTCTTATTGACTAAAACTTTTGTCTTAGTGTGCAGGGCCGCGGTAACTCCTGCGAGCAACCTACAGGCTTCAGCCCTACGAAGCCTGTCCAGAACCTAAAGGGACTTGAGTGGAATCAAGAAAAGTTTATGCAGTTGAATATTGCCTTCATCAAATTCTACAAATCAAACCTCAGATACATAATTAAAAACAACCAAAAATGTTGATATAATCAAAAGAACTGTTTGTTCAAAGTAAAGTGAAGGTCCAATGAAATAAAACGAAAAACAAAGTTAAAAATATTTTGCCGAAAATTGCGAACAATTTGAACACTTAAAAACATCATCGGATATTATTCGTAATTATTTGGCGAGCCCGTTGCGGCAAGCGGCAGCACCTGTATTTTAAATCTCGCGAGTATGAGCGAGTCCATTACTTGAGAATAGGTAATTTATAACGTGTTACTGTGTGTTCTCGAAACTTGCTCTTATTTGTAACATTTTATTGCTATATGTTAATTTAAATATACTTAGAATTAACGAAGTAAATATTGTGTAATAATTTGAGATGAAAAAACATTTAGGCACTTGTTTCATTAAACTAATTTGAATATAGAACTTTGTTGTTAACAAAAATATTTTCTTGTGTGTTTAATGAATACCTATGTTAAAAAAGCCGGTCTGAAATCCAAGACTACACTACTACTATCTAAGTACTGTTAACAACTTATCCTACATATTTCTGTCCTATGGTATGAGACTTAAGAAATTACGGGAGTGCATCTGATTGTCTATGTATTTAAAAAGCTTATATTCTGTAAGATCTTTACCTTAAATTCTAATGGTACCAAGATAATCAAAATTTCCTCTCTATGTTCCTATTCATGAACACAGTTCATCATCTCCAGAAAAAAATATTATTGATAAATCTTCCCTAAACACGAAACGCTACCTCGATCCGATCTCATTCTAGAACCCGAGGTAATACTTTCCAACAATTTGAGCCCAGTCGCCCGGGGTCCAGATACGAAATAACAATTATTTAGCAAATTTATTCAGATGATCGCCCTTTGTTTCAAAATAATGAGCGGTTGCGCGCCCGAATTTAAAATGCCATTACTTTCGTAATGTCCACGGTGAAAAATATACGATAACAGTTCGTTTTTTTTTTACGATCAAATCGAGTTCATGATTGAGGTAAGTTGTGTGAATTTGTGATTTTGGCTGTAAGAGTTATTGTGTTTTCTTTTATTTTAGCAACAATTTGTATTATGACACTTTCCTTAAAAGGTCATTTCAGATACAAGCCTACATTGCTCATCCATACTTCAGTATGTAATCTCCTTTTATGCCTGGACTCTAAAAGAGGCCGTGACCCTTGAGTTTGTTTCGGTGTTTCTTCTCAAGGTAGTCAGTTAGGAAATGCCGGCCTCATCTCGTTTTTTATAAAAAATGTGTTGACGTGTAAAAGTGTTGATTTCAACCTATTTGCAAAATAAATATCATTTATCAGTAATATTACAAGTAAGAAGATTTCGTTTGTTTGTTTATAAATATGGGAGTGAGTACCTACCTACACTTGTTTCGTAAATTCCTGACCACTTAAAACATCTTAAAATGTTACGGTAACCAAATGAACTCTAGTTTCGTTGCGTGATATATGCGAATTTCAACATAGTACGAATCAACAATTGTATGAGAATTTAGAACGTAGCTAGTCCCTAATATATTTCTTGAATATTCGAGTACTAATTGGACAATGCATTCACATCGTGTAGTCTAACATTTGTTAATTGTCACGAAACCAACAAACGAAGAGCAACTGAATATTTATCGATTCTAATTTTGACATTAGACATTTCATAAAAGCAGCAACTTTAATTTGTTACTACAACATAGCTTGCCTTATAGAGCATTAATATTATGAGGACTTTCATAATGAAACATAATATAATATCTTTTATAGGTCGTTCTATGGGTTAAAGTTATGGGTGAGCGGCCATATGTGGATATTTATCGCCGATTCTTTTAAACTTTGAAAGACATATTTACTATAATGTTACATTAAATAATGATATTATCATAATGAGAATTAATTTGATGATAGTGTTTATTTATTGATGAGAGAATCATGTTGTAATTTTATGCCGATTGAGGAAATTGTTTGAATAATGCATTTATTGTGAATTATATGCTTTAGAAGCAATTTTATTTGTATGGTAATTTTAGTATATTTCTGTACTAAAACAATAAAATCATTAATTACATTGATAGCCTTTCAAAGAATAAGCGATAGTAACTTCAAAACTTCAACGGTCATGAATTATATTTTGGATATTAAAATTGCATCAGGCTACGTTAAAAATGATAAAACAATGGAATTTTTCTAATTGGAATTTTCATTTTTTTTGGGATCCCTATTGGTCCCAATCCAACCCGGAGGGCAAGGATGGGATCTACGGTGGTACGTCAGCTTACAAAGAAGAAGACTATTTTTATTATATATTGGATAAGTACTAACACCTATTGAAAAATGATATATAGCATAGCATAGTAGCATAGCTACACTTAAAACAGGCAAAATTTATCATTTATCAATAGAGCTCCATACAAAACCCATAAAAATATACACATCTTATGGCTTATCTCCCTTCAAATCCATCACAGTATTACAAATTATCGTCCATTAAAAGCCAAATTGAAGTCAACATTTTCGCTCACAAGCCCGAAAATTTCCAAAGATAATCTGTTTAATGTACACGGCAATATCTTGCTGAGGGTACGGTCAGCATGTATGACTTGAATACAAATGTTGATTATGGCCGGGGAAAAAGTAGTGGCCATTGTGCAAGCCTCCGGCTACTCCACTGAAGGAGTTGCCTCCGTGAAATGTTGGGACGAACGCGGAAATGGGTGGAGACGACCGTGTTTTTTTATAACCGATTTTTTTTAAATTTCACATACATTTTTGAATTTATAATTTTTTTCTGTTTATGAAAGTCGTCTAGCCTTTTTTCGTGGCTTTTGCTAACTATAACTTTTATATTGTCATAAAAAAATAGGTAGGCATTACAATGAAACTTGTTAATTGTTATTCGTATAAAAATACATATTTTTTAGAGAATAATATTCTCTTAGTTCTGTAGCTTAATAAAAGTGCACTATTTACTGATATAAATAAAGTAATAACTTTATTTATTTAAATGAAAGTAAAAAAGCTTTTTTATGAACACTCTAAAGGTTAACCCTGTTCAAAAATTTTTGACGAACAGTTTTCTACTATTAAACTTTTGCTGTCTTTCCAATACAACCAAAAAATACATGAGATATATCGACTCCACACTTTCTCTGTCCATCTGTCGTCTCCTCGCTTTGGGCTTGCATTGTCCGTTCTACAAATGTGATCAAATTATAAAGAGTGGCGGTTACCCCGCGGCGGTCTGCTGGACGGAGGCGCGAATAATCGCAACACAGGCCACGTATTATAAATGTATTATCTGCTCCATGCACTGTATTGTGAGGCGGTTTTTATGTTTTGCAAAAGGTTTAATATATGTATCTTTATTATGACGGTATATCTGTATTGACTGTCTCTTTGGTCTAGTGCTCGCAAGGCGCGACTGCTGTGCACGGGGTTCGATTCCTGGGTCGGGCCGAAATCGCTTTGTGGGTTTGAGAAACTCTCATAAAGCAGCCTGGAGTCTGGAAGTTGGTGATTGATTCACCCGAGCATCGGAGAGCTCGTAAATGTCGGTCCCGCACCTGAACTCTCTCTGGTCGTGTCGGATTGCCGTCCCATCGGACTATGAGAGTGAGGGAATATAGAGTGTACCTGTATCCGCGCGAATGCTTGTGCATTATAGTATGTCCGATTGTCGGCTACGGCGGCCGTTCTCTTTTTTATGGAGATCAGCCAGCTGCGCAGGACATATTATAGTGCACAAGCATTCGCGCAGTCACAGGTGCAATCTCTATTCCCTCACTCTCATAGTCCGATGGGACGGCAATCCGACACGAAGGCGATAATGACTAGCTATATCAACACCTAATTAGACAAAATCATGTTCAATAAGTATGGAACTCCCACCTGCCTATCTCGTGACTTCTCTAATATATGTAAAGCAATTAAACACAACGATATTCAATCACGGTATATAAAAAGTTGCTGTCATTAATTCCAACCACAAATGATTCTTAATTGTGAAATTTGGTATGCACCGTAACTAATCAGAATCGTACGTATTAAATTATCAATAGGTAGCATACAAACAGACTAATTACAGCATTAATCACGAACGCCTGTATGGCACCATTTCTAATAGTGTTGGGACACAGAAAGTGATATCGAATGAATTGGTTCATTCGATTAAATCGATTTGGAAAATTTAAGAAAAGTTAAAATATGAATATTATCGAAGCCAGTTCACAGATGGTTGACCATAATTTTTCGGATACGCCAAAACACTGTCATACTTGAACATATTTCACAAAGACGGCTTTTCTCCGAATCATAATGGTTTATCAATTTAGATTAGCGTCAAGACTTACCTTACATCAAATGAAGCACAGATAGATTACGTCACCGCTAATCGTGGACCTACTCAAACTCATTTATTCAAACTTGGCTGTAAAAATGCACTTTTTGAACGTCAAATATTACAAAAGACAGCTCCCAAAACGCCCACCCTTCACCACTTCCTATGTGTTTTTGCTGGGAAGAAGAAGTGGCGCAACAAACTCCCCAGGAACACATGTCTGTCTGTTGGTTTGAAGAACCTTTACCTATACCTTTACCTACCTACTTCAAATTCCCAATCACCAATTACAAAAGTCGATTTGCATGCACATCACTAGCCAACAATTTCCCATAGCTGCGCAATAAATTTTATAATTTTACCGCTGAGATATGGCTGGCATGGGAACGTTCGGGAGCTGCATTAATATTCAGTTTGATAGCTCATGTAGAACCACTATTATGCTTCGGTATTGTAACTGTGAATACAGCGACCGAGGTTCGGTACGACGTGGTTTTTCACTTAATTGAGTGTGTGGTACGTCCTTCCTTTTAATAGATTACATACGCTTGGATCTTGATAAAGAATAAAGGCATCAAGTTGTGAAGATAGGCACTAGCTCAAAGAGGTAGATTAAGCACTAATTATAAACTTTGAAAAGTAATACACACTAAACATAATGATTTCGATATGCGCAATTTTTCGCAAGAGTTACCGCGGGCCTGGCAGACAAAGGGCTTCAGAAGGAACAAGTGGGTTTTAATCGGTAAAAGTCTGACTGATTTAAAGATTTCCCATTCAATTAAAAATATGGTATATTATTACTGATATTGGTTTATATTATTATGTTGAATATCCAATATCCTTGCATATTTTATTAGAGGTAATATTACTCAAATTCAAAGTAAAATTTGATGCTTTCTAACTCACAAAAAAAAGTTCAGCTGAGAATAGTTCTCGATTACACATATTGATGACATACTATTATAACTAACATAACAGAATACTAAATATTTAGTACTTATACGCAATTTTTTGCGATTACTAAATGGTCACCATTCGACTCGAGCGCAAGTCACGTTATTTTAGAAACGGTTAGCCGTCGGGGAAGTATCGTCTCACTTAAAATGTGGGATCTATTTTGAATTCACGTTTGATCAGACAAAAAAGAAACATTTTTTTATCAGCATCTCACAGTTCAGCCTAGAGAGGCTGTTCACTGCTTAACCGGACAATAAAAATCTATTTATTATAAATTAATATTTATTTATTCCTCGCACTGTAAAAACAAGAAAAACATGCATGCATGTTTTAAATGCAGACTTTTACTGGTAGTGAAAGTCGAAACAATTAAGCTTGTATTTAATAGAACACTTAATCAACGAAAATACAAAAAAAAAAACTATTTGCAAATACCCAGTCAAAGATTTCAAACTTAACCTCCGTTTAACATTCGCAATCACGCAATCGATCCAACACATCTTACGGCAGTCGGTCGAACTTTCCCACTGTCAGCTAGACTTTAATCTCAGCGCAACTGACAATGATGTATTGTACCGTGGAGTCAAAGGTTCGATACTATTAACATTTTATAATTTGTTTATCCGCTTACCATGGCATGTTGGTTTGTGTGGTGAACGTTGGATCCAATGTTGGCCTGGTAGTTATTTATGTTTAGTGTCCGGGTTTGTTTTAAAGATCGTTAGGTATTGATTTTACTAGATAATGCATTTTTTAAATTATCAGAGTCTGATTAAGTGATTTGAAATAATATAGGTGAAATTAAATTTTATCATACTAGACAAAATTAATAAATATATACATAAATTAATTATTAAATAAAATATAGCTTCTTCATCGTACTTGTAGTATTAATATTGTATGTATATCCAAATATGATGCATCATCTACATACATACATATATTAACATTTTAAGCTCGTTATCCACCTTTGAACCAACAGTTGGCTCCAACATTGGTACCAACAAAAGATTCACCAAACAACAATCAATTTTTCAATCCAATACACTTATAGGTACTAACGATTTTTTTATATAATATGTTTATATGGAATAACAGACGTTTTGACATCGCATTACAACGATCACCATGTAATTTATACAATATTAGGGAAATACCTTAATAATGCAAGTAAATTATTGCTAAAAAATTGTTATTACTTTATGAATCACGTTTTTTACGCAAATAATTCTCTGAAATGAACTGACTAAGCGAATATCTTATAAGATTAGTCATTGTTCGCGTAAAAGTGATCAAAACTTCGCGTTAGATCCGGGATGTTGTCGTTGTTATTGTTATTTAGTGTAAATGATTAAATACGGGTTTCGATAATCTTCAAAATCGCAAACTGCCTCTAGAGATTTATCACCGACTTTTTAACAACACTACGATGATAGGTAGTTACTGAAGAGATGTAACCTCATTACATCTTACAGTATATTTTATAACAGGCCGGAACATCAATTAAATATAGAATAGTTTTAAGAATAAAGTAGTTAGTCTTTAGTCTGACACTAAGTCGCCCGTTAGCTCCCAAACAACGAATACAACTTGAAGTTTAATATTAATAGTTTGATTTTACTGAAGATCCCTAAAGCGGTACCTGGAAGCCTATATCTTCGCAAGAAGCAAATAGGTTTCCACAGTCCTATATGCAAAACATATGATAGTGTGAATAACTATTTTACAACAATCTGTTTATCTTAGGCGAATGGATGCGTCCCGACTGTCGTTAAAACATCTTTGGCAGTAATTTTGGGAAACCATACGCAAGTAAACTAACAACCAATCTTGCCAAGGAATATCGGTTTGCCCGGGTGGCTGAACAAGTCAGAGAAACAGTTGCTCCGTGTAAACCTCTGAAAAACCAACCCGAAATGCTTTTTAGAAAAAGATAGACACATGAGATGACTTAAGACTAATTACAACATATTTCTTACAATAAAACTTTTTAATAATCTACTATCGAAATAGTACTGACTCTAAAAAATATTTTAACGGTTAGGTACTATATTTACCTACCTATATAAAAAATCTTAATACTGACCCTAATTTATTGCACTCCACTGTAACAAACAAAAACAAAATCAGAGTTTTAAAAAACATAACAACAACAGTAGCGTACACTGCAGTACATCCTAAGTAGTTACGCCGTGGTAGCAGTATTGACAGCGCTAAACTGTTTGGTCGACAAAGCGCCTAAGGCGGATAGATAATGCAGCAAGCAATATGGCGCCTTAGCCTGTTCAATGGTTAAAGGCTAAGTGGCTTTTAGAAAATTTATTTGTAAGACCTCGTTGATACTCATCATCATATTACATTTATTCCAATACTAGCCGGTTGCACATGTAGCTTATATGTTATCCTGGTGTCTAAGGTACCTATATTACTGCCAAGTTTCATCAAAATCCGTTTAGCCTTTTAGACGTGAAGAGGGAACAAAACGTATACACAGACTCACAAACTTTAGCTTTTATATATTAGTGTGATGTGTGATTAAATTGTTTCAGAAAAACCCTTTCCATTCCTTTTTTTTCATTCGAAAAATAATTTTTAGAATTAATCTATACATACAGAGGTATAACCACTTTTTTATGGCCCTAGAAATAATTACCCACCTTATAACTATTTATTAATCAATGAAAAAGTATCGAGAGCTTCATTAACCGATTGCTCAGAAGCAAACGATACATTAATATCGATAAAACACCTCATTACCATCAAAGCGTCCATTGCTACATACATTTATAACTCGAAACAGTAGCAATACATGCTACATAAGTATTGCAACAACCATTTATAATACTTCAAGCCATTTAATAAAGACATCAGACGGCGGCGTACATGAAACGGTGAACGAAACAAAAAATAATCGATCTAGAATCGATATGAGATCGAGAGCTTAATCGATTCAGTAAAACAATTTAATCGAGCGACATGCGAGTTGCAGATGCAGATGAGTTTCTCACATTTGTGCTTGTCTGTGTGTTAGATGTGTAGCTACTTAGCTGCATGCAAGAAGTTAATGTGCGTTCTAAATGATCTTTTAAAATATGTGTATGTATCACTGATGTAGCTTTAAAAATTGTCAACTTATGGGCGACCATTTTAGATTTATGCATAATAATTTTTCGTCTTATATTTTTTATTAATATCTGTTTAAAAACAACCCTTCTTAGCTGTCGGTCAAAAGATCATCGAACAAAAATATCTACACAATTTCTGTAATCGAATTTTCAATTTACAAACCGATTTCCACACGCCATTTACGCTCTAACCGCCATCTTCCATTATTATGATGAACGCCATCTATCGGCTGATAAGATCAACACATCACCGTCGCGACGCCTGCGCAGACGGTAGCTCCCTCGCGTTTAATTGGCCACCAATATTTATTGTTGAAATGAACATATCACGGCAGGATGGGGACATAACTCAGAGCTTCTGTACATCGTGATTCTCCATTTTGTATCGGAGTGTGCGATAAGTGGGACTAAAATAGGGATGGAGTCGACATCACTACATAGTATAAAACAAAGTCGCTTTCTCTGTCCCTATGTCCCTTTGTATGCTTAAATCTTTGAAACTACGCAACGGATTTTGATGCGGTTTTTTTTATTAGATAGAGTGATTCAAGAGGAAATTTTATATGTATTTTAGTATCAGCATTGCACCCGTGCGAAGCCGGGGCGGGTCGCTAGTTTTCTTATATTTTTGACTTTGAGACGAACTTTGTCGACTAATGTTTTTAGGTTTTCTGAAAATAAACAAGGTCAAGTGACTTACGGTTAAGTTATATTGATAGTCAAACTTAATGACAGTAAAATTAATACGTAATTATCTGCTACTTGCAGTGCAGCCTAGGAGGCCGTGTACTGCTTAACCGGGCTTTCCTGTCGATTCCTAAATAATATTAGGCCTCCAGCCAGGGGATTATCTGCCTTTAAGTAATTTTTACTGATGCCAGTACATCAAGCTACTAAGATCTGTCAAATTTCCTTAAAACATTTTCAACTTTATTGCTGAAGCATTTGTTTCAAAGTTGATGGGGAAAATTTGTCAGTTTCGGGTAGCATGATAATGCTGGCGTCTATACCTAAAACACTTTCTATCCGCATGTAACAAGTATGTAAAATTAGCCAGATATCAAGTTGTACTGAAATATATTTCAGTACCTATATAAATTGGAATATTGTTGAACAAAGTTGTCTTACAACAAAACAAAACCTTATTGTTAACTCAATAAAATGCGCATACAAACCCTACTCCACCACAGCACAGAGCCAGGAGATAGCAATTTAACGAACCGGCATCACAGCAACGTCTTCATTTATTCAATAAGAAACAAAAACAAAACGAAGCGAACGGATTACAATATCAATTTAGAAAAGTGAATCGAGTGATTTATTATTATGTTTCATGTAAATATACCTGGACCTTACCCGTATACGTTTTGTTGACGCTAATTACTGACTCGATATTATGCGGCTCAAATAAGTCGTACATCACTAGTTGACAGATTATGTCATATTTAGCTCTTAATGGCTGGGTCTATCGATAAAAGAATGCTGTTTTACAGTAGATAGAGCTGTTACAGAAAAAGGCACGATTTATTGTGATTGTGACGTTCGTTTGAGATGGACCTGTTTTCATTTGTACATATTTTAGTGTCGGTTTATTATGCGCTCTGTTCGCTTACAAGGTTCTAGTTACTAACTACATTCTTAAGCTATTCTTTGATTATTGGCTGGACTTGTTTGATTTCAATGAAAATGTTGTATTATTAAAATAGTCAGTTACAAAATGAATTTGGTCTTACTCACTATCATCAAATGGGTTAATAGCCTCGATTTACACCTAAGTAAATAGAGTTGGTTGGATCTAGGGTTTCGTGCAAAAAGCTGTACTTTTGGAACCGGCACTTATCGTCAGGTTTCTTTCTGTAGGACCTTTGGTAGCTTGGACCATTTTCTATATTTGACTGCCCCGTTGGTCTAGTGATCGCAAGGCGCGACTGCTGTGCAACGGGGTCTCGGGTTCGAATCCCGGGTCGGGCCGAAATCGCTTTGTGGGTTTTGAGAAACTTTCACAAAGCAGCCTGGAGTCTGGATGTTGGTGATTGATTCACCCGTGCATCGGAGAGCACGTTAATGTTGGTCCTGCGCCTGATCTCTCTCCGGTCGTTTCGGATTGCCGTCCCATCGGATTATGAGAGTGAGGGAATAGAGAGTGCACCTGTGTCTGCGCGAATGCTTGTGCACTATAATATGTCCTGCGCAGCTGGCTGATCTCCATAAATGAGAACGGCCGCCGTAGCCGACAATTGGCCTGGATGCCATCATCATATTTAAAAAAATCAATAAACATTAAAATATTGAATCTTTTACTTAGGAAAACTTCTGATTTCTGTATAATAATGACTTATTTTGCAATAAACAATTATAAACAAAATGGCCTATTGTCTCGTTTACTGCTTGTTTGGAAAATTTCAGACCAATCAATCACTGTCTACTGAACATAAATTTTTACTTACCTTGTTCGTTCGTTTCAGCCAAATGACGTCCACTATGTTTCGGCACTTTGCGCGCTTTTCAGCGACCGCCTATCCACGGCTCCCCGGCGACCTTGATCAGATAAATAATAATAATTAATAGTAGTTCTTATTGGCCATGTTACATTACAATGACATATACTGATCGTACATAATTTAAGTACTACTATACAACCGAAAAGATGCGGGAAGATAATGGTATATTTTCTTGGGGACTTTCTGTTTATGTTACTGTAAAGGCAATTTCAGACAAACTCATTTCAATAAAGACTATTAATCTATTCAAAGTTGTGAAGTGTTTCCAAAGCACATTATTATACAAATACATATAATAGAAATCTGTCTGGAAATAACGGTGTCTTTACACAAAACTCTTTAGTTGGTTTTTACAGAGCATATTACATATATATAAAAAAAAAAACTATTTATAAAATATAGCTTTGTCTGTTTATAATGCTTTAAATATTTTATGAGAATTCAGCCTAGTTAGTCTAGTAGTCTCATAGCGCGACTGCTGTACACGGGGTCTCGGGTTCGATTCCTGGGTCGGGCCGAAATCGCTTTGTGTGTTGAGAGAAACTTTCATAAAACAGCCCGGAGTCTGGAAGTTGGTGATTGATACACCCGTGCACTGGAGAGCACGTAAATCTCGGTTCTGCTCCTTATCTCTCTCCAGTCGTGTCAGATTACCGTCCCATCAGACTATGAGAGTGAGGGAATAGAGAGTGCACCTGTGTATGCTCGAATGCTTGTGCACTAGGTATGTATACTATGTCGTGCGCAGCTGGCTGATCTCTTTAGAGCGCGTTCCATGCGAATAAAAATCGGTATAACATAAAAAAAATCTTGATATTTCATAAAGCGAGCGAAGCCGTAAGCAGAAAATGAGTATTTTACAAAAAAAGGCTTTATCTTCCAACCAGTTCAACAACATTTGTATTATAGCTTCTAATGACGCATTATACGATACAAGGTCATGATGCAAATCTTAAAATGACACTACACTCGTGCCAACCACATATTATTAGCATATTTTTATATATTTTGCATAATATATATTTTATTTTTTATTTTATTTTTGTGAAACAAAATAGGACTCTTTTTTCAATATATTCTAATGATTTTTTTATATGTATCGGAATATATCGTGTCAATTTTATTAGGTAGTTAAATGCTAAGTCGTTGAACTCTATATAGTTCTACAATTATCATAAAACCGATAGTTATGATTGGCATCGGTTTTTTTTTTCATAGATTTTATTTAAGTATCTTATTGAAACACCTGGATAAATATAAATAACAATAAAATTATAATGTGCTTTTTTTAAAAAAACAATATATTATAATTATTAAAATGCATGACGAAAAATTGTTGGCGCTGTTATTTTTATGGGTGTAACAAAAAATAAACTGTTTTATTTTTTAAACATTTATCTTATTTTTATTGTTCTTTATGGTAAAGTATTTATTTGTACAGTTTAAATCATACATTATGCTAGAATAAAACTTAACTAAAAACTACTATCTATAATTACAATATATATATATATATATATATATAAACACGTTATCACATCTTCCCAGTACGGCAGGTTGTGCAGGTGCGGCCGCTGCTTCTGCAGAGACCTCCAAACGTCGAAAATATAGTAATCTCGTTGGTAACTATACTTTTGAGCCGTTTGGAGTCGAAAAACTTGGACCATGGAGTCCGAGTACACGACTACTTTTTAAGGAAATCACCAAAAGGCTGATTGACGCTTCGCGTGACCAGGGGCTGGCTTGTTCTTTGGACAAAGAATAAGCATTGCCATCCAACGTGGCAATGCAGCCAGTCTTCTGGGCACGTTTCCGAATGACAGCGACGCGGAGGAATACTTCGATGCCTGACGTTTATGTATATTTATGTATAATTATGTTAATTTAGATATATATATTTTATTGTTCTTTTGTATTTTAAATATTTATGCTGTTGGCTATATATAAAATACGTTTTTTTTATTATTATTATTTATTTAAATGTGTTCTGTTTTAACTACCATGACTTGATAGCATGTAAAGTATTCTGTAATAGTGTAATTTCACAGAACTTAAATATTAAAGACTTACTTATATGTGTATTGATATAGACGACCACAGAGAAAAACTAAAGCTATATACATATATATTTTCCAATGGAAAAATTTAGTAATTACGTAGAGCACTTCGGCTATCCACAAAAAATATCCTATGCTATATGGCTAAACGTATAAAATGAAAATTAGTAAGAAATAATAATGGCATCCAGGTCGATTGACGGTCACAACGGCTGTTCTCTTTAAAGAGATTCGAGTCAGCTGCGCAGAACATAATTATTTTGTACGAACATTGGCGCAGACATAGTAGGTGCACTCTCTATTACCTCACTTTCATAGTCCGATGAGACGAAAATGCGATACAAAACCACCAACTTCCAGGCTCCGGGCTGCTTTGTGAAAGTTTCTTAAAACCCACAAAGCGATTTGGTCCGACCCGGGAATCGAACCCGAGACTTCGTGCACAGCAGTCCCACTAGGCGTCCAGTAGACTAACAAGGCAGTTATAAATTGTATCACGGGTGTTTCTTAAAATGCCTCCTAAAACTGCGCAAAATCACTAGTTTAGAAAAAAAAACGATTATGTGAACCTAAAAAAAAAACTGTATGCGCAAATTTACTGCATTCACATTCTACTGTACCATTGTTTTTACATTACCTTTGAAACATCAATCAGCCACGTAAACAATTTGCTGTGCTTCAATAGGACACAGACTAGCACAGTCAGTGCATCAATGGCGTGTGATTGAAACTATTTTTGTACGCCAGTGTTAGTTGCTGTACTAGCTACTGGTTGTTGTGTGGAGCAATTGTTAGGCTGTGGCTTGTTGAGTTTTTATTAACGCTATTTTACATATCATACGCCCAGCCTTTTTCATATTTATGTAGGGGTCGGCATCCAGTCTAACCAGTAGAGACTAGTGTTATACATGGAGCGACTGCCTATCTGAATTGCTTAACCTAGTTACCTAGGCAACTCGATGCCCGTTGATAAGACTGTTTGTCAGATTTTCTAGCTTCTGATAAAACGTAACGGCTATTAAAAATGTATGATGTCGGTTTCGAGTCTCATCGGATGACGCTCACCAATGTTTTAGATGAAGCTAATGTCTATCTGTTATCTGGGTACCCCAATATCACTTGGTTAGACTAGTTGTCAGATTTCATACCTTCTAACTACCTGACACAAGCCCCAAATGACAGCCCAGCAATTTACGAAAAACTGAGGAACTCGTCATGACAAGATAGTCACCCATCAACAAACCGACCTTGATTAAAAAATACATTTTAATATAAATAATTAAAATATACCGCAATTGTCTCCATACATGATTATGTCTTTTGAAATGCCTTTCTTACTCGAAGTAGTATTTGGTAGATAATTTCATACAAATTCTGTTCCATTTTTAAATTTATTCGGTAGACAGTGGCTATTTGGATATTGTGAAACTGCCCCTAAATATTTTGATCAAAAACAAAATACGCTCATACCTTGGACCACACAGCGAAACAACTAACGAGTACTCTGTCATCACATAGAGCAGGTTGCCGGTATGCGGGTCGTTGCTCCGACGCACGCGTTTGGAAATCCGCGACATTTCACCAGCCTAGCCTCCGAATCTAATTGGTGAAGACCTAGTATCTGGACTGGTGTTACGAAATTTGAACACCTTCGAATTTTGGGTTGCTAACTGCAGAGGGATGGAGAAGGAGAGGTGGACAAAACAAAAGACGAATTGATTGAAAGAATGAATTTCCTGAATGCTGACTTTATTAAGAAGGGAGTGGTTAGCCTGATGGATGACAGATAATGGAAGCAGTGAATATAAATAAATAAATAGATAAAGGCTTGAAGAACAAGAAGAAGATTATGAACTGTTATGGTTTTATTTAAAGTAGTTTTATAAATGAAGCTGGCTATTTATTGACGATATTTCTGGCCCGGCCTCCGAATGTAATAGCTGAATACTTAGTATCTGGAGTTCTGTTACGAAATGACTTTGTTTCTGGATTCGTTATTAATAATAACTTTTAATATGGGTTATTTGGAGCTTTCAGCAAGATGATGGCAGATAATCGAGAGGAAGACCGAGTGGAAGACTGGAGAGACGATTAGGAGCGTTTCTTTGTGGCCAGTGCCACATAAAGCTTGCGATAGAGATAAATGAGGCCTTTGCCCAGCAGTGGGACAGTTCAGGCTTATTTACAGAACAGCTAAAAGACTTTTGCTTCGCACTTTTCAGTTGTCATCGTTTATCTTTTGGTTCATAAAGTCAGAGTCTAAAAAGCGACTAAAATCAGATCCAAAGTTACAGAAGAAACATGAAAGATCTTTACCTACTGCATATACCAAGCAATTACTGCCATCTTAAAAACATCCAAAACATTTGATACCCAAAACAATACATTTGGACAATGCACTTTATTTAAAAGGTTTCGATCAAGCGGCTTCCTTTAAAACTTGCTATATCTGGTTGCAACTCACGAAAGCAATCAACGCTCACGACACGGGGATGGGCCAAAAGATAAAGATAAATAAAAGGCAGCATATAAAAGGATAAAAAGTGAGTCTTAAAAATAAAGACACATAAAATAAGAATAATAAAGTTGCGTAAGCGACGCGTTGGATCGGATTTGCATTTTCGGCTACCGCGGGGTAGGGCGTGTTCACTCCAGTCATTTATTAAAGACCTTATAAAATGTGTTATTATTTTTTCGATTACAACACTTTAACAGAGAAGTCTCGAATTAGAAACGAAAGAATAAAATGTCTGGTGCATCACTTGTATTAGAAGATTACACTTAAATCCTAAATGAGAAGAAAGTTGAAATTAAGAAAAAGAGTTAGACATTTATTTCACTTAAGCCCTTACAAGCACCTATGGGATCCAAAAAATATAGGTAGTTAATAGTGAATTTAGTAGGCCATTTCAAAAAAAAACGCGGCAATAAACTTCATGCTTACGCTATTTGAAACAAAAAAAAATTATACGAAATCTGCGAAATCATAATTTTCACAATGAAACGAATAGAAAAATCCCTGTTTTGGAAGTCGGTTAAAAACTATGTATACCTACATACACAAAAGGTAGCAATTTCACCCGGACCAGTAATAACTAGTCACTCCACGCATCCTATTGCAAGCCTATCGATAAATGGGCTATCTAACAACGAAATAATTTTCCAAATCGGTCCAGTAATTTCTAAGATTACCTAATTCCAGCAAGCAGAAACCGAAGAACTCTTCAGCCTTATAAATTTAGAATAGATTATGATGTGTTATGTATCTTATGATAATTGACGACCGACGTAAAATATCAATCTACAGTTCAAAATATCTCCAGGTGACTGTGCATACACACTTACATCTGTCAGTAGTTCGACCTTAACTTGTTGTAATAAAGTGCATTGCCCGTACTAAAACTTTTATACGTTTTGACATGTAGGAATAAGGACCTAGTTACATTGTTGCTTGCTTGATTATGTCGTCTCTGTTTTCATTGTAGCGTAGTGAATAGCTTACTAGGGCTATCGTGGATATCTAACTTGTATGGCTAAGATTTATGAAGCCGATTTTCGTACATAGTAAGTAATAGTTCGATAGATAGGTCTTATATTATTCATTTTACTGTTTTTCTAGTTGTTTTGCCTGTGTTTGTTCTTGATTTCGAATTTTTCAATTCTACTTCATTTGTTATTAAATGTCATGTTAAATATGTATATGTTTAAATATCATCATCTCCCGAGCCTTTCCCCAACTATTTTGGGGTTGGCTTCCAGTCTAACCGGATTCAGCTGAGTCTGCCTATCTGACCTCCTCAACCAAGCTACCCGGGCAACCCAATACCCCTTAGTTAGACTGGCGTCAGGCTTACTGGCTTCTGACTACCCGTAACGACTGCCAAGGATATTCAATGACAGACGGGACCTACAGTTTAACATGCTATCCGAAACACAGTCATTGGTGTCCAAGATATACTTAGAAAGTATATATAACTTTAAAAAGTTACATTGGTACTTGCCTGACCTGGAATCGAACCAGCACTCTCATACTAAAGAGGCTTTAACCACTAGGCCACCACGACTGTTTTTTAATGGAATTTGAAGTATTTTTTTTAGGAATTGTATAAATGGTGAAGATAAAACTAGTAACCAAGTCGATTAGGAAAATCAATATGAAGTCTTACAAACCACAAATCATTAATATTATGAAAAATGATTTTGTTTCCTAATAGATGTTGCAAAACCAGTTGTAATCGAATATACAAGCTTAACCATCAGGTGTTTTGCATTATTTTATTGTCTAACATTTCCTGTTTACAAAAACGTACCATATAGTTATCGAGCATAGGGTTCATTATCCTTTGGGTGCTGTTTAGACATATTTACAGCATATCAGAGGAGATAACCTGAGTATTTGCATAGTAGCCACTGTAGATGCGGTTGCGATTTTAGTTACCATTGATTTTCCATGTCGATACAGGGGTCTGACAGGAATGTATCGACTTTGAAACATTAGGTAGGAGTTATGAGAAACAGTAACAATTTTAAAGTAAATATCTCTACTAGACCACGGGACTACAGAGTCCCGGATTTTTAGAAGGCGAACGTGGGGCCGAAGCCAACACGCTGAAGCCCTTTTAAGACAACTTTAAAATACATATGTACATTATTGATTGATTGATTATTTTTAGTAAATAAATAATTTATTAATGAGACTTTTTTATTATTTTATTCTAATAAAGTGACTTTATTTGTGCAAAGAAAAATGTAAACGTCATTTAGTGGTATGCTGGATTGCACTACTGCACTACTAATGACCCAAAAAAAAACAATAAAATTAAGTTTATGTGTCTGATACAGTAACAAGTCTATAGGTATTGTATTTATCTTTGTTCTAGGCATCGTGATACAACAATATTATCATCATTTATTATTTCCTTTGCTTTTCCTGTACTCTTACAATTGCACGTCAAATTCCTTAAACATTACATTAAAAACAATATACATACTTTCCCTACAAAGTGAGGCTATGTTTTTTCGTTCCCTGTACATTTTCCCATGGGTTTGTTATGGTCTGATATGCTCATTAGCAAGTGCACGACTGTTTCCTTTATCCGAGGCGGAGTCCTATATGGTGTTTGTCTAACTCGAGAAACTACTTTTAGGGAAACTAGGTTGGAACAGTATAGAGATATCACTACAGGTGTTCGTACTTCAGTGACTTGGCAAAGTTGTTAGTGAATACTCTGAAAGATTTTCGAAATTTTCTAGTTATTTACAGGCTAATATAATATATGTAATGTTCCTCACACATTCACACAGCGTTATCTGGTTCGAAACTTGTACACACGCCAGCAGGTCAACCTACCCGAATCTGTCAAAATTTACCAATCGAATATTAACCGTCCAGTGTAAATATAAGGTTGAAAATCTGTTAAAGAAATTTGACAGATTGAGATAAGTTGATGTGCTATAATGGGTCTGTACTATACGTACTAGACAACTGATAAACATACTCATATACTTTTCTTTTGTTAATACATACATATTATACATATGTAGGAGCACTCAGACAAATCAACTTCTCCAGTCATTTTGATGATGATTTTTTAAACTTAGTACAGACGCCAGGACATCAAGCTACTACAATCTGTTAAATTTTCCTTAACAGATTTTCAACTTTATCGCTAAAATAAATATGGTTCAAACTTGATTGGGAAAATTTACAGTTTCGAGTAGCTTGATGTGCAGGCGTCGGTACTAAACCTCGTAGATACTTTTACAAGTACATTTTATAATAAGGTGGATTTGCTTGAGACCTTCGCGTTCAATATACAGTTGGACCTAACACACTAATCAATGCACCTCCGCTAATAAAGCTCTCAATAAAAACAACAGAACCTGAACACCAGTCCACCTACTTCTAACCTAACAATGTCCATTGAACGGACCAACAATTCTAATCTATTCGCTTCATTAGCACTATCAAAATAAATACGTCACTCGATATCCGACCGTAACAAGACTTAGTTTATCACTTATCTCAAGGTAGGAAAGTGTTAAATCGTGGTGATTATTTTGATTGCACCAGTGGCTGTCCTCTTAGGAATCTGGTGTGGTTTAATTGCTTTCAAGCGGGATCTGTTTGCGTGATCTCTGGTCCGAGTCGCCATTAGTAACTGACTTGAGGCGAGGAGTAACCCTTTGTCTCTTTTGTAGTGATGGGAAGGTAGCAGTCGATTGTTTTTTGATCTTCTCGATAAGGCTTTGTTCGACTTTTGTGTGTTCTTAATTTGAAAATTATAATTTGGTTGTGAAGGTCAAGCAGTTTGCTATGCGTAATTTTATGGACCAGCTTTTTTTTGTTTATTAATTCGCTTATTTTACATATTTACAATTTAATTACAAATATTATAATAATAAATACACAATTTGTTACTAAATACACAAAAAAAATATTGCTCAAGGATTTAGACAGAGAAGCATTAAGGCTAGAGATGATAACTTGTGTATTTTTTTTATTTTTAAACAAATCGTAATTTTTATTAAATTGTTTAATGCTTATCTATCGACATAGTAGGATCGAGTCATGTTTAATCGATATTACTTTTGACTACAATTTTAGAATACGATCAGTTGAATATTTGAATCAACTTAATGGATTAAAACCTGTCTCTTATCCCATCACTACCGCTGGTATTTAGAAGCCGACTTTTTTCATTGTTGCTAAAAGCTGTCGCATGTATGTATTTGTTATTGTCAGAGTTAAGTATGTGTGAATTATTTTATATTTATATGTGAGCGTAGCTTTAAACTGTTAGCCTTTAACGTTTTGTGCTTTTATTGAATAGCTGGACTTTTTTGTTTCATTTATTGATCGTGCGATTGAGCGCAGTCGTGGTGGCCTAGTGGCTAAAGCACCAGCCTCTCAAGTATGAGTGTGCAGGTTCGATTCCAGGTCAGGCAAGTACCAATGCAACTTTTCTAAGATAATATGTACTTTCTAAGTATATCTTGGACATCGATGACTCATAAAAGGTGAAGAAAAATATCTCGAGGAAACCTGGACTATAAAAAGTCTGAAATCACCAGCAAGCGCGGTGATTAACGCTCAATCCCTTTATGTGTGAGAGGAGGCCTGTGCCCAGCAGTGGGGCGATAAAAAGGCTCATACAATGATGATTATTGATATTAATTAATTAGTTACTTTGTGGCAAATCAACCGAACTTAATTTATAATTGTGATATTTTTCAGTTTTATTAAATGGTCTTCTATCGAAGAATTTCTTTCGAACGACGCAAGACTTTATTGTAAGTCAACAAATTGGCAATAAAATTACATTAAAAACATTTTTGATTGAGTTTTTTTTTCAAAGATATTAAAATCAAAACTGCCAATCAGTTAAAAAAACTTGCTTTACTTATAAACCCACGCCATGAAAAGAAGCTTCAACCAAATACATCTAAGACATCTTTCCCTCCTATAAATTAAGCGACAATAATCGCCATTTCGTTTCGTCGTAAATATGGGAGCACAAAGGACGGAACTACGTCCCCCGGGAGGAACTGGGGCCAGGGGACGGATGGGAACAGGGGGCATAGAGACAATGGGACAAAATTACAACCGGCCAATTGAGCTGCTTGTAAACTTGATCCCCTCTATTGTTTCCGCACTTGATATTGTGGGGGGATTGTGGAGTTTTGATACTTGAAAATTGGAGCTGGTGTTTCACTTCGGCATTATTATAAATAAGTCCAAATCGATCCGTGCATCGAACAACAGTTATATTTACGCCGTGCGTGATACTTTGAAGTGGACACCGTGTGTCTACGGCTTCGAACCACAGGGAACGTCAGCTGGTGCAGCGTAAAGGTGAGTCGTACTCAATTTGCTTGTGCTGGCACGTCCACATTGGGGAACTGTTGGGACTCAAACTATTTATCTATCTACATACAGTCCACTCATCGAACATTTCTGGTATTTTATTATTATAAACTAGCGACCCGCCCCGGCTTCGCACGGGTGCAATGCTGATACTAAAATTATACATATAAACCTTCCTCTTGAATCATTCTATCTATTAAAAAAAACCGCATCAAAATCCGTTGCGTAGTTTCAAAGATTTAAGCATACAAAGGGACATAGGGACAGAGAAAGCGACTTTGTTTTATACTATGTAGTGATATTACCATTTTCCTGTTATTGTGTGATAGATAGAATAAGAAGCGTAACTGTGCTTGTTACAATAAATAATAGTCTCAAAATTATCTGCTTTAATATCCTCAGTGGCAACTGAAATACAGAACTTATTTTTATAATATTGCAGTTTTGCAAATATTTGGTGCTATAGCTGTTGTACTTTGACAATGATTATTACTTCATATAAAATGTGTAGGGTTAATATAAGCTGCTGAAAATACTAATATTAACCTACATAATATTGTGCATATTTTTTTTAATGACCCCTCCCGCTGTGGGTGCAGCTATAGGTTGTGTCAGACTTTTACTGACTAGAACCTACTTTTGTTTCTTCTGGAGCTTTTTGTGTGTCAAGGCCGCAGTACTTCTTGCGGATTCACTTCACTTTCAACGAAATAAACCCCTCAACTGAAGATACTCTTACTGCTGTTAGCTATTTTTATTATCCAATAGTTTAATAGCAGTGCAGAACACAACAGCAAAGCCTAAACTTTCACTAACTATGGTGTTCATCCTATCGGTAATTACAACACCGATTTAGATACACGCCGGTACTTAATTACGTTGTTTACTATATTATAATATTAAGACATAAATTACTCAGTTAATAGCAACACTATAAATTGTTGACCTCTCATAAAACCGGACTTTCTACGCGGAAATTCTCATGGAACAATATTGAAAATATCGGAGCGACGAGTGTTCATCAATTATAATATAGTCTTCCTTGACATCTTTTATTATTTATCTTATGTTTCATACAATAACATTTTGGTTATGTAAACATTGAGTTTGTTGGTAAAACTGAGTTTAGAACCGGGTTATGTAATCATGATGTTGGGTAACGCTTTGTTAGGATTAGAATGGTTAAACCATGTGAAGTGCTGTTTATCAAAACGTGGGATGTTTGTATTTATTGGATATTCCAATGCTTACATCAATAATGTCAGAAGACTATCTAAATAAATGAAGAATTCACTACATGTTGGTGTCGAATTTTGTTATGAACAATGTAAATTGTATGAACTTACATACCTACAGAATATGAGTACAAAAAAAGTAGATGTAAAAGTTATGAAGAATCTAACACGTCTATAAAATTCTATGGGATGCCTTGCTGCACAGTAAACGCAGGATATGAAAAAGGTGGCGGCGGCAGATGGATACGGACTGCCCAAAATGGATGGCACTCATTGAAGAAATCGCAGATAGTGATCTTATATGTATTTGAATAAAGAATCTAAACTTTTTTTATAGTCATTAGGTACGCGTTATTTTTTCCCCTAAAGTATCAAGACCTATCAATCACGCTACATAGGTGCGATACAGCTCGTCAATTTGTTCGCGTCAACGCGCTTCTATTTAGCCTCGCATTTGTTCCGTGTGACACTCGCTTTATTTTTTTATTGGCTTCATGGATCTATTTGTTGTACTTGATATGACGTGTTTGCTAACTGGATACACTTGTAAGCCGAATGAAAACATGAGTTATAAGGGCCTTGCCAATTAGCTGACAAGTTTTTTTTAGCAAATCGTTCGTAGAAATCGTTGTTTTGTAGGTGTAACCAGGAAAAAATATTATCTTAAAGAGTACTGAATGAAAGATGTTGGTAGAGATTTGTGATTTTTTTTCAATCCTTCCAAATATTTAGTTTAGTAACTTAGTTTGAATAATGGGGTCCTCATCATCGTTTGTAGTTGAGTTCTCCGTAGGAAAATTGCGAAACTCTTTTCACGTTAGCCCAAACTGAAGTAAATAATGAAAAGCCACTAGGTATATGCCTTCCTAAGTAATTCACTAAAGATTAGTAGGCCACATAATTCCTAACACAAATCAAAATAATACCGTATCAACTAAACCAAACCAGTGATCAAGTACAGTCACCCGCACATCAGTAGACACACTTTGACCTTGAGACCGCCTCTATTTCCTACGACATAAGAGCTGTTTTCGCAGTTCAAATGTTTCCACTGATGTGCGGGTGACTGTACAACACTTAATGCGTTTCCTAACACTGCCTCCTACATTATTAACCATTGAGACTGTCCACTACTTGCGCCTCGTCACTATAATCCTGGATTGCTTCAGATCTAGTTCTATGTAAGTCCTAGGTATTGCGTCGCGTCGTTAATTCGTAACGAGTAGGATTAGCCATTCCTTAGATTATTAATTATCTTTATAAGTATAAGTGATGTGGGCTTTATACAAGTTTTATTTGATTTGAGAAATGATTTTAGTGCATTTCTAAAAATAGTTGTGTAGCTTATGGTTTGTAATAAATTGTTAATTTAATACTGTGTTTAATGTAACTTGATTTTAATGTTTTTTGTCTGCCATTATATCATTCGGATCTAAACAGTGCAAAGTCTATAAAATACTTTGACTTGAGTATGATCGATATAATAAGCACTTTCAAATTTACTTGCATATTTAAATGAGTATTGCATTTTTACCACACCAGCAAATATGTAGGTACATTTAATACTCAGTACTCAAATTCATTCAATATGTTATAAAGGTGGTACATTTAAAGACAAAACCAATATGGAACGGGTTAGGCCAAATTTTATTAATATCATTATTTTGTCCAACCCGCATTGAGCAAGGGTGGTGGTTAACGCTCAATCCATCTCATTGTGAGAGTAAACCTATGCTCGGTAGTGGGACGATAAAAAAGGTTGATGTTTATTTAAATTGAAAAAACTATTTCCCTCCAAATAAACATTAATAAACAAACCAAAAAAATCTCATTAAAAGCAAAACACAGAGCACAAAAGGTACACACGTCACATCCCGGTACAGTCATGGAAATTCTTCGACAGCTAACGAGAGTTCATTAGCTGCAAAAAGAATACAAAAATGCTTTCACAAACACCTCATACGTCCCAATCAGCGCCACATCAGCGCTAAAAGAAACGTCTCCGCAACAAATCAGTGACAACCCTGTGTTAGTTTGTTGGACATACGGGTCGCAAGTTCGGGGAGCTTAGGGCAGGGACTTATCGCGATCAACGTGTTTTTTTTTTAATTTTTTATTTATTTAGGAAAGAAGTACTCGTATTATGGTATAGGCCACTTTGACATTTAATAAAGGACTATATTTATTTTTATAACTAAGATACAAAAACATATGTATTTAAAAAAGACATAAAAATATACATAATATTTAATACAATTATTTACTTCAAAATCTAAACCTAATCGAGAAATTCGTAAAATTCATAGGCGATATTTATAATTTTTACAAGGTTTTTATTATTTATTTTATTTATAAATAATAGTCGCAAAACTTGGACCACAAAAAGCTAAAATCTTCTATTGAATCATTTTGTATTACTATTTATTTAATGTCTTATTTAATGGATGGTAAGTATTGCAGATTATAGGCTTAATATCAAGCATTATAGTTAGATTATGGTTACCATACTTATTTTACAAAAAAGAATTATAATCAAAAAATTATTGTGAACAGACTGTACCGCATGTTGGCTACTTAATGCCGTTGAAATGACTTAATCCATTCTAAAAGGCACAAAGATGCATCATATTAATACATAAGCTAGACCAGTGCGTCGGCCTTTTATCTCGTAATTGAATCAGGTTCCTGAAGGATGCGCATCATCATATTATAAAATAGATCCAAGAGAGAATGTAAGTATATTTTTTTTATTTTATTTGATAAAGAATTTATAACTTTTATATTATTGCATTAGCATTTGTCTTGTACTAATTTTCTACTTTATTTGTCCAAATTTTATGCTATAATTCACATTGCAAAAAATGTTCATAAAAAATTAAAAAACGGTTCACAATTTATTTTCAAGAATCTCACTATCATTTTCCAACAAAATAAATTTACAAAATAAACTGGCGAACCCTCAAGCTCGTGTGTCCCCACCATGTAAAACAACGCGACACCCAATTAAGGGGGGTTGAAGAGCAAATTTTTCACCACACCGACAACCCTATAAGGCTTTACTCGCGCCCGTCAAAGTACTTCCCCTGCACTTATACAAACGCCGATCAAGTGTACATTCTTAACACTCCTACTTCTGTATAAGGCACCGCTTCTTAAATTAGTACGAGCAATTGTGAACACAGCAAGCCTTGTTGCCGCTCGATTGTCAATCGAATTTATCATGTTGTTATACGTATGCTGTTTAAATAGTGTTTATTTGTGTGTGGAGTTCGATTCATTAAGTGATGCAAGTGTAGGGTTAAACGTTGAGTGGGGGTTTTGAGATGTGTCTTGTCTTGGTCAGTTGTTTTATTGTGTGTTGTCTAAAAGCCTTCAATGATGTGTTGTGTATCAATTGCTTTATCATCGACCTTCTCATGTTTAAGGGCCTCAGTATTTTTACTATCCTACTGCAGTGCACTAGCCTACTCAAGGCGGATTGGCAATTTCAATATTTCAATTCTAGGTTTCCGTAAGATATAAATATTGAAAGATTTTAATTAATGCTTTCCATCATAACACAATTTGTTTGTCAAAGTACGCCCCAAGACATTTAAAGAGTAGCTTTTTTATCTTTATCACGAATATTCAATGCAATAGCATTGGTCCCATATTAGTGTTTTGTCCGAGTATGCAGAAACAAAATACTGACCCCTCCCTATCCATTCATTTGGACAAAACCCATTTACATAACAGCGAAGAATACGTGAATGGACGATCTCCTAATACCCTTCAATACACGTGCAACTGAATCGAATAATTGTCCGTACATAATATAGGCTAGCTTAAGCTTATCCATGCATATAGGGCCTAGTACAATCAGATAAGTCTCCAAATAAGGAATAGTGACTTCTACAGATGTAACTCTCTGTGTTCCCACACTTCTTTCGCACGGCTCACAATTGGAAATCGAATGCTAAAGCCACGGGGCGACTAGACAAATGAGGCAATTCGAAAGTGTATCATTTAAATAGAAAACTAGATTGTATGACACGTTGAACGCTAGAGTTTCCAGCTTAAAGGTTATTTTTAGGACTTGCCGTATCATCGGAACTTGGTGGGAATATGATCCGCAGTTTGAAGTCTACAGTAATATAAGAAATGTGGACTTCGAATACTTTAATTTTAACTTTTTGAACAGTCTTTACTGTGAATATTTATGATCAGTTTTATTTGTATTTTTCATATTCTAATGAAATTGGAGAATTGAAAACTTACGATTATCTTTTATTGATAACGAAATTGTAGGTACTTAAGGATACGTTTTATTGTTTTTTTTTTTCTGGTAATTCCAAATATGATTTCTAATGATAATCTTCCTTGCATCTAACCTGGACCGAGTGGTAGGGTAGAAATTAATTTAATTACCACGTGTTCAAGCCTTTTTGCTGCGTTCGGTTTTTGGGCGTGACGGACGGTTGTCATAATTATTTTCAGTTTAGTATTTCTATTTTGTTTTGCTATCGGTACTTGTTTAATAAATAATTTCTTTTTTAAATATTAACTGTTTTTGATTTCTAAGAATATTTAACGCAGAACTTTTTAATGGAGTTCTCTTGTACTGCATAAAATTAATCTATCAATTTATATGCTTAAAAATATTATAACTTATTGTAGGCATGGTACTTAGTAGGTGTTTTATATGACAATAAGCGTGATATTCTTAAAAGCACAGAATAGATAAGTACAAAACGAATTAAACGTAAACAATACTGTTTATAAAACGAGGACATTCCCAAATAATCAAAAATCCTGCCCTCCCTAGCAGTTAACAGCTACACCTACTAATAACTCGCCACAGAAATTGCGACTCATATGAACGATATATCCTTTTAAACGCCTGTAACACTTAACGATCGTATCTCGAGGTGTGCCGGAGAAATTATTTAGATGTTTGCTTTTCCTGCTAAGACCGCTTTTCGTTACATGTGAGGTAATTACACGTTGATTTTGTAGTGTAGCTTAAAGATTGGTAGCTATGTCTTAATAATTATGAGAGTGTTAAAAAGTTAACTTTATTGTAAGAGTTTGTTAACATGGGTCTGTTTGGGCTGCGGGTTGTTCGTAGAGTTACCGTGGTACTGGCACACAGGGACCTCCAGAAGGAACATAGCGGGTTTTTGTCAGTAAGAGTCTGACACTCCAGGTGCAGCTTCAGCGGGAGGGTTCATTTGATCATTTCCCATAAATAAAAGGCTTCTATTCTATTTTTGCTTCGTATGATGTGAAACTTCATGCTATGAATCTAATTTTGTGTGTGTGCATACTCTGTTTGCAAGATCTTGTTCGACTTTGTTGAATATTTACCCCGGTTCTAACGAAGGCATTATGACATGACAGAAATACAGATCAAGCTATGACAATCTGTCAAATTTCTTTAATAGAATTTGGACTTATTATATTTTTTGGCCGAAGCATATGGTTCAAAGTTGATCGAGAAAATTTGACAGTTTCGGGTAGCTTGATGTGCTGGCACCTAACGAAAGATTCCTCTGAAAAAAAAGAATCATTTTTTTTAGATTTTATTTGTCGTAATTATTTAGGCGTAATATTTTACAGCATTTATAGTAGCCATCTTCTTTTCTTTTTTATGTTATAGATGAGTCCTGGTAATTACTGCTACTATCTTGCAATAAACGCATGACAGAAAGAGCGCCTTAGATGCAGGTTTTCTATACCAATCTAAGCCTTATGTGGTAATATAGGATGTTCTAATAAAACATTGTAAATAATGTATCAGCGCACTAATGAGGTCTGTGGTCTCCAACCTGTCTACCGAACGTTTAGGATGAAGTATTATGGCAATAAAGAATGCAGTTTCAAATGCATCAGCTATGTTTGGACGGTAGATACATGGCTCTTTAAGGCAGGTATCTATTAGATTATGATGAAATGAAATAGAGCTACTGTGAGTAATCTTTGCTAAATGTTTACGTTCTGGTTATTAGTTCTAGAAGGTTCCTTAACAATCATCAAGTAGTTAAACGTGCTTTCTCTTCCCTATCTCCTATCTATCGTTTTTTAGACTTGGCAACAAGTGATTTCTCGATTTCACGCGCAATATTGCCATCCTTCAGACAAAATAGCTACAGACGCGAGCACATCAAGCTACTGTAAAATTTTGCCAATAAACATTGAACCATACGCTTCAGCAATAAAGTGGAAATTTGGCAGATTTTAGTAGATTCATGTGCTGGTGTCGGTACTTAGGGTAAAAACATACCTACTCTATCCAATAAATTTATTACAATTTACCTTTTAAATAGACATAAAACCACTCTGACCGGTAATTAAAACGCAACTAATAAATCTTAGCCTATAAAGCGATCAACATCTAATCTGAAACAAGCCTTCAATTTCCCACAATCATTTACATTTGCACCACATCCATAACATGCGCATACGCAGCGGAAAATAACGTCACCTATGAATGATATCGTGATAACATTGGATATGACTTCCTTACTCCACGCCTTTGCTGACGAGCTATTGAGATACAACTTTCATAATATGGACAAGGCATAGCCTGCGGGTTTGCCCATCTGAAATTACTCAAAATAGAGAGATTTCTTCTTTTGTTGACTTTAGACACATCTTTAATATGACGGTTAGAAATAACATTTAGTTTTGTATGCAGGATGCGCCTCAACAACATACAGACGCCAGCACATCAAGCCACTCGAAACTGCTAAATTTTCCCAATCAACTTTGAACCATATGCTTGAGTAATAAAGTTGAAAATGTATTAAAGAAATTTGACAAATTGTGCTGGCGTCTATACATATGCACAGGAAGGAAAGGTACCACCCTCTCGCTCTCATGCACCTGCAGACGGAGAAAAGGAAGCAAGCCCTGCAACCAAAACGACTCAATTTGGTTTAGGCCGAGTCGGTTTTGTTGCAGAGCTAAATATTCTTCCTAACAGTTTTTGTCTTAGATTTCTGCAAAGTAACGCCTGATTCAATAATTTATCACAGCGTGATTGACAACAGTCAAAATCCTTCGATCAACCCGCATTGAGCAAGCGTGGTGATTAACGCTCAATCCTTCTCCATGGGGGAGGAGGCCTGTGCCCAGCAGTGGGACGATAAAAAGGCTGTGATGATGGTGAAGATGAAAACCTTCGACTTCCAAGGGGAAAATTTGGGCTACTAAATGCGTAGGACAGTGTACTATGAACAAACATACAATCAAATCAACTAACGCTAGCAGTCTGTATATAGTTTATGATACGCGAGTCGTATGTTCTTTACGCACAATGTTTCAACATTAGTCATTGGAACTTTCTAGAACGGTGAACAGCGATTTAGTACGTTCGTGCTTTATGTGAGGACAAGCCTGTCCTGTTTATAGTGGAAGCCAGTCCATGTCAGCAGTTTGGATTGGCGGAATCGTATCTCAAAATGAGGATGAAAGTGTAGACTACAAATTGGTGGTGACAGGCTTTTTAGAAATGGTTGGTATTTTGGATACAATGGGGCACTATGAATGCTTACTTCAACTGTTTCTTGTTTGGATGAAAACATGTCTGTGAGCATGCGTTAATATATTATTGTGTATGTGTGAGTACCTACATATTATATTGTGTGTATATCATCATATCCCGAGCCTTTTCACAACTATGGGGTCGGCTTCCAGTCTTACCGGATTTAGCTGAGTACCAGTGTTTTACATGGAGCGACTGCCTATCTGACCTCCTCAACCCAGTTACTCGGGCTGGTTAGACTGGCGTCAGACTTACTGGCTTCGGACTACCCGTAACGACCGCTAAAGATGTTCAATAACAGCCGGGACCTACAGTTTATTGTGTGTATATGGTCCTAATAAAATATTGTTTGTTGTTGTGTATGGGTTTTATTATGTTAGTATTCTTGTTTAATTGGTATTAGATAAGAATATTTGTACTTAATGGGTTTATAATTTATTGAAATCAGATGAGCACGTGTGATCATACTTACTCGCGATTTTAGACTCAATAGACACTTCACAAATCAAAGTGCCTTAAACAGGGTTATTCATCTAATTTACAACTTCACCTTCATAAATAAATTAACGATAAATTTTCGTAAATGTATCGTTAATTTATTTACGATAAATTTACGAACATCTGTGATTATATTTTATAGGTGCTAAAAACATCAACGGCGACATCTAAATACCCATATTCGGATTACAAACTATTAGAAAGTTCAGCATACAAACCTGAGATTTAATACAGGAGTTTCAAATGATATGCCAGCATCACATGTCAGGAGCTGGCATCACCGTTGCATGCTAAATTCGTGAAATAATAGACGTGGCATATGTAAATAGAGGCGGATCTACATACATCGATCTCCGACGATGCCCGATACTGGGAAAGGGGCACGACATTGCGTTTTCCACTGATGTCGATTTTACGTCACGAAAAATGTACGACACGGTTTGTATTATGCATAATATAATATCAAATAGAGAAAAATTACAGAAGGCAGATTTTCTTAAATAGACAAATATTTTGTAGTCAGTAGATTTTTTTTTTGTAGCCAGACTTGAAATTGTACGGGTTTTTAATCATAAATTTCTTTTTCCACGTAAAATTAAAAATCTGGTTCAACCTTTTTATTTTATATTTTCATAAACTTGCCTAAGTGTATAATTTTAACATTATGCATCTAAAGAAAACTTCATCGTTAAAAAAACGATAACTTCATCGTTTTACTACGGCAAAAATCATTATTTTACCTAAAACGGAAGGCGTAATAGAAAAACTCAAAAGCAGGAGTTTTAGCGATCGTGTCGACAACAGTGGACAACATCACCGAAGTAGTCTAGATGTGGGAATGTCCTGAGAGAGATCTTCTCAACTGTTTTGAATACAGCACGCCGGTGGCCGGCGACACACAGTTTTTGTTCTAACCACCTTAATTTGGTTTTGTCTTTGTTACTTGTTTAGTTGGAGAGATAAAGGCTCTTATATAACTTGTCATAATAACGACGTTCATTTCCTGAAATAGTTTGTTTTTAAGTATCTAGATTTGGTAATCGTTCCGATTCATTCAATGTATTAGTATTCCATATATCAATGCCAGCACATCAAGCTACCCGAAACTGTCAAATTTTCCCAATCAACTTTGAATATGTGAGAGCTTGAGCGATAATGTTGAAAATCTAGTAAGGAAATATGACAGATTGAAGTAGCTTGATGTGCTGGCTTCAGTACATCATAATTTAATTTTGTGTACTCAAATACAACAGCTAATTTTAAATACAGTATGATACAATTTAGTCCTCTTTTTTCCAGATCAGCAAGTAACATCAGATGTAGCTGCCATAATAACACGTTTCGGCATTCTTATAAAATGCGAACTGCATTTATATTATGCGGGAGATTGACACTTTTGATCCACGCAAGTGTCATAACACGCACTGTGAACATTTTGGGAGGCACGTTTTGACAACATTGAATAAGACTTATGCATCTCCTTCATGTCGCGGTACAAGTTTGTAAAGAAGGTTTTTAGGAAATGTATTTATGTAACGCAATGTGTGAGTATTATTGAAGCCGACATTTCAAAAAATATTGAAACAAAGAGTAGCATTCTGAATTTTGACTGAAAATAAAATAAGGTATTTTATGTCGGAATAATTAGAATAAACTCCTTTGCAATTCAGAATTCACTAGCTTTCGTCAACGGTTTCACCCGCGTAAAATGAGAACTATTTCGCGCACCTAGATAACAAACAACATGTAACCTTTCTTGATAAATGGGCTATTTACCGCCAAAAGATTTTTTAAATCGGTTCATTAGTTCCTGATATTAGCGCGTTCAAACAAACTCTTCAGATTTATAATTTTTTTTAGAACAACTAGAGGAAAAAAACAGTTGAATCATCCCTATTGCCCCTTCATACCTATCTACTAAAAACAAAAAACAACCTACCAGCTACCACACGTACAAAAGCACGCTCAAACACAGGACTTTCGGCGTCTCAAAGATCTTGCGATAACACTTGAATAATTGTTTCATTAATAAATTGCTTCTTTAATAAAGGTAAGGAGTTATGTGGAAACGTTCAATAAATAAACACCGCTGTAGATGCGATCTTGTGAAAAAAATGATCATTACCTACACGACATTTGGACTGCGTACAACGGGGAACAATGTTTTGAGGAATTCGTGGAGATGATAATACCGTGCCGTATAAAGATTGGAAGAGTTGAATCGAGTTTGGTGGTGTGTCATACTTGACTTCAGCTTAAAAAGTCGAGGAATATCAGGTTATTGTTTTTTATTAAGTACATATACTAGCTGACATTCATTCACGGGAACTACTTCTTGCACCCGGATAAAAAGCCTTCCCCAATCAACGGGTCGAACACTGAATGATTTTTTTTTGTCTCTATCACTAGTTGGTATAGATTAGTATATGAATAATTATAGATTACTAGCTTCCGCCAGCGGTTTCACCCGCTTTCTGAGGGAAGTACTTTCCATACCCGGATAAAAAGTAGCCTATATGTTATTCTGATGTATAAGCTATATTGTGGTAAAGTTTCATTCAAATCCATTCAGTAGTTTTTACGTGAAAGAGTAACAAACATCCATACATCCATACATCCATACATCCATACATCCATACTTACAAACTTTCGCCTTTATAATATTAGTAGGATATCAATTAACTTGCAATCTAAAATATTGAATTACACTTGCTACAAATTTTTGTTATATTATAACGTTGAGGAAAGTGTAGTTTGTTACTTAACCATTACAACGATGTCACACTAAAATCTTCAAGAAACACACTGGCAACAGCTCTTCGATATCCTGATCAACCTAACCATCAGTACTTGCAAATGCTTCGAATTTTTACTTGGAATATTTCCAAAGATATTAATTACGGTCTTTACCGGCCATACGATAGATTTCTTAAGATATTTAGATACGTGTTCTTAATGGCATCTATAAGCGGCAAAGTCGACGAAATGCCCATAGGAAACACATTTTTTTCCTTTTAATAACATAATTAAAGTTTTTTGATAACCAGTTTAGATTGACCCCCGATTGTTATAAGGTTAGTTAAGCAGAGAGGTGTTAGTGTCTTTGTTTTTGAAGGTTTCGAAAAAGGCATTCGAAATTAAGAATTTTTGGACATACATATAGATAAACGTAACGAATGGTGTGTTTTTCAGTTTTGAACTTGTTTACATGAGTGAAGAGGTGATTTTTTTATGCCGTTGTTGTAGTGGTAAAATAAACATTTTTTTTTAAAGATGGGAGATCATCGAATGTCTCCTCTCGCTGTGGGTGTACTAAGAGGGAGGGACAGTCAGACTTTTTCTGTCTACAACCCATCCTTGTTTCTTCAGATAAAGATAAAAAAACATATATTCAAAGTAGACGAAAAATAAGCACTTTTTGAAGGTAAATTTTACAAAAGACTAAAATCCCACAGCCCGTGTTAAAATCAGCTTGAAAGATTATATTAAAGCGAATACGTGTTCTAGAAACTCCAGTTACACCATACGGCTACATAAAAACTTCACACAGAGAAATACCATAAATTATAATAGAAAATTGAAAAATTATTTCGTGTCGCAAACTCAAAAGCTATCAACACGAGCGCGCAATATTCACTATCGTAAATAATAAAATATATAAGCTATTATTAAAAAATAATCATAATAAACAAGTATTATTGCATCATTAAGATTCCCCCTTCTTCGTCTGACCGTACCGAGCTAACTACAGTCATAGAAAGTTAATTATTATCTAAGACAGAAGCTGCAGCCTAGACTCGTTCCTAGGACAAAATAATAAATAATTCCAGTTATATAACAGGTTTCATTAAGACAGCAGTAAATCAGGCTACCTGAGATGCGCCCGCGCAACCGTATAGCAACATTATGACGTAGCGTCTGCAGAAAAATTATAGTTTATGTTAATGTGTTTTGCTCGAACAATGACATAGTCATGATACGTGGTGTGGTTAAATTAATGCATTTATTTGTTATTCTATTTATATTTTAATAAATAAATATAATAATACCGTTCAGTATATCATACAAAGTAAGGAGAATCGTATTGATAAATGCGTTTTTATTACACTATACACTGTCATGCACAATTCTTAAGCGACTTCTAAAAAAAGGAGCTTCTTAGTTTGACCTGTAAGTATGTATGTATGTTTGTCCGTGATGTTCTCGCGTTTGGCTAAATCGATATCGATGCGGTTTTTTCTAAACAGAGAACTCTTATTAATACATAATATTTATATAAATTCGAAACAAAAACTTGATAGTGTCTCATCTAGAATTTCATCATACTATAGTTTTCGTATGCGTGACCTTACTTATTAAAATTTACAAGAAGCTTGAAAATTTTCCCAAGAATAACTGAACACTTTGCAAATTGTTTCAACCGACCCCTTTTAAACTCAAAACTTTGGTTATTGCTACAATTAGTTCCCGTAAAATATTCTCTCTGTGGCTAAAATTTACTGCTAAGTACACGAAGAGCTTATTATTATAATAATCTTTAAGAACCCTTTAACTTGTAATAATACAATTTTAATTTTGGGACCAAATTTTCATTTATTAGCTGAATTTTAAAAACGATATTTTGTAAATCTGTTTTATAAAAATGAGAGAATTTTATATAAAATTGAATCTTTATTTTCCTTGGTCATGCCATCAAGCGTGAACGGCTGGACTGATTTAATTTTTTTAATTGTTGTGTTTGTTATTGTCAGGAGAACATTCTTATAAAACAAAAAAGGACAACGTCTGTTGGATTAGCCGGTCTTGTATATTTAACAATCATCGGGTAATCTCTCCTTATGAGTGTATTCAACATTTAAAATTAGTCCACTTTCTTACAGAAGCAGTTTTGATTTCGTCATTCGAACTTCATACGTTTTACTTATATATGTACATATATCACACACATAGCTTTTACAAGAGACTTCTTCCTGCACCTGAAAAACAAGTAAGTAGCATATATGTTATTTTAACGTCTAAGCCATATTATTGTCAAGTTTCATCAAAATCGGTTGAGCTGCTTGGGCGTGAAGAGGCAACAAACATACACATACACTTTAAGTATGATCATGTGATGTGATGTGTGATAGTGTGATATGATGTGAAGTGTGATACTGTGATGGATGTGGTAGTATGATATGATTATATTAATGATCATCAACGATCAATCGTCAATCGATCAATCGTCAGTTTTCTCAAAAAAATATTTTTGCATGATTATTCTGCGTACAGTACAAAGCGTCTAATCTTTTTAGCTATTTGTGTTGGCTGGCGAGTGGAAACGGTTATTAAAAGAGTACACCTTCAAGCCTTATCCCTGGGGCATCGGCAGAGGATGCGCTATCGTTTTGTTTTAACTGCTCCTCATGGAACTCCTCATTATGTGGTGTTTTTCTAATCATATATTGCGTAAGCGCAGAATAGGCTATGATGTAAGCCGTAAAAATTATGTTGGCTGGTTTTCAATGTGAGGTATTTATGACCTAATATAATAGGCCTCACTTACGCATAGTTTTAAAATAAGCTGCTAGGTATGATCTGCCAGTTGCGTAAACTATCGCAGTTTTCATAAAAAGTTTGATACTAAAACAAGAATTACAGTGTTTGATAGTAGAAAAAATATTTTGTGCAGATATTAAAAACGTAGATAGAAGAGCGTGGAAGACAAAATATGCTACGCCGACCCCAAATAAAACTTGGGATAAGGGCAGGAGGATGATGATGATTAAAAACGTAGAACATTTATATCTGTTACGTCAAAACAAATGCAAAACTAAAGAATGCAATAACAAATGAGACTATTACTTCTTGGTCGACATTTTAACATAATCCTATCCTAATTAATAAATCTTAAGCATAACCAACCAATTAGTCGAGACAACATACTGCCAAAGAATGAAATATCGCATAGAGCGAGACGAAAGACAATAAATAACAAAATCACAAGGCCTACACGACCTCGCGTGCTCCTGTCATTTGACCCCGGATAAAGGGTTAATCTTCTAAGGGGTTGCCCTATAAATCATGTTACGTTTTGAGTTAGTAGGGTTGGCGATATGGAGAAATTATACGGACAATCGGACTTTGTGGTAAATGTAGGAATTCTGTAAGGACTGATAATGAAAATTGAGACTGTATTGAGGTTTTCGTGGGAATATTATTGAAAATGTCCTAAGTGTGGTGTATTTTTTAGTCACGAGAAAACATGCAAAATTAATTATTTTTATTACTTAAGAAACCTTAAAAGACTAAGGGCCAATTTCACCGGTTACGGATAGCCACTATCCACCAGATAAATTCAAACATGGAACAGATTTTTTATGAAATTATCTGCCAAATACACTATCTGGAACTTATCCATAACCGGTGTTACTGGCCCTAAATCTTTATTATTTTATTATAACTAATGATATCTCATTCTTTTGGAGTTTGGCGAGTCTGAAGGAGAGACATAGTCAGCAAACTCATTTCCAACTTTTCCTATATTTTCATACAAAAACTACATTCCTCTGAAACAATAACCCGACGGTGCTCGGTACTTCAACAAAATCAAAAAACAAGAGCCAACCCTAAAATAGCAGTATAATAACTCATTCAGTTGACACAGATGGCGCTGCTGTACATCAAAATGGCCGCAGATTACTGTCCCACATGATTTATCCCCATCAACTATTTGTATGCAAATCTTTATGGCTCCCGTGTTTAAGTCTTCATAGATTCCTCTTTTTTTAGCCATAAAGTATTTTCTTGGAGATAACGCTCTCTCTATAAGTGAGTGCAATTTTAATTTATAATAATAATTGTTATTTAATTTTTTGTGAATTATTATTAAGAGGTAACGGGGTAAGTTGTTATTTTAATAGGTTTTATTATTTTTTTAAAATTATTTTTCTGGTTGAAGAAGGCACGTGAAAAGGGAATTCTACACCAGTATATTTGATTCTTAGAATGATTGCTGCTTGTCCCGATATTATAATTCGCTCGAATTGCACACACAAAGGTGAAACTCGCTTGGACTCTAATTTCAACCTTAGATAGAATTGAGACCTAACTGTCACGAAGAATTGAGTACACAATCACACGTTTTTATGGTTGACTACTAAAATAAACTAAAACATATGTTAATCTCATAGCGTGAAACGAAACTCTTGTAAAATATTGATAAAAGTTCTGTTGAAGTGTCTGTTAAAACATTTTTAAGATTTATAAATTTAAGTTAACTTACTTATGAAGATGACATATTTTTTTAAAAATAGAATGCGTGGCTCCTAGAACTGACAGGGATAATCATCATACAACGAAAGAAGTATAGATACAATGCAGTTATAAATAGCAAGGGATAAACCATATTTATATTGAAGATATCTAAGCCAATATAGTTTAGGAGTAGTTCGATGAAAGTGACATAAAATACTCAATATTAGATAGAACACAATTGCATTTGCCCATCACCGATTGTTATTCATAATCAACCAGTGTTTGTTAATCCCCAGGAGCGCTGTAAAGTGCACAAAAAATCAAATCAATGAAAAATTCCATTGAACATGACAAAATACATTATGCACCCATCTCATTTAATATTCCGTATATCAAACCGGGGTCGTTTCAACGCAATAATTCATAAATTGAGCCGATTAATTGATATCGCAGCGAAGGGTTAAACCCTCCCGCTGGAGTGGCGTTTGTTTTGACAAATACATGACGATGCATTGGAGGGTTAAGGTAATGGATTGATATGATGGTATTTAGTGCAAATTGCTTAGCAGTATTGTGTTTCATTATTTTTATTAGTTTATTAGAATCTCGGCTTATTTTCTTGGGGTTGACTTAATGAGTAAAACGATTTTTTGGACAGGATTTATTTTTGGTAATTTATCTACAAATTATCCAGTCTTAAAGGATGCAGCTGCATTTACTTTACATGGAGCGACTGCCTATCTGACTTTTTCTAGGCAAAAGCATACATCTAGAAATTGATAAGACTTGTTGTCAATATTTCTCGTTATTTTTTCTTCAAATATAATGCATATAAAATAAGCAAAATAAGTCTTATACAGCAGATATTTACCGTGAGATGTCCATATTTTTTTATCTAAGACATAATCCTTAAAGAACCTTCTAGAAGATTATACTAAACATGCAAGTAAACTAGTGGTCAATAAAAAATAAAAACAGACAATAGATTGAAAGAATTCTCAGAATAATTAAATATATTCTCTTTTAACTAGCTTTTATCTACACACATACATACAGACAAATATCTAGTTCAACTGCAGTAACAAATAGTACTATAAATATTGATATACATATGTATGTATGTCCCTCTGTACCTATTCGGTGTAACTGATGTGTCCATCGTTATACTGTGGGCGGTGATTACGCTAATCACCAGTCGTTTCACTAATAACCACAACGAGACAGCTACTGGTTTGTTTTATTTTATGTCTAGCTACCGTACTAGTGTTGCTAGGTAAAATATTTTTGTACTACGTTAGTAGCTTTGTAATAGAATTAAATTGAATACAATACAAATAGTATTTTTATACGTATGCATTAGTATTATGACAATATGACATAGATGAGTATTATGTATCGTTTTTAATAATATGGAATACATTGTATATTTAAATATTTAAAACAAGAAGAAGTTTTTAGGGCTGTCTTTTGTAAAATTAGCCTTCTTAAAGCACTGATTTTCAGCTTACTTTTAAGAAACATATTTTTATATATAATCGATCTTTGTTGTATGTAATATATGATTATGGTAGTTAATAATTTTGTGAGTATTTGGTAACAATAACAGACCGTACTAATAAGGCGATCTAATCTAAGTGTTCTTTAAATAATGATGATCACAATGAAAGAAAAATCAAATTATCTTTGCATATTCATTTTCCAACGTACTTTCCCACAAGATGTATCGCATAGATTTCTAGACGCCAGCCTAGCTCTATCTCCCGCCATTTCCAATTTCATAGTTAATCGAAGCAACTTGTCTTTCTGGATTACATCAATAGTTTTACATCTTAATAAGGAAACCATCTTATGTATGAAGTAAGGAGCTCGTGGCTAAGGAACAGCAGCAGAGGTCGATCGATCATAAGGTTAAGCAACGCTTGGTACGGTCGGTCCGTGGATGGGTGACCATCTTGTTATGACGAGTTTCTCCGTGTTTCGGAAGGCACGTTAAATTGATGGGTCCCGGTTGTCATTTGTACATCTTTTGCGGGTAGTCAGAAGGTCTGACAACCAGTCTTATCAAGGGGTATTGGGTTGCCAAGGTAACTGGGTTGAGGAGGTCAGACAGACAGTCTCTCCACGTAAATCACTGGTACTCAGCTGCATCGGGTTAAGACTGGAAGCCGACCCCAACATAGCTTGGAAAAGGGTTGGCAGATGATGATAATGATCTTCTGTATGAAGTCTTCTAAATCCAGAAGCCCTCTTGAATCTTAACAAGCCCCGAAAAGTCGTAACAGAATAATTAAACAGTATACACTTTGTTATAATGAAAACTGAATTAAAACAAGCAAATTACACATAATGCCATCTAATGTATTTCAAATGGGGTCATAGAATCACTGTTTAATAATGCATTTCATTACCGAAGGGTGGACACAATGCTACAGAATATTCCACCTTATCACTATTGTGTTATGCTTGATTTTTGATTGTGGTTTGTAAGTAAAATCCCATGATAGATGACTCGTCTTTTGCCATGTGCCACGTCGATTTAATTTGATTGTGAATGTTTGAAATCTTAGCCGCTCACAACGTAATTTATAAATATGTCATGCTTGCCCTGACAAATGGCGTAACTGATTTATTTATTCGTTATACAATGTACGGGTTTGTTTTGTCGTTTTATTGTTTTAGTGTTATTTATTGTTGACCTTTGAATGGGATTTTTATTTGTTTCGTGTTGTTTGTTTTCTTAATAAATGTTGAGAGGTGATGTTTTTAATGTAAATTGATTTTTTCTAATCGAAGTCGACCCAAAAGTTCTACTCGTAGGTACTCAGTGTAAAAGCTTGAAATTAGTTGAAAAGCCTTAATATACATATAATTAAAGACATTTTGTCTTTATCTGTTACTAGCTGTTCCTAGTTCCAACCGCCGCCGCCGCCGCCCGAGGGAACTACTACCAGCAACCGAAAAACAGGTAGCTTATGTCCTTTCTCAGACTCTAGACTCTGTATACATCAAATTTTATTTAAATCGTTCGTAACATGATAAACAGACATACCTACAGAGTTACTCTCGCATTTATAATATTGATAAGAATTTAAACACATACGGGCCGCATTTACTGTAGGTACCTTTATGTATGGAATAGTAACAAATATAACTACAAACACTATTTTGTATTGGGTAAAGCCTATGTTGACATCTTATGTTTAATAATAAATAAATATATGTTACGAAAAGACACAACCACCATTACGTCATATCACCAAAAGCCATCCTATAAGTCCTAGATAAACGAACACTTAAATATGTCTAAACTCTTAAATCTACACGTTGAAACAGTCATCCATCACTAGCCGGGTCTGATTAGCTCGTACTGTTTTGGTAGAGTACGGCTCACTATTATTTCACCTTACATAGACTGGGTGCCTCACGGACTGAATATAATGATACAACCGCTGTAGCATAAGAAAAGTCTAGAAGCGGACACTTTGATAAAAAAAATATCGCAAAAAAACTTCGGTAGGCTGGTAATACAATTTAAAATCAAATATGTATGAGTCTTAATTTGATTTTCATTTAAATTAAATCGTATAAAAATCATGAAAAAAATGTCAAATTAATTGATTTAGACTGATTATAAAATCGGTTTAATGTCCATTTTATGAGCACGCTAAAAGGAATCGGAATCGGTTGCCTAATTAATTTTTAGCATAAATCTTGTAAATAGCAGTAGGTAATAGATAATTAAGTTACTTTATACATAATTATAATAATACTATTATCTATAACTTAAAACCTTTTAAAATTAAAGCCGAAATGGCAAAAGCATTATACCCATTGTATTAAAAATACAACAATAACAATTTGCAAAAATCGAACGTTCAGCTATTCTATCGAATTTCAAATACAACGGCATTCACGTTATACGCAACCAATCAGGAAACGCTCACATGTCAATCACCAATTACAGCGTATTTTGTCCCGCGTCACTCGCCGCCGACCAATCGGCGCACTGAATTTAAATCATTGTTTGGAATTCGAATCGCGGTGCTCGGACCGTTTGATGCACAAAGCTGCTAGACTTTACTCAAAATGGACGTCGTAATATAACTATTCTTTTAGAAAGAGGTGTATTTGAAAAAGTTTTATACATTTATTTGTATTTGAAAGTTTTCTACTACAAAAGTATCAAACTATACAGATTAAAAAAACGATAACAAATTACGCCATAAAGCTATCCACAATTTCTTTTAAAGTTCTACACAATTTGTTTACAACCATCGCGATTTATAATCATATTTGCGCACAAGCATATTATTATTTCAAGAAACAAATTACGTATTAATTAACTACTCTAATACCCTTTAAAGATACCTTATCTTAAAGGATATTTCAATCATACACAGAAAATTGTAATAACCCAAAATTACAACATACACGAATACACTAATTACATCAACTTTCAAAGACAAGACATATTCATTACTGAAATATTTTAACACTACATAATAAGGCACTATTTACGCAAACACATTGAATACAGACAGCAATGGCTAATTAATTTCCTGCCTAAGAAAGTGAATTCTTTAAAGCTTAGTGTAGAACGCTGCGTATGTGCTCATGCGCTGGTTTGTAGACATGTGTGTGGGAAAATTTCTTTATTGGCGTACCAACACTGTAATGTAGAACAAGTTGATTTTAATGTTACCATTTCTAGGAGCTGATATATATTTAATCATCTGCCTAGCCATTTCCCAGGCTATGCTTGGGTCTATGTTGTGGCATCTAGTCTATATTCTATATCTAGGATTCAGCTGAGTATCAGTGTTTAGACTTCCCATCTGACTCCCTCAACCCAATTGCCTGGGCAACCCGGTACCCCTTGATAAGACCGTTTGACAGACTTCCTGGTTTCTGACTACCCGTAACGACTGCCAAATATGTATGTACAAATTACAGCCAGCACCCACCAATTTATCGTGACTTTTGAAACACGGAGAAACTCGTCATGACAAGATAGTCATGGTGCGGACTGACCAAATTATAGTAAGTATTCTCTTAAAATAATTATATCTACTTAAAAAAAATGATTACGTCAAATGAAATTATATTTAATATTAAAGAACAGAATCTCAACGCAAAATCTATTATGTTCCCTTCTAGGCAAAACACTACTGGATACTCACAATCATATATTTTGTTTAAAATAATGATAAACGCTAGGTAGATTTGATTATTTTTGCTGCGATAAATATGCTACTACCCAATAAAATAGTTTTACACCATTAAATAATATTCCGATTAAAAAAACAATTGACTCCTACCGTCTGAACCTCCCATTATCGCCACACCCGTACTTTATTCCTAATAAGAACGACACTGCCTAATTCAAATGCTAATTATGTATATAACTAGGCTAAGCTTCCTTCGTAAACGCTTTATAAGACTACATACAAGTAAGTTTTTTGAATAAAATTGCCTATAACAATGTGTAAATGTTGTTTAGTTTGGTAACTATTTCAATACGTACCTAGTTTAAGGAGTTTTTAATATTAAATACCTCTTATTTTAAGTTGGTATGTAGGTGACAATATAAATATTAACAGCGACTGTTTAGATTGGTATTCAATTTGCTTTTAAGCTATTTCGTTTCTAGAATATTCGTTATCAATAGTCATGAGACACAATTATGTCAGTAGTTTTGGTTACAACAAATCAGTTATATTGAATATACCTAAAAGAAAGGAAAATGTATTAACAGAAATTGTTGGAATATTACAATTAGTCTTTTTGTTTAAAGTACAGACGGCACATCACCCGTAACTGACGAATTTTCACAATGAACCACATATACTTCAGCGATAAAGTTGAAAAACTTTATTTATTTTAATTTTTACAGATTGTAGCTTAGTAGCTTGATGTGCTGGCGCCTGTACCTACCTCTAGTAGAAGATCAGTCACAGATCAAATAATCCGATTATTAAACAAGCAACAATTATATTTAAAACAACCTTCCGCTAGTGGGATTTCCCGCTTTCTGAGGCTACTATCATCGCACCCATATCAACAGTAGCCTTTATGTTATTCTGATGAATATTCTATAATTATGACCAAGTTTCATCAAAATCCATTCAGGCCTTTGCGCGTTAAGAACTAACATACTTTTGCCTTTATGATGATATTTTAAGTATAAGTGAGAATCATCTGTCAATATCCAGTAACACTATCACATATTTACAAACGAAAAGCATCTCTATAATAAACTCAAAAATAACTGTACCTACCTACTAAAATCTAATACTAACAAAATGTCACATTCGAACAAGTAAACAAATCAAAAGATTTTCACACATAAAACACGTCAGATTCGTAACATCATTACAAATACGTTTTCTCACGTTATAGGCGACTATATTTTACCTACGACTCTTGTATACTTGGTATTATAATAAATTTCGTTCGGAATCAATTCCTACGGTGATAATGAAATCAGAAACGACATATATCAGCTGTTGGGTGCACGCATCGACCTTCGATCCTCGTAACTTTTCTGGTGTTTAAGTTTTGACGTTAGGATGAGGTTATGTTAGTTAAGCGGAAGCGATTTTGTTAAACGCTTACGCTTGTGATTTTTTATTGGTACAGACACCAGCATATCAAGCTTCTACAATCTGTCAAATTTCTTTGATAGATTTTCAACTTTATCGCTGAAGCATATGGTGCCAAATTCAATGTGGAAATTTGACAGTTTCGTGTAACTTGGTGTGCTGGCGTCTGTACGATTTTGATGCGCTTGTGTTTCTAATATCGATTTCACGTAACGCATAGCAACAGTCTAAGAAGTCTGATAGAAGAATCTGATAAGCCGATACGGGCCAAAACTCGTAAAACTGGACATTACGTAGTAATAATTGTGTAGGTTTGGTTACAATAATTATAATCAATAATATACATATAACAATAAGTATTGACATTAATAAAACATAAAACAATGTAAATAGTATGTAAAAATTGATAATAAAAAAGAAAACCCACTCCGCTACTCTAAAACCACACCCTTATGTCAAAAGTCATCAGATATACGTCACAACACGAATTTTATCCCAACTCTCATCACATTTAATGGTTGTTTGAATACCTCAATAAATATATTGCGCTATTCGTATCAATTTTAATGCATTACCTATGATTTAGTGTTTCGATGCCACGCAATATTGTAGGAAATTAATTGAATTCATTCAATAAAGCTGTAAAATTAATCAATATTGAACTCCGTACGTGTTGGTAGGGAATAATTATAGAGGAGTGGAAAATCATTGGTATAATTTCGTTCTTTCGTTTTGTTCATCGGAGGAAGTAGTGCGATGTTTAATTAATGTAAACAGCACAGATATGTGCTTTTATTTACAGTATAATTTTTAATGTAGGCTACGAGAAATTTGTACGATTTAAAAGTAAAAAAAAGAGCTGTTGCTGGCAGTTTTTTGGTCACCGAAGGTAGTACATATTTCAAATCAAATCAAATTTATTTCCAAAGAATGCAGGTTACATTGAAATAAAGGTTTACTGAACATTCTGGACCCATATACATTCTGCCTTTAAATAGGCACGCAAATTTATTGTAAAAATTTTACACAATAGTTCAAGTAATTATTTACACAATAGTTTTAAGTTTAGTCAAGTAATTACACAATAGTTAAATTTTTTGTAAAAATTTTACAAATAGATTTCCGTATAAACAATAACATAGAATATGTTAAACTAATTTACAAGGTATATTACTTCCTGAAACATTTGCGTGATAAAATAACAAACATCCACACATCCGATATAGCTTCCACCAGCAATTCACCTATCACGCACCCGTTAACAAGAATTTTTCAAATCAAGTAGAAATTAAGCAAAGTACAAGCAAACAAACGAACTCTTAAGCTTTACAATGCTTGTGTAGATGTTATAAAATTAGAATTGACGAGGCTCAGAGAGCTTTAGACCACATTTTAACTGAATCCATACAGAAGTAGCCAACGTTGCAGAAGAAGCCGCGGGAAGAAGACTAGTTTGATGAAATATTAAAATTACAAACATGGTAAGCCCATATATAAACTACGATCCAGTGGGTGACGACCCGATTTAAAATGAGTCTTTCTAAGAAACATTAATTGATTTAAATACAGTATAGCAAAGAGTTCAGCTATGATGGGAAGAATATTAAAACTATTTTCTCAGTCACGTTGCCTACGCGCACTTTTGAGCATCAGAATTTAATTTACTCGGAAATTCTTACTGCTAATGTTGTACTTCCTCAATTATAAGTTTTTAGAAAGCTTTATGAGAATTAATTATGTGAATCTAAGTTGTCTGAGAGGTATATGTTGTTTTTTTAAAAACACTAGCGTCCGCCAGCGTTGTCACCCGCGACTAGGCAGAACTACACCTGCAAACATGGATAAAATAGCTTAATAGCCTTCCTTTGCATAAATAGGCTATCAGTAACATCATCACCATCATCATCAGCCTTACTATAATCCCACTGCTGGGCACAGGGCACTCCTCTCACACAGAGAAGGATTAAGCGTTAATCACCACGCAGGCTCAATGCGGATTGGTGATTTCAAACTTTATATTCCAGGTTTCCTCAAGATATTTTCCTTCACCTTTAATCAGTCATTGGTGTCCAAGATATATGTACTTAGAAATTATTTTGCATTGGTTCTTGCCTCACCAGCAGGCTTAGCATGGCGATTTTAGGTCTATTCTATCAAGAAAAGACACAAGCTCTTTCTTTTAATGTCAACATGTCTTCTGCCCGAGCATGGCGCGACCTGTCAACTCGCATATAATCACTTGTAAACTTATGTCGATCGAAAAAAAGAAAAATTTCTTCAAAAAATGTCAAACGAAATCTTAGGTCAATCTGTCACTTTTCTGTCATTATGTCCATTCTCCGGTAGACAAAACTTGTTTCTACGGTTGCCATGCTAAGCCTGCTGGTATCGAACCCGCTCATTCATACTTGAGAAGCTGGTGTCTTAACCACTAAGCTACCGCGACTTTTTATTATACTAATATACCGTGTGAATTGGGGAATCTCACGTAGCAGTAAGCTTATAATCGATGTCTGTATTATGTATGCCATGTTCGAACGACTAGCGTTAGTTGTAACTTGTCTCACGACACGATGTTTTTGATATTTATGTGAGATTATACGAAGCTTACTGTCTATTTTGTAAAATAATAGGTGTCTTTATTTTTAAGTAATATAATATGGCATCATGACTTCTGTTACCAAAGAGAAGAGAGGAGGCTGTAGATAAACCACGGATAGACTTATAATATAGAAATAAGCAGGCCTTTATACACACGCCAGCACATCAAGCTACTATATAACATACAATCTGTCAAATTTCCTTAATAGATTTTCAACTTTAACGCCCAAGTATATGGTTCAAAGTTCATTGGGAAAATTTGTCAGTTTCGGGCATATTGATGTGCTGACGTCTGTACTTGATTGTTTTATTGTTCTTCTTGTCGAATCAATTATGTCGAAAACGTCAAATAAATAAAATATTCTTAATGCCTGTAAGCATCCGCCTCGAACATGCGTGGTGATTACTGATTCCTTCTCTGTATGAAAATAGGCCTTTACCTGTCTTTGCTTTTTTGAGTGAAAAAACACCAATTGACCGCTCCTGCTGTGGGTATAGCTGGACCCTCCAGCGTCAGATTTTTCAGACTAACACCCACTTTTGTTCTTTCTGAAGCCCTATCTTTCTGTGTGACAGTGCCGCGATAACTATAAGCCTGTGCCTTATATTGGGACAGTGAAAACACTGGTCATAATAATGTACCGATGCACCGCTTCTAGAACATACTTGGAAGAGAATAACCGTTGCTTTTGGAAAAAAAAACTAGGAACTATAAAAATGAGGTAACTTGTAAAACTTTCGCTTTTCTACTAAATCCTTACTTATCAACAACTAAACGAAACTTTCTCCACCTTACAGAGCTATTATTACACAAGGAACCAGCTAACTGTCGTGCACAACACCTCATTAACTTATATTTCCACTCACGAATTCGTCTAGATAATAACTCGGTCGATACGTTGGTCACAAAAAATGTTGACGCGAAATAGGGTTGCCAAGGAGAGGTACGCGTGATCGCTTGTAATTGGCCTAGACTGATGGATGAGACGACCGCTCCTCATTACAGAAAAACAAACATAAAGAATACACCCAAACAAATTAACTTTCAACTCTAAGCCCTTGTAATAAAGACTATTTGTTGCACGAACAACGCATGACTATCGTGGTTGACGTAGAGAAACAGTCAGTAATTATTGGCAGCCCTGGAAGGTATCTGTTACAAACAGGATCTAGTTAATTTTGCGCTTTAACTATATAAGTATTTATTGAATTAAATGTATTTATACTTGCTAATATAAATTAGATTTGATTTCATGTTTATGTGGGAGTTTTTCTTATATTGCAATAACTTTCAGTGAACTGCATGTGAAAACAAATGATGTTGCAATACTTCAGAGAAAATATTTGTATCTTAAAGGTAGGAAACTTTAAAAAGCAATAATTTTCTGTACTAATACTCGTACGTGTAAAGTGAGTGTTGCGGAATAATAATAGATTAACCTATTTTATGATGTTCCCAAATGCGTGATAAACCGTTCCCACGTTTTTTATAAAGCGTGGTCTTCAAAAAGTACGGTGTTTAATGATAGCTTTAAACAATCGCCTTGAACAAAGATCTTAATCTAGTACTAAAACTGGTACTTATTGAAATCATTTTTTTATAATAACGTGGCTAAAGTCTTCATGCAAAAATCCGTGACAGACAATACTCTAATGTTACCTTAAATACCTTATATTACTTCTTATTCCAGTAAATATTGACCGGAAAATGCCAACACCACCCCAATAATGTAAACGTCCACCACTTCACCGATCCCATCCATCCCATCTTAACCACGCTAAATGCACATCTGAACATCGCATTGTCACACAAATGTTCGTCCCCTAACCTCGAACAATCCAACGCATTATTCAATGTAGGCGATCTGTCAACGGCTTAATGGCATCGAAACAATTTCTCAACAAAAAAGGAGGAAGCACACGTCCCTACGCGCCACTTCCGTTTGCCTCCGACAACAAAAAAAGTAACAAAACTCAGTACGAAAAGAAAATCTTGATACTTTTAGCTGTTTTACCCTACATTTCCCTCGCAAGCAAATTTCAACCTTACATGTACGAAATTGAGTTGAGTTTTCCACGGGAAGTCTCCGTCAGTTACGATAAGTGCCCCCATAAAGGAAACCATTATTTTCCAGGGGTTATACCGAAGGCATTTGTATTGCGAATTTGAAGAAGTTCGACAGTTTGTTTTCGAGTGCATTTCGTCATTAATCAATGTTTTGTTCCCGTTTGGCGGGAGTTTCGCGAAGTTTTATATTTTGTGTTTTACCTGCTTTCTGTGGGAGCTCTCGCTTTGACAGTTTTTCCTTTGTAATTGATTGTTTCATTTGTGATTCTTTTTTTATGGAAGGATTTATTTATTGTTTGTTAGTTATGAGGAGTTTACGTGGAATAATTGTTATTTGATAGTTTTTTTTTTTCTATTTATTTGTATTCTTACATTGTTTCACATTGATTACTGCCTGACCTAGTTTCCAGTCTAACAGTGTTGCATATGAGGCGACTTCCTATTTTACCTCCTCACCACCACTTACATGGGTAACTGGTTATTCTTTTGTGACCCTGGCTATTAGACTTTTTGCCTTATGACTACCCCTAACGACTGCTAAATACTGCTGTACACATGACAGCCTGGACCCAACAATTTAACGTGCCTTCCAAAACACAAATTGACTTCATTACCACTTACGTGGGCAACTCGTTATTCCTTGGTAACACTGGCTATTAGACTTTCTGCCGTCTGACTACCCCTAACAATAATTTACCAATTTAACGTGCTTTCCGAAACAGATGTGTATACCTACTATATGTATATATTGCATGCTCCATTTTCCAACAATAAAATCTCATTCCAGCAGTTTTCACATATTCGACATAATACTTGTAAAATCTCACAAACGTCACAAATTAAACAGTACCAACAGAATCAGTATTGAAACTTTACTCATCAATGTAAAACGTCGTTGGAACAGCAAAAACTATCCGCTATCCGTAGTTATTACATGGACACGGCAGCTTTGAGCTGAATCCACCGGGTGGTATTGAGAGATTTTCTATATCCGCCAGCTTTCCTTTATGCTACGTGCAATTTTATCCGGCGGTGCCGTTATGAACTTGGTCAGAAAGGCTTAATGTGGACCAGCAGGCTTATGTTCTGTCAAGAAAAGACAAAGCTCTTTCTGTCAATGTTAACATGTCTTCTGCCCGAGCATGGCGCAAGCTGTCAACTCGCATTTAATCACTTGTAGCCTTATATCAATCGAAGAAAAAAAAATACTTTTAAAAATGTCAAAAGAAATCTTACGTCAATCTGTCACTTTTCTGTCATTATATCCAATCTCCGGTAAACAAAACTTGTTTCTACGGTTGCCATGCTAAGCCTGCTGACGGTGATTTAGATACTTGAAAAAAGAGCCATGAAATTGATGGACAATATATAAGATGTTATAATAAATGCGTATCTAGTGAAGTGGTCTACTAAAAGAAGTAGATATTTCTTTGTGGATCTCGAACCACCAAATTGTTGTAGTGGTTACAATCGCTAAAATTTGAGAGTGACATAATGTAGGTGTTAAGATTTTCCTTTGTTTTGATTTCAATATTATTACTGACGAGGTATCATCATCCAAAACTTTCATAAAGTAGCATAATGTTGTTCCTTATTTTTATCCTGATCAGGCCTTTCCTGATTCTGGGTTATTTTAGAGCTAAACCTAACACAAATTCAAATAAATTAATATTCAAGTCAAATCAGTTGACATTTTAGAGTTTATTTACAGCGAACTGGACTTTAAAAATTTGGGATAGTCTTAGGCGTATCCCTCCTAGTCTGTCGTGTGATCGGACATCATTTTCTTGGTTCCTTTAAGAAAATGCAGCTGACTGGGAGTCTCTGTATAAGTTCATCTATTAGTATACTCTTATTTTTATTAATATCCGAAGCAGGTACCCTATTTTGGCTCTTTGATAGCTAGCCCGTGACTTCGAGCCAATCGCGAAGATGACTTTATGCTGTATTAGTTATTGATTTATAATATTGAAATGAGCTTACCAGATGACTACTACTTTATTAAAATTTTACATTGATAATGATAAGCACTTAACAAAAAATCAATAGACTCGAAGGACCAATTTATGGATATGTTGTCAAAAGCGTTTGAAATAAATTTTCATTTATATCTTAATGCCTTTCCAGTGTTGTGTTCATACACTCGTTATTTGATGACTCAATAAAAAATATAAAGACAATAACAGCTAACAAATAAGAAAAAAATTGTAGACAGAAAACTGAACTTAATTATTATTTAAAAGGCACACAAGAAAAATAACACTTCCCTAACGCATAAGTACTTAGCGAAGCTTAATTGATTGAAATCACTTCTAAAAAATATAACAACATTTTCCTCGAAGTGATATCTAAATAAAAATCTAACAAGCAGACTAGAGATCACATTTAGTGCCCAGAGACCAATAAATAAAGAAATGTACACCAAAGCGTGGGACGTCCAATTTAACATGATACTCTCCAGCGAATATATTTTTTTACTTCAAGATATTATTAGGGAGAAGATGATTTAATTAAAGTATGTCAGGATTTTTATGTTGGTATTGATTGTTGTGTTCGTTTATAACTGAATATTTATAAGGATGAACATTTATAAAATTTACTCCACTTTCACTGCTCTTTTAAGATAATAATTCTTTATATTATGTTTCTACTTCTAATGCTGCTAATATTTCGACTAGCTCAAGTATGCACCTCCTTACATTTAGAATGAATAACATTTTTTTTTTTTATCTAGGACTAGGGCTTTTTGAAATACGCAATTATTGCTTTTGGAACAATTCATGGCTTTGGTACACAGACTACTAAACCTGGATACCCATCTTTAAGTCTAATCTATCACCGGTTTGACGTCATCACGTTAGGATTTCGGCTATCGCTGAAAATTAGCGCTGTGACCCTGTCTCTCTCAAGGATGCAGCATTAAGCTGAGCGACGGCCGTATTGCGTGTTTGCGACGCATATTGTTCCCATAACTTTTCAATTTTGTACAATTTGTCCTTCTGTTTTTTGTGTCACAAGCACGTAATAAAGGTTATTTTATTTCTTCCTTTTACCAAAATTACCTTAAAAACAAAATCGACTTGATCGTCATCAAGATATTCAACCATAACTCCAAGGATTTGAAGGGCTGTCACTAAAGTACCACTAAATATGGTAACTATCTACATAGTGGCATCGTCAAAAAGTATTTGGTTACTTACAAGAACTACCGCGCGATGGTAATCTACGAAATCTATGTGTATACAGGCCTTAGTGTATGGTTTTGTGTGGACAACACTGTAATGTGAGACGTTTCGTACTTTATTATTGGAATATACGGGAGGTGCTCGCGACGAGCATGTTTGTTGAATTTGTCGAGGAATGTCATTGAAAGTAGTAGTTCTATCTTCTATTTCGCTAACTATTTTTTTAATATTTCTTGAGGTATGAAGATGGAGAGACCGTCTTGCCTTACCTTCTCGCAGAGATTAAAAAAAATTCGGCAAAGAATGAAAAAACAAAACAAAAATTAACCAATCGAATGTTAGGTTAGGTAAGTACATTAATAAAATGGTTTTGTAAGCCTACATTTTGATCACAATAACTGCAAACTGATCATGTCCTACACAATTGCATGTTTAACAACACAAGTATTAGGAGAGGTTACTAGGTACAGACGTCAGCACGACAGGCTACCCGAAACTGTCAAATTTTCCCAATCGACTTTGCACCATATGCTTCAGCAATAAAGTTGAAAATCTATTAAATAAATTTGACAGATTGTAGTAGCGACTTATAGCAGAACTGACGTGCTGGCTGGCGACTGTACAATTATACTAGTGCTATTTTGGCCTTTCATCATCTTACACTTGGTCCTTCGAAATTTTCCTTCTACATCTTCATTTCAAAGCTCTACAAAATTCTCCCCCGTAGACCATCAGCTAGAACAACGCGTAACTCCCTACCAAACACCTATAAATCGACAGTTACTCCATATTAATTAGTTCGCGTGTTCCCATCGCTACTGTACGCCTGCTGAGATTTACACCCACTGCACAAGATATTTAAATTTATTTATGAAAAATGTGTCCATTTATATAGTAGATGTGTTTGCGTGTATACTTGTTTTGTTTTCATAAACAGTCCCGCGTTCCTTCTCGGTTGTTTCAGTTTGCGTTATTTGTTTTATAGGATTTGTTGTATATTGAATTGTTGGCTTTGTTTTCTTTGAATGTATCATAAAATATAGTCAAATTGATGACAGAACTCATGTTATGATTTCTTGTCTAAGTGAAGTAATCCATCAAGGAACTTAAAACATTTCTTTTTAATAATAGTGCTTTTAATATTGAAAACCAGTGCAGATTTTGAATTTATTATTATAATCACAATTGATAGTCTAGCAATTTTGTAAAATATTGACTTGACTTGAATCTTCTTCAATCTACATAAAATTCAGAATTGCATAAAAATTTACATATTTCATTCTCAATTACCTTGATTACGGGAAATGTATTTCTACCATCTTCATCATCGTCGTACGTATAAACATTCACAAAAACATTAATTGTATCGGCAACTGGTCAAGTCAAATACACGTATATATTTCATTCTAATGGTATATTTGCATACATGCAAGGAACACTGTACTTGTATTGCCATTTTATCGTCGCGTGATTTCAAACAGCTACCGTAAAATGGCCGCTATAGTTAATACATCTTACTGTCTTGTTAACTTCTTTGTTTTTGTTTTAAAGAATAAAATAAGCCTATTAGTTGATAGTGTATTTGTTGGTACTCGGTTCTGGTCTTTTGGTCTTTATTCGTCGTTATTTGATATTTTTGTGTACGTATCTGAAGTTATCAAAGCATTTTTTGGGACTACGAAATTTACATAACCATTTCATCAAAAAAATCTCCTTTTTCTCAAAATCTCTTTCTAAATGTTTTTTTTTTTGTAATACGTTTTTTGGGTTGAAGTCTATGTCAAAATACGCTTTGAAATATTATACCCAATCAAACTTTATTGAATTCAAAATCCGTAGCATAATGTATTTCATTACTAGTGTCTTATCTATAGTTAGATAACAAGTATACTTGAAAAGCACTTACTAACACTGTGTCGATGTCCAGATAAAATCTAGATCGATCCACTAACAATTTCTCTTGGTGAATAATTACTTCGCGCGTTCCGTTGTTCTTTATCCTAGACTGTTCGATAGTAATTATAATTTACTGTAGCACTGAGTTCAGGACATACTTTTATAGAAATTAAAATAATAGGTTCAATTTCCATGTTGTGTATTTTTTCTCTTTTACTGTTTCTATTTGAACTGTATTATTGACTGCCCCGTTGGTCTAGTGGTTGCAAGGCGCGACCGCTGTGCACGGGGTCTCGGGTTCGAATCCCGGGTCGGGCCGAAATCGCTTTGTGGGTTATGAGAAACTTTCACAAAGCAGCCTGGAGTCTGGAAGTTGGTGTTTGATTCACCCGTGCATCGGAGAGCACGTAAATGTCGGTGATGCGCCTGATCTCTCTCCGGTCGTGTCGGATTGCCGTCCCATCGGATTATGAGAGTGAGGGAATAGAGGGTGCACCTGTGTCTGCGCGAATACTTGTGCACTATAATATGTCCTGCGCAGCTGGCTGATCTCCATAAATGTGAACGGCCGCCGTAGCCGACAATCGGCCTGGATGCCATCATTATTGAATACCCTTATATATTCTGGAAATAGACTATCATCAAGTCCAAGTTCTCTAAGATATTCATGTCACTTTATATCATTATTACCTACTTGTAGATAGGCTACCTATATCTAAAGTCTTAGGTACAACTGTTATTCCATACAATCAGGATTCAACTGTATTACCCGCTCCATGATCAACTTAGTCGTAGTTAGTAGTGTAGGTATTATTATTAAAGCTAGCTTTAGAGTTTTTGATAATATTTATGTGAGTTGGCTACTGCATTACCTATGTTGTACCAAATGTTTTTCATGATCAGAATTTTCTGCTCCATCTTATTTAGTTTAGTTAAGTTCTCCATTAAGACATATATGTAGAGGTAAATTTATTAAGGGTCTATAAATTCTATACAACAAGAACCTTTTTTTTAAAGTCCCGTATCTCATGTGAGACCGCATGAGAGAGCTAGTTATATAAATATATTGGCAATGGTTATAAATAACTATGGACTTGGTGTTTATGTTAATAAGAGTAGCTGATGCCACTGCAGCGAGAAGAAACGGCGAATGATACAACGCGATTAACGTGGTTTAATTAATTGTTAAATTGTACTGACTAAGTTCCAGTAGTTAAGACGAAATCTAATCGGGTAAATGTTCTACTAATTGATCCGCTAATTGCACATGTTTTAACTGTAGTTCAAATTAATATAAACTTGACTAATTTATAGATAGTAATTTATAGCAATTTCTGATATTTCGTAAAAATTATGAAGGTCAGAACAGATGCCAGCACTTTGAACTATCCAAAACCGTAAAATTTTCCCAATCAACTCTCAACTCTGTTGAAAATTTGTTAAGGAAGTTTGACAAATTGTAGTAGCTTGATGTGCTTTCGCCTGTACCTTCTAAAAATAAAATAATGATAATTTTTATTTGTTCAATAACCCTCCCCCCCTCCCCTCCTGAACCAACCTAACCTGACACAGTGGTAAAAAGGTTGATAAAACCTTTGCGTAGCTTCATCAGCACGTAGGTACCTTTAGTTGTACAGGTACCTGGGTTCATTGAATAAGTATGATATGATGCAAATATATACAAACATTTACTTTAGAACCTCGTTACTATGATGATTTACAACGCTCACCTAAGCATTTTATATCCATGTTTGGCTATCATAAATTTATAGAACATTTTACCGTAGGTACCTACATATCATACCGTGTTTCGGAAGGCACGTTAAATTGGTGGGTCCCGGCTGTATATCAGTGATTTGTACATCTTTGGCAGTCGTTACGGGTATTCAGAAGGCCGAAAGTCTGACAACCAGTGTTAACAAGGGGTATAAGGTTGCCCAGGCAACTGATATGTGGAGGTCAGATAGGCAGTCGCTCCACGTACAACACTGATACTCAGCTGCATCAGGTTAAGACTGGAAGCCGACCCTAACACAGCTTGGGAAAAGGCTAGGCAGATGATGATGATTTTACCTTCCAGTTTAGTTTAATTAGTTTAATTATCATACTAATGACCACAAAGCCAATGTTACGTCGATATTTAATTTTGAGACAATTTTACGATATTATCTGACTAAACTCTTGAGAGAAGAAATCTAAAAATTCACACGGTCGTAAATTTCACTTTTTCGATAAATATTCGACCTTATCACCGTTTATATAACGAAGAAATTACATTTACATTTTATTTCTTTATAATTAATATCTAACTGTACCTACATACGTGATTTTGATTCGAAAGGCCTTATCTACTGAAACGAATAAAGATTATTTTACGTATTAAAGTATTGACTCAATCCTTCTCTGCATGAGAGGAGGCCTATACCCAGCAGTGGGACGATAAAAAAGGCTGTTGATGATGATGAATAATGATGATTATGGTTTTTGTGTATTTCTATCGTTTTTGTGTAATTATGTATTTCTATTTGTTTGGGGACGATTGGAAGACCATTCTGTCGGTATATCTGTGGTATTCTGAAATGAGCATATTAGGGCCAGTTTCACAGGTTACAATAAAAAATAAGGTCATAGGTATATCATAAATTAAAAAGTAAATAATTGATGACCTTTTCAGTCTACATAAATACTAGAAAAACTACAAAATATAATAAGGTTTCACGTCGCGAGGTCACGACCGTGTCCCCAGTTACTAACTTAAAAATACAAAAAGCCTTTTAATTCAATAATCACAATAGATCTCCCGTTATCTTAACCACTAATTAAGCAAGGAGTAGTCAGTGCAATCGGTCAGAGAACACCGGGGCTAAATCTCCGCCGACCTCTAGCAAGACTAATGTTTGCGCCGGGATCTGCTCGTCGCATTGTGCTTTATTTGTATTCGCTTAATGTATACAATCTCTAATTACACGCAACGCCTTCGATCGTTTAGGGTTGCCAGATCGTGTTAGATTTAGATTTAGCATTGCGCACTTTGATCCTATAGTTTATTGCTTGAGGCTTTAAAACAAGCTGAGTTGATAAATTGCTTATATGATATTTAAAACGTGTTGTTTGGATTTAAAATAGTACTAATTTTATTAAGAGGTAGATCTCAAATTGTTCTATGTAAGTAAGTTCTAATTGGATCAAAATTGTTTTGAATTCAGGAAAGAATACACTGTTTATTGGATCAGCTATGATGATTATTTTAAACTAACTTCCTCATCAAGGTCATGGTGGCCTAGTGGTTAAAGCACCAGCCTTTCGAGTATGACGGTGCGGGTTCGATTCCAGGCCAGGCAAGTACTAATGTAACTTTTCTAAGTTATACGCACATTCTAAGTTTATCTTGGACACCATGACTGATTAAAAGGTGAAGAAAAACATCTCGAGGAAACCTGGTCTATAAAGTCTGAAATCACCAACCCACATTGAGCAAGCGTGGTGATTACCGCTCAATCCTTCTCCCTGGGAGAGGAGGCCTGTGCCCAGCAGTGGGACGATAAAAAGGCTGTGATGATGATGATGATAAACTTCCTCATGCGGTTTCAGCCGCTTTTTGAGAGAACTACTTTCTGCACCCAGATAAAAAGTAACCTTATAATAATAGCGTCCCGGACCGATTGTCAGACATGGGGGTTATTTTCTCTTAAGCAGATCAGCCAGCTGCGCAAAACATATTGTAGGTGCACTCTCTATTCTCTCACTCACCAAGTAAGTAGCCTATACATTATTCTGAAGTATAAGCTACATCACTGGCAAGCTTCATTAAAATCAATCGTGTAGTTTTTGGTCAAAAGAGTAACAAAGATCCATCCATACTTACTATCTTTTCATCATCATCATCACAGCCTTTTTCTTTTTATTGTCCCACTGCTGGGAACAGGCCTCCTCTCCCACGGAGAAGGATATCTATCTTTTGCGTTTATAATATTATTCAAAAAAATTTTGAGTGGTTCAAAAATTCTGTTTCTGTTTAATAGACTTTGTATATTATGATCTAAAAACGGTATTTATTACACAGGGTGGATTTATTGTTAAGCATAATAAAACGTATTTACATTAATTAAAAACTTATTACTAAATATATACACACGTATAAAAAAATATTCAAATTCAAATAACGCTTTAAGATTGAAGAAGAAAATAACAAGAACGTATCCAGTTAACGGTTAAGAGTACCGAATCTAATAAATATCAGAGATGTTCATTTTGTAGTTTTCTCACACTCCGGTCTATTGATAAGTTGGGAGTCATAAATGTTACATGCAAATTAGCTGCTACACTCTATGAGAGATAAGTAGGACATAGGTTAGGCTAATAAATTGTGACTAGAGATAATGGCGGCTAATGAGTGTTTGTCAGTGTGTGAATCTAATGGATTGGAAGTTTATTTGTAGTAACTACTAGTACTGAAGCTACTTACGTATAATCGTTGCTTGAGAAACAAAAGACTGTTCCAATTTATATCTATCGAACTTGGTTCTTTTTCTCTTGACGTGTCGGCCGAATCACACCAATCGTGGTCACGGGTGGACTGATGACAGCTAGCGGCGTCTCAGTGAAGCAGAGTTTCTTCACTTTTTTGATTTCGTACTGTCATCTAACTTACACACTACACTATACTACACTAATGGATCGTAAGTTTATTAGTAGTAACTACTAGTACTAAATACTTCTGTACGTATAAATGTTGCTTAGGAAACAAAAGACTGTTCTAATTTAAATCTATCAAACTTGGTTCTTCTTCCCATACAACAGGACCAATTTCTTAGAGTCTCGTTCTTCTTTATTTTTTACAACAAATGGGTCTTACTCGCATAGTGAATATAAATAAAGGTATACGATACCCCTATTCTCCCGACGTTTCGGCCGAATTACACCGACCGTGGTCACGGGTGGACTGATGACAGCTAGCGGCGTCTCTGTGAAGCGGAGGGTTTCTTAACTACCCTCACTTGGTCGTAACAATTTGCACTTTTGATTTTCGTACTGCCATCAAACCTATACATCATCATCATCATCAGCCTATCGCAGTCCACTGCTGGACATAGGCCTCTCCAAGTGCACGCAACTGAGATCGATTTTCGGCTTCTCGCATCCAGCTCCTGCCAGCCGTCTTGCGCAAACCTATACACTACACTGGTAATCTAAGAGCACGGCAGTGCCCTAGCCACGTCTCAAGCATATGTTTTTTCACGAAAATACAAAACCGGCTAAAAGAAGTTATCAGTATAGTGTGTAGGTATCCGTCCTTAAAGAATATTAGAATTTTATGCCTTCTTTGTTTATCAGCGAAACTTTATTTTACCATGGTATAAACCCTGGAGAATACTGATCACCCACATTACTAGTCTTAGAAATCAATTGGAAAGTCTCACGGGTAATCTCAATCGAACATAATGTTCAAAACCGGATCGCTGATGTTTGTGGCGGAACTAATAACTGTAGTAGTAGCGACCTTGGGTGGACTGATTCCCATGGAAATGTACTGAGCAATAAATTTTAAATTGGGGTTTATTGATGGCACTTACAGGACAGAAGCGTCTTTTTAAAATAAATGGCTTTAATATAGATGCTCAAATCAATTATTTGAAAGTGTCTTCATGATTTTTTTCTTTTTAGTTACACATTATCATATCTATAAGTACTTACATACTAATTAAACTTATGAGTTTCTTTGTTTGCGCTGAGGAACTACTGAACCGATTAGAACAATTCTTTCAGTATTGGATAGCCTATTTTATTGAGGAAGCCTATAAGCTCGAGCCAAGCTTGTTATGCGGGTGCGAGAGACTTTCCCACGGGGCGCGGATGAAAAGATAATTATATTTACCATACCTATTACCATCTTAGAAATTTGATATAAAATGTATAATTTTTATACACTTTTCTGTAAATAAAAAAAATCAGATCTAAAGTATCAACCCTAATCCTTTAACGCCTAGGCGTTAGAAGTTGAGTTCTGGTGTTGTCTCCTAATTAGGAGTACTTAGGTGTTGGAATCTGTGTACTCATTCTATTCTGGAACGAGTTGCAGATGCTTTTGTTGAATTAAAAGCTGGCGGGGCTATTTGTTGGTCCAGGGTCAATAGTATACGTGTACGTGGGTCAAATCGTAAGCCTGTTCGCAATTAGGAGACGGCTGGGAATGGCTAAGCTTGCACGCAGTGATTGTAATGTGCTCGCTCGAGAATTTGTTATTCTTGTCTTGGTTCCAACTGTAAAATCGTGGCAGATAATTCCTTGCTATATCGAAGGTATTTGTGAAATTATTCAAGATTTTAGTAAATAAACACGTAGTCTTCAACATTTCTTTGTTGGTGAATATTTTGGGAGATAAAAACTGGGGAATGCGATTTTATTAGACGCATCAGAAACTTTACCCAAGATAGTATTCAAGTCCTGCCTTCACATAGCAAATGAATGAAAGCACGTATAATTCTTTCTTATATAATATTGTTGTTTATTTGATACTCAAAAAGCTATCGTTCATTTTAACTTCACATTATAAATGAATAATTCTAATGTGCATAATATCAATGCTAATATTTACCAAGCAATATTATAATCGCAAATATAAATATCAGAAACATAAAAGGTTGTGAACAATCAACCTTTCCTAGATAACATGTTCATGTATGAAGCCTAAGCCTATAAATACGAGTTCGTGCTCTATGTAAATGATCTTTAACTTATTATCAACAGTTTTACATATTAGGAGAAGCAACATGGAAGCGGATTGTAAACATGTTCCGTTGCAAGATCTGATAAAAACTTGAGTTAAGAGCGCGTATTTTAAAAGTTGGCAACATCGCAAATAGCTGTCAAATATGTACATGTTTTAATTTATTTGGCAATTTTAGTTTATGAAAATAAGAAATAAAGCTCTGTAGTTCACTAAGATAATGATTAGGAATTTAGATGTAAAAAAAGGATTTAGGGGAGTTTGCTGCGCCACTTCTTTTTCCCAGCAAACACAAATAGGAAGTGGTGGAAGGGTGGGCGTTTTACAGCTAAAAAGTGCTGTTTTACAGCTAAGTCTGAATAAATGATTTTGAGTTTTATTTGTGTTTAATGAGTTTAATGTGCATTGTAATTTATATTATTTTCAGTACTTACACTATAAAGCCATATTTCTGATTTTGTTGTGGTAAATTGGCCAAAATCATTAAAAACATGTAAATATTTGACAACTAATTGCGACGTTACCAACTTTTGGAATACGCGCATTTAAGTGGAAGTACTTAGTTATTATATTGCGTAGGTCTTAACTAGTGGTTCGTCTTTTGTCTTTATCTGTGTGTCTATCTGCGATGAGCTTTTAGTTGAATGTAAATACCGTAGGACAAATGGAAGTATCATAATATTATGAGCTCTTCATTTCATTTGTTAAAAATGAATATATATTTTTTTTGTTACGGGTTTAAGACATTGTTTGTGTATTGGCCATTATTATTATATTAATAAATGTCTTGTACCTTATGTTTTAAGAAAAGGGACAAACTAGACTAGCGATCAAACTTAATATAGGTCTTACACTGTTTCTATGTACTTGGATGATAAAATCAAAATCCTTTTTGAAGATCTGTAATTTTTTGGATTTTAAATAAATGTTATGATTAGGTATTATCTTAATCTAACACATATAAAATTGATTATTCTTAGCGCAAATGCAAAAACACTTACGTCATACTTATTAGCATAAAATATTGAATGATTTTAAATAATCGATGGAATACCAAAATTAACGAAGCAGAAATAATTGCCAAATAGAAAAATGATTTCACAGATAAAAACCGACGAATGCCGAACGTCTACGAGTTGAATTACCACGAATTAGAACGTCGACTCGTGCGCAGAAGAGCGTGACGGATTTTTTTATGTTCTATTGTTTTTCAAATGGCGTTCGCTGATTGGCTAAGAGTAGTATGGGAGGCGCGTTCTGACACTTCATTGGCTGAGACGAAATGAATGCGAAATAATGATGGCTGCCCGATTGGTGACAAGACGTATTGTTGAATAAATTAATGTTAGCAATAGTTTTATCGTAACCAGTTATTTTAATTGTTGTGTTCTAGTTATATTAACAGTGTGGTTAAGTTTACAGTTAGTCATCTTGTTTGTTCGTATGTACCTGACCGTGGGAGATTAATGTGAACTTGCTATTGCCTAAATTCAATTTGGTAACACGCTCATCTTTTATTAGTCGGCTTAATTAGATTCCTGTTCAAGTTAGGAGGTTGTTATCTTCAAAAAATCTTCTAAATATTGCATTAGGAAGGAGTTTATGTCGCCTGATTAAGACTACTTAAAAACTGTAACAGGTAGGTATATAAAACTAAACCAATAGGATATAATAGACTGCTGGTTTACCTAAATGGGATTGACTTAATTAATATCCTTTCAACATTAATTACTTAGTTTCAACAAGTCTGCCTGTTGGTATTTAAGTACTATATCTACCTACTTTCAATTGAACTTTAATTAACTTAAATTTAAATAAATCTTTGTTTATAATAACTCTAATCTACCGAAAAAAAACATCATTACCCACGCAGATTATGATAAACCAATCACAAACACCCTTCTATCATCCCATTGGCTATCCTGTCGAAGTATTTATAGACCAAACATTAACACAAACACTTTTCATAGCATCCGCAAAGCTCTTTCTCCGTAAAATCACAACATACAGAACAAAATACACTATCTATGTAGGTCATAAGATCACCTGCACACAACAAACTTTTGGCTAGTCGATAGCTTGATCCGGCTCATAAATCAGTATTGACACACATATTACACATAATAAATTATTGTAGTGCACACAATAGGTACAACAATGAGGTATAATCGGTCAATAAAATATAAAAAGATTAAAAATTTCCTAAAAAATAAACTGTCAACCAACTATCGGGCGAACTTTCAGCCGACATTAGTCTGCAGACTGCGCAAACGGTTAGCTGTCCCGACATAGTTTATAAGCTACTTAACTTACCTTTAAGCGTCTCTCATTAAGCTTCGCGAACTCACTTTAAAAACCTCATATATCATATGACTGCTGAAACGTAGCGTATCAAACTACAAAATAATAACACGGCTGTTAAGTAGTAACTCACAGACATACATACAGAGCTGTGTAGGCTTCGTGTCTGTCCGTCCATAGCTGTCAATATATCATGCGACCGCTAGGCATTAGCATTCGGTAGGGCTGTCGGCTGACCTGTTCGAAGGTCAACAAGTTGTGGTGGTGCGTCCTTATTTCGAAATCAGTAACTATTAAAACTAATTACTCAAACTAAATTACTCTTCTGCAGGTCCAAAAATAATCATTATTGTTCCTATTTGATGATGTTTTAAATGTAATCTATATACCTAAAGCAGACGTTACCATTAGACTGTAAGCTTGTTAAGAGAAGGGTTCCGTAACATTGTGAAAACTTATTCAATTTTTTATTCAAATTTAAACCGAGAATGTACTGATGAAACAGGGTGGTATTTTAGTTATTTTACTTACATAATTGTAAAAAACAAACAACCACCTAAAAATATAACACAAAAACTTAGAACAATTACTTTCACGAATAGAGCGCTATAGTGACTGAAGACCTTTTCAAAAATCTAGGCCCATAATCTTAATAAACTTCGGAAATAAGTGCCCTACTACCTAGCATACTGCTCGGTTGTACATCAAATAGAAACACAATAAAGTAGCCAACCCTAGACAACTGCGCAGACTCGAAGCGGCCATCTTTTATTTAATATCCATGCACTCGCGCACGTGGGAACATGCGTGAGAAATTATACGCGTATGATGCGCGTGATTGTGATTGAACGGCACTGTGCTAGCTGGCCTTTGGGGGGATGCTGGGACAGTAGCGGGGAAAGGTTAATCGGTGAATTGTATTCCGTTTCACGAATAAAACGATTTTTAGCTACCGACTTACGCATACACACATACAAATAATATAGCTGATGGGAGGATACTTACTGGAGAAATCCATGACAGGTAAAGACTTTTCCACTACATTTGTTCCAGATTAAATCTGGGCTCATCATTATAATCACAGCCTTTTGGAGGGAGGAAGAACCAGAGGGATTAAACGTTGAAATTAAAGCTAAGTACCAAACAAAAATAATACTCCAATAATTGAGGAGTTTGTGACAAAAGAGCTTCATAACACCATATGCTATGCTGAGAAATAAAAATTCAGAAACTTTGGTTTACAAGGAAGCAATTTATTAAAAATATATAATTATCCTGAATAGAATCAACAATTACTTAAACACATGAAAACATAAACTTCAACATGCATCCCGTTACCACCATACATCACATCTAACAGTAACTTTATAATTGATTTCTGTACCTACGGAAGAAAGTGAGTTTCACGTAACACATACAGGTAATAATTAGCATGTTAGGTCCAATCTAACATCTATTGTAGGAGTGTTCGGGCCACGAGGCTAGCTCACCTGACCTTATACAATCTTGTAATTATTGACAATTCAATTTCGTGCATTATCTGATCCATTCGCCTAGGGGTTTAATTTCCAACAGTAATTAATGGAATGGACAAATTGTATGCCGCGTTGAAATTAATTTAGCACTGTTGTTGTTTGGAGGTAAAATTATAATTGCTTTGTTGTAATGTTGTTGATTTTGCGTTGGTTAGATATTTCATTAAGATTTGTGTTTGCTTTAACGTTGCTAGAAAATATAGTCTCTTAAACTATTTCACATCTAATATTGCACCATTTTTTTTTGTTTTATCAGTGTCATGTTAAACACAAATATAAATTCACGTCCTATAATAATAATCTTTGGCCTTTTCAATAACAGGAATTACTGCAACAAAGAAACAACAATACAAATCCATCTGGAAGCGCATCCATCAAGCTCTCGACCCAGCCGTGTCGATTAGCCTCGCGTACGTGAGAGAAAGCTATGCACCATCCAGCTACCCTAACTAACATCATTGGTACGTCTTGAATACTAAGCCTTGCTCTAAGATATCACCTACTTTGAGCAGCTAACAAGATGTCCAGGAATCTGGCTACGATGGAATTTAGATGTAAAAAGATGTGAAAAGATGTGAAAAAATGCGAGGACTTGTGCCAGTGCGAATGTGAGTTTGTTTGTTTGCTTTCATGTTCAAAGCTATTGAACCGGTATAGATGACAGTAGGAATGGAGATAAATGACAAATGGTGACGGTTAGCAAAAGGATATTTTTATCCGTATATGACTAACAGATAAAATATGTAGGTATGGTTTGATATTCCATTTTTAATGTGGGCACATTTCTTAATTTGCAGTCATTTGTTTTCCATTTACAAGAATAAAAAAATCAAGCCTATTATTCACTTATCTAAATCAAGACAAACACACTATCACGCTACAATTTCTGTAGAAAAAAAATATTAAAACACTTCTCTGATTGCCTCGATTAATCGCCACCCAATTTATAAAACTTTAATATATTCATAACAAAATCATTAAGATGTAACTCAAAACTAAAGCTTGCTAAACGGCTTAATGGTGATAAGGACATTCATCACCATTCCGTATTCGAAGTAACGTGTTCTTGCGAGCTAATCACCGACGCAGTGAGTGATCACCGAAGCGCTTGCGCATCCGACGTCGGTCTAGACGGTGTAATTATTTTATTTATGTTACAAATAGTTTCCTTTATGAGCGTGACATTGGATGGTGTATTTATTGGACATTATTATGGTGTAGTTTAGTTAATGGTCTAATCGTTAAGGAAGTCCCAGTGTTTGGTAGAGATGTACCTGAGAAATCTGCGTTATATTTTATTTAGGACAAATAAAAATTAAGTTCTCATATGGAATTTTTCGATAAAATATTTTATATCACTTTCTTCACTAGTTCTTCGTTATTGAAATACTTATCAAGTGACAGCAGTATTTTATATAAGTACCTACAGATTTTAAATAAAATAAAATTTTTATTATAAAATTTTCAAGCTTCTTTTATTATGATCTTTCCACATTATAGAATTACCTCAGTAGATATGAACAGACTGACTCAAAGACAAACCCGGCAAACAAGACCTTCATGTTTAATCAAAAACAAGCCCAAGCTATGTTAGGGTCAGTTTAAAGACTAACCATGAAACGTCTGCCTATCTGACCTCATCTATATCTCAAATTCTTTGGTAATTCTGGCTGTCAGATTTTTTAGCTTCCATTGTACTATCTGTTACGACTAGCAAATATATAAAAATGACAACCGGGACACACCAATTTAACGAAACACTTTTCTCGTCTCTTAACCCATCCATGGGCTGACCGCGCCAAGCATTGCCTAAACTTATGACCGATCAACCGTGAGACTTTCACTTAGCCATGAGATTCTCAATATCAAAATTATATTATCAAAAGTGTCAAATACATTTCATGTAGGTACAACACAAACCTTATAATAGTCTGTCACCTACCGTTATCTACAGTGTTGAACCTGAAATTGTATTGTAAGGAACATAATCGGCAGTACGTAAGTAACAATGAATGAAGTTTGCGCGGGCGTCGCTCCGGGCTGCGCGCGCACCTGTATCCCAAGTGCACGCGATGTCGGCCGGTATGCACAGTGGGTACATTGATTTTTTTGTAAAGATTGTTTCTCGAAATTTCTTGTATTGACATAAATTATTCATGTCGATAATCACACTATGTGAAATCATCATCATTATTATAAAACAACTTATCTTATCACCTTTAGAAACCTCGTTTCTGTAATATTATGGGGTCCTCTTAAAAAAACTGTATAATAATAATTATGATATTTTCATTTCTTATATTTTACATAGGGTCTTTTGCAGTCTTCGAGAATCCTGCGTCTCAGCTCGACAGATTAATTTGCATAATCATCGCGGTACCATGAAGAGAAAGATTCATTTATTTGGTTGGCTAATAAAGTAAAAAAGAAAAATATGCACATAGGTTTCCCAAAACTTTTGTATTAAAATAAATAATCAGTTTGACTTCTCATTCGTAGTTCGACGAGGCTTGTAATGCAAATTTCATCGTTGATGGAAAATACTCCAACAAAAATGTCCTACCATATGCACACGCTCTTACTCTCGGTGCGCGTCGCCTGTGATTACCTGCGAACGGCCTCCGTTTAAACGATTCCCTTTTTAAAAACTGGACGTTCCTGTTTCGAGAACCAGCGCCATTATTCCCGTTCCTTCCTCGTTTTGAATTTGGAACGGACAATGCACGGTTTTTCGCGGGCAATTACTTTTTTTGCTAATGTGGCTATCGATGTGCCAGGTGTTGCTACTTTAGATATATATTTAATTGTTTTTTTATTCGATCATAGCATAGAGATCACTCTGGCTAGTGCTGTACTTATTTACTAAAAAGTATTTACTAAACTTGTAATTAGTCCACATAACACTAGCGGCGTTGTTATCAGTTTTTTTAATTTGCTGTCAATTTTACTTGAAAATACCTACGCTAAAATCACAATTTACTCCTGGCAAGTTTACAATACTTGTGATGGCCTATGGTCTCCAAACAAAGCTTTGTAAAAAAGTCACTTAAGCGAAGACCAGTAGTCTGTAGGACCTCTTTTGTCGAACTCTTTGCGGTTACCAAATAAGGTGCATGGAAACAATTCGTCGTGGTTCCTTTCCAATTTATTTGATTTTTTTCTTATTAACGTCTTTGGCAAATTGGGAAAATTGCAGCGACGGAAAGATGGCATTTTTTTCAACGTGGCATTGTTTTGGTTGCGTGCTTCCGTAAAAAAACTTTGACTTATTTATGTTGGCAACTAATTAGGTAACTAATTTGGAGTACTTAATGGAATTCCTGTTGTAGTAAGTTACAGAACTGTTTTACTCATTGGGTGTATGTAGAAAAATGAAAATACGCTTGTAATTAGGTAGGTAATACGTATAAAAGATAGGTTAAATTAGTAGAAAATTAGTCTGTTGATGTGTTATACGGACAACCATGTACAGACGCTAGCATATCAAGCCACTACAATCTGTCTTTCCTTAACAGATTTCCAACTTTATCGCTATAGATACGTATATCAATGTTCATTCAGACTTTTTTACAGTTTCAGGTAGCTTGATGTGCTGACACCTCTGTACTTATGCATTACATTTTACACTAGGAAGTATATTACAAAATAAACCTACGCCTAGCGTACGCCAAAGGCCACACTTGCCAACTCCTAAAAAATAAACCGTTTACAAACAAACCACAAAATCACGACCCCAACATTACAACAGAAGCTAATTCCATACGATGCACAAACAACATCGACGTACATCGATAAGAATCGCAAACGATTTTTCATAAACAATAGCCATTTTAATATATGAAAAAAGTCGAAGAGTATAGGCTATTGATAATGCAAAAAATGCAATAATAAATTACCGGGCGGTGTGGTATAAACAGCGATTTGCTCCGGGCGACTAAGGGAGCTACCAGTGTGTTACAAAGAGGCACGAACAAAAAGTATGAGTTAAGTCGCTTGGACGGTATTGCGGTGGGTTCCGTGCATAATTTGAAAGGAATGACACTTCATATCTAGTGCTGTTTCATCTTTAATGCGTTGTCTTAAGAGCTGCTAATTCAAATTGAGTGAAAAAGATATTTGAATACATAAGTAGGTATGTTTAAAAATACTGTGCCAACGCAAAATATTCCTAGTTGGCCATTCATTTGAATTGGGATGACGACTAGGTCAAAAATAAAATACTTTATCATATTCATTTTGTAAAGCATCTTAAAATAATGACAGTTTAATTTATCGTTTTGAACCGAAAATTGTTTTCATTTTTTATATTCATTTTTATATTTATTTCGATTATATTAATCGAAATAAGTGACACGGCTTGATGTGAAAAATCTGTGACGTCATAGTTTGTGTTTTCATACAAATTGCATAGAGAGTAATCGTTTTTGACAGTTCTATAAAAGTATTGAATTTGTCTAGTTGTCGCCTACCGTATTCTAATAAAACACTTTTAAATACTTCATGATCAAAGCCACAAATCAAAATAAAACCAAAAATTCTTAAAAAAAATACCGAGATGAATCAACTTCTGCTCTCATTCAAGGGATCCCTATAAAAACCGAGTAAAAAATAATACACTTAATATCAAAGAAGGTGTACTTCGTTAATGCATTCGCCTTGAGGCCCGTCAGTCCACTGAACATTGTTTTCTGGAATGCGATTTTAAAAAGTTATCGTCCCTTTTTTTCTTTACTTTACTTCTTTTTTTATTTCGCCGAATCCGTTCGAGATATTTTCGGGTCGAATTCAAATGACATAATTAGAGTTTTATTAGCGTATTGAATTTTAATTTTTGGAATTGTATGCATTTTTGTAGTGGTTTTTTGGCGTACCTGCTGTATCGTGAACATCAAATTCGTTACTTATCTACAATAAAATGAACTTGAATAGCTGTTTCAAAAGGCATATTCATTTTTCCTTCTCAATTTTCCTCACGCAAAAAATAAATACTATAGTAAAATTATAATCTTACCCGACGTGCAAATAATCGTCTCGTACGTTAAATAATTGCATTGTTTCTCATAGCCACACAATTAGCTGACTAGTGGCCGGGACACACCGGGGTCGCGACTGCGATTTGTCGCGGGTAACGAGCAACAATGCGCGCGTTTTGGTCGCGGCCCCCCGTCGCCTCGCATTTGTATCGGGATGTTCTTGTGGCATACTGGGATAGGATTGTTTGTTTGTTATCTGGTTTTTGTTTTTGTTGGAAATATTTTGTGGTCTCATTAACGGAGGATTTCAATGACCTGTCATCTGTTGATTTGTTTTGCTAGATACAGATTTTAGAGATAGGAACTTGATATATCTTGTTATAGCTGCTTGCCTGCAAAAATTGTATTTTATAAAGTATCTAATCTAAATCAATATTTATAGAACTTAGGTTATTGAAATCCGTAGTGAAGAATGATGAAGTGAGCGAGCCTTCAAAGGAATTTTTATCTCCCCAATCAAGCTGTTTAAATATTACTTTTTTCTAGAAATGGATTTTAAAAGTTAAGTATATCAAAATTGTCCAAAATATTTTTGTAAAATGTAATCTATTATTTTAGGAAAAGCGAAAAACTTTTTATATACATTTATTACTTTGTAAGGCTTTCATTAAATTATAATATTATCAGTCTGTTTACACCCGATGTGTCCCAATCCGTAAGGTAGGTTGCACCACGTCCTCGTTAGAGTTAACTAGGCAACAAACTATCGGTTATCCATAACAGTTATTGTGTTATTCTTTTGACAAATGCGTCGAACACTCCTCGTTAATACGAGACCTGATACCTGACGATTATTTGTCTTTTGATTCTTTGTTTTCTGCCAGTATTGTTGGCCATTTTATTTGTTGCGACTTGTGATTGGTTTTAATTCGTGTAAATGATACGTTAGTAGTTATTGGAACTGTTTTTTTTTTTAAATTGCAGCTAAAAGAAGTTTTAATCAATTATTTTGATGTTTTTAATTAATTAATCGTCTTTATTGAAGTTACAGCTTAGACATAAATATTTCGATATCTGCAGGCTTAGCATGGCGATTGTATATCTATTTTGACAAGAAAAGACAAAGCTCTTATTGTCAATGTCAACATGTCTTCTGCCCGAGCATGGCGCGACCTGTCAACTCGCATATAATCACTTCTAGACTTTGTCGATCGAAGAAAAGAAAAAGTTCTTTAAAAAATGTCAAAAAAAATCTTACGTCAAACTGTCACTTTTCTGTCATTATGTTCATTCTCCGGAGCTCCGGTAGACAAAACTTGTTTCTAAGGTTGCCATGCTAAGCCTGCTGGAACATTATCATCTTATCTGCCTAGGATTCTCCAATTTTGAACACGAAATAAATAAATGAGAATTAAAATTTGCACTAAACTTGAAAAGTATTTAATTAATGAATAAATTTCGCTTGTATAGAATTTGAAGGCAAGTATTTTCCAAGCCATCCCCGTCGGAGAAATCTCTATAGTCATGTTTCCAATCCTTATCTGATCCAATATTTTAGCATGTACCAATGAAACAAAGGCTACCATATAATATTACCCACATTACACATATAACTTATTGTCTACACGTCCTATAAACTATGCGTTCGGAATCTTCCGACTTCGGCCAGATTCGTCCGATCGTCCGATCAGGATTCAAATTACATGCTACAGTGATGTTATTATCAGTGCGTTGCAAGTGCGATCACGTGCGATCCGATGCGATCGGCCGATCTGATCGCATTGTGGCGCCAATGAATAGATCGTCCACCTCTATTGTACGTTAATGTATCGGGACAACAGTTTGGGAGACATACGGGACAATTTTTTGGAGAATATTTTTAGGCATACATATAACACAATTTAATAGGTAAGTAATAACTAGCTGCTGCCAGTGATTTAACGCGTTCCATGGGAATTACTTCAGACACCCAAATAAAAAGTAGCCTACACAGACTTCCTCGTTGAATGAGAAATCTAACATATATATTTTTTCAAATTGGTCCATCAGTTCCTGAGATCAGCTTTTTAACGAGTAGTTAGTATAGATTACGATTACAGTAAAAAAAGATAAGAAATGCGTATATAAATGCGGATAAAATGTTTTTGTCAATGATAGGGGTTATCTAGATTCGTTCAGTTTCCTGATATTTTTTAAGTTTAGAATATCAACGATAAAATTTATCTTCGTAGGAAAGTTCAGAAAATCACAATCAGCCAAGTGCTTGAAGGTAATTTTTGTACTCTTCATTTTAAATCCAAGCTTGACCCTAAAATAATATTGGCCACCCATTTGAGCCGTGTGTCCGTCCGCAAGTCGCCTCACAAGAATGGTGATGCAGCTTCAACAGGAAGCCTTCAGCTTTTGTTCTCCGCACGAAATGATAAAAACGTCAAGCAACGCCGCGCGGCCAGCATTGTTTTGCAACCGGTTTTTTGTTTTCTTTATTGTCCTTTATTGTAGCCTGCGGTGGCCACGACCATCTTATAAAATATTATAAGAAAATCTTTTTTTGCAATTAAAACAATGTTGCGTGTTATGAATATCGTTTCAAATGGATTTTTGCACTGGCAATAATATGAAGTCGTTACATTTCTTTATTATTTCCGAAAAGCTCATGAATCAATTTGAAATTTAATGTGGATAATAAAATAAAGGAAGTTTTGTTACCGTATTAATTTAGTCGTGAAATGTTGCAATATTTGAAATTCCTAAAATTGATTTTGTTGCAACCCCTGGTGTTTATTTAGACAATGAAGGTTTTACGATATTATAAATTAAAATCCTCGAAGCACTTAAAAACGGTAGTAACCTTAAGTTAATAAACAGAAAATAATAAAATGTGAAGTCGTAATGACCACAATGCCTTTTCTGGAAAAAACAGTTTCGATTCAAAATGAGTTTGAAAACAGTTGCGTATTTACCTACCTAACTAAAATGAGAGATTATTTTGATGGGTCTTATAGCAGAACCTTGATCAAGACGAATTCATTGTTTGAAATTAGAAACAAGAAATCAATTCGGAGAGTATACTATTATATACTATGGAACATAGTTTCAGTCTGTTTACTCTTAGGTACTGATTATATTTTATACTCATCATATATAGAAGTTGATGAACAACTTCTATTATTAGTTAACCAAGGTAAAAAATCCCTATAACTCTCTGCCATCTCACTTATTTCCGCTTAATATTGCATATCAATCGATACAGCAGTAGTATTATTGAACTATAAAAATATATATAAACACACCGAATATAAAACGTCCATCTTTTTAGGAAAATCTACGAAAAACTAAAAAATCATCTTACTTTCATCTATAACATTAATTTAGGTTTCTCATTTATTTTCTAAAGGCTCTAGAAGTCCCTAGAATATTCTAGAAGGAAAAAATTGGTATCTTTACCCTTCACCGTATATACGACAATACGGCACCTGCAGAGGCTGCGGGTGCAGCTGATTGCGGCATTGTGCCGCTCACAATAACTCGATTAGAGTCGGACGGCACCGGACGTAGTGCCGACAGAACTAACGGGGACATTCTAGGAACTGAGATTGTGAATTTTGACACGAAAATGTTTGAATTAGACGTAAGAGTTTTGAAAGGCTGAGATTGAATGTTCTAAAAGTATATGAAATTATATACTATTTAATGATGTGGAAGTACCTATATTTTGTAGTGTAAAGTGACAAATCATAAAGGATAAATGACAATAAGAATATTCACAACATATGTAGATCTTTCTTTAAGGGCCAGTTTCACCGGTTAATGATTGATATCTGGCAGATAATTTCATACAAATTCTGTTGCATTTTTGAATCTACCTGGTAGATAGTGGCTATCCGTAACCTGAGAAACTGGCTATAAGTGTTATTGTAAGCACCTTCCGGTAGTTAGGTATAATTCAATCTCAGAATATACCATAAAATATAACATTTGGTAAGTTTACGATATGTATTAAAAGTGAAGTTTTCAGGTGAACTCTAGTCGTACTTTCTAGAATTGAATTTCATATACGAACCACATCCACAAGTTCCAAACACCACACTACCCCCAATTAGGTGAGCACGGAGCTACCAAGCACAAAGGCAAAGATAATGGTCAGTTAACTTAGTTCGGAAGATAGTTCACTTAGAGCCAACTTAACTTTATCAAGTTGCAATTAAGTTCGCCCGCTTAATTGAATATTCTCACGGCCCATATCACAATTACGACCTCCTGAACTAGACAGTATCGATCGGGCCTTCAAAGTGGTCTAACGTACCTATGTCATTGGACGATGCACTTTTAAATAACGTCATTCGTTTATGGAATACGCAGTTTTGTTTGTCTATCAGTTTCTTGTTTTAATGACTGTTTATCTCTTAGACTAGCCGCTGCGGTAGACTGCAGTGGTTTCACCTCCATCCTTCGAGAAGACTTGTCTATTAAAGTTTCCCTATGTTAGTTAAATAATGCCCAATTTCATCGAATCCATTCAGTGATTTTTGAATGAAAATTTATACATTTATTATTTGATGTTATTATATGAGATGACGGCAGATAGAAGAATGTGGAAGAAGAAAACATGCTGCGCCGACCTCAAAGAAAAATGCTATAAAACCAGAAGGATGATGATTATAATAAAAAAAATATATAAAAGAGTGAATCTGTATAATGTATTTAAACGCTTTAATTTGAGCGATAGCCTACCTTCATTTAATTTATGAATTTATACCCTCAAAGATTAAAATGAAAACGTTTTAAACATAATTGTAGTTTACAGCCATGTCAAGTAATAAAGTAATGAATTTAACTATATTTATGGTAATTTGTGGCTACATTGCGCCCGCGCATCCGATCAGCAATTTGATGAATGTCGATACTTGTTTTTAAAAATAGGTCTTAATTTAACAACGGTACAGACTACGATTAAACTAAAGGTTTATTTTAACCTTATTATAGTGACTAACAGGGTATTACATATAGCAGAGAAAGGAATAATATTGAAGAGATACCTGATAAATTAAGATAATCAGACGAAAAACATAAATATCCACTGTAGTACTCACTGTGACAAGAGGCCATGAACCTCTTTTTAATTTGGTGACAACATTCCCATGACTTCGAAATTAATTTTGCTTAGACATACATGAAAAATGTTCACCATATATTTTCTTGTAAAAAATCGAATGACACACAGCTCTCTATAGTTCCAAGCTTGCTTAAGCTTCAAAAATATTAGAAACAAAAGATACTCCAATAGATTCGTAACCGCACACGATTCTTTTTTCAAATAAACCAATCTCACAATTGAATCAATATAATTGGCTAATGTCCATCGATTTTGATACAACGAATCGACGGATGGTACATACATGAATAGTAAGCAATTATCCTTTTGCAAGTAAGGAGCATTTTTCCCAGACGCCCACCTCGCACTAAGTACATGCCAATCTGTCAGTTTATCTGTCCCCTCGTAGTAGATAATATGCAACAAATTGGCACTATTGCCCCGTGTAAGCATTTAACTGAAAAGCCGCATCGATAAGGGCTTAGTCTAAGGTACGAGAGCTAGCGATTTTGAAGTATGAGGTCCTGTTGACGTGATCCAGGGCTGCGCGTTGTTCGGAGAGTTACCGCGGCCCTGGTACACGAAGATCTCCAGAAGGAACATAGTAGGTTTCAGTCAGTAAGAGTCTGACACTTCCTGCAACTTCATAGACAGCCGAAGGGGTCATTTGGTGATTTGTAGGTCACGTCCGTGATTTTGAGAATATCGTTATACAATTTGTTCTTTTTAATGCGGTGTACATATTTTATAAATGGCACTTGTGGGTACCTATGTATTTCATTTCTAAAGACTTGTAAATATCTATGTATGTTTGAAATTGGTGAATCGAAATACTACTGGCAGCTAAGAAAGGTCATCATCATAGTCAAGAACGATTTGAATTTAAAATTTAGAAGTATTTGAAATAAGAATATTTCGAAGTCTGGCTCCACTTTCTTTATGATAGGCTTGTCTGTATTGCCGAACTTGTCTCGATTTTGTCTCTCAGTTCTAAGTATATGTTCCTTAAACGTCTCGAGCCTAGTCCCATTAAGGGCTGCCTATAGCTGCTCTTACTCAGCTTATCTCAGCTTTCAATTGTTCGGTAAGACACTAAAAGCCAACAGATTACCACCGCATAGGACTTCTGAAAAAAGAACACTTTACAACTTAATGTATAGAAAACCTACACTATGTCGTATAAGTTATCTGTTATTTTATATGATAAAGTTGGTTTAGTTTATTTTGAAGTCCATTAAGGAATGATATGATTATGTTCCAGAAGACTAGAACGTCTAACCTTAACATGCGGACTCGTATTATTTATATTGTTATATTGTTTTTATATTATTTAGTTCTAAATACATAACTAAACGATAGAATATTTCTGTTATATACTGCCTTAATTAGTTAAATTTAGCAACAAAACCTTTTCGCGTATGAACTAAATTAATTAGATATAATCTTCAAATGTTCTAAATATTATTACAATTACTGATGTAAGTACAGATGCCAGCACATTAAGTTACCCGAAACTGTAATATTCCCAAACAAACTTCGACCCATATGCTTCAGCGTTAAAGTTGGAAATATATTTAGAAGATTTTACAGATTGTAACAGCTTGATATTGCTCGCGTCTGTCATACATAGAACTCATTGTTATACTACCAATTATAAGCTATTAAACTATTACTAAAATATATCTTAATCAACAATTCCAAATTGAAAAAAGAATACCTTTAATATAAACACATAATAATTTTCCCCATTATCTTAAATCACAACTCTATCATCAGTTGGCAGTACTTCTAATCCGATTACCTATCTAGGATAAACCTAGGATAAGTGTAAAAATAACTTAGTACTAAGTAATCAGCATCCTCTTATCTCTTGCATGGCGGACGAGGGAGGACGCGAGAGAGCCTCGGTCGCCGTTACACCTGTTCGTCAGGCCTTTAAGCTTGCCGCGACCATTGTCAAACTTTGTCGCTGACAAAAGTGATGTGGAGTCGAACCTTTAGTTTTTTTAGATGTTATATTTTTTATTAGTGTGTTGTAGCAATTGGATAGTTGACTAAGTCAAAAATAAAATCTTTTATGATATTAATTTGGTAAAGCATGTTTAATTAATGTCATTATTTATCATTTTGAAAGAAAAACTATCTGATTTTTTTAAGCTAATTAAGTATATGGCTTGATGTAAAAAAAATGTGACGTCCTATTTTTTACATTCATAAGTAAGTGACTGTTTCTGACAGTTCAATAAGAGTAATGAATTTGATTATTAGTCAACTACTCCATTATAGATATTTTACTCGCATTATAACATTAAACCCTCCAAAGGTCGCCGGAAGATGCTGGATGCAGGTCGCTTCTGTGGAGAGCTAAAGGGGAGGCCTATGTTCAGCAGTGAACGTCCTATGGCTGGTTAAAATAAATAGCTTCTTTTGAATATCTTCAGTTCGTCGCAAAAATTCACTAGACTCGATATAAAAATACTTCGAATAGAATATCTTTAAATTTTTAAAACATTTTCAGACAGCTCCACAGTTTTTCCTCGGAGCTTTTAATCAATTAAAGCGTAGCGGCAACCCTATATAAAATACATGACATCCATATCTGTACGCTGACGGATCGCCGGCCGCAGCGACAAAGGATAAGTGTGAACGACCTTTATGTGAGCCCTATCTAATCGTTTGTTACGTTTTAATAAAGTTTTGGGTATTCGTGGACCTTTGTATCTTTGAAATTAATTATTGAGATTGGTTGGTCAGATATTCTTTAGTAATAATATAGATTTTAAAACCTAGTTTCCACACGGATTGGTTCAAATTATGATTTTTGTATTTGACATACACTAAAAAATATTAGCTTTGAGTTAATTTAATTTTCAGCTGTCTTTCTGCCAGGGGTTACACCCGCTTTGTCCTATTACTATTAGGCACCCGGATGCATAGTAGATACTCAATAGCCTTTCTATTAATAGGCTATGTAACACCGAAATATTTTTTCAGATCGGTGAAGTATTTCCTGAGATTCTCAGCTCATTCAGGCCGTCAAACAAACGCCAAACTGCGGCTTTATAAGAAGAATGTAAAAATTGTGTATTATTATTTTAAAAGCTTTTATTTAACTTGCCGTGTATGTATGTTACGGTGGATTCTTTGAACTCAATTTTGAAGTAGATATTTCAACCGATTGAGCTGAAATTTCGTATACACGTTCAGTCTGGATGACAATGCAAGATATGTTATATGACGTTATTCTAAATCCAATATGGCTTATTGAGAGTGACTTTAAAAATAATCTGACGTTATTCTAAATCCAATATGGCGGACCATAAAAGCTTTTTTAAAAAAGTTTTTTCTTTTAATTTATTTATTACATACTTTTAGATGGTTCAAAAAGTAGCTACATAATAAAAATCCGGTTAACCAAAATAACTACCCACAAACAATTACAAGACGATGAAAAGTTACCATCTCTTATGAACATCAAAGTAAGGCAGATAATGTACTAAACGTCTAAATTGCTAGTCGAACCTGTTAACTAATTCGCTAGCTGCATTCTGGCTTTAGAACAATTTGAACCTTGTTTCAAGTAGCTTCGATATCGGTAATTAGCTGCAGTTTTGTTACTTATATAATTGCACTTAATTGTATTTAATTTAGTCATGTTTTCTATCCGTATTTATTTACTTTCCACAATGTACGACCGGTGATACAATGGCTTATATTTTAGGAATGGAGCCTACTAGCCACACGCATGTTTCGAAATATTTGTTTCGAAAGTCCATTTGTTAAGATTAATAATAATTTTTAAATATGTTTAATGAAAACTTAATGGACGTAGGTATCAATTATATTCTCGGAAAATAAAATCACAAATAAGCGTGACATACAGAATGTTAAAGAATGTAGAGTTACTTTATTCGCAAATAACAAAAAGTAAATTCTATTAGTGAATTCATAGGCATTACTCTAGCTTCCACTATTAGTAATTTCTTGTCAAACCCCCCATTTACACGCATATAACTTGCTCTGCAAAGTATTTTTTATTTAAGTATATCGATTCCAAAATTTGGTATCAATACAAGCAATTTGTAAGAAAGCTAAATAGCGGTTGCATTTGACAACCCCATAAAAAGGTCGGCTTGAAGGTATGTGCCAAGGAAACATGCTTAGCTTTTTTACCTTAATATAAAATGCCCATGTAGGAAGCATTCCTTATCAAATTAATGTACAACTAATTGATTTCAAAAGTTCACCTCATTTGTATCAATTAATTCGAATGTCGAAACAAAGAAATTAAATAATCTTGAAATAAAGAAATTTAATGTTCTTATAACCATCAAGCCTTTAATTAAAACTTTAATTGCGACCATATCGTCGGATACACACGACAATTCAACAATAAAATTCAGTCTTTACAATGACAACAATGTATTCAAAAAAATCATAATAAGTGAACAAAAAGTATCAAGCAATAAACACTAAAACATTATAAGGCTGGTTGAAATTTTATACGACGAAAAAAAAAAGAAAAACCAAGATGGAGGACAAAAGTTTTTGAAAAAAATAAAAAGAGGATCTAATCTCAGCTGTCATCGGGAATAAAAATAAGGTAGAATATGAAGCCAGGGTCTAATGAGACAAAGGGTTAATGAGAATAACAATGGCTGGGCAGTAAACTATTGGATTTATTTACGTTGGACAGCCTGGACGATGATCTGATAACGCGGCAAATGCTCGGTTAAGGGGAAGTTGCTGTTCGTTTATGAAATTTTTGTTTTTAAAGCTTTAAATGTACGCGTTGTTATTGAAATATTTATAAAGATGAAGATATTTTATGGCTATAATATTAGAAAAGAAGAAGAAATAGCAATTATAAATGAGATGGTATGTAATGACGAGATTCCTCTAAAAATGTCCGCGTTTCATTTGTTCGCACGAGTCCATTCCTGGCTATTTTCGCGTACTAAGGTTGCAATATCAAGGACAGTTTAGAAATATGCGCACGCAATTTTTTGCTGTTTGCTTGAGCGTGTAGACTGGAAGACACACGTGTGTGCGTCAGTGCTGCAGAGTGCCCCCTACCGGTGTTATTTGGCTAAATGACACAGAAAAAAATACTCTAATCCATGACATTTTGTCAACGAATTTCAATATTTAAAAACATAACTTCCTCACAAATATTAAAAAATAAAATAAATTATTATAACAGGCATTTAATTTAACAAACAACAACTTCCCCTTAACGGATCACCGTAGCGTCGGCCGCAATGATCAAATTTCGTTTTTATTGTTAATCCCGGTCACTAAATGAGCAACCACATATTGAGTTCAAACAACCACATCGCCTCACAAAAAGAACAACACTTAATATTCCCGGATTCCGGGATTCGAGACCGCGGCGTTTTGAGGCATTTTATATTAAAATTTTATTCTTCACTGTGTTGTGGTTTTGTTAAAATACCAGTGTGCAAGGTGTGTGTATGTATTGTTGTTTTGTTTGTTTGCAAAGAATAGGTGCTTGAAGAGATTTAAGAGAACTTGAGTGTTTTGTTTGAAGATGTTATCGGATAAATTAACGAATCAAGGATAGATTGTTATTAAAAACCCACAAATTTTTTATGACGATCTGTTTTTCGTGGTTTTATTTGGGTCTTGGAGTATCTTCTTCGCATACCCGGATAAAATATTTTTCTTCTTATTACACAAAAAGTATGCTGATCACAAAAGTGTCGACTGTACTGGGAGTTGAACCCGGAACCCTCAGCTCGAAAGTCTGACATGATTACCATTGCACCAACGGGCTCCTCAAAATGTTGTATTTTTATTTTTATTCTGTTATTCCTATGAACTAATACCTACATAAATGCTTGATATTATTCAAAAACAATATTCTAATGAATACAAGAAGCTCTAACAATTAATTACTTAATCACAATTTGTATGTAAATTAATGTAATAATTAATGCATTGTATATAAAATATTACAAATTATTAATATACCTACCTGTCTAGACTAATATTGTTATAGCTTGTTAGCTGTTCTTTTAAAGTTATTTATTTCATTTTATTTTTATAATTAATTATTCGTTGTATACCTAAAAATAGTATAAACATTATTTTGTATTTTATGAACAAACTGTACTCAAATTAGTTCTTTAGTCTTATTTTTAGTTTTTTTTCCTGTTGGCGCAATGGTAACCACGATGGACTGCCGAGTTGAGGTAGACATTTGTGTGATAAGCACGCTTGTTGGCTATGGTCTGAATGTTTTAGTATGTATTTATAAATATTTATTTGTAAATCAGCTATGTATATGTAGTTTATCAGTTGTGTTGGCACCCATAACACAAACTGATCAATAGCTTACCATGGGGCTAACCAACCGTGTGTGAAAAAGGTGTCCCGATATTACACATATTTGCCGAAACAAATGATCAGCCGAAATCCAGCTAAAAAGCCATCATCCTAACAAGTCCATAATATATGCCTTACATGCGGTCCGCGGGCGAATCTGTTTGTCCATTTGTCACAAGCAATCGAAACCATTAGCGGTAATTACTGCCCCTGCTCACTTATCGACGCTATAAAATGAACGCCCAGTATGGTTCAAGGTAGGAGATGATGCGGTTAAGGGCGTATGGAGACAGTTACAATACAGATAATGTATTTAAGAATACCTTGAAAAAAAATCGTAAGTATTTGATGATTTTCAGAGTTTATAATGACTAAAGAATGTGTTTTGTTCCCAAAAATATGAAGTTGTAGTATATTTTAATAAACGTATTGGTTCATAAGCAATTTTATTTTAGTTCACTTAGAGACACTGGTTTCTTCTCATCAATATCAAAATCGCGAAGCTTGCTCGAGTCGCATTGGTGATTGCTTGCCAAGGCATAAAACCCCCACACTCATACTTGAGAGGCTGATGCTATAACTACCATCACGAGTTTATTAAAATCATCATAAACCTAACATAAATTTTAACCAAGACTATCATATCTATTAAATAAAAATACAAGCAGATACTGATGTCTCGAGACGATTTTGTCGAACAGCCCTAGTCTGCAAATAGAGGTTTCACTTAGAAAAAATATGAAAACATCACATTTAAATAGTGATGTAGACTTACTGTAAGAAGTTGTTCATAAAACCTTAATGTTAATACAACAGTTTAGCACTTAACAATGTGACCAATATGTATTAAAAAACGACCACTGTGCAATTCGCAACAAGTTTCAGAAAAAAACACAAAATGTCATTAAAAAACAGAGAAGCATGACATTGATAAAGACGTTAAAAGGACGTCACATTCGGAACATATTCCATACATCATGCATATGCCATACATCTTCATACACTGCTGAACATGAGTTGCTGTCGTACAAATGTACTAAATCATTCAATAATGAAGACAATGAACAAGAGTGCGTCCAAAGCGATCACTGAGCAGGTGTAATTATACATTTTTTGTTGTATATTTAAATTTAAGATAGTACAGCCAATATTATTTTATCGATATTCCCATTCAAAACAATTAAAACATTATTTTGATTATCGATCTGAATGACAAATGACGAGAGTAGATGAAACAATCTAGTATCGAAGTTATACAGCCCACATAATAATATAAGCAATAAGCTGCCGTCATCTCACAAGTAACATTATTTCTGCCTCGTTGGTCTAGTGTGCTGTGCACGGGGTCTCGGGTTCGATTCCCGGGTCAGGCCGAAATCGCTTTGTGGGTTGAGAGAAACTTTCATAAAGCAGCCTGGAGTCTGGAAGTTAGTGATTGATTCACCCGTGCATCGGAGAGCACTTAAATGTCGGTCCTGCGCCTGATTTCTCTCCGGTCGTGTCGGATTGCCGTCCCATCGGACTATGAGAGTGAGGGAATAGAGAGTGCACCTGTGCCTGCGCGAATGCTTGTGCACTATAATATTATGTCCTGCGCAGCTGGCTGATCTCCATAAAAGAGAACGGCCGCCGTAGCCGACAGTCGGCCTGGATGCCATCAACATTATTTCTAGCCATATCGGCTTTCTGACTTTTCCTTCATCGTTTCTTTGGTCGTCCCCTTCCTGGCCGTCCCCACAACATGATCCTCATTCCTTTGCATTACTATCCATAAAACGATACCGGTTTTAAGCAATAAAAACTTCTATAATTACATTCAAAGTTTTCTAAGAATTAATATACAAATCGTGCGAATATTAATTCGAATGATCAGCATCTCCCAAGCCTTTTCCCAACTATGTTGGGGTCGGCTTCCAATGTAACCGGATTCAGCTGAGTACCAGTGTTTTACAAGGACCGATTACCTAGCTGAGCTATTTTGAATAACACCTTCCCAACTTTGTGCATCAAAAACTCAGGCCCTCAACCTACCCACAAAAACAAAAGCGTGATGGCACAAGATAATAAGAAGCGCAAGCGCATACACTGACGTGTGCAGGTGACGGTACAATGTGATGTTGTATTCCACTACTACATTATGTTCACAAGACCTACGTTGTCCACTTATGTTCGAATCGGATTAAGGTTTGCTTATATGGAGTTAAATTTGTTAGGGATTTTAATAAAATAATAAGGGAGGTGATCGGGCAAAACTGGCAGGTAGGCGCTGGATGTCGGCCGTTTCCAATCGACTGTTAGAAGATTTCATAAGGGACTTTGTTCAGCAGGCAGGGGTGATGATGAATAATGGAGGATTTGAGAAGAGTCTTGTTAATAGAGAGAAGAAAAAGAGTTTCTGCTTTGGGGTTTTTGAAGAAGTTTACAAAATAGAGTGAAAGTTGTCTTAAAAAATTGTTGATATGAACAGCTTTAGAGACGGAGGCTTGAGAGACGGCTTTAAAAAATAACGTCATAGTGTACACAAAACTCAAAAAAAAATAGAATCGGCTATAAAATGATACTATGAAGATTGGTATAATACCTGCATGGAAAGAAAATTTATGTTATTCTGCAACTGATCGTAATTATCTTGAAATAAGTGACTGTTTTTATACAGCTATATTTAAGATCCAGTTAATTTGTTGACACTAGATACAGAGATATTTGTAACCTAACTTATTAGAGCCAAATGACCATCCACATGCATACATTCTCACCGCCATACAAACCAAGCCTAACTCCTCTCATTGTGGCGGCATTATCCATTGAAAGGGCTACCTATTGTTATTTCACTTTAATATAAAACAATACGCGAACCTTTTACATTGACTGTGATCTTTTATTTGCTCTGCCTCCCTTTGTGGTGCCGCCGCGGTGTTTTTTATCTCTCGCAACTCATTAAACGGGCGACGTTTTTGTATGTCAATGTTCATTGAGTATTTTTATTGTGTGGACTTAGATGGATATTCCATTCATTCATAGTTGATTGCTAGAGCTAGAGAAGCCCAATGGCGGAGATGTTTCTTAAATAGGTTGATTTTGTTTTGTTTTTGTATTGTATATAAGGTTGCTATGACGGGCAAAATGTATGACGGGGTCAAAATTAGCGAAGAATAGATGGGCTGATCTAGGTATACTTCAATCAGTTTACTGTGATATTCATCCTAATGACCACAGAATCACAGAAGAGTCATAAAAATCTTAGATCCGTACGTAAGATCGGTCGGAAAGTCTTTTCACTGGACATCGAAGTTATAAAGAAATCCCATTATTATTATTTTTTTCGGGGAATCATCAAAATTAATGACTCCTCCCACTGTGTATGCAGCTGGAGGGAGTCTCAGACTCTTACTGAATAAAACCCACTATGTTTCTTTTGGAGGTCCCTGTGTACCAGGGCCGCTATAACACTTGCGAACAACCCGCAGCACAATAATTATCTAATTTGTAAAATCTAATTTCTAATTTTGAGCTAGATGCAAACAATATTTGTACGCCTCCGGGCATAACATAGCGCTTTATTCATTAAGATCAGTTCATGTATGTACCTATGTTAACAAATAAAAGTGATTTGATTTGATTTAAATAAAATAAAATATGATACTCCTATTTGTACGTCTTGTCGTCTTTATTGCTAAATTGATCCCACTATAAAACTCTAGAGTAACAGAAGACTAAAACAATGTTATTACTTACTTGTATGCAAATATCTTCAGCAATAACATATAACATGTCCCCGATTGCGTTCTATCTTTGTGTGTAACTTAATACATTGCAAAACGAAGACTCGGTCGTACTAATAATGTCTTCGCCGTTTGTGGTGACGGTATCTTTAACAAAGGCTTTAGCTGGGAGATAGGTAGGAGTTTTTTCTTCGACTTTAGTGCTGGTTTGGTGATGGTCTAATAGGCGGTAGGTAGGTCAACGTTCGGTAAGAAGTAAGATCATATTGTTACCAAAATCGTTGACGCTCTTATACATGACTTAGCAATACTATGTAATTATATATAGTTTAGTTTCTAATGGGGAACTAAAGTTCCGTCTACTAAAAAAGACGCAGAAAGAGGAATGAGAATCCTGAAAATAAGCTTGGAAGCTTAATCTATATGTTTTAACCATTATTTTCTCCTTATAACTAGGTATTATCAGCATAATATGTCCGTCCTATGAAGAGTGGAAGCAACATTGACAACATTGGCCCCTTAGGGCAGAGGTTTTCCATGGCTGCGGGTTGTTTGCAAGAGTTACCGTGGCCCTGGCACACAGAGACCTCCAGAAGCAACATAGTGGGTTTTAGTCAGCAAGAGTATGATACTTCCTCCAGCTGCACCCTCAGCAGGAAGGGGGTATTTGATGATTTCGATGATTAAGAACAATCCCACAGCTAGGAATAAAAAATACAAGATGTTCCGCTACTTTTAAAATTAGTCCTATTGCGAAGCCGAAAACTCAGAAAGATATTTCAAAACTCCATCTTAACTGCAATTTACTTTCTCATAAATGTATTTCATTATTACTAATCAGGCTAATAAAAAATCAAGTACAATTTTACAGCATCGTAAATAAATTGGTGTTTTAATCATTAAAGTGGTTACCGGCCACAATATATAGTCCAAAGATAGTATTATAAAAGCTAATACAAAGGTTTATCAGCTGGGTAACAAACGTCGACCAATAAACCGAACGATGAACCGACTCGGTAGTAACGTGTATGAGAAATGTCGACGCGTTCACGGGAATTTATAGAGGAGATGTAACCGCAAAATTAATTCCATTTTAATAAAAGTTATAAATCTAGTAATTGACTGGTCAATCCGTGTTTTAATAGACCTGAAAGTGCGTCGAAAAAAAAGTAGAAAAAACGGAACGAGGGGTCACTTAAGTACCTACCACTGGTTAAGAAGTGAAGCGTTTTGTACCCGAATTTAAAATTTTAATCATGATTTTTTGCTGGCAATGAAATATGGGATTAAAACAATTTTATAACAGAGCAAACCTTTAGATATTTACAGCTTATCCTTAGTCGCAGAAATAGTTTTATTTTAATATTTCTGTATTTTATTATAGTCAATAAGTTACTTAAAACATTCCACCCTCTGAAAGAAATCACACCTCACCAACTTGTCACACCAAAGTGCTACAGCTCTATATAAACATAAAACCTTCTGAAGTAAGCCGACCGGCGTGTTGCCGATAATATGGGGACAAATACAAATTGATAAACAAAAATAAACACATTAACGTACATACACACATATATGTTATAATATGTATGGATAGATTCTCAGACTAAATATAATTATGCTTGAAGTATGAGAGAACTTTTACCACTTTTATAGAGTTTTATGCAATGTTTCTTTGATAGAGTTATATAAATATACCATTGAGGAAATACTGTTCACAGTATATACCTAATAGGTTTTTCATGCATGTCTCCACATACCTACATATGTATATTAATATTATCTTTTGCTATGCCCAACAGGGTCCACGATTGTTACCTATCAAAAAATGTTTATCACCTAAACCTACATTGTGGAATGCAATAAAGAATTGAGTAAATCTTAGCAGCTTTAATAAACAACACAAACCAGAAACAACATGACACATTCACAACCGTCAGCAAAAACAAAAAAGAATCAATTTCTAAAACAAGTGTAAGCAATACAAAAATAATAGTGTAAATACTATTACAAAACTCATCTATCACAAAACTCTTACACGACTGCTAAATGCTTCCAGGCGCCAAGCCACCCATTGTAAGTTAACAGATGGACGGATCAATGGTACACCCTAACTAGCTGAGCCGTGAAAATGTACAAATGGCCGGCGGACATCGGAATTCGATTCTAAGGTTGGTTCTACTGTCATGTATACGATACTTACTTGCTAATTGGTGTTCGAAACCATTTTTCTACTCAGAAATTGTGCAACAAGATTTTTTGCGAAGCAGGGAAACCTACGTTACAAAATTTTACTAGTGTTCAGATGACATCAAGCTACTACAATCTGTCAAATTTCCTGAATAAATTTTCAACTTTATTGCCGAAGAATAGGTATGGTTCAAAGCTGATTGGGAAAATTTAGTCAATTTCGGATAGTTTGATCTGCTGGCGTCTGTAGATACAAAATTTTACTAGGTACAGTGTACAGGCGCCAGCAGCAGCAGCCAGAGCTACTACAATCTGTCAAATTTCCTTAGTAGATTTTCAACTTTATCGCTGAAGCATAGGTATGATATAAGTTCAAGTTGACGTGTAGCTTGATGTGCTGGTGTCTGTACATATTTTATGAGGCATACCTATAACCTATTAAGCAAAAAACACAATGCTTATAGCAATTAAAATATCTTAAAGCTAATTTAATTATTTCCAAATATGTTTTGTAACAAAAACCAGACACAATAATACTTTGTTTTGCAGACAAAACTACGTCATCGTCTGAATTTGTCTGGCAAAAAAATCGTCTGGCTAAAACCTTTTTGTTGTACCGACAAAACAATAACGTTCTGTTCGATACATAATGTGAAAAAAGCTATAAATAAAATAGACCATAAAATCAGAAATAATATCATTTAAATGGTTGCAGACGCGGATTGTTGGGCAATTGATACGCTTAGATGGTCATGAAAGAATGGATTTTGTGTACCGAAAGTTCCGTATCTGCATTTTTCGGTGATCATTCTGATCATGGAACTCTAAAAAGATTTAAGTCTACTCTGAACAATGCATCGAATATAATTATTATTTTACTAGTTTATGTACACAGTTCATACGACAAAGAAGTAAAATAGAACAATCAAGTACAAAGGCACAGCTTATTTTAGCAATCTGTTCCAGCAGAAAGGTCCAAAAAAATCCAATATTTATTCACTAACATAACATGTATAACTCGTGTATTTGAAGAGGAGGAGTTTAAGAGGCAAATAATAATTATGGATAATTATTATAATAATTATGATTTCATTCAGTGCTCCTAATTATCCTTAGTATATTTTAAGATGTAAATAATTATTTGTATTTCTAAAGTTCTGTGAATTTCATCATCATCATCATCATCATCTCAGCCATAGGACGTCCACTGCGTGAATCTGTGAATTTACTAGGCGAATATTATCAGCAAAAACACTGGTACCCAGCTGCTCTGGTTAAATTGGAAGCTAACATAGCTTGGGATAAGTATAGGCAGATGATGATGGTGATTATAATCTACAGCTAGTAATTAGTCACAAAATATTTCTACATTTCTCAACATTTTCTCTTTTTCTTAAAAATATCACAGCAACGTTTTCTTCGTTCTAAACTTAACCCTAAAATATCTGGGCAAAGCCTGAGGCAGCAAAGTAATATGAAATCAAACACCTATCTTCGCTGTACATGATACTCCAATATCATTCGTAATTACACAGTATAACCCTCAAACGCGTGCCCGCTATTATTTTTACAGCTAGTAATAACATGGAACTTATCAATTATTTATAATTGTAATGTATATTCGGCACAATAGACGCAGCTTAATGGGAAACGTTAACATTTACAATATTTTTTTACGATATTGGTTTGGCTGTCGGAATTTTTATTGTTTTGTACGAAATATTGCCTTTTTGGTGGTCTTAGAGTTTTTAAGCACATCTTCAATTTTCGTACAGGAATTTGAAGGGAGCTCAATCATAACTCAATAGCATTTTCGTAGCAAGGATTCGTCAACTGTGTATTAAAATTTATAACCATATAATATACCACCCTATTTTATAGTAACCTGTTCCTAAATTAATCGTATACATACCTTTTAAATAATAGCAAAAAATTACAATCAATAATTATAATAATGTTATTGCAGACACCTTTGCAAGTCACTATAAAAATAAAACGGTAATATGTATGTTGAATTCATTGCAAAAAACTTTCAAAATAAATAATTAAACAAGAAACATTCGCAACAAAACTATAAAACAAAAGAAAATTAGGTGTAAATTGTAGAAAAAAAAATATTCAATTAGACCGACGCCCTTACACATTCCATACCAAAATCAGAGGCTTTACGCTTCGATTCACACTTACTTATACAGCTCGCAAACTCACATATCACCTTTATGCGTAAAGAAATAAGGTGTATAATCGCGTGATTTGTAGTTGAGTGACCGCAAATGTAATGCAGCAATCCTATAGTGCGAGATTGCACGTAGTGCACGCGCTTAATATTTTTTATTACGACAATTACAGGGTTAACAGGGCATGTAATAGTGCGATGATTATTCTTGATTGGCTGAACAAAAACTGGGTGTGTTTGTTCACGATTATATAGCCATTGTCATGTCACGCTTCTATGGTTTTTACATTTTACGTACCTAATTTATATTAACTTTACTTAATTGACGACACGTTTGAGTAAACGGCAGTAATATAATTAGTTCTGCTAGCTTTTTTGTGTTAAGGTTATTGAATATTATGTTATATGTGTGTTAACACAATTATTGTTATTTATAGTCTTTAGTTGAATTAAATAATGTGCATAAAATTGCGTTTATTTATGATTGATGACGCGTTATCATTGGTAGGATCGGTAGTTGTTATGCGTGTATGTTTTAATGAGTTTTGTTTCAATATACTTGAAGGGTCACTTTATCATAATATTGTTTTAATTGTTGTGTTTAATAGGAGTAATTATTTATATTATTTTTTATGAACAACTCATTTGTTTTCCATTATTTATCTGGTTAAGGCGATTCCATTTCAGTGACTCTAAAAATGTCTTATTATTCCGATTCTTTATATGATTCTATATAAGATCTATGGTCTCTTAATAATTGTACAGCCCCCGGCACGTAAATTTGCAAAAAATGGGAGCAAACAAAATCATATTTGTATATTTCCTCGAAACAGACATGATTACAAATAAAACCTCGCAATAACCATAGATTGATGAACTAAAAGCCTGATACGCGAACTGATCCTCATTAAAAAAGTCAAAATCCTGGCCAATTTATACGCCGGCAACTGTAATTCAATATATTTAAAAATATTGCACTATTAATAACAAAAACGCATGCTCAAACATCCATTCCAAAACAGTTTTTTTCCTACAAACTCTTCAAACTAAACTGACCACTACTAACTACCAACAAATCGGAACACATCCAATTAACTTTAAAGTGGCGGCCGACAACGCGACTTGTCAGCAACGTGTCGCCGACGTATTGTCGCATTCAACGTTGCGACTTGTCGTGGAAAAACGCGACGGAAAAATGTCGGCCTGTTTGAATAGAGCCTGTCTTTAGTAGTCTTTAGATGCGGTTTTTATGCAACACAGTGCACTTAGATTGAACATCGGTTTTCGAAATTGAATGGTTATTGAATAGCCTGGATTTGATAGTTGCGTCTAATGAGCTACTGTTTGTCTGTACGTCTATTTGTAAATAATATTAAAGATACATTGGATGTTTTGGTTCAATTAAATTGTTCGGTTATTTTCCTTTAATAGTAATGATGGTGATTTATCATTCAATTTATCAAATGAATGATTAATCAATGATTACCTGCCCTTTTTGTTATTTACGGCATGTACTGTACGTGGCTACTTTTTATAATAACAATGACCTAATGACGGATTTATAGAAGGTCGTGATCTCATCACTTAAAAATAATAAATGAACCCCGACATTACATAAGTATTCATACTTAAAAGCCAGTACCTCTTTGAATAATTTCTAATCGAATTAAGAAGCCAAAAAAAAAAACGAACAAAAAGAAACTTTTTTTTTAAATAAAATACAAAACAATTAATTTTCAAAATAAGAACTTAAAAGCGATTCGTTGTTTCGATTACAATTCGAATTTCGAATTCGGGTGACGCTATAAAACCGTCAAGTTTTTGACTTTCACCGTCAGTGAGGCTTCGTCTTCCCACGATGTTAGTTGTTTAGTAGGCAACAATTAGACAATTGTCGGCCATTTTAACGATCAGCCATAAAATCGGGTTTCAGTAACTCATTAACCGCATTCTTGTGATACTTCCGCTTTTATAGTTTTACTAATCAACGCTTTGAGATTAATACGGTCCCGTATGTAATGGCGTTGGTTGTGTTCAGATTAATTTTATTGGTCCGAGCTTCGGACAATTGGTCGTATAGATAATTGAGTTTCGGACGCCGCGGCTTTTTTTAAAATCTCGTGTGTTTACTGTTAAGCCACTTTGGATCAATCTACCGACTAGCAAGCGACTAGAAACTTCGAATTTAGATTAATAAATGGTCTTGTATTTACTTCCTAAGTTGTAAACGTATATTATGTAAGTTGAACAGTAAAAACTGTGTTTTACTCGATGTCAAAGCGACCGGCCGATTTCTTTTATCGATACAGTAAAATTTACCAATAAAAACATCATATAACTTTGATATTGGTCCCCGCTATTGGGAGACAACTTTATTTACGTTATAATAAACAGGTGATCTGAAATGAGAATTACAATTTGTTCGACTTGAAGAAAATATTTTGGACTTTCCTTATAGATAATCATCACTAATTTTATAGCCGTTTCAAGTTACACTACGTATAACTTGGTGTATAAACGTATAACAATTAACTTCTTTTCATACAAAAACATAAGACTAAAAGTCTGAAGTACTAAAGCTAAAGTTGCGCACTTATGACTTACCCTTCCCTACCAAATCTCTCTATCGCTTTGCTTAGAGAACCCAACTCTTGGTTAAGCTTGCCTTTGTCCATAATATTTTAAATTGTATGTGTTTTATGTATTTACTAGCTTTCGCCAGGTTTCACCCGCTTCCTGAGGGAAGTACTTTCCACAACCGGATAAAAAGTAACCTATATTTTATTCTCATGTATAAGCTATATTACTACCAAATTTCATCAAAATCCATTCAACCGTTTGGGCGTGAAGAGGTGATAAACATACACACACATTCACAAATTTTCGCATTTATAAAGTGTGATGTGATGATTATAAAGTGTGATGTGATGTGATGATGTGAAGTGTGGAGTCTGATGTCATGTGTGCAGTAAAGTATAATTACTAACTAACTAAAATATTTGCAATAATACCTTCAACAAAAAAAGTCTTACTATTTATGCCAAGGTTCCAAATAACAGTTGAACGTAACTGTTAATTTTACCTTTTTTTTCAATCAAGTTATTAAAATGGAACTTCTTCATCAGCAAAACAGTTTGAATAAAATAAATAGAATCATTTAATCACTTGTCAATACATCTGAGGTCAAGTTAAATAATTATCGGCCTAATAATAAGGCAGTTTTTGTAACGGAAACATAATATTATACCTACTTACAAATAGAGAAAGAATATTAACGATTAAAACTTTTCATTCTGATGGCCAGTAATTATATTTTTGGTTAAAAACGCTTCTGATTTTTGATTAATTAATCATCATAATTTTATCATTGATCATTTTGAATTTTGTACGAGTTCGTTTTCGAGTTACTTATACAACAGTGTTGGAATCAATTATGTGAACATGATTTTGTTATATGTATTTAGAATAAAATCTTGTTACCCCTTATTTTAAAACGTGGTTTATAAAAAGGTACAGCCTTTAATGCTAGCTTTAAACCATCTTTTTCAACAAAGTGGTCTAAGCGTAGTACTAAAGTCGGTACTTTTTAAAACCAAATTTTATAATAAGGGAGCTTTTTTTCGTGGGAAATCATCAAATGACCCCCTTCCGCTGAGGGTGCAGCTAGAGGGAGTGTCAGACTCTTACTGAGTAAAACCCACTATGTTGCTTCTGTAGGTCCCTTTATCCCCGGGCCGCGATAACTTACCAACAACCCGCAGCCAATAAGACGAAATTTTGCGGTGCACATGCTTTTTGTTGTAGGTAGAGAATTTTCTAAGTCTGTGATACAGACAATATAAATAATTATATGGAAAATAAGATGGTCATTAGTGTGATACGCAAAATGCGTCAACACCCTTGTACCTCCTCACCTCCCCAGTACAGCGAGCTTTGTCTGTTGCAATCGCGGAAAACCTCAAACGGTGCAGATATGTAAACCTATTTGGTAATGCTTGAGCCATTTGATGTGAAAAGTCTGAAAATCAGACTTTCCAATTGCCCAGATAAATGGGTTGAGAAGCTCAGATAAGCCGTCGCCATATTATTATTTATCAAGAATGGTTGATAAAAATGCATCATTAGAAACTATGACTAAAAAATATGTGACAGTACCAAATTAAATACTTATAATTAAAATTGCGTTGTACTAAATATGGTTCCAGTGTAATATAAAAATAAGTAGGCAATGCATTTATTTAAAACCCACACAAAATCTTGGTGGTCCTCTATATTTGTTAATAATTGACACATTAATGAAATACAACCATTTTTAATTATAACAGCTGGTGTAATTTCTTATAATTGTGTTTTGTATTGATTTATGCGCGTGCGCCGGTGGGCGGGGCGTGGCAATTTTATTGTTTCTGTAACAGTTAACGGTATTTGGTGCTGGTAGTCTGTGGTCGTCGTGGGTGATTTTTATAAATACATTTATAAATAGGTAAATTATAAATATTGATTTTTATGTAAAAATATATTTTAGATCATCAAAAAAAAAAACATTTTCAGAAATGACCCCTCCAACTTTGGGTGCAGCTGGAAGGAGTGTCAGACTGACTACAACCCCCTATAGGTATTCTTTCTGGAGGTCTCTGTGTGCCAGATCTTGCGAACAACCTGCAGCTATTTAAGCCTATTCAAGTTTTCATAATATGGATAAACAAAGATAGTCTCAAAATGAGGTGATTAAAGAAATCTTAGTATCCAATATTTAATTTGTCCAACTGTTTATAAATTAGTGGCAGGTACTATGAATTTTAAACAGTTGTCTGAATCTAACTATAGTCTTGTTGTTTATCATCAATTTGAATCCATAAATGTCATATTATTTTAGCGAATAGCGTGTCACATATTTTCACCTGACTGGTCCTTCACAAAAACGAATAATTTTTAAATTAGCACATTTGTTATTTATAGCGTAATATAAAAGTTAAATATTTTATAGCAAAAAATATTTATAACTTATACTGAATGTAAAAAAAAAGTTATGACGCGATTTTTCCAATTAAGAATACTAAAAGTCAATCATATATGTATGTAATGAAATTATATTATAAAATATTATAACTGTATCGAGCTACGGATTTATATAAAACGTCTAATTAATCATATATTTTATTTTTATATAAAACGCCTGTATTTGGCATATACTACACCGATGATGTAATTTTGTAGTAATCTGTGTAAAATATGTGGAAAACGACCAGCCTAATCATAGATCAAGAAATAAAATTCTTTATTTACTTATAGGCGAATAATTTGAAGCCAAAATTAGTGGAATATTAAACTATAAGCTTTTAAAATTAACATAAGTTAGGAATTTAATTTAACTGAATATATTTAAATATGGAAATAATAGTCCCGTTAAGTTTAATAAAAATAGGTACCAGTATTTTTTTGACCTTCCCTAACAACAAAATGATTGATTGAATGATTTTAACTGGTTTTTGTACAAAAGATTTACTTTAAAGTCTATATTTGCCTTGATTTGCTGTGTTGCTACTATTAACTGAATCTTTAATTTTACTATGGATGTTTCCTTTACATAACATCTGAAACACAAATGATCAAATGCTAAGATGATGGAAATGCTATTATTAAAATAAATAAGAAAAAATAAGAAAATGACTAAATATTTTTTTCAAATGAGCGATTCATTGAAATTTAAGATTTTTTTTATGCATACGTTACAATAATTTCAAACTTTATACTTATTGTATCAATTCAATAAGTAAAAAATTTGAATTGAACAAACAATAATACGAAAAAGTATTCACCATTCCCTCAGAGAAAATAAAACTCGAGGAACGTCTGATTCTGATGTCTGAGTCTGATCCCTTATCTGTTAAAACAACCCTACTCCATATTATTTGATCACATACACACATAGAAATAAATGACGACACACCAAAACAAAAGAAAGTCACTATCACATTCCTGCTTCAACCACGATACTTTTTCCTTTAATACAAAAATCAGCATCGCCACAATACGAAAACCATTAGTACCGCTGTAATCATGTAGAATATGGCCGCACCTCCCCTGCAAATGTTCCGTATTTGCCATAAGTGTTAAACAAAAAATCTCCTGTTACAGTAACTCTGCAAAGATTAGTTAAAAATATAGAAACGACACGTCACACTCTTAACGTTTCCAAAAATTTTGTAATTTTACTAAAAATATTATTTTAATATGCACCTAAAATTGTTTATTTTCTTAGATAGACTCACAGTAGAATTATTATTTATTCCATTCAAAAATGGTCAGATGGAAAATTGAAAGTCAGAGATACAGAATCTTAAACAGACTCTCCACAAAGGAGGTTCTCAGTTCGACCGCTTATATATTTGGAAGAATGAGTGGGGTATAGGGGGGAGGAGGGGTGAGTGTTGTTCAGTTTATTGAAAATTTTCTTCACAGAAGCTTCATTGCAACTTTTTCCAAGCCGCAAGCAGACAGTTATTAAACATGTCATCTTATTTTTGTTATGCACTCACTTTTCTAGTTTGTTTTTTAATATTATTTATTAATTTATTATTCTTCTTTCTGCAAATCCTTGTTCTTTGGTCCAACACACTAGTAACGACATCGGCGACGTGTAAGGCGAGCAGTGCACTGGACTGACTGCCGACTGTTTGGGGAGCATCCACTTTTTGTGCCGCCCCGGTGCGCTTGCGCATTGTATTACAAATTGTAATATTCCCCCTGTAAGGCTTGTTTGTTTAAAGGTGGGGTAATTACCTACGCGTTTACTGTCACTAATGATATTATGTGTCGTTTGTGAAATGTATGCGTCGATCGATAAATGGCTTTTAAGCTTTTTGGAATTTGGGTTCAGTAAATCATAAATTCGAAGAAGAACTTCGGGGATATGTCGTTTTTATAATCTAGGTGAGACAAGGCATGTTATATATTTATATCCCAAAAAACCCCAGCACATCAAGCTACTAGATTTTCAGCTTTTATCGCTGAAGCGTATGGTTGAACAGTTGTCGTACGGTTGACAGTTCTGCCGTCCACTAACAAAAAGGCAGCTAAGTGCAAATAGTAGTTTTCGAGTAAACGCAAAAATAAGTGGGAATTGATGTCTCTTGAAAAGTATGCTACCTAGGAACAAGGTTGTAAGTTATATACGTAGGCAAAGTCTTTTTGCACAATATGTGATATATTTCATTCATTTATATGAATCACATTTTATTTAAATTCATTTTCTAACTTTTAGCAAAGCATTTTATTAAATTTTTACATAATATACTGCACTATAAGGCCGCTAACCATACCTTAACTGCTTTATAGTAAAGCAATTTCTTGTAGCTGCCACGTCTTGTACTTATAGTAAAAGTTATCAAAATATACTTAGTTATAAAGCAGTTAAAGGATTTTAACAGACTTATAGCCTAGTAACTATCACTTGGAAGACTAACTTTGCTTGCTTAGAAAGCAGTTATGGGATTATAAACGCTTTTAAGCTCGGTATTGTAAAACATATTTTTATACTGGCTCTCTTATTGCTTAACTAGAAGGCAGTTAAAGACATCTCGCTCGCAATTAACTGCCTTTTAAATAAGCACTTGCGGGTAAAAGTTGAGAAGTTAAAAACTATTCTATGAAAATCAGCACTTTATTTATTAATAAAAAAGAATAGACAATCAGTACGTCTCATTATATTTTGTGTAGGAATTTAACAAAAAACTTATTATTAATTAAACAATATAAAATAAAAAACAAGTTTAATCAAATTTTTACAAACCTTATTCAGTAATGAGATCACAATTGCGTCTTTAATAATAATCAGTATTCGCGAAACCATAGGAAAAATTATATTATAATTATTTTATAAAAATACTCAAAACATGTAGTATCAAGATCGAATGCCTCGGCAATTGCATCGATGTGGACGAGTTCACTAACAGGTTCGTGGAAACTGTTCATACGGTCGGGACAAAGTTCTTCAAAACCCACCGGACTGAATGAATCACAAAACTCTCCGATCACTCCCTCAGTATCATGGAAGAAAGACGTAAATTGGTCTTGGAGTCTACGGGTGATGCCTCGCAGTTTAGGGAGCTGAACAGGCGGCTATAGAGCGCAACAAAGGCTTCAAAGATTTTGCAAGAGATCTGTCTTGTGGGCAGAGCCAGCCTACAAGGCTGAAAAAGAATGATAACATGATCATTTCGTCGAAGCCGGAGATACTGAGGGAGATTGAGAAGTTCTATGAACAGTTGACCAAACTTAGCCGACATTATACCGAAGACATCCTGGACGTCAGCCTGTACGAGATTAGTATGGCTCTCAAACAGCTAAAAAACAACAAGGTGCCGGGTGATGATGGAATCACAGTTGAGTTTCTGCTTCTTATATCAGAACGCCACAATGTCAGTTCGTCTCCAGGATCAAAAAACGAAGCCTATCCAATTGCAGCGGGGAGTCAGACAGGGAGATGTTATATATCCAAAACTGTTTACTGCTGCATTGGTAGACGTTTTCAAGCTTCTGAACTGGAGCGAACTCGGCATTAACATCAATGGCGAGCACCTCACGCACCTTCGATTTGCGGACGATGTCGTAGTGATTTAAGTTAAATGCTCGATGACCTCAGCAGTCTCCCAGCGAGTAGGTCTTAAAATGAACATGGATAAGACAGAGGTCATGTCTAATATTCATGTAGTGCCTACTCCCGTAAAAGTGGGAGCTGCACACTCGAAGTTGTTGACCAGTACGTGTACTTTGGACAAACAGTCCAGTTGGGCAAGTTCAACTTTAAGAAAAAGGTCAATCGTCGAATCTAACTCGGCTGGGCAGCGTTCGGGAAGCTACGTAACATCTTCTCGTCCCCAACACCAGTGTCTAAAGACGAAGGTCTATGACAAATGTGTGTTGTCAGTGATGACTTATGGTACAGAGCCGTGGTCGCTAACTATGGGCCTTATGAGGACGCTCAAAGTCACTCGGAGAGCAATGGAGAGGGCTATGCTAGGAGTTTGACTGCGAGATCGAATCAGAAATGAGCAAATCCGCAGAAGAACCAACGTCACCGGCATAACCCGAACAATTGCAAAGCTGAAGTGGTAATGGGCAGGGCACACAGCTCGCAGAACAGATGGCCGATGGGGCAGTAAAGTTCTTGAGTGGCGACCACGACCCGGAAGACGTAGCGTGGGCAGGACCCGCCCCTAGGTGGTCGGACGATCTAGTCAAGGTCGCCGGAAAGTAATGGATGCGGGTTGCTGAAGATTGTGATTTTTCCTACTGGTGCGAATGTCTGGTTATATGCTGTAAGTCTTGGACAAAAAAATACGGATTTAAATGTATCTATTCGTGGTAAAATAATTACTTTTTCTAAGCGAGAGCTGGTCAAACGCAAATGCAAATCACGAGCGTTTAACTGCTTTTTAGTCTAGTATTGTTATTTAGCTGCTCTCTAGCGATTGATATTTAGCTAATACTAATTTCAATACATAACTTAGAAGCCGCTAATAGCGTATAACTGCTTTCTAGTGTAGTTTTTCTTTATAACTGAAGGTAGGTAGGTAATACATGAAGGTAGTTAAAGACGCCTAGCTGCTTTTTAGTCAAGCATGACTACATAACGTACTTTTAGTTAAGTAAATTTAGAAAAAAATGATACATAAATTTGCCGTTAAAGTATGTTAACGTCTTTCTAGAGAAGTATTGTGGCTTAGCCGCTTTTTAATTAAGGGAGTAACGAAATTTATGTGGTTTAACTGCTCAGCAATGTTCTGTATCTCTAAAACTATAAATCATAGAAAAATGATTCTTAGACCAAAAGATAGAGCATCGAAAGTTGTATAAGACTACATCAAAAAGTGAAAAACGACCAACTGTGGCTTAACGCCCTTTTAGTTAGTGGACGGCAGAGTTAACAAGCTACACGTAGCTTAATATTCTGGCAACTGTACATACAAGAGTTGTATAGTATAATGGCATCCAGACCGATTTTGGATTCTTAGGAAACCAACTAGCTGAGCTAAACTTCGGAGCCGCGTGCAGCCGTCGCGGCTCACGTACGGTGGTCACCATCACAGTGAAGAAGCATACCGCTTATCGACACTATGGGATCCTGTCATCACCAAAAACTATTATCGTCGCTAAAAATGAGCATAATAATGTCATTAGTGTGATGTGTAGGGTAACATCCAACAACAATTGTAACATCCAAGCGAGGGTAGTTAAAAAACCCTGCGCTTCACGAAGATGCCGCTAGCTGTCATCAGTCCACCCGCGACCACGGTCGGTGTAATTCGGCCGAAACGTCGGGTACAGAAAAATGTATCGTACCTTTATCGCGATTAAGTCCCAATTGTGTATAAATATGTGTGCTAGTATCGAAAGTTTAAGAATTCTTGTTCTCACAAAGCTGAAGAGTTTTTTGTTCGTTTGCTTGAACGCGCTAACCTTAGGAACTACTGGTATGATTTCAAAAATTCTTTCAATGTTAAACAACCCATTTATTAAGGAAGATTATATGATATTTTTATCCATGTGTGCGAAGTAGCTCCTACAGGACTCGGGTAGAACCGCTGCAGGCTTAGCATGGCAACCGTAGAAACAAGTTTTGTTTACCGGAGAATGGACATAATGACAGAAAAGTGACAGATTGACGTAAGATTTCTTATGACATATTTTGAAGAACATTTTCTTTTCTTCAATCGTCATAAGTTTCATAAGTGATTATATGCGAGTTGACAGGTCGCGCCATGCTAGGCCAGAAGACATGTTGAAATTGACAGAAAGAGCTTTGTATTTTCTTGACAGAATAGATATAGAATCGCCATGCTGAGCCTGCAGGACTCGGGTGGAACCGCTGGTGGAAGCTAGAACACCATATATCAACAATGATATTGAATTGTACATTATTATTGTAATTTTCTCAACGGCGACCACAGCGCGGTGTCGCATGACCACAACCATGATCGCTTCTTTGTTTTTATCATCTACCTTACTCCATTTGTAGGTATTTAACTAAAGGGTAACAAACTCGATAGGATTATTTTCAACAAATAGATCCTGAATAAATAAAGTACTGCTTAAAAATATAGTTCAATTGATTGACTAAAGTAATTTTTATTATTGTATTAACATTGATTTTTAGGCTTCACGCACAGGTTTTTTTTTTAAATTTTACACAGATTTTATTTTAAAGTTTTTTTTTTAGTTAAAAGTTATGTCAAGATTGTTTGTCTTTAGTTAAATACCAATAGTACTCTCTATCCGATGCATGGGTGTATCAATCACCAACTTCCAGACGCTGGGCTGCTTTTGTAAAAAAAAAAAAAACCACAAAGCAATATCTGCTGTACCCGGGAATCGAATTCCATGCTCAACAGTCGCGCCAAGCGACTTCCAGACCAACGAAGACATTGAACATCCTTAATCCAGTGATAAACATCAACAAGTCCTTATTGATTACAATAAAACTAAGTACATAAGTTCACGTATGTAAGCTGATCCGTTCAAACAGATGATAACATTGCAATAGCCAGGATTTGCTCGATTAGAAGTAAATGTAATATAAGAATGCGTAGGTACTCGTAACCCTTTCTCTTCTGCAACCTAATGGCCAATCTTAAGCGTTCGCATTGTGGGAAACCAAATAGACAAGATTGCATTCCCTTTTAATTTGTATGCAATGAGATTAATGGCAGAAATTTTACGGAAAACGAACATGATTCTATGTTATATTGGTCTTATTTGCTTTGAGATATTGATTTAAGTATGCAAGTCTTAATTAATAACAACATTTTGCTAGCTAACGGAATATAGCATTAACTGTTTTAACATCTGGATTGTATTGGAAAACAATATTGAATAAAATTTCTCAAGTCTTTATTTTGCTAGTTAAGCCTCGTCCCCAAATCACACGGTATGAGTACCACGTTTTCAACGTAACCAATGTCCTCCAAGCATCACTGTCCAACCATTAGGCGTGTTCAGAAAATATATAAAAAAATCACACATCTATTAAACTGATTAGATTCCTATAGGTAATTTATTGTCAAGCTGCGTACCACTCGCCAGTCCGAGCACAATGCCCGCTAGAAAGGAACACCAACATGTTTAAAGAGAGAGAGGTATAGTGGGCCTTGCAAGGTGATTTCAGTTGCGTCTACGCAAGCTTATGGTCAGGTTGTTACGCACACAGCCGCGTTTTTGACGCGCCCTTATACGGCGACGCGATCGGAAAATGAAACGCGGAATGTTACGTTTCGAAAAACATTTTTTTTAGGATGTTTAGGTAATGTATGGGTGTAACGCGTGCGTTTACGTTATACCTTTAATTTGCATACAGACTTGCCGGTGAAAAGAAAATTGATAAACACAATGAGACATGGTTTTGTATTGTTTAGGTAAAGTGGACTTTGTTGACATATAGTAATTGATCTGTGTGAGTGTCCGAGTGTATGTAGCCTGATGTGACTTGTGAAATAACTTCTAAAGTGAAGTGCAATTAGCTTTTTAATAACAGGACTGTAAGGTATGTGCACCTTTTGTCGGTAACATAAACATTAGTTTTAGTTTATCTTTGAGAATACTCGGAGACTATTTATTGAAGGATTTGAAATATTTTAGTACCATTTAGTGTTGTTCGCTCCAATTATAGTCGCAATTCTTATAAGAAGTTTGTTTACAAAGTATTGTGAAAAAGCTCTTCTAAACTTTAAAGAATTATCAACATTATAGACTTAGCTATGTCTAAGAAGTTGAAAACAAAAGCAAAATCATTCCATTCTTCAATTCGGTTGTTTAGTAAAAACAAATACTAAAAGAAGTATATTCAATTGCATCAATGCTAAAAAGACTTTGTATTTAATATTACATATTATCCAATATGATTCAAAAACTAGATTTCCTATACAGAGAAATAAAGCAACTTATATTTTGCGAATAACGCATCAGAAGAAAAGTTCCGCTAATTTCGAGCGACTATAAATTTCACCGTTCACACATTCTTCAATTTGTCACTGCTTATTTAAAAATGGAAAACAAAAATGTCTTTAGCTGGCCGTTAAGTTCTAGAAAAAATAAAGCAAAGAGCTGACATGTCCACCCCGCATGAGGTCTGCGTGGTGACTCACGGGAATTTCTTGAGTTTCTCTTATAAAAGAGGTTTTGATATCGTAGTATTAATTATTTTAAATCTGCAGATTTTTAAGATCTTCTAAGTTAAACTAGAATAGTATGTAAAGTACTAAGGAAGAAGACTGTATCTGATAAATGATATTTATTTTGCAAATAGGTTGAAATCAACACTTTTACACGTCAACACATTTTTTATAAAAAACGAGATGAGGTCGGCATTTCCTAACTGACTACCTTGAGAAGCAACGCCGAAACAAACCCAAGTCTCTTTTAAAGTCCAGACATATAAAGAAATTACATACTAAAGTATGGATGAGCAATGTAAGCTTGTATCTACAAATTTAATTGACGTTGTAACATCCTCAACCATTTTTGTTTCAATATATAATAACAGAATTTGTATGTACTTTCTAAGTATATCTTGGACTGTAGGTCCCGGCTGTAATTGAACATCCTTGGCAGTCGTTACGGGTATTCAGAAGCCAGTAAGTCTGACGCCAGTCTAACCAGGGGGTATTGGGTTGCCCGGGTAACTGGGTTGAGGAGGTCAGATAGGCAGTCGCTCCTTGTAAAATACTGGTACTCAGCTGAATCCGGTTAGACTGGAAGCCGACCCCAACATAGTTGGGAAAAGGCTCGGGAGATAATGATATAATAACAAAATAAATTCGAAACAATACTCAGGTACCCAGATGTTGTGAACATCGGTATTTTTATCTCTAACTTATGCGTGTTCATTGCATTGAGTAAAAGTGTGGTTTTAAGACAGTTTCTTGAGATATGGTTTGAATTAATTTTAAGGCCAGCATTTTGAGTATGCCATGATTAAATGCATAATTCAATTAAATAGATAACCTTTGGCTTATTGAAATAATGAAGAAGATATAACATAATTAACTGATTAGCTGTCTACGTGTATTTTTTTTATATTTCATATTCAAAATACCACGAAAACTACAAGTGTTGCCAGTGTGAAAATATTAGCCCGTCAGCAAGGTTGTAACGGTATTTACTAGTCACTGTTCAGGGTGCGCTCGGCAAACATGCGTACGTATCTACTACCATATATACCCTATGTATGGCTATACGCAAATTCAAACCTTTTTTTGATTCTTTGGAATTAGCTAAAGTCTTTAACACTCCGTAGACCTATAATTATTATTATGCATGTATTTGGATTTATGGCCAGTTTTAAAAATTACTGTTACGCTGTACAAAAACTAATTGTACAGCGTAACAGTAATTTTTGACGTTTATACTATTATGTGGTGTATGTCAAAAATACAGTCCGTTAACAAAACGAATTGTCTTGCTAGTACGCACTAGGCTTTAGATGTATTCTCTCTGCATCACTTGTTTTTACTAGAATCTTTATAAGGCTTATGGCAAGCCTGAAATTTTCCGGATTTCTGTCTCGTCTACAGAAGTGGTAATTTTAACTGTATATTATAATAAACACATAGCTGTTAATTGTGACTCATACTTTGAGATAGTTCTTGATAGGTATAGATATATATATTATAAGAATATTTTATATTAAACCTTACATCTTGCATGAATAATTTACATACAAAACTTCTATACAAATTTTCTAAAGTTACAATGTAGTTCAGAATAAGTCTGATTGGAATTTGACGGCACTTATGGCGCAGTAGTCGGTCGCATCATATGGAGTACTGCGGGTCGCGGGTTCATTTACCGCTCGGGGCAATAAACATTGTTGCAGCTTTGGGTCTTGGGTTCATGTTTGGGTGTTGTGTGCGTGTGAGATTGAATGTTTGTAAAATCACCCACGAAACGGAAGAAAATACTAATATTTTTATAATACATACTTACTCACAAATTATTTACCAAAGATTTATTACAATGCTTTAAAATTCATTTAAATAAACTAGTTACTATAGTACTTAGTGATTGATGTAAGTTCCATAAAATAAATGTCAAAAAAGTAGATAAAGTCTGTGAGCATATCTAATTGTTTCTAGTCTATAGAAACCGGGCAACAGAACTTAAACTGCGCTTTTATACTAGCGGATTTAGTCGCACGAATATGCTCAGCTTTTTTTTTACACGCGACGCATTCTATGTGGCGTGAAATCTGTTTTGAGATTTTAGGCATCATCGCTTGAACCGGTAGTTGTCAACATCGGAGGGGCCCCGTAGAATCAAGCCCCGCCGTGGCGGCGGGTTACCACTTCCCTGGCACACCCAGACCTCCAGAAGGAACATAGTGGGTTTTAGTCATTAAGTCTGACACTCCCTTCAGCTAGTCTCACAGGGAAGAGTAATTTGATGATTTCCCATGATAAAAAATCGGTAGTTGTCAATTGTTTTTTTTTTGTCGCGGAAATACGGCTAATAAGAAATACAGAAAATTCGCAAATTTGCAAGCGCACTAAAAAATAATTACACAGCATTTTCTGTCAAGCTATATATCACACTAAACACTTAGTCCATGTAGCCTGATGCAAATTACTATAAGACTTCAAGTTTTTCAAAAAATCTTGAACTAAGGTCATGCATGTCAAATTAGATAGCTTTATTAGTATTTCACCGCCATGTTTTTTGATAAGATTATTGATCGTTTATATTGGCAGATGTTAAACTAATTTAAGAATTCTGAGTCTGCCGCGTACCCATTAGTAGTGATTAGAACTGCCTAATAAATAACCTCTAACGCTATTCACCGCTAATGCTGTGATAGCCGTGTTTTAAATGATTTTGGATTAATATTTTTTAGACTATTAATCTACTCATTTATGTATTTCACAATACCTCTTCTTATAAATAAGCCTTTAGCCAAGCTAACTGAAAATGACAAATTTTCCCAATCAACTCTGAACCATATGCTTCCGTGATAAATTTGAAAATCTATTGAGGAAATTTGACAAATTGGAGTAGCTTAATGTGCTGCGTATATACCTAATTTTTATATTTTTCTTCTTCTAACTCGGTAAATAAACTGTTAAATATGTAAATACATTCATACCTCTCTACATTGCCAAATACAATACTTCTTAGGTAAGTTCTTCTTAATTAGAAACTTAGGCCTTTGATATCAGCCTGCGGGATTGTTTTCAAGAGTTACCGCACATACGTTACATAGACCTCCAAAAGGAACATAGTGGGTCAATAATATTCAATAAGAGTCTGAAAAAAAAAAGCCGCAAAACTTTAATCCCTGACGATCTTGATCTAAGCGTCTTCTTCATGCAGTACATATTCCAAGAGTTTCATGTAGCCATGTTTTATATGGTATTAAATTCGTTAAAGTTTAGACCAAACTCAGTCTTCAGTACCATACGTATATAACTATTAGGTACCAGTATAGTTCCTGCAGGCTTAGCATGGCGATTTTATATCTATTCTGTCAAGAAAAGCCAAAGCTCTTTCTGTCAACGTCAACATGTCTTCTGCCCGAGCATGGCGCGACCTATCAACTCGCATATAATCACTTGGAGCCTTATGTCAATCAAAGAAAAGAAAAATTACTTCAAAAAATGTCAAAAGAAATCTTACGTCAATCTATCACTTTCTGTCATTATATCCAATCTCCGGTAAACAAATCTTGTTTCTACGGTTGCCATGCTAAGCCTGCTGCATAATAGCCTACCCTACGACGAGTGAACTAAAACAGTCTAGACGCTGTGTTCTTGCATAGAAAAGACCTAAATTCCGAACAATCTTACTCCACAGATCCCAACAAGGAACGATATCACTTTTCCTTCACACACGTACAGACAAACAGATATAAAGCGTTCTTTTGTTACAACCTGTTGGCTGGCAGTGGAGCGAAACTGTTCCGTAACCATGGCAACCGATACAAAGGTGTCAGATGAAAGCTAACATCATATAGCGGATAATCTAACATAGGGTTTTGTTGATGAAATTCTAGTCTTTAATTTGCCTAGCCTTTTCTGAACCATGTTAGGGTCGATTTTCAGTGTAACCTAACTAAATACAGATGAGTACCAGTATTTTCCATGGAGCGCTTGCCTATCTGACCTCGTCAACCCGTTACCTAGGCAATACTATGCCGCCTCGTAAGACTGGCTGTCAGACTTTCTGACTACCCGTAAAGACTGAGAAAGATGATCAAATGGATACAATGTAACGTGCCTTTCAAAATACGGAAGAACTCGTCATGACGAGATTTTCACCCATCTATGCACCGACAGCGCCAAACGTTGATTCGTTACTTAGCCACGACTGACTATATAAAAAATATAAAATTCACTAGTTTCAAGTATCGAAGACTAGAAAATAATGTATAAAGAAATAATTTTATATAAAACTAGCTGTCCCCAGCGGTTTCACCCGCATCTTTGGTTACTGGTTACACACTCCGCTCCCGTGTGTCTTAGCGTGATGGTATATAGCCAATAGCCTTCCTCGATAAATGGGCTATCTAACACTGAAATAATTTTTCAAATCGAACCAGTAGTAACACAAACAAACAAACAAACTCTTCAGCTTTATAATATTAGTATAGATGCCATAAGATAAATGACATCAACTACAAAGTTTTCAGTTCGCTGTGCAAAAAATGCACTTAGTTATTCCAAAACTTCAGACAGAAATAACGGTACGTTATATTATCCAATTAATTTATAATAATATAACATCGGTAACAGGTACCTACTCAATTAATTTTATTTGCATAAGGCAATAGGATTTTTTTCAATTCTATACAATTAATAAAAACAAAGCATGGTATTAATACACATCGATTTATGGTTCAAAAACATGTTGTTATTCACGATACTCGGAAAACAAACGGGTATATTAATTTAAGACAATAGTTTGTTAAGTTTATGATAAAAATAAAATGAACAAAAAATAATTTTGAGTCATCGGGTTTTACGTTTGGCTTATTTATAGGAATTCGTACAATACAAGGGCATGACAAATGAAGAGAGTTTTTGAGTCGTCCAAACAAGTTGTAAACATTTTTTTTTAATTTATTAAATTTAAACAAATTAAAAAATATTAACTTTAAATTTAATATTGCATTAAAAATATTCCAAACATTAAGAATAAATATGCAATACAGTTTGCCATCTCGTTGAAGTCTTTTCTAAGAGCTCTTATTAAGCTGTCCGACGACGACGCCTGCGCTACGCAATCCCCCAAATGACTTCGGTTTATTGAGTTTTTTTTGCCCCCTATATCTATATACAACAAACCATTTATCTGTTCGATACATAATACATAAGCAGTTAATATTGATAACGTTATTACTTTCTGCACATAATGCAAATCGATTGATTTGTTCAACTGTATCGATTACGATCGATAAATGTTTTCCATGTAATTTTTTATCGTGTCGCACAAAATATGGTTTTAAATGGTAATAAATGGATTTATAGTTTTATTTGTAATGTTTCGTTCAATACATTTTAAGTTTAGTTTTTCAAGTTTTTACAAAAACGTGGAAATCGTTTGAAATGAGACCTAAAATGTTAGCTTAAGAGAAAATATATGTTTTTTATTACAAAATCAGACTTAATATTTACAACATTGGGGCTAAGGCTTTCAATGAAAAGGAGAATAATTGTATGAAGGATTATTTATTAAAACAAATTTACATTGATAGCGGCTTTAGAAAATAAATCATATCAAAGGTAAATCGCAGATATTCATAGACATTTTTTCTGCATTGATTTTTTCAAATATATTATTTTCTCCAATCTTTATTTTTCTCACTTAGGCCTAAAACGAAAACAAATAAGAGCTAACAATCAATTAAACAGTTCATTGGTCTCATGACTCGACAAAATTTTTAACATAAAAATTATATTAAACAAACTTATTCTTGCATAAAAAATAACTATTTACAGTTTAACAGTTAAGCAACCGTGCAAGTAGTTACCGATCTTGGTTTAGTAGCTTGGAACGCACCGAACAGGTGTAAGTTTATGTTTAAGTTTATTTATTTTAACTTAACCGTAATGGACGCCGCATGCCAATTTCACACTTAGCAAATGTATTTTCAATTGTCAATAATTGTTATGTTTTATTTAATGCATTATTTGCGTTTAATGGTTAAAATAATTATTTGTTACATTAAATTTCAACAATAGGTCAGAAGTAAGTGACTTGTAAATTTATATTATACCAAAAATCATATATTATTTTTTAATATGCACAAAGCCCATGGATACCTTATCAATAAATTGAATTAATACCAACTTAATTATTACCTACATCAGAAAAGGTCGAAACAAAAAAAATATGCCTAGAAACAGCTAATTATGTTTGGACTAATTTAATGCTTATATTTATGGGGCTGTATAGATATATATTTTTTTAAATAAACCTTCGACATTATTAAAAAGAGGTTTGATTATTATTCTTAATTTAAATTTAATGCTAAAATGAACTGTTTAAGATTATTGATCTTGATCATAAAGACATTCCTGCGTGTGCTGATCACGCGCATACTTTTTTTTGACGTTCACCTGTTTATTGTTAATAATACCTATCTAAATTTGGTTAATTTGAATATTAAAATAGTGGTATTGAGCATATATTTTGAAATCAATTAGGTAGATAAAGGTTTTTATACAAAATTATTTTTTACAACTGAACTAAGGTTACTAAATATTTATTGTCCTCTCCTTTTACATGGAAAAGGATCGCCACCACACGCATGCCGGACGTGTGTCTGCCTGGGCTGCGAGTTGTTCGCTAGAGTTAACATGGCCCTCGCACACAGGGACCTCCAGAAGGAACATGATGGGTTTTAGTCAGTAAGAGTCGAGAGAGAGTGCAAAGTAGTTCATACGGGGCACGGGTGAAACCACTAGCGGAAACAAGTACTAAATATAAGAGACTTGCGCCATTGTAGCTTGTCACGGATAATATCTTCGGCTGGTCGACAAATGCACAGGACGTTATGCCACCGACTAGTTAAATGTTTTCATTTCCTTTTTATAGTACAACAGACCATAATATTACTCAATTATTACCTATATAGGGCTAAATAGGCATGAAATATACATAAAACTAAATGCTGTAACATACTTAAAGATAGTCGTAAAATTTGGTCCATATTATCATCGAACTTATTTATAAAATACTATAGCTGTTCCCTATGGTTTCACCCGCCGCTCCATAGACTACTTTCCGCATCTGAGTAAAATATGTATAACTTATAACCATTATATCCCTGAAAAAAAATGTCTGTGCCCGTTCTCAGACTTTAGACTATTTGTCTACCAAATTTATTTTGAATTGGTTCAGTAGTTTTGGCGTGAAATCGTGTCATATAGACAGACAGAGTTATTTTGGCATTTATATTACATATAAGTAAGGATATTTTTTGATTATTGAAATAGAACCTACCGTATGCATATAAGAGTAAAATTGATAAGTTGTGTGGTGTCCTCGTGGTTAAAGCATTAGCCTATAAAGTATAAGTCCGGGTTCAGTTCCAGGTCAAGCTAGTGCAACTTCTAAGTTATATCTTTGACACCAATCCTTTCTCCTTGTAAGAGGATTCCCGTGCCCAGCAGTGGGACGATAAAAGGGCTGATGATACAAACAAACAAACGTGAGTTTATCTAAGAAATTTTCCGACGCATATGCCACTTAGCTAAAAACCAATCTTAATAGCAATTATAGTTACAATACCAAATTCAAGCTGCCGAAAAAAATAATAAAACACATTAGGCCTCCTCAGGTCATTGAACCTCCAGCGATAAGACGAGAAATTAATTTAATTCTGGTAGATATTAGGATTTTATTACTCCATTATAATTTATTACAAAAAATATTCTATCGCCATAGGGGAATAGTGCACAGTTGGGTTGACAGGTGAATAATTTATATTTAGCGCGAAGGTAGACAGACTGTTTTATTTGTTTATTTTATAATAATAAAATAAATAGCTAGTATGTATCTTCATAACCTTTTCAAGTTAGCGGTAACGGTTTCTCTTTTTCCTTATTTTAAAAAGAAATACAATTTGGTAGATACTTGGTAATTTACAAGGATGCGATCCCATGTATATCATATCGTCATGAAAGACAACATTAGAGAAGTTTCAATATACCTACACGATAAATTAATAACATAATGTTAATGCCTAAAAGCCGATATACAGTCCTTTGCCAAAACTGGTGATAAAAACAGGAGCGAATATAAAATTCTAAAATAACCATACAAATAAAACTGAAAAATTATACGTTGTATAAATATAGATAACAAATAATACACTGTAATCTGTGTATTATCGAACGGAGGTTTCAATTTACGGGTTCGATTATGGGATGGTGCAAAAAGTTGAGGGCTTCTCTCGTGTGAAACGGAACGCGCCGCGCACGCAACACCGCTTCTGTTTTGCTGTTTTTTATTTTATTTTTATTTTGCTTTTGTTTTATTTTATTATTTTCCTTTGTTTATTAGTTTTTTGTTGGAGTTTTATTTGCGTGAAATAATGCTGTGTTTATTCTGTTTCCTTTTTAAGTGTTTCGTTAATTTCAAATTAATAAGTTGTTCTTCATTATCAAGACCATTGGTTAGTAATTGTATCATTATTAAAAGTGATGTATATAAAAATAATGGTTTTAATACAATATCTTTTAAATAGAAATTGAGCTTTTATAAAGTTTATCCTACATGGTCTATTGCCCGTACCTGAATGCTATGTAACAATTTGTTTGTCAACAATTGAAGACGTTTCTATCGGTATATCTGGAGTAGGTACTGTGATATGAGCGTGTTCATGTTTCATTACATACATATATTCTTTGAATTCAAATGTAACTAGCCCATGACCAATTTTGCTATTAATTAAATAAATAACATAATCAAAAAATAAGACATACCAAAAACTAGCATCAAATACTTGAGATAACGCACAAGCACAGACACACGAAGCCAATTTCTACACCACCACACATCCTTTCACAAGCGAATTCCCATGAACTAAAACCCAGTTTACAAAACACAAATCGATATTATAAAGCCTATTACAATAAATTGTAATCGCAATATTGTTTCCTAGACAGACCTTTCACCTAACGCGTTGTTTCTCATTTTCCTCATTCAAGCCTTTAATGTGTATATCATCTACGACCTAAGGCTGGTGCACACTGCAGTAGCTATATTTTACAGCTCGTAATCGTTTTGTTTTGTAATCGGTAATTCATTTAGTTTGTATATAGAGGCTTAATGGGAGTCTGTATTTGTATTGCAGAAAGCAATTGTTTGTATTTGCATTATAGATGGATTAAACCCGGGAATTCATCAAGTTTATTGTTTGTTTAAATTCGAATCCGTCTTTAATCTCCGTAGTTAGTGTAGTAGTTAGAACACCAGCCTCTCAAGCATGAGTGTGCGGGTACCATTCCAGATCAGATCTAGTACCAATGTTATATTTCTTAGATGTATGTACTCACTCCCCCTTATTATAAAACGTGGTCTTAAAAAAGTACCAGCTTTAGTACTAGCTTTAAACCACTTACTCGAACAAAGTTGATGGCCTAAATCTAGCACTAAACCCCGAACTTTTTAAAACCACTTTTTATAATAAGGGGGATTAAGTTTATCTTGGACACCAATGCCTGCTTAAATGTGAAGGAAAATGTCTTGAGGAAATCTGGATTATAAAGTCTTAAATAATCAAACAGCATTGAGCGACAGTTGTGATTAACGCTCAATCCTACTTCGTGTGAGAGGAGGCTGTGCCCAGTATTGGTGCGATAATGCGACCAAATACAATAATGTATCTTTTAAAGATGAATTTAATAAGTAGTTTAAACATTTTGTAATTGACAATTGTATACATATTACCCACAAAGAAAAGTTTAATAGATCTTAAATAAATTAAGAGTGCTTTTTGACACTCTTAATTTTTTTACTCTTTGTATGTTTTGCAAAGAAAAATATTTTTAAGAAACCAATCATTATCTAATAATAAAACAAAATTTGTAGGTTTGCTTGGAATAGGCTCCAAAACTACTGAACCGATTCGAAAAATTCTTTCACTGTACAGAAACTAGTAAGAAGACTATCACCGGTTGACATAGCCTATATATTATCCGATTACTAATCAAAAGTTCGCCCAGGACGCGACTAAAACATATAAACAGCTAGTCTGAGATATCGTCGCTTCGCAATCGCCCCGCACAATGTGATGGATGATCCCAACTCATTAACTTTTTGTCTTGGATTACTGTGTCAGTTATTATTGCACTGTAAGTCTATTCTACTATTTTACCTCGCTCATTGATGCTTCATAATGACCTTTTTTAACTACAGCAAATGTATTATTGTGAATTACGAACGAGATGTGAATTTCATGATGTGGAGTCATTTGTAGAAATAGCTTTTTAACGTCGGTATTTTCAATCTGTTATTGTTGTTGTTATTTCTTGTGTATGTCCCCTTTTTCTTTTTAAGTCACTGACTGAAGTTAGCCTGTCATTTATTTTTATAAAATAAATTATAACACGTCCTTCAATTGCTACCCAAATTAAAAAAAAAAAAAAACTATCAAGTCTCAACAGGCTGAGGCTGTGTTTTTATTACAAAACATATATTATGCATTTCAGAGAGAGAAAGATAGATAGATTTTCTTATTTCATTATTAAACTCTTAACTATCAAACACACTATATGTTTATTGTTTTCAGACTTTATGGTTTCTTACTACCCGTAACGACAATTTTAAGTCCCTTCCGAAAGACGAAGGAACTCGTCATGATAAGTCATCAATCCACCGATCGACCGCATCAAGCGTTGCTTAACCTTATGATCGATCGAGCGGTTCCATTTTTACTTAGCCACGAGCTCCTCCTGGTCTAGAACAAAATAAAATAAAATTTCTAGCTAGCCTTTAAAGAGAAAATCCATGACATTCCATGTACCAAGTTCACATTTATCCAGTTACCTCAACTTTCGAAGCTTAAAACAATTATCATCAAGACAATAAATACTCGCACAATAGTCCGCTCTAAGACAGGCTGCGTTCCACTTTTTAGATCGTCTAGGTACCCATATAAGGCTGTGCGTCCACTTCGGATTTCTTGCTAAACCTACCTGATTGTCGGGTGACGCGCACTCGCCAGTAACTTACGATCTGGATGGCTTAGTGTACGTTCATTGAATTTGTATGACTTATTTGTTGGTATGTGCAATTTTTTAAGGTGTGTTTCGGTACTTCTTTGTTGGTGATAAGCTTTAGTTAAACTGCTTCCTCAGTCTAGCAGTCATATAGCGCGACTTAGAGTCCCGGTTCGGTCCGAATTGCTTTATGGGTTTTAAGAGACTTTTATAAAGCAGCCCGAAGTCTGAAAGGTGGTGATGTATAAACCCTTGCATCGCAGATCACGTAAATGTTGGTCCTCCGCCTGATCTCTGTCTGGCCGTATCAGATTGCCGTCCCATCGGACTATGAGAGTGAGGGAATAGAGAGTGCACCTATGTCTACGCAAATGCTTTTGCACTTTTAAATAATCTCTGTACGGAGCCACCTAGCTGCGTACTATGCGGCACTTCTGGCCACCCGGCCAATTACCGTGGGTGCCCCAAGGCCCCCAAATCACCCCCGAAACTGGTGAAGCGCGCCAAAGCCCGCCAGCAGAGGGAAAGCCCCACAGTAAGGCTACCCACCGCTCAACTTCCCGAGCGGCTTAGCCCTCAACGCCCCTGTCCATGGAACGCTCTTAATCACCAAAGAGCCTTCCCCGCCCTGAGACCCACGCAGTCCCAACCCCTACCAGCCTTGATGGATCTCCCCGTCAATGCCCCCCGCGCACCAGTCGCCCCCCGCACGGTCCCCAGTACCGCCTCACCCACCCAGTCCGTACCACACCGCGGCCCCGCACCCCCCCGCGGCCCCGCACCCCCACGCGGCCCCGCACCCCCCCGCGGCCCCGCCACGTCACAGGCGTTCTCTCCCATGAACGTCATATTGAGCACGGTCAGCGTCTTCGCGAGCGAACGTGCTCAACAAATGTCCCAGGCCATAATCGCCACTAATGGTGATCTAATCAAGCTCCTTGCAGTAATGCAAGAGTTCTCAGATATCGCACAGACCGTGCAAAACCTTCCCCACTTCGCCCGATAATGGATAATACACCCAAATCCATTAAACCCCGCTCCCTCAGGCTTGGCTTTTTCAATGCCAACGGCGTTCTCGGCCAACGCGACGAGATCGCCGCCTTCCTAAAAGACCATAAATTAGACATTCTTCTCGTACAAGAGACCTTTCTTAAACCACACAATCGCAACCCTAGTGTTGCCAACTATAAAATCATCAGGAACGATAGAACGGCACGTCACAAAGGCGGCACGCTCATATACTACAAAAAGTCCCTGCACTGTGCGGAAATCACTCCCCCCGCACTCTCTAAACTCGAAGTCTCGATCTGTCGCCTAGGCTTAACAGATCATAGGTCGATCACAATCGTCTCGGCATACTGCGCCCCCTCCTCCTCACCAGAGGACAAGTCCCGCATAGCAGACGATCTCGGCGCCCTGATGGGCCTGAGTGACTCTGTGATAGTCGCCGGCGACCTAAACGCCAAACATCCCGCTTGGAATAGCCACACGACCTCCACTAGAGGCAGGTTGTTGCTCAACCTTAGCGAATCCCTACACTTTGACATCGTAGCCCCGATGGAACCCACTCACTTCCCCCACTTAGTGGAACAACTTCCGGACGTTCTCGATGTGGCGCTCCTCAAGAATATAAACTTACGTTTACATTCTATCGAGGTGCTGCACGAGCTCAACTCTGATCACAGACCGGTTCTTATGGAACTAGCCCCCCGCCTAGGTCCCCTAGACCCCGACCGCCCTAAGCCCACTCAGGTCATAACTGACTGGAGGAAGCTCAGCGGCAAACTAGAAGCTTCGTCCGCCCACCTGGACTCTATCCCCGATATAATAGACTCAGTCGAAGCCATGACGGGCGCAATCGGTTCGTTCACCGATCACGTACAGTCTGCCGTGAGCGATTGTTCACGGACAGTTGAGGCGATGGACTACCACCGCTTCAAGCTGCCGGACGACGTGCGTGACCTGGTGACCGAAAAGAATGCGGCCGTGCGGGCATACAGCGCCTTCCCCTGCGATGCCAACAAGTCTTACATGCGTGACTTGCAGCGTGCTGTAAAGGAACGCATCAGTGAGATGCGTGAAGCGCGCTGGGACAAGACGCTCAGCGATCTCGAGCCTAATCACCTAGCCTTCTGGAAACTACAGAGGAACTTCAAATCCGATGTAGTAGCCTCCACCCCGCCCCTCGTAAGGCCAGATAAAACCATCGCCTTTGATGACGATGAAAAAGCTGAATGCTTAGCAGACAGCTTGGAGTCTCAATGCTCCCCCAGCTCTCTACCTATCGATCAGGCGCACCTCTCGCGGGTCAACGCCGAAGTCGAACGTAGGTCCTCCCTACCGCCCGTCGAAGACCCGGACAACCCCCTCCCCCCCGTCACTCCTGACGAAGTGAGGGACACCATTAAGAACTTAAAGCCTCGCAAGGCTCCAGGTCCTGATAAGATTACCAATAAGGTGTACAAACTCCTCCCCGCCCCCCTCATAATGCTCATGACCGCAATCTTCAATTGCGCCATGAATCACAACCTGTTCCCACAGGAGTGGAAGGAGGCAACCGTAATCGGTATCCCCAAACCGGGGAAACCTAAATCGGACCCCTCCAGTTATCGCCCGATCAGTCTTCTCAATGTGTTCGGCAAAATCTACGAGAGGCTTATTTATAAGCGTCTCAAAGACTATGTCGACGCAAAGAAACTCATCCCTGACGAACAGTTTGGTTTTCGTAACCATCACTCCTGTGTCAATCAAGTCCACAGAATAGTGGAAGCAATAAGTCATGGTTTCCAACATGGAAAATTCACTGGCATGATCTTCTTCGATATAGCGAAAGCTTTCGATAAAGTCTGGCACGAGGGCTTAATATATAAGCTCTATCAACTAGGCGTGCCGGATCGTCTCGTCGTCATCCTACGAGACTTCTTATTGAATCGCACATTTCGCTACCGCATAGACGGAGCTCTATCCTCCCCACACAGACTAAGAGCCGGTGTCCCTCAAGGCTCGGTGTTATCCCCCCTACTCTTCACTCTCTACACGAGTGACATCCCGAAGAGCAAACAAGCTCAGCTAGCCCTATTCGCCGACGACACGGCAATCTATTACTCAGGCTCAAGCCCAGTCCGCATCGCCAAAGCACTCCAGACCTACGCCAGCACCCTAGGGGACTGGTCCAGGAAATGGAGAATAGAGTTTCACCCCGACAAGAGTCAGGCAGTACTCTTCACGAGTCCCAATCGACGGAAACTCCCCCCTCCCCCACCACCCGTAACCATGTTTGGCAAACCCATTCCTTGGACAAAGGAAGCCAAATACCTAGGCGTCATTCTAGACTACCAGCTCACCTTCGCCGCTCACATCCGCGCGGTCCGCGCCAGAGCAGCCTTCATAGTTGGTAGACTTCACTTTTTACTCAACTATAAGAGTAAAATGTCCCTCAAATGCAAGCTACGCATATACGTAACATGCATCCGCCCCGTAATGACATACGCGTGCGTAGTATTCGCACATGTCAAGCCCCACCGCATTCACAGAATGCAGACTCTTCAAAACCGTGTTCTACGGAGAATCACAGGAGCTCCCTATTACGTTCGTAACGAGAACCTACATCTCGACCTAAGAATCCCGACCATAGGTCAACACTGCAAGCGTGCCGCCATCAAATACTTCGAGACAGCTGTCAAACACTGCAACCCTCTTGTGGTGTCAGCCTCCCAGTACACCCCCTCCCGTATAAGTCGCATTCGCCGTCCCAGGCATGCCCTACTCGTTCCCGATGACGATATAACCATCCTACAAGAGAGCAGTAAACTCACTAGCACTCTACACAAAAACAAACCGCGTTCCTACAAACCTCGCCGCCGAGGTGCGCCGCGTCAATCAGACAGTAATAATTGTCCTCCCGTCCCTAGCACATCGAGCCAGCCCGCGAGCTGAGCCAGTAGCTTTAAAATGTCCCGTTAATAATAATAAAAATAATCAGATCCAGCCTGTCCCTTGCTGTATTTTATCAGCGACGCCCTGAGCCGAGGTCCGTACCCCACAGGGGGTGCCCTCAGCGCAGTCGCTTAGTTTATAAGTTTTTTTCGCCCTGGCTGGAGGCCTTAACTTCTAGGCAACCACAGGGCCTTGTCCGGTTAAGCAGTAAACAGCCTCCTAGGCTGAACTGCGAGTTGCCATAGTCAAAAAAAAAAAAAAAAAAAAAAAAGCACTTTTAAATGTCCTGCGTCTGGCTGATGTCCTTAGAGAGAATGGCCGTCATGGCCGACAATCGGCCTGGATGATAAATTGGGGTGCTTGTAAAAGTCCTCCGATCACAGTCGTTTTATGACTTTTCTTGGTTTTAGTCTCGTCTATCCGATTAGAATAATTTGGATTAATTGTATTGTATTATAGATGTCATCGGGTTTATATTATTTTTTAGCGATGATTCTCAATTTTAACTATTAACGTAATTTGTATTTCAAAATTCCAATAAAACTCTGACTAAGACGGGATTGAACCCGGAACTTCAGTAGGTAGTCGTTTTTGCGACCACAAAACAAATGAGGCACTAAAACATTTTATTAATGAATTTATGTTTGACTTCTTATCCACTTGGAAATAAATTTGATTTAAATTTTAAATTTCAGACAAAAAAGTTCGCCATTTTCTATAGAAGCTAAAAAATGGCACGAGCCACGATCTATTTTAGTTTTATAATATTATTTATTTTATCGTCCAATTTATGCAAATGAAAAACGCATGTTTTGAACATTTCGAAATTAAGTTTTTTTTTACTTTTCAATTATAATAAATTATGTCTAGAACTGTATGACGCAGAGCAGTTTATAGAATTTAAATTATATGGAGCTATTTGATAAGTGTGCTTGTGTGCGCGCAGTTCAATATCCTGGCTGAAAAATATACCACAAGTTTATAGCTGTTATTCTTAGAAATTTGTTAATGTAAATCATTAATTAGTCTAGGTCTTTTAAGTATTTTATTGCCCATAATTTTACAGTAAAACTTATTGTTTTTTACTACTTATGTATTTTAATTGGCGGCCCGATAAACGATTTTAAAAAAATATTGACACTACTCGATTTTTTTTGTGGGCATATTATAGTTTCAAGATACATAATAAAATATGGCTTAACATTTTGAAGTATTTTTTTACTCTTATTATCATACTAAAATGAAACATATTACAGTTTTATTACAAAAAAAAAAAACACTGTGTGAACACATTAGACAGAGGTTCGACACTAGTTTATTTTTTATCTTTAAACACGTGTCAAAAGTCTGTCTAACTTTTTTGTAGTGGGCCTCACTATGTTCAGCTAAGTACACATTGTTTTATAATTAGACACTATTTAAAAGAGTATTTATCTTTATTTTAACTACCTCGTTGGTTAAGTATGCGCATAGAATTTTTTCATTATTTGAAGGGTACATCTATGGACTATATTTTATCGGGGTACAAGAATTACTTTTTACGGGACGCAAGTGAAACCATGGTAAACAGTACATACGCCAATCCATCAAGCTACAAAAACTTGTCAAGTTTTCCCAATCAACTTTGAACCATATTATGCTTCAGCGATACAGTTCAAAATCTATTAAGGAAATTTGACAGAATGTAGTAGCTTGATGTACTTACTGACGTCTGTACAAGATGCATCAGTATAATTTTGAATAATTATGTAATTCATCCCTTACTTTTTTGTGGTATTGAGAAATATCCTCACTGGTACAAAAATGAAATTTTAGGCTGTATCCAAATCTTTATCTCTAGATTAATCACAATATAATATTTTATCTTTTCGGCGTTTCCAAAAACAAACCAACCAACAATACCTTTTACGATTAGCATAGAAAAATCATAAAGTAAGGTACGTAACAGTTAAGATACGACAAAAGACTTGTTACACGTTAGAGGTTAGGTCAGCGGCAAACATAAACATTTTCTACAACGACAATGTTACTGCGTACGACGGAACGTAACATGTTAAAAGTAAGAGCATTTTGTTTATGGTTTTATCTAAAATACTGGAGATGTCAAGAAGAATACATTTGAAAAGGATTCGAATTATTTTTTGAATTTGAATTTGGATAAAGTTTAAATGAATATTATCATATTTAACTTTAAATAGAATCGAATTTAGCTTTCTTGATTTCAAATAAAAGCATTTTGTTTGTTTGATTTGTTTTATGATACAGTCGTAAATATGAGTGACTAATTTTTATTCAAATGTCAAGTAAGTAGGTATCTATAACGAATATGAAAAAAGAAAGGAAAATAAATGATTTTATTTTTTGTTTAGCGGTTTATTTATTTTATGGTTTTCTCTCACAGCATTTTTGACGGAAAATTCAAATAATAACTATATACTTACATTAATATGATTTTCCGGGGCTGCGGAAGAATCTGGATTCCCGCGGCCCCGCGTGCACGTGTGAGGAGACACCGGGGTGGTTTTAGCCGGTTAGAGTCCGGCACATTACTTCGCATCTCCCCAGGCGGAGGATAGTCCATGGTCCATGAGGATTTCCCCACGAAAACAAAGGCTGGGCAGATAGCAAATAAATATGCCCTTTAAGTGGCAAGGTCATTCAAATAGCTTCATAATAATCTTCTTCAATAACAACCTAAGTAAAATTCATTTGAAAATAACATTAAATAAATTCTAACTCGTGACTGAATCTATTGTAAATGTGTATTTATTTACTGCATAACTGTTGGTATAAGTATTGCATTTGCGATCTCTCATAATGTTCCATTGTTTGTATGAAGAAACATGTTGATTATCTACGCCATATCAATAATCTTTGTGTTTATTACGTAAAAGGTTATGTGTTGGTTGAATCGAGTGTGACTGATATTGTACTGCGCAGTTCTGTATTGTTCGTAGTTTTAATTATAGAAAAATATTGGTTTTAATGCGATGTTTTCCTTTAGTTTTTTTATTATATTGACGAAGAAGTATCTTTGGGTATTTTTTTAAACTGTTCTTATAATAAATACAATACACAAAGGTTGACTTAAAAATAGGCACACCAAAAGCTTTTGTGTCAATCCAAAAATCCCTTCATACGAACAAACACGAACAAAAGTACAAATAAAACAAATGAGCATCTCACAAAAAAAAAAAAAAATCAACGAAACAATTAACCCTATACCGCCCACTTCACAAATATTAAATAAACAAAACATTAAGTACCAAAATGCTCACTTCATTTAAATGTAATTCGAAATAACCGCCACGAACATTCTTAAGCCGTCGCGTCGCTGTAATCATGGTCGTGGGAAACAATAGCTCAATCATTGTTACGTGCGTGCACCTGTCTAACCTGTGGTGTCGTGATAATGACCACTACTAAGCGAGTGACGGGTTAAATTGGGATTAAAAGTGAGTTTTTTGAATTTGAATTAAGAATTGTTTTAACGCTCATTTTGTTTTTATTTGTCGAACTTTATGTAATGTGATGAGAAATATTACTGACGTAGATATTTTTATTAGTAACTAGTTGACCCGACAGATGTTATTAAATCTTTTTTTTTTCCTAACAATCCTTCTTCTGACAACAAACAAACTAACAAACACAACAAAAAATAAAAGTGAAATCGGTCCAGCCGTTCACGCATGATGGTGTGACCAAGGGAAATAGAAATATAGCATTAAACTTATATAATATTATAGATTTAAAAGTAATCGTTTTCGAGACAATCGAAAAATAAAAAAGAAGTAAAAAAAAAACCTTTTTTTAGTATAGTAACTTACTTTTTATCACATTTAAGGTGCTTTATAGAGTAGAAAACAAAATCATTAGTACGATATTTCCTACGCCTGCTAAACTAAATAAATTATACAGTTTAAACGAATAACAGTGTTCGGTGAAATTAAAACAGTTACTTTCCAATCTTGGAATTAAATAGAAATGTGAAAGTATTTTTGTCTAAACATCATTTATGTTTATTAATGTTGATGATAAGTAGTCATTAGGTAATTGTTTAAAATAAGAACACAATTTATATGTATGAGTTATAAAGACTCTCTTGGTTTCTCCACTTCCTGACATGTAAATATCGTTTTTATTAAAAACGTAAAATTTTATTGTCAGGAACGTACTTGTACTGTTTTTTCAATGACTAGCAGACAGGTCCACACATTGCTATGACTAAGGTTTATGTTATAATAACAGATAAATCATTTGCGACCATAAATTAAGATGTAAGCTACCCTATCTTTTAAGTTGGATCAAAATGCACACGGTGTGCCCAATTCGATTGAAATCGATTTAGTAGTTTAGGAGCTTATTGCATACAAACAAAATGACATCTCATTTATAACCTTTATCGAATAATATAAATAAATAAATAAAAAATGGAATTTAAATTTTATTGAGGTGAGGTGAATAACAATCGAGTAAGTCGAGTAGGGCTCGTCCGTCCGTCATAATATCAGCTGTTACAGCATCTCAACACTTATGATTTGAGAGGTTAAGACAATGCTCATCACATTATAGTGTAACTTTTATCTTTGATGTTTTTTTTTTTGTAGATAAACAGAACTGGTTGGTACACATTCGGAAGAATGAATTTATTTTATAGACTGGCTTTAGTTAGTTTTTACTAAAAAAATCCCGAATTGAGAACCTCCTCCTTTTTTGGGAAGTCAGTTAAACAACGGTTTATTTCAGTATAATGTTTAATTTATGAATAATGAATAAAAGTATTTCGCTGAGGTAATAGTTACCATTTGTAATAACTACAATGAAAAAAGGTTTTAAAGTATAAACCTTCCTACTACTAAGCATTTGGCAAAAATGTTTTATTTCTTCATGTATGTATATTTCATCGTGACCTTCGAAGGCCATTTCAAATCTTTATTATTAACATCAAGATTTCTTTGAAAAAGTTAATTTTACACAGACAAACCGGTTAGAACTCCAAAGAATTTAAACTTATCATTATAGACGAAATAAATCGACTACGTTTTTAATTTTGAGCTGAACATTATTAAGCAAAGATCGAAGCTTAATAGATACCTAAATATATGTTCAGGTATTTATCATAACTGGTTGTATATTGGACTAGTCCACCTGTTGTTTCGTATCATAATACTAGACCAAATTAAGTATTTCACAATATTAACAAAGACCACCTTATACAGTATTATAGTGATTTGAAAAGTGCCGGTTTCAGTGCAAGGGTTAAGAATTAACTTTGTTCAAGATTATGGTTTTTAACCTTAGACTAAAGCGAGGTATAATAAGGTGGGTAATGTTTAGAGAATAATCATAATCTCAAAATCATGAACTATCATCTTCATCTATCGGGGTATCACAAAATTAAGCTAAGAAAAAAGAGTTTAAGAAATAGTTTTTCATATTGGACTAGTAGTTTCTGAGATAATTGCGTTCAAGCAAACAAGTTAAATTATAAAATACATAGAAGTGCAAGATGGACGGTATCCTGAAACACTTCTATTCGGTTGCAGGAGGTAATTCCCGGAGGATGTGAACAAAGTCGCGGGCGCAACCTAGTAAATCAAACATATGGAATATGGATAACAAACTACATATATTACATGATCGGAGCTGGAGGAGCACAGGTTTTAAACATAGGTAGCGCCAGTTTTCATAGGTCTGATTTACATACCTATGTTAAGAAAATGGACAATAGAAAATTCTTTACAGATATTATATATAGAAATAGAATAAATTCGTTTGAAAGTTAATTAGGCTAGAAAGAATGTAACTTGTGAGATGACGGCAGATAGAAGAGCGTGGAAGACAAAACAGGCTGCGCCGAAACCAAACAAAGTTTGAGATAAGGGCAGGAGGATGATGTATAATAATAGTATCGGTACACCTTTTTCACACCCAGACCACAACCAACAAGCATGCTCATTACACAAATGTTGACCGTGCCGGGGAATTGAACCGGGGGCCCTCAGCTCGGCAGTCCGGAATGGTTACCATTGCACCAACGAGGACGTCAAAATATAAAAATAAAATACGCGATAAACATAACTATTCAAAATGGTTATAAAATTTGTAGTACATAAAAACACAGATCATACCTATTATTTTCTGCTAAACATCAGTTGCTCAGTTCTGCGATAGCCAATAGCAAACAGTCTAACATAATTCGAGTTCGTGACAATATGACTAACAGTTCCGTGGGAGACGCGACTTATGGTCAGAAACGAATAATCCATATTGATAAAATAACCTCAATAACAACAAATAAACTAATAAGTTTATTTACTTTGTCATTCCTGATTAAAATATTGAGACTGACCGCTCTAAATTGAATAGTTAAATTCGCATTTCAAATTGAATTATGACAACATTTTCTGACCAGTATTGTCAACGAAAAGAATTTTTCTGACCACAATAAAAACAAATGGAACGATAAATAAAAGTATTGTCAAATAAACCTATCCATTAACTTAATCTAAATGCGTAACGAAACGTGCACATAAACTAAAACTGTCAAACGGTTTTTGTCACTAAAGTCATCCTATACTAGCGTAAGATCGGCAGGTGATAGAAATACATTAATATCTATATTTTATAACATTATTTACGCGTTTCAAGCAGAAACTTCGATACAATGTCTTCCAATAAGAGAAAACGTGGGCGGATTTGACCGACTTATTTTATTGTCGAACTGCATAATCAAGTTTAGTGAAGAAGCAGACTAGCTACAGTAACGCCACAGTAAAGCAACTAAAAGTTGCCGGTAATAATCAAATTTAATTGAAAGAAGAAAGAATATTATTGTACTAATACTTCATAACAACCGTTAATTAAAACTAACAGAGTAAGTTCTGTAAAAAAATCGTTGCCATTTTAGTTTAGTCCTTTTCTCTGAAAACCATTTGTATATGTTCAATTAGCGGATTGTTCATCTAAAAACTAAAATTCCCCATAAAGCTATATTATTCTCCAAGTTAGTATAAACATCGTTCATATTTCCATCGAAAAACAGTTGCTTACTTTAATGACACGCAAGATTCTAATTGAGAAAAAAAAAAAAAACAGAAAAAAGTTGCTCGTCTGCATCTAATTAAAGTTCTACAGCGCTTTATTAGAGAAATTTCTGTGCGCGCCTACGAGTGACGAATTACATGTCAAATCATTTTAATTGTATGATTAATTGGGTTGTAAATATTATGTTGTGTAAAAATCAACATTATGATATATGACATACGGTTCTATTTAAACAATGGTATTGAAGATATTTTAAAATTAATTACTTTGTGATCAATTAGTCCGAAAGTGAAGATTTGACAGGATTGTTTGGTGACCGTGAATCGAAAATTATATTAACGAGGCGTATGTGTGTGTCTAGGTATCTGTGCTAGTATGCGTATACATATCTGTTTGTATTGTATTTGTGTGTGTATCTTATTAACTGAGACTTTTTCGTTTGAGAAGTTTTAAAGTTTGTTCATTATAGAAAGCATTTTATTATTTTAAAATGTAAGAAAAATTCTGCTTTTTTCCTTTTAATGAAAATCCCTTTTTTGATTTTATAAATATTTTTTACAGGATTTACTCTTGTAATGTCCAACAGATTTTGTATAAAATAAATTGATATACTATAACCATTTATATCTGTATTCCGCTAAAATAGCTCTTCCCGCAACTAGGTAAAAAGAAGTCCATGTATTTCGGGCTCTAGGCTGACCATATCTATCTACCTATAGTTTCTTGTCTTTTTGTTAGTTTAGTTAGTGCGCAAGCATTTATTTGCGCAGATACAGGTGCACTCTCTATTCCCTCACTCTCATAGTCCGATGGGACGGCAATTCGACATGACCGGAGAGAGATCAGGCGCAGGACCGACATTTACGTGCTCTCCGATGCACGGGTGAATCAATCACCAACTTCCAGACTCCAGGCTGCTTTATGAAAGTTTCTCATAACCCACAAAGCGATTTCGGTCCGAGCCGGGAATCGAACCCGAGACCCTGTGCACAGCAGTCGCGCCTTGAAACCACTAGACCAACGAGGCCAATAATAACCTCACTATAATATTACGAACCTAGTTATGGATATAAGCATAAGCTTCTAACCAAATTGGTGTTTATTCGCCACTATTGGACAAGGCGTGGGAAGAACACACTGCTACACTTAAGTACTTACTATTTAGAAGACACTAAAGAAACAATGAACAATAAACTATGCATTTGTAATATCTACATCAATATAGGATACTTTTATATGGTAAATTATAATAGCGTCCAGACCGACTGTCGGCCATAACACTTACTCTCTCAATGAGAGCCGTCTGAGCAGTACAGATGCCCGAAAATGTCAAATTTTCTCAATCAACTTTGAACCATATGCTTCAGCGATAATGTTGAAAATCTATTAATGAAATTTAAAATATGTTAGTGGCTTGATGCGCTGGTGTCTGTACATATTCTAGTGCTGTTCCCGCGCACTATCATAGTCCGATGAGCTGAAAGCTGCTTTTCTGAAAGATTCGTAACCCCCACAAAACGAAGCAAACGACCCGGGAAGCGAACCCGTGCACTATTGACGCGTTTTATTCATTAACTTATATTATTACTCTGTTACTTGGAACAGAAATTAAGAACAGAAAATGTTAGTGAAGCCACTTTTAAATACATCTTGAGATGAATTATATTGAAGTTACTTATACAGTCAACCGATAAAACCAGGCAAATACTGTTCGAAGTCTTGTATACATGATACAAAATGACTGCGTAGGTTGCACGTCTTAGTTGGAACAATGTCACTTGTCGTAACACCACTCAAAAACCATTGTTCTGATCAACGGATTATACTCATAAGTGTGGGCGAAATATCTACAGATGCCAGCACATCAAGCTACTACAGTCTGTCAAATTTCCTTAATCGATTTTGAGCTTTGTCGATGAAACTTATAATTCGAAGTTGATTGACATAATTTGTCAGTTTCGGGTAGCTTGATGTGCTGGCGTATGTACTACAATTTGATTCTCTAAAATGTCCAATGAACAAAAACCACAACCACTTAAATGTCTTTCGGACATTTTGTATTTTTTTATTTATAACTTCATTCATTTTAAATTGCGAACTGTTTAAAAAACCCATCCAAGATTCTCTTGAAGGCTATAAAATTTCGAAATTTACATACCAAATTGGGAATAAAAGTTAAAATTATTAGTTGTTTATCTTCTAGCGAGTCGTAAAAGCCTGGATGGAGTACAGCGGTACTTAAAACGATAGTTTCATGTTATCTAAAACAGTAGACATCGACACCGCAATAAAAAAATAAGTAAGTATTGACTTTTCTCTAGATGTTTTTACTTCGGCTCGAATGGTGTAGATATTATCAATTGATTATTGACATATGAACCAAAACCCACAGGTTCTTCCTCGACCCTTTTATACAGATCAAGCTACCTGAAACTGTAGATTTTTCCCAATTAATTATAAACCATACGCTTCAGCGATAAAGTTGAAAATCTATAAAGAAAATTATACGATACCTACCTTGTATTCGTTAGCATACTATATTATTAACTGCCTCGTTGGTCTAGTAGTCGCATAGCGCGTTCGATATCCAGGTCGGGCCAAAATCGCTTTGTGGGTTTTGAGAAACTTTCATAAAACAGCCCGGAGTCTAGAAGTTGGTGATTGATACCCGTGCATCGGAAAGCTTGTAAATGTCGGTCCTGCGCCTGAACTCTTTCCGACCGTGTCAGATTGCCGACTCACCGGACTATGAGAGTAAGGGAATAGAGAGTACACCTGTATCTGCGCAAATGCTGCTGCAGCTGATCTCCTTAGAGAGAACGGCCACCGTAGCCGACAACCGGTCTAGATGCCATCATCATAATTATTATTATAATCATATTATATTCATACGTACTTATACCTATCTAACATTGCGAAAGTCTTTCTTAATTAGTCTAAAACGACACACACTGTGGACATAAAAATATACTTTATACAGTTTATATAGAAAATGTTCTACAAAAAACAACGTTCTACGCTTTCCATTGAATAAATGTTTCTATTCCTAAGAAGCCCTTTTGTGGCCTTGCGTAAACTAGCGCCCATAGATTATTTATGTGCATAAATTGTTTTAGATAGCACCATAGAATTAGTTAGAAAATATAAATCTACATTTTATTGGTTATTAAAGTTTATTGTGAATGATATGTTGCTTCTAAATGACCAAAAACATTGTAATAGATTTAAGACTTTTTGAACTCTAGCTAGATAGATCTAGATAAATAAAAATATTTATATATCCCTGTTGATTTTGAATCATGTGCCTCAGCGTTAAAGATGAAAAGCTGTTTAAAAAATTTGACTGATTGCAGTAGCTCGATGTGCTGGCGTCTGTACATTAAAATTTCGTCAAATTTAAGTTAGGTATAATGATCTTTTTAGGCGATAAAGATAGTATGCTTTAGGTATTGCAAACGGACAAAATCTATGTAAATTAGATCAGAGAAAATACAAGATTAGTCTAAAACTTTACAGTATATTTGGTATTTCCTAAATATTTCTTGGAATCTATCAGATTTGCTTATTTATAAGTATAAGATCTATAATTCAAGTAATCATATTTCTCAACCTTAAACTTATATGTAAACTGCTAAATAAAATACTTAGGTATGATAATGGAAAACTATAGAAGAAATCTTATAACTTTACTCGATCTAGGAATCGCATTTAGGTGGTTAAGCTTAGGTAATTTGAACACTTGAACAAAGAAGCAATACAATTGTATAATAAGAACTCCTAAATATTACAATGATCTTCCAGTAACTGTCACAACTACAGAATATAATAACCTGGACATAAGAATACAACAAAAGTATTTGCCTTTGATATTTTAGTAATTAGCTAGTCTGTAATTCTGATTGTGGTAATGGACTTTTGTTGCGTACTGTACCTAATAGAACCACCTACCAAATTGATTCTCAAAAAACTTTGTTCCCACGATCGTAATTAACTTAAAGCATTTTCCATAACATTTTGTGATAACTAATATCATTAACAAAGTGGTCGTTGTCAGTACGTCGTAACATTACCATTTAAATTAAGAATACAGTTTTGAACCAATCAGCGTTCACAAATAACTAATCAGTAAAAGATACGTTATTTATTGTAACTGAGAACCAACCAAAACTGGTGATTCGTTATGGTGATGAAGGGTCATTTTTGATTATATCAAATCATTGAATATGGTTTATAAATTTTGTGAATATTATTTTGACTTTGAATTTACTTACCTACACCATTCAGTATATTATACCATTTATTAGATTTAGTATATAACTAGCTTCCGCCAGCGGTTTCACCCGCTTTCTGAGGAAAGTACTTTCCATACCCGGATAAAAAGTAGCCTATATGTTATTCTGATGTATAAGCCATATTGTGGTAAAGTTTCATTCAAATCCATTCAGTAGTTTTTACGTGAAAGAGTAACAAACATCCATACATCCATACATCCATCCATCCATACATCCATACTTACAAACTTTCGCCTTTATAATATTAGTAGGATTTATTCATTCAATACAGAAAGGCCGAAAGCCAAGTCTGCAGTATTAAAATTCAAACATTTCGACAATTTTAATTCCGTCTTAGTAAGCGATTATGCCCTAAAACGAACCCTTGTACTCCTAACACTTGCAGTTCCTCAGATGCAGTCATGATTAAATTTCTAAATAAATCATCAATGCTGTTAATGCATCAAATGCAAATATTCTTACGTATTATTATGGTTTCATACAGAGTAGACAGCTTACTCCTTGCTGTAAATTTTGTGCCGGTTTTTCAGACAAAGATCCCAGGTACCTCTGCCAGGGCTGTGGGTTGTTCGCAAGAGTTACCGTGGCCGTGACACACAGGGACCTCCAGAAGAAACATAGTTTTAGTCAGTAAGAATCTAACATGACACTCATTGGGACATTTGATGACTCCCTACGGAAAAAAGAGGTCCTAGATAACCTAACTTGTGAACTTATAGAACCTAATGCGCACCCAACATTTATTAGCTCGAAAAATATAGAGGGATAACAATTACATTTCCTTACAAGAAGAAATGAGGATGCTAAGCACTAAAATCTCCACTAAATAAAACTGAGCCCTTTCACAACACCGCCTCTTAGATCGACAACATTGACAAATAAGTTAAAAAGCCCCGGCGCGGTGTCTCTCAAACTCCTACGCAACTAGCTTGACACTCGTTTGTTAAAGATTTCCATTCGTTTTTTTACGCCACTTAGCCAGTGACAGTGTAATAATACTTTTTGATATTTTGTTCGGGTTCTGTGACGTCATCGTGTGACATGTCAATTTGGAGGATCGGGTTTTGTTTTTTTTTTTTCGGGTTTGTTTGTTCTTTTTTTGAATGCTTTGTGACTGATTGGAATCGGATAGTAAGGAGGCTTAGAGTAAGTAGTTGTTAAGTAGGTGATGATGATTATGTTTGTGTAGCAGCTTTTGCCAGCTGTTTTACCCGCGTCCCGTTGGAATTTATTTGCTCACCCGAATAAAAAATAGACAATAGCGTTCCTCCATAAATGGACTATTTCTCAAATCGCACCAGAAGTTTCTAAGGTTATGACGTCTAAGCAAACAAAAATTGACGTCAGTTTTAAAGTAATATAATTACTATACATTAAAAGACAAAAAAGAAACTTAAATTAAATAAAATGTAGCCACACTTGCATTACCTGATATTTTGTTGCATTGATAAGAATCTAAAACTTATAGATAGCTAAGACGCTAATAATGATATCTGAGCTAAAATAAATACAGTGTGCAATGAAAACCAGTACCAAACAAAATGTAATTAAAAACCGCAAATAATCTTCCCAGGCTACTTTGGCGACCATTACAAACAACTATATGATATACTAACAATAGCACAGATATAAACTAAGCGCCGGATGTAAGTTAAGTGAAGAGCAGCCTAACAAGCGGATACAGGTAATAGAAATATTGATTACGATTCAGAATACTGTAAGGCGAAGGTCAAACTGCAAGCGAAATCAGAATATACAACACGACGAACGAGAAGGATTGATAATTATATTGCAAAATGCTGAAGAAGATTTGGAAGTCTTTAAGAAAACATTAAAAATAAAGATGTAGAAAAAAAATAAAGATAATGAATACAAAATTATCAATTCAATCAATACAACTGAAAGTATTGTGGTGTGTACAGACGCTAGCATATCAAGCTGCCTTAATCTGTAAAATTTTCCCAATCAACATTGAACCATATACCTAGGTTTCAGCGATAAAGTTGAAAATCTGTTAAGGAAATTTGATAAATTGTAGGAGTCTGTACGTCTGTACATCCTTACTTATATTATGACTGCGAACATACCTGTATATTTGTCTGTCAGTCTATGAGTATGTCTGCCATGCTATCAGGTCAAAACTGCTCAATCGATTTAAATGATATTGGTATATATGTATGTAGATAGTCTGGAGCCTGAAGCTGGTTGAGCGAAGTATTTTCCCTGGAATATGGGGGAAATGGCGACAATCAAAAACATTAACACACAAAGCTTAGTCTATGTCTATTTGTTAGTAACCTAATTGAATACAATGAAGATTATAACAAGTCTTTTAAAGCTACTAATTCACAAACAAGAATCACACAGAATTATAAAGTAACAAGAAAATACAGTACTTCAGTAACATACTCAAAGCAGAATCACGGTCGTAATAAGCTTTCTGATGGACAAGGAAGCAAGAAAATTGCAGTAACATTTACAATGGTAATGGTTACGGCAGCCACCTGTTCGTCCAACGAGCCAATTTGGAACATTTGCTGTACACAAATTGTTTTTCTAGTTGCTTGATAACTTGATTTGATTATGATGGATGTGGCGTGGGGGATTCATCAGCTTCGTCAACTTCAGTTTTTAAATTGTCATCGGGATGTAAATTGATAGCTGTTATATCATTTATGTCTACATTTTTTAGATCTTCACTGATATGCAGTGGATGTGCTTTAGTATTATATTAAGTCTAATTAGTTAGTTCTATAGTAGGTATTTAGTTCTTCAGCTTTTTTTATATATTATGTCATTTTTTACAATAGCCTTAACTGTAGCATCACTTTCATCATCATTATCATTGCTGTGTGTCTTTGTCTAATTATTAATAATAAATAATGTTATTTGCACTCAGTTTAATTAATTTGAACATGGCATCATGAAAAGCAATGCCATAAAAAAAATATAAAGAAATGTGCAATCATTAAAAGGGCTCAATTAAATTCTCTCGTTATTAATAAAATTATAGCTTAGTCAGATAATATTATTATATTAAATTAAGGGTCATAAAATATTGCCATCTCCATAGTGCAAAGTACTTTTACATCATCCGGACCTCACTGTAAATGAAGATTCAGTTATAAACTTAGATTTAACGTTACCGCATAACATTACTCCTTGCGGTACCCCTACAATTTAACTAAGACCTTCTTACTGTATACAATGATATTTATGCCAGAGATCAACGTACGCTGGTGGCCAAAGAATTATGTCCACGCACTTTTGACCTGCGTAGTCCTTCTATATTCTTTATAATGCCGGCCAAGTAACATTGGTCTGGTAATGGGTTGTATTGTAACTGTATGGGCTATACGAGTTTCTCTTGTTAACTTTTAATAACAGAGTTATAAGTGCCTGTGGAAAATTGACTGTAAATCAAAGCGGCGTTGATTTGAGTGGTTAAAATTATACTATTCACGTTTTTGTAATGAACCAAAGAGTAAAATAAAGAAGGGTTGCATCACCAACCCATTATTTAAAGTGGTTGACAATGAACAACCTCCTATTATGTAACCTTGTTCGAGTTTTGTTTTAATTTCATGTCGTTCAAGGCTGAAATAACTCTACCATTCATATTATACAAATAGTCGATGTCATAGTTACTAAGCAAATTATAAGTGTAATGATGACCTTGACAAACCAAAAACTTTCGTATATAGATATATCACTTAAATCGATTTCTAATTTCATTGGCGATATTGCTAGACGTTTTCATGTCACAAAACAAAAACAAAACATACATATTCTTTTAAAAATTTCCTTTGCGTGTATCCTAACGCGTCTGCAGATCATTCTTTAAATTGACAATAGAACAGCATTATGAATTTTGAATACTATCGAAGTGAAATAAAAATATTATCCAGATTCTTCTCTCTGTTGAAAAATTTGTTTATAGCGACATGACTTTATTTGCAGTATCGCCGACGATTCGCAAAATAGACTTCTCACACCATCACAAGAAAAAGTTGCCACAAATGTCTTATTTTTGTAAGGTAACCTGCTTTATTGTTTCATAAAAAAACTGATAATAATCATATCCTTTCTTTTGAGTGGAAAATCCTTAAACGACCTCTCCCACTGTTGGTGCTGCTGAAGGAAGTGTCAGACTTTTACTGACTAAAGTCTTCTGGAGCCCTTTCTGTGCCAGAGTCTCGGTAACTCATGCGAACAATCTCACAACCACTAAAATCAGCTCTTAAGACACGAAATTATATAAACGAACGTTACTACAATCGCAGCATTACACGGCTAAACATTAACAATAGGCTTATATAACATTATAAGTTATTACATACGAACGTCTAACTTAACAACAAATATAGATATTTTAACATTTACCATCCCGGATATCTGACTTTCTCTGCACAAGACATCTTGACAAACAGCTCAAATTTTATACTACGTAACTCTAGATACAGAACAATAAGTATTATTTACAGACATTCCATGGAATTTTGTGGGAAAATATTTTCCTTGGATTCGAGTTAATTTATTCAAAATTCAATAACTCGTGAACGAAATGTCGAGATGACTCTATCGAATCGTTGGGTATTGTTGGGAAGCGTCAACTGTACATAATCGGCCGTATTTTAAATATTTATAACCATTTGTATGTAGTTCTGTGGAAATTGAATACAATTTTGTGTGAAGCTTGTTTTTTTTTTGTAACATTTTGTGTTATAGGTTTATCATGATTATGGCAATAAGTTTGAATGTTGATTGCTTTTATTCTATTATATTTTTCTATTAAGTTTTTTGGAAGTAAGGTTTAGTAACTTCAATATAAGTCGTCTTATTTAATTTTTTATGAAATATTTATTAACTACATACTAAAAATAATATGAGCATGAAGTAATATTTATTATTAATATACTAGATAGGTGATTCGTGAAGCACGTAAAATCGATAGGTCTCGGCTATCACTTGACGTCCTTTAGCATTTTTTATGGGTAGTCAGAAGCCAGAAAGTCTAACAACCAGTCGTACATAACACTCTATGTAAAACTCTGGTACTCAACTGCATTCGATTATACTGGAAGTAGACCCCATCATAGACAGAGAGCAGGGTAAGAATATTAGAGTGATCAATATAAAATCATGTTATTTATAAATTAACCACAAAACTATCATACTTGCCTCTTTAGAACACATTTTATTTCACCAATAATAAAATACAATATTTTCATCACAACATTTATTTATGAACGATTTGCAACAATTATGCAATGCATCCGGGAAATATCAACATCTTACAATGACAAACTAGATTACATTAATTTAAAAATACATTTAAATGTATTATTTGTGTAACATCCTGCTTAATTGATTTACAAACACGACAACAAAAATTTAAACTTTATTTAAAAGTCTGACATAAATAATGACGCAATTGTCTGACAATTATGTGAACATAATGAAAGTAAATAGGTATTTAATTTATAATATTTTTTATACCTACTTATTTACCTCTATATTGCCAATTCTTCAATCAAATATCACACTATAAGGAAATTTTTCATCATCATTTTTATTCTATAGCCTTATTCTATCGTCCCACTTCTGGGCACAGGCCTCCTCTCACACGGAGAAGGATTGAGCCTTAATCATCACGCTTGCTCAATGCGGATTGGTGATTTCGAACTTTATAGTCCAGGTTTCCTCGAGATGTTTTCCTTAGCCTTTAATCAGTCATTAGTGTCCTTGATAAACTTAGAACAACGTACAACTTAGAAACGTCACATTGGTACTTGCCTGGCCTCAGATCGAACCGGCACCCTCATAATCGAAAGGTTTTAACCATTAGGCCACCAAGACTTTAGTATTTTTATTAAAAACAAATTCCAGTAAAACATGTATATAATTTTACAACAAAAGAGAGAAAACAAGAACAAGAGATAAACGATACCATAACGTAAAATCACACGGTGCTCAGGTCAAAAGTCAATGTTGCCTTCAAAAAAAATAATGTCATCAACCTTATCTTTGCTGATAAAAATCAAATGACACTTTAGAAAGATGCATGGGCCCTTCGAATCGATACATCGGTTCCTACGTGTATCGATTCAAAGATCGATGCTTAAGGCTTTTTAATTGACAAGCGAACGATTAAATTATTCGAGTATTTTAAAGTATGATGTCGCGGGTTTTGTTTACATTACGGTGTAAGTTTACATGTGAATTTAATATAAAATTAAATGTCTGAGTTTATTGATCGATCAAATGGAGTTTTAATAAGACAAGAAAGTGAGTTTTTAACGTAATTATCATAGCTTAGGTTAAAATATTCTGTTTAGAATTTTTTAATGAAATTATCGTTATGACAATTTGGGGGTTTTATAATATTTGACATAACTTCAATAGATTGTCAAGCAGTTAATGTATACGTGTATTATTTCCTGTATTAAAAAAATATGTTATTATTTTGTTTAGCCATTATTTGCGCACAGTTTAAGGAAAATATTCGTGAACCGTCATCAAAAAATATTATGAAATTATCGTTTATTGGACTGATCATCGATTAGTATACATTATCACCAAGACGTAGCATTTTCCTTTGAACTTACTTGAGATAATGAAAGATAAAATATTACAATTTCTGTCATAAAATTACTTACTAAAATTGTCTCCGCTGTTTATAGTTTTATTTGTAGCAATTACTGAGAGCAATAAAATTCAGTTCAACTTTAACAACTATTAATAATAATTAAATTCTATTAATAATTATAATTAATAGTCCACGTACAAATGACCATAGCTGTAATTCTTTTAATAGCGTGTCATTTTAATCAGACATAGTATTTGACATAAAAATAGTTTTTGATGACAAATCTTAGTAGAAAGTAGCTTATAACTATGTAAGTAGCAACTTAGCTATGTAAGCTTTGGACATATGCATATTTATGGTCCAAATTTGATTAGAAAAAATGTCTGTTTCGGGTAGCTTGATGTGCTGAAAAAAATGAGAATAAAAATGAGTAAAATGAGATTATGCTTTAAATTAAAAATGATGATGAAATAAAAAGACAACATGACTAAGAACGGAGTGGATATTAGTATGACGGCTGACAGAGAAGAATGGAAGCGGAAAACATACATAGACCCCAAATAATCTGGGAACAAGGCAGGAAGAAATTATGAGTAGATGCAGTATATACAGCGAAAGACCAATTCCTATTGCGGACACGTCATCATCATCACAGCCTTATTTATCGTCCCACTGCTGGGCACAGGCCTCCTCTCCCACGGAGAAGGATTGAGCATTAATCACCACGCTTCCTCAATGCGGATTGGTGATTTCAGACTTTATAGTCCAGGTTTCCTCGAGATGTTTAACCTTCACTCTAAATCAGTCAGTATCCAAGATAAATTAGAAAGTACGTGTAACTTAGAAAAGTTACATTGGTACTTGCCCTGGAATCGAACCCGCACCCTCATACTCGAAAAGCTGGTGCTTTAACTACTAGGCCACCACGCGGACACGTATTTCAATTAAAATATTTAACAACAACCAATTTCGCTGCTCAAGACTGTTCGGCCCATCATTAATTTAGAAGTCCAACAATACAGACATCTACTTAAATCATACGTGTCTTCAATTAACAAGTAACAGTCCACTCAAACCCGTTGGGAGTACGAACAGTAAGTTTTTTGGACAGACAGACATACGGATTAAGGGGATTAGTATCAATCATGGTACCAATTTGTAAATCGATGGTTGCTACCAGTCGGGGATTAAAATGGACTTTGATGGGCAACAATTGGAACCAGCAAGCAGTTATTGACATTTGGAAAAAGTTAATTGTGTGATCTGCGTATGTGTGTGTGCTTGTGTGTGATTGATGAGCTTTTATGAAAGTGTGGGAGACAAAAGTTTGTGCGGAAGTTGTTTAGACAGACAGTTTTTTATTATTATTGGCTAAATTAAACTGTGCTCGAATCATTAGAGATTTTTTTTTAAGAATAATTTATTTAGTGTCTTGAGTAGCAGACATTGAGTGTTCTTATTTTGTATGTTAAAAGTTTTATATGCATTAGAGCCAGTTTCACAGATACGGATAGCCACTATCTACCAGATAAATTCAAAAATGGAAGAGAATTTGTATAAAATTATCTGCCAGTTTTTTTTTTTTTTGTAATGACCCTTCTATTTTGTGTGCCTTCTATTCCATTTTTAAACATGTTCTAGTCTTCTTGAATAGTGAGGTGAAAGTCCTCACTATTAGAAATAATATAATATATCAAAAGAAACAATTGATACACATATAATAGAAATTATAACTGTTTAGTATAATCGTATCAAACACATACATCTATCATTTTGACCACCAACGCTGGCCTAGGCAGGTCAATTAAACCATCAGACAGTTTTTCAAATTTATTACTACCATTCGTATTGTTTCAATTAGAAATTGAGTATTAAATGTATTCTTGAGACGCCCAAATTACTATATCGCAATAATGATTTAGGATAACTTTCTATTGTATAAGTAATTTATATGAAAATATCAATAAGCATGGGGGCCCCGAGCCAAGCATGGGTCTTCGGCCCGCCCTAACGGTGTACCGTGAACCATTATTTTACTTTTCGATTTGAATTTTAGCTGTTGATAACTTTCTGGAACTTTCGCTATGACCTCGAGCATCTTCTAATAATAATTTAAATGCGAACCTGCGTTTGGTGGATCGAATTTAAGACAAGTGGCCATTTTATTTCGGTGTTAATTTCTTGATGATGGTAAGAAAATGATGATACATAGTTTAATAGTGTATCAATGGGTGGTAGTGAAGAGAAATTAGTTTATTAAAGTATTGTAATCACGACCCTACTTTGTATAGAGTGACAGGTATATACCTATTGTCAGACTTTTACTCAAATACTCAGCCATTCTAAGTGTTTCAGTTACTGGTAGTTTTTTAAAAGACACCTTCTTACCAATTTAGTACAGACAATTTACTACCACAATCTGTCAAATTTCCTTAATAAATTTTCAACTTTATCGCTGAAGCTTATGGTTCAAAGTTGATAGGGCAAAATTTACAGTTTCGATAGCTTGATGTGCTGGCGTCTGTACTAAAAAGGGATAGCTAACAATACGAGAGTCGATCTCAAGTTAAATCTACTAACATTAAAATCAGTGAGGACATAAAAATGTTTATGCAATATAATATATAATATAATACATATTCCTCACACATTCACACAACATCATCTAGTCCCAAACTAAGCAGAGCTTGCATTATGGTACTAGACTACTGATAAACATTATGTACTTATTATACATACTTTTATTTTGAAATGAAACTGTTCTATTGATTATGTGTGAACGGCGATCGAAATATAATACCACGTAACATTTTCGTAGGCTGTCGAGGTAGCTACGGACTACCGAAATCGATATTCTATTAAGCATTCACATTGTTTTTACGTGCAAGTAATTAATACTGTAACATGTATCGTTTTGTTGACTGCCTCGTGAAGTAATCGCTGTTTCTCCTAGGTTTCATTTACAAGTCGGACGAAGCGATATCGGAAATTTCCATATCACATTTCTTAGCAGGAAAACATGTTTATTCATTATTGTTTTATAGGTAACAAAATATTTCGTGTAAAGTATATTTTTGAGCTCGATTATTCACTATCGATTAGTCATATCAAATTCTCTGTTCTTCCCAGTTCAGACGAATTCTGATATACAAGAATTTATAATTACGCATATAATGAAGATGATGATGGCATCCAGGCCGATTGTCGGCTACGGCGGCGGTTCTCTGTTTATGGAGATCAGCCAGCTGCGCAGGACATTTTATAGTGCACAAGCATTCGCGCAGACACAGGTGCACTCTCTATTCCCTTACTCTCATAGTCCGATGGGACGGCAATCCAACATGACCGGAGAGAGGTCAGGCGCAGGACCGACATTTACGTGCTCTCCGATGCACGGGTGAATCAATCACCAACTTCCAGACACCGGGCTGCTTTATGAGTTTCTCAAAACCCACAAAGCGATTTCGGCCCGACCCGGGATTCGAACCCGAGACCCCGTGCATAGCAGTCGCGCCTTGCGACTACTAGACCAACGAGGCAGTCATATACTAACCATAACGCATATAATAACCATGTGCTGAAGGTTAGTATTTATTATGTATATGAAACCCGTATGTAAGTGTAATTACTTTCATAATGTCCGCTACCCATAAAGTTATTTCGTCAATGTGTGGCGGCAATTTGCAAAATTATAGCTTTTACAACGTTAGTGATTAGATATAACGGCTTTCATTAGTGCTGGGCCGCCTACTGGTCGATAGCCGGCTTTTGTTTGATAGTATCGATTAAGGATCTGTTTTATCGATGGGTTTTTTGGTAGATTCTGATTATGTTTTAGGTGTATGAATGAGATTCTTCTTTTGAGTTTAATTTTGTTGAAAGGCTTTTTTGAGGCTTTGACTACCGAAGAATGGAAAATAAAATTCGTTTTGACAAACCATAAAACACCGGACCTTACTTTAAATATAATAAATACAATTCTGTTTTGAGAAAAAACTAATCAAAATAGTCATAGGTCTGAGTCATTAGACCTATGACTATTTTGATTAGTATTTTAGGTTCCTGATTGCCGCATATTCTGATATGTCGAATTCGATTATTCAACAAAAATAATCGACTCAAGATCACCTCTACGTATACAACACTAAACAATCGTTTCGCCTTTGGGAATGATTTTGTTCAAAGTATTTAAATAACTAAGATTACACAGTATATCGATTTAATAGCACACATGATTGACAGAGCCCATAGTAATAAAATTAAAAAGTGAACAATGTTTATAGCGTTACTTTCCTACACCAATAAAACTAAGTTTGTTGATTGGAAGTTCATATACACGATAATAAAGATGATTTTACGAAACATTCTATGGGCATATTTTACATAATTTGCGTGAGAAAGAATGTATGCTACTGGCTCCGGGCAACGGAGTCGTTAATTTTTATGAAATTATTGTCATTTTTATTAACAGGTGTTACATTAGACCTAGATTTGGGATTCATTAATTAAAAAAAGAAACCAGTTTGGCTCTTTGTAATGCTTACGTCATTAGATGTTAATATGTCGACAGATGTACGGAAGTGGTGTCTTGCACTATAAGCTTAGATAACTTTTATTATACTGTAAGTAAGAAAAGACGACTTAGTTTTGTATAAATTAGTAAATTCATAAGAAAGACAATTGCATGATAAGACTATGTATATACAAATCGGTTTTCATCAGTTTAATTAGATACTTATTTAAAATCACACTTATTTACCGGCCGTCCCATCGGCCTATGAGAGTGAAGGAATAGAGAGTGCACCTGCGTCTGCGCGAATGCTTGTGCACTATAATATGTCCTGCGCAGCTGGCTGATATCCTTTACGGCAATCGTTTTGGCAACAATATACATATTATTTAAAGTACCAGTATCAATATATGCGCAAATATAGTAGCCTAATAGGTAAATATACTTTAGAGCCGTTAGTAAGTAAGTAAGTAAGTATATCTCGAAGCGACTCGCTGACACTTCTCGTTACACAAAGGCTTGATTTTATTTCACTCCCAGTGAGAAGCGATGAGGAAGAATGTTTTGGCGTCAATTATATTTTTTTTATGTAAATATTTTGTAAAAAAAAAAAACAATATTGTTTTCATACAAAATTCAATATTGTTTTCAAAAAAAAAATAGTTGTCGACTTACAAATTAGCTTAAAGGCGTAACATATCAAGCAGAACAACTTTTCCAAATTGCTCAAGAAAAGTGGAACCTACTATAATAACGTATCAAGTGCTTTCCTTTCCTTAACGTTTTATAGTACAAGTGGTGTTATGGCTACTAGTAAAAGTATAATGACGGATAATTACTGTGTAGCATGCTGCTCGTCTATAGTTTATTAGTTGATCTAAGTTATGTTTATGTTTAGTTTCTTTTTTATATAACACTAGCTTTTGTACGCAACTTTGTCTAAGTAGAGAGGGGCATTTTATAATTTATTTATTTATTTTTATAGGTACATACATTAACAAGGGGTATTGGGTTGCCCAGGTAACTGGGTTGAGGAGGTCAGATAGGCAGTCGCTCCTTGTAAAACACTGGTATTCAGCCGAAACCGGTTAGACTGGAAGCCGACCCCAACATAGTTGGGAAAAGGCTCTTGAGATGATGATACATTAAAAATATATACATTTCTAGTATGTATCCCTATTATAGGTATACACATCCTATATAACAATATATTAGTAAATAAATAAATCATTATCATCGTCAGGCAATTCATTGTTAGTCCTATATTGAGAATATTTTACTAAATTTCTTAGTGTTTACTCGAGATGTTATACATTTGTTGAGATCCATACAAATTCTAGCTTTTGTATGACACTTTATGAATGTCCTCATAGTTTATGCCGATAAATAGCTTATTCTTTGAATTTAGGTAACCAGGCCCCAAAGCCTTTTACCAATTAATAGATTACAATCTAGAAAAATAATAGTCTTTGTTTAATATTCGACATTAATTGTAATCAAAAAAATAATCCTATTAAAAAAGTACATCCATCTTCCAAAATCTAATTAACAGCTATAAAAATATAAATTAAAACAATATAGCCTTCGGCGTACAAGTTGGTCTGTCAGGTTGTATTAGACCAACATTGGACAAACGTTGGGCAATGCGACACCTTGCTAGGTGTATAGAAAGCCAAGCCACAATGAGTGGAAACTAACACATACCGCGGATTCAATTGAATCATTCTACCATTAATTATAAAGCTTTAAGTACCGTTGACATAGAAAAACATGTGTCAGTATTTTTTTTCTAGTTAAAAACTTATTTTAATATGGCCGAAACGCAGATGAGAAAATCCATTTAAAATCAAGTTTAAAAAGTTAAATTTGCCAGAAGCTATAATTAATAATTATTTGTGGGAGGATCCGAGCCAAATATAAACAACAGTAGTTTTCATAAATTCTTTGAGATTATGAAAAATCCTCATACAATAAAACAGTAAAATTTAACGATACGCCTCTTTTAAGCAACAATAAACAAATAAAAAAAGGAATAATACGTAAAATCTCAGTCTTAAATTCCTATTTGGAACGGTATTTAATCCTATTATTTATAATTAGTGTGATACTATGTCGCAGAAGCTACCGAACAGCTGTTAAATAAAATAGGCCAAAAAACTTTAGAAACAACATTAATCATCATAAAAATCACATTTGATTTATGTCTGCATTTAAGTGCCAAAAGGTAATAAAGCTTAAAATAAAAATGGCCGCAAACAATTTGACAGGTCGATGACGGAATGCGTAAAATTGTCGTGCAAACATTGTAACAAGTGGAACGTAACACGTGGGAGTTGCTAGTTTTGTGTGTTAATTATTTCACAGAAACCCATCAAAATCCATAAAGAGTAAACATTTCATAATAATATTAGAGAAAAATACTTTTTTTATATTAATGTTTTTGCGTTTAAAAAAATGCAGACTGACACTTACAATTCTATTGTCAAGTCTCCGCAGACAGACTTGAAAAAACAAACATCAAAAAACTGGCTGGTTGACATTTTTTTTGCAGTCGCTACAGAACTTATCGGTGGTACCCACACGTGAGTGATTTTTAATTTAATTGTAATACTCGATTTTGTCCAACCGAGCGTATGAAGCAGTCGGGACGGACAGATGTCAATCTACCGCTAACTTTTTTATATAGATAATACTTTATAATGTTTTTTTACAACGTATGAATGGCCGGGACTTGGCCCGCTTTTTGTCTTTTTATTGTCATGTGTAATGAATTAACGATAGACAAGAAATGATATCGGCATGTGAAATCGTTTGGACGTTTTTTATTGTAATACTTTAGTCACCTACTTAAGACGACCGCGTCATTAGAAATAAGTAGTTAACGTTAGTTTCAAATGGACGCTTCTAAACTGTTATGAAATTAATCTGTTTGGTGACGAAGATTGTACAAAAAAAACTGAATTAACTATGGCTTTAAATAGCTGTGATTAACTACTTAGGTCTACCTATAGAATTATAAAAATTCTCCAATGAGGAAATGTTAAACACAAAAAATTTAAATAAACACAAAAAAAGATTTTATTGCCAAATATAGAATTGGTATTTCGGTTTGTTAAATATTTATAAATTTAAGATAAAATTTAAGTTTGATCTATTAATACATTTGAGGAGTGAAATGGCAACACTAATTTCAATTTTCCCTTTTTTGTTTCAGGTAAGAATCACCAATAGAACCAATTGGCGCACAGTGGCCGCTCTTACCGGTAATTTCCTATCAATTGTGCGGCCTAAGAACACATTTTCATAGAAATTATCCGTTCTACTCCCCTGTCCACTTTCACAGAGCCTCGTTCACACCGTTCCAGTTAACTCGCTTGACCACTCGCCTCGACCGGCACTTACATTGTAGTGGCTCACGATTGAAACACGTCATTATCTGTGACTCGTATTTAAAGACGGCATAATGAATTAATTAGAATTTTATTAGTCGCTTATAGACTTAGTTGGTTTGACAATGTTCCCAGTTTGACATTAGGCGTGTCTGCTTGTCTCGCATATTACTGTGAAGAAGTTAATGGTTTAATCTAAATTTAACGGTGTCTTGCTTAGATTGAGTTTTAAAGCAGGCTCTGTAAGTTTTCGTAATTCCTACTTGAGCAGCTTAAGTTGAAGCTCGTTTACCTTTACAAGGTAGGATTATTTGCAACACCAATGATATGTAGAGCTTAAAATAGCTTTTGCAATAATTATACAAAGTTGTGTCTGGCTGTTAGGTTAAGTAACACAAGGTATATTCTCATGTTTATTATTCGATGGAGCGATTATCTCTAATTTCTTAATCTTTTTACTATTTCATTGACGTCGTTATTTGTGTCTTAATTGGTTTATGTACATGCATATTGGTGATTGGTGGTCAATAACTCAGTCGATATAATGACTTTCTTCATCAATTTCTTAGTATTATGTGCTAATGTTTGACTTAACACACCACTACTTTAAACCACACAGCTAGACTGATCTAATAAACTATCTGGACCATAAAGAAAATAACTAAATAATTTGATGTTTTAATTTATATAGAAATATGAGATTAAAATGTCCAACATTTGAATCAAAAAAAATAATGACAGTAATCAAACCCATGCCTGACATGCCTCCACTTTTTCCTAACATAGTTCCACAAATATTGTGCGCGAGCTCGTAAATCAGTCCGACAATGCTTCGTTCAAACGCTAGCGCCAGTAACTAGCCCCCGACACCCGCGGCTGCGCAGTAATCGTCAACATCCGAGTTACGCGTTTGCGCAAGTCAAGCTTATACCATTTCCTTTGTGATTACGACACAGCATCAGGCAAGATTTTTCTCAACCAAACCAGTACTGCAACTGGAATCTTTGTGGATTTTCTAAGACAGGTAGTCAGTTAATTACCGTTATGATTCATGGGGCATTACGTGTAGGGAAAGTGTTGTAAAAGGAAAATTAGTTAAGTTTTTTGTTCGCCGTAATCATTGTAATTGCGGACTATGTGACGTATCCTGTTAATTTTTTTTCTATAAATAGAGCAATTGGTCATAATGAGTCGGTACCTCGTTGCGTTTCGAAATTAACAAGGAATTTTCCTGGATTGAAAATAACAGTTGTTTACTCATTATTTCAAGTTTTCCTCAATAATTAAACTTCATTTTATATGTGGTTTGTAGTTAAAAGCACAACTCATATGCCTAGACCTTATACCAAGCTATGTTGGGGACGGTTTCTAGCTTAACTTTCTAACCTCCTGAATCCAATTATCTGGGCAATCCTATACCCCCTAGTTAGATTGGTGGTCAGACTTTCAGGCTTCTTCGTTAAGACATCCAACAAAATGCCTTACGAACTCGTCCATCCACGGACCAACCGTGTCAAGCATTACTTACCCTTACAATCGATCGACTCGTGCGGCTGTTATATTAGCGACGAGTTATCTGTAGTCGTCTTTTAGATTTTTCTTTTCTTTATCTTTTCCTAGTGTTTTTGCTCGACTACTAGGGATAAAATCCGGGGTTTGTTAGCGCATACAATTTTCCTAGCATTTTGAACTTTTATACTAATTTCTTCCAACATAATTTTGAGTGCAATTGTGTTAAACGTGCACCTATATACCTTTACATAAAATCTGACCTTTGTGAAGATCTTACGGAGATAACAAGATACGTTTAAAAATGCAAACTTGGTTGGAGTGTCTGATACAGGACAGGCTGTTATTTCTTCGTGAACGCCTTGTAATTAGTACTTATGCTTCGGACACATAGCGAAATAAGCGTGAAGTCTACAACATTACCAAGGAGTACCTATTACTTACACGTTTGATATATTTAATCATAATCAGTCTTCTAACTGTTTTCTAATTGAGTAGGATCGTCTTGTTATTTTATAGTGAATGCCTTCAAGTCGAAACCTAGTGTTTCGACTTGAAGGCAGTTTATGGTATGCAAAGCATTCTTTGTTATTTTAATGATTGGAATAATACAGCGTGAGTCTTTATTATATGCACCAAAATGTGGGAATCTGTGCTTAATTTTAGAGACTGAAAAAATATCTTTCTTATAATTATTTTCTATAAGTAATACGTAAAACCGCACGCCTCCATAAGTAGTAAGTATAGAATAGGGTATTTGACTTTGTTTGATTTTGTACAAAATTTTTAACAAAACAAATAAACACATGCACAAGAAACATTTTTCTGAAAACAGCGTCAAAATTGGTTGATAAATGGAGCAGCAATCAATATTTTTTATATTCGTATGGTGAAGAGTGGGATCATAGTGGGGACATCTTGCTATCTCTTTTGCACATGCGAGATCAAATAGCGTTGACGTCACAAGCTTGTATGTGCATCCTTTTTCTGTTATTTAACTGTTTGACTTTTGAAAGGTTTATAAATTACTTATTTCTCAACGGATTCCAAAAATTATTTATGTTTTTGGTTTTGTAAAATGTTACTTTTGATATGAATAATTTAAAAAAAAGAGTCAAATACCCTATTCACGAAACAGAATTTTGCCTAAAAATGTTCATTTTTAATTAAGGTCATTTTAGTTTATACGTGATCTATTTTATGGACGTTCTACATGATCTGTAAAAAAAATCCTATAAAAAATCCCCTCAATTTAATATTACTTAAAACAGCAAAACACAATCAAGAAACATCGTTAGATCAAAAACACGAAAATTCCAATCAATTTTTAAAACTAGAACGTAAAAATCCTTATATATTTCATCCATTAAAAATACCGCAACAATGACTGAATCAAGTTAGTCACACACCTTCTTAGTAATGGACGTAATATTTTACTATCGTTTTCCTTCTAGAAAACCTGCTGACCATCAAGCTCGTAAAACAAAAACCTATTGTCTGAGACCAAAAAAATACGTTGACTAAACCGGATTTTTTATCAACCACTGTTACTCTACCCCTGATATAGACCACCTCACTTAAAGTCCTAGGTCTTTAAAAAGTGGTTGGTGTTTCTCCAAAACCATTAAGGATTAAGTGGTTACAATTATTATCAAGCTAATATTTTATATTGTTAATCTTTTTTGATACAATTAATATGCCTTTTGTGTTGCCACTATTTTTGGTGTTATTTTATTATTTTTGGTAAATATTAGACGTTTATATTATGCATTATACCCTAAAATGTGCTTACCGGTAAGTGTTAAAACACACTACAGGTAAGTGTTGCTGGGGAGTTTGTTGCGCTGCTTCTTCCCAGCGAGAATACATAGGAAGTGGTGAAGGGTGGGCGTTTTGGGGGCTGTCTTTTGTTTTGACGTTCGAAAACTGCTGATTTATCAGCCTAATTTGAGTATGTGTTTAAAAAATAGATTCTGCTTTGAATAGGGGTCACAAATTTCAATTTTTACAGCAAATAAAAGTCAAATTAACTGTCAAAATACATGTATGCTGCGTGCATGTATATTATACATATATTTAGTATGTTGAACATTAATGCGTTCAGCGACTGTGTGATGTATTCATATTTATGCGCGGAGCCTTAACTGCGGTATCTAGTGGCGTAAGTATAGGCTGTAACAAATTCCAAATTAATAACGATCCTCTGGGCACCGGCGCGTCTTCTCACACAGGCTGATTTCTGAGTTAGTTCATTGGGTTTTTATTTTTATTTTTACTTAATTTCGTTTGTGTGTTTTATGTATTGTTATAATAGTTTTTTATCTTCATTCCTTTATTTTACATTCAATTACATTTTTCAATGTTTTCTGCGAAATAAAAATCGAATAAGAGTATAAAAATAATATAGTTTTTATGTATTAAATGTGTAAAAATAAATTTCAGGTTTTTTTTTTCTAGTTCGCTTGTTTATTCACATTTAATCTAAAAAATATTGTTGTCATTATTTTATAAGTGTGTATATATTTAGTGTAGTAATAAGTTAATTTATAAAGAAATAATAAAAATAAAGAGATCTAAAAAATGCAAAATCCAACATTGTTCCCAAGTTTTCTTACAAATCAAAGACAAGTTAGCGATTTAATCATATGTAAGTATTATTAAACTACACTACGATTCTTTATATTAAATTTAATCACGTTTGTAAACGGATTCAATATCATACATAGGAATCGCCGCCATTTGAAAATGTTTATAATCTACAGCATGCATAAAAAATTATACTCGACGCAAACAACAACCTGTATACGGCACAGAACACCTGTTCAACCGGCCTATACGTATAAATAACCCAATCCGAGTGAAATTACTTTTGTCCACAACGCTAGAAAGCAGCGAGCCTTGATTAATATACATACATTACGCATTGGAAGCTCTTATTCGATTCCCGATTACAATTCGATGCAGCACTCGATTCGTATTTAGTGCGTTCAAAATCGATTCGCGTTACAGAAGTCGTGAAATTTTTAAATTCGGTAGTTGTATTCCAAATTCAATTAATACGATCCCAATTTTGAAATTGGAACGAATGTTAGCGCTAGTCTGTTTTTTAACTAACCCATTGGGTAATGAAAATTACTCAAACAAAACTTGTACAGCCTAGAATAATATAGATAACTAGCTTTTGCCAGCGGTGTCGCTCGCGTCTCCGGACACTTCTATTCGTACCCGGATAAAAAGTGGCCTTCCTCGATAAATGAGGTCTCTATATTGTTCTGTACAGTGGAGCGTTGATTTTCCGAATGTCTATTAAACGAACGACTATTTATCCGAACTGCTCGTCTTTAAGCGCGGCGTCCTCCAATGCTAGCTCCAGTTGTTTGGCTACTTATCAGCTGTTGTTATGTTACTATATTATATCTTTAAATAGGTATGCCGCTAACAGTGTGTCAAGTATGATTGTATATGAATGGAGATAGAGATGAATACCAAAGAAAAAATGGATCTTAAAGGTGAAATAAATAAGAAGGCAACTGAACGCTATCATGACAAGTGTCAAGGAAGGATATTCCACGAAACTTCAAATAAAATTGAGAACAACGCAAGAAGATGTAGGTACCAAGTTAGGTGCATATTTGTTTAAAGCTAAGTGATTGTTAATTTCTCAATTCATTACAAAGGAACAAATCCAGAATACACTACCTACTATTAACTGGCTTCTATGCACCACTAATATCATCATCAGCCTTTTTATCGTCCCACTGCTGGGCACAGGCCTCCTCTCCCACTGAGCATTAATCACCACGCTTGCTCAATGCGGATTGGTGATTTCAGACTTTATAGTCGAGGTTTCCTCGAGACGTTTTCCTTCACCTTAAATCAGTCATTGGTGTCCAAGATAAACTTAGAAAGTAGGCATATAACTTGGAAAAGTTACATTGATACCTGATCTGGAATCAAACCCGCGCCCTCATACTCGAAAGGCTGGTGCTATAACCACTAGGCCACTACGACTTCTACACACTTCTTCAATTTATTACAAAAGAACAAATCCAGAATACATACACTGCTATCAACTAGCCACTATGCGCCCCTAATATATTAACTGCAATTTACATCCGTACGCTTAGCAAGCAGCTTATTAAAACATAAGTCAGACAATACGATATCGTCGAGCTATGCGCTTACCATTGTTTTATGACACGAGATAAATCTTACTTTAAGCAGGTCGATGTGTAGTGACCAGGATTTCGGTACGAAGTAGGACAGTCTTGAAAGTGGTTGGCAGTGTTAGTAAATGTCATATGTTAATTGGATAACAAAAGATACCGTTTAAGGATATAATCTGATTTGTGTGTGTGTAACAGTGTATCGCAAAACAGTTGTATAAAAGTGAATTTATGTTTCGTTGTTCTTAGCAATGTTAAGACGCCACTGTCACTGCCACACGAAACTGTCAAATTGTCCCAATCAACCTTAAACCATAATATGCTTCTTCCATAAAGTTGAAAATCTATTAAGGAAATTTGACAGATTATAGTAGCTTTATGTGCTGGCGTCTGTGCTTAATTGTGATTCCTCTGCTTTTGTAGGTGTTCATGGGCGGTGATAATTGATATTTAAATCGATTGCCTCAATCGAATAAAATAAAATCTTATGCTAGTTCTACATTTAGATAAATAACGAAAACAAAAAAATAAATCATGTTTTAAATTAGAAACTTACATTATTATTTGTAAGAACACACCGAACAGTATGTAAATTCAGCAGTACTGTCCTGAAAGGTCAGCACAGCTGGCTACTCAATTTTAAACAAATGTCGTCCAAATCACATCAGATCTAAGATCATTAACAATGAGAGCACCTGTTCTCTATACGAAGTCGGTTTGACGCACATTAAGTGTAGCGATACAAGTGCCCACATTCATATGGCAGATAGTCTAGATGACTGATATGATGTCGCCGGTAAAAAGCCAATGTAGGTTATTTTGGTTCATATCCTTTGTCTTTCTTGAACGGCGTGAGGTCTGAATTGGTACCAGGACTAGTTGGTGCTAAATTTAGCATTTTTCGAGCTAATTCATTTGGCGCCTCACGCATGCGCAGTTGGTAGTGGTATGTTAACTTTTTTTTTACTCCTTTGCAGTCCACAATAGAAGTCACCTTTTGACAAGCTAATCTCGGTTATAATCGTATATGTTCGGAAAAATGCGTAAGGAATGTATGGCTGACTTCAAGATTGTAGAGTGAATTTTAGGACTGTCCACGCTTACTATCGTATGTGCCTAGTTCTGTATTGAAATTCGCAAAGTTTAAGTAAAAACTTGGCCTTCCCTTGTCTTGTTTGTAAATCACTTCATGGCACAGGCGCCAAAACATCGAATTTTCCCAATCAACTTTAAACCATTTATGCTTCAGCGATAAAGTTGGAATTCTACTGAGGAAAGGCAGATTGTATTAGCTTGATGTAGACTAGCGTCTGTACATTTTTCTACTGTAAAACTTTACGTTATAAGGCAGTTGTCATCAAGCCCTTATGATTAGTTTTCTATAGTCACATTTTCAAAATCCAGTCTTCCATTTTTTATAACTAAGTCTACATTAATACAAATTCTACTTTATTACTATCATCGAAGTGTAATTGGTTGACCAATTAAATGAAAACTATCGTATATTACAAATCTGATGTTTTTCGGCTACCGAAGCCACGCACAAGATATTAAGTTCCCACGGATCTAACTTCACATGCACCTTGCTAAACTAATCGCCCTAAAAAGGCAAGCAGTGCAATGTTAATCTTTGTTCTCGTAATTCCATCTTCAAGGTTATTTTATTTGAAAGGTAAGTGTAGGCCATAACAAGTTTATGTGACAGTCAATTAAAGACACTTTGTTTGTCCCATAAATCATAGAATGATGAAATTAGATACGATCTGATTTAATTGAACGAGTATTGAGCAAGCGCGGTTCAGTTTGATGATTTTATAGGAATTGTTGGTTTTACGATACCTTATAGTCCATTCATCTCCCGAGTCTTTTCCCAACTATGTTGGGGTCGGCTTCCAGTCTAACCGGTTTCGGCTGAGTACCAGTGTTTTTACAAGGAGCGACTGCCTATCTGACCTCCTCATCCCAGTTACCTGGGCAACCCAGTACCCCTTGGTTAGACTGGCGTCAGACTTACTGGCTTCTGACTACCCGTAACGACTGCCAAGGATGTTCAATGACAGCCGGGACCTACAGTTTAACGTGCCATCCGAAACACAGTCATTGGTGTCCAAGATATATTTAGAAAGTACATACAAACTTAGAAAAGTTGCATTGGTACTTGCCCGACCTGGAATCGATCCCACGCCCTCACACTTGAGAGGTTGGCTCTTTAACCACTAGGCCACCACGACTTACGATACCTTATAGTGATTTCATAATTTTAACACTATCGCGTTTTCTTCGGGTAAGGGAAGAACTTGTGGCTTAGCAATAGCCGTACGGGATCGATCATAAGGTTAAGTAACGCTTGCCTTGGTCGGTCCTCGGCTGATGAGTTCGGCTGTCATTTGTTCATCTTTGGCGTTAAGGGTAATCAGAAGCCAGAAAATCAATATCAGGTTGCCCAGGCAACTGGGTTTAGCAGTCAGATAGGCAATCGCTCCATGTGAAGGGTTGATCTCAATTATCTTTTGCTTGCACTAGCTTTGGAGGGCTGAGGGCTGACGAAGCTGCGGATTGTTGCGCAAGAGACTTGTGACACACGAAGACCTCCAGAAGGAACATACTGGATCTTAGTTAGTAAAACTGGGACACTCCCTCCAGATGCACCCTCAGAGGGAGGGTACATTAGATGTTTTCCAACAAAAAAAGCTGCATTTCGTTAAGACTGGAAACCATGTGTGTTTCATAAAATGGACACCTAAAATTAAGAAATTTACAGATTACAATAAATATATTATTAAAACAGGTCATTCCAAAATACCACGCCTTAAATATTACAACAAATATTTGAAACTGACAAAATATATCAAGATTTTTTTTGAAAAAAAAAAGACGACACTTAGATAAAATGTTACAACACTAATTATAACAATTCCTTTTTTAAAATTCACCGTACAGGTGGCCAGTTTTAATATACCTTCACTTTTGATTTACAGTTCCCCGCCGGATGTGGCATTAAGAACAATTAAAACATATTCAATGTAGCCGGCTACTAGCCTTCTCGGCTATATTAATGCTTGTGAAATTAAAATCTAATCTTTTATATTTAAGTTTTAATGTCTTGTAAATAGTATCTAGAGCAGGGGTGCTCAATTGAACGCAGAGTTTTGAACTTTAGTGGTTTCGTCTCAATGTTCAACAAATTATACAAAACAAAAATATTTTCGTAATCAATGTTTATTGCCTGCCTAAGGTCTTCACTATTAGCATCATTAACAAAGTTAACGTGATCTTGAGTATTAGTTAAAGATGGTTAAAGAAGAAAAACTACAATAGATAGGTACTTGTTTGAATTTGTATTGATCAGTTGATCTTGTATAAAGGCTAACTTAACCTTTATTCATATATAAATAAATGTCACTCTCTTACATTATACTCGATACAAAACTGCGTAACACAGGACATACGCAAACGCATACGAGTATATCATAAAACAATATCGAAGCCTTACATAACAACACAAGCGTGTCTCAATCTTGTCGCAGGTATTATCATAAATCTTGATCAACATCTGACTTTAGATGTTAATGGGACGGTCAATTTATTAATGCTCCATTCTTGGTTGGAATGTTGACGACCACTGGCTATGGCGTTCCATTGTTATCTCGGATTCTTTAATAGTTATTACCTAATGTAATCTCTGGGATCGGGTTACTATTAATTGTTTGTGTTCAGATATTTTACGATATTTTTTGTTTATGATGCTTTTTGGCTGTAATGGTAGTTTTTAGAGATAAATTTTGTATCGATAGGATAGATGGGATGGTATCGATTAGTTAGTAGTTTTATGTTAGGTGCTGGTTTTAAATGTTTGTCAGGTATTACCAGTACGTTGATTCTGTAAAATTCAAACAACAATTCGCACTCACTTCGCATAAGTTTTGACAGTTTTGAATCGAGTTAGAGTGCGAAGTGCTCGTCAAACTGACGGGAGAATCAGAACCTTACAGAATACCACTTTTTTCGTTATCTGTCAAAATCTCGAAGTCAATTTAGTTTAACTGGCAAACACGAGTAGCTCTAGTGTAGATTCGAATTATGAACAGAGTTTTAGAATGCCGGATTCAGGTTCGAATTTTGGGACGATGTCTTAAAGAATCACACTATAGAGTAGGGTTCACCTTCACTAGGGCTTGTGGAAGCGAAATAACGCTTAGAGCGAACAAAAATGACAGTATGAGTAATATCACAAAAATCTTTGACAATATTAGGTTCTCGGAAATAGCCGTGAAGAATAAGAGTTTGTTAAAATAAATGCCGCTCGTTTGTTGTTTAAAAGTACTTAGAACGGTCTTTGCGAAGATTTCCAAAATGAATTTTGAAAATTTGAATTATTTTTTATAAAAAACATGTACAAATGTCGTAATTACGTGTAAGTTAAGCTTTCATGACACTCCTGACAATGTGGATATGTAATAATACATTTTATGGTGCGATTTCTGATACTTGTATGAGTATTATGAGAACACATTTTGTTTGAGTGTTGAGTGCTCAAACTTGACCTTCAATTAGTTTATTGTTCAATGTTTGCTTAAGAAACAAAGATTTAGGTTTTAATAATAAGTCAATAGAAGAAGTCATTCATGAGGTTGTGTCAATAAGGTTTTAATGTATAAATACTTTTTTGTAATTGGTCATTTGCGGAGACATTCAAGGTAGCTTAATTCATTTTTTTTAAAAGTACAATATCATTTTTAGCTTTAAAAATCAAGTATTTGTTAATACTACTTGATTCGGAAAATATCTTCCAATTAAAGGAATTGTTTAGATACCAGAAAACTTGCAAAAACTTTCCTTGCACCTAGTAGACAATTCGAAGATTAAATTGATCTGCCCACCCTAAATAAATAATGTCGCGACCATATCTCGGTAGTTGCGCAATCGCGTACCTGTCGTATCGCTAAGCCTCAACAAACAGCTTCAACAAACACTAGTCTGTAGCCGGCATTGTTTGTGTTTAGGCAAATATCGTGGGATGAGCAGTTAACAGTAGAGGTTAAACGCCTCTGTGTTTTACAAGTTGACTGTATAGAATAGGCGTAGTTGAAAATTGTTCAAATGGAAGTATGAAGTTAACAAGAAATAGATACCTAACATACATATGTAAGGTTTATCTCGTTCGTCGTTTTTAATCCAAGTAATAATAGATTGGGATAAGGGCGGGCTTGAGTTTATAGTCTTAGTACAGTAGTTTGAGTAAGTTTAACCCTTAGTGTATAAAGATCTGGCCATTGTCCTTTTAGTCTGAAGAAAATACGTCTTAAATATCTAAATTTATATCGACATCACATAATCCCTACGGAAGGATAAATACTCTAAAATATTTTATTTAAATTTTTACATAATTTGGATATTTTTTTTATCTCTTGATCTTCACAAAGATATTTACGGATAAACAAAAGGCCTGTAACATAACTGTGTAAGTAAATTCTTGGCGCAACACAACATTCCTCAAGAAAAGACGATACAAAGACAGTACCAGGAAATATGCGTACCAATCAACAAAGTACTCAAAATTCAATATCTAACAATAATACTTCGTTCTCTGTAGAATAACAACAATGCTATTTGCCACATCTCACCGGCGTCTTTCCCACTGTAGTCTTGCGCGCGCGCAGGTCGCACACACACACGCTCGTGAGCTTTTGTCTGCCCACTGCCGCTGGACAATGGCGTGATGTCATAGAAGGGTACCGCGTGCATTACAAGAATTGCACGGAAATATGTGTGATAGAAGTGCCATGGGAATGAATCACCATGGAAAAGTTTAGATCTGTGTACTTTTTTTTCACTGAATATGTAATGAAGCCTCACTTGTAATATCAATATTTACAGTCGCGATTATTCTACGAATGCAATATTCGGAATCTTTAGAATTTCTCGTAAATAAGAAATTAAAATTCTCGAAAGAATCACTGTGAAGTTTTGCCGTGAAAGACACATTCCCATTGTGGACCGTTTTAAACACAAGGCTACATAATCCCGAAGGAAGTCTGTTAAAAACAGCTTCCATCGACAGCGTGAAATTTCTGAGTTTAGTTTTTTATCCATCTTACCTTAGTCACTTCTAGAATATTTAGATCTTCAATGCCACACAGGTGAAGTGTGCACGTGTCATAAAACCAATGTTAGCGTGCGGCCCTTCCCGTCACCTTACTATGTGCCTGCCAGCCCGTCTTGTAGCTCAGTGGATTCATGTGAGCCTAGTACTTATTGTTGGGTCATCATAATTGATTCGTGAATTTAAATAAAATTAAGTACCTTGAATAATTTGTGTGTGTGCTGTGGGTGCAGCTGGGGACAATGTCAGACTTACTGACTAAAATATTCTGGTAGGTAGTCTGTGTGTGCCAGAGCCGCGGTTACTCGTGCGATCAATCCCGCAGCCCCAGGCAGACATCTGTTTCTGACCTTCAACGAAAATTATGTAACGTCATTAAGAAAGATATGCTATGGGATGAGTAATGAAATGTACACATAAGCATGGTGGTTTTATGAAAAAATCTGAAATACCGTAAAGTGAAATGGGCAATTGGATGTTGTAGCATAGAAACCAAACAAAATGTACAGATAGTGCATGTAACGAGCATGAAAACCAAACAAGTAGCTATGTTACGTAAAATTAAATAAGGAAAACCTTAAATACAAAAGCAATTTGAGAACTTTTCGCAATTCTTCAAAGAAATCCATAAGGACCAATCCTTTAAAACAAAACACTAAAATTGACCATTTCAAATTTCAACTGCTCAATCAACGAAACGTCCTAAAGGCGGGCAATTTTGACGTTAGCCAATATCAAAATAATAGCAATTATAATCTTTTTAATCCCGTAGCCTCCTTCGAATCACAATAGAGGTACAATCAACAACAAATTAGTTATTCATCTTGATCGATCGGTCGAAATCAAACAATCAACCTAATCTGTTTATTGACTATGGAAAATCGCAAACTACCTCCATAAAAATGTATGTACTGATGTCACAGGGTTGCCAGTATTGTTTTGGTGACTTATGGGCTTTTTCGAAAATGGAAACATATTTTCATGAACGACATTAGTCTACATACTTAATCATAAAGTTATGCTCAGAAAGAAGATACTAAATTATCTTTATGAAGAGATAATACGTAAAAATTCAACAATTGAACTAAAAAAATAAATGCTTGATTTAATAGCACACACATTATTTAAATAAAAATAAGATAGTTAAGTACAGTTAGGCATATACCTAATAAAAATACATGATACTACAATTAAAATCGACCTATCGACGCATATCACTGATGGTAGGTACTAAGCTGAAAAACACTGAAAAAAAAAGTTAACAGCCAACCCTATGCTATGGTCAATTTCACAAACCTACAAATAAAACCGCGGTAATTTCCTCACAAAGTGCGCATCGCACTAATGATAGTTTATAGCGTAACTGTACGCGTGCGGACCGGCGCGCGCGCACCCACCAATTATAATCAGGAGCGATTCGTGGGTTATTATTTTCATGCCCGATTTGAACGTGTCTGTGTTACTACGTCACGAGATTTGAAATAAGAATACACCGTTTTTTTTTTCGGGAATTAACAAAAACGTTTTATTAACGATGCGGCAAAAGAAGGTTTTGTTTGAAGATCGTAGGTATACGAGTAAATTGCGAAATGATTTGACGTTTAGTACTGAAAGTGAACGTGTTAATTAGTGCGTTACGATTTGTGAACTTAGCATATAAAATTCAAATGTCAAGTCAATTAGTTTAGGGATCATAGAAATAATTGACAACCCAATGATAATGTTATTTATAATGACAGAAATACATTAAAATCTCACAAGTTTAGTTTTAGAATAATTAGGTTAAGTAGAGCTAAAGGTTAGCAGACACAATTATTAGTAAAAGATGAGATTCCCAGACCTGTAAATTAAAAAATAAACATCTGAAACAGGATTAAGAACAGAGAAAAAAACTGCAAATATTTCCTCCCCTGATGACTTATTCTGATCTCTATAACCAGAACATAGGTACCAGTTACCGATGTCTGACCGATTGGCGCAAATCAAGCGGTATTTTTCATTATACTTCACAATGCGGACCGGTCTTCATCCATCCAACAGCGTAGGAGGAAGTCTTATCTAAGACTGACTTGAAAACTAGAATTGTCGTTGCACAAGTGAATTTAGATTTCAAAAAGAGACTGGCAATACGATAATTTAAAGGACACCCTTTTAAATTTATCTCCGTTGTCAAGGAAGGAAAAAAGGAATTGTCGTTAAAGTCGGGTAAAACGGATTACTATCATCCTCTAAGGCGTTGACTCGCAATTTGTCACTGATTTTATTGCATCAAATAATTAAAGGCAATTTATTTTATGTTAGATGGATGCCCGTGTGGTCTTCGATAGGGTAAGATTTCTGACGTCGGAGGTCTAATTTAAATATCGAGGTATTCTTTTTGGGGCATTATGTCTCTAATATTTATTTATGTTTTACCAAAACTACAGCTTATTAACAAGTCAGACCAAATCCATTAAAGTCCCTTTAAACTGTCAGTACAAACATACGACAGAATCAATTTATCTGTAATTCTGCCTTTAATAACCATTGCGCCATTGACGCGATGCAGCTTTGCTCAATCGACGGCTAGTCCTAACTCAGTCGAAGAAATCAGGTTTCTCAAGAGATCGTCCGTTTTCTAACGTCCATATTTAATTGTTTCAGGTACGTGGTTTATACCGCACGAGTTGTTTTAGTATCAATTGAAGTTGGCATTGATGTACCATTAGCCGCAAATAAAAAAGAAAACTGGATGGGGGAAGCTGGTCCGAGGAAGATTATTTTTGATATTTCTTGAATAAGAGAGGTTGTGATTTCAGAATTATTTTTAGTGCTTCACTAAATTGATCATTGGTGTATTTCTTAGAATCTTATTATTTATAACGTGCCTAAAATAAGAACGGTAAGTAATTTTTTTATAGACCGAAAATATGGGTACCTATGATACCCCTGATTTACATAATGATGATAGCATAAAACCTATAACAGGTAACGCAATTTTAATTTCTGTGTATAATTATAAAATTATCTCTCTACGCAATTAAAAATCGTAGAAAGCCTTACCTTTATCAATAGAATCCAAGAATAGAGAAGTATCTACAACATTGATAACACAGATAGATGTGATTCTCTATTGGTAGGTTCAGATATAGGCGATAATAACCTGTCATTACACGAACAGTTTATCAACCCGCCACCCACACGCCTGTGTTGAACACGGGTACTTCAGTAAGTAGAGCTTTGACACTTAATATAACTTTGCGCAACACAAAACAGTACAAGGCATTATTTTCTATTGCTAAAACAAAGGTTCAGTACTTACATTTACACAGGGTAGTATTTTGGTATCCCGGAAAATTGATATTTTTTTTTAATTCATAGGTTGAATGAAAAAAGAAAGACTGAGAAGCATAATTATTATTATTGGCTAAGAACGATGTCTGTGTAGAAGAAGTTACTAATTGACGAATGTATCACTATTTAAAACTCTTACACTATATAAATTAGAAATAAGTCTATTAGGTACCTAAATTCAATAAACAAAAAAGTTGTAAAGTCCATTTGTACTAACGGAAAATGTTACGAAAGGCACATAGAACAAACTCCATCACCAATATTGTACTCAGTTTCAATTTACACAATTAAATCAGATTACAAAATTAGGAATGCAACTACTAAGTACAGCTTCCAATTAATTAAATCAATTACCATAATTTGACATAAACAAAGATCTCAATGGAATATCTTAGCTTGTGCAACTAATGCTATTTACTGAAGAGGTAGAACTCGATACGATGGGCCAACTGTTACTTTCTATAAAAAGCTACCTTTAGGCCGGCACTTACCGGTTCTAATGGTATAAACACATAATAATCCTATAAAAACTTACGTATAGTGATGACCATCAAGAGGTGCATCTTAGCATTTTCCCAACTAGGCAGGTTAGGGACGGCATCCAGTCTAACCAGATGCAGTATCAGTGTTTTACACGGAACCACTACTGTCTGACCTCCAGCATCTTAGTTGTTAACATACACGCGTCAACAGAAAAGAAGGAAGACATTTTTTTGACTGCTATACATAATTCAATTTAAGGCTGCTTTTTGACCAGTTTTGTAAAGAAGTTTGAACGCCATTAATAGCGAGTTCTAATTTCTTTATAAAAAAAACAAACTCATTACCTTCATTAAACACTAATTATACCATAAAAATAATCATATGAAAGTTACAAAAAGAAAAAACTCGAAGCTGCGCATACGCAACGCTCGGTCGTCCCGCAGTTGTTCGATTCGGATTAGCGAATGAGTTTACTGGCTATTAGTGCGTGATTTATGATGTGACTCGCAACGAACGGCCCGATGGACCGGGGCGGCGCTGCGTGAGATCTAGTAATGCCGATAGATATCGATAGATCGGTTATCGATAAAGATAGTAGCGGATTTAACGTCGATAAGTGCGATTACATGTTGATAGGTCGCTTTCGCGTCTTGAAAAGTTGTTTGTAGAAAATATTATTCTTTGTTATTTGTTAGGGTTTTTAAAACAAAAAAGAGTATTCAACTTCAATAAATGAGTAAATGGAATAAAGTATTCTAAAGTAAAGCCACGGTACAGACGTGAGCAAGATACGAGAAATTATATCAAATATATCATCATAAAATACAAATTACCAAAAGTTGAAAAGCATGCTTTTACTAGCCGGGAATAAATTCACTCATTAATTAATCAAAACAAGAAATTTATTAAATTAATAAACACAAAATCTATCGACACGCCGCCATCCCTAGCAGCCCGCCGACCGGTACAGGTGCGTTAGGTTCTCACCGCTGCGCGTACGCAACACACACGACGATTTGTCCGCAGATAACCATCTCGGGATCGCCACTTTATTTGTCGCTCGCCGCGAACTGACCAGAAATTAAAACGAGGCCGTATTTCAATTCTCTGTTTTCGTTTTATTCAACTATGGCGAAGCGAAAACGAGTCGCTATTTTTTTGTTTTTCGAAAGTAAATTAGTCAAGTAAGTTTTTGCTGTGTGTTGTTTTTGTTACAGCAACATCAGGATTAGAATTGCTAAACTGATTAATTTAACTGATGCAAACGTAGAAAGTTTCGGTCGGATAATAAACAGCTTTTACTCGAATAATGTGCTTGACATTAGAGATTACAGCTTTATTAAGAATCGTCTATATCGGCAGTAAAAATCTTGGTATAATTAAAAAGATAATAATTCAATAAAACGTATATCGAATTTAGAAATAAAACGACGCACTTATTAATCGACATCCAGTCGTCTGTCTCTATCACGTCTCTAATGACGGAGCTGTCAAACGTCTAGAAAGCACTATTAGCCGGAATGATTCAATTAAAATGAGTTATTGACCATCGATATTTATCGTACCACTTGTTTAAAGTAGGCACGTAACTATTCGAATTAGTTTCGATGTCTTTCCCTTCCCTATCTCGGCGTCGATATTTTTTTAATGTTTTTATTTGCATATTAATTTACGCACTAATTAATTGTCGTTTGCATCTGTGCTTCGGGCCCTTTGAATATTATTAACGGCAATAAAATTATATTGGTGCTTAAAAAAGGCGAATTTTAGTATCTTAAGCACGTTTTGTAAAAGTGTCATGGGGTAAGTAAAACAATGATACCGATCTTTATGTCATTATCATCTACCGCTGAGTTTCATCTTAGACTAATTAATTGTTTAATTTATAATATTTCATCTGTGAATTTCTCTTGAATTTAATTTAGAGATAGAAAATTTCTCTCACGCTTCTATCTACGTAATAAAATTTAATAATGAGTAAATTTAAACACTTGTTATAAAAACCCTATTAATGCCATATTTTTGAGTGTAGACTATATTTTCTTGTATCAAAAAGGCCGCATCTGCTTTTTTTACCGTTACAAGATTTAGCAGTATATAGTAAATTATTCTGATATTTTAATATTCTTTAATAAGCTGAGCATTCTTAGCGATTTTATCGAATAAATTCCAGATTTTTTACTTTTATTTAGTAGGTACCTAAGTCAAACAACGATTCGGGTCTAACTATAGCATAAACACATATTTCGTCCCTCATTCTGCATGCCTATTAATTACAAAACATTTAATAACTACACGATGTCAATATTATTTCGATCTCAACTCTACATGCTTATCATTTTATCAAAATACCGGCACAGCTACTTAGAACTAATTATGTTACCATACTAAATGTTACAGGTTAATAAGCGATTACAAAAGACGATTTATCTTGAGACGTATCTTAAGATTCTATCTCGTTTGTACCACTAAGCAAACATGGTGCGGATGACCAGACCTGTACATGTGACATTTATTCATAGCCCTGTCTATGAAATTATAATTAATTAATACATTTAAGGGTCGTATTTTTAATTTTTAATATTATAAAAAAAATAATATGACTAAAGTACTGTATCAAAGTTTTATGTCCCCAAATTTTGTATTAAAACCATCATTTTAATTTTAAGGACATATGTACATATGAACATACATAGGTCTTCCGGGACTGCGGGTTGTCCACAAGAGTAACCGCGGCCCTGGCACACAGGGACCTCCAAAAGGAACATAGTGGGTTTTAGTCAGTAAGAGTCTCTCCCTCCACAGCGGGGGGTCATTTGATGACGACCCAGAAAAAGTTAAAAGTACACACATTAGAAAATACTTCATAATATTATATACATATATTATAATGGGTGAATGCTATTTACAACCTGCTCCACTGTTTAACCTACATTAATGATAAATTCCACACAGAAAGTCATTTCAGCGTTTTCCAACAAACAGACTCAGTTTCACACACTATACTAGTTGAGATTAATATTAGAACCTGCACTATGAACAAGGCAGTGTAAAAAATCATGTAGAAAGTAGAATGACAACGCACACTAGTGCGCTCGGCCCGTTGATTAGGTGTCTGTGTGAACGAGCCACGGATTTACTATGTTGCTAGATGTGGTAGTCAAGAATGGACATATTAGTATAAGATCTGTAAGATCTACGTTAAACAAGACCGTTGTAATTCCAATTTGCGGGCAGACATTTTGAATGTCGGCACAACCTAGGTCTTGGAATATTAATAAATTATGTAGGTACTTCGTTGTTAGCGCATTTATGTTTGTAAGATCGTGAGGATCTAGGTACACCGCTAGGCACTAGGCGAAACGGGGACAGTTCCTTGACGAGGTCCTTGCTGCTCGACGACTCCATCCAAAGTGCCTTTTGTCGGCTCTGCTGGTAATGTCACTACTCTGCCAAAGCGCGCCAAAACCATGTTGCACGACAACGCCACCAGAGGGCGCGCTTGCGCGTCGTTTAGTGTCCGTATTAATGACCGCCGATGACATTAGTCATTATTTTTCTGTAACAATAAGGATAATTTAATATTCTTTGGGAGATGTAGATTTACTTTTATTCAGCTTGTTAGAATACATAAAAGCTTTTAGTTATAGTTAGTAGTTATTAGTTGTTTTTTAATTAAATGATTTCAATATCAGCTGATAATTGTTGACCCCATTATTCCAGGCAAAAGGCTTTAAGTAATGAATTGTATTTCTGCAATACTTTTGTATAGACTTGGCTTTATAATGACTGTAATGGGAAAATGATTTCATTTTAAATCTGAAGAAATAAAATATGAAACATGAAAAAATGTCTAGCAAAACCACGCTCAATCATTTGTAACCTCAACACGCGCCACATCTAGATGAAGTTTATAACTTAACCACACATGTTAGTTATCTCCTTTTACTGTTACCTGTAAACAGATATACGAAGATTAAGGATGTAACTGCTCGCCTTAGTAAACAATGTTGCTGTACCGATATTGTCATTATACTCCAACGGTATTCTATTCTAAAAGTCTATATTATAATTAATTAACCTAACGTTTATCCGCGGATTTATCCGCGTCCTGAAGGAACTTCTTCCATCACTGGACTTTCATATCTTGGACTTTTTACACTGATTAAAAATGTATTATAATTATATGTTAGTTACGCGCAAGTTCCAGATAGTTTATCTGGTAGATAATATCACACACATTCTGTTCCATTTTTGAATTTATCTGGTAGATAGTGGCTAAATGTAACCGTTAAAACTGGTCCTTAATATTGTAAAGAATAGGTGAACACTGATATATCGGGAACAGATTCAGTTCACAGAAACCTTCTGAATCAATTTATTTATTAACTATAATTATATAAAAAAGTAAAACTACTGTCGATTTGGTGATAGTAACGCCCAATGGTCGTCGCTAGGATGCCCTATATCAGCTCAAATGTAACTGTGAAAACATAACAAACAAATAAATTATTCTATCTAATAATTATCTTCATCAATCATATTAATTTACAAAAAAAGAAAAGAATTTAGGCATTCATAATACATACCTACATAATATTTATGAAGAAAGCAAATAACTATGGAAACGAATGGGCCGTAGGTTAAACCGATCGCCCTTGACCGGTCATCGTTAGTAGCAAAAATGTCAAAGCACTACATTGTCCAAATTGGTTATTTATTAATTTAAACAGTCTACTACAAAAGAGATCCAACAGGGTGATTACGGTAGTTTTAGAGTAGCTATATTCTTGCTTTCAAGTAAAGAGGTTCATAATAATATTGGTGTACACGTTTTGACTGCCCCGTTGGTCTAGTGGTTGCAAGGCGCGACTGCTGTGCACGGGGTCTCGGGTTCGAATCCCGGGTCGGGCCGAAATCGCTTTGTGGGTTTTGAGAAACTTTCACAAAACAGCCTGGAGTCTGGAAGTTGGTGATTGATTCACCCGTGCATCGGAGAGCACGTAAATGTCGGTCCTGCGCCTGATCTCTCTCCGGTCGTGTCGGATTGCCGTCCCATCAGATTATGAGAGTGACAGATTAGAGGGTGCACCTGTGTCTGCGCGAATACTTGTGCACTATAATATGTCCTGCGCAGCTGGCTGATCTCCATAAATGAAAACGGCCGCCGTAGCCGACAATCGGCCTGGATGCCATCACACGTTTTGAGGTTTTTTTACGGAACAACCAAACAGTGTATCTATGTATGTATATGTAATTTCACTATCAAAATTACGATTCGCTTTTAAACGGTGATGACAACAGATTTTCATTTGTTTTTCTCCAAACTCTTCGTCCTTCACTCGATAATGCACGGATAAGTTTAGACGTCAGCTGATGATGAAAACAAGGTAACTAACTTTGTTACTTTCAGAAATCGAGCGTGTTATTGTTTTACAAGTGTACTGTCTCCTTATACCGGCACATTTAAAAACGTTATGTTAAACTTTCACAAAATCTATTTACCGTAATAATAAAAAAGAAAACATAAAATATGCATCAGCCATATTTCTCTCAGCAACACCTGTACAATATATATTTTTATTTTCTAGATGATCATATAAAATACATAAAAGATTTCGGCTTCTCATAATAATAACTCAAAGTAACCGTTACACAAATGTTGGGTCGCCATTTGAAGAATTTAAAATTATCTAAAAACCTCTTTTCGGCCTTGACCTCACCTTCAGAATATATTTCGATGATCGAGAAAGTTGTAAATTGTCATTCGATATTTTATATACCTACTAATTAAGTTTTATGGCTTCTTACAGCAACGTATCTATGAGGAATATTTTTGGGAATTATAATATTATGCTAAATCTGTTTGGGTATCTAAATAATTTGTGCTAAAATTCTATAAAAGGTCTAAATTTAGCGGAACGGTAGGTGCGAAACGAGAGTCGTTATAAAAATTTATTGACATGTTAAAAGTGTAATGCTCCAATAAAATAAGAATGTAAAAAAATAAAATCTTTGACAAAAAAAAAATCGTCTAAATATCTTTTCAAACACTAAAATTTACATTGGACAAGTTTATGTGGTTACTATGTTCTATTTTATACCAATCGATACATTCATGAATCGAATTGGATAGAAACATATTAAGAGCGCGTATACCGAAAGTTGGCAAGATCGCAAATAGCTGTCAAATATTTACACGTTTTAATTAATTTGGCCAATTTCCTATATGAAAACAATAAATATGGCTCTGTAGTGCACTAAAACATTGAATAGGAATTGCAATTAAAACCCTGAATTTGATGTTTTAAACGTTTTAGGCATTTGGAAAGCTTCCAAATACGTTTTTTTACATACACAACTATATATTCGGTGCTACAATATTAAAAATTGCGTTCTCTATTTTAACTTTCTAAGTACCTACTACAGAGCATTATTTTATGTTTTCATAAAATAAATTAATTAAAATATGTAAATATTTGACAACTATTTTCGACGTTGCCAGCTTTTGGAATACGCGGCCTTAAATACGTTAAAAAATGATTGATAAAAACATGTAGACTTGGTTTTGTAACGATTTTATTAAGACGTGTTGTTGATAGTGGTAGGTTAGGCGTGATTGATTATTTCAATCACCTATCACTCTCACCTAGGTACCTATCACAAGATGATGACTCGCCAGAAACGTGAAAGGTCATCTATCATTTAACTTAGTTATTAGTTGCTGTGGATTAGATTAATATAAATAATTTAACGTATCTACACGTCTAAAATGTAATAATATTACCTAATCAATTAATTGAATATCTAACTGCTTTAATATCGTTTTATGACGTTCTGCGTGGTAATTTAAGAATGGTTATGTAAATTGATATTGAGTAAGCTTCCTTTCTTTACTTTCTAGCAATTGTTCTAATAAACTCTACTTTTAAAACTGACAGAAATACTTGGAAAAATTTAGACTACTAATGATGATGGCGTCCAGGCGGCTACGGCGGCCGTTCTCTTTAAGGAGATCAGCCTGCTGCGCAGAACACATTATAGTACACAAACATTTGTGTAGACACAGGTGCTCTCCCTATTCCCTCACTCTCATACTCCGATGGGACGGCAATCCGACACGACCGGAGATAGATCAGGCGCAGGACCGACATTTACGCGCTCTCCGATGCACGGGTGTATCAATCACCAACTTCCAGACTCCGAGGTGCTTTATGAAAGTTTCTCAAAACCCACAAAGCGATTTCGAACCCGAGACCCCATGCACAGCAGTCGCGATATGTGACTACTAGACGACGAGGCAGCTTCTCTGTGGCCTATTTTATCTTTTAACAAAATATGATCTAAATCGGATCAGCCGTTACAGCAATCAACACACAGAGACACATTAATAATTTCAGCTAGGTTCAGCTAGGTAATTAGCATTCTATCTCGCTCTTTAACAACAAAACGTGTCTATCTGAGCAAATCCCATTTAATTATAATAAGTCTACAATAACCTTTTATATGCAAAATACCTACGTTCATTATTATGTGCACTTCAAGGTGCCCTGGTCAGCAAGCCATTGTTTGTTCGTACAAACTATTAATCATGTTCGACATTACAATTATATTGCGAACCGTAATCAAAGATCTTTTATTATCGATTCTGTTGCAAAAACTTAGATAATCATAGTTGTAGCGCCTTATGTAATGGATTTTTAGATTTTCGTTAGGTGTTCGTAGATCTAATACCAATAAAACAATCACTTTTCGGACGTCATTTTTGAGTGTTGCAAATTCCAGTGTCTAATATATTTTAAGATATGGATAGAAGTGCATCAAACTATTAGAAATCTGTCAAATATCCTTAAAAGATTTCCAACTTTGGAATACATAATATGGTACAAAGTTGTTTAGGATAATTTGACAGTTTCGTGTGCAAACGCCAGCACTTCAAGCTACCCGAAATTGTCAATTTTTCCCAATCATTTTTGGACCATGTGCTTAAGCAATGCCTAAAGTTGAAAATTTATTAAACAAATTTGACAGAAATTTGTAGCTTGATGTGCTGGCGTCTGTACATAATCGAAAGCAGAATTCATCGGCAATTGTCGAAATAAATTGGTAATTTTCACCATAATACCTCATCATCATCATCATCATCAGCCTACCGCAGTCCACTGCTGGACATAATACCTCCTTTTCACTAATTCCACGACCAACAATAGTAATTATCCACAAAAAAATATATATATCCTGACAATACAACACCACGTTACAACAGCACACATTTCAAAACCATCCTCAGCTTTCTTATCCCGCCGACAACAACAAAGATCATAGTTACAACCGTAAAAACATGTTAACTTGCTTTTTATATTGGATCTAAAAACCAGAGACCATGACATGTGGAATTACCAAGCATTACATCGGATGCGGTTACTGACAATCTGTCATCGATATAACTGCTGACCTGGCACGATTGTTTCATCCGTGATTGATGTACAGGCCTACTGAGCACCTGTCAGTCTGACGGCGGCCTAAGTTGTGAGAGCTAAGCGAGTGTAGGTATTAAGAAAGCGTATCTCAAAAGTTCGCAACGTTGGATAATAGCTGTCAAATAAATTATATGTTTTATTTTATTTGGAAAAAATATCGTATGAAAAATGGAAATAATGCTCTGTAGTGCACTTAATGTAATAATTATATAACATCGAACATGTAGCTTTGGATGTAAAATAAACTTTTTTACGCTTGAAACGTTTACAAAATCTAATTAGAGTTTTAATTGAAATTCATATTCAATTCAGTGCACTACAGAACCATAATTTTTATTTTCATAATTATAGTAAATTTGACAAATTATAAGATAAATCTAGCAGAGATAATACACTCTGAACCCTATACAAATATCTTTGACTACTAGTGGTCTTAGCAGCAAATAATAATGGCTGGTCGTTGGTAAATCGCTCTGTTCTTCAAATATGTACCACAGCCGTAGCCGATGCGGCAACAGTGTGAAATCAAATATAGTCGAGCCAACAAATTGAAAATCATATGCGTATAAAGTTTAATATTAAACACAGACTGTATCTTGGCGAATAACAGACGAGAATTGCCAAAATGGTGATAACAATATTATGTTTAAAAAAAAAAAAGAAAATCAGTGATCACTAAATAAAGTTAATAGGGTACGATGGGGCTGACATATCTTGGACTAGCTGTCCCAAGCGGTTCCACCCGCATCTTTGGTTACTGCTCCGCTCCCGTGTGTCTTAGCGTGATGGTATATAGCCTATAGCTATCCTTTTTTGTTTCGGAGATTAGCGCGTATAAACAAACAAACAAACTCAAATATATAAAATTTAGAAAAAAAAGATTTTTATAAAATTAAAGAATGAAACAGAATTTGTATGAAATTATCTGCCAGATAAACTATCTGGAACTTATCAGCAACCGGTGAAACTGATCCTTAGTACATTACAAAATTTTTCAATTTACGTTTAGTTAACGTCGTCAAATACAACAGCAAATAATCCCTGCCAAATACATAAAGATTATCATATTATCGTTACTATCCAACAAAAGATGACATTGTCAATAGTCCAATGACCTTTCATTATTAAATGTACATTAATGATTCTGTTTGTACAAAAAAGTTACAACAACGTATTGTATGGACGCCAGCACATGAAGGTACTACAATCTGCCAAATTTCCTTAGTAGATTTTCAACTTTATCGCTGAAGCATTATGGTTCAAAGTTGATTGGGAAATTTGTCAGATTGTAGTAGCTTGATGTGCTGGTGTCTTTACAAAGGTGTGTTAGAAAAAACTCGGGTTTCCACTTTGTTAGCGCTAATGACAATATTATTATAAGGTCGATGTGTTTGCTGGCAAATAATACGTTATTACCGATAACTTATTCTTGTTTTGTTAAACATTTGAAGCATTGATGTCTTAGAACTAAGTAATCATTCACGGTCCGTGTTGTACAGTTTGCAAAAAAAGTTTTGGGAATAAAATCATTTTATTACAATTTATAATGCTGAAAGCATTTTTTTTCATTTTTACGTGTTCTTTTGCCATTGTTTTGTAGGCATAAATATGTACATTTCGGATACTTAGATCTATGTAGGTACAGGCTCCAGCACATCAAGCTACTACAATCTGTAAAATTTCGTTAATAGATTTCGACTTTTTCGCTGAACTATGTCATGGTTCAAAGTTGATTGGAAAATTCTTGAGTTTCTGTTTTTTTCTTTTCAATATTCCAATATTTTTTAAGTCCGAATGAAGTTCTACACAATTTTCGTAATAACACCTAGCTCTCTTTTGCAAAGTATTTTGTTTTATTTTCTTATCAAAGTATAGTTAAGTCTGTCGATTGCTTTGTTAAGCTATACTTACCATCCCACGTAAATCTTGCCGCGTAACACAAAAGTTAAAAAAAAATCGAAAACCTATTATTATTCTTCATCAGCAACACCTACTAAGGCATAATGGAGATATAAAAAATATAATAATTATATTTTGGAACGTTTTGGTTATTGTTACGGGAATAGAAGATTTAATTAGGTAGTCTCCATTTTTGTTTAAAATGACCAGAGGCAATTTTATGCAATAATGACTTATTCTATTCTCTATACTATTCTCTAAGAATATTAAAATTATATATAAGGTATGGTAATTTAAATGACTTCATCATAATAGTTTTGAATATTAAAATAGATCTGAGAAAATAAAAAAATGGCATAGTGTTATATTTTTTACAAAAATTTTATTCAACACACTGCGTATGCGGTGTATTAAAATCATAGCATTTTTTTTTATTACAATTTTTTACAACAAGCGGCAATTATTACAATTTTTTTTCGTGTTTTCTTTTTTCCTGACGCTACAGTCAAAACTAGTGTCGATACAATCAACAAATCAGAATACAATCTGACAATTAGATTATCAACCATAAACCGCTCAGTCATCATCGGGCCATTGTTGTTGCTCACGGTACAGCAATAAAAATTCCTATTGTGAGCCGGTAGCATCACTGTTTTGTTGACTGTACAGTAGGCTTTCGAAATACCATAGTCATTGGAATAAAGCGTGCTCCCTTTGTAGTTCGTGTATTAATTTATTGTGTGTTATACGTAATTACAAGAATTTTCAATGCTTACCTTATGAGTGTATGCTTCTATATACGTAGGTAAGATAATGTTTAGAAAATTTATTTTTACCGATTTGGTCATGAGATGACTTCGCATGTTGGAACATGACAAAAGATTTTTTTTCAACTGTCTGTACCTATTGGCTTTTGCAGACCTATTGTTTTGCAACGAGAATAAATCAATATTGAATTTTGCAGTTTGTTTCTGAGTTTATATATCCGTAATCGAGAGAGGATTTTAAATGCGTATGTACTATAGTACGTATATGCTTTTACTAGATAGTTTTAACAAGTACTGTGTAGTAAATCTTCGATGAGAAGAGCTGTTTCCAGGTTCCGTGACATCTGCGAGGATTACCTACACCAATCATGAATGAAAACACTTCTTAAATATTTTATTCCACCTACTTTATTATTTTGTAGGGCACTGACAGATGATTCTCAATGACAATAATAAAACCTATCTGCTTACTTTTTTCTATGTTTCTATCATTCATTTTTAATTTATAGTTAACTTAATAAAAACAGTACTGAGTTAAGAGACCTATCTGTTGGAAATAAAACCATTTAACCTTAACTTTTTGTACTCTACATTTAAACAAATTACAGACTCAATTATACCTACCTACCAAAAGAACATTTTCCTTATAAAATAAAGTGCAAAAAAAATTGGGTTGAATGTTAGGTTAGGTTATATTTTTTTGGGAAGTAAATATCAAACTCTCGTAAACAACTACACTAATAAAACTTGACTAGAGAACAAATCGGTTAAAACCAAACCCATAAGCTAGCCAACAAATTGACCTTTCTAAAAAACGATAATGAAAGCATAAACTCATTACGGTCATTACCCGGGCAAAGCGAAAATAATTTCGCATTCTAATCTTACACAACACTAATAGGTGTAAAAGCGCAACTAGCCCGGGAATCGAACCGGCGACCTCTACGGGTCACGAGGCATAATTGATTAACGCCGCGCCGGACTATGCATTAACATAAAATAATGGTTGACCTCTGACTTGCGTTTTAAAGTTCTTCTCTGATATAACAGGAACCTTTGTTTTTTTTATTGTTGGTAGAACAATATATGGTTAGGTAGATTAGGTACCTACATTTTGGGCAACTAGACATTCTTACTAACATCTTTGATGCGAAAGTAGTTCTGTCTGTCTGCCGTGATTTTGCGGGTCAACTAATCTTGATGTTATCTAGTATGAAGTATAATATCTTAAGACAAGACTGTTATAACCGCTAAAATATTTCTGGGGATAATTCGAGAGATTACTTAGATATTTTGGCTACTGATATCTCCTCTTATATAATCCAAGAATCGTAGCAGCCGCTATTTAATCCAAGGGCACTTCATTACTATCGTCATCATCATTCTGCCTAGCCTTTTCCATAACTATGTTGGGTTCAGCTTCCAGTGTAACCAGATGAGTACCAGTGCTTTGCTCAGACTATGTGACATCCTCAACCCAGTTAGCTGGGTAACACGATACTCCATGGTAAGACTGATTGTCTTCGACGACTGTCAAATGTTCAAATAACAACCGGGACTCTCCAATTTTACGTGCTTTCTGAAACAAGGAGGAACTCGTCATGATAAGATGGCCATGGTCACACATCCATCCCAATTAACCTTATGATCAATAGCCCCAAGCGGCTGTTGCTTAGCCAGGAGCTCCTCCAGAATCACTACTCCCAACTAACTGTAAAGTATTCTCGCCTCGTTGGTCTAGGGATCGCAAGGCGCGCCTGCTGTGCACGGGGTCTCGGGTTCGATTTCCGGGTCGGGCCGAAATCGCTTTGTGGGTTTTGAGAAACTTTCATAAAGCAGCCTGGAGTCTGGAAGTTGGTGATTGGTTCACCCGTACATCGGACAGTACGTAAATATCGGTCCTGCGCCTGATCTATCTCCGGTCGTGTCGGATTACCGTCCCATCGGACTATGAGAGTGAGGGAATAGGGTAGACCTGTATCTACGCGAATGCTGGTGCACTATAATATTTCCTGCGCAGCTGGCTGATCTCCTTAAAAGAGAACGGCCACCGTAGCCGACAATCGGCCTGGATGCCTTCATCAAAATATTTTGTTACCAAGACGAAACTAGACAGGTACAATAAAAAAAAAACTAGACACGTGTAGAAAGTTTATTCATATTATTATAAATTATAAGTTGTTTCCTTAAGTATTATTTGATAATAACAAAAAAGTTTAAATCCGCATATGAAAGACCACGTAACGAAGTGTCTAACTACGCTGGTTTAGAACACACTTGATTTTTTTTTACCTATCAGACAATAGCGTGTGACCTCCACACGCTGAGTGCCTTTGAATTATTGTTGTTTATTTTTCTGTAGTGGTACATCACTAGTGGTGGTTTTATTTTTATATCGATTAGATATCGATGATCATAGTCAGTATTTTTTGTTTGATATAATAATAATAATGTAGAGAATCGATTCTATTAACCATTTTATAATATTATATTTTTATTTTTCAAAGTTTTTGTGTCATTTTTCAGTTTATAAGTACAGACGCCAGCACATCAGGCTACCCGAAACTGTTAAATTTTCCCACTCAACTTTCAACTTTAGGCTTCAGCGATAAGGTTGAAAATCTACCAAGGAAATTTGACTGATTGTTGTAGCTTGATGTGTTGGCGTCTGTGCATGGTAGTGTACCTACTTATTACGATCTTATAATCGATTTATATAATAGTATTTGAAAGTACAGCGGTAATGCCTAACTCTATCGATAAAATATCGATTACCATTACACGAATTTATTTTACAGTTTTAGATCCTGTCGCTTAGATTCCTAATTGTATTTTATCGTATTACATTAATAATGTCAAACTTATATCAATTCATCTTGATTTATATTCGAGTCGTTAAATAGGCATAATTTATAGATAATAATCAATAATATGTTTTGCTATCAATTCACCATCATCGAAACTCGTATTTATATATTTACGATAACATAGTTATCGACATGTAGAGATTGTATCGATACATCGATTAATTTGTTTAACGAGCAACACTACTTATGACTTTGGGATGGATGATCTCATATTTTTTTATGGATTTGCTTCGACAGTAAAATGCAATCATAGAATCGTAATTAATCACTTACTATTTCGACTAATCGTATTGTAAAAAAGAGTGTATAGCTGGACAGTGGTAGGCGAAATTTTTGACCATTTTTGGCGGAAGAAAATAAAAGAAACTTTGTTTGGGTTGCGCAAGAAATCTCTATCAGAATAAAATAAACAGATTTTACATTTAAAAAAAAGATTCATTAAGTGACTATCTTATGCCCAACACCATATAAAAAATCTTCAGTAATTTTCAATTCAATTCAATTTTTCAGTTACCCTTAGTTTTCTAAAAAATATTTCCAAAATTTTTGACTAGCCTTGATGATAGTAAAAAAGTCTGACTAAAACACAACTGCGCGTGCGCGAAACTTTAAACGCCTCACCTCTTTAAAAAAATAATTCTTGGTAGAATATTAAAATCAATGCCAAGACCTAAGACCTAGCCGTCTAAAAATAATAAAGCATTGTTTTATGATACCCTTTCACCTGCTTATTAGATGTAACGATACAATCAATATTTCTACAGCGTCCTTGAATCAACCACAGCAGCCTCCAATCATCTTCCTAACCGCAAGCCGTTGCTTAACCTGCATGACGTAATTCTTACTCGCTACATAAGTATGAAAGTGAGTTTGTTTATTTATGCGTTTAGTATATAAAAAAAAGAATTAATTAAAAGGATTTGGGAGGACGATAAGCGGTATTAATATTACGCAGACGTTTTCACCACATGTCGGCTAAATCGTTGAGATTCGGTATCAAGATAAGGGATGCGCTGAAGACAACTCATCAATACTCATTGTCCTCCTGCCCTTATACTTAGTTTACTTGGCTTTTTACTATCATTCTTCTCTTTTTGATAAATTACATTATTTTTAGACAAATTCTTTTTTACTTCCATCGAATCTATCCATCGTTACTCTGATCACTCTTCCTCTATCCCCAACCAAATTTATGTTCGACACCTTCCTTATAACATGATCTTTATTAAAGACGATTGAACCTAAGAACGCTTAATAGGCCAATCATGAGGGACTTTCTTGATATTTTAAAACAACCTGCATAATTCTATGTACACTCATGTTTATACAAAATAAGTATCTTGTAATGACTGCTACTTTATCTCTCATAATGTAATTCTCAGCACACACAGACCAAACCGCGAGACAAAACTAGTTAAACAATAAGAAGGCTCCAATAAGACGTTATTCCCCACACTTCATTCTATTGTTAAGAGATACGACTCTTTGGCCCCATCAGTAGTTTTGCTTTCTCGGTCAAAGGTCCAGGTTCACATTCCGGTTGAGTTTATAGATGGTTTCCGTCATTGTCTAACGCAAGAAGAATCGACATGTTACCTGCTATATTGGTACAATCGGCTGCAAAAGAAATAAAGGTTATATCGTTTTTATTTGTAATAATGCTATTTTGTTATATGCAGCATAGATTCTGATTTTTGTTTCAAATTACAGTGTTGTTAAGAAATAATATGACATCACAAAGTCAGAGGCGAATGATTTTTGTAAATGTGAGATTTTTTATTTTGACTAACTAATAACTTAGATAACAAAGGAATAAAACCACGCATATTAAAGATAAATTTTCTAAAATATGACTGAACAATTGATTGCAATAATTATAACACTGAATGCCATGGAAAATCGAATGGATATCTAAGACCAAAATCCAATTTAACGAGCCAGTGGTGTAGATATTTTGTACATGACAGACTGTCTTCCCGGTTCCAATATGAACCAACAGATAATGAAACCATCGTAGAACTATAACTTATTTACTTTATACAACGACCAACACTTTCATCTCCACATGTATTATTACCACTTTATAAAGGAGACGTCGTTAGTATCAAGTTTCTTGGACAGTTTTAATTTGAATGAATAATTTCAACAGGTTTTCCTTCACTTCGCACAACAATAATACGAGTACCCTTAGACACGAGCCCCTTAACCACTTTCACATTTTCACTTGAAATTAATCGCGCTTATAGAGAATCAGAGATTTGATATTATGCTTTAAAAGGGTTTGACAAATGAAATCTGACAAACAGCTTTGTTTAACCAAAGTAGGCCTTTTGTGACATACCTTTCGCATGTACAGGTTAATTGTGAAAGTTGCTTAAACAAAAGACGAGAAAACAAACTCTTGCGCACAATACGCGACAACTGAGGTGGTCTACACAATTGTTGGACCACCGTAACGATAGTTCGGACACACAAGTTGTCTTGTTTGATTAGCGTCCGTATTTGGTGTGTTTACCCTACGACGCATAATTCACTTCGTATTTTGGAGTGTCATGGATCTGGTATTTGGCTACTTGTACATTTCTGACGTTGGTATAGCAAAGAGGAAATGACACTCTAGAAAACAAACGTTCTCTCCTTACAAACACAATAGGTGCAATCAATTTTTCGTTTCATAAATCTCTTAGTCATGATTCGCCTTCCTAGCAACTATTACTTGATTAGCATCTTCGCATGAAATAAGAATCTATTAAGACAAAAGTAGAATCCCTTAAGCATTGTTATCGTAAGCACTTAACATTAATTTGCATCTTCAAACCAACTTATTAGCTTACTCAAATGGTCATCAGTCAACAGAACAATTGTTCGTGGCCAATTTCTAATTTCATTCAAACGACAGATGTTTGAGTTAATATTTGTTCAACGGTACTTTTTAGTTCCAAGAGATCCTAAAATTCTGTTTGTCTGAGACTTCGTGTCGTAATTCGGACCGATTGTCAAGAGCACTCGTGCGCATTGTCAAGTACGAACTTTACTTAACATTTTTACAGAATGTACAATTTTTTTCGTATGCTACGTACTTGCCTACTGCCGAATGGTAATTGAGATGTATGAAAGATCATTAAGTACTGTATGTTCGTGCTTGTTGCTATCTACGCGTTTACTTGTTCATTTTCAGTACAAGGAGAAAATACTTCGTTCTACTAAAATCTGAAATAAATTCTTCCTTTGAAATAAATTCCTTAAATTGTGTGCCAAAAACAGGGCTTTATCTACGAATTATGCAACGTGAATATTATTACAACTAATATTTTATTATTATATGATTAGAGACTCACCCAGTTTCAGTTGCAGTTTTTATATCTCTATATTAAGCTTATTTAGAGTTAGGATTAGAACTTTATTTTGACCTAAGTACGCTGTTTTTTAGTTTTCATTGTTTATTTGGTTTATTATATCTACTGTTACTAAACACTACATAAATTAATGTATTGTTATTAAAATATTTTGTAAATAAATAGATACCGATAGATATAAAATCATTCGCATGGTAGGTGCACACCTTTCTTGCGTCAGCCATTGCTTATTTATCAAACTTTTTCCATTGTCCATGTCATACATCGATTCCATTCTAATGAACTGCTTCAAAATTGTCATTGACAATTCAAGGGGTCTGTAATTTATTACAAGTGTCTCTCGAATCAGGTGTACAATGATTACAATACGAAATATTTCGCGGAGGTCAAGCGGTTCCACTCTTGTTAATATTCCGTGGAGTTTCAAATGTTTGCTTTACTGTTTTTTCAATTCTTTTGTGTTACAAGAGCGTGAAGTATTGGGTGAGCATCGATGTTTGCGGACTTGTGGAAAAAAGTTGTGATTCAAATTGGTTTGTAATTATTTCGTATTGTACTAAGTTACTGTAGTCATTTCTAATTTTGGATCTAGATTTTGCTTTTGTCCACCACCATAAGAGAATTCGCATAATACTGTATAATTTCGTCACCACTTCTGTAAACGTGAGTAAATAATTAGCATAAAGAACATGCTTACAACATTAGATAACAGACTAAAATGACCAACGAAGCCATCTTTTTTCACACTAAAAACTTGATTTATTACAATGTAACGTCTCAATTTGAGATCTAAAAAATAAGCGGCAAGACTAATTTATTAGTTGTAGATGGAAATAATATTCATGCTTCGTACAATATCGACGAACGATTAATATTTATACGCTGACATAGCAAGGTATAGACACATCAGCCGTCAATCATGGATGAAGAATTGATGTACAGTCAGCAACAAAAGTAACAACCAAAATTACAAAGTACGTACCAGAACACAAAAAGCTCCCATATACAATACTTTACGACTACAAAACCAAATAACCTGGACATTATAGAAACAGAAAATGACGTTAAGCGCAGCTTTCGCATTTGAGATTTCAGTGTTCCGGAATTTTGGATTATAAATTGTGTTAATACCTACATATTTGTTGCTGACTGTACTTACTTGATACTTTACGCGTTGGGCAAGTACAATGTTTTGGCTCTAATTTAACATTATAATTTGCTTGTTATACACCTGTCTGGTGATGATATAAAAGTCTAGAGAGAAGATCCTTTGAGTTAGTCTCTCACGTTTTTCTTGTATACTTACATATTTGTTCGGAAGAAAAATGGCTATTGAATAACTCATTTAAGCGTAATAGAAAATGAAGATGGTTAAGGAGGTATTGATGCAAAAAGAGTTAGAAAAGTGAAAGTTTTAAAACAATGGATAATAATATACTCATTTGATATATTGACTCATGTTGTGATGAATGTGGATGGATTCAGAGGAAGGGGACGACAAAAGGAACGATGGAAGGATTGTTGAGAGATGACGGCAGATAGAATAGTCCCCAAATATAAACTTTGAGATAAGGGCAGGAGGATATGTGCATACTCATTTCATTTATTGTATTTAGGGAGTCATTTTAACTTGGTGAACTACAATGTACAATAATAGTTCCATTCATACAAATATGAAATTATGAATTCGAAACTAAGTCATACTTAACAGTATAAATGAAAATTTTGTTTTTGTACAAATTCATCATCATCATCTCCCGAGCCTTTTCCCAACTATGTTGGGGCCGGCTGCCAGTCTAACCGGATTCAGCTCAGTATCAGTGTTTTACAAAGAGCGACTGCCTATCTGACCTCCTCAACCCAGTTACCCGGGCAACCCAATACTCCTTGTTTAGACTGGCGTCAGATTTACTGGCTTCTGACTACCCATACAAATTGTAGAATCTATATTCTTATAAACATTTAATTTTAGACTACATTTCAATAACAGGATTATTCAAATTTGTTCGTTGCTATTAAAACAAAACAGTTTGGCTCATACATTGTCTTAGAAGGCTGAACTTCATCATCTATCGGTTGTTCGATCTTTAACCCCCCATACATTGCTACACGCGCGTTTGATTGGTGCCATTTGTAGGGTTAGGTAGGTACCGTAAGCAGAAATCAACATGGTGCCAAGTAAATAATCTAAACTGCCATAAACCATTGCTTTCTCTTCTCATACATGCTTGTGTGATACTAGTTATTTGCCACGGTTATGTCCACTTCCTGAGGCACCTTCTTCATGCGACCAATGTTTCTTTTGAAATTTGAAGTTTGTTAGGTCTACTTTTATCAATGCCTTAGTCAGTAAATACATTATTTTTTATGTATAGATCTGCTCCTAAAAGATAGTCAATATCATCTTTTTTTACTTTCTCACTTCTAGGCACTCTTCTCATACAGAGAAGGAATGAGCGTTAATCACCATGCTTGCTCAAACAGGTTGGTGATTTCAGACTTTAAAATCCAGTTTTCGTTCACCATCGGTCATCAGTCATCGGTCCAAGATTGACTTAGGTAGTTATAACTTAGAAAAGTTACACTTGTCTGATCTGATATAGAACCCGCACTCATACTTAAAGAGGCTGCTAGGCCAACACAACTTTGTAAATATTCATCGATATTTTCTCAAAAAATCTTAAAGAACTGATACCTATTTCTTTATATTAATATACACATGACTGACACACCTTGATTATGTAAAAAAACTGTGGGAAACATTGAAACAGTAGACAGTGTGCCGCCTAGACCGTTACTTAAGCTCGTCTGACGTAATATCGCGAGCTTCTTATTAATTCTGAATTCAATATCAAATAATGTAACGTAAAACATCAGACAGTCAGACTTTAAGATGATTTCTACATGAGTATTCAGAGTCTATAACATTGCTAGATAGAAATCAAGTAATTAATGTTACTTCATAAAATGTACCCTCAACTCTCTCTACTTATGATAAAGGTGACTTTTAAACAAAATATATAGTATTCATTTATATTTATATTCACCTACATACACTTACTGTTTTTTCTTCCCAAAACAATAATGCATCGCTTTTTTTTGTTTCTTCATTAATTCCTACTTGTTACTTAGCGTTAGAAGTTTTGACAAGTATTATTAAATTAGCTGATGCGTTAAATTGAAATTAATTAACAGCTCCGCATCGTGATAATAGTTGAAACTATTGTTACTTTGTGGGGCGCTAAAATGCTACTTAACAAACGAACTAACAATGCTCGAGGCTAAACGGATAAAAGACTGAAGTGCTTTGAAGGTTTTGAGAGACTTTTAAAAAGCAGCCTGGAGTCTGGAAGTTGGTGATTGATACACCCGTGCATCGGAGAGCATGTAAATGTCGTTCCTGCGCCTGATCTCTCTCCGGTCGTGTCCCGAGAGTGAGGGAATATAGAGTGCAACTGTGTCTGCGCCTGGGTAAATGCCTGGTCACTATATTATGTCATGCGCAGCTGTCTGATATCCTTAGAGAGAACATCCGCCGTAACCGGTAATCGATCTAGACATAAATTTATTAATTTTCCAACTTATTGAACCACACATTTTTCTGCCAGCTCCACAAAACTGCACAAGCAGCATTTTAGCTCCCATTTATAATAAAACTTTTTGCGTTGCCCAAACACAATTTGATGGGAAACCTCATCAGATCCTGGATCATAGGTTGAGCATTGTTTTTTGACATTGGAAGCCACGTAACTACAGCAAACATGTAAATATTACCGTACGGGTTATTGTTAAAGATTTTTAATAATCATGACGAGTACTCACGTATGTGTAATAATGTTTACGATGTGTTACTGTATTGTGTTCTCGGCTTTATTAGGATTAAATATGCACTTAGGACACGTCATTTAAGCAGCTTAATTGATGCTTCGTGCAATAATTGTTATTGTTAAGTTTTCATTTAAATTTTGTTGAGATTGCTAAGTGATTGTAACAGTTTTGTTAAAATTGTTACTTCTAAAGTTCTAGTGTTTTAAGCATGAGAAAGAATGGTAAAAAATGTAGATGTGAGAGTTGAAACTACATACATATATTACCAGCTTGATTTTAATGACGTATTTTTTATAACAGCATGTGTATAATCTTGCACGAAAAAATAACTTTATTCAAAACTTTATTTGCTTACGTCGAACGTACAACTGTTTTTTTTTTTTCTTTATTATTTTATTTTCGATCCTATTTGTATGTACCTGCATTCTTAGCAAATAAAGTCCTATTCTATTCTATTACCACACCGGACAGCCGAGCTGGGGGCCTCGGGTTTGAATCCCGGTACGGTCGGTACTTGTGTGATGAGCATACTTAGGCAGTATATTGTGTAGTTTATCAGTTGTGTTAGCACGCATAACACTGCAGCATGCATAAATTTCATAAAACTCCGACAAACATTGACATATTTGTTTATCTAAATATCTTAATAATTATCAATAAGAAAATTCACTTCAAATCTAAGAGTATTTTAAATGATGTCATAAATATCGATAGATTGATTCAGCATTGCGATATCGAATGACTTTTAAATATCATTTTTTAAGTACAGGCCATAATGTATGGGTACAATCAAAGTGCTAGTGATGTAGCTGTAACTATCGACACGTATATTATAACTACATATAATGCTAGACCAATAAATATAACTAATCATAACAATCAATTAGGCAGATTGCGATAGATTGGATTGGTACACTTTCTGTTTGGGAACGTAGAGCTAAGAATCTATACAAAGGCCCGTAATGTATTAAGATGACATTTAAAGCGTGGGAAACAATTGACTTTCGATTTATTTATGTGTTTTCTTCGAGTTTTGCTAAAATACCGCTTGCTAAAATTTTATTTTCTTGTAAAAGTTAACCTTATACAATATGTAAACATTGTCCAATTCGTTAATAAATATCAAAAATGTTAAAGAAAGCAAGAAACGAACAATAGTCTAACCCTAAAACTAACGTGTAAAGGTAGCCTCTTTAGAAAAGTTTATGGATAGTGAAATGAGTATTTAGTCATATCTAGTAAGACTGGAAGCCGCAAGCTATTTCACAGAAGGCTAGGCTGTTATAATGTGTAAGTACGGAGGCGGCAATAAGCATTGACTTTTACTTTCACACAGCTAAAGTAAAACTTATCTTGACTGCATATTGTTCTACTGAAACAAAGCCTGCGGCGCAAAATATTGTTCAGTAACTGTCTTTTGTTTTGTCTAAATAACACTAACGTGTAACATGTATAAGTTTTAACATCTTTTCTTACATATTACGTAAAACAAAGATGAAAACTACCTATAAATCGTTTTAAATTCGACATAACTCAAAATTAACGTGTAATAAACTCAATTAAGGTTTATTTCGGTTATGCTTGTCAAGTCTAAACATTATTAGCTCTATGTATCAAACAAAAAACCAGTTATCTAATATGTTCGCAACTCTCGATTGTTTTGCGCTTGCGCAACGAGGAGCGTCCACTTTCTGATGCGGGATGTGGGCGAGTGTGTGTGTGTGCGTATGTATAGCGTGTGAGAAAATGTGTGGTCTACATGGAGAACTATTATGTTAGATGTAGCCTTTTTAGGCAACGATTAGGCTTAAATTATAACAGTAATTAATATGCTGATTTTTGTGTCGTCATCACCGACAAGGTAACACGTATTAGTGAACAAAAATATCGCGAGGAATTAAAAGAAATCTGAGTCTATTCGCCTTAACAAGCGGGATGGTCAATACGATGCCGTCATTGTGTGAAAAGATATCTTTGCCTAGTTATATTATAGTAATAAAATGTTGAGTAGGCCGTTTATTATAAGGAAAGAAAAGATTGACACTAACTAAACAAGGATTAGTAATAAATAGAAGAAGTTTTTTTGGTCACACAACATTTATTAGTTACTAAATAATTGATGATGATGGCGTCCAGAATGATTTTCGGCTACGGCAGCCGTTCTATCAGCCAGCTTTGCAGGACATAATTGTGTTCTCTCTAAGGAGATCAGCCAGCTTCGTAGGACACTGTGAAGAGAAGCATTTGCGCAGATACAGGTGCACTCTCTATTCCCTCACTCTCATAGTCCGATGGGACGTCAATCCGACACGACCAGAGAGAGATCAGGCGCAGGACCGACATTTACCAAATAATAATGAGGCTACAATAAAAAAATAAACCGCTACTAATATTAAAGTTTTAAAACGTAGTGAACATTAGTTAATTTAATTGCATATTGGTGTACTAGATAATGTGACAAACAAGGCCATAAATTAAACTAGAAAGTGATTTGGCGAAATCTAAATCGGCAATCGTATTTTCCCGTATGTCATAAGTACTTAATATCTGGCCATGGGCATCGAACATGTAAGCATACTAATTATATATGACGACCCTGATGGCGCAATGGTTACCACGCCGGACTGCCGAGCTAAGGTTCCCGGGTTCGATTCCCGGCATGGTCAACATTTGTGTGATGAGCATAATTGTTGACTGTGGTCTGTGTGTTATATGTATTTATAAATATAAATGTGTAAGGTATATGTAGTTTATCAGTTGTGTTAGCACTCATAACACAAGCTAATCAATAGCTTACCATGGGGCTAACCGACCGTGTGTGAAAAAGGTGTCCCGCTATGTTATGTATTATTATAGCGTAGACAAATTTATACTAACTATTACTTGTGAACCTAAACGTCTAGAATAAATTATTAAAAATAAAACACCTCACCCTCATTGTAATTGGGCATTTTTTTTTATAAATATAACAAACGTCATTGGATAAAAAATATAATGTGAATATACATAGAGCAACTTTGCTGTCGAAAATTTTGACAAGCGCAGACAAAAAGGCCACCTTAACAATTATCAGTTTAGAATGTCAAATGGTTTTGGCACCTATGACAACTAATTTCATAACACTGTGCACTTATTAAAAGATCTTTATCGCACAAATTTAATTTTAGAATAAATATATAATTATATTGTGTTCTTATTTGGAACACACTGTAGACGAAATCTAGGGTTATCGCAAGACAAGTTGCTCTACTTCGCTGGTATTATAATTTATTGTGAGAATTCAACAGTGGTAGCCCGTAAAACTGATCATTGAGTAACACAATTATAATATAAATATTAGTCGTGCCCTGCGGCTTTGGCCGGATTTCTTCGATATAACTTCACTTAACAGGTACTTACTAAATCAAAGCTATTCTAATAAAAATAAACCTTGTGAGGTTAGGTAAGAAATTAGTCAATAGTATTGAAACTGGTTTCTTTACTACTCGTAGTATTACTGATTACTTTGTTTCAGTAACAGAACTAGATGTAAATGTTATGACATTAATTGAAGCCATTGAAGGGGTATATAAGGGTGTGTCAATGTGTTCTCACCTTTTCTTTTTTTCTATCTTCTATACATAAATAGCCAGTACGTAATATAACTGCTTTGTTGGTTTAGTAGTTCACGGGGCATCGGGATGGATTCCTGGGTCAGGCCGAAATCGCTTTAAAGGTTCTTTCAGACAGCAACCCTGAGTCTGAAAGCTGCTGATTTGCACGCCTGTGCATCGCAGAGTACGTAAATGCCATAATTATCTAACAAAGAAACACACTATAGAGAGATATATTGATTAAAACAGAAAGGCAATGATTTGAAAATAATAGATATAGACAATTTTGTGTTTGTAACAAGTTTTATATGTCAATCACTCAATCTCAATATCAAATTAGCATATTTGCAAAAATAAATATGCTTTCTTAAGCCTTTCTTCTAAAAAATGAAACGTATAATATCTCAAAAATACTGATTTTAAAGAGCACTAAAGCTACTATTTCAAACTGAACACAAGCCAATTAAGACCTATTAATCATTATAATAAGGTTTTATGTAGATTAAGCCCCGAATCGGTAGTTCGTGCGTTCGCGACAGATGGCGTGACCTATCACATTATTACTAATACATTCAAATTTATTATTGTTTGTTTGTGTGGACTTTCCCACGATGGTTTCCCTTAGAATTTGGGTTTTTTAAATTATGATTTAATTCATCTCTATTTTAAGGTATTTACATACAACTATAACTATTTATAAGCATAAATTGTCTTTTATTTAGATTATTAGTTATTCTTTATACTCTTTATTTAAGTATTTCCCCAAAAATACATATATGAGTAATCAGATCTCGTGATAAATCGATGACTAATCATTTTCTAGGATTAAAGACGTTAATTTCAGTTTAGTATTCTTCAATATTATTATTTATTTCTCATGATTTATGGACGTGAGTGTGATGGTGAGATCGCTCCTTAGGTCACCGGATCTTGTACTAACTGGACAGCTGTTTGCAAGATAATCTGTTAGCTCCTTCAGTTGTTTGAAATAAAATTAATCAAGATATCCAGGTAATTGGGTTGGTTGGTATGGGTTGCCCAGATAATTGGGTTTAGAATGGCAGATAGGCAGTCGCTTCATGCAAAACACTAGTGCTCAGCCTCTGGTTAGACTGGAATCTGACCCCAATATAGTTGTGAAAAGGCTAGGCAGATGATTCAACATGTGATTTATAAGTTCTACGACAACGAAGATTGCATAAGTATTCCATGCTATAATGATTTAATCCTACGAATTGTGCACACCTGTACGCGAACTAATCACGGTCACTTGGAATAAGCGAAAGACACCTACCATTTATAACAGTCCAAATTACCCGTCAATCAATTAAACAAAATAATTTGCAAGATTGGTACTTCTCAACTTTATTTACTTTTACTACGCAATAATTAGTTAATACGTGTACGTAATTATTCAAGTACCAGCTATTGCCCGCGACGTCGTCCGCGTAGGCATTAGGATTAAACATTCACCCCATCCCCCCCGTAGTGATAGCGTGATAATAAGTAGCCTATATGTTGACCCGACCTCTTAGTTATATTCATGCCAAATTTGAAGCAAATCCATGCAATACTTTTTGAGATTATCCTGGACATACATACAGACAAACATTCTAAAAACTATATTTTTGACTTCGATATCGATTTTAGATCACGCCCCAATTATTCTTTTTAAAAAATATTCAATGTACAGTTTTGACTTTTCTACGATTTTATTATATGTATAGATAATATAACATAACTGCAACATTTTATAACAGACGAAATATTTTACGATACATTTGATTTACTGAGCATAATATTTGTCTAATTAAAAGTTAATATTGAATCTTATGAAACGATGAGAATGATTTAAGTAGTTGCTTGCAAAATTTCAAAGAAGATTTGTAGTTACATATAAAAAAGTGTTATGCAACTCACGTAGATATAGTTTGATTACGTATGTGAGTATAATAAGTTTTAACTAGCTTCTTGTATGTTATTTTATTTCTTAAGTCGGGGAGATTTGACGTCAACCATTTTTTTATCAAGGACACAAGAGTAAGCTATTTGGACCGATACGAATTAGCGAGCAATTTTGCAAAGCTTGAATCAATGTTTATTGTGGAGAGGATAATAGATTACGCTATCAAGTTGTAAGCGTGATTAATGTTATTAAAACTGTTGCTACGTGATTTTAGAGGCATTTTTTAAGGGATATTAACAAATGACCCGTTCATCTGTGGGTGCAGCTGGAGGGCGTGTCTGACTCTTACTAACTAAAACCCACTATGTTTCTTCTGAAGGTCTTTTGTGTATCAAGGCCTCAGTAAGTTTTGGGAACATACCCGCAGCCCCGGTATTTTTTGAAGAAACAAATGATCATTACTTGGCCTCAAAATTTCAAAAAATTGAAAAAGGAATCGTTTAATGGAGTATGCTCTGTTAATTCTAATCCAAACAAATGAAAACATCGCCTTTCTTTTTCTTTAAGTTACAATAATTCCATGAAATTCCCATCAAACAACCTTATACATCATTATCCACGATAACAATCCGATTTTTTTAATTTATTCACAGCTTATAAAACAATCGATCAGTTCGCCGCCTCTCTCGATCATGATCGATTACTTGTCGCCTCTCCGATACGACGGGGAATCGATAAATTAATCGATACGTACTGTGTACAATCGCTCGTTGTGTTGTAATTGTTGTTTGTTCATTTGTTCTGTAGATTTTGGGTTGTATTCAAGATGTTGGTCAATGCATTTGACATTTGATAGGAAAAAATCTGTATTGTTATATGACATTATGTTATTAAATGGTAGAGTGTAATAGTTATTATTGTTTGATATATGGCGAGGTGAGGTGAATGTTAGCTATCCGGGTAATATATTGTTGTTCAGATTTCTTCTTTGATAGTATTATTGCAGTGAGGAAAGTGACGCTACTCAAAAACCTATACCTAGTTTCTTTACATAAGCAGGCTTACTGCAGCAGGCATTGGACTTATATTGAACCTTTTTTGGATGGCAAATTTGTATAATTTTATTGCTAGAAAAATAATTAGGTTTGTTTATAAATTATCAATAACTTTTGTAGTAATATCATTTCTCTATAGGTGCTCCAACAGGCTTAGCATGGCGATTTTATATCTATTCTGTCAAGAAAAGACAAAGCTCTTTCTGTCAATGTCAACATGTCTTCTGCCCGAGCATGGCGCAACCTGTCAACTCGCATATAATCACTTATTTTAAGTCAATCGAAGAAAAGAAAAATTACTTCAAAAAAATTTAAGTCAATCTGTCACTTTTCTGTCGTTATATCCCATCTCCGATAAACAAAGCTTGTTTCTACGGTTGCCATGCTAAGCCTGCTAGAGAGAGTGTCAGACTTTTACTGTTCCTTCTGGAGGTCCCTGTGTGCCAGGGCCGCGGTAACCCTTGCAGACAATCTATAAACCTTATTATACCAATAACCAAATTTATAAACCAAAATCACAATAACTTAACACAGCAAAATCTCAACTTAACCCAAAGTCAAGTTAGCCTATAAATTAAACTGGGTCTAATCTAATGTTATTTTCCGTATCTCGAACGATTATACAGGCTTACATATATAAAGGCTTAGGAAAATACAATTATGCTAAGGAGCCAGCATTACGTTGTGGTACGGACGTCGATTTCTTTAAGACTGGTTTGATATTACTAACTTTTATTAAACAACATTTAGTGTTTGAAGCAATGTAATATTTTTTTATTGTTTTCCAAAGACTTTTAGACTTGAAAGCTTAGCTTACTTGAAAAATAAAAAAACATTTTTCTTATTATTTTTCATGACACACATTTCATGACACATGACCTGCTTCAGTAGAGGGCTTCAATGTATCTATGGCCATAGGTTTTGTAGAAAGAACTCAGTCCAAATAAGTATTGATATAAGCCTAGTATGCAGAAACTAGGAATCTACGCAACTACGTATAGACTCATAAATATGACAGAAGGTAACTTGTAATCTCTACGGGAATATTAAATTTTATCAAGAAATTAACATAACAATCACCAAACAATTTCATTACAACATTATTATTTAAACCCCTCATTTCTATTATTGTTGCCGCGGCAAACTTATGGGCACTTAAAATTAAGTTCGTACCCACAAATGAGCTAAAAGATTTTAATCTTATTTCAAAATAGTGTTGTGTTTCCCAGTGAATTATCTAAGTAATAAACAATAGTTAACATTACCGTACTTACAAAACTTTAACTTAAGCACCCGTGTACGACCTACATACAAACATAAGTTAAACAACAATATAATATAACGTCACAGCTACGCTTTAACAGATGTTGTACGTAAATCAATTTTTCGCAACAATGGAATACGATTTATTTCTAAAGGGATTAAGTGTACAGTGCAAGACAATCCAAAATGCATCTTTAAAGTCAGGGTATAAGACATCAAATCGATTGTTACGAGATTAGTTGATAGAATTTTATTGATTTGAACAATGTAGCGTAAGTACTTCACATCTGTCATCGCAAACTTACCCTTATTCGTATACGCACAGAGTCGGAACTTCAATGTGATGTAGTATGTTTATACGACGTTATTGCAAGTAATAAAAGGTAACAATGTGCACTTGCGTCCACTCGCGAAGCTTGAATGCTTGCGCCAGATTTGAAGCGAAGTGGACTAAAACCAATGACTTGACATTGGTAGTTCATTTATTTTAGAATCGCAATATATTTTTGGAAGTATTAAGATCAGGTTTTAATTATGATGATCTGATGGTGTCTAGACCGATTTTCGGCAACGGCAGCCGTTCCTTCTGAGATCAGCCAGCTGCGCAGATACAGGAGCACTCTTTATTCCCTCACTCTCATAGTCCGATGGTACGACAAATCGACACGACCGCTGCCTTATGAAAGCCCTACCCGGGAATCGAACCTGAGACCCCGAGCACAGCAGTCGCGCTATGCGACTACTAGACCAAATGATGCAAAGATGATATGGCTAGGAAGAGAATAATAACATGAGCAGTGATGATAAAAATACATCTAGGTAATAGAGAGAAAAATAATGTGTCACTGAACATATAAAAATAACTCCAAGATCAAATACTAATACGTATTAAGATTTCAAAACGAGCATTTATTAAGTGCTACTTAATCCATAAAACAGATCAGATAACATATTTATAGAATTATACCTCACTTAATTTAAACCGTACAAACATAAATAGACTACCTATCATATAAGAAATCAACTTGATACTGAACTCATGTTAGTACAGTAAGATTACAAGTACACACACCAGCAGATCAAGCTACCACAATCTGTGAAATTTCCTTAATAGATTTTCAACTTTATTGCTGAAGCATACGGTTGAAAGTTGATTGGGATTTTAAAGCTTGATGTACTGGCGTTTGTACAGTGAATAACAATTAAATAAAGATTATGCAAATCACCGGACTGTACATACATATAGCAAGGGCCTTGACATGGTATTAAACGTAGTGTATAATGTTAGTTTTGTTCTTATAGACTGTTACAGTGTAATTGTTAGACTACAAATTATAATTTCGCGTTATCGATTTTAAGTTGGACATGTTCAGTCATGATTTTAATGGATCAGATTTTCTATAAATTTTTGGGCTATTTAAAGGTATTGCATTTTTTTCTATAGTTCTAAGATCTAAGAAAATTTATAAACATTGATCCCATCATTGTCGTCAAAGTCTTGGTGGCCTAGTAGTTAAAGCACCAGCCACTCAAGTTTAAGTGTGGGTACGATTCTAGGTCCTACAAGTACTAATTCAACTTTTATAAGTCAAATACACTTTCTAAAGTATATCTTGGACAGAAAACATCTCGAAGAAACCTGGACTATAAAGTCTGAAATCACCAACTTGCATTGAGCGAGCGTAACTAACGCTCAATTCTACACTGTATGAGGGGAGGGCGATGCCCAGCAGTGGGATGATAAAAAAGGTTGATGATGATCTCGATGATCTCTACAACAAAGGTGTAAAAATCGACAAATATATTTATGACATCACACTTTTAAACAAATTTTTCAAAACAATATATTTCCTTAGATATTATTATAATACATTCATTGTCTTTATCCGAACAAGGAAAATAAGTTAAACGCTTTATTCATTTGTTAGTTGATTGATGGTTCGTCTTGAACGCTGTTAGAACTCTTTTGTATATGAAGGGTATTTATATTAGCACTGATTTGAACTGACAACCGTAAGGAACGGGTTATGTCTTTGTACGAAACGGTTTATAATCAAGATGTGAAATGTGTAATTATTTTGCTAAGTTTATCGAGGCTTTGTTTAATTGTAACATGTATTTTTAGAGTTAATATTCACTGAATGTTAAAATACAAAAATCTTAATCGTAAAGAAGAATTTACGAAACACATCTTTGTACCGTAGCCCGTAACCGGGCCAAAATATTTGACTATAAGTATTCAAAATTGAAGTACCTTGAAAAAGATATATTAAAAGAAAACAATATATTCTTATGTAGTATATCATAAAACCTAGCATATTCACACACATGAAAAATTATATTACACTAATTATATACAATGTAATATACAAAATTAAAAAAGTGGCACAACACAAAATAATTATATTTATTTGAAACAGTCTTTTGGTTTTTAAAAGTTAGATCAGAAGTTATAAATAAATTTCGAAAAACAGATATGACTTAAGAAAAAAATATATGATTAATGATCACTCCACGGCTATCACTATTCTGTCGGCCTGATATAAAGGTTGACAAAGGATATTGTATGGAGAGAGCCTCTCTATTGTTGTTTGTTTTTAGCAAACCACAACGCAATGCGGTGACAAGTTGTTGACTTGGGAGGCTGTGACGCTGCGAAAGTAGCTCTACTTCAATTTCACATAGTACTAAAGATTAAAAAGTCGTGGTTAAAGCACCTGCCTCTCAAATATGAGTGAGCGGGTTCGAGACCAGGTTAGGCAAATACCAATGTAACTTTTCTAAGTTTATGTGTACTTTCTTAGTAGGTATTTCTTGGACACCAAAGACTGATTAAAGGTGAAGGATAACATCTCGAGGACACCTGACCTGTAAAGCCTGAAATCACCAACTGGCATAGAGCAAGCGTAATGCATAATAAAATCTGTACTTTAGTATGATCAATTTAATATAATACTAGATATTAACAAGCAAGCGTAAACACATTTACAATAATTCACAATTTCATAATCCGGACTATAACCAAACAATTCGTTTCAAAATAAATAGAATAACTTCAAAACCCCATAACTTACATCTGTAGGTTTTATCGATACAAAATTAACACCATCACTGATAAATTTAATGCTCAAGCTAAACTTTGACACGCAAATCTCAACCTTACCCCATTAACAATAAGGACTAACACTGGACCGTCGATTAAAATTTAAATTGAATTAAATGCAAGTTAAACGGCTGATTAGATGCAGATAGACTTCCAGATCAAGCAAATCATGTTTAAATAAACATGGATAGAGTTTGACAGGCTTATGTATGGCCCTTCGCCGAAGCATTGTGTTGGCAACTAGTTCATTGCGTGGCAGGTTACACATAGACTTATAAATCGCAGCATTGTACCGTTGATGTGTTTTATTCCCGTTGGTATTGTCGTGAGATATTTATTTGTTGTTGTAGGAAGTCTTGGGCCAGTTGTGATGTAGGGTCAGTTGAATAGGAAATTATTTGATCGTGAGCAGTAACTTTAGTTGTTTGATTTTGATAATGTTTTTGTGTGTGGCAATGATGTACAGACGCCAGCACATCAAGCTACTACAATTTGTCAAATTTCCTTAATAGACTTTCAAGTTTATTGCTGAAGCATAATATGGTTTAAAGTTGATTAGGAAAATTTGACAGTTTCGGGTAGCTTGATGTGCTGGCTCACTTATGTAATGACAATATCATTATCTACTTAATAATTTATGAAACCGATTACCTTCTTACTCTAAGATAATCCTTACGCACCTTGCTCCATAACAGATTCAAAACATAAGAATAATAGTCTACAAAAAATACACAAATCATGTATAGTCACTACATAAAACAAAAGATACCTACTTAAACAGGTTTTTTTATAAATAAATAATTAATGAATTTTGTATGCCAATTTGTTACTTCACATAAATTAATTTGATTTTTAAGTATTCTTTACTCCCGAGGAATGCAAATTATATAAAATAATAATTATATTGTTCTCGTCTAAGTAGAGCATCTTATCCACATAACAACATGCAAGAACAATAGAACCTATAGTGGCCAACGACTTAAGATTGCATTTGAAATATTCACAAACTCATTCCGCGCCCGTCTGTCTGCCTATAACCATGTTACGACCACACTACAACCAATCCGAAACACTGAAAAATAGCCCCTATTGTCAAGGTCGTAAGAGCTATGATAAGTTCAGAAATAAACTTGTTTGTGTCGAAAATCTTTTCGAGTGTTTGCTACTTTAAAATTTATTTATGCATAGCTCTTATGACCTCAGATAGCCGTAGAGCAGTGACCCATAAGGAATTGATTTTCGGTCGTTTCGGTTCGGATAAGTATTAATTTGTCATTTAAAAAGTCGGTGTTGAGCTATCAATATTGTTGTTGTTTAAGTTTTTAGTTTTTTTTTTTTTTTGCTGCACATATTTGTGTGATGACGTCGAATAGAAAGGTATGAGTCATCAGTGAATACTGTCGTATTTAAATTAGATCTAGATTTGTTGTCATGCAGAGATGTTTATATTAGCTTTGATACAACTTGGAATGAGTTATCAAAGTGTAATTTTTAATAGTGATGACTAGTGATCAGTTAGAAAAGTTAAGAATACCATTTAGAAAAGTTGTATTGGTTCTTGCTTGACTTGAACCCGCGTACACATATCTGAGAGGCTGGTGCTTTAACCAGACGGTTAAAGCCACAAAGATAAGTTAGTTAGGGTTAGTTAAGCTACCTTAGGCAATAAAGTTTAAATTAATTATTTTTTTGTTTAAGTGATAGAATTAAAATTTTTTTGTAATAAAAATATTCATTTACACAACATATTAAACAATTTCTTGTTTCAAAATCACAAGTCTTTTAAAAAATTTCGCTTTAGTGAGTGCGTATCAATCGATATTTCCATGAATTTGATAAAACGCAACAGATAAACTTTTACTCGCGCATCTAGGTGTTAAATCACGACTCATAAATCTTGATAAAAAATGACAATCACGCCTACCAATCTTCTAGTCCACAGCCAAATTATTATTCTGCTACCAAATCCAGAGAATGGTCCAAAAGCCGTTTGGTGTAATAAAACAGTGGGTGCCCGACAGCATCACCGACTTAAAAACACCATCATTTAGCAATATATTCATATAGCTCCTCTCCTGCCGACATTTAAGTAGCCACATCATATTTTTACTATAAAATTATAACCATCAAATTTTACCTGCGTTTATGATACTTATAAATTAATTTAAATTAATAATAGTTAAAACTAAGTATGGTTCTATAAACGTGTATAGGTTAATATTAATCGCTTGATAAACTTATAATTAATTAGTTAATTTAAAACAGTGTTGGGAAGTTTGTGCATAAAATTAGGTATCTGGTTTATGGTGTAGGAATTTTAGGTTATTTGATTGTCATAAATGTCATAATATACACAACGAGTAGATAATATAACTTTTTTATTGATTAAGTGGAAGCATGTAAGCTCTTATCTGTTGTTAGGTATAAATATATAAGGTCTAGCAATACTACTGCACCATATTCTTACAGGTCATCTATAACATGCTAAGGATCATGTGTACTACAAAAAAGTCATGAAAATAACAACATATTTTTTTTAAATTTATCATCACAGTCGCCAAATTGCACGCATAGCGCCGATCTCTATAAAGCCGCTTAATCATTGACCACTGGGTCATTTAACTTTTTTTGTGGTAAACATGATCCTTAACAGGTGACCTGTAAAATATGGTGTACTTGTGTTGTTTAGACCTTATATTTACACCTTACAACGTCCATTGTTAGATCATTAGATCCTATATAAAAGTCTAAGGGCCAGTTTCACAGGTTACAGATAGCCACTATCTACCAGATAAATTACAAAATGGATCAGAATTTGTATGAAACTATCTGCCAGATAAATTATCTGGAACTTATCAGCAACCGGTGAAACTGGCCCTAAAAAGTACCGAAGCAATGCACGCGTGCTTTGAGCCAGATATTTAAAATGCTTTAGAACACACCCACTCTTAACCAGTTCCAAAAACAAATGATTTCTAACATTCCATATTTTAAAAATACAATTTAAATTTCGAACAATTTGTAATAAATTATACAATGACAATACTCGTAGTTTATTCACAAAGTTTACACCCAATTTACATAGGATTAAGCATATTCTGTGATAGAGCGTCGCTTTCATCTTTAGAAAATAAAGCATACGTATTTATTGTAACGAGGAGAGAATTTTATGGAGAAAATAATGGCCTTTCTTATTAAGGTTAAAGATTAATACCTATAGGATTAAAAGTTCATTGAATTTTGTGTCCATAAAATTATGGACAAATTTCTCTTGCCTTGGACATTGGACAACAATTTCTAATTACAATTTTGTTTGTTGCTTTCAGGGATCTATGTACATACATCTGCCTAGCCTTTTCCCAAGCTACGTTGGGGTCGGCTTCGACTCTTAATCGGTTGTAGCTGAGTACCAGTGTTTTATGTGGAGCGACTGCATTCAAGGGATCTATGCTATGATTTTGATTTTAAATACAATTTACATATTTTTTATTAATTATTTTTATTTATCATACTTATTTACATATTTTTTATTAATTATTTTTATTTATCATACTTATTTACAAATATTAATTAATATATTCACATACAAAAATAATAATCTTATAACCGTTCATATTGTTAACATCAATTTCATCAATTTATTTGAAAATGGTAATAATTATCATACTTCGTGGTACTAATTCCGTTATTCTCTAAAATACGAAGAACCAAATCTATAATTACCATAACAGTTTTTAAGTACCTCATTCAAAATTCAATTTATAACTTATAAATACTTATAACTCGTTAATGTTCCTATCGGATTTCATATTACATCGGCCACCATAGCTCAAGCCTATAACCATTAGTTAGAACAATTTGTATGTAAAACCACTCAACTGATTGTGTATGTAAAGTAAAGAAATTATTTAATTAAAGCCCCTTATCGATGATATTTATTATTCATTTGTTTAATTTCATTTTTGACCAATATAAGATGAACCATTGAAATCAAAAAATCTCGGTATTTTTCTGGGCAGTAATGGGATGTACGAAGGTAGTTTTATATCGGGCGGGCGTAATTTGCTTTTATTTGTTGTCTTTCTCACATAAGCTGTCATGTCAACGGGTGGCCACGTAAACTCTATATGCGACGCTTCGAAGTACAAGTAATTGCTTGTTACCCGATTATATTAAAAACTTTAAAGAATAGTTTAAGTTGTATTATGTTATGCTTTGTTTTAACGAGCTTATTACGTTGGTTTGAATTCGGAAAATAAACCTACATATTACATAGCGGGGTGTCTACAGAATAAGGTTTTACGAGTATAGGCTTTCATTAGGATATTATAAAAGTTTTTTGGAATCATATTTGTTTTATACAATGAGTTCAATACCTTTAATTATAATGTTCATAATACTAGTAGTGTGCAGCGCATGCGATGGTCTCGAAAGATAAGAATGTCTTTCGCTCAGACAGAGGGAGGAATTAACCTCACTGCGTACCTTGGACGCTGGACACAGGACGCTGTCTCTATTAAACTTTATTCATATTCTTTATTTGCTTTCCACAAGTTTTTATAGGTCTCACACAATGCTTAAAGCTATGAACAATTGTGGACCCCGTTAGAGCATAGCAACATTGGGCATTTAATGCCAGTACATATTATTAAACATATTTATATCTATCATCATTATTATTCTAATATTTTATGGCACTATTAATAGTTTGATAATATATGTTTTTGACTTTATGATAATTTATTAAATAATGGTCAGACCTTGTTACAGATTCTTTTTATAAGGTTCATATCCGATTCTTATCAATTATTATTGTTCAATATACTGGTGTCGAAATTGTTTACGCTCAAAATATAAATCTATCTATTTAATTGTTTGATTGATTGATAGACCTATTTAAACAAATTATGAATATCCAAAAACGCCAATATTTCATTGAATAGCTAAATAAATTCAACAAAATCAAAATATATCTGAGTCAGTTGTTGTTGGTGTAAAATTCGTCGAAAAACAATTCGATTTTCACCCTTCCCTTTAGCAACATTATAGCTTTCAGGATAATAACGGGGTGTGCGAACCGGAAAACTGTCCAGACGGGAAATAGATTTTTGAAAGTTCCCATCAATGGAAAAATCTGATTTTGCTAGCCTGTTTCTGGGTACCCTACGTGTAGTTGGGATGTTGTTTTTTATGCGAGTTATTGACAATTCGTGGAACGTATTTAGAAGTATATATTTTAGATTTAGATTTTTTCGAACTCAAGGCATGTAGTAGACGGGGATGCGGGTTGTTCGTAAGAGTTAGCGTGGCTCTGGAACAAAGGGACATCCAGAAGGAACATTGTGGGTTTTAGTTAGTTAGAGCCTGATACTCTGTCTAGCCGCACCCTCAGCGGGAGGGATCATCATAAGACACAATAGGTAAAGAATTTTCTGCAATGTATTTTATAATTTAAAAATTAGTGTAAATAAAAAAATCGGCATCGGAATCGCCTCGGCAAACGTAGTGTAGAACATCCTCAGACACGGTGGAGTGATGATTTGCGCAAGACGGCTGGCAGGAGCTGGATGCGAGAAGCCGAAAATCGATCTCAGTGGTGTGCACTTGGAGAGGCCTATGTCCAGCAGTGGACTGCGATAGGCTGATGATGATGATGATGATGATAAAAAAAATCGGCTCAATGGCGAGTCGCGCTCGCGAGCCGAGAGTTTTGTATAATATTTATAAATAAAAACACTATAAATAATACTTTAAACTTACTGAACCAAAAATGAAGACCTTGGAAAATGTTCATTAAAAATCATTGCACACAAATAAAATTTTACAATACCTTTTAACCCAAATACTTGGTGTACCATCAAAAGGTACCGTAGTACTTTTTTGGTACCTTTCCGTTATAAATGAAGCAATTTGCTATGTTGTATCGTGAAATATCGTTCCTTATATGAGACAATGGTGCTATAAGTCAGTGACAAAACGGATGACGAAGTAATGGTTCAATTTTAAAGAAAGCCATGGGTAATAAAATGTACTGTATCGGTTTTTGATGGAATGTTATGGGGTAGTTTGTATTTCGGTAACCACATTGCATTGTTCGGATTCGTGATACTTCGGATATGAATATTTTACCGTATGGCAATATTGTTAACGTGAGGATTTTCTTTTTGTGTTACATTACCAACCACTGAATTAACATTTGAAAGTCACAATTGGAATTACAACTAGGTCAAATATCAATGTCAGTTTAATTTATCGTTTTAATCCGAAAATTATTTTCGTTTTTTTATTGATAATATACTCGAAATAAGTGTAAAGCTCAATCCTTCTCCGTGTGAGAGGAGGCCTGGACCCAGCAGTGGGACGATAAAAAGGCTGTGATGATAATGAAGTGTAAAGCTCATGAAAAAAATCTGGGACGTCATAGGTTGTGTTTTCATACAAATTGCATAAAAAGTGTTTTTGACAGATCAATAAAAGTATAGAATTTGTCTAGTTATCGCCTACTGTATTGACCACGGTGATGGATAGTAACATTCCAGTCTTTATCAATGAAGTGCTTTCTTTAGATCATATTTTATCTTTTGTTAGCAACGGCATACTACAATAGTATGACTGCAGATCGAGTGTTGGACACAATTTGCTTGAGTTCTACTTCTACTGCTCTGGTATTTGGGACGGCGCAATATGTTTTCCACTTCCATTCTTTGCTGTCAGCCGACGTACCAACATCCACTCCCTTCTTATTCATGTCGTCATTCTTTTCACTTATAATGAAATTTACAAGTAAATGAAAAGAATACAAAGTACCACAAGACCACAATAGCTTTTCAAGTCAGTCGCGACAAGTTAAAACTTTTAATTAAACCGCCATGATTAATCCTCCAACAATTACAATTTCAGCATAAATCTGGTGATCCTTGATTTCAATCGGAATTATTTCCATTGAAATAGCCAACTTGTACAAAATAGGCATATTGTTTCATGTAAAACAATGGCCGGCCGTTCTATAATTGTGGAGGTGCACGCAGCCCAATTGTGGTTTAATGACTGAGGCTATAAGCGTTAATCGTTGATTTTGTGGCTGTAACAAGTCATAGGCGGTAGCGGGGAGATTTTTTTATGACAACATTTTCGATACCTGTATAAGACAGAGTACAGTTTATAGCTATCACTATCAAATATTCTACTGACAAGATTTTTTATACGAGTAAATTTGTATATTTTTTCAGTACGTGGACTGAAAAATGTGATCTAATCTAGATCTTTTTTATAGGACTACTACGATAGTTGCAATAACCACGACGAACAGCGAGTATTATAATATGTAGTGTTGATCTCATTTTCAAGCCAATCGTTTGATCACCTTTAAATATCATAATTTCATACTGTAATTGAATTTCTTACTAGACCGGCAATATGTTTCCATTACCTTCAAATAAAATACGACCATGACCAATCGCTTTTCACTTTAAACTTGCACCAAAAACTTAATCGTTAAAATAAATCTTGATACGATAATGCCGGACTAACGAGTGAGGATACAATGCCGCGACAATCGGCGGCGGTGCCTTTCATCTCGACACTTTGTCTCCTGTAGTCAGCTCGAAACGCATTGGCGCGGGACGCCTTTAATTAGCCCTGAGATATTCGTAATTATTTAAATGTTTTCGTTGTGTCGCTGGAGGCCCTTTTTTGGGCCTGATAACGTTTGAGTGAATGACGGAATTTGTAAACATGTGCGGTGATTAATTCTGCGCAAAAAGTACGCAGCTATCGGTGCGGTTGACTGAGATCGGTATCACTAAATGTGTTTTTTTAGTCGAATATTTGGTTTTCTTTTAATTAGAAATACAGCGGGAGTAAAATTTGTTGATTTGTAATTAAGAACTGCTAGCTAGAGTAGGTACTGATAGCTAACGAGACTTCAAAATCAACATTTCAAAAACCTTCAGACAATCCACTTAAGAAATGAATTCTAAAACATCACCCAAAAATCAACACCGATATTATCAGTACCACCCAAAATATAGACAGCATTTTCACAAGCAAAACCAGTACAAGCAACCAATTAAAAATAATAAAAAAAAAAAAAACAAAACTAATCATCGGCCAATCTACACCTGCATGACTACAAGACTATTGGTTTATCAGATGCCGCGGTAATCTGCGAATTTCGAAAGAGGAGCGGCACTTTTGTTCTTACATTTTTTCAAAATCACTTTTTAAAATTATCGTCGTAAGAATCGATTGCGCCAACTGCGGCTCGATCAGAATTCACACGGTGCATCTCAAAGGATAGCTTGAGTGATTGGTCCGCGATTTAAATGTTGCTTTTTGTGATTCGATGATAGAAGATTACTGTGTACTTTGAGCTTGTTACTTTCCCAGACCATTGGAGTGTTTATTATTTTTATTGTTAGACCTTGCTTTGTATCTTGACTAATGTTTTGAAGTTGAAGAGTTATCTTGTTTGCTCGCGCTAATCTCAGGAAATACTGAACTAATTAGAAAGAAGAAAATATTTCAGTGATAGGTAACCTATTTACCGAAAATGTCTACAATTTATTTTTTATTTCGGTGTGCTGAGTGATTCTCGTGGGATGCGAGTTAAACCGCTGAAGAAAGCTAGTTTAGCATAAAAGGCATGACTTTTCGTTACGCAAGTTGAAGTATCATAAGATCTACCACATATTTATCAGGTACATACGCCAACATGTCAACCTATCCGAATCTGTCTACGTATTTTGAGTTTGAGTTTGAGTTCTGTCTACGCACATTCTTGTACATAATAACAAGGCACTATCGGCCTAGATGAAATAATGACAATATATATTACACAATTTATGTCCAAATTCCTGTTTGTTCAATATAAGTAAAGGAATTTACGACGGTATGCGTGTCATCACAATTTTCATGGTTTAGTCTCCAAATATCAATAATTGGTCAGTTGAATATTGTATGTACCAATTATAAAATATAGTTTTTTATAAACAATGATTTCATTGAAAACTTGTGTAGCTAATGTATTTTATGGTCTGACTATTTTGTTATTAGATACGGTAGTAGATAGGTACCTACTGATTAGTAGGTAGGTACCTGATTGCTAATGGCACTGGATGCTGTTTGTGCCAAACTATAGTATAATATTCCTCTGGTTACAACCTACTTAAAATATAATTTTATTATTACCTAATAGGAGGAAAAAAATTACGGGTAGTCAGAAGCCAGTAAGTCTGACGCCAGTCTAACGAAGGGGTATTGGGTTGCCCGGGTAACTGGGTTGAGGAGGTCAGATAGGTAGTCGCTCCTTGTAAAACACTGGTACTCAGCTGAATCCGGTTAGACTGGAAGCCGACCCCAACATAGTTGGGAAAAGGCTCAGGAGATGATGAGGAGGAAAAATTTTCGCCCCCTTTTAGTTCTTTTTTTGTAATTTTTTGTGCCTGTCATATACATATTAGGTATATTTTTGTAACTTTGTAGATAAGTCCTATAAGTCTTCCTAATTCAGCCATTTTAGAAATCCAGACAGTTACATAAGTTCCAGTTTACAAATTAGTCTGAATTTAGAAGAATAACAACATTATAATATTTGACTAATAATAAATATTATCTGTTTCAGGTACTTAAAATCGCGAAGTGAACATCATTTCAAGGTCTTCGGGATGAGTTAGAAAAAGGTAAGTTTATTTTCTATAGCTAGACAAAATTTTGTGTCGTCCATAAAAAGTTTCAATGTTCCTAGGATCATTCTGGATCAGACCAAATCATCTGGATTAGTTGATTCAAATAATGTGTAGTAAATGAAAAATTTCTTCTAATGTTTAATATCCAAAATGGTGTCTGCCAATTTATTAAAAAATTAAGAACATTATTCGGATCCTGCCATTTGTACAGACATCAGCCAGTTCAACCTAGCCGAACCTGTCAAATTTTACCAAATGAATATTAACCTTTCACTCTTGTGATAAGGTTGAAAATCTATAAAAAAAAATTGACTGATTGAGGTAGATTGATTTGATGGCGGCTGTACGTTGATTGCCGCCAATAAATTAATGAATTGTTGCTCCACACGTATAAAACACAGCAACCAAATATAATAATCTAACAATCACTTCGTTAATGGACCATAAAAAGAAAAATCCGTTGAATTTATTAGATAAATAATTCTGATTGTATCCCTACCGTTAACTTTAGAGGTCCGCTGGCTAAGAATAGAAGGATGGGTTGATAACTAGTTTTCTAGACTGATAGTTCATTCATGCTTGCATTTTTGTGTTCGTTAATAATATTTTTTTAGGTTGCCTTTTAAACATTTTGTTTGAATGAATATTTATTTTATTTATATTTTTTATTACTCAATAACAAAGTAAGTTACTGAGTATTGGGTATTGGGTTTCCCGGTTAACTGGGTTGAGGAGGTCAGATAGGCAGTCGCTACTTGTAAAACACTGGTACTCAGCTGAATCCGGTTAGACTGGAAGCCGACCCCAGCATAGTTGGGAAAAAGGCTCGGGAGATGATGAATAACAAAGTAAGTTCTAATCTACTTACTTATCTACTAAGATGATTGACAAATTTGAACCATATTACATATGCTTCAGCGATATAGTTGAAAATCTATTAAGGACAATTTTGACAGATTGTAGTAGCTTGATATGCTGGAGTCTGATACCATTTGATACCATGGCTGTAGACCTCCGTATGTAGTGAGAAATGCAATTATATAATTACCAATAGGAAAGGAGATCTGAATGACACCTACCGCTAAGTTCTACAAATTTAAAAAGCTAATGGAATTCTTATCTAGGAAACTAGTTTCTTTATTTAAGCTAAATTCCATTCATGCTTGTATTTTAATGAAAATCATTATGTTTTTGGTGAAATTGGGACCATTTTTTTTTATTGACAAAATTGCTACACAAAATCTTGCATGACTCACGTTTCAAAAATCCGACCCCATAAATAGATACAAAATAAACAGCTTGATAGCGATAGGCTTCACTAATGACAAATTTAAATATTATTTAGTTAGGTATTTAGAATTAATTTATATTGTTTATTTTCTTATATATTATTGATTTTTATTGTAATTTCTTATATTAGGGTTAAAATTATAATAAAATATTCAAAATATTCGTCTAATCATTCTCATTTATTATTCGAGATTGACCACAGACCTTATAATAAAATGGACTGTGATCTGACTGCCCATTTCTTTGTAGTCATATCTTTTTTTATTTACGTACCTGTTAAGAAGAGCTTGTATTACCAAAGAAAATTTAGCAATGAGGGTTCAAATAAAACTGGTAATAGACCACGAACCCAGTAACGTAGTAATATTTATGTCTTAATAAGATATTTACGATAGCTAGTGATGTGATGTCTGTTATCGATAACGATTTTAAATATTATGTCGTAAAATAAATTTACTGTTATATGGAACTGTGTGATTTTAAAAGTTAAATAAAAATATTTTATCTATGCAATATTCTATCTATTCATAGAATTAACCTATAAAAATAGTAAGTGTTCATAACAATAAGTGCGTCGCTACAATATATACCTACTATATAATAAAATTAGAATATGTAGTTGGATATTTATATCCAGGCACAATGTCCGAATAGCCACTATCTATCGTTATTCGATTCAAAAATGGAACAGAATTTGTATGAAATTGCATACCAAATAAACTTACTGGAACTTTTTCGCAAGTGGTGAAACAGACCCTAGAAATAAATAAAAACGGCTTTTTCAATCAACTTTCTACAAATAAATACCAATTATTCTTTAAAAATTGCGATATCGTGAGGTTAACAGAACATAACTTAAGGTTAGCCGTAATTAAAAATCATTTGATTGTTATTAAAACGATACAAATTCAGAACGTTATAGTTTTTACTTTCATATCACATTCATTCTGCACGACTGACGTTTCTTAAACTAAAACCTCTTCCCCTCTATAAAAAATCGCGCCAACAATCCGTTGATTGTTGACTATGTATCGCGAGGTTTCATGCTAGAAAAAGCATGCATTTTTTTAATGACTAGGCATTTTATTTGCTTATAAATTACGGTCGCTGATGTCAATTTGCGGCTATCTCCGGATAATATCTAGGAGTTTTCGGGCGTTGCCGGGTGCGGATTTAACTTGCTGCGGTCAGCTGCGTGTACAATGCTCTGTAAGCATTCATAATGACATTGATAAAAATGGCATATTAACTGACCCACAGATACATATAGAGTTAGATAACTTAAATAACTTAAAACAAAAAAAAAAGTTTTTACATCTGTACCAGATTCATCAGAGTCTGATCCTGACGGGATCCTGATCCTGATGGGTCTGACTCTGTGTCATAATCAATGTTATGTATATCACAGAACTCAAAAATCGGCTCAATAATTAATGCCCTTTAATTTGGTGTAAGTTTCATGCTTACCTACGAATTTGTATGTTTTCTTGCAACATAATGATGATAAAGAAGTTAAAAACGTTACCAAAAACACTCCAAGAAACCCCTGCCTAAGAATAGCCAAGGAATCCGGGTCCTTTCCTATTTTTTTAATTCCGATCAAGAACCTCATAGACTTGAATTAGTATAACATATTAGTATAAATAATACATAATTTTGAGTTGACTATCTTATAACAGCCGCGTGCTGCTTGATCCAACATGGAATATAGGATAGCTTACATCTTAATTTATAGTCTTAATTTTATTTTATTGCAAATCTTTTGCCTATTATTATAACAAAAACCTTAGCCACAGCAACGCGTTGCTGGATCTGGGTCTACGCATGTATTATATAAGCCAAAGTTATTAAAAGAAAACATAAAATACTAGCACATAATAAAACAGATGTTTTATTCCTTTCTATACTATTTAAAAAATCATAATCATTGTAAGGCTGTATAATCTTAATGTCAAAGTATACTTGAACCTCCGTTTACGATATTACTGGTTAAGAAAATGGCCGACTTAAAACTTCATGGGCTAAGAACCTATCGCAACTTAGGCATAATTGTGCCCTTTGATCCGCCCAGCTCGTAGTTTATGGAGCAGTACTGAACCGGGCCCTTTAGTATATAAAGTACTTAGAATTATAATACTATGTTACTAACTTGTGATAACAGTTATGAACTAAAATACCTACTTGTCATCATAACTGGACAACACATACATATACATGCATATGTAGTTGAATTATAATATAGAGAGTTGAAGGAAATATATAATTATGATAAGTGGCCTTTAGTCTATCTGCACCCTCAGCGGGAGGGGTCATTTGTTGATATCCCACGAAAAAAAAAAAAACAAAAAAAAGTCTATTTATATACTTAGCGCTTTCATTAGCGTTTCGTGAGGACTCCTCCGCGCACTTGGATAAAAAATAGTTGTACCCTACCTCGATGAGACGGGACTAACTATCACTGAACCGTTTTTTAAATCGGTCCAGTAATTTTTGAGATTGGCGCGTTCAAGCAAACAAACTGTCAGATTAAAGACAGTCGTGTTAGGTACTTTATAACTTTAAAATGGCTGTCTACTTTAAAACCATTAGAAAGATAAAATATTTTATTTTTCTATTCAAGTATTGGAAATACATATGAGAGGACGCGGGTGAAGCTACGGGTTAGTTATGTTATTCAAAAATGCAAGCAAATGTGATAAACCAAATCTTTTAATTGTAAATGAAATCTAAACAGTATAAACTACTACGTACTTTATTCAGTATAAGTCGCAATCTGTAATCGCATACACACACCGTTCACATTTACACATTTTCCCGAAACCAAAGGATCTAACCGAATAGTGAAGGGAAAAGGAAAAATAAAAAAGGTATCGGTATCGGTTCCCGATCTTTGGCCATTTGCTAATTACTATACCGCACGCGCCTTTGTGGGTTTTCTATCTAATGGCAGACATACAAAAAAAGTGTCGGTTTTCGTCCAATGAGAAATAGCTGAAGGTTCTAGAAAAAGTTGTGGGGTTCACGTATACGTAAGGTTTTGGAATGGACTTTGGCAAAAATGACTAGTAAAAAGTATTGTATCGATACTTTTAGAATGAGAACACAATATCGATTTTAATTTCATTATCACTTAACTAGTCGATACAAAATGCAAGCTTACGAAATAAAAGCCGAATATACAATCATTCATTTATCACAAACAAATCTGTAGAAAATTGTAAGTATCAACATCACGTTAGGTCATTAATCAATCAACTGTGAACTGAAAACAAGCAATGTAAATTACACATATCATCTGCATTTTCAAACTGTCAACATACTTGTAAACACAAAACAAAGTACAACTAAAAAAATCGTTAAAAATCGAATCATTAAAACGAGCGTCTATTCTAAAACTAAACGACAAATTTCACCGGGTTCATCGACATTATAGGCAGACCAAATGTCGCCGTATTCGTGAGAAAATCACAAAATATGTCGAACGTACAACTTGTATTAACATAATCGTGTTTCACCTTCATAAATTTACGAGTGGTGTCCAAGCGGCTTTTACATCGGCTTTCCGAATCGTAGGGTTAAGTAGCTGGTTGTTCTTTTTTTTTTAATTTATAGCCACTTTTGTTTTGTTGTCGCAGTAAAAGGGTTAAATGTTATTCGCGTTGTGTAGTAATAAATTGGTTACGCAATTAATTTTTTTATTTGATTATACGTAGTATAAAATATGGTCGTGTTTTGTGTGTATCACGCATGTTTTTTTTAAACAATCGATTAAGAGCTGCTGAAACGTAGAACTAATCAATTGAGCGAAAATACGGAATGAAAACGGGTTTTAACAAAAAGAGGACCTAAAAAGTTATTTGAGAATATTTATAATGCGTTTATAAAAGTCTTAATAAATAATTGTAGTGTTAACGATATACAATGACAGGTTTTTAATGCTGTTAATGTTCCGAGTTTCCGGATAACACAATCTTAATGTGTGTGTGTACATCAATGTTTATTTAGTTTTAATATTTTCCCACGGAAGATTTTAATTTGTAGGTCAAATATTTACAACGTCTTCAAGACTTCTGTCCCACTACGAAACAACAACGATATGAAACAATGAAATATAGTTTGTCGGAAAAATATGCGTGAAATATTTGCGCTTTAGTATAACATATTAGCATACATATTTTTCTCTTTCTATGACTTGCATTTTTATGGTGCTGTAAGCATTTATTTAGGTATGAATATATGTAGACTATCTCTGGACTAAAAGTGTAGATAAAAAAAAGCAATTTAAAATGATAGATCTTAAACCACAAATCAAAATGTTAACACTATTATTTGACTAAGAAATGCGAAGATTCTAGAACAATATTATTATAATAAACCTATATATATGTTAATTGGTCATTTAGAAATGTCTAACGGGGAATTGTTTAGCCATAGCTTTGAGAGCATTCAACAATGGGCCGGAATGTTTTTTTTTATATTATAAATATATTTTATTTTTTTATATAATTGGCAGTTTGATAATACGGTATAAAATTGTAGGCTTGATTCAATGACAAAATTATTGTGATTAGAAGGAATGTGTAATATTTTGCATTTTATGTGTGTGATCAGTATCAGTACTGTAGGTCCCGGCTGTGATTGAACATCCTTGGCAGTCGTTACGAGTAGAAGCCAGTAAGTCTGACGCCAGTCTAACTCAGGGGTATTGGGTTGCCCGGGTAACAGGTTTGACGAGGTCAGATAGACAGTCGCTCCTTGTAATAAAAACACTGGTACTCGGCTAAATCCGCTTAGACAGGAAGCCGACCGCAGCATAGTTGGGAAAAGGCTCGGGAGATGATGATGCTGATGTATGATTAGTATTCATTTTATGTAATATCTGAACTTTCTAGCGGTTTCTTCAGCGTCCCCGGAGAACTTCTTCCCATGGTCTGGATATAACATAGCCTATAGTAGAATTATATCTGTGTAAATATATTTTTGTAGTTTTTTAACTTATATTTTAAAATATTTTTATTCGGATGTAATATAAAGTAGCACCCTGTACAATAGTGAGTCATCATCTGCCTAGCTTTTTCCCAAGCTATGTTGGAATCGGCTTCCAGTCTTCACAGTGTTTCTAAGTGGTGTGACTGCATGTCTGACCTCCTCAACCCAGTTACCCGTATCATTGTGAGTATTATACTAAAAATCAGATATCAGTATATCAAAATAATATGTATTCAGCAAAAACCTCCTAATTCAAAAAATATAAAAACGACACAGTGCACTGGAGATATTTAAAAAAATAAACGTAAATATATTATTGTAATAAAGTAAACGCTTCATAAAAATCTTGTCTACATATTACATTATTTACAGGCGTCATAAATATTAATAATTAGCAAGCATACTAAGCCCATTTCAAAAAGTATTTGATTACAAACACTTAATATTTTATAATACTTTTATGATACCTGCCTACGTTTTTATATTTGTGTACGTGACATATTTTACGGCTTTTTAATGTAGTTAATATTCCTATTATTATAACTTTGACGTCAAACATATTTTGTGATCGTATGTGCTATGAGAAAATATTCGTATTTTTTTTGTCACGACTGACATATTAAAATATTTGCGAAAGAAAGGTAAAATATGTTTTTCTGTAAATTGTACCAATAATGAATGACGTAATAAATCGGTTGTTTTATGGATGGATTTTTTTCATAAGAATTTAGTATTTTATTGAACATTTTGGATTAGTAAAAAATATTTTTATAATGTTAAACGTTGAATAACATTTAAATTATGGAAACAAAAACTCTGATTTGAGATCTAGTCACGTCATGGTTTTCAAAGACAAAATTCAATAATCGACACCCATGCCATCTACCACCGTGGGAAAGAACTCCAACTTAATATGAAACACACCATCATAACTCCCTTCAGTATCACACAATAGCAAGCATTCGTTCAAATGAAAAACAAAAAGCAATCGCCAATAATTACAAAATAAACCAATACTTACTTGTACTAACAAAGCAACATATTGCAAAACGTCTCAATAGAGAATATCGGTTACATAAACTAGCGTCGAACCCCGACGTCGCCGATAAAATGCCGATCAGTGCATACTGTATGTGCTGAATTATGCCAACTGCCGGCGTCTTTGATGTCCACAGAGTAGGATTAAGATAGAGAGTACAGTGCTAGAAAAAAAATGCATCAATTTTCTTTTATTTCTATCTGTCTATTTGATTAAAAAGAAAATTGGTTTAGGTTTTCTTATTTGGTTACTGCGGTTGGCAAACAAAGACCTCCAGAAGGAACAAAAGTGGGCTTTAGTCAGTAAGATTCTGACACTACTACCAGGTATTAGAAGAGCGCATTTGATAATTTCAACTAAATAATATGGTGCTCTTATTATAATATAGATGATACCTGTAATAAAACTATATTCTAATTTATTCCAGTTCTGTTCAAACAATTTGCTTAACAGATTTAATAAAACATATAAATTATTGCAATTTATTTCCTTTGCTCGATCATAATTTGCTAAAAGATTTTATCTCGTTTCATAACGAAAATCATGTTGCATGGAAATAATAAAGGTTTTAATCTAGAAATTTAGTTTTAAAATAAAGAAATAAACGAACTAAGACAACCCATTTCTGTTAAGTTTTATTAGTTTTGCAATCTACCAAAATATTTTAAGAAGATACCTACCAAGTTTTTTTTATGTTTATTTACATCTTTTAATATATTTTTTCGCCATTTTTTTAGTTTTTTTTTTGTAATTATTTGTATCATATTTTATAATAATTTTGTTTTTTTTTTACATCATCCATCAATTAGTGATTTCACAAAGTAAAGACTAATATATAAAAGTATGTATTTTTATATTTAATTTATTAAAATTCTTACATGTCTACTCTGTGCATGAGTTTCTCTATGTCCAAATACAGCTCCCATACAGTCGGTAGGCTTTCTTTGTGAATTATTGCGGGTTCCGTAAAGGAGCGGACTACCCGCGTCAATACCTTAATGGCAAGCCGTGTTTCCACCTGCGGAACTCTAAAAAATAGTAAAAAATAGCCTTCGGGCAAGGGAATAGAAACCGATTGGATTGAAATATTTGCTTGTATTTTTTTGTGTTGCACGTTTCGAATACTGTGTGTTTGTGTTGCCGAAATTAAAAAATATTTTTTGTCCTTTTTTTAAGGGATATTAGATTTTTTTGTGTGAACTTTTGGAAAATTGTTTTAGATGTTATGTCTTTTTTAATACAAAATGGGTTACATGAAAACGATTTATTAAGAGAGTTACAGACAAATAGGTACCCAAATGACAAGTACTTTCTAGATACACCTATATATTTAAGCGTCTGTTGGTTGCGGGTCAATTTATATACTTAAGTAGTCTATTTAGTTCAGGTAATTATTCAGAAACCAAATTAAAATTTTACACCCAGAAAGATAAACGCTCCCAAAAACCAATATCAATTTACAAAATAGACTAGAAAGGGTGAAACGAAACATATCTTCGGTTCTCCTTGAAATTTTTATTCGTATTTATACATATCGACCAGAAATCTGAGACCCCTTTCACTCCATGAAATTTTCCCTTTTAACTTCATATTCTTTCGGCATAAGAAAGGGGAGGGAGGTCCAAATATAGTGGTGGTCGTCCATCACTACTCTTGGAAGGGGTTGGCTGGATTTACAACCCTTTTGCAGCAGATTTATGTGGCGATCGCAGGGTTAACTTAACCCTCAAATGCAGAAAAGATCGCGTTTCTTTATTTTATAAATGGCGGCCGAAAATATCCTGCACTTTTTTGTGACCAACTCCCCAGGGTTTTATTTAAGAGTCGTACATTGTATCAAAATTGTGGTTACAAGAATAGGGATATGCTTTTTTTTATCTAAAACTTTATACTCGGTAGTACGATATTGGTTATTGCATTCCCTAATCAAGTTTTTGTGCACTACAGAGCCATATTTCTTACTTTAAATGCCAATAAAATTGCCAAATTTCTTGTTCAATTAAAACAAGTGTATATTTAACAGCTACTCGCGACGTCACCAACTTTTTGATACGCGCTCTTAATAATAATTTTCATATGAGTATATAAGAGGAAGTTTAAAAGTGGCACCGGTAACCGAAAAACTACGTGGAAACCGGCTAGCATGGTATGGGCATGTAATGCGGAGGAATGAGGATCATGTTGTGAGGAAGGTCTTGAACATGAATGTGGATGGACATAGAGGAAGGGGACGACCAAAGAAACGATGGATGGATTGTGTGAAGGTTGATATGGCTAGAAAGAATGTAACTTGTGAGATGACGGCAGATAGAAGAGCGTGGAAGACAAAAACATGCTGCGCCGACCCCAAATAAAACTTGGGATAAGGGCAGGAGGATGATGATGATGATCCTTTGACGCACACATAGGATCGATTGGGACTTTTCAGTTTCATTATAACAATGTTCGTAACTTTCATATAAATTTTCAGTTTACTCTTAGTTCGTGCAGGAGTCGATGTCTATTTGGACTGAGCTATTTCAACTCATCATCATCTCAGCCATAGGACGTCCCCTGCTGAACATAGGCCTCCCCTTTAGATCTCCACATATACCGGTTGGAAGCGACCTGCATCCAGCGTCTTCCAGCGACCTTTATATATACCTACAGTATTTCAACTGAAATCGTTTAATTGTTCTCATTAAAATGTACTTCAGTGGAAAAAAATGTTTCTCTAAAATACAGTGGCGTGCACTAAAAGCCGATATCTTGACTCATTACGTCCATACCGTGCAGGCCAGAGCATGTACACCGTATCGATGTCAGTTAATTTTCCACCAAGTGTAATTACCGTGTTTCGCTTTGTTTTTGCTACTAACTTTATTTGCATAGTGGAGTAAGGGGATCGAGTCTTGTTTCGTAGAACAGAGAAATGTGTGGAGTCGATTTTTTAAAGTTTTATTTTTCTTGGCACCTTTTTTTTTGTACGCTTGTAATCGGAATTTAACAGTTGATTACGAATATTGCCTAAGTGCAGACACCAGCACATCAAGCTACTACAAGCTATCAAATTTCTTTAATAGATTTTCAACGTTGTGGCGTATGTTAATTGAGGAAAATTGGCCGTTTCAGGTAGCTTGATGTGCTGGCGTCTGTACATATGTAAAACATTGCCTAACATAATGCAATTACATACTACTGTATTAACTACAAGGCATTAAAAATAAATAAAAAGGTGGAAATGAACAGCATTTAAATTATTTATTACGACAGGCTTTTCAATAACATAGCACACTCATTAAAATACTACATGTTATTATAATAATAGTGTTAATATGATAGAATATAATGATAAAGGAAGATCCTATTAAAATTCCAGTTTCTTAAGAATAACGCGTGATGCAGATGCGAATCACCGTTTCTTATTAAATACTATTGTGTGAGATAAACAATGTTGATGACTTCATAGTAATAAGTTTAAATGTATGATAAAATATGCAGTGACTCATAAATAATTCTATATTATGTATCTGTCTTATTACTTCTTGGGAGCACGATTAGTATTGTTTTTTATTATTTAAAAGTAAAATCTAGCATATTTTTCTTTACAATAGGCATTCCTAGCAACATAGGCGACAATATTTTACCTACTTTATGCTTTCGTATTGCAAAAATAAAAAGGATACCTATCAAGAATTATTTACCTACGTATGTATATTTCTTTTAGGCTAGTTAAGAAAAGATACTGAGAATCTGTCAATAAGTTTTCAGGTTCATAAAAGCGATTCTTAAAATATATAAACATGTCGAATTGAAAGGGGAGGATGTTGCAAACTCTCTTGATTTATTTACATAAAACCTTCTTTGATAAGTTAGTTTTTTATACTATTTTAAATATTCAAATTGTCATAAAACAATAGTTTTTTTTCTCCTTACGGGAACCAGCTTTTCTTTTTCTTACTTGTATTTTTCATAATTAATTTACAGGAAATTGATAATAAATAGAAGGCTCGGACCGTATTATGCGAAGTAAGTTAAAAATACATATCACATTCAAATTTTATTAACATAATAACAAAGGACAACCATCTCCACAGTTTCTCCTGTTCCGATCTAAAACTCCAGAATAAGCTAATAGAGACATTGTTCGGGCGCTCGTTAGCCGCATCAAGATGCGCGCGCCACGGGGGTCTGGTCTGCGCGAGCGCACCTATACTATAATACCCCGTATAGGTACCTACTGAGTACTGACTTTACCAAGGATATCTAAATTCACATGAAGCTCTAAGTTTAGAAGAAAAAGACGTTGATTTGTCAACGAGCTTCATTACGGTGGCATTTGCATATGTACACACCAATTAAGTGCTCAATGCTTGTGGTACAGTGTTGCGAGTATATTTTATATAGTGAAATGTATAGAGGTGATACAACGGTTTATAATAAAGTAGTATTTTATGCAATAGAATTTTTAATGTCTCAGTAAGTGGGAATTAAGATATAATTTCTCTAAATTTTATTAATTAATATCAAAGCTGAATTGGTTTATTAATTAAATTAATGGTTATTTGACTTCAAATTCTTACTGTTATATTGAAAACAGCTCATCATTAAGAAACACTTTCCCTTTGTTTAAAATCATAATAATGTAACAAAAATTTATTTGTTTAAGCCACCTGACACCCAACGTATCCAATTTAGCCAAGCTTTCAGATTTATTTCAGGACTGTATTAAGACCGTTTTTGTCTGTCATCCTTACTAATATTAGAATGTGAAGTGAGTTTGTTTGTCACAGTAAAAGTGGTGAAATGAAATTATGCATGGAGATACATGCTACTCTATATAGAGTTAGATAATATAGGGTTATATAGGGTTAGATAATATTTTTTATTTTATATTTGGGAAGTAGATAGAGGAGCTCGTGGCTATGTAAAAGCTACATGGGTCGATCGATCATAAGGTTAAGCAGCACTTGCCGCTGTCGATCCGTGGATGGGTGACCATCTTGTCATGACGAATTGCTCCAAGTTTCGGAAGGCACGCTTAATTTTTGGATTTTGGTTACCATTTCTACATCTTTGGCAGTCGTTACGTAAGAAGCCAGATAGTCTGATAACCAGTCTTATCAAGGGTTATCGGGTAGCCAAGGTAACTAAGTTGAGGAGGTCAGACAGGCAGTCACTCCACGTAAAACACTTGTACTCAGCTGCGTCTGATTAAAACTGGAAGCTGACCCTAACATAACTTGGGAAAAGGCTAAGCAGCTGATTTGGGTATTTCCATCAGGACGCAGGCAAAGCCACGGCCAACAGCTAGTAAGAAGTATGACAATGAACATATATTTCGCTTCATCTCGTCGTGTCCTCTGTTTATGACAAGTGAGTGACGTGAAATATATTTATTGTTTTAACTATTTTTGGGAGACGTTTTAGTGAACGGGTTGAGTCGTAGTTGTTTTTTTTTGGTTGGACTAAAGTGTTTTAATTGAAATGTTGAGTGTATCTTTTGCAGTGATATTATGGATTTGTTATAGGTAGGTATATAACAGGTTTAATATATTTCTGTCAATGTCAACATGTCTTCTGCCCGAGCATGGCGCGACCTGTCAACTCATATATAATCACTTGTAGCCTTATGTCAATCGAAGTAAAGAAAAATTACTTCAAAAAATGACAAAAGAATCTTACCTACGTCATTCTGTCACTTTTCTGTCATTATGTCAAATCTCCGGTAAACAAAACTTGTTTCTACGGTTGCCATGCTAAGCCTGCTAAAATCTATCTAGTAGTAGCTAAAATTTAAGTCATTAAGGTTTAAATATTTACGTAAGATTAAATTGTCAGGTCACAAATATGAATAACCAAAGGCAACAAACACTTAACTCTTTATCGTTTTACCCACAAAAATAGTACAACGAACGCAAGTTAAACCAGCACAAATATTACCATAAAGCCTAGAGTATACTAACGTAAATTCAAAGGGGGAACACTTGAAATGCAATGTTGGTCGTCTTAAACCGTGGTGCACACGACCGGCGCTTATCCTCAATGTAGGTCAGGCTGCAGATATTAAAGTATTGGAAGCTCTTACATTATATGAGTATTAAAAGTTTCGTGGAAATACATAGAGCAGAGGATAGATCAGCCGTCTATTGATCTAGGAAAAATAGGTGTCCTTAGGTATGATTGCATTAGCACTATAGATATTATGATTCCTACTACTAGTGATGTTTTTCATCAGCCTTTTATCGTCCCACTGCTGCCTCTCACGCTGAAATAACAACTCTCGTTTAATAAGATTGATTGGCTCCTCTAAGTATTTACCTATATCGTCCAATAATCTATGCGACTAAATATAAGATAACAATCTCCCTGCATCCACTAATCTACGGTTTTATTTCATTACAACCTAAAATATCATGTATAAGATCCGTGGATGCAGCTTTTGCAAGAGCTTCAGTGGCCCTGGCACATAAAGACCTTCAGAAGGATCATAGTGGGTTTTAGTCCGTAAGTCTGACACTCCCTCCAGTTGCACCCACAGCGGCAGGGGTCATCCATGGAAAAAAAATATATTATAAGATAGTAAATATCTGTGTGGGTACAGATACCTAACTGATCAAACACTTAATGATGAATTATGAAAGTTTCTCAAAACCCACAAAGCAATTTCAGCCCGTTCCGGGAATCGAACCAGAGACCCCGTGAACAGCAGTCGTGCCTTGCTACTAGTAGACCAACGAGGCAGTAAAATGTACTGTACGTATATGTAATGTAGGTACTTAATCAACTACCAAATAACTCAGACTCCAAAATCATCCACTAAAAACTGTATCATACAACCAAACACACAAGAAATTCTAAATAAAATTTTTATTCTTGCGTGCGGTCCATGCCTGCCCATAACAAGCCATAAAGCTTGCTGCACACCAATAAATTACTCAATTAAATGCCTAATTACGGCAAAAAACATCGCATAAAAATGTTCACTACATACATAGAAATATAGTCGGCCGTTAAAATGAATATATGCGCCTTAATTGAAGGACAATGACAGGGGAGAGACTGAAATAGATTGGAATAACAAACAGATGTTTGGATTGTAAAAAATAATTTCAGAAAGGGTTTGGAGAGAAAGGAAGTGTTATTATAAAGGTGTGTTTGCACGCGGTTTTACTCACGTTTCAGGAAGAAAAAAAAATCCGGGGTTTTTTATTTTGCTAGATTTATCCCCAAACGTTCATACATACATAGTTTACAAGATTTTTTAACGGACAAGTGTTCAGACAATTCATGATTTTCTCACTGACGAATTATTTTACCCGCATTTTTATTGACTTCTAATTTTAATTAAGTTTTTTACTTTACCTTATGACTTGTCAAACTTGATTGCTACTTCTGTATATTATTATAAAAATCTTGCATGCCCAAAAAAATGTTTTGTGCACAAAACCTACTCATTATACAAATTAGTAAATCTATTCTATTCTACGTCAAGATCTACAAACGTTAGTAAGCCTAGCAATCAAGCTGTTGTTTGATTGCAAAATGAAAAATATGTCATTATTTTTTTAGAATATAATAACTTTTACTATATTTGACAAGTTTATTTGCTCTAAAACGATGCTTTGTTTAATGTTTAATTATCAAAATGACGGGTGTTGTGGTCTTGTTCGTTACGTCACATAGCCCCAAGATATTATGTACACACTCTTATGTATTATGTTCCGATTGTAATCATTGCAAAATATACTCGTATCAACCATTGTCAACGACAAATACTTAGATTAAGCAACGCAGGATATGACATACGTGTTGACATTTTTGCAATAGAACTATTTATATAAAACTTAATAACACTTCTATTGATTGCTCAATTCAAGTGTCCTAATTTTGACATTTCAAATGTCAAGACTATTTGTTTTCGAATAGGTATCTCGATTCTTATCGATGACGTCAGAGAAATTTTAAGCTTACAAGATAACGATTAACGATTTACTTTTATTATGGTAATTTATTGGACAGCTTTATTAGTAAATTAAGTAACAAATTAAAATTAAATACGGTAGTGACGTCTGAAGACGTCAAATACTAAACGTATTACATATTTAAAATTGGTCCACGGAGATAGCATCTATATAAAAAACCACCTTCATCTTGACTATAATTGTCACTATTTATTGTTCCAGGATTCAAATTACTGCAGTAAATTTAAAAAAGGAACACTCAAACTACAACATTAGGAAACGGTTAAAATTAACCCTAAACTGCCACCAATTTGTTAATTGTTGGGGTGTTTTTTGTCCCGTTTATTTTTGAAGGGATTATTTATGAATTCAAATGGCCTCTGAAGACCAAGGGTTGACGGTAATTCGTATGTTTTTATGATCTTTATTTTTACGTTTGCAGAAGGGGGTTGGAATCCCGCGAGACGTCATCAAAGTGCAAGGAAGTTTTTTTTTATTTTAATTACAGTTCTGTTTTGAAATAGTTTCGTACACATACAAACATATGGGAGCCATCACAATGTTTTTGTTTTAAAATATTTTTTTTTACATTGATCAATTATTGAAAGCAAACATTCCCATTTTAGGAGGGATAGCAAAAAATCCTGTTTAATATTTGCATATTGACATGAGGAGGTAACGAGCGGTCATTTTCACTGCTATAAGTAAAAAAAACTCGTCTTCTATATATACATATAATAAAAGAAACCAACAACAACAGTTGTAACCATCTGTCTAGCCTTTTCCCAAGCTATGTTGGGGTCGGCTTCCAGTCTTAACCCGATTTGACCTCCACAACCCAGTTATAAGGGTAACCTTATACCCCTTGGTAAGACTGGTTATCACACTTTCTGGCTTCTGACTACCCGTAACGACTGCTAAAGATGTAGGAGCTAGAACCCACCAATTTAACATGCCTTCCGAAACACGGAGGAACTCGTCATGACAAGATGGTCACCCATCCACGGACATACCGCGGCAAGCATTGCACCTTATGACCGATCGATCCATGGGGCTTCTACTTAACCACGAGCTCCTCCAATAACAGTTATAATAACAGGAACATTTCACAATAACCACATCCCTAATCCTTAGCTCATAACTGCGGTACAGTCTCCCAAGTTTGATTAGATTGGCCAATATAATCCGTGAGACAAGCTTGAACTGACCGGAAGATTAACTCAGAGACAAAACTTATTAACTTGAATGGAACTTGTTGATTGGATAGCTATATTTCGTTATTCACCCCACTCGAGTAGTGGAGGGTTGTGTTGTTATAGGTAAGTAGTAGTTTTATTTTGTTGTGGTATGAATTTTAATTAGATTCGTGTTAAAATATAATCGCATACAATTGCAATTGCATTGCAATAACAAATGTATTAATACTTATAGTTAATTATGTATGGAATAATTTATGTAACATACAACCAGCCAGCAGGTCAACCTACCCGAATTGGTCGCATTTTACCAGTCTAATATTAAACTACTGGTATTGCGATAAGATTGAAAATTTATTAAAGAAATTCCTTCGCATCCCTAGGAAATTACATCTCGCTCTCAAAAATTAGCCATACTCAGGCTCTAGACTATCACTATATTCCATTTCATTTAAATCTGTTCAGTGGGTTTGGCGTGAAAGTGTGAGAGAAAGATAGAGTTTCTTTTGAATTTAGAATATTAGTAATGGTCAAGTAGGTTTCATTTGAAATAACATTTTTAATTCAAGTAAAGTTGAATTCAATGAATGATTAAATGAATGCTCACTAAAGTAGCTTTAAGCAGTTTTTTTATAACTGGTAGCCACTAACGGTTACTTTGAGAAGAAACCTTATCAGTTCTTTACCATAAGTAATGAGATACAAAAAAGTAAAGCAAGAAAAACATGTAATTAAAAATAGACAATAATAACGTTACATTACAAAAACAAACTAACATGGCCGTTAATTCGCGCCAAAAAAAAACGCATTTGGATATAATTTCTCGTTAGGCGACATTGTAGTTTTTATTATCGCCACGACACTAACTAATAATCTATTTTTAATTAATCAACCTACATCATTGATATTTATAAAAAAGCGTGCAACTAAACACATTATTAGACCATGTTTTTATGTCTGTGTAAGCGAAGCGTATTTCCTTCGCAGTAGCGGTTCATAATTTACTTTAAAAATTATCTATGTTTCCTGCTTTGTATAGTCTGGTAACACTTGCGACCTCCAACACTTTACTGCTGACAGTAATTGGGCATTATTTACCATTAACACTAAAAACATTTTAATAAAAAAAGAAAACACTAGAAATTAACGCACCAATCTAACCGAGTAAAGATCAAAAGAGTTCTCGCTAATGACGTGATCAAAAAAATAGGTAATTTACTTATGTCGGAAACAAAATATTAAACAAACAATAAATCGTACAACGGAACGTCTTTACCAATAAAACTATCAAATTATTGCACGTCAGGTCGTCAAATTTTGGTTATGTCGAAATAAACAAGGACTTTTTATTTATATATGAATTATTTTATTATCAAGTACAATAAAATCTTTGTACGTGTGTGATTGGATCGAGTAGTTTTGATATTTAATGAGAAATGGTTCAAATCTCGTTTTTTTTTGCAAATAAAGCTTTGCAGACACTAGTTAACTAGTTGAACGATACCTACCGAATACCTAATAAGTGTAGTGCTATTACTACACTTCATAGATATTGCTTCTTATTTTCAAACAAATCTACATGCATACTTAAAATCACCTTACTAAACTGCCTTCTCAGGCGCGGCGGTCGACTGCAGTGCACATGGGCCCTGGTTCGGTTCCTGACTCGTGGCTTTTAGAAACTTTCACAAAGCATCCCGGTGTCATGAAGTTGGTGATGTTACAATCCGCAATTCATAGGCACAGGCCTGGGAGGGCACGAAAACCCAGAGTCCTCAAATGCCGCATCAGTCGTTGCTACGCTAGGTGGAAACTCTGACACTAAAGTTTGTTAGGCTGATTAGAACCTGCTGTTCACTCGACATAGAATTACCTCACATTACTTTTATTTTAAGTGATCAACATGATCAAGAGTCTTATTGAAATTAGAGGAACTTGGTGGTTTTAATTGCTATCGAGATTTTTATCTCGATAATGTATACAAGATTATCGTCTCATGAGTTAAGATTTAGGTCACCAATTAATTACATTTAAAGATTTCGATACCATTCATAATAACTGTACCTAAGAAATATTGACATTTCATTATAATCAGCATCTTTGTTATAATAAATATTTTCTGTTATCTCACTGGGCATTTCAACATTTTCACTTAATAAGCCTTTCAGTGGCAATCAAGAATGCGATATACATCTCAAAAATTGACAGGCTTGATAACGTCTTAGCGTAGGTACAGTGATCATCGACAAATGTTCATTAGCAGCACTTATCTCAGAGATAACTGAATGTTTTTTTTGTTATTAATGCCTACCTATGTGTTTGTGCTTAATAAAAACTTGCGTGCTAAGAGTACAATCAATTGTCATAGTTTTTTTAAGCTTTTCTCATTTTGTACACTAGGCAATTAACATTTAAAACTGGGTTTCATAGCTTTTGAATTATTAGAACATGAACCCTAGATACAGACGCTAGCACATCAAGCTACAATAATATGTCAAATTTCCTTAACAGATTTCCAACTTTATCTCTGAAGAATATGGTTCTAAGTTGTGAGGTACATGTAACTGTCAAATATTATACACGAAACTGTTGGCTTGATGTGCTGGCCATCTGTACTTAGTATGTCTATGTACATACCTATATCAAATAAAACAAAAGTATAAAGAATATTAGATAGCCAGTATTAACAATTTCAGTGTAAATAACAATTTCTAGTAGGTATCTAAGTTGCGTTCATTCAAAACGGTCCAATAAAACGCATGCAAGTATCAAGGATGCACCGACGCTATAAACAGAATTATGAGTTACGAGCGCGGTCTGTTCTCGCACGACACATACAATATTACAGCCCAGACTAAACTATTTATAATATTATAATAATTTTCTGGCCCAATTATTTTGCCGCTGACACGTTTTATAAGTTTATATACGATTGTTATATTTACCAACGACCATAAATTATACTTTTATAATTTTCACTCCGTGACAATATTATAAACAAAATTTTCTGTGTATGATAAGTCGTAAATTATACGATTTTGTCCTACGTAAAAGACAGAAACACGAGTGTTTTCATAACATCGAGGCTTAGCCAGTTTTTCGTTATGATTTAATGAATTTTTTGACGTTTTTGTCTTGTAACTTTGGATCAGTTTTGATATTTGCGAAATGCAATAATCCAAGCAGTGCGCGCTGGGAATTATGACTTGGGACATTTTTGAGGTGGTCTTTATTTTTTAGTTTGTATTATTAAACGTGTTTTTTACTCAGTATCAAGAGTACTTAGTGATTCACATTCACAATATAATGTATGTACTTAGTGATTCACACTTGACATCGCGCTCCGCTGCGGTTTGCGGTAAGCGGATCCCTTGTTGTTCTATCTTCTATGAAATTAGCTCAAACCTTTCTCGAACTGCGAAATCCGCATACAGCCGTCGGATCGGTGGTACCGTGTGTGAGGCATGTAAAATTTTCAAAACATTTGTGTCTTTAATGACTGGTATACCTATCTACTAAAAATTATGAACAATACCTCCACAAAAAAGATCAGTCTCATTTCAAACAATATTTCATTCAACTACATCTTCGATTGTAAGCTCATTATGTATTCCTATTTGTCTTTTCCCAATATAATTCTCACCGCAGGACAAGATGGTTGCTTTCACAGCAGGGTGTAAGGCTCTCCATGCACGGTGCGACGGAAGCCCTAACATAACTGCGGTAATCAAACTCGGGGAGACGGAGTATGTATTGTGTCGTTAAGACTGATTGCTTTAATGCTGAGCTTAGTCGGGGTGATGTCGTGGGGTAATTCTGCAAAGAAAATTTAGAATTTTTATATATAATTACAGTATTTTCTAACAATAAATTTTTTACTGTAAATGTGTAAGTAGGTAACTCATCTATCTGTCGGGCTTTCACGCCAAAAGTACTGAATCTATATAAATAAAATTTGGTAGACACATAGTCTAGAGTCTGAGAAAGGAGATAATACTAATGCTTCTTAGGAAGAAGTTACCTTGGTCGATAGGTGGAAACGCTGGGAATAGCTAGTTCCTAAAAAAAACTCGTCTGTGTTTCTGTTATGTATAAATATATGGACCCAATAGATAAAACTTTTGACGGTTATAGATTCTTACAATATTCATTCATATATTATAATAAGTTCTTTTTTTTCAGAATCTTCTTTGTCTAACCCTCTGTCCTCACTTGTCAATAAAATTGCTCTTGGTCCATTGTGTACCAAGCCTAATCCGAACCAATATTAGCGATCTCCCACAGTAATAATGCGGATGTAATCCGGTCATTATTACAACCCCTAAAACTAATATTGTGAACTTGCAGTAGGTATGTTATTATGTTTTATTCAATTAATATTTTGATTTTGATAACTTGTGCGCTTGAGTTGAAGACTAAAATAAGAGCTTTTATGTGACAGAGAGGTGACCACAATATAACTAACAGTGCTGTCAAAAATAAATTCCTAAAATATCCATTTACCACAAAAATCGATACCAAAATAATGAAAAAATCTTCAAACAGAACTTTAAACCCACACCCACTCACCACTCAGAAATGGGGAAGCCGTGATAATCCCTAATATTCAGCTCTCGATCATAACACGGAGTGCCACAAAGGTGACGTAATAACGACAGCTAATCCCCCATTGTGGCGCCATCTCTTGACGGATTGCCGCCAACTGAATGGGGCGAACCCAAAGGGTGCTTTGTTCGCGAAGATATTAGAAAAGCCCATTGTATGGGACGCCTACGATAATTTGTTTTTCGAGGTTTTGTAATAAAGACAGATAAACGTTTTGTTTTCGCTACAATGTTGGCAGTAGGTAACTATGGATATTAAAAAGTAAAAGATATTTTCTTCCTATATTATAAGAATATAATATTATGTATGTATAATAATTACAATATTCCTCACACATTCACACAACGTCATCTAGTCCCAAACTAAGCTTGTACTATGGGTTATAGACAACTGATAAACATACTTATATACTTTTCTTTTGTAAATACATAGGTACATATGCATAGAAACACCCAGACTAAGTCAAACACCCGTGTTCATGCACACAAATATTTGATTAATGCGGGAATCGAACCCGCGACCTACAGCGTGGCAGGCAGGTTCACTAACCACCACGCCATCTGGTCGTCAATACTAATATATCAATATTCGTCAGCAATTAGATATTAAATTAAACTTTAGTTGAAGATCACTCATTGGTGTTATCACTTGTATACCTTCTAACATAGATGTAAGAGTAACCAACCCAATACCGCAATGTACTGAGTAAAACATAACCTAAAGCCGCGATTAACACCCATACATCAACCCTATGAATGCGACGTTGTTTTACCCCACAGAATTAAATGTTTAACCCGAAAATTATTTAGTTGTGTCACACGTCTGGGATGATGGATCGCGCCAATAATTGCGTGATACTTGACGCGTTGGGCGGGGAGGGGGTTAATTTGTCGGAAGTGGGGGCGAGGGTATAAGAGAACCCGTTATTGATGGGATTCTGGCAAGGCGGGTTACGTATATTGTTTTTTTGCACGCTTTTCTGTTGTAACATGTAGGATCATTGCCTAGACTTTCCTTGTGACTCTAGTTATTAGTGAAAAGCAAATTAAAGATGACTGAATGAATAGACGGACAGATAGCTGTACAAAGAAATTTTATATGATACTTAGTTGCTATGTCCCAGTCCACAATTTTGAAATGGGTATGCAAACTTACTTTCACTGAAAATAATAATTAAAAATAATTAGAATAATTTATGCAATGTCTAATCCATGTAACACATCGTAAAAAGGTCTACAAAAAAAATGTGGTATTGCAAATCGAAAGCGAAATTTTTCGCACTTAAATACAGTCGGCTTCATAAACTACATTTAATAAAACATTAAGGTGACGCGTCTTAATCGAAATTTGCGTGCATATCGTAAGTGAATGTACAATGCGAAGGAGTAAAATTAGCACTCAGTTAGGATGATGCGTCACAAACAGATATTATTATTATTTTATATACAATATGTATATCATATGTAATTATTTGTTAGCCCTGTAGAATTTTGTGCTGGTTTACCAGTTATATAACACTAATCATGATATTTTTTGACGTACTCAAATGTTGACTAAAACATAGAAGAAATGATAATAATTAAATTTAAAAAAAGGGTCAAATTGTCTGCTTCAGTGAGGTGGAGGGTTTACTTCGCACCCTCCGTTTGCATTGGTCTTTCGACCAGCGACTTCTCGAGATTCACCGATGACCGTTAGCGACAGTCGAACCGGCTTCCTTCTATGTTTGCTCTTTCGAGCCCCTCTGGTGTGGACTTGCCCGCAGCAAGCATGAGTCCACGTGCGCGTTGACACGATGTCCCGGACCACCAACAGGACCTTCAGTGTTCGCGATGAGGTAGAATTTGATCAGCTCTACCCCAAACCACTGATTTACTGAGCAGACACGGACCCCGCATTACGTCATGCAAAATGTTATACTTGTTTAATGTGATAAGAAAACTTTGCTTGCGCGATTTAGGATTCGTTTGATTTTTTGACCTTTATTTAGGTGTGGGGGAAGGATCTGCTTATTTAATCATTTCTTCGTGATTAATAATGTACTGCATCAGTTAGAATAGATTGAATGATCAAAGAATAACAAAACAAATGTATTTTTTTTTTAATGAAAATAGGCATACTGCAGACTTTTCGCTATGCGAAGTAACGTGAGTTCAAATCTCGCAACATAATATTTTTTGTGATTTTTTTTTATTCGATTTTTTTATTGTTGTAATATTTTTTTTTGCAAAATTAGAAGGTAGAGAAATTTAATACATAGGTATGTACATACATAGGTGGGACTTAGTAGATTTAAGGATAGTGGTAGAATTAACAAATTGTATTATTATACAGTATAGCTAAGTATGAGGTTTTAAAAATTTATTTGCTTTAATTTCAAATTCGATTTTAATACCATACATTTTCTAAAACGTTGAAACTAATTACATAATGATTAGAAGTAATTAGAATTGAATCTCGAGAAGTCGCTGGTCGAAAGACCAATGCAAACGGAGGGTACGAAGTAAACCCTCCACCTCACTGAAGCATACTATTTGACCCCTTTTCTAAATAATTTCTTCTATGTTTTAGTCAACATTTAGGTAGAAATGTTTGTTGTCAATGAACTATTTATGTACGGAATGTTTTTTGGTATAGATCTGGAGGAACTCAATAAATTAAATGTTTTTATTTTCTTTACCTAAATATTTGAGCCGACTGTAACTTGAAGGACTTTAATTATTTCACGAACAAAAAAGTGGCCAATAATTTTTGAGGTAAGTTAATTTTTATTTTCTAATAGGTTCCATGCAAATGTCGTAAATTGTTTTCAGACAATTATTCACAATGACCATTTACATCCTAATCCTAATCCTAATACTATTATAAAGGCGAAAGTTTGTAAGTATGGATGTATGGATGGATGGATGTATGGATGTTTGTTACTCTTTCACGTAAAAACTACTGAATGGATTTGAATGAAACTTTACCACAATATAGCTTATACATCAGAATAACATATAGGCTACTTTTTATCCGGGTATGGAAAGTACTTCCCTCAGAAAGCGGGTGAAACCGCTGGCGGAAGCTAGTTTATTATAAATTGTTCTCGTGTGTCATTTGAAACTATTTTATTTGTGTTAGAGTTAATAGTTCGCAGACAAATTATCTATTAAATACTATTTATTGAAATAAACATGATATTAAAAATAGTTTAATAATATAGTGTTATTATTGTAAAATTATAATAACAACTGTTTAAAAATAAATTACAATAATAAATGTGACAATATTCTAAACATTGTGTGTAGAGATTAATAGGAAGCTTGTGGAATGGATGCGACAGATTTTGGTAGAATAATATACTATACAAATTATGTAGGAAATATTCAGGATGCAAGTTTTTTTATTTTTTTTATTTTATAAACATGGAGCTCGTTCCTAAGTAGCAGCCGCACGGGTCATTTAATCATGAGGTTAAGAAATGCTTGACGCGGTCGGACCGTGGATGGATAACCATCTTGTCATACCAAGTTCCTCCGTGTTCTGGAAGGCATGTTAAATTGGTGGACCCTGGTTGTCGTTTGTATAAAGAATGTTGTTTGTAGAATATTTTAATTTTAAGTGTGTGTTATGTTTGCAATATCTGCTGTATATTACTTTTGACATTTTCTTTGCTAATAAATAGGTATACTAAGTAACAATCCTTTTCAAGTGTTACTTAGTAGGTACCTATATAAGCAAAAATATTTCAATATAAATTTACAGCAGGAATTGCAAAAATAATTCCAAAATTTAATTATTTAGGTATAAGAGCACACAAAACACAACACAAATCAGTGTGTCAAGACCAAGTTACCCAAGAATTATGAAGCTAGAGACTAGTTAGAAAAAAATCCTGAAACATTTGTTTGACGTCAACGCTGAGTTAAAATGTATGGCTGAGAGCCATTTATTAATTGCTCGTACGCAACGATTGATTGCCCGTTTCAAATCTCTATTACATTTTATTTATCTGTGACGTAAAATGTCCCTATGTACGCCTGCCCTATATTTTGATTCTAAAATGTTTTGGGTGTGCGTGTGTGTTTTGTTTCGGGGATTTTAATGTTTATTGTGTTTTTTTTTGCAAATATAAAATGGCTTTTAGTTTTTGAGTATTTACGAGTATAGGTGATGAATATTTTTGTTATATACATAACGGATTTTTTAATGAAAACAGTACTTTGTAGCCGTAACAATATTTTATATTCATTATTATTATTACATATTACGCCGATGTATGGAGCGTTCAAGGAGAAGCGTTTTTGCTCGCGTTTGTTTGAATTGTAGCGTCGCATGAGACGGGCAACGCCGCGTAGGACGCGGCGGATGAAGCGACGGGCGACGCCGCGAAGGACGCAGCGGATGAAGCGACGGGTGACGCCGCGTAGGACGCGGCGGATGAAGCGACGGTTGACGCCGCGAAGGACGCGGCAAGGAAGGGGAAGGAGAGACAGAAGACTGGCAGGATACAAGAAAGCTGCGGTAGCCGCAGCGGGCGCCGCAGTGGACGACGCCGCGTGCGCCGCTGCGGACTACGCGGCGGGCGCATCGCCGTAAACCACTAATCCGTATGCCCCGCTCCTTCATAAACGAAACCACTAGTTATCATATGTTTGTGTTTACGCGTGCGATGATGCGTGCCGCTTCACGCGCCGCCCCACCGTAAACAGAAGAAACGTCCGACGCGCCGCGAGACGCCACGCCACACGCGACGCGGGACGCACCGCGTCTCCGTAAACGAGGCCTCTCTCATTTTAAAAATCGAACTTTATGACAATCCAATCAGTTGGTGTTAAGATAAATAGAACACCTCACATATGAATTCAAACCCTATACTTATCAACATAGAGTCTAATATTCCTTGAACTGGTGTCATCATTTGTCTCGACTAGTGATGTCCTAATGTAAACAACACGGGCACGTATTTCGAGACGTGTCAAAGTGTACTTTGGGTGACATCCGCCTTGACGCAGTAATCTCGGAGATTAACGCACTAAAACGATAGACGTTTCTTGTGAGCGGCGAATAAGTCATTGTCCGAATAAGACAACAGTGTGCTTAACATCAAATATTTCATGGAATGATCGAGTGGATAGATTTTTCACTGTTCTCGAATTTGGTTCTATGAAATTCTTTGGAAGTGAAAAGTGTTTGGATGTTTTCAGTCCGCAAATACTAATTCGATTTTCTGAACAAGAATTCATCAAAGAGAATCTTTGAAAGTAGTCGCCGATCTAAAATTTAAACTTCAAGAATTAAGTCAAGTCTTAAGTTTTCAGAAGAAAAAAATATTTTCGGTTTATATTATAAAGTTCGTTCTGAGAAATACTTTTAAAAATCATAAGAATATTTTCAATTAACATCACAACAGAGAATTAGTCAAAAAGCTACACAAAATCGCAAACATTCGTCTTTTTGTAATGCGAACCTTTTCATCTTTTATAAAATATTTCCCAAAAATGAACTGACAAAAATATTGTGATTACAAGATAAAATATTGCTTCAAGTAAAACTTTCAACTTAAAACCGAGAAAACAACGGTTAAGCTCGCACACGAGACAAAAGCAGTAAATAATAAAATTAAAAGTCACTTTAGTCCACCGAGGCGTACAAATTATTCTAAAGTAATAATCCCATAACTCATATTAACATTAACACCGGCCATAAATAAGGTATAAAGAGAATGAAATAAAAAAACGTGTTTACTTTTATTATTCATAAAGAAAAGGTACAATGTGCCAAGAGAGATGACGAAAAAAATCACGAAGCGGCAATTTGTCACTCATTTGAAACAATACTGAAAATTCCATTGTCTTCGTTAAGCCTGTCTTCAATAATCAACTGTCAACGCGCGGACGCCTATTGTAGAAAATAAAACAATGTTTCTAATTCAATTCAAATACGAAACATCATAACACACAATTAGAATCAAATAAAATTGAATCTTATAGGAATTACCTTAGAGTTCTTAATCTATGTCTCAGCCGGCGGAGTTATTCTATAACATAATGCGGACTGCCATTAAAGATACTAAAAAAAATAACAGAAGATTTTTTCAAAGTGAAGATTGAATTGTTTTCTACTTTTAAAACAATGGCTCGGATATTCGTGGATATGTTAACTAAAGTGACAGGTGCTGATTTGTTAGTGATTCCCCGAATACCAGAATAGAGCGGCACGTCAAAACAAGTGGGTTAAATAGAAGAGATGGCTTTTGTTATTCTCTTTTGCTAGTCGCCAATAATCTTACAAATAGTTGCATGTCTTTTATTCGAATTTTTTCAATTAATTTACGGGAATTTAATTTAGGAAGTAGGGTAAGCGTTGCTATTAATTACGATATACTCTTTTATAAGCAGTATTTTTTCTTGCTCATGATTTCTTTTATATTTTTTTAACCGACGATTTTTTTATCGTTTCACGTTGCACCATTAATTGTTAACAATGTGCTTATAATAAAGCACACATTAACAAAAATACGAGAGTAACTCATCACTAAATCAAATACCGCATTCCCTGAACTTTTTTTTCTTTTTTGTTACTAAACACAGCCATAATTTCAGTGTTATTTACGATTTACATCACTAAAAAAGTGAATTTATTGCATCATGTGGTCGCGTTTCACTTGCTTTTCGGGCAATAAAACTAAAATATATAGGAGAAAAAAAACTAGATGACAAGCGTTGCAGGCATAGTTTATAATCGTTAGAACCGTCGGCGTAATAAAATGTCTAGTTATTGTTTAAATAAACAATGGCCGAGCGACGATAAAGAGCTGTAGAATGGCCCACAGAACGACACACTGACTGACGTGTGAAAATGTAGATAGTGTTAATGCTTACAGATGTTCGCGTGGGCAAAATTTAAGTCCCACTCAAATATGATTTTAGATAAAAGCATTGAGCAATAACTGTCTAATGTCTGTACCTACTATTGTTAGTTCTACCTTCTGTGCAGGTAGGGACTGTAGCTTGAAAACCTTATACTGTAGAAGTACGTCTCATAGGTAACTATATTTTCGGACCAATGGAAGTTTAAAGCTTCGGGTCGTGTTGTCCAAGTACATACTTAAACTTGATAATTAATTAGAAAATTATTTTTCATTATTTTTCGGATTAGTTGTTAATCCGCACGAATTTTACTGGCAAGAAAACAAATCTACCAAATGCTATGGATAACAGCATGTCTTTATTAAAATCTCAGCTAATCACTATAACTAGGTACATGAGCTCGTAGACGCATGAAGACGTATCTATTTCAGCGATAAAGTAGAGAGAAGAATAGTAGCTTGATGTGATGACGTTTGTACCTGTTAATTGACTACTAAGCCAAAAAATTTGAAGAAACAGTAAATAGTAGATATAATATGATCTAATTTTCTGCGATCAAAAAGTAACATTGATAAAAAAGTATAAAAAAAAACTTTCGTAGGCATTAAAATCATAAGTCACTGTCGCATCTGCGCCTCAACGCTATTTTAATCTTTGCACAAACGAAGGAGGCGGTCTTGCAACAAAAATAGCCGTTCAAAAATATTGAAGAGCGTTGAAAAATATACGTCAAGCATGTATGAGAATAATAAGAAGCGTCGACAAACACTCGATATGTGGGCCAGTATGGTGCCATCAAACGTATTGCTTCATTTCTTGTGTTTGCTTTGACAAAATACTAGATTTTTTTTATGCAAGCTATGTCGCGTAAATCGACGTACAGACATCAGGTTAATACAATCTGTCAATTTTTTAAATATATTTTCAACTTTATCGCTGAAGCATATGGTTGATAGTTGATTGGGAAAATTTGTCAGTTTCGAGTAGCTTGATGTGTTGACGCGTGTACATGTAGATTATAGAGGTTTGGTATTAATTTAATTTCGTCTTAAAATGTGCTTGAATATATTGATTGTGAATTTGCTACTGGCTGAAGAGAAATCATATCGAATTCGGGTGCATTTTTTTTTAACTACAGCTGACTTTCTCTGCTTTGATAAATGTTCACATAAATATTTTATTCAACATCAAATGTTTATGTGAACACTGGCTTCCGACGGAGGTTTCACCGACTTCTTGAAGGAACTACTACCCGCACCCGAATAAAAAAATCCCCTTTATAATGTTCTGATGTATAAGCTATATTACTGGCAAGTTTCAATAAAATCCGATCTGCCGTTTAGGCGTGAAGAAATAAGAAATACGCTCACACCCTTTATGAAAGTTTCTCAAAACCTACAAAGCGATTTTGGCCAGATCCGGGAATCGAACCCGAGACCCTGTGCACAGCAGTCGCGCCTTGCGACCACTAGACCAACGAATCTTACTAAATGTCCAACGAAAACATTCGTTTAACATTTTATATATTAATTAATATCTTAATTATAGACTCTCAAAGTCTAAAAAGGGCAACCACACTGAATAAGACCAGGCCAAGATTCCGCATAGCGAGACAGAAAACAAAATATTTTGATGAAGAAATTCACAAATTAACCTGCACATGACGGATAGCCGTCACTGCGTCAGTTTACACACTAAAACCTAGTCATTCATTTCTCTAAACTGACTTTAACAGCATTCGCGTCAAAACAGCTGGTTGACTGCGATATTTAGTTGCTATTCCCCATAGATATATCAGCCGCTGGATACGTTAAAATAAAAAAAATGCCAGTTTGAAAATCGAATTCCCGCTCCGAAAGCCCTGATTGTCTTCCAACTTCTAAATCGTGGTGTTCTGGGTATCAAGTTCTTTTGTGTTGGTACCTCGCAGTCAACTGTGTGACACTTTCATACTCAACCTACGGTAATATTCACTGACATTAAATTCAAAGACCAAAACATAAACATACTTATTTACTTTTTTAGTGTAAATGTAATACATACATAGAAATACCCAGACTAAGTGAAACATCCATATTCATGCACACAAATGTTTGATTTAAGCGGGAATCGAACCACTCACTCACTACTTACTTACACTACACCAGTTGGTCGTCAAAATTTATACTTCTTATACTTTCACGAAATGAAGTCCAAATCTCCCATGTAACCATATCTTGTAATTATCTAATAAACAACTTGACCAATGTCTCGGCCATCTTCCCGCTTCAAAACCAAATTTCACAGCTCATATGACGTATTTAATTAATGCACAATTATTACGTATTAATATTTACTATGTCAGCACTCTTGGCCAAGCGTGAACGCCCACTGGCGACTATTTTTGTCCCGTTGCTACCATTGTGTGTGACGCAATACTGCAACTGCTAATTGCAATTGTTTTTTTATTTGATTTGAATCTAGAATTTTGGGTATGTTTTAGATCGTTTTTTGATTGTTTTTTTTTACTCCGTGTGATGAATTTCTTGAACATCATTCATACATTTAGGCCTGATGTATAAAGTATTGAACGGATTGGGACACATGAATTAATAGAAAGAATCAGCTAATTTTGTTGAGTGTTTGACATTGCCATTTTTATGTTATCTTGTGAAATTTTAGCTAGACCGTGAAACTAATTAATATTTCAGAGTAAACCATTTTCCTTACATATAATGTTGCAAAAATATGAAAAAGCCCTTCAAGAATGAAACCGAAATATTTCAAACCTTGCTCTAGTATAAAAAATAAGTAGAAAGACATTATACCGAACATTACGAGCTTCCCAAAATACAAATTATCATAAGCCACGCGTGCGCTTCCGCGGTACATTTGTGGGATTCACATGTTGATATATTAGATGCACGACGAACGCCATTGAAATAAAGTTATTAGATAATGTTGTTTTAAACAGTTCCGCTATTTTGTTCATAAAAAATGTATTTGTTTGTTTTGGTGGCTACAATTTAAATGTTAAATAATCTACGTAATTCGTTTTAACTCTTAATTTTCTATTTGCTGCGTTTATTTTTCGTTTAATCCAGCAATTGTATAATTGGTTGTTTGTATTTTTTTAATTCAGTCAATTTTCATTCATGAAATATAATGTCCATATCTCGATCAAAACCCAAACAACCAATTAACCAATAACAATGAATGAAACCGAAAACTAAATAACACAATGTTCACGAATCGTAAATTTGCTTTTTTAAGATTCTTTTTTCAAAGTTTTTCTCCCATAAACCGTCACTAATAGCGACTGCGCGCGCGCATCCATCAATCAGAGCAGAGCCGCAACAGACTTGTTTATAAGAATGTTAACCGTGTTTATTCCTATGGCTGCCATGGATACAGGGAGGGAAACATCAGTATTTCATTGCATCTTCTCAATTTTGGTAACAGCTGATATGGATTTTTTATGAAGATGATATTTTTTATGAACAATGCTGAGCTGTGGACCAGTGTTAGATATATTTAATTTTATGAAGTAAATTTGGGCTTGTAAATTCATGTTCACTACCGTAACAAACTATAGTTGAATACACTTTCAAAACCCTGTTAGGTCTAGAAATATTTCTGTATCGACTATAATTAATACAAAAGTGATGTATATATACATATGAAAGTGATTCCTTGTACATCTTCGAAAACCTTTAAATTATCTCTCCCATCATCTTTGACATAAACTGCTACATGAACTGGTATTTCTGTACCACATTACAAACTTAAACACAACTAATCTACAGAACACCCTGTACAAGAAACGCGGAACGCAATCTTGATAAATATAAGGCGTGCCGTGACAAATGGTAACAGAGTGTTTTTATATATATATTTTTAGACTACCGCTTTTGGTCTTCCATGATACTAATTGGACACACAATACTTCTACTGTTCGTCTGTTGTTTTGTTATCTTAAATCCGTCATTTGTTTAATAGATAAAGTTTGATGATTCGAACTAATAGATTTTGTTTTTGGCTGAAGGTATCGAAAGCTTCTTATAAGTCAAGATTTAGATTTTGTTGTAAATTTTTACTTTAAAGACCAACAACAGGAATATTATTCGAAGTCATCTGTCTGTTATATCTCTAAATGTTATATTACAAAACATAAGTTATGAAGATACAAAAAAATAACATGTAGGTACATGTTGAGTAAGTTGTGATTACAATGTAAAAAAAATATAATTTCGCAAATAATAACGATCATCCTAGTGACAATGAAAATATTACATTCACGAAAAATGAAATGAATGAAGCTGAGACGCAAGATAATTTCAATATTATTCGACCAATATATCAAGCAAAACTGGGTAAATGTTCAACTTTCGACAAAATTATCGTTTGCATTAGTCGTTATGAAGCTATTATAAATATCACATGAATAAACCCATATATTTTAAATCTAATATTGCAAGCAATAACAGTTTAAACGGAAATAAACGGTATTTATCGGATTTATCTCTTCACATACCAATAATGTTGTGTGGATGACATTATGTATTTTCATCTGTGTTCCAATGATTTATAGTGTGACATTGCGTAAAGGTTATTATATTAAAATTTTCATAACTGCTGTTTGTTGGGAAATCGTCTTCATCGGAAAAACTGATTGCTTCTTTATATTTCTTTGATAGGTCATCTTTATCATGAGCTGTGTTTTCTTAAGAGTCTAAAGATTCTGTTGTATGCAAAAAAATACAAATACCTAGCAAGTATCGTTGTTTTAATAGTTTATTTAATTCAGAACGACTAGAATTAATAATACACATCTTTCACATTATGAAGCCGGCCACCCAAAACCAAGGATCGAAATTAAAAATTAGTTTTGACACGAATTTTCAAGTCATTAGCACAACGTATGTGTTATGTGACAAAAGTTATAATTTTTCATGCACAAGACATCAAATTATAAGCATTTCCTGTTTTATAATAAATTTCTAGTTGACTTAAGTGGACGGAAGCCTATCAATAATATAATAACAATTTGCCTTATTCTGTCACGGAAAATGTCCAACTTTTTTACATGGATGACTTAGTATGTGTCAACCAAAAATCAACCTTATTACAAACGCTAAAGAGATCCCACGCAGACACAGACAGATTTAAACGCATTCGTTTTGTACTTTTATTATTTATGAAGGAAATTAATTGCATCAGAATATCTATGTGGAAATATTAATTTTAAGCTTGCTCTTACTTTTTAATGCGTTTACATAATTATTTTAATGTTATCTGTTATTTAAGCTGTATTAAAATGAATATCGTATTTAAATTTTGTATCTCCTGCGATGAAATTAAAACTTCCAACTTCACCTTGTAATTTCTTCGTGTTAAAATAATTACTATCATCATTTATTAAAATCAATTGCTCGCGTTAGCTTGCGTTTACATCAATTTATATAATTCATGAATTATAAACCCTTGATCAGCTCTCGGTAGAATATTACTTCTTGCAATGAGATAGACTTTAGCTTTACTAAGACTCGAGGCTGCCAACAGTATAGATACATTGTAGTAATATAGGGTGATAAAATGATAAGATATTTTTTTCTTAGACTCTAAATAAAACTTAGAAGCAGCAAAAACTACCCAACAGAAGCTAAATTTAGCTGAAAGTGCAGTAAATCTAAATATAAACCCAATCTAACGATAGATCAAGCGACCATCCGATATTAATTGTCCAAAAACGCGTTATTTATGTCGCCATGTCGGTTTCGTGTGTCCTCTCAAAATAGACAATCGGCCCACCCATACTGTTTCACATTGTCACAGTTGTAAAATTAAGTGGTTTCTTTAGTATTTTTATGGCTATAGCTACCTGATATCTAACTTTATAGATACACTTCAATTTATTTAATTACGACGAGAAAACATTAATGTGGATAAAGATTACTTATATGTATAAAATGTTATCTATTGCTGGCCATGTACCTACTTTAAATACGTTTGAAAGCTGTTGATTTTCTTAATGGTATCTTTATGTAGTGTTCCGTTTCTCTTATCGAGGAATTAATATTTCCCACGCATTATTACGGCGTGACACGCATTTCCATGTTAATTTTGAGTTTAAGATTACAAGAAATGGGTGAAAATTGTATGCCCATACAGCTTTTTCTCAACTACATACATATATCGGTGTCGGCTTCCAAATTCCGCTGATGATGAGTGTTTTATAAGGAGTGATTGCCTATATGACCTCCTCAACCCAGTTAACCGGGCAACCCGATACCCCTTTGTAAGTAAGATTGCCAAAGATATTCATGTGATATCCGGGACCCACCAATGACAATTCTTCGACAATACCGAGGTAAATGACATGTTAAAATAGACCCATCCAAGGACCGACCGCGCCACACATTGCTTAATCTTATGATCCGTGCCAGAGGCTGTAACTTAGCAATATGAGTGAGCTATGATTTATTTGTACTGTATTCAGTAAAGTTGTCCTCACTTTAATATTTAATAACTTTTTATTAAGGCTCGTAATTAATTTAATACGCAATAAAAATACCTTAATTTAATATTCCATCCAAACAATAAAAGCAAACGATTGACGCGTGCCACTTTAATCAACAACAATATGATTTCTAAAATTGGCATACTGTTGTTCCTTCGAGGCATGTTTTAAACCATTACTTATTATACACAGACAGACACAGAATGCAGTAAAACGTTTAATTAGAGCCAATGATTTGCAAAATCATAGTCTGTGAAGTCAAGCCTTCTAAAAACATGGTTAATAGGTTAACTTTGAAAGTTACTGAGAATAATGCAACGCTCAGTGTTGTAAAAACTATACCTGTTATTTCTGTTAATTATGTTTGTATTTTCTGAAGGGGTATCGAGTAAAGTTTTGTTTGAGATTTTTAATATAATTTATAGAAGAAAAATCAAATTAAATTCAATAAGCGATATTTTTTGTGTGCAGACTTATTCGCTTATTTCGTTTGTTTTATACTTACTTAAAAAAAACTATTTTATTAAAATTTGCTAGAAAAAATAATTTTGCGCTCATTGCCGACTCCAAAATTTATGAGCTCATGGTTGAACGTGAAAACTGTTAATAGTAGTCAAAGAAAATACATCTTAAAAGCAATTGTGCAGAATGAGTGACTTGCCAAAAACTTAAACATAATTAGTTTTAACGTTACTTTCGACACTTAACCCTTCGCATTCTCACGAAAACAAACTTCCAATATTTGACATTGACAAAGCATTTTTTTACTTTATTTTTCATATGGGAAAAAATTACCGTTGTTTGTCAAAAATTACCTAATCAAAAAGTGTCAACATGACCAATTTAAATTTTTACCAGAAAATGACGAAATAACAAGACAATATTTTTTGATAAAACTATAATAAAAGGCCAACCTTTCAACAAAGAATTTCACCTTTCACGTTGCGTAGAATTAACAAGAAATCGATAAAATTATCAAAACCTTAATGACTAGTGCATCGCAAACGAAAGTACAGCAATTACTATGTTTGATGACCACAAACATATGTAGCACAATTACAAAATAAAAACAACAACACCTGTTTACATTATGTTGCTGAAGCTAAATAACCCTTTAAGTGCAGTGTATAACGAGGCGCCTTCGCGGGCCGAGGCACGCGTAAATCAGGCCCCGAACAAGTGCCAAATAATTTTGCGAAATTTTATTATAACAATAAAGTACCGCGGACGTTTTTAAGCCACAAATTTGCCCGCTCACAACAAAATCTCCTTGTGAACTTTTGCGTTTGAATTTTTTCCCAGTGAAATAAGTAAATTTACTAGCGTTCGCGTTTCATTATGTCGCTCCTTGTTAGTGGGTTATTTTGAGGTGAGTGGTTTATTGGACCAATTGTTGATTTTTTGGATAAAAAGAGCCGCTGAACAAATCTTAGTCTCAATCAAAACGATGGATGTTTTTTTTTTTCGAAAAAATGTTGTTACTCATGTTCTTCGATCTGATTGCTCACTTACAGTCCACCAAAAGAGACAAGTAGGCACCATGTTATTAACTTGAATGTCACTACTACATAGTAGAAAAAGCATAAAGGGCACAACAGTTTACTGCTCTATGATCCCTACAACTTTAACACATGTAGACATACAGACTGTCAAACAAGAAATTTAAATATATCTCAATAAATTAATATCCTATACACAGTCATGTAAATTAATAATTAATAATAACTTATAAATAATTAATCGAGTGTCATGTAATAATTATTCATAGCTAACTGAACTGCTACTTTCTTATTAACATAGGTAATATAACATGTTAAAGTTACATTTTTAACTTCAAACTCGTTAAAATGTAGAAAAACCGGGTGCGCACAAACAAGAGTACGTAAATAAAGTTCTGTGCTCAATTAAAGACAACGAGGCATTCTGTTCTCGTGTGATTTACGTCCCATGCGCCTGCGTCTGTTTAGGGTTAATTAGAAGTGAGCTTAGTCCCGCGAAATTTATGCAGTCGTCGCGAACACAATTGATTGCGACTTGACGTTATGCGGCCCAAATATTTGTTCAAACATTGTGGTTCCGTGTGCGAATTAAAATAGTTGTTCTAAATGAGTTGGGAGTAAAAATGTGTTTGTTTGTAGTGCTTTGTGTATTTGTGAATGTAGTTGATATAATCATGTACAGACGCCAACACATTAAGCTAACTGAATCTGTTAAATTTTCCCAATCAGCTTTGAATCATATACTTTAACGATTAAGTTGAAAGTCTTTGAAGTGAATTGGAAAGATTGCAATGTAGCTTGATATGCTGGCGTCTATACAAAAACTTTTACTTGACTTCAACGCCCCTTTAATTTCAAGAATTTTAAGGTTTACTCAGACTGTACAGTTTTTGATGCATTTTCAATTTTTACTCAAATTAACTTAATGTTAACAATACTATTATAGTATGGCATACAGAATAAGCTATAAATAGGTATAATATTTTTCATAATGAACCATAAATTTTTATATAAAATTGATAAAAGGACCCATCCACTGATAATTCTTTCTAGTAAAACATTCGTAAACCTGCAAATGCTGGCATAAATCTAGTGTTAGGTGTGCGGTCTTGTTTGTCACTAGATCTTGAACGACTCTGAGATTGGCCGTAAAATGGTTGTTAGCAAAACGTCGCGAATTAATTTATTGTAATTGTAACACCGGGTCGCAACGACCGTCGTGACTGTGCACCGGGTTAGCCATCAGATATTATATCAATATAATAGTGTTATTATTATAAATGTGTTTACTACAAGGTTCTGTAGGTAGTTCGTCAAATATATGTGTTCTTATAAACCACATAACTAAGTAAAAAATATATTAAAAAAAAAAACACAAATTGTATTAACAAGTAGGTACTGGAAGAGGGCATTGACTTCTTTAACACATTTTTTTTCCCTAGCTCAGAAGTGAAGGTTTTCATAGGATTTTTGTAAAAACATTGTGTCAATAAACATTTATTAAAGAAAAACCAAAAGAATCGGAAATGCTACAAGGGAAGTTTTTTTCTAAAAATTTTAATAAACTTGACTGGTCTTCGCTCTCAAAACCACTCAAAAATGTAGACTCATTAGTCACATATCGTAAGTTTAACAACGGTTCAGAAAACATCAATTCTATCTTCCCACAGAATCTTAAACAAATACAGCACACCAAGATACTGAAAATCACAATACCGCTAAACATTACCTCAAATAAATTTATTGTAAATTTTATCCGCCATGACACTTAATTAGCGAGTATAATATTTTATGACGATTGATATTATCGGCTGTCAATGATTAAGTTCCGGAATTTACTGCGTAGCTTCTGACCTAGCAGTTAACTGTTACCTGGGTTTGCGTGATCAGTTCTGCGTGTTCGCTCAATGGTGAAGATTGCTTTGTCTTGATTTTGAAATTCATACTAATTATTGTGTCAAATTTCCTTAATAGATTTTCAACTTTATCGCTGAAGTGTAAGGTTCAAAGTTGATTGGGAAAATTTGTCAAATTCGGGTAGCTTGTTGTACTGGTGTCGGTACCTATATAATGATCAAAGCTAACGCTAATAATATGTAATATGTAACAGAAATCATTTGGAATTTATTCATAACTAGCTTCTACCCAGGCTTACCTGGGATTTAGGATGGCAACCGTAGAAACAAGTTTTCTTTACCGGAGATTGGATATAATGGCAGAAAAGTGACAGATTGACGTGAGATTTATTTTGACATTTTTTAAGTAATTTTTCTTTTTTTCAATTGACATAAGGCTACAAGTGGTTATATGCGAGTTGACAGATCGCGTCATGCTCGGGCAGAAGACATGTTGACATTGACAGAAGGAGCTTTGTCTTTTCTTGACAGAATAGATATAAAATCGCCATGCTAAGCCTGCAGCACTGATTTGATTTGCATCCCGTAGAAACTACTACACGCATCCTGATAAAAAGTCTGCCTCAATCAATGGGTTATCCTGCACTGTATTTTTTTTCCAAATCGGAGCAGTAGTTCCTGAGATTAGCAAGTTCACGATAAGTTTATAAAATATCAGTAAGAAAAAGCTTTTAATTTCCATACAAACTCGAACATTGTAAATATTGTAAAACGATGAGATCGCATCTCAAAATAACCGCATACCGATGTCGATCCTACGCTATTAATTTCACCATAATTAATGACACAATATTAGAAAAAATATTTTGAATACCACAAATATACTACACTTTATTAGTTCTTATTAATCACCAAAGAATTAAAAATAGCAATCATAAATCATTTTAAACGTAATAACAACGAAAAATATTAATTTCTTGATTAAATAACCTCGAAAACTGAGAATATGTATAGCAATATAATATTGAATATATCATCATCATCTCCCGAACCTTTTCCCAGCTATTTTGGGGTCGGCTTCCAGTCTAACCGGATTCAGCTGAGTACCAGTGTTTTACAAGGAGCGACTGGCTGTCTGACCTCCTCAACCCAGTTACTCGGGCAACTCAATACCCCTTGGTTAGACTGGCTTCTGACTACCCGTAAAGACTGCCAAGGATGTTCAATGACAGCCGGGACTTACAGTTTAACGTGCCATTCGAAACACAGTCATCGGTATCCAAGATATACTTACTTAGAAAATACATACAAATTTAGAAAAGTTGCATTGGTACTTGCCTGACCTGGAATAGAACCCACGCCCTCATACTTGAGAGGTTGGCTCCTTAACCACTAGGCCACCACGACTTTTTAATATTGAATATATCATAACGCATTAAATTAGAAAGAACAGACATTCACAAAAAGTCACGTAGAAAACAAATAATTTAAAGAAACCGATTATATTTAAATCCATTATGACACTGTATGACAAACTGTCTGCAGGCAACGTGTATTTTTGAACTAAGTTATATAATATAGTCATATATTAATAATAATGACGTCCAGACCGATTACCAGCTACGCAGATGCATGATGGCTGTTCTCTCTAAGGTGATCAGCTAGCTGCGCAGGATTATTATTATAGTGCACAGCATTTGCACAGACACAGGTGTACTCTCTACTCTCTATTGCCTCACGCTACTAGCCCGATGGAAGAAACTCTTCAGCTTTCGAGGATAGATTATTCGAAATTTTTAAAGAATATTGTCTATGCTTCCTCTAGAGAAGATAAGGATATTTTTCAACTAAAAGTGTATTGCTTTAGTACGACATGACATTGCTTCACGGTGTGGGGACCTGGTATCATATAACACAGGCTTTTAGTCTAGCATAAGCATCAGTCTTCCACAATATAGGGATATTTTTATGTAACTAAACAATATTTCCATGTAAATCTCTTTAAATATTGTGGTGAGAAAAAAATAATTACTTTTACTTTTAATAATCGAAGCTATATGCATAATTATATCGACGAGTCTCTATCTATCTTTGAGTGAAGGTAAACCGTGCGATTCTAAGAAGATAACGTCGCGAATCACATCCTATATTTTCCTTCTGAAAAGTCACATATTGTACACTTACGAGGTTCTAAGGCATGGATATATAGAAATATATAACCGCCCTTAACAACAAACAGTAGGTTTTCTTAATACATCTCATGTGAGTGGTTTCGTTTGGGAGGTAAATGGTAAATAGGAGAGGTGGGAGAGGCACAAAGGGCGATTCCTATTTAAGCTTTCAAATCGATTGACGTGTTTAAGAAAGCGGGCCATTGAATAAGCAATTTAAAGCAACTTAGAACGGGTCGCGTGATTGTTGAGAACTGTAGACGACTCACGATTCGATCGTTGAACTATTTATTATGTTATTTAAAAAGTATGTATAAGCTTCTGTCTTTAAGCCACAAATGATAGGTTTCAAACTTATAATAGGTCAATAGGAATGTTTACCCCGTTGGCGCAATGGCAACCACGCCGGACTGCCGAGCTGAGAGTCCCGGGTTCGATTCCCGGTTAGGTCGACATTTGTGTGATAAGCATGCTTGTTGGCTGTGGTCTGTATGTATTCATAAATATATGTATGTGTAAAAGTATTTATGTAGTTTATCAGTTGTTTTAGCACCCATAACACAAGCTAATCAATAGCTTACCTTGAGGCTAACCGATCCTCTGTGGAAAGGTGTCCCGAAATTTGAAAGGTAATCCTTTACAAAAACGCTGTTCACGTGGCTCCACACGTACCCCCATATAACCCATACCCTCAGTGAGGGTGGATCACGTCCTAATGTGAGAACCCATTAATCATTCACTTTTATACAACTCTGACTTTGGTTTTGTTGAAAACTTGACAGTTGCCGAGCTGCGGAGATTATGACGATACAATCTAACGTTATTTCGTATTGATTAGTAATTAGTTTTTGTATAGTATCACGCTGGCTTATTTTGCCATTGCAAGATTGGCAGAGAAGATGCGAAAATACGGGATAAAATCTTCAAACTATGCTTACTGATGATATGTATGACTGTTTGTGTAGTTTGTTTAAAATAGCAACAAAATGGACGACCGTATTAGAAAATAAAGGATCTATTCTTACATGTCCTCTATGTATATCTAAAATGATAACATCATCTTTACTTTGTTTTTTGTAACGCTCTAATCTCAGGAACTACTGGTAAGATTTGAAAAATAATTTATAAAAATCAGTGTTAGATAGCCCATTTATCGAAGAAGACTGTAAGCTACTTTTTATGGCACGTAGGCGAAACCGCTGGCAGAAACTTAACTAGCTAACAGTGATAAAGGTACGAGTACCTAGCAGGTCCTAATTATGTCCCACTTACGGTTTTTAAGCACTATTGAATTATTTAACAACCACAAGTACAAAATAATACACCATTACAATATTATTCAGCGCAAAAAAGCTTAAAAAATCTCCCATAAAATTAATGTCACCATGACGGTCCATTAAGAATAATACCACAAAGCAACGCCATGAAAATGAATGTAAAAATAACCGTAATTAACGCGAGAACAATCACTCATTAAGAAGGCCATGAATACCAAAACTGTAATAATGAGGTACTAAATACAAACATTATTTAAACTACGTACTTCCAATATTGTTTAAAATTAAAACAACTGTCGCGGAAAAAAAATATATCCTCATTAATTTGTCCTTTTGTAAGACGCATTGTGGCATTGGTGTCCCATTGAGAGGCGCATCATAATTACGACACGACAAAGTGTGGTTGACATCAACTCAAATGTTTAAGGGCCTGTAAAGTCTATACAACATCCACAATGCCTTTGAAGCGACTTTGTCTCACTTCGCAATTATCACACCCCCTGTATATCTCGACATACTTTACTTTTGCAGTTCTTGACACTGTAAATAGGTCTTTCTTTTAAGCAATAAGGTCGAATTTCGTTTAAGTTTTTGTGACGATAAGTTTGTGGGGTATACGTATTAAGAACACTTGGTATGTAGACGTGGTGTTTTTGAGTTAAAAATCTATTATAAAAGTGTCTTTACATGATGATAATTAAAATAATAATTGGTCCCCTTATTTACTAAAGCGAGTAAGAACTGTAGATACTCCACAATTTTTTACTTCTGTATCATATCCAAAAGTCAGCACTCGGTGACCACCAAAATGAAACTCACAGGGCGGCCATAATACCAACAAAAAAAAATTGCTTCAATTACATTCTCTTCTCACATTACATCGTAAACAATCCTCTCAATAATTCACACAACTGACCTATCCAATATCGTATAACACAATATCAAAAAAGAGGGTAGATTCGACTAAAAATTTTACGTGGTAATGAGAGTGGCTACCACATTCATATTTAATTGGTGCGCCAGCCGACTAGTTTATGGCACTCTGTGGTCGAGGGGTGATTTTACATTTTTTTTTTTCAAATACCCGATAGGCTCAAGTGGTATTGTGGAGGACAGTGCGTGATGCGTTTGGAAATAGGGGATAAGCCTTTTTTTATAACAGCGGCAACGGTCATAAATGCTTAAATATATTTATATATTATATATCTATATATTACGTAATTTTTGTCAGAAACCAGTAAGTCTGACGCCAGTCTAATCAAGGGATATTGGGTTGCCCGGGTAACTGGATTGAGGAGGTCAAATAGGCAGTCGCTCCTTGTAAAACACTGCGTACTCAGCTAAGTCTGGTTAGACTGGAAGCCGACCCCAATATAGTTGGGAAAAGGCTCGGGAGATGATGATGATATTACATAATTTCCATTAGGTATGCACATGTTTGGGAAAGCACTAGAAATTGTTGCTCTCAACTGTAATTTCTGCATAATTATTTGGCAGTCGTTACTAGTTGAAGCCGGAAAGTCTGACAACTAGTTCATACAGTTTTACTAAGGGTTATCGTGTTGCTTGGGTAAGTTGGGTGAAGAGGTCATATGAGGCATTCGATCTATGAAATATACTGTATAACTTATACAGTATAAGTACTCAGCTGCATCCAGATTGGAAGTCGGCCAATGGAAGCTTGAGTATAAAATTGGAAGATAATGACGATTTTTGCCGTTTGCCTACGTTTTTTTATACTTTACCTTATATTTATTAAGCAATACACAAATTATTTTCTTTTGAAATAGATAGGTTCTCCCCATGTTCTCCCGAAGATTTATAAAAAATTGTCTAATGAAAGACATTTAAAGCTACATACATATATTTAAAGCTGCGCTGTGACACTTTAAAGTGAGTACCTACAATAAACACATATCTGATGCGATAATGTCAATTTAACACCGCTGAACATTTACACCAGTAAACACAAACACTTTAAGGCACAACTTACAACCTCCACCCATAGCACACCCATAATAGTAATCACGGCCAATTGTCCATTTTATTGGTGACTTCGATAGTCCCATCCACGATATTCTGTCCATATAGAGTAGCCGAGTCGCGGTAGCCGAACGCGAGGAAAAAAAACACGCGAAATAATATCGAAAAGCTATAAAACGGAGAGCAGTACCGCTATAAAACACAAACAAATAAGAGATAACCGGGCAAGTGCCGTAACTTATTGTGGTCTCTTTATGTACGTCATAATATTTTACTGCAACTTCTTTGCTAAAAGCTTTTGCAGGAACGTTCTGGAACTACTTTTTTAGTTATTGCCTACTTTTCGTATCGTTTTATATAGATGTCGATGACTAGAAAACTGAATTTGAGAGTGTACTGCGTAAATTGGTTTTTGATGGCAGCCTACGGTTTTCTTATTGAATAAGGTCCACATTGATGGGATAGGTAAGGCGTATGTTTTCATGAAACTACATCAGATGTACCAGAGGTTGTCTAAATTACAAAAAAAAAAAAAAACAGAAAACAAAATAAAAAAACAATGTCATACAACATCGATATTTTACAACATTTTTAAGAAAATAAAAAAATATGTCTTTAATATAAATTGAATTACTTTCCATTTTTAAAAGCTTCCTACCAAACTGTCATAAATCTCAAATTTGATTCAGAGCATCCATTAAAATGCGGACACTTCCAAATCCTTTAAAAACTCAATTTATATTATCAATCTGTCAACGAAATAGTTCTGACTTTATCTGTCCCCCTAAGAACAGGTTTAAACTACAAAACGTTACCGACTCATCTACAAAATCCCCATAAATAACATATAATCCTAAACACCATTGAATCTAGCGATCGACACTGTAAAATACTGTTTCTGGTATTACAACGTCCTATACAAAACGATAACTCCCATAAACTGTACTTACACTGCTTATTCGCTTTGACATTATGAAATGATCGCACGAATAAAGCCAGCATTGGTTGTGCAACTAATCGATGTTGTCGTAACACGCATGGGTAACATCGCTTTTAGATGTACAATGGCGGACAAAAGTACGTACTCACTAATCCTTGTATTGTTAACAGGAATCCAATTTAAAATTCCATAGAGAAGTCAGACAAAGCCTGATTGATGGCGACTTAAAATGTATTTGTTAGTAGCACGCAATGTTATAAAAACATCTAAATAAGAGTTTGACGTGGAAACACCTTTGAAGAATAAAATTGGTAGCAAAATCGGTTACGACTGTAAGGGTCAGTTTTACAGGTTACGGATAGCCACTATCTACCAGATAAATAAAAAAATGGAAAAGAATGTGTATGAAACTGGCCCTAAACATATCAGGTTTTGTTTCTTCTTCTTCTTCTTGCTCTTTCTTATAATCTTTAGACTTCAGCTACCTACAATTAATACAAGATTTTTTATTATGTTCCTTAGATATCTAGGTTCGTTTTGTTGTTGTTGTTGTGAAGTTAAAGGGCCAGTCAAATGTGAATAGACCTAGCGAACCGCTATGTATCAACTACAGGACAATCACAAATAGAAACATCAACCCCTGCATTGAGCGCAATGGATTGACCTTTCCGAACCAATTACATACACTGCTCGTCAACCCACTGAATGGACCGGCTTTGTATTTCAGCTTCATATTCAAAGCTGTCTTATTGCTAAAAGCCGCCTTCCGGTGGACAATTGCCAAGAATCGAGTTAAGGACATCACCCCTCCCCTTTTCTCATTACAATTATACATATCACCATCTCTGTCTTTCCAAGAGAATTCCCTGAATGAAAGGTCCTTTTCATCGTTTTGCAATACCGTTGTATCTTGAGCCAACTAGTGAGTGAATATAATTTTGTCAGTCCTCAAATATGTGGTAATGAGGGCTGTTAATATCAGAGGAAGTTACTTAGTAGGAGCCAGTCACCGTTTGGCCCATTTTCTTCGCTATCAATCAGGGGTGAACTATTTACATAAATATGTGGTACCAGGTGTGATAGTCAGCTGCAGTCATCATTCTTCATAATCTTTTTGTGTCATTTACACAATGTTTTTTTCTTTTGGGCAGATATATTTTATTTGTAATGTAACAGACACGCGTGGCTGAAAATTTTCATCAAATCATTTTGTGTGTCATCTTGAATGATGAAAGATGTTTCCTCGTCTTTAATATAGTGTTATGAACAGTAACTGTGGGTGCATTAAACAATTTTCTTGCAGTAAACTGTAGATTTTACGCGTGATCGTTACGAATAATGTTTAGTAACTCGGAATATAAGATAGAACAATATCTGTTATTGTCTTTTCAGTTTCCAAGAATCCATTTGCAGTTCCATTTCACGGTGCGAAGTTACTTATTGATATTCGTGAAAACAGAACGGTTAGGATAGTTAAATGGATCGAAATTATTATTGACTTTGTGAATATTGTTCGCTTGATCGGCCCATGTAATTTCTGCGCTATGGTAAAGCAATTTATGTATTTCTTTTCCATAAAACTTTGTACTCACGATTGATAATTACTATTCTTCTTTTGCGAAATATAAAAAAAAATATTATTCGTTTCGACAGGGGAATTAATTATTTCAAGTTCAGCGTGTGGTAATCCGGAAACCAAAAGATAAATATTTTTTATTCCGTTAATTGACAAGTTGACTAGGTGGACATCACAATTAATTCTACGAAGAATTTGTACGAATGTTGAAGCTAAAACAATTTTCATTAAATGTTCGTTGCATTGTTGATACAGGAACAATAAGGCATCGCACATAGGGGTATTTAGCTAATTTAGCTGGCCAAAAACATTTGTTTGAGTTTTTGAGTCGGGAATGATGAAAATAAAACAAGCGCAATATAAACAGTAGTAAATAATCTTTTTTTTAAAAATTTCCATAAATAGAAAAAAAAAATTAAATGAAAATCATTTCTTTCATTTTTTTTTTTTAGCCATATGCCTACACTAATATTACATAATGATGATTATGACACATGATTATATTAATATTACATGCGATGATTTTCCACACTTAGAGGCATCAAAAGCTTTTTTGTACTTCGTTGCACGAGTCGGAGAGCTTATTATATCTTGGAGTACGCTAGAAGCATTACGTTTTCCTGATTTTCTTTTTACTTGAGCTGCGTGGACTATAACACCATCTTCGACATTGGAATGGATCTCTTCCGTTTTTCTTCTTTTGCTCCTTTCGCTAGATTCACCAAATGATTTACGATGGCGACCTTGACGATTTGTAGTTGTGACTGGAATTTCGAAAGTAACTTCAAGCCAAAGATGGTTGTTTTTTAAAAAAACCTCTTTTTTTGTGCGATATAATCCACCTTTGATTAATTTCTGATTTTAAATGTGCAAAATTGTAGTTCAGTTTATGTAACTGACTTTCAGTAAGGTTTTCTTGAGAGAAAAGGTGGTCTCTCAAAAAACATAGTTTTTCTTCTAAATTACGTAAATTTTTATTCTTCATCTTTTCAAAGAGTGATTTACTAGTCACTATTCTCACTCCAGAGGTAGCATCTGAACCTAAAACAAAATTTAAACATAAATTAATATTTCACTAATTTCGACTGTAAAAGATCAAAGTTCTCTGCTTAGTGTATCCGCGCTATTCCGCGTCTAATTTATACAGCATTCGTTACTTAAGAATCTATATTTTAAATATAAATGACAAAAAAAGCCGGATCTACCCCGATACTAAAACAAATACACCTTTAAAGATACATTTCTGTTGTTAAATCCTCTCATTTTAGGCATTACTGAGCGATCACTAAAAATATATTAAACGGAATCAAATTTTATTAAATATATTACTTATAGATTGCCACATACCTGTAGTCTCCGAATCCATTGCTTCCTTGCACCAAGTTAACACAGAAAACTGCTGCTTAGCACACAATGTTAACGCTTTCTAAACATCGCCGATAACTGACACGTACACAAAGTTCGATGGTCAAGTATCGACTGAGACTGCCGGGTAACGCGCAATCAGAGAGGGGTAGGAAAGGCGGCTTATGGTCCGTTGGAGTGTCCCCTGCCTCAGGTAGTCGAATTCAGTAGCATTTCTTTAACTTTGTTGTTCTGACTTTTGGCCGCGTAGATGATTAAAATACCCGTATGTGCATCGGTAGGAAATACCCTCAGATAATCATCGCGCCTCATCTCCTGACGGAGTAGACTTAAGAATGGTTAGACAAACATAAAAGTTCAATTCTGCATATTTCTATAATATAAATAATTATGTTTTTTTATACTGACAACTTTTTTTTTCAGTCATATTATAATATAAAGATTTACCTACCTATTTTATTTTATAATTGGTATGTGAAAATAAACTCACATCGTACAAAAATTATTTACATGTTCGAGTACCTATATCAAAATACACACACAAGTTGTTACAGGTTCCAAGATAATTTTAGGCAAATAAAAATAAACGATTAATATTTATTTGATTTTTGTTACAAACTCTCTACAACTTTCGTAAGCCTACAGCCAGTAGCGGGCACCGACTCACGCGCAGTATATTTCTGGATCTCCATCAATGAAAGTGCGATTCATTCAGATATCCACGTTACTTTAGTCCAGTCATCCTGTCGGCCTTATCTGGTTTACCGCCGTGATTATAAACGTGTTTGCAAGTGCTCCGGTTATTGTTTAACCTTTTAAATAAATTTAATGCATTTATAGACTGTTAATGGCGATTATTATCGACAATCTAGTACATAGTAGTCTTTACTCCTTATTGCTGTTTAAGGGTTCTTGAGATCTGCCGGGGCTGCGAGTTGGTTGCAAGAATTACCATGGCACTGGTACACAGGGACCTTCAGAAGGAACATGGTGGGATTAGTCAGTAAGAATATGACACTCTGTCCAGCTGAACCTGCAGGAGGGGTTTTACCAAAGAAAAAAGGGGTTCTTGAGATGATACTGTTTAGCAATGAAAATGAAGTTAATACTTAAGGTATATAAATCGATTTGAAAATCTCTGCTGATCTCAAAAGAAATAAAAGGAAAAAATCATAAACACATAAAAAAAAACAGGTTCTCCCATTTCAAAACAATGTATACCTACGTCAGATAAAAACATCTTCTAAAGTAACCTCGTAAACTCAGCCCATGAATCACTTCAATCAATGAAGCGATTCAAGCATCCAAAACCTCTGAACAAATACAGACGCCAGCACATCAAGCTACCCGAAACTGTCAAATTATCCTAATCAACTTTGAACCATATGCTACAGCGATAAAGTTGAAAACCTACTAAGCACATTTGATAGATAGGAGTAACACAACAGACACTACAAGAAAAACTTTTATTGTTCCGTCGGTTGTACACAAACATACAGATAAACAACGGCGATTAGCGAAACAGATCCTCCATACAAGGTTTTATGTTTATTTTAGTTTATTGACCCATTAAGTGTAGTGTGAAGGGAAACTATTGAGGTAAATGTACCATGTAATACTAGGGCCGCATAAGGCGTTATGACTGTTTTTACGAACGCTACGTTTAAACCTTAAAATATGGATCAGTTTTACAGATTGTTAAGTGCAAATGTTTTGTTCTCGGTATTCTGGGATATATTTATAAGATTCTCTTAAGTTTTTGTTGTTTTTGTATTATATGAATTTGTTCCTGTTGCTAGTTAGTAGTACACTGACCTTATTGAAGTATAACATTTCGATATTCTTCTGGTGTTTTTGAAAAATACATATATTTGGTTTGTATTGAAACTACTCGTAGTTATTATTTTTGACTTAACCATACTTAAGACATTGGGTTGCCCAAGAAACTGAGTTGAAGTGGCCAGATAGGCAGTCAATCCATGTTAAACACGGGTACTCAGCTGCGTCCGGTTAAGACTCGAAGATGACCCCAACAGCTTGGGAAAAAACTAGGCACATGAGGCAACGGATGAAGGTCATGTAATTTGTAGGTTAATTTCAATACTCATTTTAATACTAGTAGATCTTTTGATCTGTTTACAAATTGAATAGCAAGTTCTCAAGTCAATACATAGGTGTAAGTACTATACCAATAAAAATCCCGTTGCAAAGCTCACAGTCTTTAAAGCAAATAAATAAACGTGCCTGTCTAATTACATCGTTTTCACTAATCGGTACATAAACAGCCCATTCACAGCATGCCAATCTAATAAATATCTATGGACAGAGACAATTATATTATCCCCGAGTAAGTAACAGCGCCGTGTGCGCACGACAACCATAAAATCTGGTAAAGCCGATCTCGCCCGAAGTTGACACGACAATTGCCGAGTGTTACAACTATTAAATCTTAGCAGACCGCCCCGTGGTGCTAAGACCTTCTTATTTTAAGGCTTTAGAAATTTCACTTATTTTTCGAAATGTTTTACTGGGAAGGGCCAAGAATTTTGCTCAAATTTCGGGCCCAATATCTGGATAAATTTTTGACGAGTGCCGATTTTTTTTTTCAAAATGTCCTGTAGTACAATTTGTACCTCTACTTTAGGAGAACTTTTAACTGGATTATGAAAACATTCTGTTTTAAAAAAATACATTATTTCGATACAATTGTGCAGTCTATGAAAATCTGAAAGGTAAGGTTTGAAACTCTTTCCAACATTTTACAAATACAGCAATTTAAGATCCAAAATAGAAAACAAAGCACGTCTTCCACAAACATAATAAATAAACTAAACATTCTAAAACCATCTCATAAAATACACATCGTACAGTTTTTCGCATACACGCAAAACATTATTCGCTACATGTTGGAACTAGCATACAATGCAAAGCGTGGGCGGAACAACTCAATCGCTTGTCGAAGCGTGTTGTGTACCATGTAATCGTAAACTAGATTGTATTCCCAAATATGTTCACAGCATTACCTATTGAACATGGCGATAAAGTTAGTACAGCTAATGTTAAAATCTTCGCGTGAGAAATTGTTTGAAGACACCTATGTTCTTAGCAGCAAATGTATGTGTATGCCTAGATGTGATATTTGCAAAATTTTCTTTAGACTAGTATAAACAATGCTGTGCCGGGGCTGTGGGTTGTTCGCAAGAGTTACCGTGGCCCTGACACACAGGAATCTCCAGTAGTTACATAGTGGGTTTTAGTCAATAAGAGTCTGACACTCCCTCCAGCTGTACCCTTAGCTGGTAGGGACTTTTGATGATTTCCCACGAAAAAAAACAAGGTATCAACAATGCAATCAAGCTTTCCAGATTTATATCTCTTAAGTTAATAAATGACGATATAATATCTCAAAATGGTATTGACATCAATTCAGAAACTACAAAAATAACTTCTGAAATAATTATCGAGTTCAACATATAACATTATCTAACAAAAACAATTGCCTTTTTGCAGGTACGTATCGCGTGACAACGACGCATAATGTGCGACAGCCCTGAGTGCCATTAAACTGACCTAACTTATTGTTGGGGGAGCAACAAGTGGAAGTCATCGCTTGTTGCTAGGGCTGCCACTTTGTTACGGTAACGTATTACAACCATTTTCTTTCTATTTACATTATGAAGTGTACGAGAAGTTTATACTATGAAGTTTACAAATTAAAGAACTTTGACTTTGAGAAATGTAACTTGTATGATGACGTCAGATAGGAAAGTATGGAAGAAGTGGACATGCCGCACTTAAAATTAAAATTAAGATACTGACAAATGTTTGATCAGTTTAAAACAAATGACAATCTTGTAAGTATACTTGAAATCCTTATAGCTCTGGTATTTCATACATACTAGAGGTATGAGGATAAAACGATAAGCAGGGTGAAGAAGAATATAAGTCTAGGAGACTAGCACAAGAGAAATTGAAAAAAGTACTCTAAATAATACTGTGTTGTTGTATGGTATGTAACTAGATGTATGCTTTTATTTACAAAATAAAATATTTAGAACCCAAAAGTACAGCACAAAAAAAAAGAAACTTATAATGGAGAAGAATATGCGTCACTAGTCTCGCATATTAGTGACCCTATGTGAGAAATGAGTGTCGCGACCCTGATTTTCATATTATATTTAGCAGTCTCAGATTACTACGAGAAATCTGTATTAGGTCCATACACGATCACGAACAACTGCGAATACTTATACCTACCTTAAAAATATATTTGGAATTCAAACGAAAATTCAAAACCGAAGCTACCACCAACCCTACAAACAATGCACCCCTAAATAATAGGGGTTGGAACGAACAAATATTTGTCTTGTTGATCGGCGGTGGATACATGGTGTTCAACAGGTCTCTAAAATGGGGGGGATTATGGTAATGAAACGGTGTTTCCAGTTCACTTCGATTTGTTACTTCAGGAATTTTAGTAAGGTTCATCCTTTAGGTTTTAGTAACCATGAATATCTTACCACATAGTGCTACTGTGTATAAATACAAATAAAATGATTTTGCTGTCCATATGTGGCAGACTAAAGAAAAGGGGGTTTTTGGCTTTTGTATTCGCAAAAAGGAGTTTCTTGCCGTTTCACCACCATCACATATTTGACCTAGTTGTTTGTGTACGTCTTTTAATTATACGTATAAGTAACTGCAATAGGTCTATATTAAATAAAACTTTTGCTTTTGACCGTTTTGTCCATTTTTGGATGACCTTACGTATAAAGAAAAAAATATGTCAAAATGAGAATATGTACCTAATAACATTATTACATTCACATACAAAAAAATAACATTAACTATCAACCAACATCCCTTCTCAAGACATAAAATAATGAACCCTTTCAAAACTGCATCAAAACCATGGCAAAACAAATGACGAATTTCACCTCACCGCAGAAACAAATGAAGATTAAATGGGCTGTTAAAAGAAGCGACGTGACCTGCGCAAACGCAGGATGCCGTGATTGTGCGCGCGAGTTGCGACGCAGCGGAAGCGCGGACGGTTCGCGCCAAAACATCCGCCATTAGTGCTGAAAAAATATTGCATGCAACGGTTGAAATATGGCGGGAAGACTACCTGCTGATTGATATTAAAATGAAATGTCCATTCAGTTGGTTTGAATAAGTACTAACAAGATTTAAAGAGTTATTTTGTATATGTCTGTACATTTCATGATGAATTTTAGGTATTTACTGCTTATTCAGTTCGAAATTGTCATTATATTTTTCCTTTACAACCAGTTCTATCTAATTATTTATATTAAGCGAAGACAATTTTTGCCTTCATAGATAAAGAACTTCAACAATGGATTTTAACATTAATTTACTTATGGTTGTTCCTTCCAATGACATATTTTCGGAGCCAAGTTAATACGGCGTAGGTACAGACGCCAGCACATCAAGCTACTACAATCTGTCAAATTTTTGTAATAGATTTTCATCCTTATCACAACACTGAAAAGTTAATATTCTATTGGTAAAATTTGACAGATTCGGGTAGGTTGACCTGCTGGTGTCTGTACCTAAAACCAAATAATAACACGCAACCAAGATTTTAGCAACCAACTACCCAAAAAGTTAAACGCTTAATATACAAAAGAAAAACGAGTTAATTAAACCGCAGTGTCAATACACTTAGCTTCACAAAAACAAGGGACGATCGGCGCGGACGCACCGTCCATTCTTAAGCGAGCACAGCCCAGAAATAGAGCACAATAATTCATAAATGTTATGCGCAAGCGGCGATAATACTGTAGCATTGATCGGTCATATTGGTTTGACAACGTTAGAATCTTATTGGATGCATAGGGTTGGTGATTTTCGGACGAAGAAAAATATCCAATTTTAAGGCAAATAGAATATTTTAGCAACAGAAATCAAAACTCAAACTTCTGGTATCATTAAGCTAATGGCTCCCGATTCGCAAATCTTTGCTGATGCGAATAGATTACACTTTGAATGTTTATGGAAATACTATTAAAAAAAATTCTGCCGCTTACCTTGAAAGAAGCTAAAAATATAAACGTAGATGTTTGATTACAAGCCTAAACAGCTTTAAATAAGAAGTCAAAAGAATCAAAAATAATCCTCTAAAATTAAAAATAATTTTAATTCACACGGCCCTAATCCAAACAAAACCTATTGAACCAAAACATTAAAGCAAACTAGCCAATCCACAGCAGTATTAGTATGATATTCAAACAAAGCAGAGTGCAGCGGTGCAATAATAAGCGGAAACGATGCGCGCGCAGGAGACTCAAGCGCATGCTCCACTAACTAAACTATATATGGACTGTGACAGCGATGAATGTATTGTAAGTGAAATATTTGTTCTAATCCCTAACAGCTAATAAAGACATGGTGGTCTAAGGATAATGATCGTAATGAAATAATCGAAAGTATAGAAACAGCTACATACTAAATCGATAATCACTACTGAAATTTAGTTTGGGTACTGACTGATAAGAAAAATCCTTTAATATACCTACATAAACCTAATACCTCCTAATACATACACATAATACCTCCTTAAACATATTCCAATAAGAAGCATTTAAGTAGAAATTGATAAAATCAGTATTGTTATAGACTCTAAGTTCAAATTTGTTCTAAATTTAATATAACTTTGGTATTTATATTTTTAAGGAACAGCATACAGTTACATAATGGAAACTTACAATAACAAACAATGTAATGTTGGGGTCATAATATGACCCACAACGCTGTCCACACGTAGACATACAAATATAAAAAAATCTAGTACTTAATTGTGAAAATGAAGGGACATAATCCTCGTTCTCTAACATGAACAAAAGTCACCACTTGAATTCCAATTATGACAACACAAAGGACCAATTCTGTTCATTTCCCACTTTTCCGGCTTCAAAGTTGTGCTGTCATCTTAAAAGTAATACTGTGGTATCATAAAATTACATGAAGAACAGCTATGAATCTACAACTGTTACCTTATTGTTCAACCGAACAATCTTGAAGAGAATTCAGTGACAAAGTGAATTAGCCGGTCTATCCATACTTGCGACATTCATATTAATGAACAGCGAAGAGAAACAATAGTGTATTGTTATTCTATAAGACTAAAACGAATTTACTGTCATCCTGAGAAATCCAAAAAGACTGCAGATGAAGACATCAGGGAGACATAAGACATGGTAGTAACAGAGTAACAGGAGGAAAGTTCAAACAGTACGGAGTCCAATAAAAGCTTCGCGACAAGTCGTCAAACAGGCAGCCATTGTTGTAGTGTGGCTTGTTCTAGGAATGATGGTCCGTAATAAACGCGGATGTCGATGCTGTGTCGCGCCTTACAATGCTTGTTATGACTATTTTGAGTGCAGTTGTCTTTTGTTTTTCTTTTTTCGTTTTTATAGCAGTATCTCTTGTGGGTGATTCACGGTTTTGTTGGAAATGATACATTGTCTAGGCTTTAATTACTTACTTTAATTTATCTTCACGTTATTTCTAAAGTCCGTTACGTTACAATATTACTTAATTCCTTGGAATGTAGAATAGTGCATCTACGTGAACTTTCTTTCAAATTATAATATTTTAAGTATGAAAACTCTTATTGGATTATTTGGTTCTCATTATTGATTTTCTTCTTCCAAGATTCATATTTCAATCTTATCAAACTATTTATTGTTCAAAACAGAGCCCAATACGCTTTTAAAATCATCAAACAAATATCACCCATCTCCATCACAACCCTCAAAAATGAATTCCCTTAAGTCAACAACTCGTACAATAAAAAGGTCTGTATCTTATGACTTGGTCGAATGAATTTACTGTTACTGAATGTTTACAATGGCGTTCTACTAAAACGCATAAACCCCCTACTGGCCTGTCAGCTGGTGTCAACCCAAAACGACAATGTTTGACTTGGGTAATGAATAAAACAAGTGTCCTACCTTGAACTAAGCTCTTGGGCTTAGGTTAGGTTCGCGATCCAGATAAAGATACTTAATAGCGTACAGAGATAGCAATATAAAATTCAGTAGGTAGGCGGTAGGCGCTAGACTGTAGTTGAGTATCCAAGTGACGGCTACTAAGACTGGATTCTTATACCAGATACCCTAAATAGTGATAAATCTTGCCGCTTAGTCTGATGGTCCCTTCCCGCTCCATCCATATCCCCTCTTCGCTTTTACAGTAAGCATAGCGCGCGTATAGTACAGTAAGGGTTTTGAATGTACATATCTCATGTTCAGAATTTTCTAAAGAAAATACTAGACCAGACTAATTACCTAGAAGCATAGTATTCATAATTATGTTTTTATAGCAAGAAGGCAAACTTTGAATCAGACGGTACCACAATAAAATTATCGTCTCGCTTTCATTACGACACGAGCACAAGTCATATAGTTTTATTTGCGACCACATTTAGCACAGACAATTGACTTGGCGACCGTAAGTCACACATGAAACGGATGCCGCTGTCAAAAGCACCTCTCATTGTTGGCTTCAGTCGTATTTATTGAAATAACATTAGCTTTATTATTAGACTGTACGTTTCTAGAGCAGGTATTAATTATTGCACTCACGTGCTTGATATTTTGCATTGTCTTCTAATATTATGCGTTAGAAGCTTCTATTATTGTAATAGTTATGAGTTCGTGGACAGATGATAGAACAATATTTCATTTTGCAACAGCTGTGTCTTTCTTTAGCTCAGATTGTTGGTTTATTAGCCATACTTTCATAGAATGAAAACTTTTTTCTGATTGTACTGTTCAATCTTACTTCATATTAGGCAAATATTTATACGCTGTCAAATAAAGATTCTTATTTTTTTGTGAAGTGAAAAAAAGAAACTGAAAAGTCGTATACCTACATTTTTTGTATAATTTCTGCTATAATAATGGTGTCCAGATCGATTGCTGGCCACGGCGGCCCGTGCTCTCTAAAGATCAGCTAGTTGCGCCGGTCATATCATAGTGCACAAGCGTTTGCGTAGACACAGCGGTGCACTCTCTATTCCCTCACTCTCATATTCCGATGGGACGGCAATCTGACACGACCGGAGAGAGATAAGGCGCAGGGCGGACATTTACGTGCTCTCCGATGCAAGGCTGTATCAATAACCAATTTCCAAACTTTTGGCTTCTTTATGAAAGTCTGTTAAAACCCACAAAGCGATTTGGTCCGACCCGAGAATCAAGACCCCGTGCATATCAGTCGCAGTATAAGACTATTAGGCTGTCTTTATCCAGGATATAACCACATTCAAAATAACATACACTTTATAATCCTACTCTAGCGTCAATAAATCATAAACATATTTTTTTCGCTAGCCCATCTAATATTCATATTCACGGCGCTCTAAACCCGCCGGGGTGGGCAGCACAGCAAATTATCATAATTTATCACCAATTAGCTGACGAGAACGCACTTAAACTCCGGTGTCAAATGTTAATGCCACATGTATTTTGGCCACCGTATATTTATTATTATTATTGTATTTAAGATTTATTAAAGAGACATTTTTTTTTTTCATAATTACACATTTATGTTTTATCGTAAATTTGGAATTTTATTTTAAACGCTATTTATTATTAATTTGGTAATTATCGTTTTTGTAGATAATAAACGGTGTTGTGTAATTTTGGTGTGACTTTTATGGCATAAAATTGTGATGCTCGTCATTTATTTTGTGTCTTGTTACTGGGATTTTAGTAAGGGTTATTGGTAAAATTCAGCTGGTATTTCTATGTAATTAGGTAACTATAGTAGACAGTATAGCCTGTCTCTTGGTAGTAAATATAAATAATAGTCTGTTGCACTCAAATAAAAATCGGTGAAGCTCGTTCGTCGTCGTCGTTTTAGCCGAAAGACGTGCACTGCTGGACCAAGGCCTCCCCAGGGTTACGATACGATACGACGATATCGTCAAGCTGGTACCTTTACTAATAAAATTAATATTCGATTATTAACTGTTTTTTTAAAGTGGGTAAACCAAACACCACGGCTAGTAAAAAGCCGCCAGTCCCATAATTGCATCTCATATTGAAATAACTAGCTTTCGCAAGCGATTTCACCCCCATCCCTTGAAAAATAGTCCACACAATTTCTAAAATGCCTCTCACAATAAATGACGTAAGTATGTAACACTGAAACAATTTGGTCCAACAGTTAGTGAAACTAGCGCGTTCAATCAAGCAAACTACTTCAGGTTTATAATATTAGTAAGTATAGATTATTCAAAATTATACAAAACCATAGAATCTATTCACATCCCAATTACAAGTCGTCCTAGTGTTTAATAGGTAATACAATACAAACAAATAGTATTGAAGCTAACAATAAACTCACAGCCCTCATTATTACAGTTCATAATAATATATTTCTGAAGACCATCGGCTTGACATTTGCGACGGACCGGAACACTTTTGTTTCATTCATAAGTGACCACGTTTTGTTTTCTAACGTGACGTATAGTATATGTAAGGTTTTCAGATAATCATTTCCTAAAGAAGATCAAATGTATGTATCTACATATGTATGAGTAATGTAAAATGATATGAGAGTGAGGGAATAGAGAGTGAACCTGTGTCTGCGCGAATGCTTGTGCACTATAATATGTCCTGCGCAGCTGGCTGATCTCCATAAAAGAGAACGGCCGCCGTAGCCGACAATCGGCCAGGATGCCATCATCAGTAATGTAAAAATCAGGCTTCAAGACTAGTGTAATTTATCCCTGATGATAGTTTCATCAGTTTGGTTAGTCAAAAGGATTTTAAGAATACAACCGTAGATGAGATCATTAGTATAGCTACAAAATTGAAGAGGTAATTATTAGACAGGTGCTATGAATATGGTGTTTACAGACAAATTAATGTAGACGATCGTCGTCTCCCGAGCCTTTTTCCAACTATGTTGGGGTCGGCTTCCAGTCTAACCGGATTTAGCTGAGTACCAGTGTTTTAGAAGGAGCGACTGCCTATCTGACCCAACCCAGTTACCCGGGTAACCCAATACCCCCTGGTTAGACTGGCGTCAGACCTACTGGCTTCTGACTACCCGTAACGACTGCCAAAGATGTTCAATGCCAGTCGGGACCTACAATTTAACGTGCCATTCGAAACACAGGTGATGATAAATCCAATTAAAATAAAGGGAATTCATGAATGTTAATATTAAGACATTCATTTATGAGCATTATCAAAATATTTGATTAAGTTAGCCGTATCATTCAGTCAGTTTCATAATCCCCCCCTCTCCCCACCTTTTCTACCTCTGCTCTCAGGGTATCAAACCCTCTCAATATTTCCCATATACTACACCTGCGTTCCTATAAATAACAATAGATTAGGCGCACATTAAACGCGGCTGCCAATGATATTATGATGTAGAGTCAAATCGCGTCACTTTGCCGGCCCCTCGTATATCATCAGTCCTTTATTTTGCTTGGCTAAGTCTGTGATACCTTTTGGCGCTGACGAACGGTAGGTGGTAATTTGCTGGCCAGATTTGCATGGAGATCTAATGAGCTAAGAAGTATTATGTTCAGAAGTAAGGCGACTGCTGGATAATTACAATAAATCGATGCTCTTTTTTTTTAGGGTGTGTTTTATTTTTGTGTGTGTGTTTTTCTTGAACTGAATAGTCACAGCAAAAGTGTGTAGCGATAGAATAGGGGTTTTTGGGTTACGCTATGGATAATCGACTTTTTATCTTGAATTTTTGCAAAATGTGTAGTCTGATTAATCTAATAATTATATTTTTTATTTTATTGTTATACCTCAGATAAATGATCTTATAGTACAGACGCTAGAACATCAACCTACCTCAATCTGTCAAATTTCTTTAGTAATGTTCAACCTTATAACAATACCGGAAAATGAATATTCGATTGATAAAATTTAATAGATTCAGGTAGGTTGACCTGCTGGCGTCCTGTACATCAGAGAACTCGAAGATAAAATACGAGTGTAATTTGTTTGCAACACCTCCTTATAGTCACAAACAAGACTGAAAAGATTCTGTTCTTTGTACGAAAATTCGTGACACACAAAATCTGTGCCCAAGTGTTCATCTTTTCAGTAAGCTTATTAAGAACTTCTGAAATCTCATCACCATTTCGAAGAAAACTAGCTACTTGAAACTGTAGGCTATGTCTACATAAGTATAATTAGAAAGTTAATTATGTCTGTATGTATGTAGGTATGCATGTAAACATTCCTTTATGAATCTACACAAAGTGTCTCTTAATTTCGCCTCCCCCACTGTCGGGCTTTACAAAGTTGTATCTTTTGTGTACAGACAGCAAAAAAAGTGTATAATTAATTTTGTTAAAGAATTTATTTGCTATGTGAGAAACTCCCTTAAGTCCGCTAAATACTTTATAATACGGTAGATGACAACAATTCAAATTCATTACTTTTATTGAACTGTCAAAAAATTGTTACTTTGTATGCAATTTGTATGAAAATACTAAGATTTGACGTCACAGAATTTTTCACATCAAGCCGCATGCTTATTTCAGTTACATTATCAATAAATTTTTTTTTAACAATTTTCGTTTCAAAACGATAAACGAAACACATTATTTTAAGATGATTTACAAATTGAATATGATAAAGTATTTTATTTTTGACCTGGTCATCAACCCAATTTTGTGTTTACACGCTTACAAACTTAAATGTGCGATCAGTCTAGAGAGTACCTACTCTAAGATTGAAACGTATCTCGTCTCTTAAAATTTTTACAAATAGAAAACAAAAGACGATCGCATTTACTCCGCATTAATAAATTCAGTAAACAAACATTTTGAAAGGCAAGTTTAAATAAAACATTGAGTGCAAATTATCACTACCTCCCCAGTGTGAAAACGAATGTAAATAACTCTTTATATTCAATAAAAACCGGCCATTTCTTACATTAAGCAATTTCGTTTGCCCATAAAATAATTAACGCCGCATACGATTGAGGCATTTAGCACAATTATTAATCACTTTTCTCAATTAAATCAATTTATTTTACATAATTTTCAAATAATTGTCGTATTGACATAAGTGGGGAAAAACACACACACACACACACACAGGGTTTATTGAATTTGTTTTCGTTAAAACTTTGTATTCCTTATTTTACGACGGGAAAATTGATATAACGGTGAAACATTTTACTTAATTGCTAATCGAAATGATTATAAAATCTAGTTAACTCGCACGTTAATTAATGTAAAAGTGAAATACAAGACATTTTGTGGAACGATCTTTGACTTTTTTATGACCACTTTTTATACGCTTCGAGGTGAAATTTACATTATTTGAACTTAACCTTTTCTCACCTTATGGCTGGTATAGATGCCAGCACATCAATCTACCTCAATCTGTCAAGATTTTCAACCTTATCACGGTATCTGAAGGTTGATATTCGATTGGTAAAATTTGAAAGATTCGGATAGGTTAACCTACTGGCGCCTGTATCTATTTACAAGTTCACATGCATTTTATAAAACTATGAATATAGATAGTTGCAAGAAATTAGATTTAAATAGTTTCAAATCACCGCGAAGTGATTTTCGTTCTGTAACTTTAAGACGAGAAGTTTCAATTGGAAATATTAAGCACCATATGAAAATCCAGCATTTTTTTTTAACTCAAAAAAAGCAATTTCATAGCTATCCATTTCTGCCTTCAAAAGTATTTTCCTAACCTATAATCGAACCTATACAATCTTGAGAGACTAGTGCTTCAACCACTAGGCCACCATAGCAAGCTATTACGCCATCACGATTTGTAAGTAGGTAATGATAAATCATAAAAAAAAATATTTAAACTAACGCAAACAATTTTGATCCTTTTTACAGGTTATCTATTAATTTAATTTTGTGTGTACCTACGGCATCAATTTCAATACCTTATATAATACTACTAATTTTCATAAAACTTTTTTTGCTGACGGTACACAGGGAGGGTGCTACACAAAGGCGCGGCTGCTCTTTTTACTTCTTCCACATTTTTACTTTTTGGTCCCTCTTGCCTCCCCATGTCCTCAGTCCTCAGTCCTCTGTCCTCTGTCCAACCATGCGATGGAATTTTGATCCTCTTTTCACCCCTACTTACTCACTTTTGTTTCTATTTTTGTGTTATGTTAAAAGCAATTTTCCAGAGTAAGACCTGCGATTTTAATTAGTATTTTCGCGTTTGTTTTGATGTTCATAAATATCTTGGTATTTGTTGTGGTTGTCTCTCGTCTGAGTAGCACACAATAATCTATACAAGTAGATAAAATAGGAGTCTGTTTTAAATATTAAAATAAAAGAATATTTGTCTGTCTGTCCGTATGTTTGTTCCGGCTAATCTCCGAAATTGCTGTAACGGTTTTGATGGGACGTTCACCAACAGACAGCTTATATAACAAGGAGTACCTAATTTAGACCAATTTTTATCTGGATGCGGAAAGAAGTTCTCTATTGACGCGACTAAAACCACGGGGAACCTAGTTATGAATAATTCGACAGAACAACGAAGTTTTTAAACCTTGCTAATCCAGAAAGCTTTGTTTTTGACAAATTAAAAGGATAATCATTATTCGTAAGGGATAGTTATACCTAATAATGGAATATAGAATAGTTCATACTCATAACGATAGATTGCGCTAGTAGTTCCTTCGACGATTGACAAAATAAATCTAACAAATATAGCCAGCCCGCACCCATCACGATGTCAAAATATTAGTCAAGCGACCTTTTCAGGTGGTAATGAAAGTTTTCCATCAAAATATATCATCAATAATAAGATAGACTCTGCCTTTTCAATCACCATTATATCTTGACCCCACGACCAAACAAAATCCTTCAAAAGGCAGCCAGAATGTTCTCGAACAAAACCTTCAGAAAGTTGACACAGCTACACAAAACCGTAGCTATCTATCTGTTTCCACATAAAAGAGACGGAGAATAAAAGGCAAACAAAACACGTATGGAGGCAAGACTAAACATTTCCAAGACGTTGCCTGGGGGTGGTGGGAGTCCAGGAGTATGGGGCTGGCACATGTACTAGGAAACGAGGAACAAACTTAACGGAAGAAAGACACAAGCAAAAATTAACCTTAACACAAAGAGGTAGAGTTGACATGAATAGTAGTCGTAAGTTGGTTTTCCCCAACACAATGTCCATTTAAAGAAGACCCGTGAAAATGCATTACTTAACCCCGCATTTCCCAATATTGTGTGCGATTCGCGGGATAGCGGGAGGTCAAATGTAAGTGGTTAATAAGGTTTTTAAGCGTTGCCTGTGTGTGTGAACTCGTTTATTTGAAATGAAGCAAAGCTGCAGAATACAGGAGGAATGTATTCTTCTTTGTATGCGGTATTCTCGGTGTTCTAAAAACTAGGGAATTTTGTGGAACTAAGAAGTTAGTTTGATATCGCATTGGTGTGGGTGAATTCTACTTTATCGTGTTAAATCGTTTTACTGTTAGATAATCATTTAAATCTCCAATATCTAACTAAATTTAGGTATGTACTATGTTGTTGTGTTTTGACTGAAAAGTCTCGCCTCGTCCTTCTTTTTGGGAAGTCGGTAAGAAAATCTACAGCGGTAGCGATGCGACACATAATATTGTGAAAACAGTGCAATGATTGCAGTCAATTTATTTAAAACTAGTTTAGTCAAAACCCACATTATAACATATGACTACACAAGCTCAAGTTTAAGATTTCGCTGAAACCCAATTCCAGGATAGAATTGATTACCTACCTCACGCCGTCTTGTGACCAGTTTCCTTTTAGCGGATTCACCCGCGGGGACTACTCCGCGCACACGGATAAAAGGGAAACTGATAGAAATTCCAAATCGGTCCAGTAGTTCCTGAGATTAGCGTGTACAAGGAAACGAACAAACAAACTCTTCAGATTTTTTAGATTAGTATAGATAGTGTCAAATTCCTACCTACCTCCTAAAGATATGCTGTGAAGTAGGTATACCTACCTATAGCTATTTTTGTCCTTACTAAAAATGTATGTTCTACGTTCTATAAAAGTTACACGCGAGCAAAATTTATTAAACCTCCATACCATGAAATAAAAAAAATACCAAATCGATCGCCTTGTCTCTTGGTACAGGGTCGGGCAGTCAGCGACACCTGTTCCGAGCATCCGGTCACAGACACTATGCCTATTGCACTTCTTAATGAGTGCCGTCCTTACTACAGACGCCAATATGCCCGAACTCACGCGTTTAAGTTCCCAGTAGGAGGAAAACAGTTCGATTACCGAACGTTAACGCGCTCAACCGTGTTAGGATTTCAAGTCCGTTTTGCAATTCAGTTTGCGGTTTGCGTTCGCGTTTGTATTTAGATCAAAATTATTTTGATGCGTAACTTAAACGTGCTTGAATGAGTTTCGTATTTTTATTTGGTGCAAAAAATAAATAATCTATCAAGTTAGTAAGCGATGAGTCTTTATTTAAATTGGTACAATAGACACGTTTGCGTTGACTTAGTACAAAAACTGTGGGATGACGTAACTTAAACGCGTCGGTTAACTCCGGGTTATTGTCTTGTTAAGAGTTGAACATATTAGGCGTGTTTCTATGTTGATTTCTATAAATAGAGGTTCTATTTAAAAGGACAGGCGTTAACTATCGCAGAATATGTATGCAAGTACTATTATTAGGATTTTTTGTATTTATACGTAGGTACAATGTTGATGTTATCAATGAATATTTTTAGTTTGTTTCTGCTTGTTAGGAATTTTAGTCTGGTTTGACCTGTATGCTAGTGCATGTGTATTTTTTATGCGAGTTAGTATGCAGATTAAGTTAGGTATGCAGTGTTTGTTCTAAAGAATGTCATGACAATTAGTAATTTATGTTTTAGTTAGGTATCTTAATATTAAAATTTTAATGTCTAGTACCTATTGGTTATAATTTTTTTTAACAATTATTATTATGAACACGAAATTTACCTTTAATAAAATGAATAATAATTGATTATTTATTAATTAATTGAACATAAAAAAAAATGCTACGTCAAATAATTCTCAATTCAAAAGAGTTCCGACTGCTCACGACCAGAACGTGGTAAATGACAAATCAAAAAATTTAAACGCGGAACAATACTCGCACATCGCCAATCCGACAATAGAAGTGACGCAGCATTCCAATTCGGTGCGCTATTGTTGAATACGACGCCCTGATTGGCTGGCTGGCACAATGGGCCACGCCCACCACACAATGCCCTATTGTCGTGGCGAGGCGCACCGCCCAACGGTTGTTATATTTTTTTATAGAACATTAGATTTTATTTGGAGTTTTCGTGTTGTGTTAGTTACAGGAAAAACGAAGCTAAATTGATATTGTATTAAACTTCTGTTGATATTAATTCAAAACTTTGATCAATGATGGCACAAGTAACTGCGAAGCATTTACCTAAAAGCTTTCTAAATATATTTTGTAGTTAATTTACAAAAACGTACGTTAGCATTTAAACTCAAAGAGAGATATGACCGTAGGAAAATACAATTTTAATAGTAAACATATAACAAAATCAAATCGGGAAAGAGACGATTTTTAAAAGCCAAAAACACATTAAAACAGAAAGTAAACTGGTAATAAATTAAAAAAAAAGATCGCGCCCACTTAAGCGCCCCAAATGGAAATGGCAGCTACTTACTTATTTTTTCCGTAAAAGCATCGTTTAAAATTTGGTCAACTGTGTCTCGATCCGACGGATGCGGTTCCGTAGACACGACTCAGTACCTAATTCATTCAGGACTAAGATAATAAATAGTCTTATTATTGAGCCTATAGGTACCCCATTTTTTCGTGGGAACTCTTTAAATGATCCCAGGGTGCAGCTGGAGTGGGGTTCAGACTCTTACTGACTATGATCTACTATGTTCCTTCTGGAGATCTAGGTGTGCAACAATCCAGAGCCCCGGTAAATTGAGCCTACCTTTTGATTCTTACCATGTCATTGACAGATGTAGCCCCGTTCTCTTTCTCTTTTTAGCTACAAAATATCAGCAAGGACAATACAGTTTAGATATATTCCAAATTTCAAGCCTAAATAATACCCAATCATTCAGCTGACTATATAACTGTAATACCTACAAAATATTCCAGTCATTGCTTAACCTTGAAAGTATGAAGAAAATACCCCACGGTACCCAAGACGTAAGCTAAACGTTGGCCGAAACAGCGGTAATGTTGCAGAGGGCCCACAAATAGAGATTAGTACAGCTAATGGTGCCATTTGGATCCGTTACTGCCTACATTTTTATGTCAAAATATACCTTAGTTAAATGCTTTAGGGATTGATGTACGCTTTCAATGGATTTATTTTCTTGTCTTCGTTTTTAGTTTGTGGAGGTAATCGTCTATTATTGTCACCCTTGATCTTGTTGAAAAACAGCCCCCAAAACGCTAATCCTTCACCACTTCCTATGTGTTCTCGGTGGGAAGAAATGGCGCAACAAACTCCTCAGCAACACCAGTCTGTCTGTTAGGTTTGAAAAATAAGGTTTTAGCCTTGTCTGTCTGTTTCAGTTTGTTATTTACTTAAAGAGGCAACGCAATCAGATAAATTATCACTAAGCAGATAGGATTTGAAAGTACCTAAATAAAATCCATAATGTAAAACTTGTCCCATTAGATTCCTAGGTGTAGGCAAATGTTCTTAGTGTTTACCTTAAGCACCTACTTAAGTAAGGAGAATCAACAGAACATAGATTTTCCATTAAAATGATAAAATCTAGCTTACATCAACAACTTTCACTGCAACAAACAATAAAATAAACATCCACTTTCATTTCACAACAAACAGTATTAATTTTTCAATAAATTAACTAACCGTTTTGTAAGGGCAACACGGGGTCATGGGAACCAGTGGTGTGGGTCTCCCTGGTTGAAGTAACGTATGGACAGCAGAGGTCAACGTTAACAGGCTGGGAGTTGATGACAGATAAGATAATTAATAAAGTGGACACGCAGTACCTATTTAACCAGTCACCTGATGTTAAATAGATGGAGATGCCAATATTGGTTGGTGTTGGGTAATTATGTGATCATGGATCTGATTTAAATGTGGAAACAGTCATCATTTACGTAGGTGGTAGAAAAGCCATAATAATCATAAACTTTTCTAAAGGCAGATGGAATGTTTGTCACATGTTATAATGGGATGGACAGCGAACCGTTAAAACTGGTAAATGATCAAGAGAGAAGAATGAAGGTTCTCTTCGTAGAAGAATTAAAGGGAGATAGTAAAAAAACCCTACATTGTTGGTTCGTTTTTGAGCAATAATAATTATTGAGACCTACATATGTATTTCTGTTTGCCATTAATCAATCATAGTAGATAGGATCCTACATATTTTATTTTCCTTTTTAATGTAACATACCACGTCTACAACCCACTCGCCTTCTAATTACTAAAATATGTATATAGCAACATCACATAAAATCTAAGTATCTATGTACATATAGATGTAGATAAACAATCTTTCAAGGAATTTAATAACGAGCTAATTATAAAGGCGGCAGTCGAACATCAAAGCCTTAAGTTTCATAAAAGGTTCTTCATATCGTATAATAGGTGTGTGTTATATGTGTGAATACTTATTTGTATGTAAGCTGTCAATGTGTGTTACACAAATTATGTGTTTATGATGTTTGCCACTTACTACAAAAGTCATTCGTCAAAACTTGACAAGTTTTTACGAAAATCTATGATAGGTAATACAAAATTTAAGGATAGATGCAGTGGCCTACTTCGGTTTAGAGATACGGGTCAAACCTAGATATAATCCTGAAGTAATACAAAAAAACTTAGAAGAACCTAAATTTATTGTTGCACTCTTCATTCATAATACCTGTGACATCCACAGCATTATCTGAAGTCACAAGTGATAAATAATTTATCCTTAGCAAAAGTCTATCTATAATACATTCCAAAACTAAATCTCAATTGCTACATATCAAACAGCTATTATACCAAGATCAAAAGGGCACCCCAACACAATTCAACTAATTCCTTAACATGGTAAACCGCATGGAAAACCCCTTCAGAGAGCAAGTTTCCCATCAAACTAACTTTGTATTATGGGGTCCAAAATGGAAGGGTGAAAATGAACCCGTTATGTGGAAAATATGGAAGGGCTTGATATTAACTGACGTGTTGTGTATAATTTAGAATAAGAGGTGAATTAAACTTTAATAAAGGAAACACATACAGACCTGCAGAAGAAAAAAATATAAATCATTTATTCTTAACATAAGACGACACAAAAAAAGAAGAACAAACAAATAGAACTAAGGACAACACAAGCTATGAAACATAAAAGCACAGAGTAGGTACAGAAGCTAGGTCTAAAGACAGAACAAGAAATATTACTACAGAGATAAGATCAACCGTGAAAACTATTTTACTGTCCGATGATAAGTATTTCACATTTATAATCGAAGAGTTACCGTTTTAATTAATAAAATTAACTTATCTTTAAGACACCTAACACATAAGTCTGCTAATTATAGATACGGCAAATACTTAACTGGTACCTGTTTATAACTACGACTATGACTTAACTTTCTAAGATTAGATACTACCGTACAACGTAATTATATTACATGTTATACTTCAACGTGAATACTAAATTGTAGGGACTTGTAACTCGTGTTTTATGAAGTGTAGTTTGAGAAAAGACATACCGTTTCATTACCACTCTGAAACCTAAACACATTCGATATATCACAGTCACTAACAAAAAAAACAGGTATAGAGAGTTTATTATCATCAGCCTTTTTGTCATCCCACTGCTGGGTATAGGTGTCCAATCGGATAGAGAAGAATTGAGCCTCAATCACCACGGCGGGTTGGTGATTTCAGACTTTATAGTCCAGGTTTCCTCGAAATATTTTTCTTCACCTTTAATTAGTCACAACAATGTCCAATAAGATATAGGTACATAGCAATTAGAGATATAGAGAGTTAAGTAGAGACAATACCAGTTTTAAACCTACCGATTAAAGTTCTAAAGAACAGAGTATTTATTTTCTTGAAAAAACGGACAATACCTTTAAATCAGCTACCGGTCTCAAGTAACTTACTAATTAAACAAAAAAACATCTACCATTGAGCGCAACAGAGGCGGAAATGCCACAATGAGACATGGACTCGCGCGGATTAGATTCAAAGCGAGGCAAAGATCTTTAAATAGATAGGCCGCGGACGCGCTAAGTGACGCCAATTAGCCAGCGCGCCCTCTCTTGACATCGGTTAAGGTGAAGCTTCCAGTTTTAAATTTTGGCGTTCGGGTAACTTCGGATTTTTTCGTGATTAACATTCGACGTTTGAATTTCTTAATCATTTTTTGAATGTTATTTATTGTCATGTACCGTGTTTTGATTTTCATCAGTAGTTCTTGAATATATTTTGTAACAAAATCGATAAATAAGATTAAAACCTTGATTTCACTGAAGATTAGAGTTTTATTTTGTGTTAAAATTAATTTACGATCAATAAACCTACGACAGATTTTTAAACTTTATTTATTGTCTGTTAGAATGAAATAATCTGGTTTTTCGTTTCTCCATTACTTTGCATTTTCATCCATAACATTATAAATAAAACATCACAAATAATTGCGACTGCCCATAATGAAAACGTGGTAACCAAATAAGAAAACATTATCAAAATTCAGAAATCTCTTTACGGGCAAATAATCTTTGAAACTGGCGAACTTAAAGGAGTAGGGTTCCATACAAACAACCCCACACCCCGTCTGTACAGTATAAACAAAACACCAAAAACCAATCAAGTAATTGCCTTGCCCCCGGTTTCGGTCGCTTCCTTAGTCGATAATCTTCATTACTGGGACAAAGGGGTGGGGGTACAACGGGGGAATTTTACCTGAAACTTGGTAATTATCTTCAATAGGTCGCTACTCTTATTAGGTACTATGTTATATAGATGTTTGTTTGTTGCGAAAGCCAGGTTGAGTAGTTCTTTGTGGTGCTTGCGGTTTTGACACTAATTTAATAGAAATTAAGCAGTTCCTATGCTAAGAACAATTTAATGAATCTGATATGTTTCGTAGGTACAAGAATAAACTACATCTTATTATGACCTACAAGACATTGCAGATTTTAATATAAGAACCACCAACGACGTGATTTACATCCATTCTACTCAATAAGCAATTGTCTCTCAATGAAAAAATTTGCTACTTTTTTACTGCAACTTACAGACCTAAGTGCTGTATTTTAAGCACACTTGTATTGAAGACTCCTTAGTTGCCATGTCTTTAGAGGAGCTCGTGGCTAAGTAATAACTGCACGGGTCTATCAATCATAAGGTTAAGCAACGCTTGGCGTGGTCCCGCGCCCGTGACCGTCTTATCAGGACTAGTTCCTCCGAGTTTCGGAGGGCACGTTAAATTGGTGAGCCCAGGCTATCAGATGAACATATTTGGCAGTCGTTTAGTTAGAAGTCAGAAAGTCTGACAAAAAGTCTTACCAAGTGTTATCGTCTTGCCCAGGTTGAGGAGGTCTTTAGCTTGTACTCATTTGTATCTAGTTAGACTGGAAGCCGGCCCGAACATAGTTGGGAAAAGGCTAGGCACATAATGATGAGTTGCCACATTAGTTTCGTTCCATTTAATCCAGCAAAAACCAACAATTTCACCATAAAGTAAAAACCTAAATACAACACACAAATACTCATTACAAATCATCAAACAAAAAGCAATTTTCCCCCGTACGGGGCTAATAAAAGCTTGGAACACAGCCAGGGGTGTCCCCATACCCCGGTAGATAATACCCCCCACTGGCGGAGTGGGGTACACCCCCGAGACACACATTCTTACACGCGTGCGCGTCTATATGGGTCACATTGTCCTCGAAGGAAGATTTCTTCTCCTTTACAAAGGTATCTATGTTTAAGGGGAGAGGTTTTGATAGCTGAGAACACCTATGTTTTAGAAATACCTACCTTATTTTTATACCTATAGATATGTTTTTCTTAGTTAAGTCTTCGTATTGTCTCAAAGATATAAGATATAACTCAAAATTTTGTCGTCTAATAATTTTAGTAAAAAAATAAACATTTAGTAATATTTTTAAGTGGCTAGGTATACTTACTTATCTTAGAAAGTATACATATTATAGCACTCAAATCCGCCGCGCTACTGTTCAACAGGAAATTGAAATGATCTTCTTGTTTATTTTACCGTGGGAATTGTCATCAAATATTAACTTCGTAACTATAACCCGATTGGTAGTTACTATAAATCAAATTAATACCTTGTTCCGTTATTTTTCAAGTGTAAAAGCAAATATAAATAAGCATAGTGGTCCAAAAAGGGTACAAACGGTGCCAAAAGACAACAAATTAGTCAATAAAAAAAATATTTTTTTATAACTTAATGGGAATTTTAAAATCACATGGGAAAGCATCTATTAACACACTAATTAGCTAAACACACGCACTGTCTCATTAATATTACATATTTATATATTATTTACAAAAATAACTTGCTTCTTGATGGCTTGCTTACATTTTATCGTTTTAATCTTTATTTTTATTACATTTAAATTGTATAATTAAAAAAAGTATGTGTCGTAAACTGAACTACTACTGTGTTTGAACTATAATAAAGAGTCAATCAACTATAAAGGACGGTAGTTAAAGAGATAACGTTACAGAAGTTGCACGTGGAGCCTCCACGGTCGGCACAAATTATACCATCAGCTTCGTTACTTGAATATTCATGATTTTGAGCTATTGAGAGTAACTTTCTTATTGACATGCATGTAAGGTAATAACTCGATATTTATAATCGAAGAAGATACCCATGTCATGATTAGAAAACTATCAATACGGTTATTGAACATTATTAAACTGTTCATGATCACGATTCAGACACAGTAGGTAGTTACGTCTTAAATTCTACTCGTAAAATCTGTACGAATCGACAATCATCGAATGCTTACTCCGAATTGTTTAGAAAACGTGAAATCGGACGAGATCTTCAGGGATTACGTTGAACTACGTCCCAGTTACAGTTTGTCTAAAATCGTACGCCGTATAAATAGAAGTTGCGACATTGACATTCAGAACAAATCTACATTTTAACTTTTACATATTTTAAAGCTTTACATTATCTCGTTGTAATTCAATACTGACTGAATGAACTCTTTGTTGATTAATTGCCACGTATGCAGATATCAAAAGAGTCGGTGACATAAAATATTCGCTCCATTTCGGCGTCACGTTACAGGTTTGGTGGGAAATCGTCCCGCACAACAATAGAGACTCGCCAATAGCACAATCGGACCAGCACACAATAGAACGTTTTCCTGTGGCCACGCCTCACAACACAATGGTACAATAACACGCCCAGTTAGATCCTCCAACATTCGTGAATAAAGAAAATTTTCTCCACAAATACAAACGTAACGGAGATTGTATTGACTTTTTAAACGCCCTCATAGAGCGCACACCCACCTGAGTTTCATTGTGGTGTGCGAAAATGGTTTCACAATGCCCGGCTATTCACCGCGGTACGCACACTGTGCGGGGATCGCCACACTCAAAGACGTTCGCAGGGCGGAGCTTAGAGCGAGATGAAACCTCGCCTAGCCGGCCGCGAGCGCGCTCGAGCAGGAGAGAGCGCGTTCGTCCGACACGCACACATTGGCCGCTAGAAAAGGATGGGCTGAACGGCTTTGTATAGATTCCGCGGGATGAAAGCTGTTATTCCGCATAGACAATTGATTGTAAGCGATGTCATGAATAGAAGTGCACTGAATTTTCGGCCAGGCTCATAGTTTCTGATGAGCTAATGAGGAGACTGTGGTCAAAATATGATGTTCGATTCATTTTACGAGAGAACTGGGCTCCGAAGGACGGCATTGTTCATAGGGCAGTGACATTAGGTCGGTGCGTCCTTGTCGCACGTGGGAGCGGGGCGGGGGGCGGGGGGCGGTATTGTAGCGCGCGCGTATTGTCGACCCGCTTCGATCTGCCAGCATTGTGTATCGGCGCCGCGCGTTCACAAGACGTGTATCACGTTCCTATTTGAAATTTCCGAACGCGTTCGATCGCGGAGCGGCCGTACGAACTCTCGGACGTTACTGCGAATAATTTGTGTTGGACTATTGTTTTTATTTTGTGTTATATTTTTTGCTTGTGTGTTATTTTTTATTTTGTGACTTTAACGTTTTGAACTATAGATTTATGATTGTGAAAATAATGCCAAAGAAACGGTGTGATCGGACAATTTAACGTGTTGTATTAGTTTCTGTTACATATTATTTTATTTTTTTTATAAGTTCTGGCCGCACTTAGTTTTTTTCTGATGTCTCGAAAAGCAGAAGGAATGATGGTAATGCAACTGAAGGTAAATAATTTGTTTATTATTTGTAGTTTTCAGTAATATTTTCTTTCATGAATATTTTTTCGCTTGTCAATGTTATGTGTCTATTAGATTTGCTCTTCAATCTGTTATTTAGTCCAGTCTATTAGCGATGGAAAAAATGGTCATAGGTATTTCTGTGTTTAAGTGTACAGAACATCTAGGTAATAAGATTTAAGTAAAATAAACTCGCAAAATAATCAAAATAACAATTACATAATATTTTTCAACTCTCGATACTAGTTACACAGTGTGTCAACGGTTTAGTATTGTGGACAAAAAAAAACGTTAGCATCTCTTTTAATCGCATTAATCCGTTATGAGAAATCTTGTTGCGACATGTTATATAAAATACCTACTGTGCAATACTATTGTGAGATATTTGTATAGAAACCTGTTTGAATTACTGGACATTGGACATGTCATTTGCAACATTTGATGTATTTATTGTAGGTACAATACATTGTATGGTTGCTAGATTTAAAAATACTTATATATTTTTGCGGGAACAAAATGGTTGTAATTAGGCGTTTGTGTTCAATAGGTAAATCTTTATTTGATTATTTTTTTAAAACGTCAATTTTGACAGTTACTTTGGGAAAGTTTTTTGTAAATCATGGGATAGTAGATAGTGTAATATACGATACCGATCACAGTGTCTGTGCCTGCCTTGATGAAACTACTTGGCAAAATCTTCGAATATTAACGAAGGAACCATAAAAAAAACTAAGTAGAAGAAGTAGTAGATAGTGATAGGTAATTTCTCCTTTTTGAATATGAATTATATTTTTTACTATGAATTTAATATCAACCCCAACTATAATTTAAATTAAAGGATAGGCATTTACAATGCACCAACTTACTTTATATATACATACATACCTACTGAAAATTCAATACCTACCTACTGGAATTTGCAAAGCGTATAAAAAATATTGAGAGCTGCAATATTTAAGAGGAGTTACATTAATTACTAATTTCAGTAAAATACTTAACTCAATTTCATTATACATACTTACATATCTACAATTGCGTGTCATCAAAACTTTAATAAAATTCACCATGCATTACCATTGCAAAATAATAAGATCAATCACGTAAACAAATCTTTAGTAGCTCACTACTTTTTCAAAAATAAATAAGGAGGGGCTAATTATTCACCTGTAGGTACCCCGTTCTCATTTACGACACAAAGTGACAATCCGTAATTGGTATCTCCTTAAGTAACAACCTGTAACAAACGGTAAAACTTTACAATTACCGGCACAATGGTAAAATTTTACGGCCACAGCATTGTTGGTAAGGTAAATTGACTTCGAAATTACCGCAATTAAATTTAAAAATTAAGTAGGCGGTAAATTAGTGGGAATTGATCTGTTGTTTGTCGAAATCGTTCGGCTTCGGAACACTGTTTATTCCGTTCTTAAATTTCATTTAATGATCTCCAGTTTTTTTAGTAATAAAAACGTGTCAATTTGTTAACGACAGTGAGGTTTGGTGAAATACGATTGGATGAGGAAATAAAGTATGCACGCATTCGGGACTATTTAATTGGGAGGTTTTGTCTTCTTAATGAGGGAATGTTTTGAGAAATTAATTGTAGGTATAGAGCTTTTTATGCGCTTGTATAATGTTGAAACAAGCTTCGTTACTTATACCTACTGTTTAAGTTTGTCCAGTACATTTTTTAATTTTATTAATATTTGCTCAGGTAATAAGAACTTAGTTAAGAGACACTTAAATGTTTTATTTACACACTTAGTCATGTTATAATATCATGAGCGTTCAGTTTCAAATTTTAATTTTCTTTAATGAAATGGAGATGAATAAAAAAAAATTAGAGTAAAAACGATAAAAATACCACTGTGCAAAGAGCAGCAAAAAAATATTTGGATACATACCTATCGAATATTGTTGGTGTTGTAATATCTTTGACGGTAATGAGTGCTAGGAATGTTCTAAGCTATTTCTGCGGCCAGCATTAGTATAGGAAATTCGTTTAGTTGTCGGGCTGTCAAACGCAGGGCGTATCACCGCTCGCCACGACACTCATCAATTAACGCCTCCGTTTTACGATTTACATACATACAGACAAACCTACATACATTTGTACTATACATTTTCACTCTATTCTCCTTATAATCGCATCAAAGATTTTTTTTACATTTTGATGGTGTTTCGGAAATGGCTGATGAATGTTATGAATCAGTTACACTACAATGAATGTAGGCGAAACTTGAAATTATTATGACGACTATCAACACTTAATGAATATTAAAAAGATAAAAGAAAAGTTGAATCGAGGAAAGCGTGTTATCTTCTAGTTTCCGGTTTTCATATTAAAATTTTCGCGGAAACTTATTTCGGTTTTCAATGTAGTGTTTGATAATTTTCACAAAACACAAATTTTTCAAAGCACAGTTTTTTTTTTAATATAGACGAAAAGTGAGAAGATTAGAAGAAGATAAAATTACAAGGAACTCTCTCATTATCCATCCATATTTACATTGCTGCTCATCAATCTTCATAACCAACAAAACAAACCCAGGGGACTGAACAAATCTAAAACATTACAATAATAAATACATACCAGTTCCAGAAAATAGGATAACTACACCAATTGTTTTTAATAAATATTATTTTTGTTATTAACTAACAGGAAACGGCGAACGTATTTATATTAAAACACCGCGCAATGAAAACAGTCGTAAATTCAATAAAATATAAACCTTTGCTTGCAGCGGATGTGAGATATATAAAAAAAAGTAACTATTTAACCATACGTACTAAATAGGCAACGTCAAAAGTTCATAAAACCGAAGATGCGGTGAGTTTTAATAACCGATTTATTAGTTTTTAATAAAATATATAGGATGTGGTTTTTTGTTCAGTCGATGTTGTAAATTAAACACTGTGGTCACGGAGATTTTAATGTTTATGAACTTTTCAAAGTGATCTTGTGATGCTTGTAACGATTTTGAGTGAAGTTTTTTTTTTATTTACATGTCTTATGTATAATAAACAGTTTTTGACCGATACGTCTGTTTGAGATAGGGTTTTATTCCATTACACGATCTAGAAACTCGGTCTTTTTTGTTTGATGTGGCCGGATTATTCCGTTTAGACTTGAAAAGTACCTCATAAAAATGTGTTTTTCAATAATATAAACGAGGCATCCTTTATATTATTGAAAAACACATTTTGTTAATTTGGTTTAGTAACTTTGCTAGTTCAATTGTTTAGACTTTAAAACATTACTAGAGTTTAAACCACCATCTCGGAACAAAGTTAATGTATTAAACCAGGTAGGTACTTTTTAAAACCACGTTTTATAATGAGGGGGATATAGATTTAAAATAATAATTATTAATATCAAAAATAAGTATTCTTCAGGTATAAAAGAATCCTAAATTAGATAAGCTCCCGTTATCATGTAATAATTAATCAAGTTCTTTTTTACATGCATTTAGACAAACCTTCTCATTGGGTTAGTAGGTTTATAATTTCTAAGAAGCAGTGTTGTAATCGCAAGCAATCATATTTAATTCAAATAAGTCTGTTACGTTGCATCAAGTTGGCTAATAGCTGCTAATGACCATATTATAAGACACTTCGTGTGTACTGTAGCCATTCATCTGGTTATTTTTAAATATATAATTGAAGTTATAAAAACCTTTAGTGATTAATTTTGGTATCGAAGCTGAAGTTTTTATTATTTTATTTTCGGTTATCCAATGGACTCGAGTAGCATTTGTAGGTCTTTATGTGTGTTACTCTGCATTTTTAGTATTTGAAATTAAATGAGAATTTCCTGAAAATTATTCTTAATCTAGCAGTAGTCGCTCCTTGTAAAACACTGGTACTCAGCTGAATCCGGTTAGATTGGAAGCCGACCCCAACAAAGTTGGGAAAAGGCTCGGGAGATGATAGCAGTAGACCTAGACCGTCTTATTAAAAATAAGAAGAGTAGAAAAAAAAATTTAAAAAAATGTTTAGGTCTAGTTTTTTAGTATTTTCTAGAGATTCCAAGACAAGACTAAATGAGCCATTTTAAGAACCCATAAAACATAATATACTCATGATCCTTACTCAAAACTTTCCCATCTGAAAAAAACCAACGAAGAAAAAGACACCATACCCCTATTATTAGGATTCTTATCCGACACACCCATCAGATTTACAAGGCAAATACTGACGGCTTACCGACCAAATTACATAGGTAGGTCACGTCTTCCATCACTATTGTGACATTTTCTTGATTCAAACTGGCAGCATTATACCCACCCTACCTTTGCCCTCGTTTTTTTTTATTATTAATTCCCGCCACGTATCGTCTTTGTTCGTCCCATTGTGAATACACATGTAATAGAAATACGCAGTATGCTTATTGAATGGCATTTTCGTATTTTGTACTCAGCTTTGTCGAATTGGTACACTGTGCAGTGAGTATGCTCGTAGGTATAGTGCATTTGGGCTATGGGTTGTTCGCAACAGTTACCGTGGCTCAGACACACAAAGACCTACAGACAGAACAAAAGTGATTAGTCAGTAAAATTCTGAAACTCCTTTCTGCTGCACCCATAAAAGGATGGGTCATTAGATAATTTCCCACAAAAAAATAGAGCATTTTTAATTTTTTTTCATATATATAAAATACCAAATATTATAAAATACCTACGTTTTGCTTCAAATACGGGGGTATAGGCATACATATCACCATGTTAACAGAAAAACTCAGCTTCCTTTTTCGGTGCAATATCAGATAAATGTAAATATCATCTTATAACCACATTTGTCATGATCATCTCTACAATTTTGAACTCAATTCCAATTCAAGTAAAGACGAGATTTAAACAATCCTCGATATTTCAAACTTACCCAAATAATCACAACTTCAAAAACAAACATTACATTACACAAGAGTACTTAGCAAACGCATTAACACCTCTTTAAAATTTATTTGAACAGAATTTTATGCTAAATAAACTTCATTGACGACCCCACAATGGTCTGCGCCCTTTCGCCTTACCCTCAACAATTCGACGATTCCCGTAGACAACGCCTTCCGTTTCTTTCATTGAGTCTTAGAAAAGAACAAAAGGGGAACGCTTTATAAGTAATAAGCGATACGCGGGTTTTAAAACGTGTAGACTCGTCATTCTCCAGTATACAAGCTGTTGTTTTGCATCCTCGTCAAATTTCAGGTGGCTGTCATAAAAGACATAAATAATCAATTGAAAGTACTGTACCGGGAAATAACAAATAAGCGCCGCTTTTTTTTGTTGTTGAAATTTAACAGATTTTCAGAATTGAAACCTTAATACAAAACTAAGCGAATCACCCAACTACGCAGGCTACGCACTCTACGCACGCAACGACAAACAGCTGAGTGCGAGTAATGACCTTTGCGACGACCGGTAGCAATAATTTTACCTAATTTTATTTCGAAAATCACCCACACTTTAGTTTGCTGTAATTAACTCATTTTAAGCATCAGTACGAGTATAATAGGGAATCTTACTAATGACAGTAACACTAGACGCCGTATAAAGTTCACTGACTTGCGATCAGCTGATTAATAAAATTTAAGTTTTGCTTTATTCCTGTCGTTTAGCTAAACTTTTCGTAGTGATTTTGTTTTTATTTGTGGATTAAATTGGTTGATTTTAAATTTTCCTTCCTACCTAACGGGCTTAGGATCGGCAATAACACTTATCCCGATCTACTTTGTATAAAAATGTTGCGAAACATTTCCGTGAACATCCGAATGGCTTTCCACTGATGGCATACAGGCGAACCATTTCCACCAACTCGACATTAGAGTGATTGTCCGCCAACTTGCACTTTCGGCTGTGGCTTCACAAAGGAGCGGAATTTGCAAAACACGCACTCACTGCGGCGACATCAAACACACTGTTGGTTCGGGTGCGAGGGGCCGCGTGCGGGAGCGTGGCAAGCTGTGGTGGCAAGACGCATGCGCGGGAGAGCGCCCGCGCCGTGGTTGGTTGGGGTGGCATTGACTACCTACGATTTTTGTGAATGATCGTTGCGTATGCATTGTGTATGAATGTTTGCGTTTGTGTGCGTGTGGACGCGCGATTATAGGGCTAGTTACAGACGCGCCGCCTTTAAATACGCCTATTTCACACTTACGGATAGGAAAAAAAATAAAAAAAATTACCTACCTATTTTATTGTTGATTTGGATCGAGAATCATTAGCATAATTACGTCCTTGAATTTGACGAGGATGCAAAACAACAGCTTGTATATCCTACTAACATTACAAACGCGAAAGTTTGTAAGTATGGATGGTGATGTTTGTATTTCTTTCACGTAAAAGCTACTGTATTGATATTGATGAAACTTCGCAGTAATATAGCTTATACATCAGAATAAGATACAGGCTACTTTTCATCCAGATGTGGGAAGTAGTCTCCGTAGGATGCCAGTGAAATAACGTATTGTTTTTTTTTATAATATTTATGCCGTAGTCTTAGTCACATAAGCGTCTCTATGGCTACATTTTTGTATAGCAACAGTTGCAATTTATAATCAACTACCTTCCGCTAGCGGTTTCACCCGCGTCCCGTGGGAACTGCTCTTCGCACTGGGATAAAAAGCCTTCGTCTACAAATAGGATAACAGCTTTTGAATTGAATCTCTTTTTTCAAATCGCTCCAGTGGTTACTGTGATTTATCGCGTTTAGGGAAACAAACATATTATACCTACAACTTTTATAATACCTAGATTGAACTGTAATCTTTCTAATCCCGCTTCATGTCCTAACTTGTACCACACACAACCAAACGAAAGAATCCCCAATAGGTGTACATTTTAGGTATCCCTATTATTTGTTGCACGGAACCCTTCTGTTTGCTAGCACGTGTTTTATTGTGTAGTTATTGTGCAATTATTGAAGGGCGACTACAGAATGCTAAGGAAGTGCCATTGTCAGGGAAAGAATTGACGGTGCCAAGTGGAATATGATTATTGTGGAAGGTAAATCGGTAATCTGGAGCGATATCTCGATTCGTTTGTGTAATACTCGATAGGTCTTATATGTACATTCTCCCAGGTGTCATCTAAGAGATTCTATATGCTTCCTTGCAACGTTGAACCATCATGGGATAGACTGATATGATATATCACAGTTAGCACCTACAGACGCCAGCACATCAAGCTACCCGCTACTGTTGAATTTTCCCAATCAAATTTAAACCATTAGCTAACTTTGCTTCAGCTATAAGGTTAAAAATGTATTGAGGAAATTTTCCGTAGTAGCTTGATGTGCTATCATATGTTTAAACAAAAAATATCATCATTTTCTCCGTTCAAGAAGGTTTATTTTGGTTACAAAACCTTCGTAAACTTAAATTGAAGTATAATAATTTGCGTACACTATAGTTCAATTCAGTAGATTTTTGATCTACACTTTTTTGTGCATTGGAAGACGAAAAGATTGCTTTATAGTTGATAAATAAACGAATGCTTGTATTTTGGAAAGTTGAATGAACTCCAACTAATAACGATTTCCGCGTATATCCATCTATCGCATCTGCTTGTCAACGTTTAGCACGCGTACATATTCCCAGATTCAAATAGCTCTGTCGGGCGATTGCCAAGTAAGAAAAATGTGTCTACAGATACAATTTTCTTAAAAAGATTCAGGTTTAAGACGAAAATTAAGAGGGCAGTATCCAACTGAAGACTCTAAATGTCTAAGGACGACCGGACGTGTCAGCGTGTCGGGTGTTCCACGCGTTTCTCGAAGAGAAGTCAGCAATTATATCGGAATGGTCCCGTAAGGCCGAGGTCTGCCGGGGCTGCGGGTTGTTTGCAAGTTACCATGGCCCTGGCCTACAAAGACTCACAGAAGACACATAGTGGGTTTTAGTCAGTAAGAGTCTGAAACTCCCTCAAGCTGCACCTACAGCGGGACCGGTCATTTGATGATTTCCCATGATAAAAATTTAATGTAAAGTTTAAGACTATACGCAGTCGCAGCTTCCTGGCAGTCGCCTTCTGTGTTAAACACTGCAGCAACCCTGGTGAAGACATACGAACATATGAAACAATGAATTTTATGTAGTACAGTCATATGCAACGTTAGCATTGAGCACAACTAAAATTCAAGATCAAATGCTCCCACATATAAATATTACTTCGCGTTATCACGAAGCATACCTATAACACATTGAGGTCACAATGGAAGTCTCCTACGTGCCGACTCTCCTCTCGCCTGGATATAGAAAATAAAGAGTTTCCTGTACAATTGTCGGGGGACATTCGACCCTGTTCTAAAGAATACCTGTATGGAACACGTGTGAAATGGGGTACGATTTGGAGTCAAGTTTGATCTTATTATTGAGGATTTGTCCTAATATTTGTTTGATTTGAATGAATTAGAAATCCGATGCATCGCATGTCGGTAAAAATCTTCTCTTTAATGAAATTTGAGGTACAAAGTGTTCTTGACTAAGAACTTTATAATTTATACTTGTTTCTGCCCTCAACTTCGGTCAATTTACAGATAAAAATGAAATTTGGTACCAAGAAAAATAACGCAAGCAAAAAAAGGATAGACTTACTATGATCATCTACTGTGAAGGTGACTGTTTGATAGTCTCTAGATGCATAATTTTATCTGACGGCATTCTGAAAAAATAATTATAACATGCTAGTATTATCATTCCCCAGAATCCTGTCTAAGCCCCAAGCTAGTAGGAATAGATCCAAAATCCAGTGAAACAAAGATTAATGTGATTTTCTATAATTTATAGCTAAAGTGACGTCTAAAAGTAAACATGTTACTATAGAACAGACGTCTGTTTGTTTGTAAGAGGGAAAAATGGCTGTCGAAACAAAAATCGATTGACATATTGCTTCTGTATTGTATGGAGATTGATTTAGATTCGGATAATTATATCGTTGGGGAAAAAAACGTGAAGAAATTTCTGCCTTCTGGTGTTTGTTTAGTAAAAAGCCTAATTTAATTTGGCTTATAATGAAAATATTGTGTCGGACAGACGGAAATGTTATGGCTTTATTATTTTTAATCAATACTGATAGGTTATTAGCTTTTACAATTTTTTCTTGACTTACTATGTCAGTATAGAACAGGGTATTTGAAATGTATTTACAGGACGTTGCCTATGGAATATCTAGATTAAGAATTGTAATGAACTTTATCATATTCAGCTGGGTAAATTGTATTTTTGTTAAAGACCATACACGGCAACGGAATATTATTTGAACTTGACACAAAATCACAATCTGCTTGTGTTCAAACCAAAAAGTATTTATTTACTGAAACCATACGTTCTCTGCTAACATTAACCTATGTAAATTCAGGGAGCGCCGATATCAATTCTACACAAAATCTATCATAATAAAAACGCTATAATATTTTAACGGCTTCAGATCTTAAAGCTATACATTGTTTGATAATCCTGCATCCTGTAGATATAAGCTTGCGTTCGATGTACGCTCGTAAAACTCTTTATTATGCGTCTATGTACGTAATGGTTTCAATTTTATGGTCAAAAATGTTATCATAATAATTCAAGGCATTTGTTACGGGACTTCCGTTCACGGGATTGCGTGAAACAATTTTTTTTTTCTCGAAATATTCCTGGTTTAGTGCAAATTATATTTTCAATGTTTACTATATTCCTATGTATTCTTCAAATTTTTATAGCACCAGATTTGTTTCTAAATTAAAGAGCAGGAAATAGGCATGCCTTGGACAACTCCGCTAACCTTAAAGTTGAAGAAAATCAAGAATAATAGATTCTTATCTTATCTGAATTTTTGTAGCCAACCGTGATACAGTAAGGTAGTCACATCTTCCAATCAACAGACTGGACAGCCGATTCTAACATTACTTAACCATCAACTAACTTCATAAAGGCCCCCTTTTCCTTAATTTCCTGCACATAACTCCCTCCACGGTACCATCCCTTTTATGGTATTAATGACAGACTTTATGGCCTCTACAGAAACTAGCAAGTATCGGTTCATTTTACACTCACTAAAACTATTGTTTTGAATGTCTCTTTGAGTCTCCTTAACGATGTTGATCATTGACATCTGGTGATTTAAGACAGGGATGAAGTAGGAGGGCTGACTAATGACGTTTGTATTAGAACCATCAAGGGAGAATATTTAGAAAGTAATAGAGGTAGATTCAGACATGATTCGTATCTATAGCAGTACTTTAAGTTGGATACTATTAGGAAAATTTCAAGATGGAAATTGGTGCTCAGATAATGTCTTAAAGATCTTGTCCACATAAAGGATCCAGTTATAACTAGAACCAGTGTATACATTTTCGATATCAATGGATGAATATACAAGAATACAACGAGAGTTCTACAAAAATAAATCACCGAATCATTGCACATTACACACACCGATCTCTGCCATAACATAGAACCCACCTACGCATCCAATGAAAAATTGAATCATATTATAATTAAACAAAAGAGGAATGGTGTCTATAAATAATTCGTGCAAGACAAGGCATGAGCAGGCATCGTATTGTGCTGGAGATAAACGGAACACATGTACTGCATTAACACATCTGGACGCATTGGGTATTGGGAAAAAATAATATCGAATTTCTATTCGAATCCTGAGCTTGCCATTTTTTATATCACCCATGTGGGTGCTTTGTTAATATATTAGGGATTTTATTGAGTTAATGTATTGATTTGTTCCAGCAAATTTATGTCTAACAAAATTAATCACTCGAAGTTTAGTTTGTGTAAAATGGAATTCCACAAGGTATATATTATGTTAGGACCAACCAATTCATGTATATGCGTTTCACAGTAAGAAGCGGTATAAAGTCCACAATAACATATTACCAAGCTTCACATTTCTAATCAGCTGCTAAATTCCTTTTGAGGAATATTTACTAATATGAATTCATCGTATCGTATTTCCTTAAAGAGATTCTAAGAGTCTTCTGACCATTATTTTTTTTTTTTGTTGCAGGGAAACAACTATTATTTTTACAATTTTAATATATTGAATGCATGTGTATCAGATCAGAACCATAAATAAGTATAACGTAAAATCTAATTTGCATTTTTGGTTTTAAATGATAAGTACAAAGAATTGATTAATATGGTATTTTTGGATTAAATGTAACAATAAGGAATGAATATTGAATATTTTTATCATGAGCAAGTAAGTACGTTTGAAAAGAAGATATATCGTTTATAATAACATTACCCGTTCTTGAAGTACGTGTGATTATATTATCCTCTATCTATGTATAGTTTTTGCACGTAGTTACACTCATTTTCACAAAATCTTTTATCAAATTCTTCAAAATTACTTAATTATTAATTTTCACCAAATTGTTATCAATAGACCAATAAAAAACTAAACCTTTCCGTATCCCACGCTACCAAATACAAGACCAGAATCAAACCTGATTAATTAGAATCCATATTAAATTACCGTTGGCGCCTGCCATCGGTACAAAGCCATTTTGTCTTCGGTCAAGTATTTCCAGACGTCTGCTTGATAGACAATAACATCTTTGTTACTTCCAGCGTTCATATAAAGAGCATTGTGGCCAAATCAATTAAACTATAATGTTTTCATTGTGTAATGTACCCTCAACATTGTCTTAATGTAACTCACTCGTGTATCGTAAAATAATTTTTATAGGTCTATTTATGGCTGCATCTGAATTTATTGTCCAGATACTACTATGCAATGGTTATTTATATGTTTTGTGTCGTTAAAAAATTGGATGATGTAGCGTAGAGCAAGCTACTTCGACCAACATTTTAATCTCTTTTACATTTAACTCCTTTAATTTTTGTAAAAATGAAGTGGGGAAAATTAAAAATAATAAATAGTAAATAGGTAAGATATTAGAAGCTTTTGGAAAGAATACAAATTGTCAAGCAAATCAACATCACCTGTTGACTGCTGACCAGACATATCATATTCCTCTAAAAACTGAAAAAGATGAACATCAAAAAGAAAGGTGCATTGACACCAATTTGGAATTAGATTCAACCAAAAATCTCGTACCTAATGGACGCTCTAAAGCATGAGAAACTGAAGAGCCAGTCATTATCGAGAAGTAACTTAAAACCGCCACATGTGTCACATATCGTCCAGGATTGCGATGCCACATGTGAAATGACTGAAAAAAAGACAAAAATCTGTTGTCACTACTCCCTAAGGTACGAACAATGCCATTCAGATCCTGTCTCTGGAATCAAAATCAATTTAAACCCTAAATCTAATGAAATAGAATATAAAATCGAATCGCTGATCACTGTCTTAGGGTCGATTTCATCGGAACATGGCTCGTTTTGTATGGTTTTTTGTGCAACCTTCCGTAACCTTTAGCCTGTGACACGGATTGTAGATTAGGCATATTGTTGACCTTTTTTGCTTCATTTTAAGTTGCACGTGTAGTTTTGTTTTTGTCGGAGTCATCTGAAGAGCTTTTTGTTTTTGTTGGTCGTTGTACAAGATTTGCATGTGTGCGAAACAGTTTGGGCGACTTCTTGATTTTAACTCGATTTTTGGATCCATTCCCATCATTTTCGAGTGCAACATATTATCCTTCAGATTTTCAAGTGCTATTGGAAAGTTTTTTGTTTAAAACCACTGCGTTTTTATCGTACACTAGCAAAACTGAAATAAAAAAAAATCATGACGGAAACGTCTTTCGTCTGTGGAGATAATTCGAAAGTTTATATTCCTCGATGCGAGCTTGGAAATAAACATCATTTAACCTTACGGACATAATCACATATTTCAGTATGATAGAACAATTCGGTATCATAATAAAATACTTCAGCGGTCGCATTTGCCTACATTTTATCGAATCACGAACATTTTTTCAAGCGAACGGAAGTTCTAATATTGTCGCGGTGCGTCCAGCCGTAGCCGTTGACAAAATTAATGTTTTATTATGAAACAATGAACAGAACAGTGTTTCTTATAAATAATGCGTGGCGATCCACATGAAAGATGCTCCCAGTCATACATGCGACATTGGCCGACCAGAAATAAGAACAAAAATGTTCGTATCACTAATAAATTATTTCTTTTACATGTTGATGATATTCAGGGCTCCATAGGTTTGTATTATGATTTACATATAGTTCAAAGCAATACAAGACTTCTTTTCAATAAATTCTAACGGCATGCGCCATGTCACTTTATTCGGCGCCAAAATATTTGAAACTGGAAGACCTTGAACGCGTTATTTATTTTTAAAGTTAATGGCACCTATAATTGCAAGCGTTCTATTTATAAAAAGTTTACATGCGAACAGAGAAATGAAAAAAACTGCGCGCACTTGTAATTTATTGATATAATTGAAGGCAATGATGTAGCAACCTGCTCAATACTTTGGATTTAAAAATCAGCTTGAGATTAAACAAGAATTCAAGCACCGGCAATAAAAATTATCTCGCGTGAAATTCCGATGATTAAAACAAGATTTAAAAGTTCCAAAACTCATCGCCAAACCGCAAAACTAAACACACAAAACATATTCCATGAATGATCTCATTAAAGAATTTCAATTAGGTGTAAAACGCCATGGCTTCTAGGAATCATTACCATACCGAGCCAGATTCACGTATAAATCTACAGAGATATGTTACGAATAAAAATAATAGAATTGTCGTATCTAATAATATTACGGCCGTTTCCGTTCGCTCGTTTATTTCAGTTTGTGAACGCGAATATAACATATTATAAACGTTCATTCATGACTGTGGAGATTTCTGTGTTGTCAACGGTTATATGATCGTTTAGAATAGGAAGAATACCTGTTTTTACTTCAGAAACTTTGTTTGCTGTTTCGGAAGCAATATTGTTTGTAATTACTGTTATTGGAATTTTCGTATCAATAGCATCACCATCATCTTTTTCTACTTTCTTTTCCTTTGATAAAGTTCCAACAGGAAATCGAAATTTAAATTATAATTGGACTCATACGTTCTCAGATGCTATTAGAAAATCTATAACGCCGCAACACAAATGTGTGTTAACAGCATGTCCACGTTTATTGTTAATAGCAGATAATGTAAGGTTAGCGTTAATTACTTCGGCTATAACTACTAGTTTGTTGCTATTAACACTTTATGAAACTGTTTCGTAATAAACGAATGGGTTGCTCCTCAGCTTTACTATGGGACGTATAAAGGTATTATTTTGTGTGCTGGAGAAATTCATCCCGTCATTTTAATCGTTCGTAATTATTGTGATTATAATTGTTGGACTCACGGGTCGAAGTTCGTGGTTTGGTGCGATTTCATATTCAAGCTGAATTGGATAGCTAGCGAAAAATATTTAGGACTAGATAATCTTATATGTAACAATAAAATCCTTTTTCTAAATGACCTTATAGATAGTAATTATTATTTTCGCGGCTCTATATTTAAAGCAGAATAATACAGTAGCATCACAAATAATGTCATGTAATGGCCAACTGTGAAGCGACAAACTGCTAGTACAAATTCTAATAAAAACAAACAAAAAGCAGGTTACAAATGACATACATTTACTATAATAATTGTCGACATTAATATACATTGCTATACATTACAAGATATGTTTGCGTTCTAATACTCTAAGATTGGAACAAATCTAAATAGAAAGAATGCGTTGGAATCCAGAATCCATCTTGAATATCATCAAGGGTGTCTTAATCCGCACAAACGACCCGTGCCGGTGGAACAAAACGAATTCTTATGACTAATGTCGAGTATAGTGATGGGAGTTGTCGATATTCTGACCTTATATCAAGAGCTGTATGAGGTACATGAGTCAACAATGTTACTTAGGTAATACAAGTAATGGTGTGGAAGGTAAAATTAAGAAGGTTCTTAAAAGATACTGGAAATTATTTATGCTTTTTATTTTAATGACTCATGAATATACTTACTACAATATATAATTTTCAAACTTCACACAGATTTCCATTAATCGTTCACACAAACTACACTATCGCACTACTCAAGCATCTAGATAGTCGATAAATTTAAAGATGTCGATACTGAAACTGAAACTATCGATACGAAATACCAAAAATAAATCGAATCTCCTCTAGAGACAACACTACAAGGAGTGTAACAATAACATGTTAACATGATGAATGTTACCAGTGGCTACACAAAAGAAAATAAAAAGAGATCAGATGTAGGCGATAATTCATAAAAAACAATAATAAAGGGGTAATATTGTTCTCATTTGATTTATTTAGTGGCTGGCGGTATGACGTAGCACTTTTTTCTTAGTTAAATACACTGTGGCTATATAAATATGTGTTAGGATTTTAGCTTCACGTAAAAAAAAACAGAGGTTTTTTTTTGAGGAAATCTTTATGTAGTATGTCTTAAGTAGAAGTAACCTAAAGTTTCATTTGATTGAACAAATGTAGACATTCTCTCACTTTATAACTACAGCATAAGTTCAAGACCTTAACTTAATAATAATAAAAAAAAACATGTGAATAAATATCTTCGATCAGAAAAAAAGCATTCCTATCTAATTCCACTACCATCACAATGATCTCAGAGATTACGATAAAAAAATATTGCACGAATAAAATGTAAAACTAAAACATTGTTTGTCTATTATCTCTTAAATATACTACGAACAAAAATACACCATAATCTGTTGGATTAGAAGAAATTAAACAGTGCACAGCAATAAAAAGTTCATCCTTCTAAGAATATAGAGCACTTTCGCCAGTGTTGAAGTAGAACGGACCACTTCTGTTTTATTGTTGGAGCCATATTTTATGACTGGATTGTGTACAGATTTAGATTATTAAGAACTCTCCACACTAGAGTTCCATCACTGCGTTTTATCAAATAAATTAAATCAACCAACACACGACTTTATACCGTCAGGTGAAAATAAAAATTAAATAAAACTAGATGACCTGCCGAAAAGTTTCTTTGAGCTTTTTTGACAACCTTTAACATTTAGGGGTTTGAAAGATAAATAGAATAATATAAGAATATAAGAATATAAGAACATAAGAATCGGACGAGCCGTTTCGTAGGATTATGGGAACGAACATTGTGACACGAGAATTTTATATATTAGATGATTCAGGTTCTATTTATAGACCATAAAATTCTTATACGCAAGATTAGGTTGTTTAAAAAAATCGTCAATTTAATTCAAAAATTTATTTACTATGAATTCATAATCACAAGATAACATTAAAATAGCGTCCTCAAAATGTGAAATCGAAGTTCTATAAACAGCTTGCGATAAAAATTGTTCTTGTGATAAGGATCCTAATTATAATAATTTCTATTTATAAATCAGTTGATATGACAAACATCTGGTCTACAAAATTTCATGAACCAAGGACATTTATATTTGTCCAGTTCCAAACAGCTGTTGTGTCGCGGCGATTGGTCGCGCGTGTGTAAGCTCCCTAACGTTCGGCGATGGTCGTGCGCACTTCGTGCGTGGCGTTCAATCATACGACTGCGGTGCTATCTTTGAGATTATAATGAAACTTTTATGACTTCAATTTTCGTTATGAACAAAACTTTGGCCGGACAAAGAGCTCTTATATGTTATATTTATTTTATATAGTTTGCGCCGTAAAATTTTATCTATTATATTGGTGGTTTATTTTCTATAAATGTATGTTAGCACGATATTGTGTGTGTATCTACTATATACATATACATAGGGTTATCCATATAACAAATGATTTTACGGTAATTTCTCAATAAACAACAATTATAATTATTATGTTAACCTGGTCCTATTACTAGTATTCACGTATTCACATCTACCACCGAAATTAGAATAGAGATTATATAATGAAGTCAATACTAACAAATAAATCACGTCGTATAATTGGGATATCATAATCTATGCAAACTGTTTATCAGTTTGACATATTTATTGATCAGACGGCAAGCCCGCAACCCGCAGACTCTTGTTTGATCCCAACAATATTTTATTGTTATTAAACTATAGTAATAAAAATCCAACTAAATGTAATGACGATGTAAATTCTGAAGACGAAGAAAAAACCTGTACGGACAAAATAAAAAGCGACACAACAATAAGTATTGTGCTACCGGTTGCAATCATTAGTATTGATGACGCAAATGTTACTCAAAACAGCGTTGAAAAAAATTTGAGAGCCAATCAAGAGAGTAGTGCTCACAATGGTTTGTCTAATAAAGAATAAGATGTGTACAATGAAGTATTACCGCGTAATAAAGACGGGGAAGGCAGACACAAAGGTAAAGAACGTAATGATTTGGAAGAGAGTGGATGTACAAGCGTGAATGTGAGGAGCGAACCATGAAAATTACATGCGGGGCTCAATCGCGGCCGCGCTTTTGTGTGGCAAAGCTCACAATGGACGGTCAAGGACTTGATGAAGGACAAAGGGTTATAAGATGGGAAGGTATTATTGAAATCGGTGGTGCTCGTGAATTTTTGATGTTGTGAATATCAAATTTATAAAACGCTGTTACGTAATAGAAAAAAAAGTTCAAAATACTCTCCCTGCTACCGATAATTATCGATTAATGCAAGTTTAATATACAAATACATATCTATATCAGTTCAAGTAAGCTTTAAAGAATTATCGGAACGTACAAATTCAATTTTGCAAAATTCTACCTCAAAAGCAAGAATAAATCCATTAAATTGTTACTACGGAGGAAACCGCGGTCAACTTGAAATATGCAAATCCCATACATGTAAAATCTGTTGTGACTCACACGGGGCATTGTACCGAGTTAGAAGCATCAAAGTGAGATCAACCTGAATAAAGGCATCCGCGCTGGACCGACGAAGGGGTAGTACAATGTCGGCGGCCGAACAAAAACTGACATCACAATACGTTGGGCCAACAACAGTGGCCGCTCATAAATCAACCTCAGACAAAAGTAACAATAGTATTGAGGGAACCTTATAAGAGATCTTAGCATTGTGCTTATTCTTTGATGTTCACTAATAAAACCTTTGATTAATATCGTATAGACGGAACCAGTTGGTATGCAAATAATGACGTTCTGTGACGGTAGTCGGATCACACGTGCTGGGGTGTGAACAAAAGCTAATGCTACATCTTCGTCACAATGCTTTGTTGGTCCACTGTTGGGCAAGTTCAAGTTGACCGATTTGGTTTTGTTAAATTCTTCAACACAAACTCTCTTGTTGGAATATTTCGTTGTACGCCTGTCTGATTCAACTGAATGAGTAATCTTAGATGTTCTTTTATGCACATGGGAAGCCCGAGCATTTCGAAGATAAAAGATCTGGTTCTAAACAAAATCGTATCGTTATGTGACGTTTTCAAGGTCATATTAGTTTCTTAATTTGCATTATTCAAATGTCCTCACATAAGCTTCAGTATGACTATGAATTAATTAAAAAATCACATATATGTCATGCTAAATTATCACTAAAGTCATAAGAGCGAGACTAAAGTCTTATTATTGCAAATATTAAATAAAAAAAAAATATAATAAGTTATGAAAGAAAAAAGATATGAATTTATATGTAAACTTTAGGTGTCTACCACCAATCGTTCCAAATATGGGTCGGCCGATCGGTGACCCAAAGATAATTATATTTTTTGTAGTTTAAATATTTTATTGTTTCCCATTTCGTCTCGTTTATCAATTAAATTGTGCTTGTCAATTTAGGTTAGCAGATATCAGTGCAAGCTATTATAGAAGTTATTATATTGTTGTTAAGGAAATCTATATTACGTATTCACATTATACGGGTCAACAGGCCGCAAGATTATCATACATTGTAATTGTTTACTTCTATTTTTATAATGTTCATAGATGCACACAGTATTTCATGTTTTAGTTGATAACAACTAGAAATCAATTAAATATATCTTCTTCTTTAACTTAAGAGCCTAGTTCTTGTGGGTGATGCTCCTTCCATTTCTGTCAATCGCGTGTCAACTCTGGAACTTCCTTTAACGCCTCAACTTTAACCTTCTCTTTAATTTGATTGACGATATCACTATAATATTATATCATCATCATCCTCCTGCCCTTATCCCAAGTTTTATTTGGGGTCGGCGCAGCATATTTTTGTCTTCCACGCTCGTCTATCTGCTGTCATCTCACAGGTTACATTCTTTCTATTCATATCAACTTTCAGGCAATCCATCCATCGTTTCTTTGGTCGTCCCTTTCCTCTATATCCATTCACATTCATGTTCAAGAGCTACTTCATAAATTTCAATAATATCATATCATATAATACATATGTACCTAGAAATTAGTGATTTCGAATAATCGTTGAAAGTGTAAGTAGTTTCTCAGCAAGCATCTAGCGATTCTCTATATACTTAGCCATTCCTATCTTAACATTAAATATTTATACATTCCACAAACTAAATCCTGTTCTAGATGTACATATGTATGATAAATTACTTTTCATTTACTTTTGTAACATCGCTAACAGAAGTCGATTCAGTACCACCAACGATACGAACATCTAATTTTAAAATCAACAGATATTAGTAAAATCCTTGAACTAACAGTTTTATGATTATATTTATTCGAACAGTGGAATATTATTTTTGAAAACGAATGTACATACGTACGTCTGGTGATTTTTTATTGAAAACTAAACAGATATGTAGACACAAAGTCGAATGTAACAACATCCGTTTCCTATATGTATATTTTTTTTGTTATTCTTTTTATAACAGAATCTTGTCTGCAGTTTTTTTAGTAATAAATGAGTAACGCGGTCACGATTAAATCGAATAAAATGTTTTAGAATTGTAGTAAACGTTGTTCAATTGGTTTTGATTCACCGATCATTACTTTAGCCAAAAACTATTCTACTTTTTCATTGGTAGAATTGTCGTCACCGGCGTCGACGTCAACGTTTGCCTTAAAAAAATACAAAAAAAAATATACTTTTTCAATTGCCATTTCGACTAGACAATTTAGGCTAGATTAGAAATATTATTTTGCTTTGTTTAATTTTGTTAGTAAAAAAAAAAAAACATACATTATACATTAAATTATTTCATGCTGATTGACTGACACCCGCAACACCTCGATGGCCCAGCTGAAAATCAGCGTCAGGCACTAGTTGTCTGGTTTAACTGCTGAAATGGAGTCACAACCATATTTGTGTTATATATTTATTACTATTTCATGTTTTGTGGTCTTGTGTCAATAAATGTATTTCCTTTCTTTCTTTAGACGTTTCAGATGAAAAGCGGTCATAAAAATAGACAATGTTTCGTCCTTCTATTTCTTATTATTAATTCCAGTGACGATCAATTTTCAAAATCTCTTAACGTTCTCCAAGAAACAATAATTAATTAATGCATCCGGATGATCTGATTCTAGAAAATTATTCTATGAAATCTTCATACACTGCGAGCATTATTACTGGGCAGCTCATGTTTATTTTAGAAGCCGGGGATAATGGTAATATGTTAATTATCACCCATACTGAAAGGACTAACAATATCGGCGGATATTAGGCCAGTGCAGATGCTACCGATAATCATACAATGTTTGAGAAAATGTCACTTGTTCGCGATAGGGTTGGCAAAGAGAGGAGAAAGTATGCTTGTCGTGATATGAGTCAACTATGTACAGATGTGTCTGTCAATCTGGCAAAATTCTTTAATAGATTTTAAACCTTATCTCAATACTGAAAAGTTAATATTCGATTGGTAAAATTTGACGAATTCAGGTAAATTGACAGGCATCTGTAACTACAAATATAATATACATAAATTTAATTTATATTGAATTATAAATGTTGCTACGTAGTAATAATGTGATGTCATCTGCATGATATAACACGTTAAGAGGTAATTGATTGCATTGTTATAATTTTAATTAATTCCGAAAACAATTGCAGAAATGCCTGTGTCACTGACCACTGATAACATAAAATTATTAAGGTAATTTAATTGTTATATTAAAATTAATTTATTGTTCCTATTCCAGGAAAACGTATTTAAGCATTTAATTTGATATAAAGACTATATTATTATTTTGTGAAATAATTTTCTGTTAGCGACAACCCTGTCTCCGCACTATTATTTTATTTATCACTCTCTTTGTTGTGTGTAGTTAGTGCCAACATCAAATTCTATTTGTTCGTGAATATCTTCCGTGATATATTGACTGAATGAAATAAAAATGGCTATTTTGCTCGTTATTCTATTGCTGTCAAATTTCCCAGTTAATATAGACATCCTGTATTTTAGATGGCAATTAATATTGGAAGGTGACAGCGAGCCGGTTGCATGGGTCATGTGTCATTTGTAATAGTCGCATGCGACGCTGTTTTGGTAATTCTAATTTGTCAAAATAATAAAAATAATATAAATAGTTTTGTTCACTCCGAGCCGAGACTGTGTTCATGTTTTAGAAGTCACATAATAATTTTTAATTTAACATTATGAATATCATATTTTTCTGGACTAAACTGAAGCTCTGTGATACCATCTGCTTAACAATTAAAAATGTCTTAAAAAATAACAACGGAAAACTTTTAAGAGGAACGTCAACAATAAATCTTTCGTTAATAAGGCGTCGCATAAACAATGTTCTTTTTTCCGCCATTTTCAATTTGGCATCGCTGGTCATGCGTCGGTGAATCCTAACATTGACCAATTATTGCACACACCACTCACAGCTCCTTTGATGTCTAAAACATAAAATTTGTAAAAAACTGCGCAAGTCAATGATACTTATTTATTATTTTCTCCGAAGCCATTTAGGAGTGAAGGATATTTATTCGTGGGACAAGCGACCGGCGATGACATGGAGGTAGTGCCAAAAACAATAGTGCTTGTAACAAATAGAACTGATACTTCATACAATGGTTACGTATATTTGCCTCGTTGGTCGCAAGGCGCGACTGCTGTTCACGGGCCGAAATCGCTTTGTGTGTTTTGAGAAACTTTCATAAAGCAGCCCGGACTCTGGAAGTTGGTGATTGATACACCCGTGCATCGGAGAGTATGTAAATATCGGTCCTGCGCCTGATCTCTCTCCGGTCGTGTCGGATTGCCGTCCCATCGGACTATGAGAGTAAGGGAATAGAGAGTGCACCTGTATCTGCGCGATTGCTTGTGCACTATAATATGTCCTGCGCAGCTGGCTGATCTCCTTAAGAGAGAACGGCTGCCGTAGCCGACAATCGGCCTGGATGCTATCACGTATATTTATTTTAATAATGAAATTATGAAGCATTGTAACTTTTAGCAAATAATATACAAGATACAAAGTGCATTAAACGTTGGTGCGTGCAATAAACTGCCAACCTGTTCAACGTCTCGACTTCAAACGGAGTCAAACAATTTTCAGGAGTATTATTCACTTCTTAAAGAATATAAATGACAATACATAATACGTTAATGTGCCATTAGCAGAGATTTAACGTTTATTGTGTCAATCTTGACCTTTTTTTAAAATTCGTCAGCGTTACTTATGTGTCCGGTTTTCGCGAACATTACTCTGTATGTCATAATGTAATTTTACACAGGCGATAATACTTAATATGTGTCCGAGAAAATTTCATCATTAATCACCAGATCGTCAAAGTGATCATTAAACATATTATCACTCATGTCAATATCATTATGTTTGCCTTCAATTACAATCAGAGGGCCTTTTTGATCCTATTATCGTAGGTACCTATAACATGCACTATAGAAATTCTTTGAGAAAAATTGTTGGAAATATTATTGGAGGTCACACAATAGGGCTGGGGTCTTTGATGTGACAAGAGGGACTAATCAAATAGTTGTCGATAGAAACATTCTTTTTGATGTTCAAGCTTATGTTAGTCGTAATGTTTCCCAGACACCGACTGTTGATAATATCCGAGATTTTTATTTTAATGTATAGAAAAAATAAAGTTGTATCATTTGTGTTATATGTCATGCGCGGAATATTTGTGTCAGTTTTGTTAAATACAACAATCAATGTTGAATTTTATTGCGTACTGCAGAAACATGCTAATAACTGTTTGTTCTATAGTGTGAGCTTTAAGATGTAGGGAATAACATATGGAATTTGAATGCGTGTTTATCTTTCAGACGAGTTACGTTTACATGAAATTTTTTAGATATAATTTAGAAAAAAAAAAGCACACAATATAAATGGCGATGAATAATGATAACAAAATACTACTATGTACTATCAAACTGTTCTATATTCAAACTTTCAAACCAAGACTTCGACTTAAAAAAAGGAACAAAGACATCACATTTCTAACAAACCAACAGTGAACACATCACGGAAATCGATTCTAATTCGAACGTCTGTATCGAATCGTATAGCGATGTATCGAGGCACCGCGGAGCCCTCTTGTTTGTCGGATCGATTATTCCACTTCATCTCACACTTATTGGGTTCAAACAAGTCTATTGCGAAGGTATCGGTCACACGACTATTGACGATAATTATGAAATTATTTCATTTGTCTTTAGGGGTTGTTAGACTATAATATGTTCTTGATGTGTTATGAAGATAATAGATTGATAGATTATTCTTTATTGTACACCATAATAATAAAAAACATAGGAAATAACAAACACAAAAACAGTACAATTGGCGGTCTTATCGCTAATAAGCAATTTCTTCCAGACAACCTTTGTAATTTTTTAACTATTGGGTATGAAAAGTTACTACCTAGAACACTGCAAGTGGCTATTTGGATCATTGTTCCGATCCTAATACATATAACATTTTGGATTTTGTAACAAAAATCATTATAACATTAGATGGTATCGATTTTTGACAATGAATCGCATTGCTTTTTTCTATATGAGGTTTCATCTCTAACTTAAGTGGCCAAGAAATAATACTTAGCAGAATGATACAGTACTGTGAAACAGGTGTGCTGGTACTCGTTCATAAGAGGTATTGTAATTATCCAACTTTGAATAAGACTGTGCTTAAGAAGTAGGTGCTAGGCATCCATATTTCATCCGGCATATGAAACAATTTCTAGGCTGACTTCTCTCGAATTCCACAACTCGTGTGGTTTCCCTACATTTCAATACATTGTGTGGCTCTATTCAGTTCAATAATGTAGTGTTATTGTTCTAGGTTCAGCGAAAGCGTATTGTTCCATACAATTGTTAATGTTTGTGACAGTTCGCCGGTGACGTGTTTAGGGACAAATTCATTTGAATGTGGCTTCGTATACGCTTGAATATTGTGACGGAATAATCTTAGAATCTATTAATATTAATGCTAAGAAATTTCGTATTTTGATTATGCTTGAAGACATTCTCACATCGTTTGTTAATCTTATGTCTACTGCGCTCATCCGAACATCAAATTAAAGCTCATTCAGACGGTACAACACTTCACAACGACCGCTCGTTTCACACTTACTAATATTACCAAAGCATAAAACCTCCATCACAATACATAAACCACAAACAAGCATTCCCAAGCAATCACCGACCGCATCTAAACGCTTAACATTACAAAATAAAGCCGAAATATTAAACAAATCCGTTTACTTTACATTAACGGGTTGACAAATAACCACAAATTGCGATTGTGACTTGAAAGGCGGTTAATAATGGTTTTAGTCGCAGGTTTCTGAAATAATTCGGTTAGAAGCGTCTCCAGATTGAGCTATTGTGTCGGTAGATTGATTCCATGTCATTTGAACGTGTGCCGTGTAGTTTACGTCTGAGCCGAAACAAACGGGTAGTTTGGTCTATTGTTTTGTTATTAATTACTTGTAGAGTGCACCGCCGGTGAATAGAAGCTACAATTGGGTAAGGGATTAATATTGTCTTTAGTTACTGTCTTAATTGATTTAGAATTAGTTCTTGGAATATATAATTTTGTTATCAACGGTTTATAAAAGCCTGTTAAGTTAGAGAAACAAATATAAAATAATAATTCGATGTAAAAGAAAATAAGAAGTCGAAAAAGTAACATTGGAAAAGCCACAGTCACCCCACATCTTGTCCTTCATAGATTAACCTCAAGGATTCATCCCCCAGTTGTCCTCAAATAATATTTTATAGGACAAACGCCAACCAGCCGGCCCCTGCAAAAATAATATGTGTCTGCGGTCTAAATTATTCACAAAGGTGTAGTGGCTTCCCCGAACCTGCACGATGAATAATATATAAATCATTCGATATTATTTGATGTAAACGTTCCGAATTTCCCTATGTTTTTTCGTAATGAACAAAATTGCGGGTTTTGTGGACTCTTTCATTCATGGAATCGCAAGTGACAAATTTTACCGATTTTGGAAAATAAAAAGTACCCTAATCATTAAGAATGAAAATTTCCATACACGACCATGATAATGTTTTATTTAATTAATTACTAAAGACTGACTAATGTGATTTGTAATTACAGGTTTGTTAAAGTTTACATTATCCTTGTGCACTTTGGACTGAAAATATTTTCTAAGATTTCAGAGAATTTAGGGTTTTTACCTACTTACGTAATGGTTTATTCTGTTTAAGTGCTTGTAAGGCGTGCTGTGAGACTATGATGACACAATAACTGACCCTAGGGGTTAATTCTATCGACTGAGCAACCCCTTAGCCACCGTCTCGCGGTTGTAACGGAGAAAGCTATGGAGTCGAGTCTTTGAGGTGCGCGACTCGCATTTAATATTTGAAGTGAAAGAGGGAAGGGACGTTTTGTGGTAGTGCAGCTTTTAAAGATATGTGCCATACTATATTAAGTTTATTATAAAGTAGTTCTATAGTAGTTATTTTACCATTAAGCTTCTAGACTGATTTATGTCCAGTTTCTGGAAAAATGTTTTTTTTTATCCACCACTATGGGGCATTTTATGCATACTGCTACGTTTTGTTTTATTTTGTAATGACAGTAATCATACAAACATTAACATGTTACATATATTTTACAGGCTACACTATTGCAGTTAAACAAATTACACAATTTAGACACACCAGCCCCTTTCCACAAAGTCACCGACGCGACGGTCGCATTGCCCCTGAGATTTGACAATAATTCTCGATAGCTCCTCTATTCTACCGCTCCCAATGAATACTGAATTGAGACCAACTCCGTACATCTTAGACATAACCTATTTCAATTTAGATTATTGCTTCGCTGTTCACGATGCAATATCTTAATAGAACCCCCACACAAACTTCAATCAGCATTTATTGAAACGCTCACATGCCAAATTAAAAATAACCTTTATTTACTGAATGTTAAACTTAATCAAAGCTCGAAGATGAATAATGAAATCCTACTGTGTATTTTATTCTTCCAAAATTAACAGAGATAACGCGCACAAAGGCTCAGATTGAAAGGTGCCCCTTTCAATGATTCTGCCACTCTTTAATCTCCAACCGAAACAAAACTCGGGTTCGTAACGCGATTGTCTGTCCGTTCATTTACTTAGTAAATTATTCTTTGTCGAACGGAAGAGAAGGCTTTGAATCCATTTATTCCCTGATGGGGTCACAAAGAGGTGGTACGAATTAAAATAATGTATTCTACGACTTCAATAGCGCGCCCTCCGTCCGGTGCTCGGCTGTTATTACAAGAATAATGTATTTAAATCAGAGTCTGCTCTCAGCTGAAGATGTCCCGCTTTGTGAGTCCAACGAATAAGTGATCACGTACGTTGCCATTAGGATACGTTTTATGTGCAAATTATAGCTTGCCATTTTTGAGCTTGCTCGAATTTCAATGCATACGCCCCGCGAACAACTGGGTTCGTTAGAAAAGTTTTTAATACAGCTATTATTGTATGCTCGTGTTTGCGGGCTGAAATGTACGTTTACACAAATGAACGCACCCGATGTAGGTACATATAGGTAGTCTTATTAATTGCAAATCCGTTAACAGAGACAACCGTACGAACACAAACATCAAATTAATCCTGCCGGCAAAAGGGTTTGCAAACTACCCTCTGTTAACAGATAATTTAGAATATGATCACCCCATCGCCGAATATTTCCGAACAAACATTTCGATGTATTTATTCTGGTGTTTATTTTGTAGCGTAATATGTCGTGTTCCACTTTGATGTCGTGAAATCGCTTCTGTTCTTTGTCAGCGAACCAAGGATTTACATCTATTACGCTAGTCATTTAATTCTCGGTTTTACTGCTATCTATTTTCGATTTAGAATCCTTTGTAACATGATAGGGGGTTACAGCTTTGTCGTATTGAGTCGTCCTGTATGGAATTATTGCATATGGTTGGTTGGAGTTTGTTTGGCAGTATGAATGGTTCATTATACATAGGGATACTTTGTGCGGGCTCGAGTTATATTTGCAATGTGAACCATTGTTTATGATTTGGACAATTGTTTGTGTTGCACTGTCAAAGGATGTGCACTTGTTTACTTTGTGCTGAGGGGAGGGAGACGAGTTGTATAAACATTGTAATGTTTAAAGTAGCTGAATGACAATCGCTGGCTTGCGCTTCATTACTATTGCTGATGACAACTTAAAGATAACATTATTGTATTTTATATTTGTATATCTGGATCCCTTAGTTGTATAGCCGTAAGCGCCGCTGTTGAGCATAACATAGCTGGATTTCTCAGCAAAGCACTTAATAATACTCTGCACCGTATTACAGGCGCCAGCACATCAAGCTATCGAAACTGTCAAATTTTCTCAATAAATTTTGAAGCCTATGCTTCAGCGATGAAATTGGAAATCTATTGAGGAAATTTTACAGATTGTAGTAGCTTGTTGTTGCTTACGTCTGTACATTATATAATGTAGATACCTATATGCGAGCTCATCCGCTTATATTTTATATTCATATAAATCTATTCAACCCTTCGCTGCTGTTTAGAGCACTCTTTATCCCAAATCAGCATAAGTACGACACATTACATTAATAACGTGATCACTCCAACAAAATGCCGGAGTTACAAAACTCTCCATTCCACAAGTTTAGCCACATTGGCAAACAATCATACTTATTCGTCTGTACAAAGCATCGAGGAAACTCGAGTAGTTCGTGCAAACCAAATTTCTCAGCGAGCTTTCCTTTGCGAAACTCTGGAGTAGATCTTGAGTCAAAAGCCCCACTCGTTTGTGTTCAACTATTTTTTTTTTCTACTTTTCATCATTTTGTATCCACTGTTCCCTGTTGCCTGTTTTTTGCTTATGTTCAAGTTTATGGAAAAACTGTTTTATTCCTATTGATTTTTTTTGTGGTGGTTTTAATTGGCTGAACAGTTTAACAGCTCTGACAGGATACATTTGAATTTGATTTAAACATTACGAAGATACAATCATTAAAATTTTATTCAGAGGCATTGTAATCAAATTCATAAATAGAACCATACATTCCTTTAACCGCAAATTTTAAAATGACGTCATAACTGACGAAACTATGATATAGGTATTATAAAAAAAAACTACCAAGCGAGCAAGTTGAATAGCGTTTAGCTGTACTACATTCTCATTTCGTTCGTTTTGCCAGCGTTTCATTTCGCGTTGACCTAAGGAACACAATAGACTCTCATCAGACGGCTCTTGTTTAGGAAAATCGTCGAGCCGTGACGTTCAGTCTGTATACGCCTTAATTGTTGATATTATATTTATATTGATGGTGTACGAAGATAGGATGCTAGTGTGATAGGTCGATATTCTTGTAGGATTGTTGTGTTGGGAAATACAAAATAGTTCTTGGTATGTCAGGTTGCAAGCTGCAAGCTTTGTATCTGTGCTAATCAAGTTACGTGCTTACTAATCGCAAATAATCGCAATCGGTTAATTACGTTTCTAATACAGATGCCAGCACCTCGAACTATCAAATTTTTCCAACCAACTTTGAACCATAATATACTTTAGCGATAAAGTTGAAATTCTATTGAGGAAATTTGACAGATTATAGTCGCTTGATGTGCGGGCGTCTGTGCATATAGAAATAGTACAATTTAAGACATTCATTAAACCAAAAGACTATTCAGAGCCCAAATCACTTACAACCATTTTCTAAAATTTGGTAAAGTCTTCTAAAAGTTTAATCTTTCCTTCCGATCAGAGATCAAAAAGTTTATTGCCGAAAAAAATACTTAAGCCGCCATTAAAAGAGCCAAGTAGCCACAAACAGAACAATGGCTGCCGGTGATTGGGCATTGTGCCGTATTAACTGCATTGTTTGTCACCCAGTAATCATAAAGCGTCTCATTGCCCTACGAGGGTCGGGAGGTGGCGTGGAGACGGCTTCTCTGGGCGCGTTTTACGTTTTGAGCCCCGTTAAGGAATTCCATTTTTCCTTTTTGGAATAGATTTTCTTTGCATTGTTACTATAGGCATTGCATATACTATGAACAATAATGGTCGTAAATAAATCAAATGTATTACGAATTAAAAATAGGTATGTACAGCAAAATAATGTGTGTAAAAAATATGACTATTTTCAACAAAAAATATTAGAAAATGACATCTATTACTGACATTGTATTAGAAAATATAGAGATTTTAAAATAACACTTTATCACAGTCGTGTAAAAATAAGAATAAATTGACGATCTCCATACTATGTAACCGGTTCGCCCACTCGACTCGCGCTGTCGCGCACCCGATGGGTAATTTCCCCCATTGTCAGAACCAAGAAAATGTTCAATAGCAACACATATTACTAGAAGCGACATCACCTATTGACCCAAAAAAAAAACAATAAAATATTTGTGTGTAGAATGCCAAAGTATTCTACGTATGAAATATTTCATTTAATCCACCTGTTCACATTGGCAACAAAGAAAATATTAAATAACACAACTATGTAGGTGTAAAGAAAAGTACCAATAAAATTGATATGTTGCATTTTTCTTCGAGAGAAACATTAAATTCTTTTACCAAGGGAAAGTAAATTAGTTGCGCAGATATTTTATTTCAAGCAATTTTTTTCTCTTAGTAATCGTTTTATAGAAACAATTTAGTACATAACGATATTTCGATTTTGAAAACGAATTTAGTGTATTGTACATCAAAAGGCTCGGTGAGTGGTGTGGAGCAAAGTTATAGACATAGTTTTGGTTTCTAGATATTAGACATGACAAATTACAAAAGCATTTCAAAACGGAATGGATGTTTTGACTTCGGCCACATGTATATCAACTACATATTTACACTTATATTTTTTTAATTATATTATTTATGGAAGCTTTCTAGAACCTTTTCAAACACGCTATAAACTAAGGTTTAACGACTTTTGGCTTAGTTAATGGTTTTTCATTCTTTATCTGCGGCTAGGAAAAGTAAACAATTTTCAATTTGGTATTGATTGTCTTGCAAGAATTTTATAAAATTGAAATACTTTTTGTTTCGCGTTCCCGATGACAGTCGTGCTATTTTAAAAATGGAATTCTATAACTGATAGAAAACCATTATTTTTTTCTTTTATATTTTTTGCCACATCTAGAATCTTTATCATATGTTAGATGTTACACTTGTAACTACATTTTGTTCAGGGGAGTTTTCTTGTAATTTGCCGTCGATAATTCCACCTCCCTTCGCTTCACTCAATAGAAGCCAATTGTGCAGTGCAGCGCTTGTTTTGACATGTCATTTTGTGTTTTCTTTGAAATAAGTTTCTTTTTCTGGCAAATGATTAGCATTCATCGAGATTGCTATTGAAAACGTATGAAATTATCCTTGAACAATGTTTATAAAAATGTGCGTTGCGCACGTGTATGCAAACAGTAGGAACGTTATACAAGTCATTCAATAAAAGCGTCGAATCGTGAACGAATTTCCACGTACTAAAATTATTTCCATATTTCCGACTGAACAAAATCAACTAAAAATAATGAAACTCGCGAAACAAATTAAGCGAATAAATTGGAAAGCTAACAAACAAGAAAATAGGCATCGAAACCTAATTTGAAGGAACGCAACAAATTTTATTCCTTCTTATTGTGAATAAACTTATTATAGAATAGGAATAATTCTGTTACGAGAAATTTCTGCCGGCCAGCTTTTTTTTTCTCTCACCAAAGGCAAGAAAATGTTTCTCGTTCCTCATTGAATTACAGGCGCTTCACAATATTTTTCTATTTAATTTTTATTCTCATTGTACTCGGCGACTCTCTGGGACTTTTATTCGCTTATTTGATTTGAGCTATTTTTATTATGACGTCTCTTTTGGAAGTGTTTTTTAGGCCGTATTGATATTTTTGTGTGTAGACTCGCATATGTGAGATACTACTTCATTTTCAAAAAAAATTACACATTGATGACAGAGCTTATTACCATCTACCTAGCTTATTTCCCAGACTATGTTGGGGTCAGCTTCCAGTCAAACCGAATGCAGCTGAGTACCAGCATTTATGTTACATGGAGCGACTGCCTACCTGACCTCCTCAACCCAGTTAACCAGCAACCGGAACCTTAATAAGACTATTTGTCAGACGTTCTGACTTCTGACTACCGTAACGACTATCAAAGATGTACAAATGACAGCCGGGACCCACCAAAGCGCCTTTCGAAACACGGAGGAACTCATGACCAATCCACGGACCGACCGCGCCAAGCGTTGCTTAATCTCATGATCAATTGATCCTTGTGGCTGTTACTTAGCCAGCTCCTCTCGTTGATTATTCTCCTGAATACTATTATAGCTTAAAACAATGATTGTCGACGCCCTCAATCAATCCACTTTAACACGGTTAACCTTTCCGTATAAGCAAAAGCAATCCCATCAATCAATCAATCAACAAATCTACAAGATTTAAGAGCGACTCTCAAACAACTTAGTTACACCAGATGACACTTTAATACACTGATCGGGTAGGAAACCTTAGCCGTTTATCTAAGACGGGAGTTCGCAATTTCCTATGTCAAATAGATTGGAGCCTAGACACTCGTTACGTTTACTTAGTCCGTCCGTCGGTCCGTCGTCCACTGATTAATTTCTAAACGGATGCACATGTTAATATCTCGTATAAATTAGAAGTCGTACGTGTGTGTGACTGGTTTTGGTAAGATATAGCCTAAAAGGGAATTGGAGGAATGTGGTAGAATTATGGAAGGACAGTTTTGATAGGGTATCGAAGGATGCGTTCGGATTCCATGGTTTATGGCTTCTGAGCGGAAATATCTCAGCATAATCAATTACGGAATCGCATCTAGGTTGGTTTGGTACCGCATTTTTTGCGGAGTTAGAGTTGACATCGTAATATTAAGTTTTCTAAGAATATGGGTTCTTGAAAGCCTTAATAGCTTTCCGATGAAAAACTTTTCCGAGTTCCTCTCGGAAATTCCAAAAGCCAGGCTTAGCAGTATATTTAAAAAAACAATAGAACAATATAGGTAGTTATTAAAATATTTAAATAAAATTAGAATGTTAAAAGCTATTCATTATTAATAATTAAAAATTATATCTGACAAAAATGCCAATAAAAATAGGTAGTTAACCCTTTTATCATCGACAGCAAACCATTTAACAAGGGGAGGCGTTTACAAAAACAATTTGCTAGCAATTCACTGACGTCATTGTGACGTCACCCCACTGCAAATTGAAATTGAGTTGCACCATTGAAACTACTCGATATTGTTTGTGATTGTACCTCTACTTTGTTTCATAAATATGTAACCTAGTTGCTATTTCAGATAAGATTATTACATTCAAAATAATTCATAAATGAATAATAATAAAGCTACTACGGGCTCAATAATTGTGTAAAATATGTCACAAAAACAAGAAATAAAATGCTTAAATTTGTAAATATATTTCAGTCGTCATACTATTAAAGCACGATCAACGTTATGAGCATTGGCATTATTTAAAAAAATAAAATGCATTTAATCTGACATGAATTTCCTGTTACACCGACTATAATACAGATATTTGTTAATGTCAATCACCAAAACTTATGACTAACATTATCATAAACGCAAAATGAACTGACGAGAAATAAACATTTCCGAACGCAATATTGACCTGTCAAATTTCCCGCCAATACGCCATATTGTTCGCGCCACCGCATGACGCCATTGTGACAGCAATGAAAAGGAAATTAGTAGTTACAATTGACATGTTTATTTATTTCTTTTGCAATGAACCTAAACTTCATACGAATAAGAGCGGTATTTCATTGTATCTAAGTTCAATTAAACAGAAATTTTGTCAAGAGGTTGAAGATTTTCATTTGACTAATTGAAAATATTTACAAAGTATTGTTGTGAGTCAATTTAGTTGTTTATTATTAAAAAAATACGAATCTAAAACAGATTGCGTTCCATTTTACGGAGGCAACAACAGACAATAAGTTTATTGTTGCCCTACCGTTCGACGTAAGTTGATTGTTGCATTTTATCACAAGTTGTGTCGAAGCGCAACCCTATGAAATTGAATTGTTGCCATCGAGTTAGGAAAATGGTTAAATGAAATAAAATGAACAATTACTGTCATTCCTGATAATGCTTAATTAGAACATAATTCTTAGCTAACACTTATGAGAAGTGCAAATATATATTTAGGTAGGTACATTTAAAGCTCTTTCCTTTCCTTTATTAATAATTAGTTAAGGGCCAGTTTCACAGGTTACGAATAGCCACTACTTACCAGGTAAATGCAAAAATGGTACAGGATTTGTATGAAATTATCTTCCAGATAAACTATCTGGAACTTATCAGCAACCTGTGAAACTGGTCCTAAGACTGATATTTTTTTTTTCTATTAGCCAATCATTCAACCAAAAAATAGAAAAAAATGAACAGATTATTTTTTGCTTTGGCCTCTTCTTTTATTTCGTAGCTTCATGTGACACCATTACCCCTCTTTGTCTCAAGGGCACTAACACAATTTGTTGCGGCAGTGTGCTAACAGGCCTTTTAACGTGAATATCGATTTGACACCTTTGTTCTAGCGGTAATCGATACATCGATCGCTACTGACTGTGTATAGGGTGACAGGTAATTAGTGACCGATATTTAAACACGTGATTGTACTCATGAATAAAACAACTTTCCCGAAGAAACTTTTTTTGTTATTTTTTTTATCATTAAAGCAAAATTCAAATTTCGCGCGCGGCGTCGCCCTATCAGCTGTTAACGGCGAGGTAATTTTGCTATAATAATAAAAACAGTCTTTGGGAAAGTTGTTTGTAATCATGAGTACAATCACGTGTTTAAATATCGGTCACTAATTACCAGTCACCCAATATACTTACGTAGATAGCAAGATTTATCCATGTTATCAAATATTTAGTGGCATTGGTTTTTCTCCAAAAATTGCTGGCTGGTTGCAGTATCAACGTACCTACAAATGTACAGACTCGAAACTATCAAATTTTCCCAATCAACTTCGAACCATATGTTTCAGCGATAAAGTTGAAAATCTATTAAAGAAATTAGACAGATTGTAGCTTGATGTGTTGGCGGCTGTACGAAATATCCAACTTGGAAATATTGACATTGAATCGATTCAAATATATTTTAGAGTAGGTATTTCAGTGACATAATTTGCTAAATCAAAATAATTTTAATTATAAACTGGTTTTAAATAAACACTGCGAATAAGGCCTTTGAATTTTAATGTTTATTTTTCATTTAGTTGTCAGGTCTGTACCAACTTTGCAGACTTTGCGTAAACTTCAATATAAACAATGTTCTGTATGTAAATAATTGTTAATGGATTTAGTCTAGTTTCTTAGGATAAAGTGTTAAGGACTTTAGGTCATAAGAGAGATTGACTGGGACTTCGAAATTTATAATAAATGTTCAATGATTGGGTTTGATTTGTTTTATATAATTTAAATGTAAGTTTTTTGTTGCTACAAGGTCAATAAAATAAATGACGATCTGTACCATATGTAATCAGAATAATGGAGTTCAAACATTACTGACAGATTTGTATAGACGCCAGCACCTGTCAAACTTCCTAAATAGATTTTCAACCTTATCGCTGAAGCATATGATTCAAAGTTGATTGGGAAAATTTGTTAGTTTCGGTTAGCTTGATGTGCTGGCATCTGTACTATGTACGAATAGGTATTAGGTAAATGATTAATGAACAGTAAGAGGCTGTCTTCAACAACACAGAGTATTAACAAAACAATTGCGACCACGCCAAAATAAAGTAAACATATTCACAGCTAAATAGATATGCTTTAAATCTGTTTACCTCATTTGTCACTGAAGTTCAAAGGATGAAACATTCCGGCAAAAGGATGACACTGCGTAAACGTTTCAAAATAATCACATCAATACTTACAACAGATACGTAGACAAACATCAAAGCAGACGCGCCAGACACTATGCGCAGAGGAACTGTTTGTTAACACAATCAATGAAGACATTCCCAACTCAAATCAGCATCAAAGTACACATGTTAGTCTATAATCGTACACACACGCGCAATATTTAGAGTACCACACACGTTATCGGCCAATCCACTATTACTAAACACCCGCACATACGTAAAATCTGCAAACATAACAAGGCCTACCCCGCCCTTCTAATTTCTTAACAAAATAGGTGTTACCAACGCTACTGAATTTGTATCTAGGGATCTACCTCCAGCGGTTGGTATTACATAGACCGGCGGACACCTTAAGTCCAAAGGAGGCAGTAACTGCAATTAGTACAATTAGTAGAGCCCAATTAGGTGCTTTAACGAAGCGAGTTTCGTAACTAGTCGGGGGAGTTTGGTGACAAATACTACGTTTGACGTCTGACCCGAGATCTCGATCAAACAGTGATACTGTTTGTGAACCGTGTTTGTATTTAACATTAAACAAGTATTTGTACTTCAAGTACTACAGTAATGCTAACGAACAGACTGAGCTGGATAATTAGGACATCTCCGGTCGTGACGTCACTGATGCTATTAACTAGTCAACACTTCATACTTTGACAGCTCTCGCATGTCTCACAGAAGACTAAATTAATTTACTCCTCATGTCTCGCTACGTTTTGGTGCTTAACATGAATGAAGTTCTAATTGGTTATTTCTTTCCAGAAACATGTCATCTAAACGAAAGTCACCACCGTCGAAATTGCAAGAAGGTGCCGCCGACACAGAGAAGCCTGAAGCCGGCCCTGCCAACCTCGACTTCCCTGACCATCAGGAGTCAGATGACAACGAACAGCATAGCTACTATAAATTCTCACCCAGTTCTTCAACTAGGAGTTCCATTAGTGAAGAGGATACGAATTACGAAGACGAACGACCGTCAAAAAAGCAACGATTCGAGCAAACATTAGACATGACAAATAATCTTCTAGTCCCAACATCTTTCCTAAGTCTGCATCAAGTGAACGATCTCCAGACTCGAAGGCGTGGCTCGTCAGAATGCAGCAGTCCTGGAGCTGAGGCGAAGGTTTTGGGACTGTGCAACAATAACAACTCATTACTGAATCACAACAGCGCTTTATCGTTGACTGCGCCTCATAAGCGTTCTATGGATGACGTTTTGAAGAGGTTGACGTCAAAAATGAACAATAGTACGATTAAAGAAGAGAAAAGGCCTACCCCGTCTACGACACCAGTGAATAAGAACAAGTAAGTCAATATTTTTAACCTTATCACCTATCTTATGAGATGAAAATCCATCAGAATCTAGGAAACTTGTTTATCAAACAATCGTCCGATCACGATTTAATCGGTATACCTACGTAGTCATGGTTACCTATATCAAAATTTTCATTCGTGTAGATAACTACAAACGGACTCTGAAGACATAATCTATTAGTATTTCCACTGCAACATTTAATTACTTGAGAAAATGATTAGCCCTCTCTCCGACTGTCATTACACAACAATAAATTAGTCGCATCGTTGCCTATCAATTACATTTATAGACACATACGTAACAATTGCTTGTCCTCTGTATATCATTGTTCATTCCTCGCAACTCATTAACTCGACAGACACTACATTATTATCATCTAATTGATCTGGTCACCTTCCCTTTATTGGCAGTTTCCTACATCAACATTTATCAAATGTTTTGTTTCAGTCTGTTTACAAAGAGATACGGAAATCATTATTAGACGATAATTTATTATTATTAGATGATAATTTATTATTAATCCCGTTAGTGATAAGGTGTTTATACGAATTTAGGGTTCACCTACGTCCGGTATGCGCTTCTATCTTCTTCTAATCATTTACCTACTACAAATTCATTCAAATATTTGAGGTACTTAAACAAAAATCAACCAATTAATTAATTTATACTAATTGTATTTGTATTATTGAAAAGTGTTTATACTTATACTGTTTAAAGAGAGGTCATAAGACATCCTATCATCGTAATTAATAATATTACATAGACTGTAAATCAATCAATCAATCAAGTAAATCTGAAAGACAATTATTTGAAACAAGCTCTAAATAAAACCTTTTTAACATAGAACTTGAATAAAATATACAAAGATAAACAGATAGATGTAAAAACTCCTTTTGTTTCGTCCACAATTACGCAACGCACTACCGTTTTAATTACAACCACTGTCGGCCTTTAACTACTAAAATAAAACCGAGACACTAAGACATTTCAAGTTAGTCGTTTTCCAGAATTTAATTAGCCATATTACTGCACATTAAAAACAATGTTAGGACCACCGCAAGTTTACTATAAAAGCGTTAAACGCTTGTTTTACTAGGCTTTTATAGATATTCCGACGTTAAAGTATGTCCACTGAGTTCGGTGACGGAAATCGTAAAGGAGCTAGTATGTTGCGTGTAGAGGGTTCACTTGGAAGAAGTTTTTATTTTAATCACTTAACCAATTAATGATGAATCATTGAAAAACAATAAACATGATAGAAAAGAAAAAGATTATTTAGCTGGAGAAACAAATAAAATTAGATTCGAATCTATGATCATAATGAAAGCTATATATTTTATTGATTTATTCAAAACACTATTCTACAAGTCTATTCTAATAATTTATCAGAATACAATAAAAAAACCTGATTAGGATTCTAACAAGTCTTCAAAAGGCAATTTTCATGTAAACAACGGCTAACCTTTTAGCGATGAACATGACTTAGTTCAACAGCCACCATTAAAAGGTCATCTTAAACATGTTATTTATAAAACTACAGCACGTTGGCTTACCAGTTTCATAGCTAATACTATTATAATTTTACGCGAGTTTAAGTGGACACTGAATTATTTACAGCCTATAACTTTAATGGAGAATAGCTTAAGTAGTAATTAAACCAATATGCTTGAATTAAAATTTTGTTGTTACGGAGTGACTATGGTTGGAAATGTGATGGAGTCGAAATTTTTGATACGGTTGAGTTTAAATATGAATATTAATCGTTGAGTTAACCTCTTCATTAGGTGAAGACAATATTTATGGTAATTTGAAGATACATATTTTAGTAAGAATACGAATAAATAAAATAAGAAAATTATTTTTGTTCTCAACTCAGTTATAAACCTCGGACATAACCCAATATCTAAGAATAGTAAAATTCAAAATTCGAATAACACTTAGATATAATAAACGAGCTATTAAGTGCATTTAAATAAAATAGGATACCCACGAAATTTACTTAAATAAAGATGAACTTGCGGACGATGATGACACCTCCCTATAATGTCCTAGAGTGCTCCTGAAACCTAAATCCTAGAGGAAAAAAATTGTCTACGGCAAACAGCTAAATTAATCGTACCAAGAAACAGAAGTGCGAGTAGATAATAATAATGTAATACATTATTTAATTATCCAGCCTGTGGTTTGAGCAACATTTCCTTGGAAGTAGACATTTAGCGCTGAACAGATGTGTCAAGCGACAATTGTGCCGTTTATTGTCGCAGTGATGCTAATGCGTTAGGACAACGGCAAAGCGTGAGATTATCACCGGAGTAATGTTCCTCGTTTGCAGTTTAAACGCTCGTTTTATTTTTATTAGGTATTGTCCGCTTGGGGAATTTGCTTGTCATTGTTTTGTTCGAATTCTTTAGTTGCTAATTTTAATATTACATGTTCATTTATAATATTCCCACTTTTGATCTTAACTTACTTTACTGTTTCATCATCCAGGGTAGTATCTACATCTGCCTGGGATGCGGGTTGTTCATAAGAGTTACCGTGGCCCTAGCACAGGGACCTCCAGAAGGAACATAGTGAGTTTTAGTCATTTGATGATTTCCCACGAAAAAAAACGAAATGTAGGTGCCTACTACCCGCACCTACATTTCAAAATATTATATTCACGATTATGGTAATTTTAAACTATGTATGGTGAGGTTTTAGATGCCATCATCATGGAATAGGTTAAGAAGTGCACGATACAAATATTATTGTCTCATATTTTGTTGAAAACTACTAGGAAAGCACAATTTAACTACGCATTTTACTTCGAGTTTATTATGCAAAACACCATTTGTAGCAGTTCAGTGAGGTCAGACCTGATCATCAAATTGATTTTTAATATTAAAATATTCTTGTTTGAAAAGTTTTGTTATATAATTTTTTTTATTATATATTCATAATTATACATCATACTGTACACTCAAATAACTAACGGTGTTACCAAGCAGCCTTCTATCATTCCTGTCATCACCAGTTTTAATAAAGATTTTATCAAATTCATTATTAACAACTAAATTATGAATGTTGCAGAATACTGCGCCATTTCAGCCGCCATGTTGTATTCCAATTTTATTGACTAATACAGACAGTCTAGTCACTAAAATATGATTTTATTATCAGAGCTTTATAAACTGAAGTATGATTGAGATAAAATGTCTGGATAACGATCGGAAACAAGTTTTTTATTGGCCTTTCTATCTGCTATTATTACTCTGTGCAATTAGTTCTTTGATAAACCAGCCCGGAATTCAACATGATATCAAAGTCCGTAGATTAATCAACAGTCCAGAGACATTAGCGTTGCCAATATAAATAGACCTATTATGGAAGGTAATTGCAGAACTAATAGGGTTCTAGGTATGTTCCGCAGTGAAATCGGACACAGACTAGATTTGCCCGCATCATTTTTTGCAATCTAAGCAATTAAATGTAAATCGTCTATAGGCATGTAACCTGAAGTCCTTAGTGGCTGATACAAATGATTGACCACATATCAATCAATTATTCTAGTCTAGACCAAATTTAATGATTGTATCCTTCGATTTATTATTTATGACAGTTTTTGTTGAGCTAACTGTACCTCTGTTGATGTAGATTAGCCCATACTATTAGAATTTGTACTGACAATAATACCGATAGTGGAATGATAGACATACAAATCGCTAACAGATTTTAATAGTTACAGATTACGTTCAATAATAGAAGATAATTATAACAAAGGTTAAGGCGGTGTCATGCGTGATCTATGTCAATATTTACGTGCCAACCTTATCAGCGGTGTTATCACAAATTAATAGCTTTTGTTGATAGCTATGATTGTATTCGCGGATATGTTGTTATTGGTTACCAGGAGAAACATTGTCGTGAATCTGTTTTCAATTGAAAAGTAAACAATCGCGATAAAGGATACGAAAACAGTTGAATGGAGTTGGTAATTCTTTAAATCAATAACAGCACAAATTTTGCTAAGATAGCATTTGACACAGTAAACTGTTCTTATACTGACCTTATTAAGATAATGGGTGAAATTAAATCATCTTGAACTAATCATTAAGGTGAGTCAGAGAGACAAAACGAAGTTACACAAAACGCTAGAATCAAATCAATCACTATAAATCATTTCAACATCAATAATTATTATTTCACCGGCAATTATAGAGCACGTTAAACAATTGCGGTTCTAATCCCATAAATAAGTCATAGCAAAGACAATAAGGGCACTTTTGGCGTATTATTAAGCTCAGCGCGGTCTATTGTCTGCACTAATTAAACAGGCCGTAATAGCCGCCGACGAGATTAAGACGTGAGCCTGTAATATGCTACAATCCATCTCCGTTATGGTGGCTTTGGGCTTGGGTTGTGGGGTAAAGCATGAGAGAGTAGCGGGTTTTGAAAAGGCTAAAGCAGTGGTGCTTATTAGACTATTTTAAAATAAAGGTAATATGAATAATGAATTTAAGTAAAACTGTTTTGAAGTAACCACTAGCGAATTGTAGGCCTGGAAATGTAACCAGAATACTATCCACATATACAAGCATTAAATTTTTTTAATACTTAATGATGGAATACTCTTTGACCTACTGAATTTCAGTTATCTAGTCGTTTACAAAGTTATCAAAATTGATTATAATTAAAAGCAATTTTGAGTATTCAATGCAGGTTATAAACTACGAGAAGTTCAATTTTTATTACTATCTGCTAAAATCCTTACACTTATGCCATGCAAGCGAACAAAACGACAACAATAGACAAAGTCATAATTTGTACAGTGATATATATCCAGAAAGCACAATATAATGTTACAGATTACAGAAGAGTAACATTAGTTAATACGAATATCTTATTTATGAATCCGGTGATGAAGGCCTGGGGGCGTTCCGGCCGTTTTTGTTGATCCACCATGATAAATGTTTTAACACACGAATAATGATGGGAATGACAAAATTATTAATGTGTTTTATGGCTTTTTAATTTTATTTGGAGCTAGAAAAAAATATTCCATAACCTTATAACCATCTGTCAAAGACTATTGAAGCTACAATTTTTTCTATAACGTCATCTTAGGCTACTGTGATAATATCACAGACTTAATATGCCTCGCTGTATTGGTAAGCATCGCATACAGATATAGTATGTCCCTGTAGGCTATAATAAAATCAATTACATCAGTACTCTTCATATTTATATGTTACGACTTATGTGTGTCAGTATTGATAGATTTTCTTTATACAAATCAATACTTGAACAAGTCAGATTTCAAGGTAAACTGCACCTAACATGTCTCTGTCACGAGTCCAAAGACAATTGACAAGGCTAGTACAATACTCCTTTGTGTGACACAATAACTCTTTATAGTAGTCACAAAGTCGCCTTCTGCAAAGATTTGCCTCACACACACGAAGTTACGAACAGAACTCACGTTGTTCAGTGAATTGTTCGTTTGTTACATGAACACCACAATTGTGCAAATTGAAATTGTTCTCATTGTTGGAATGTTAGTAATCGTAATGTTTTGTGTGACTATTTCAAAGGAATGTCATGACTATATTTAAAATAGCACGCGCAAGATGTGTGTCTTGAAGCCTCTTGAATTCTAAACTCAAATTTATCGAGTGAGTTCGTCTCCTCTGTAGTTTTAAGTAAATACATTGCATAATAATCACCTTCTGGAATATTTTAGATCATCAAGTGAGCAGCTGTCTACAAAAATAATTATTCTCAGTTTGAGTTTGGAATGTCACATTTTTATGTATTTCGATACGCAGTTCACTATGTCAATGATTGTTGTTCCTAAAATGAGAAAAACATTAACAATGTAATATGATGTCACCAGACATAATATTATTATCTGTCCAATTGTCTGTTTGTTTCTTTTTTTCTAATTTGCGTGTTTCTCAATCTCTAGGCGACTATAGAAAAGAATCGTCACGTTTCAATCGCGTGACGCAATCAATACTTCTATCTATCTGGTCGACTTAAGGATCAAAGTTGCATTAAATCAATGAACACTTTCTCGTTTTTATCATCATCACCGTCATCAGCCTATCAAGTGACCGTTGAACTATAATCTGAATTTTGAAAAGGACTGCAATTTTTACTTACTTCCCACCGGCACACGCCCTAATTAAGACGAGAGACAATAACAATATAACAGATAAGGATTGACAAAATATAGGAACAATAATTTCGGTTGTGGCATAGGTTATCTCGCTAGCTGGCCCGCTAATAAATAACACAACAATTAGTGCACTGTTCTTGCGATATTATTAATTATAACAATAACATATTTACTGGAAAAAAATGGAGATTACTTTTATGTTATCTTGCATCGATTCGAAATTCAGACTGTATTTGTTTTTCTGGCCTTGAATTCAGAATTGCTTACATTAAGAGAACGATAATTTATATCTATACATATTTTGGAAACTTTCTGACAAGAGAACCTAATTTTTCCAAACGATGCATGAAAACTGCCGCAGCCATGCTTATTTTTAAGACGTAGTTTGGTTTTACGTAGAATCTGAATTGATGTGAGCCGTGCGGAAAATTCGTAGTCGTCTAGTTGATATACATCAAGTACTCACAATACTAATAAAACGCAGGAAATGCTCTTACCGCGTCCCAATAATCGGCCCTCCAATTATGTCCCGCGCTATGCCACCACATACCTGTTCGGAAAACCAATTTGATTGTGTAACAACAAATTATGCCTATTGCACGCCATTGCAAAACACACAACTTTGTCGCTGTTTCCCGCCTTCACGATTTCAAATTGGAATGCAACGTTAAGCGCAGCTCGGTGATTGGTTCATACAATATTCAGGGCGGCCAATCGCAGCGCGGCTGTGTCGCCAGTGCATCAAAAATTCCATCTGAATATACCAGTGTGGCAAGCACTAAAAATGATAATGCCCTAACATGGCCATACAATTTGAAATGAAGAATTCATGCATCGTTCTCGTTTACATTTGGGATGTGTTTTTATTGACGCTGAATCGGACAGGTTCGGTCCATTTTATTTATTGAGCAGTGGTTTATGCAGTGATTTTTGCGAAACTATTTCTAATAAATAAAACCGGTTTGTATGGGGGGATAGAAAAATAGCCGATCCTTTTTGTTGAAACGGACGTATTATCGTAAATTGGTGAAAGCAATAATCGAAACAGGAAAAGTATGAATCAAATGGTTGCGAATAAAAACAGATAAATGGTGGGAATCAGGTGTTAATGTAGATTCTAGACTATCGTGTTTTACTTTAGATTTCTATCGAGATTAATGTTACAACTATAATTATAACAAGAACATGATTTTGAATAAATGTCCCAAAACCTATAAACATATTTCCGGTCACATCTTCTTATTGAAAGTAAATACTATAAAACTAAATTGATATCCAACACTTAATTCCAAGATAGCTTTAATCTCATTGCAATATCATTTAGTTAAAGGAACAAGACCATTAACTACCACATAATACATTACTTAAAGCCATTTACTTCTAATAATAGCACTATCTTTTAGCATCGGCACTTTTATGGAAACTGTCTAATTATATTCATTAACTAGGGCAACAAGATTTAAATATACTACATTATATGCATTTTTCATTTGTAAACCAGATTTGTTTTGGTGATCTATCAAGGAATTGCCATTATTCATTGTCTTGCGGTTTTTAAAAAGTCCAAATCCAGTATTGACAAAGTACTCTGTGATGATGAAATTACTTATAGGATGAAAAATGCTCCAAAGATCACTTTAGCAATTTCAAGACTTTATTTAACATGTAACCCATCCAAGAACTTATTTTCCATCTTACCTATTCCGACCATTCCGAAGTCTTACTGGTAGTAGTTGAATGACCAGCCTCCTAAGTGTGTACGGATTCGATTCCAAATCAGGCAGGAATTCGATTAAACTTTTCGAACTGACGTATGCTTTCTATATCTATCTTGGACACTATTGACTAAGTAAAGGTGCAGGAAAGCGTCTTGAGGAAATCTGGACTTTAAAATAAGAGTCTGAAATCGCCAATCCACCTAGAGCAAGCGTGGTGATTAAAGTTCATTCCTTCTCTATATGAAAAGAGGCCTATGCCCTGCAGACAATAAAAAGACTGATGATGAAATTATTCCATTGTCAGTCTCTCGTACATCCGAAACTAGTGACAATAAAAACCGATCGTCATGAAAGTCAAACGGACGCCCATGCATACTCTAGACCTAGCCCTATCTTTGCAATGTCAAGCAAAGTCCTAAAAGTTTCTGTTTTTAGCATTTTTTTTCCCATCAAATGTACAGCGTTTCCAAACGGTTGTTGTTGACCTTAACCTGATTTAAAATGCTATCAGTCCCCCTTGTCGGTAACGTGGAGTAGGAAAAACCCGAGCTTTGCCGAGCGTAGCCGAGCAATGACGAACTCAATAAAAAGGTACTGTACATGACTGAGTATGTCGGTAGCAAGTTGTTAAATTCGTAATGAGTGTATTGTTGGGGGTGAGATTAGGATGGATGCGGTTTTTACTAGATAAAATACCTACTCTGGCAAATCATTACGCATCGATTCATAGATTCAATTAAATGCCTATGCTATGCCACCACATTCTTACTTCACTAGTTTTCTTTCAGTCACTATTGTGAGATAGCGATATATTAAATTTGAGTTTCGCTAAAACCGTTAGATCATTATAATTATGTCTACGAATTACAGCCTATTTTTATTGGGAAATCATCAAATGGTTTCTCCTACTGAGGGTGCAACTGGAGAGAGGGTTAGGTTTGTTACTCGTAATGACCAAAATCCACTATGTTTTCTCTGGAGTTCCCTGTGTGCCAGGCCACAGCCTCGAAGAATTTAATCCTAAACGCTTACTTTACTCTTGCAGCAAGCAAACATTACACAAAAATCGACAATTCTGATTCTCTTTAAGTTAAGGTTTACTTCACTTCAGTTTAAATGATAAATCTAATAAAAAAATACAGTCTAATAAAAAAATAACAATAAAAACTAGCCGTTGTAAAAAAATATCACAGACATGTCCATACTAGTCTACCGTGCCTGTCGCGAGGGGCAAACAAGACGGATAACCCTACAGCCGCCGTTGTCTCGCGTTAAGGGATTTTTTATTGTTGCCCGCAAACTGTAGCCTCGTCAACCCCAACGTTGCATACTTTATGTCATGTTGACTGGCGGTGAAAAACAAATGACGTCTTCTTTATTGGGAGATGAAACTAGAAACTTTACGTTGTTTTGACTAGGAATTGTTAAACAGTTCTTTAACTCAAGTCCATATTTTATCTCTGGTATATGCTATGCAAAGGTCATCAATACCGTGCAAAGGTCACACTGACAATTTGAGGACTTTTATCTCATTTTTTTATCGATTTCCCAAAAAAGGAGGAGGTTCTTGATTTGTCGAATCTGCCTATATTTTTTATGTTTTACAGCTCATATCATCGCATTTGAGTGATATTGGCATATGATGCATTATGCAATCAAATTAATGATCACCATTGTATCATAAATAAACGTTTACAATTCACGTTTCATTTCACAATTTAATTTATTCAAACAGAATACAGTATTATCAAACAATAATTACTAGGCCCATTATCATCAATTTCAAAAGACCCAACAATGATATTATGAAAGCTAATTATATTGCCGACCTGTAAGCCGACAAAATACAGGGTGATTCCTAAATTAATTAGAACGACCCCAGAGTCTTAAAAAATACCCAAATACGTTGAAATCGATAGCTAATTAATATACAATTATAACACAGATACGGTTTTAAGTCCATAGGTAATGCCCCTCAAAGGGAACGTCAGCAAATAATACGGAAAGCAATTATTATCTCATTTACTTCCTTTTCTTTCTTCGGCTTTGATGCTGAGATTTTGATCGAAATCCCAAATAGGGATGGAATCAAAGAAAATTTGAAAAAAGAAAGATTTTATATATTTTTTTCTTTGGTTATAGACAAAATGTCGTAAGTGTAACAATTAAATAAGTACAAAAAAAATACTAAAAATGAACAGCTTAAAAAAAGATTTTAGGCGAAGTGAGTCATCATGATTTCAAAGTATATATGTAATGTACACTACGAGTATAAATATCCTTTGAATATTTTGAACATTCCGCGAACTATTTGAAAACTATTTCCATTTCATGAAAGCAAAACAGTTTTAATAAAAAAGCTTAGTTGCACCTTGTTTCAAATATAAAGCTTAACAATATTTAAATATCACTTACGCCATTATTCTTGTGCACAGCAAGAATATTTTTACAATCACGCCATCGGCAGGTGGCAGCGACAAGCCTTAATATCGGATCGGCTTTTTTAACGACTTTCTTTTAAAAGTCCGACTTCGATTATACAGGGTGCTCCGATTTCCTTTGCCTGTAATTGGCGAAGTTTTTTAAAGGTCAAAACTGATCTACGTGTTATATTCTATTTTAATAAGAATTCGCAATTTTCATGAATTGGATGTGGAAATAGCTACAAAGTAATATAATTTAAATTGTAATTTAGTGGTTTTGGTAGGTAATTGTTTATCCTGAATTGCGTAAGTCCTTTACGTATTTAGTTTAAAATAATAGTTTATTACTAATATTACCTACTTTTTCATACATTTATGACTGTTACACCAATATATACCAATTTAAAGTATCCTTTTAGAATATGAAATAATGTGGACAAAAAACCTCGCTATTTTTACTTACTTTTATTTCGCATAAGAGAGTGAACATTTACATTTAAAATTTTTGTGAAAAATTTTTTACATGTTTGTTAAGAAAATAACAATTACAATTTGCATAATTTTAAGATTTAAAAGAACTGTTAAAAAAAGTAACATACTGTATACTTAGTGTCAAAATTCATCGCGTGACTCTCTCGGCATCCATTTTAATGACGTCACATCAACCCCTGTTCTCGGCGCAACCCTTGAGATTTGCAAGACACCTCTTTACCCTTTGTTTAGTCATAAACAAAGCTTTTATGGACCACTATGTTGTCTAAAATACCTTCTCCTGGTTCAGCTATATTATGAACCTATTGCTAACACACTCGTTACAAAGCCTGATCTCTCTCCGGTCGTGTCGGATTGCCGTCCCATCGGACTATGAGAGTGAGGGAATAGAGAGTGCTCCTATGTCTGCACGAATGCTTATGCACTATAATATGTCCTGCGCAGCTGACTGATCTCCATAAAAGAGAACGGCCGCCGTAGCCGACAATCGGCCTGGATGCCATCATCATCATAAAGCAAAGACTAATTTTAGATTCGAAATAATTAAATCATGCGTAGGTATAATATACAAAATGAATGTCATTGAATATTTTTTCGGGCACCGTGAAAAACTACTAGCTACTGATAAAAAAATAGAAAGCTCTCAACAAAAAAAAAACACAAACATCGATAAACAGTAAATTAACGCAGGCAGTGCGCCACGAATCGGAATAATCGAATCGATTCTATCGAAACGAAACATCGAGTGGTAGTGAATTGGTCTATTAGTTCACCCTAGTTTAGTTACGGGTCCCCTCTCTAATGTAGTTACTGATAAGTGTATTGTTTTTGGCTTTTAGAGTACGTCAATCTAGATTTTTAGATTTAAAATACTTACGTTTGACCTGTCTCAATAAATGTTCAGTAGTGTAGTAGCTTGATGTGCTGGCGTCTACGCAGTTACCATCATTCTAACAGTCATGCGTTTTCCAAGAAATCAGTTTTCTAAATTACTCGCACATTTACTGATAAGTATTAAAAAAATGTGGGCTACTTTAAGCGGTATAAAACAAATTGAGCGAAGATAGTCTTAATTCTTCATATCGCATTCTCACATCTAAAGTTCAACACAAATCTGTTGAACTTTAGCAACCAAACAAAAATTGCACTATTATCCTACAAAAATAGCATACTAACACAATTACAAGCCCACGTTTCTCCCACACCATAGCTCTTATTCCTATGGGGTTGCTAATATACAACAAAATACAATAAATCATAAGTGGCATACCACTGAACAGGAAAATAAAACGCATTTCTCTGAATTGACTGACACGAATTGAATCGTGTGATCAAAAATTGCTCTTATTTTTTTCAACTTTAGCTGTCTTTTGGTCGTTCACGAAATACTATTTTTGGAGTATCGTTCATAAATTACGGTGAAGCTGTTTTTGTATTGAACGGAGCCTCATAAGCAATGGTAATACTACCTACACTTGGACAAACCATTGCAATATACTAACTTTTACATAGTCCATTGTTGCCTGTCAAACCACTCACACCCATGTCATCAAAGATTGCAGCTCTGATAAACGAGTCGCTTATCTTCGGTGACTTAAGTTTTGTGTAAATAATTTCGATCTCATAAATAATATCTTCTTGTTTCATAGATCTTTCAAATTTGTATGATCAATAAATACACCAACAATTACTTTATTACACAAACTATCAGTGCGCTCTCTAAAAAACTTGAAATTCTCGAGAATTATAAATCAGTTCCTAGTAAAAAATGAGATACTTAATTAGGTTCCGTTAATTTATTATTTCACCGAACTGGTTTCACAATGAGCCCTTTCTTTGAGAAAGTGGTCCAATCTTTTGTACCGTGCAAAATAAAGGTTGCGAAATATTCTGACAAGCGAAAAACAATTGTACGCCTTCAAGTTTTTGTAATTAATAAGCTCACTCAAAGATCATTTCTTAAAACTGCTGAATCAGAATTTAAAACCAAGCTTCTTTGTGATATTTGCTTGATCATGAATCAATTTGAATTTATTATCCTTAGATCATAAGTAAACAAAAACTGTATAACCTTTATATTACCTGTATTGAACACAAAAAAATGTAGCTTGATAATGTTTTAATTCAACCAGATGATATAGATACAGTGAAACCTATATTTAAAACTGCACTATTTAAAATGTAAGCCAAAGAATACATATCACAAGACTAAGAGGTTTCGTCATAACCTCTTGAAAGAGGAGGTTCAGACCACAGCATTAATAATTCAGAACCGTCCTCTGATGCATTTGTTTGCGGTGCCCGAAGTAACGTGCCTCTACTACTGAACTCAAATGGAAGTCGGGTGGAAGACTTGAAACTTTGTAATGTATTGGTTCGAATGAAAGCATTGGAGTCTAAGTACTTAAGACTAAGAAATTAGTGTTTCTATTTGGGTTGACGTAAATGCAACGGTGTTTTTTGTGTCTAAAATTAGTACCGTACCAAAACATAATACAAATTGTATTTAAGGTAAGTAGATAGCCTTCGATCATTATGTGATAACATAATATTTTTCATCAAGCAATCATGAGAGCAATTATGAGAATTTAATAATTTAATTTACCTAAGTATCTAGAATACAGTACGACTGTATCAATTTAGGGGTTGAACGCTTTTTCCAATAACAACATTTTACAGTCTATAAAATTGTTTATGAATTCGAGTTCAAACAGTAGCAACGAAACGTGCCATCATACAATCTTTGTTGTTGATAATATCATACAGCACTAGCATCCTAACACTGCCATGAATTATTCACGCGAATTCGCCTGCCTGATACAAAGTTACATAATGTTATACATTTTGTATTCCAAACCATCATATTAACACGGAATGTTAGTTCGTGAAATTGTGTTAAACTTTATGTGCAAGGATCATCAAACGCCTGTTTATGCGATTCAAATTTTTGTTAGCATTCTAATTTAAGACTTGTGCAAATTTTTCATACGGACAGTACCTAGGAACTATCTTACTAATAAAATTATAAATATTTAAATTATGGATAATGTAAAGATTTACTTAACAAAAACAGGTATAACGTATCAAAAACTGATGATAGCTTCAGTGAGGCGATTGTTACAGACCAATCCTTGATTCACGATGTTTCTTGATGATCCAAAACTCAACATGATCTACTTTTTGTTAACAGCGAGAGACGAGCAGTCCTAGACGCAGCAGCCTTGCAGGCGTTAGCTGGCGAGAGCGTGCTGGAGAAAGAACGACAGCTGTCAGAGATGATACTTCAGCTGCAGATGGTTAGGGAACAGCTACTAGCGCAGCAGGAACACGCTAAGGTAAGGAATTTGATCTGGAAGATATAGTTTAGCATAAATCAAGAAGGTCTATGAGAGTAATGCTGCGGCTTATGATAAAGTTGGTACTGAAAATAATATTATCAAAAATAACTATAAATGAAATTATATTCTTGTAGAAGATTGAATCATACATAAAGAATTCACTACATTTCAACACACTTATGATTTTAGATGACCCAATAATTGTGAAGCTTATTAATAACAATCACAGACATATCAAATTAGTTTAAGCTTACAAATAAAAAATTGATCTTAGTTTTGACGCGTTTGATCTACTTAGGAAAAATTGGTGATACCAATATTTTGTCGCGACTTCAATACTATCTAATTTCATTTTTAAAATAAAGTACAGACGCCACATCAAGTTACTACAATCTGACAAATTTCCTTAATACAATTTCAACTTTATCGCTAAAGCATGTGGTTCAAAGTTGATTGGGTTTGATAGTTGCTGATGAGAGCTTGATGTGCAAGCGTCTGTACATTCTACATAGATTACCTCGTTGGCAGCTGCCAGCTTTTTGTAATGAAGTTTGTTGGATTAACATCGCAGGTGACAAATGGGCTCAGGATTATAATGATTTCTTCTATTTCCATGAATCGAAAATCTTGGACGACAGTATCTATCTATTCACTCTTTGTGTCAAATCTAGTCTAGTGAGGGTTATACACGTATGGTGCGTTTTTTGTTCGTTTGATCACTTAGACTAATCCGACTTCAGGGTTACGAAAAAAAGTTCGCGCGATAATAATCGCTATTTAAGTCATTCTTGGTTTCTGGGAAAGTCGTTTAGAAGCTAGTACTAGTAAAAATCAAACATAATAATTGGTTTGCTACCTAAATGTACTTCTATTAGTTAATATTTAATTGGTAGGTATATGAAATTAAATTAAAAAAAACATGGTATATTTTAGCAAAATCAATTCCCCGTGAATTCTACAAGATTTCAAACGGAAACTAAAACGCAATTACTCTAACAACCAATAATATTACTCAGAAGCTATCTACGCCACTTTGTCTTAAAATGTAAGGCAGAGCTAAACTAATAACACTATTCACTAATTAGAATAGCAAGAATACTAAAGTAAAGGGATATGTTCGTTTGACCTCACCACCCCACTTACAAGCGAGTGGTTATACTTTGTTTTCAAACGCTTTATCTGGCTCCAGACATCTGTTTTGCATGCTAGGTCACGAATTGAAAAGGGCTAAGGAATGAAGGTTTATTCCCGTTTTGGAACTTAACGTTTAGTTCGTAAAATGGTTGTTATTGTTCCATTTCATGCACGTTTATGGAGCTGACAGCTCGACGGTGTCGTTTAAATAGCCATTTTACTTACAAGAATCCAACTGCACATCATAAAATAAAGTTGGTACAATGCTATTGATAATTGTTATGGTGGATTGCGGAATTTGTGGCCAATGATGGAGTTTTGTCCCTTTGCGTAGTAGAACTTAATGTAGACAATTCGAATGTGGTGGCGGTTTGAGTCTTTGTTTTTGCAATTTTAATAGGAAGATGGTAGAAAAAATTGTCTCAGTGACCTTATGACTTTTAATTAGAATTATGACAGGAGCAAGATACTGTAATGTGCGTAAAGAAGATTGTAATAAGGTATAGAATTGAATACTGTAAGATATGCTACAGTAACAAAGTAAGCAAGACTTAAGAATCAAAACTCAAAAAACTGGTATTGATCTAAAAAGAACCAATGCAGGGAGAAGCTTATTTTGCATTGTAATTCCGCCTTCTACGCCAAACTTATTTGTTTGCCCTTTTTACAAAATTAGGTTTGTTCCGGGTCCGTGACTTTCGTAAAACAATTTGTTATTTGAAAGAGGCTGTCAAGAAGCATTGTCGGGTATATTTTTGTTTTTCTTCTATCAATAAATAATTGACGTAGGTTTTTTTTGTATAAACTATAATAGCTATTTATAATGAGTCTTTTATAAACATAGGTAACTATATTCCAAAATTTATTTATGAAAGTTTTGTACCGCATTAATTTCAGCTAGTACAACAAACAGGCCTTCATAAAGCTCATAACACACAATACATGGCTTATATTTTAACGTTACATAGGCCCTAATTAGAGGGCTACATTCATTTTCAATTAGCAATGTATACAATGGCGTGCATCCTTTCATTTCGAATCAATTTTCATGTTGAATGCATATTGTGCCGGGCTGGCCGTGCACTCGGCAACAAAGACACTCTCATACTAATGAATCAGCGATAAAAACTCGAACAACACTCGATCACATGCCCTCTGTTTAGGGTTGCCAGATGAATAAATGTTTTTTGGCAGTAATGCGGGGGATAATTGTTTTTGTTGGGTTTTATGATGATCCGATGATCCTAATGGATACTTTTTTTCGCTTTTTGCATCAATATTTTAGATTACTTTTGGAAAATCTTATCTGCATACTATGATACCATGATGGAATTCGTCTTAAGTATTTGTAGAAGACTGCGCGAATCTGGGATGTGTTGTTACTAGGGGTAGCTTCTAGGAAAAGCAAATAGGCACACAGGTCGCCTAGCATTAGTGGCAGCCCTATATTGTTGACGGTATAGATTGAAGAGGCCCGTCTATAGCGGTGCAAATGGGAGCGGCTAATGGCGGCCCGCGTTCGTATTCGCGCGTTTTTTTCAGAACGTCCCTTTGTTGACTGTGCTGGGTGCATTCGGAATAGCGTTCGATACGGCGCGTTCGATTCACAGACTTTTTTTTACGTTTTGTCTTTAGAACTCCAGACTGTTTTGTTTGATACTCCATTGATGTTAATTTTGACGAATGGCTCTCACTAAAACGCTAAATGATCATTGAATACATTATATCAGTTCAAAAAAAAATACAAGAAAACATACATTATTGTCAAAAAGTATTTCTTGTTAGTTAAGTTAGAAATGTAATACGTGTTATTTTACACGAATTCCCCCTCAAATTATCGAATAACTTGCGTACATACTAATACCTAATTAGGTATCATCGTAAGTTGATTCATGCGTTCGAGTAGGTAAGAATATTTACATATTTCCTTTTCAGTAATTATCAATTAAATGGGTTTAGTCTTCATTATTACCTGAAGGTGCGCGCACTTATGTCAAGACATTTTTGTTAAAAGAAAATTTTAAAATTTAAAATAATACCTTAACTTAAAAAAAATAGTTTTCTAGTGTATTGGGGTTATTGTGAGTTAGCAATGTCTTGTGTGTAAATATTTCGATGAGGAAGTGTATTCCAGTGCTCGGAAAAAGTGTTCACTTTTGCCGGATTACGTCGTTTTTCAGGAGTAACTTCGTATGTATTTTTACGACACTTTTATACAAAAATAAAATCAAAGATATCAAATAATGTTCTGATAATAAAAATCAATTAGTTAATAAAAAAAATAAAACAAATTAACATATATTATTTTTATTAGTTAAATAAAAATATAACACAGTAAAAATATTTTTTGTATAAATCTTTTTAGGAAAGGAAGTGCCTAAGTAAAAGCTTTTTACAAAAAAATGAACCGGACTCTCTCTCCTGTTTTTTGTGTAATTAGACATACATCCGTTTATCAAGACCTTTATAAAGAAGGGAGATAAACGCGACCAAACAAAAAAGCGAAACATCTGAAATGAAAACCTTCTTTTTGGAAAGTTGGTTAAAATATTCACTAAACGAGATTGAATTTCAGGACCGATATTAAAAAAATATCAATCAAAAATATTTCAATCGCAAATTCTTCCGTATGGTCATAGACGTAGAAGTAATGGCTTTTTGTATTTTTTATTAAACAATAAGGCATATCCTAAACTTCTAGTGACGCAAAACCCAAAACAACCTACCTATACCTATTAGCAGTTCAAAAAATCCGTCTGCAAGCACTCACCCGAATTAAAATATCACCGAAATAAATGCAAAGCATCGGTATACGTATGCAGGCACCCTATATTGTGCCCTCGCAAAGGGCCAGACAAACGGAAATATGAAAATGAAACGTATAAACGGAAAAACGCATCAAACGCTAGCACGCGCCGACTGCCGGACAAAAAATGAACACAAACGACCGCTTAATTCGCAAAAAGCCCGTTTCATGTTGCTAATTGACAATCAGTCAGAGGACGCGTCTCATTGGTCCGCTTCCTCGTTCTGTTTTTAAAAATTAAAAACAAATAAATTAGTAGGGTGGCCATCTTTGTGTGTCCACTGCTTGTGTTGCGAGGGTTGGGGGATGGGATGACAAATGACTGTTACGACCTATGTTTAAGTAGGTACATATATGAGAAATATATCTACTTTATTTATATCGTAAATGTATGATATACCCAGAAATATCAGATATAGTGGAGATACAATTGAAAATAAAAGAGTAACAGTGTATCGATAAATATATAGGTATTGTAAATAGAACTGTCGTCACAGACTTTTCAATAAGAAACATTGAAACAAGTCACTACCTACGTGTGTCAGATTACCTACTCGTATATGTGTGGCCAGCAATGTTCACAAGGAGTATCCATACCTTCAACAGATACTTTGACTGCCTCAATAGTGGCGTCTGAACCAAGAACAACAAAAAACACCCAAAACATACAATGTTATAATTAATATACATACTTAAATACAATTTGCTACACCCCAGCGGTCGCTATATTGAATCAAACGTTTCAATTTGAAAATATTTCAAAGAATCAACTGTCGCATCAAAACTAAAACAGAAACATTTTTTAAAAGGTGTCATTTTCCATAAACCGTCAACTGCGACCCCGGAAAGCGAGTCAACAAGTTGCTCTTTAAAAAAATATTTCAAATTAAAAAAATATATATATATCCTCTGACATTCGAGGGGTTAACCATGTCAGACCAATTAGTTTTTGAAAGAAAACTACAGGAGTGACGGACAGACATGTGTTGACAACGTTTTTGATTAAAAACTTTAAAAAGATAATATTAAAAGTTGGTGGTAACTCGCTCTTTAGCGTGGTTAGTGGTATGCCTTTAACCAACCCGACAGGCGAAGCGAAAGGCTTGTTCATTTCATTTGTGAACGTAGTAACTGGTTTATTTTTACGGAAATATTTTAAATTGACAAGAGCTAGATTAAATTCCTTTTTATATAACACGGATGATTTTAAAATTTTAAAAATATTTCCAAATTCAACTCGTTATTATTCGATCAGTGTGATTGGTAGAATATTTTTAAAATTATCGAAATTCGTCCGCATTTTGTTTTTTATTTTTAAACCGTCTTACTTATTTTAAGCAGGTCTTCACCAGCCAGTATTTAAATTTCGTAACATCGAACGTCATCTACAAACTTGATTTACAGTTTATCGATTAGTTTACTGACAGAACGATTAGTCATAGAGAAACGATTTATGATTGGCATCCGCCATCACCCCTATTTGTTCCTATGAACTGCACCATACATCACGCACTTACATTATTTAAGTATTTTAACCGCTTACATGTTTCACACAAATTAGAAACACGACTTAAGTTATCTTAAGTAGAATTTTAATAGCTTAGAGCTTGCTTAACGCTAGGCTTAAATTACTGAATGTACTATCTGGTTTTAATCGATTTATTGCGGCAGCGTGTCAATAATATAGAAAAAAACAAGTGCATTTTCGACAATCTTGCGCTACAAGCAGTAAAAAATTACAGTTTTTTCGGTATTTATCAAGAATTACTCGCAAGCGTAGTTTTTATCTTGTATAGTTTTTATAATGCGCTAAGACGGCCAATTATCTGTTGATAGTTATTCTTGTACATAAAATGAGACTTGTTATTATTTTTGAATAAAATAAAAACTCCACTGAACATTGTTATAGAATAAGTAACGCATGAAAGCCTAATCGCATCTTAACCCATAATCCTCAGAAAGGCAACAGTAGCGATTTGTAAATGAGGGAATACATTGAAACGGCGACCGATCGAATCCGGTTACGGAAAATTTTAATAACCGATATGAAAATGCCAATGTTTTACGATTACTGTTTAAAGATAAATAAGTTATCGTGTCTATTTCTGAACTGAATAGGTTTTATTCATGGTTTTATATCAAATATTTTCCTTGAAGTATTTTTGTAAGGGACTGCAGATTTTAGGTATAAAATAGATCTTGTTTATTGATTTCCTTAATCAGTTCATTTAAAATTATTCAAGTTACGATAGTATGATTTTTATATTAAGTATTATAGTAATCGATATAAGATAAGAACTTTAGGCTTTGGGAAATATCTATAGACCTTATTACCGTCATATTTTCAGATCAATGAACACAGCAGGCTCTTATTACGTTCGTAAGTACAACTGCTACTAACGTTTAGCTACTCTATATCTATAATAAAGCGTCCTATATACTATTGTTACCCGCCCACAATCGCGCTCACCGGAACATCTAAGCCACAATGATATCATAACCAAATAGGCATGCGCACAAAATTTTACAACACATCACTAAACCCGTGTAAACGGACGAATAGAAGAAAATCCTTCACACAAAGGCGTGCCCATTTCCACCGATCATTGTGGGTGAAAGCAACAGAAGTATACACCTGTCCTGCTCTCACAAAGTCGCCGCCGCGATGCGCAAAAGAGATAGCCAACACAATAGACAATTGTTATCCCCACTTCTGCGCAGCTGTGTAAATTCTTCAAACTATTGAATACCTTAAAACAGTAGCGTAAGGTCGGTTTTCGCTCGGCGTTGGTCAGCCAATAATTTGATTCGCTAGTCGTCACTGTGAAAACAATGGATGAACGTAGGTATAAATAGATGTTTATGGTTTGCAAGAAATTTACTGGCGTCGTTTCAGCGCAGTCATTTACGATGTTTGGTTTTTCATAAGCCGTTTTATATCGGACAACGTTAGCGGCAGTAAAAATCTGGGGGAAACCATTAATACATTGTTTGTTGTACATAGTGTTGGTTTAGCTATAATTTATATAATCGTTACAGATTTAAAATGTTGCAAAACTTGCGAAAAAAAAGTGTTTTGTTTTTTTTATCATTCTTCAATGCAATTCGGTTGGCTCTTAAGCGCCTACAGTATTACTTCTACATATATTGAGATAAGTTAACTTATTGAATCAGGCGTTACTTTGCGGAAATCCATTACAATAAATGTTAGCAAAGATACCAAGATTTTGGTATCTTTCCTTCCTTGCTTGTGCTTGTGTAAGTGGGCGGTATTGCAAGTGCATCCTGCACCCAATGCTGGATTTTTGTCTCGCGGAATTAAAACTAGATATTCTTTTCTAACATTTATTGAGATAAGTGTTAACAATAGTATTTCCATATTAAGAGAAGCAGTCGGTATTTTAGTGATTGAAAAGAAAATTAATAAGTATTAATCAAAAAAGAGGAAAATTACCTTAAACGTTATTCTTAATCTACCTCTATAGCCCTAGAAATAACGGAATTTACGCAGTTAAGTAAAGCAAAAGAGAACTTAGAATACCAAGAATACACTGTATACTATCGGTAGCTTCATTTAAAAGCCACTAATACTGTACTTAGCTTTCCAAGACAATAATATAACAAGTACCGATTACATTTCCATACATATTAAATGCAATAACACAATTTACAATGTTATTTACGGCTAGATAGGATTAGCTTCGTACATTCACAGTAGCACGATTTCACCTCTGTACGAATAACTGGAAGGGCCGTAATATTAATCTGTTATTACCCATCAATGCAGTATATATCCTTTATATATATTTAAATAACTTTGTAGCCTTAGTTCTTGATAAGAAAACACTGTATTCTTGATTTTTATGACCCCGATGGCGCAGTGGTTACCACGCCGGACTGCCGAGCTAAGGGTCCCGGGTTCGATTCCCGACATGGTTAACATTTGTGTGTTGAGCATGATTGTTGGTTGTGGTCTGGGTGTTATACCTATGTATTTATAAATATATTTGTAAGGTATATGTAGTCTGTCAGTTGTGTTAGCGCCCATAACAAGCTAATCAATAGCTTACCATTGGGCTAATCGAACGTGTGTGAAAAAGGTGTCCTGATATATCATTAGGTAGTATCTTAGTGGATGGTAGTAGATAGATTTGATCGGCAAATATCACTAACATTATTTTTAACATCATTATTCCGTTGTTGAATATTAAAAAACATGGGGTCGGTAAATTACGTTACTATAATCCTTCTCTAAAAAAAATAAACACAAAACTTTGTTGTGTGGACACACCTCTTATTCACGTTCAAAAAAAATCTTAACACACATATAATTACTATAATTCAGAGCATTAATGGCCTTCATGTAATCATCAGTTCTCGAATACCACCTTCATTGTGGAAAAGAGAAAACAAAGAAAATTATCTACGCCTTTTTACGAAGTCTGAGGAAAATGTACGCCTTCCAAAGGGGGTTGTTTCGTAATCAAGTAGTTCACGCTTAGTTACTTGAAGAAGCTGGTAAAGTGAAGGAAATTCGATGTTGTTTTCAAATACAGTGCTATTATGAATTCCATTTTTTCGTTTTTCTTTTTCATTGTTCGTGTGAAAGGTTTTTTAAAACTGGAATTATATTTTTTTTGTGCTGGAATTATGTGGAATTTATAAAGCACAGAATAAATTAAATTCTTCTTTAAGTAATTGTCGAATTAAAAGTACGCATCGATCGTAATTCGCTATTTATTTTATGCCGTGAAAAGTAAAAGCTATCAAAAAAAATACGTATACAAAATCCACAATCAAACCCCCTCACAATATTCAAGACTGAACAAAATAGGACCACCTACGTTCTCAAACAAAACCGTACTGAAAAGTAAATTAACCTTTCTGCTCCGAAACTCATTTACCGATACAAAACAAGACGTAGCCAATAGAGCTGCCCCAATCGGAAAATACCGAAATGAAAAGACGTCTGAAACAGGTACGGGAATCAACTGAAACATGCTTCTTTGTATGTATTCAGTACACAAATGCTTTTCTTGGTCGGCATTCACGCTTTTCTATGGGGGCAATAAAGGTTCCCACGGACACAATGAGCTGGGAAGGCAAGGAGAGTGATGAAAAGTTGGGAATCTGGGCCGCGTTCCCGGGGCGACGTAGGGATGCGAACATCCTTGTGTACTTTATCGATAAATGTGCTGAAAAGAAAATTGTGTGCATGTAAAGTGAGGTATAGAATCGGGTTCAGTGACTGTCTCGTTTTGAATTTGAATTTGTAGAAACTATTTTATGAAACAAGTACATAGGTATTATATTCTTACCCAACTTCAAAGAGGAGTTATGTTTGACGGTTATGCATTCATAGATTTCTCAAAAAAATACAAATTGTGCTTACTGATCGATAATGATTCAATTTCTCCTATCATCTTTTTATACCTCAATAATATCGATAATTTTTCTTCACTAAACCGTAGTTATTTCAGTCAGTTTCCAATTATTTTTGCGGCCTTTCTTCACAGACTACAGTCCGCATTGAATACGGAACAGAATGACGCTGGTTTTAAGGAATTAACAGCTTTGTCCTGACGAGGGAGCTACTATTAAACGTCTGTTTATATTGATTAGCGGTAGCGCAGCGAATTATAAAAATTTAAAATAATAAATATATTTTTAGCAGTAGGTATCGATATTTTGCAGAATTAGTCAATGTAGATTTTGAAATCCTTAACATGAGTTGTATTCTAAATCGGTTTTTATGCTTTTTTTCATAAAGTTTATATTTGATAAAAAGAAAAATCTAAAAAAATCAGTTTTGCTAATTAAATTATTAAGTTCTTTTGTGTGCATTCTGAAAGTTCTTTAAGAAGTAAGGTGTACTATTGATACATTTACATAAACGCTACTGCCTCGTCTACGTCTACGTGCGCCGCCTTAGTTTTCCTTTTCCACCAACTTGCGGTTAATTTATTTAATAAGTTGTTTCTGAATAGAGCACCGACGAGCAACGAGCGCCTGGATGAATCGGACTTTCCATTTTTCTTTCTTATTTTTTTTTCTCTTTCAACACAAAAAAAAATCTTCAGCATTTTGTTTTTGAAAGGAAACAGAAGCTTTACATTTATTTTTTATATTTTCTATTTTGTGACAGTTGGCCGTATCGTGCTAATTAGATGAGGGTTTTATGGAAATTATGAAAAAGCTTTTTTTCTTTGTATAGGTACTGATAATGAACAAAAGTTTTCAGAATCGATTCAATGGACTATTGATAATAATGGCATAATTCAACAGGGTTTCCCTGTAAAAGTAGGCAAGTTGATCAATTTCTCAGGAAAATCAACTAATTAAATCATTAATCGATAAATTAATTCATCTTCATTTACTCGAATAAAACTTGCACCCAATATTATACTTCTGGCACCACAGACAATCAAAAGTATAACCCAAGCCGGAGTTTAAAAACAAAAATCAGGTAAGTTGTTAATAATTGGTTGAAAGTTGAAAAGGCCGGCTTGTAATTCTTGTAACATTTATACTGATGGCAACACTCGCGATTTATTACGGGTTGTCACACAGCGCTTGAAAGGCTCACCGCACAATAGGCACCTACGAAACAGACGCGAGATTTTAACTGTGTGATTAATAGTTGTAATAAACTGTTGTTTATTATATTTATGTGTCTCTCAATTGTGTACTTGATGAATTTTTAATTGTTTTGTTTTCGCTTTATTGTTTCCACTTATCTGGGTAATATGTTAATGGCGATTAAGTTTCTACCGAGACCAGTCAAATATAATGTCGTGAAATGCGGATCTTTTGCGTCGAATGATTCATTTTGTTACACGTGTACTGTGATTTTTGTAATTTAAATATTTATTTATTGAACTATATAGGTTTATGGAAGGACAATGAATTTATGTGAAGACTTGAAGTTTTCATGCCTTCGGTCCTTTAAACAAATTCAAATTCTCCGTCTGATCTTCAGCGTAAACTTTCGCAATGATGAATAATGTTACAACAATTAGATTATTTTCAAAATCGTGATACATTATAAAATTTCCAAAGTCAACATATTATGCTACTAAATATAATGCCCTTTTAACGATCCCCCTACAACAAAAGACCGTAAAGAAAAGAAAACAAAATGGCGAAGGTGCGTTCGAAATTGGAATTCATCAAAATAATGCACGGAACGTGATCTCGTGCGAAGTGCGCGGATGAGCGTATATTTCGTGATGCGTTACTTATAGGGTTGCTATGCTCAAAAATAAAAACGTACAAATTCTTAATTTATCACAAAAAAATATTCGACAGTTATTTTTGATAGAAAAATCAAGTGATTTAATTAAACCAGCACTTGTAGTATTACCATTTACAACTTCACTTGGGGAACATGCGCCATTGAAATGGAATAATTTCTGCCAACCCTAGTCTAACGTAAGGTGCGCGGGAGTCGCGCGTTTCGTCCCGGTTCCTTTTTTAAAAAGCTGTTTTTATTAATTGCCCTCCATTGTTGGTGGTCGATGGCGTATGGGAATGCACAATGTTCTGTAAATTTCGTCGTGTTTGGGATTATCCTAAATCCACCCAGAAATAGATTACTCGAAGTCCCATAATTATTGTAACAGTGAGCTGACATAATGAATCGTATTTTTTTATGTGGTGAAAAGACAACCTTTCGCATACTTGCGGTATTGAATGTTAGAATTTAATGTGCAATAAATTAGGGTATCAATCTTCAGAGTGGTCGACCTGTGAAGTCGTTAACCTATCGTCGACACTAAATGCGTTGAAATAAAGCCCACAAAATTATGGCTAAAATATTATAATTTTGCAGTAATGCGACATCGTTCACAGTTTTACGAGGATAAAAAACTCGGCCTTAATCTGTGGCATTGTTTACAGAAGGAATGTTAATAAATCTTTTTTACTGCACATCTCGGATTCCTAACAGATATTTTAACGATAGTTACTTAATCTTTCAGATTAAAAATCTCGGAGAAAGCAAAAACGTGTAACAATATATTTTTATGACACAAAGTAAAGGTCACTGCGGTATTATGCCTTAGTTATTGCCATGTGTAAGAAATTTAGATTGCCAACTAGAAAAATAAATAATAAATATTTCACAATGTTGTTTAGCATAATGGTTGACTATTTCCTGTAATTTCTTTTTCTATTTTTTTTAAATGCTATTCTAAATAAGTTAACATGTCAATTTGATGTGGTTTCGGCGGTAGATAAAGATATAACAAAAAGATTTTGTTAAAAAAGAAAATCAAATACTTCAGCAAAGATAACCGGTTCGCATTTAAATAGATTTTTATTGAACAAAAATTTAAATTGCGGCCATCAGAACGACCTTGAGGGTTAGAGGCTAATATTGATTTGCTGTTGCTAAATTGATACCCAGCTTATTAGATATACGATTATTCCATAAAATATAGCGATATAGTTCAGTTTAGCTCAAAAAAAATGTATTTATTATGCAACGTATTCGCTCCCGTCAAAATAATACGACATTTGTCCGTCCACGCGTCATTTACTCCAATATTCCACACTCGAATAGATTTTAATTCGTGCTCGCGAGACGGATTTACGAGCTCTCCCTCTATTGTGACTAAACATTATATTATTATCCAGTTTTCTATTTGTTTTTCTTTAAAATATAGCATTTTAAAAATACGCAGGTCTAACCTGTGAGTCAACACACGTGGTAAATTACTCAGATTGATATTGGCACATTCCTTTTTTTATGTTTTATAAATTTCTTTTTTACTGACAGTGTTTGACTTTAAGGTGATTTTTACGGTTAGTGATGCCTCTTAAACAGGCTACTATGAAGGATACATTTATGACTTTAAACTATTTTACTTAAGTGAAAAGACTTAATAAAAAAAAAACACAAATCTCGGTAGACATCTTTTTTCTGCATTCTCGCATGATTCATCAAAACAAAAATTGAAATAGAAATGTGCTATTTTTTTAAATGCTACATTATTCTAAAGGTCGGAGCATACTTTTATAAGCTTAGAAAAAAGGACAATTATTTCTAGTCTACAACACTTTTTTCTGGTCAGTAATCAACATGCAAGTTTTCATTATTTATGTAACCACACGTTTTACATTCTCGAGACAAAATTCATTAGTCGCTCATGTAAACTAAGAACAGGGCATTAAAGAAATGTATTTAGTTACCTACTTGGATTACTGTTATCTCAATCTTAACAGTACGGTTACAATTTTGTAGTAACGTTTTTATTGGCTGGCCTTTAAATGTTTTTTTTTTTTCACTTTGATAACATCAATAATGCTGATTGGAATCTGGTTTTACATTAGGATTTCTTAATTTTCTTGTTTCTTTTAACCTTTTTGTGGTAAACAAAATTTCCTCTTCAAGCGTTTAGATTAATTTATTGGAATTAGCGGGAGTTTTTAATGTAGGTATATAAATAAAAAAAAATGGTAACAAAAAACTGTACAGCTGAATTATGACAGGTCGTTCTTTAAAACGAGAATTATGTTCTGCAATTAGTAATGGGAGAAAAAAAATTAAAATTGCTCACTCTTGGCCGGCTAATGGCACAACAGTAGCGAAATACGTTTGCAGACAGCGCATTGAAAATAATATATCGATCGCGTATAAATCATGGCCTCTCATTTATTTAGCGTTTCTTTTTTTGTAGCGAAGTTCTATGACAGATCGGCACGTCAACATTGCCGGGGCTGAACCCTGTCATAATTTCTTTTCGGTTGACGATACGACAGATCAAAGCTCGCGAAATCTTATTATAATGAATATTGTAAGTCTTGACACGCCTCTTATATTCTAACCTAGAAACTAGGAGTTCTTAATTAAAAGCATCCGCTTGTTTTCTTTCGTTTGTTCTAGTTCGCGAACGTGTAGCAATTTTTATTAAATTAAATTTGTTTTATTATTGTACAACTGGATTCTTTAAAGAATAATTTTATTGTGAGAAATAAAACTTAATAAAAAAAATCTGCTGTAGTCGAAAGACCTGTTTAGCTTTTCATGCGTTTGTACAGACGCCAGCACATCAACCTACCTTAATCTGTCAAATTTCTTTAGGTAATAGATTTTCAACCTTATCACTATAACGGACGGTTAATATTCGATTGACAGATATAATGCTATAAGGCATTGTATTTTTTTGCACTTGGTCACCCTACACGTAAAGTTCACACAAACACGCCAACTGCCTTCAAACTAGTGTCACACAATCAATTTCCTGTGTCGACACACAATGAGTGTCATAAGAGGTCAGTAGTCTAATGTCAGTGTAAACATTCCTGCACAGAGGTTACACTGTAAACTAGCCAGTGTGAGGTGCGCCTTTGATGTGTGCCGGCCGCGGGTGTAGGGTTGCACGCCGTTAGTTATTCGAACGTACAACAATATCTCAGGGGCAATGTCTTATCGATTTCGAATAATCCACGTTTAGAAGTCTCTCTTCTATACTAATATTATAAAGCTGAAGAGTTTGCTTGTTTGTTTGTCTGTTTAAACGCGCTAATCTCAGGAACTACTGGTTCAATTTGAAAAATTCTTTCAGTGTTAGATAGCTCATTTATCGAGGAAGGCTGTAAGCTATATACTATCACGCTAAGACACATGGGAGCGGAGCAGTAACTAAAGATGCGGGTGAAACCGCTGGGGACACCTAGTTAGTTATAAAACGGGTTTTGAAATTGCAAACATTACGATGTGAAGAAAACATTAAGAAGTTAGCTTTACCAATCAATGATCGCTGTGTGAAAATAAAAGCGAGCGATCTTTTATTTTATTTTTCTTTAAAAAATCAAAAATATTCGCATACTTATTAAGTTGTACGATATAGAAACGGATCCCATTTCAATGTTTTATTTGCGCTAAATCACATCTGGTTTTTGATAATTATGCAATGCAAGACGTTACGAATAATAAAACCGAGTGATAACCCTAAGCGGCACAGAGTAGTCCATAGAACGGAGTTTACATTGGCATCATTCAAATGTATGAAGTTGCTATTTACGTTTGACCAGAGCACTCATTACGGATTGTTATTGGAATAATAAAGAGAGAGGCATCGCATCCGTCTAGCTGTGAGGATCGTAACGTATTTCCGAGTAACGCTCTATCCATTGCGAAATGCTATCGCTTTATTCCCATCAACGATTCCGCGAACTGACACTTCTGTTGTTGTTTATTAATCTGTGTTTATCTGAGCCAGTTTCATTCTTTGATAGAATGCTTGGAATTAAAAAGTGTTTTTTTTTTTTGTAATTTAAATATTTGACGGCGGTGTCTCGATTGACATGACTTTTATGGAAGACTATGTAATTTAATATGTGATGTGAGATGCTTGATTTTAACGATGTGACAATATTGATAGTTGGGCTAACCAGACAGTTGGACGGTAATTTAGTGTTGGCTTTTATTATCTCACATAATTTAGCTATAAGAATGCCTGCCCCGCCCACTTGAAATCCTTTGAAATTCACGAAAAAATGCGACAATATATTTTACGGCACATCTTGGTCGGCTACCAGCTTAACCCCATTTTTTATCGTGACTGAGTGACACGCCCAAACATCGTTCTAAAGTAGTTATGACAGGAGGAGAACTAGACACGTAAAAATTCAGTGTTATTCAAAATTAGTTCGGAAAATCATAACGAACTAATTTCACCACAATATCCGTTTGAATGCTTGTCATATAAAATCCACTAGTTCCAGAATATTTCACGTAGTGTCAAACCTTTTTGTTGTAAAATAAAAAAGTGACCAAGAACATAGATTTCCATGTCACCCTAAATAGGTTTGTGCACAAATCTCTCGTCGAGGCGTCGTATAACGGGTTGTCACCGCCATTTCGGATGTCAGCAGAGCAGCGATAAACTGAAGGAAATTAAGCAAGGGCCAACATTAATGTGTCCCGAACGTCCACTAAATTATTGGCATTAATCAACATTGAAGAACACAAATAAATGTTAATCCACACATTTTAATAAGGGAAATAGGCAATAAATTAGACTTTATTCTTGGTTCCACACGTAAAACTGTTGTTTTGTATTAGTAATTCGATGTTGGCCCCAAAAGTAGAGAAGCAGCTCGTAGCTAAATGACAGCTGTAAAAGTCGATCGATCGTAAGGTAAAGTTAAGCTTAACCCGATCTGTCCGCGGATGGTGACCATTTTTGTCATGGCGTCTTCTAAAGGCCCCGTAAATACTACAGATTCCGGCTGTCATTTGTACATTTTTGACAGTCGTTACGGGTAGTACAAGCCAAAAAAGAGGTTTCGGGATACTGTGCCGAAAGATTGATTATACAGTCGCTCCATGTAAAACACTGATACAGTGGTAGCTGCAGCCGGCTAGACTGAAAATCGACCCCAACATTTTAGGACAAAGTTCAGGCAAATGACAAGGTAGGCCGAAACGTACCTATCGACCAAAATAACTATGATGCAACAGGAATGAGTGACTTGTTGTCGCTAGTTGTTTACGACATAACTTTTAGTCATTTGTTGACATGAATAAGGCATTATAGACGCACAAAAAAAATAACAACATCTCCGAACGAGTCATGTTAGGTGAGGTCAGTCAGCAATTTACACTTGGCAGTAATCATCACTGACGTTTAAACCATTTCTATAAAAAAAATATTAAATTAATGACATCATCATTAAAACCGTTTCATATGTTAAAAGACAAAATGTACGTAATAGGAACTGCGCTAACTACAAAATCTTTATGAAACTACCCACCGTTGGGGTTTACATTAGGGAAAGGAAGTTAAAGGCCGCAGCGTTGACAAAGTGCCTTAAATTTTTTAATTGCGAGCCGCCTTATGTTATTATATGTCTTTGTGCATTCAGAAGCATGTGTGGAGGCTTTGCGGGTTAATGCGCGAACACAGGTGTGTGTGGCCCAATGTGTGAGAGATGAGCGTGATGATTGAAACTAATGGTTGTATGTTGAATTCATTTCATGGGTTAAGAAAGACAATAAAACGTAAGATTTTTATAGGAAAAAAGTGGACTCTTTCACTAAGACTTAGCCGTTCATATGTGCTTTTGGCACTAAGTCAATGTGACCCGCGATAATAAGGCAGTTGTTTTTTAATAGATATTTATGTTGCCTCTTTAACCAAAGTCCTGAACGCTAGTATTAAACAAATATTTTAGAGGCTCCCATACAACATACGTGATTTTGTTTTTGCTTTTTTGGTCTATTTTTATAACTTGAAACATTCACAAAAAAAATTGTACCTTCATTAAAATAATCCTAATTCAATCAAATTTCTCGCAGATTTAGAATAGTTACCATGTTGTAAACCTGTTGTACTTTTTTAGTCTATAAATGGTAAATTAATCTAAGACAACATAAAAATAAAGACATTATAGTTAAAAACAACCTACCTTTAAAAATGGAAATTAAAGGTACACATTAATAAATCGCTATCGCTTGTGAAACCGCTCCCGCTAACGCCTCTTAAGTGCACCAAAGCGTTAGAATTTAATAGAGTCCCACCTTCTCGACGGTCATGTGTACACCTAACAAGACTCTTTTGAGCCGTCACAATATTCTGAATATTATGCTCATTAGTGGGCGGCTATTTCAACCGCCGGAACTTTACAGCCTTTATTGATATAGAAAACTTAAATAACAATTATACTTACCTATAGCTTTTTAATGCAAATAATTTGGCATACCTTGAAGTTTGTATAACTATCGGAGTTTTTCTTTTGAAAGCAATAGATACCGTGGTGTCATGAAATTTCAGCCTAGTAGGTACCTAATACATAATAATGACGTCTAGGCCGATTGCTTGCCACGGCGGTCGTTGTCTGTTACTGAGGAGTTCAGCCAGCTGCGCAGGACATATGCGTAGATACAGGTGCACTCTCTATTCCCTCTCTCTCTTAGTCTGATTGGACGGCAATCCGAAACGCCGGAGAGAGATCAGGCGCAGGACCGACATTTACGTGCTCTCCGATGCTCGGGTATATCACAATCATCAACTTCCAGACTCCAGGCTGCTTAACGATAGTCTCGAAAACACAATGCGGTTTTGGGCTGACCCAGGAATCGAATCTGAAATCCCGTGCACATCAGATACACAATATATTTGTAATGGCAAATGAATATTTTACTTATATTTGTTTTCTTTCTTTGTTAACAGGTAAGAGGCAATGGGGTACCTGACTTACTTATTATGGGTAAGAAATTTTTTTTTTAATCACTCGTCATCGTCTCGACGTTGTATGACTTCAAAAGTCAATGGAGTATGAAGAAATTTTGTTCTCCATGCTAGGTAAACATATGCTGCGGAAGTATTAGAAAGAATTACCGCGGCCCTGGTACACAAAGGACTCCAGAAGGAACTGAGATGGGTTTTAGTCACTAAGAAGAAAGAAAGAAAGAAGAAAGATTTACTGACAAGCGATTTATTGACACGAGACTACAAAACATGAAATATTAATAAATCTATAACATAAATATGGTTGTGCCAAATGGACCAAAAGTCCGACCTCTCCCGATGCATAGGGCTCTTTACAAGAATTAAGAAAGATTGCTGCGTAAACATATAAGGCAAAGTATATACAGCTCATTAAAATAAATATTCCTTTTTTTTCTAAACTTATCTTGATGAAAACAAGACCAAGAGTTTCAAAGATTAAATTCTAAACAATCCACCACATCAAGCAACATCTGATAAAGCCATATAACACAGCGCTTCTAAAGTAATTAACAATGAAACTTTCCCACAAAATGTATCAAGAAACCCGAGAACCAACGTTTTACTTTTAATCTCAGCCTTTAATTGCTCCCTTGGCCATTACACATGACAACACGAGGTTAATTTGTACAGCCGTCAAAACTACGTTGACCTGAGTCCATACTTGACAATCCATTGCTGGTTTTACGTGTTAAACTTAAGTAAGCTTCCAAGTAATACCGTAATATGCATCGTTATTAAACACGCATTAATTAAGAGTGAGACGGACGACAGTACATTGTTTAGTTTTTATATACTGCGTATTATGTTGGTTTAGTAGAAAAAAGGGTTTTTTAAATGGTAACATTTTTTTGTTTGGAGGTAATAACCTCTTTATTGCTGGTGTAGTTGTGTTTGTTAATTGGTTAATTAAAACAACAACAATAATATTTTTGAATAGCTAACGCAATATGAAGCTGGGTTATACTACATTTTTTTTGAATATGTGGAAGGGCCATTCGAAAATCATTGTCTCTGGTTCTAAATTATGCTCGAATAAAAATATTCTTGAGCAAGTAAAACCTTTTTAAACTTAAACCAATCTCATACATAAATATAACTATGCAACACATTCTTATAGTTTTTATCGATATTTATTTGAATAATACAATCTATAACCAGTTACGGAAAGACCATTTTGATACACTCTCGAATATGGTGTTTATTTGACTGCAAGCTATAAAACGAATGCCCAAAATATTCAAAAACGGAACGTCATTTAAAAAAATCGAGAATTAATACAACACAATATTGTTTTTGAAGCAATGGTTTTTAATTTCACGGCTTCAGTTTCAACAAACACATTATCATATATATGTCAAAAGCTTACCTTCCGAAATAGATTTCGAAATTTATCTTGCAATAAAGACGGACCTACTGGTGTGACAAAGCCGTCGTAAAAGATTAACTTCGATAATGCTCCTCCTCGATTAGTAACCAAAATTAAACTTTATATGTGACCTCAGAAAGTCGGATTTAATTCGTCATTTGTTTCAAGTGTTCGATAAAAATTCAAATAAAAATATAAATAATGGTGATAGCTAGTTCACACCATGGTGATGTCCAGTCCCACGCTTCGACAGATTGGACAAAACCATCAGTGTTCACAACCCACTTGACAAATGATGTAACGAGATAAGGCTGGGTGTATATCGTCAACAGCGGCTTCAGAACAAAGCCCCAATCAAAATAAAATTCTTTATTATGTATCATAACGCTTAAAACTTTTTAACTGACTATTTTTATCTTAACAATTAGTTTTTATCAATTTTATTGCTAGTTTATTGCATTCCACTTTGGATAGGTATACGAAATAGAGAAAATCTTCCCTATTTCCAAATTTTTCAAAAACGATAAAACGCTATACTTTTTATTAAAAAAAAACCTAGAATATAATTAATAAAACATATTTGCTGACTGAGCAATTTATTCTTATCAAATGCCTTGAAAAATCTGCCTTAGATTAATTATAAAAATCGCCAAAACGATACGCATCCACAACTCATATCACCAAACAGCGTGAAAGTGCAATTAATCAGCCTCCTAACTCAGATCCGCATCGCAACGACCAAAAACCATAACCCGACCATAACATTATAAATAAATAATAATATGATTTATTCACAATACCCGGTGCGTTAATGATGACCACTAACTAGTTTCCAAAACAAAATGAATGATGTCTCCCAGTAGACGCGTTTAATAGGCGTAGGAAAAATATTTCCGTGTTAAAACTAGTGTTGAATAGCCGAGCTAGTGATAAATTGGACTATTAGCAAGTGATGGGATCGTAAGACTGGCCGAAACTACGGCTAGAGGTTTTTTTTTCTAAATTAATTACTACACATCGTCAGGCATGCGGTTGGAATAAAGCCTCTTTAGGTTAATAAAGTTTTGAGATTATCATCTTTGTAAATGTTAGTTGGTTGTGTTAGATAGCTTCTGATGGGGTTATTTCAAAGTCCATGTTTTTGTTGTTGATTTTTGATGATGGTTTTAACATTTGAAATGGACTTTGAACGAACCATTACGGCCTTATTATAAAATGTGTTTTTAAAAAAGTACAAACACTAAACACTAAAGTTTGTTTGCTAGGTTCAAGCAATCGTCTTGAATAAAGTTAATGGTCTAAATGTAGCACTAAAGCCAGTACTTTTAAGAATAGCGTTTTATTGTAGGATGGTTAATGTTAAGTTATAAAATTACAATTAAAAACAGAATAAAATTGACAATGTAGTTCAGGCTTGTGCTATCATAGGGACATCTTATGCTTATATACTAAAAAGTCAACTCTAAGTATTTTCTCTAAAATTAGCTTAACACAAAATAAACCTTAAAATATAATTTTCCCAACATGAAATATGTCCTGCTATAAAAAAACAACAGAGGTATTAAACAAACGCGCATAGAATACCGAGCTTCGTAACTAAGAATATTTACAAACTGCCTTCCTGCTTACATAACTATTCAAAGGCTGTCTTTTCAGTTGTCCGTCTGTCTGTCAGCAACAATGAGGATGACAAAACAAGCGATTTATTCCCATATGGGCGCACAATGGCGTTTTGTGCCTGCGTATGCGCTCTCCACAATATGGCCGAGCCTTTGTATTGTTTTCATGATTCTTAGTATTCTAGTGTGTAACTGATCTTGCTTTGTTGAATTAATTAACTGTTAAGTTACTGAAAATCAATCAGTTTTAGTGTCAAGCTTGTCAATAAAAAAAAACGTGTGATACAAATTCACACCAATAAAATAATGCGACTAATCTGATCGGAAATATTTTTTATGTTTTGCATTAGTATAAAATTGCTATAAAATATGTTTCCTGTCGTTTTGTTCGTCAATAAAAACCACGTTTATGCAAAGTTGGTCAAATATAATATTTATGGGAAGGAGATACCGACTCATTTTAATTATGTAAGCACCGTATTTCATGGCGTGAGAATTTCGCAAATATTTGCAAAGCCTTTCTTTGTTCTTTTAAACACATTTAATGATTCCGCCGACGCATCGCACGACAATACACCGCGACGGTCGACAAAGGAGTGAACCGAGCGGGGCATAGACAACGAGCGAGGGTTTTGTCTCGGCCCATAGACAAAAGCTCTTTCATTGGTTGAACAATGACGGGTCGTCTTTGCCTCATTTATCATACAGGCAGGTTACTTTCATCCAATAATTACAATGTACTGAGGATTCAGACGTTCAGAGAGGCTTTAGAGGCATTGTGGGAATTAATTATAGGTACACAACTACTTAGAATAATAATGTCTTTGTTACGTAAGTAGATTATAACTACTTAGCTACTTATATTCTTATTAAGTTAACGAATTAATATTGGTTTTCAATAAGAAAGAAAGGAAATACATTTATTGACACAAGACCACAAAACATGAAACAATAATAAATATATAACACAAATATGGTTGTGCCAAATGGACTCCAGTTCAGCAGTTATGACAGACAAATAGTGCCTGACGCTGGATTTCAACTGGGCCAACGAGGAGTTGCGGGTGTCAATCAGCTTGAATTAATTGAATGTACAATGTACATACGTTTTTTTTTAATTGAAACTAATCAAAGCAAAATAAAATTATGGAAAGCATTTTTTTTAATAATAATAAGCAATAAACTTGCATCCTATTAATACACGTTGGTTAAAACAACATAATATGGTAGCCTTTTTAGGCTTCTCACACACAGAAAGCATGGAATCATTAGAACTGGCCATATTCGTTTTAATGAGTAGGCAAAGTTCTATATTCAAATTTTGTAATGTTCTTTATAACAAGCAATAATGAAATTTGGCATAAATGACGACACTTACCTAATTCAAAATATTATGATGTAAATGTTACAAAATAATTAATCAGAATACAAAAAATATCAAATTACACACAAAATCATTAGACAAAACCAAAAAAAGAAAAATACAGATGCTATCTTGACCACTGCGTGTTCTTTATTAAAATTAAGAACGTATACAATACCGACCAATCAGAACCTGTTTTTTAAATTTTCAAATCTCATGTTCTTTGAACGGTTTATTCTCATAATTTAACGAATTATTGCCTAACATTTAGTAGTTACATTAACGTTCGTAAGATAACAATTCCAAGAATAAGCCACTGGTTTGAAGACAAGAAACCTGATGTTAATTAGGAAGTAGGTACGACGGCACATCAAGCTACTACAATCTGTAAAATTTTCTCAATGGATTTTCAACTTTATCGCTATAGCGTATGGTTCAAAGTTGATTGGTAAAATTTCAGTTTCGGGTTATCATTAATATACCTATGTACCTACGAGTAAAATACCTACCTACATTTATTTTTCTTATCAGATATTTTGAATGTATGTTTAAGGATTTCTAAGGCCTACTAATGTCGGGTTATGTGATCTGTCGTTTTTATCGCTTTATTCTAAGCTTACGATATGCGTCAGAAAAAGTCCATTTGCTTGTTCTAAAATATATGGGAATGGAAAAGATTGGGGTTACGATTACAATCAGCCAAGAGATTACAGAAGCTCATCTTAAGTTAAGGCATTATTGCTGTCAAATAAATTACTTTTATACAATGGATATTGCCTTTCTAGTCGTTTAAGGAATTTGTGATCAAGTTTCTGCTTGAAGAACAACATAATACTTTGATATTAAGTAAATAATTATTACCTCTACTACATGCTCGGGGAGTCCCAAAAATCCTGTAATAATGACGTAAGTTTCAACATTATAATAACGCAAGTTATTAAGTAGGTACCTACTCGAAATGACACCACTTTCCTTTTATAAATAACATACGTTTTATAAATATTTTATTAAACGTATGTTGCATAGAATTTCCTTGTACCTAAATAAAGAAGAAAACTAACTATAAATATCGTGTTCGTTCTATTTGAAGACAGATAGCTAAAACCATTTCTCAGTTAATGATACAGATCTAAAAACAAAGTACACAGCCGTATTATCTAGTGCCTATTTCTTATCTTTTCTTGTCATGAAAATAGAATGAGAGTCGATAACAGTTCGCGATATCGGCTGACAATGAAGTAACGACCTGTCAATACACTACAATTGTCGCCCACTACTGAATTTATTTCTAATGAAATGAACCTAAGGTTGTATTTCAGATAAAAGTATTTAATCTGAATAAAAACCTTCTTTGTTATATAATCAGCGATACGTCATGTCGCCTCTTTCGATGAAAAAAATCTCGCTGGCAGCTAACAAAAAAAGAAGCTTCTTTTTTTGAAATTTCAAATTCAGTTTATTCCTACAGATTAAAAACAAAAGCGGCTGGCAATGTGCACGGGCTGTTGAGCCACAGGCGGCGACCGAGGATGCAAAGGCAAAGGCACGATGGTTTGCAGCCAGTCGGAAGCTTTGCACCACTCCAGCTAGAGGGACGCTCTATTGCCGTTGTTCCGAGTGCACTTGTGCGCTAATTGTTTGCAGAAAGGGTTCCTCGAGTATTGTTCCAATGAGTTTTTACCGTCAGCATGATAATTGTAAATTATATATTTATTACAGAGCAAAGTTATGACTGCAATCGTTTCGCAGACTTGCAGCAAACGAATTAGATTTAAAAATGAAAGCTTACGTCCAAAAGGTGAAATACTTTTGTACACTGAGCAATAAAGTACCTACTTAAAGAAAAATCTATTGATTACTCATAGCTTTGCAGTTTTAATTTTGACATATACGGAGGCCATATTGTCTCTGCGGATCTTTGATACCTATAACTAACATTTTTCTCATCGTAAGCCTACAGTATCTGACGGTACACACGGTACCTGCGCATTTCGCTGCGGCAATTTTTCTCTAATTAAAATTATACCGATTGTCGTTTCTATCCGCCGCGTTCGTTTGTTGTGGTCCGTGACGCGTGCCATTTGGAGCGCTCTTGTGCTTTTTAGTGCCCGCGTTTACCCCTCATGCTCGAATCCCAACTTTGTGCCGCAAAATAATGGTTTTTAAAGTCATGTTTTTATTTTCACATTATACTGGCAAGGGTTTACTATTTTGGTACAAAAAAAAATGGTAACGAGTTCATTTTGCGGTTTACCATTTTTTTTGTCGGATTGCGTTGTAATTTTTTTAACAGTTGGATGCGCATTTAATTATGTTTGAGAGCTTTGCAGAATGTTGCTATAATAAGATACTTCGTGTATTTTATCCTTAAGTCTGAACTAGACCAACCAACGCTTCTTTTAACACATTTTCATTAATCCTGAAACATTTTCCTTTACAAATTAACGCATCATAAACGTTTTCCTACAGAAAATTAGCGAACAAAAAACGTAGCGTTCAGCGTTTGCTTTCATAGCTTATCTCGCGAAAGTTACTTCCAACACATTAGCTAGCGAAAAATTTACGCATATTGTACGTGTGGCGATAGCACGCGTTTGCGGCAAAAAATCGCGCGATAAACGTCGACAAATCGTGTCGGGATGACGAAGCAGACGCTAATGACGTCACTGCTATCTTTCCTCACGATGACGGTGACGACAGATGATTTTAAAAAAGAGGGTGGGTACTAACAGGCCTTTGTGGACGCACTGATTGGGTGTTTTGAACGATTTTTCTCACGTAGGGGGATACTCGTAATTGGGATTGATGATTTTGATTTCGAGATGTTTTGGGGAACTATTTTTGTTTGCGGTTTCAACGCGCTGGTATTTTGAGAGTGATTAGTGTTGATAGTTCGCTTATTTTTAGATGCAAGCGTTTTTAGATTGAACACGTGTAGTTTTAAATTACCAGCGCTTTTTCGTTAGCTGTTATTTGTTACATTTAATTTGTAGTTATTTTTATTTGCTCTGTTTGTGGCGGTAATAGGCTTGATATGTTGTAATGTTTTGGTAGACCAATATAGAGTTAGCGTGTCGGTAGATAATATTATCAAGTTCCTGCTTAATAGCTAGTTTTTCGAAACGTTGTGTTTTTTTAATGTCAATATTTGTATTTATTTAAAGTTATTATTCTGTTGTAGGTGTACAAATATTACAATTTCATAGAAAACATCGCACGCATAAAACGGTAAAAGAAACGGGATCGGTGAATAAAAAAAAATGTCGAAACTAAATAAAAACCCTCGCGTTTTATATTAACAGCCGCATAAATCTGTGCGCAATAAAGACTTAAATCACTCTTAACCGTAACAACAACAATAAAAACAAATAAGCGGCTTACGATATCATACGACCGCATTTTCATAATCATATCTTCCATCCTTATCTCTCGTTAGCACACGGGTGAGACAAAACACCCTATTAACAAGGGGGTTAACAAAATCGTAGGCATCATCAAGCGTATTACCCGATCCCATTAAATAGGCACCCCAAAACAGGGGCAAAAGCTAACAGAAGGAACATCTTTGTTTAACCAGATAAAATCTCTTTGACAATTTGTGCTTATTCAAATCAGGAGTCCCTTGATACATAATGGTTTAATATTCTGTCTTACGCTTGTGTAGGTAAGTATATTTTAATTAGGTGTGTATGTGTGAGTTTGTTTGAATAATGAACATAAAGAAAATGGTACATGAATTGGTTTTCTTGTCTCAAAATGGAAGGTTAATTAGTTTATTATTAGTATAAATATATTTATGGATATTGTTGTTCGTTACGCTATAAATTATTTTTAAAAATAGATGCTGAATTAGGTATTGATTGTTCCATAGTAACAACACGTTAGTCTAAAAATCATTTTTCAAATAAACCTTTATTCATTCCCGAAATAAACAAAACACAACCAAGAAAAAGCATTCCAAATATGACAAAAATAAAAGCCAATCAGTTCAACTTTTTTGTATTTGATCAAAAAAAAAAACAAATGTTGCCATATACTTGTGTTGGCGAAACAAACGCTCCATAATCATTCCCGGGGTTAAGCAAATAGAATTCAACCTTTCCTTTTGGCGGGGCTTAGATGAAAAACACCGACAGACGTTGAAAATTAACAAAACAGATTAGGTACATTCGACAGTTTCAAAGAGAGCGGGCATGTTGTTTGCTGACAATTCTTTCCATTTACAAAATCGCACGACTGGAAACCGTACCCTATAGACACCTCGTCTAAATTGGCGGGAAGATTAATGTCACAGATAAAATAAAAACCATAGACTTTATTTGTGTTATAGATGTTGCGTGTTTTGCATTCTATGCTAATTTATATTTTCTTTAATGTAAGATATTTAATTACGAGCTAATTAGTGCAGCCTATCAACACTTTAGCACCTATTCTTCAATTGTTAAATGTTTTTAAAACATCCGGTGTATGCAAATTTATCTAAGTATTCTGTTTACGCAATCAATATTTCACAATAAACCTACTCTTAGATCAGACAACACGATAAATGTAATTCGTACAAAATACTGTAAGTAGGTAGGTACAAGTAATATTAATATTCTAAACTCAAACACGAGGTCTTTAGCTTAGCGAAGTCGTTTCAAGGCGTTTGTCAAATTACGTATCGCCCTCTCCCCTCCTTCCCCTTATTCGCAATTCTATCTTTAAAATAACTGATTGTCTGTTTACATTTCTCTGTATTGAATGAGATGCTTATTTAAGTTAGGCCGTGGATTTTCATTCGTTCCCCCCTCTAGCGCCTTAGAAATGAGAGCGGGAGGGGGAGGGAAGGGATCGAAAGAAAATGGTGGCTTTATTAGCGTTCGGTACATAATCGTTCTGAAATCAAAGGCGTTCGAATTTCAAATTCTCATGATTGTGTATTCGTAAGAGCTTTAGCAAATTAGGGATGTTTGTGTTTTGGTATTCATTCTACATATATATACATACATATGTAGGTATGTATGTACCTGTATTATGTTCTGTGTTACGATTCCTATAGTATACATAAAATCTTCTTATTGCCATCTTTTAAACAAAGGAAGAAGGTTCTTCGTCTCATTAACTACCTACCTAGAAAACAGACTAACTACAATCTTTTTTAAATTGGAAATCATCAAATGACCCGCTGAAGGTGCAGCTGGAGGGAGTGTCAGACTTTTACTGACTAAAACCCACTATGTTCCTTCTGAAGGTCCCTGTGTGCCAGGGCCATGGTAACTCTTACGAACAACCCGCAGCCCCGGCAGAATGAAAAGTAATTCAGTAGACAAATTCACTGACATCACATTCCTTGTAATTCCCAAAAAGTCTTATTATCTCACAAAAACTCATCCCAAGCATAATTTCTTTTGATTTCTGCTTGAAAAAATCCCACCGTAAAGATAATTGATTTTATTCTAAACAGATTCTAATGCACTTAACATTTTCTTAAGAGACCCGGGCCATTCATTGAGGATCTATTTGTATGGGGAAAATCATTTTATGATTAAAAGGCCCCTATTCAGCAATCGCTGACCACTTGCATAAATTATTAAGTACAGTCGGCACCGTTAGATTATCCCATTTTATTAAGATATTACGAAACTTGATTATATAAATAAAAAAAATATATTATTCTTCTGTTATTTTGCTTCGATATACGCAAAATGCGAAGAAAATATATACCTACGTGTATTTATGTAGTAACGATGATAATAATTAATAAACACAGTGGACCAAACCTATATATTACTCTCTCTCTCTATGTTGTATTACGATTTACCTACCACGATATACATGGGAGCTCTGAAAATTATTTTTCCCACAAAACAAGTTAGTACCTACTTGTTACAGTTTAATTTATTATGAAAAAGAAGTCTCTGTTTTCTTATAGACAAAGTAAATAAATTGCTGACCAATAGAAAAATATTAATTTTTTTTTCCTTCCAATCTGACACAAAAAAAAATCACCACTCGTGTCATTTGCATACCGTCAGCGACTGTACAAGAAAGTCTATCAAAGAGATAGCCCCTTTGTACCAAGAAACGGATCGGGGAAATTAGTTAAGATTTTTTTTACAAGATCCCCCATTATAACTGTTATTATGAAGATCGCTCATTCTGTATTACGCTCGTCTCTTTTGATCTCTAACGTTTGGAGATAATGACATTTTACTTCTTTGATATTATACACGACCGCGGCTATATATTATATTTTATATTCTATTTCCTAATTTAATTAGGCTTTTGTTAGTATTCATAATCAGCTTGCCGTTGATTTTGTTTGTTGAGAGTTTTATTGTTATACATATGTATATAGACAGTATACCTACAGTAAGTAGAAAGGTAACACATAAAAATGTGTGAGAAACAAATGAACTAAATTATAAAACTTCTAAACTCGTTCTAATTTTAAATTATGTTAAGGCCTTTTCAGCCATAGTTTACTTATATGATCTACATAGAGGCATGTGTGTACATTTCACGCTGACTGTACTACTATTTGTCCCCAAAATTGTAAATGATAGCCGGCCCGATGGCCAAACACAGTCCGATAGTCCTTTACAATGAGACACATCCCCAATTCACAATGACTAACCTATCTATTCAAAGCACACACACACACGCACACGGACCATACTCTACGTAATAAATTATATTGTATCTACTGTTATTTGATCTAAGTGACAAGAATACCAGTTGAATATAGAACACTCATGTTCGTACGTAATCACAATATATAAGCCGTCAACACATCTTCAGCAAAAACACTATCACAATGAATGAGATTCATAGTATTAATGCGTGCAAATTTAGTTTTAGAAGAACCATCAATGAATTGCTCCGGCTACAGAATATTAAACCCTATTCCTCTAACAATTAAGATTGTTATCTCCCGATCAATTCTCACCGGTTACATCAAAGACGTCTCACTCAGGATGTGAGATTGAAATTCCTGATCTGACTAGTAATAAACTTACTTCAGCTTAAAAGATATTTCAAAAGAACGAATAAAGAAAGCGGAGATGTTGTTATTAAAATCGTTGCGGACGGAAGAAAGGGGGTTTAAAAATGACACCAGCCACTTTGTCGCGATATCGCGCATATAGAGATGGCCGACAAATCTCAAACTTTATTGAGATTTAAATTTGGAACCATCGGAATGGTCAGTTAATGATTATTTTTTCACGTTTCGTGGCAATTGTTTCTGACGCATTCAATTCAAGGCAATAATATTAAGAATACAAGAATTCCTTTATTCATCAGACAGTCTTTTTAATTTGTGCATAATTGAACTTGCCATTTAAGTATAAATTATTGTATTATGAAATATTTTACAGCACATTTTGTCCAATATGGTATGCCGCAAACAGGCCAACCTTCTTGAAAGCCCGTACAATAAAACCATCGAGTTTATATACGCTGAGGTGAAGTTTATATACCGCACTATACAATAGAAGCCTGCTCTCTCGTAGCCTAGAAATATATAGCTCAAGAGTTGTTTTTTGCTCAATGAATTTTACAACTGGTTAGATAAAATAAGCAGAGCATACATTCCGTGTTATCCTCCATTCAGCGAATGCTGGCTGTAACACAGGTGTTTTTTCAGGTTTGTTTTGACAAACGTTCGATTCGTACAGTTCCAACAATGTTTCATTAAAGTCTGCTCTCTCTCAGGTATGAAATCATTCCACAGATACATCATTGTGTTTTATCGCCTCGCACTGTTGGATAGACAAAAGCCCAGTGTTTAGATAGAAAAGAAGTATTTAGATCCGTCTGAAAGTTAACACTGACCAGCGTTCGATGTTTGTTATTTTATTAAGTGTTCGTTCCTCGGTACATTTATTGTAATGCCCGTCAGTAGATCACAAAGACCACTATGTTTATTCTAAAGGCAAGTGGCGGCTTACCGTGTACGTTTTCCCAAATTTTATTCGTGAACTATTCTTAAACTGTTCGTTGCCTTGCCGGAGCACCAACGGTGGGATTGTATAAAAATAAATATTTACTTTTCACCGCATATTGTTGACGGGAAAAGGTTAATATCTTTATAAATAGAGGCACGTGCCGATCGATAGTGAAGATTGAATTATAATAATTTTATTATTAGAGTTTTTAGTTTTGGAAACTGGCCCTGCAGCCGGTTTTATGTGTGTTTAACATTAAGCTGTATCAATATGAGAAATCATTCCCTACACATAAAACATTATGCAGCATATTTTTCTATCGTAATTTCGGCTATCAAATCATTTTAAGCAAATCTCATTGTATCCATATAATCTCGCATCAATCCATCACCCAGCTATCATATTAGCAACTAGATTACATTCTTCCAAAACTACAAAGTGGTCTATTGATAGTCCAGGAGGCCGCCATCGCAATCATCGGAGCCATTATAATCGTTTTGATAAACAATAAATAAAAGAGTGACGCACGCGCGCCCGTCGAACGATGCCGTCAGATTGACGGGATTGACGAATCATTGTGTTCATGTCAGTCAACGGACTATGGATAAAACGCCCGGCGTTAATAAATGCATTTACGTTTTTATAATTGTTTATATAAGTTGATATGCAGGCATATACATACAATATGTACAGACGCCTGTCAAATTTTCCCAGTTAACTTTGATCCATATGCTTCAGCCATAAAGTTGAAAATCTTTTAAGGACTTGTAATTGACTTAAGATTGTAGTAGCTTGATGTGCTGGCATAGGTACCATTCTTGTATAAGGTTTATGCCGTTTTGGCTGTGTTACACGATCAAAAATTGGTATCAATTGTGTTATATAGTCCTAAGACAAACAGCAAAAAAAGGTTGTCTCAATATTGAAGCCTTTTAGCTTTGATATTGTTCAGACGCCAGCACATCAAGCTACTACAACCAGTCAAATTAAGTCGTAAGATTTCTTTCGACATTTTTGAACAAATTTTTCTTTTTTTCGATCGAGATAATTTTAAAAGTGATTAGGTACCCATATGACAGGTCGCTCCATGCTCGGGCAGAAGACATGTTAACATTGACAGAAAGAGCTTTGTCTTGTCTTGATAGAATAGATATAGAATCGCCACGCTAAGCCTGCTGGAGTCGATTTTAACACTATTGAAGAAATTTTGGCCACGTAATAAGGTACTACGGGGACTGTTCACATCGATCCATTAGCAATTGATTGACTAACCACGATATTGTTGGTTTGGTAACTAAGCCAGTACTTATTACTTATATCGAGGAAAAGTAAACCAGCCCTAACTCTGCATATTCCTTTGAATATAATTTCTTCAGCAATATCTCGGCATTAGTTTATTTATACATTTCATAAAAATGTATCGCTTTGTAAAAGATAAATTCTTAGAAATAGTTCCGCCTCGTACCTTCAAACAAGTATTATAATTATGCTGGTAATAATATTATTTTTTTTTACTGAAATCTTCATGATTAATTGTATGTATACAGAGATGAAGTATTTTTTGACGTACTCAACATGTTCTAAGAATTCTGTATGTAGGACGGGGATTTTGTTATTTTTATATATTTAGTACCTAGTTGCTGATGATAAATAATTAAAATACTATACCGTGTGGGCGGATGGAATTGAAAATCTTATGTAATAAAAAATAACGTTTATTTTTCTCAACTACAGCAAGATTTAGAGTTCTTCAGATGCCAGCACATCAAGCTATCCAAAACTGTCAAATTTTGCCAATCACCTTTGAACCATATTCTTTAACGAAAAAGTTGAAAATCTTTAATGAAGTATGGCAAATTGCAGTAGCTTGATGTGCTGCAAAGAAATCTACCAGCCCCTGTGTACCTCTTAAAAAGTAAACATCTTGAATATCTTCATGTCTTTGTAAAAAATATATCTGAGTTAGCCTTTGATAGCCACCCACTTGGCCCAACATTCACGCCAATATCTGGCGCCACAAAGCCATACATCTTGAAAGAAGCTCGGTTGCATCGCTCGTTACTGCATTTCGCCCGGCTTGTTACCCGGTCTTGCCTTTTTACCCGGATAACTCGCTTGTTACCCCCATCCGGGTGGTTAGCTCGAGTCTCCTCCAATTATTTCCAGCTCAAACCGGTTGGAACTGGAATGTAACTTTTAATTTTTGGTCGCTTCTTGTTCGGTCTAGAGAGGGCTGGAAAAACTCGAGAAGCTGCATTTTGTGGCTAATAAAGTTTGACTAGATATTTTTGATAGATGCTGCCAAAATAAATAAGGATTTTCTATGAATTTGGATTGGTGAGATGGCAATCGAATTTATTTAGTAATATTTTTAAGGACATATTAATAACCCTCGCATACAAGGACTATGTCCGTATCAAACAAATCTTCTTAAAAGGAATCCGCAACAATATGAACACACAATATACCTCCAAAATTATATAAAAAGAAAGATTTTCGTTATTTCCTCACCGCACTATTTCCCTGGAGATTAGAGGCCGTCCATTAGCGACAAAGGACAGGTGTTGAGTGTGTTCTAAGCTTTATTAATCTTTTCTCTGGAGTGCGGTAAGGTTTCGCACTTTTGTGGCATCAGCCATTGATGTGCACAAAGCTTAAGAGTGGGTATTGCGAAGGAGTGGGGTTGGTCTAATTGTTAAGCCGTTAAAGATCGTGTAGACAATGATTTTGCAATTTGCACGAACGTGTGGTCGTGTGTTATGGCGGTGATTCCTTTGTAGGAATCATTTTGTTTCTGGGGTTTATGATGCAATTCGTTCTAGACTAGGGCTGGTAGGTACAGACGCCAGCACATCAAGCTACCCGAATATGTCATTTTTTCCCCAATGAAATTTGAAGCATGTATAATACTTCAGCGATAAAATTGAAAATCGATTAAGGAAATTTGGCAGACTGCAGTAGCTTGATGTGCTGGCGTCAGTACCTATTTCGAAAAAAGGGGACTATTTGTATTAAACTGTCATGTTTCGAGTATTTAAAATCCAGGTATTCCTTAGATACTTACCTACTTATCGAAACGCTACATTTTTAATCTCTATCCGCGAATATAATCACGAGTACAAACGTAATATTATAATTATTACCAACAAAAGAGTCTCGTAATTGAAAACAGTAAAGTGCTTAATTAATGTACATTCTGCATTCTGCGAGGCTGGTTTGTTCTCAATGCACGATGCTCATTTGTTTTATGTATAAACTGTGGTAAAATATAGAATTGAATGAGAACAGAATAATGAAGGCACTCCACAACTCTATCGCCTACAAAAGGTCATCTTGGGAATACGAAAGAATATTGTGGAGTTTCATGCGGAATTCACATTTTATTTTGCGAGTTTTGGTTTCATTTTTGGGGTGAAAAAAATATATGTTCACTGATATTTTTGCGAAAAATTAGGTTCTATATTGTAACTATATATAAATAAATGTGTCATATGGAATACCTATGTATGTTCCTTTATGAAAGTCATTTAAATAAGTTTAAGCTCTGTAATATTTCTAAAGGAAAAGCAGCAAGAGAGTATGGCGAATAGGTATTCACTATATTGGCTGTGCTAACCAGAGGGCGTACCGACGAAAATATCAAAATGTCTTGATCAAAAATGTTTTCTACCGAGCAGGTCCACACAAAACTAACGCCATTATTTCCGCCGGCTAACGGAAAACAAAAATAAACATAAGAGTAGGCAAGGAATAAAAGAAAAGCTCAAGTGGGACGAGCATCCGGGGCTAGCAAGAGGCAAGACAGGGGTTTGAGGGGGGTGCAGGGTGGCTAAGGGGGGGGGGGGTGAAGCTATGTTTGTCTGTAAGCCTCATGGGACACGGTTGGCTGGACGACCCGCCTTTTGTTTATACGTATTTGAACCCACATAATGTTACTTGAAGTGGTAATTTTTTGGTTTATATTTTTATTGATGTTTTATTTTAAGGGGTTTCTTGTTTTTTTCTTTTATTTATGACCATTCTTATTATTATTGTTTTTAACAAAATAAATATTGCAATTGTTCTAGTGATTAGTGATTAGAAATGTGTTTCGGATGGCACGTTAAACTGTAGGTCCCGGCTGTCATTGAACAGCCTTGGTAGTCGTTACGAGTAGTCAGAAGCTAGTAAGTCTGACGCCAGTCTAACCAAGGGGTTGCCCGGGTCACAGGGTTGAGGAGGTCAGATAGGCAGTCGCTCCTTGTAAAACACTGGTACTCAGCCGAATCCGGTTACACTGGAAGCCAACCCCAACATAGTTGGCAAAAGTCTTGGGCGATGATGATTAGTGATTAGAAATCAGTATAGATATTTAATAGTGTCCATTAAATTCCACATATTTTTACGTAGATACTTACGAATACTTAAGATTACTAAATAACTTTTTGTTGTAAAAACAGTTTCCCTAACCTAATCGATGACAAGAACGTGTTTTAAATTAAAAAGTCGTTACTTTCCACGCGTCGTCCGGAAGTCTAAAAATTGTTCTGTATTATAAAAAAAGTTCCGAGTCAAAAGGGGCGCCGACTTGTGATGTGGCATAATAGCTTAATTTCATGATTTACTGTCGAAACTTGTTTGATATGTCCTACGTCGAAGGGAAGCAGGGAAGCAGTAAAATAATGGAAGGTATAATCTTAGAGGTGTTTACAAACTGTCGGAGGTGACTTCAAAAAAGGTTTTGTTTTTAATATTATAATGAGTTTCTTTGTTATATACGAGTTCCACTTTTGTTGGTAAATATTACTTCTTTTGAAAAGTTGCCTCGCTCGTTAAGTCTTTAGTTGGCAACGTTGAAATGAAGGTATAGATGCGTACTTGTATAGTCACAGATAAGCTAAGAAAGATATTACAAAATTAGTTATGAAAAAGAGTTGAAAAAGTATCAGGCATAACATAATATTGTAACCTAGTACATACTGCTGCAAGCATTTTAAAGTAGTAAAACTGGTGTTATCATTTAATTTTAACACAATAAAAATAATAAACAAACCACTATGAATCCTAAAGGCGAGATTCCACCAAGCACACATTTTTTCTACTCTTCTACTCACTCTAGCAAACGTTAACAAAATCCCGTGTGAACATTTCAAAAATGTCCGCGATATTCGAATTGCAACCTTTTGCGCTAATATGATGCTAACAATAAAAATTGTGTGCACACAATATCAATAGAATCTCACCATAACGACAACTCAAACTTATAACAACATAGTCTTCACTATCAAAGTAATATGAAAACAGTTCTAACTACGTTCCTGTCTAATTCCGGACGCCACGCGTCCGAACGCCGTCCGATACCAATCAATGCGCTAATTTGGAGAAACCGCAGGGTTGCCACTCCACCCAGGGCTGCCACTATTAGCGAAACGTCAAGTATTGTGTGATTCAATAACAATTCGCACACAGAAGTGGGCGCACCCCCAAATGTTTTGACTTTCAAGTTTATTAAGAACAAGAATGGAGGGTTATTTGGAATTTGAGTCCTTTTATTCTTCCCATCGTCGAAACTGCAAGAAGGACCCAAATTAATTTAACGCCAAAATGATAAGCAGCCATTATCGTAAAACTTTTCCTCGGTGGCAACAACCTCTCGTTAACGTATTTCTGCTAACTTAGCGTAATAAACATAACCATATATTAACGCTATAAATATAAAACAGGGTCCGAACAAGACAAAGCACGCATCGATTCCATTATGCAAAATGCATAATCACTGTGGACGTTAGATAAGATCTGCGTTCGAAACTGCGACTCATGCGCATAAGAATAAAACTTTGATAAGCGGACTCCTGCAGGGTACATCGTCCGTTTAAACCCCCTGGCAGTTTAATTGGGGGACTTCATAATGTTTTGCTTATTTGTAACTCGTTAATGTCATACACTCGAACAATTAATATGGGACAGTAACAAAAATTTACTTTGAAATATTGAATGTTACTTTGTGAGTTTGTGGTATCTTATTGAACAGGTTACCAGATAAAAATGATGATGATGATGGCATCCAGGCCGATTGTCGGCTAAAGCGGCCGTTCTCTTTTATGTAGATCAGCCAGCTGCGCAGGACATATAGTGCACAAGCATTCGCGCAGACGTAGGTGCATTCTCTATTCCCTCACTCTCATAGTCTGATGGGACGGCAATCCGACACGACCGGAGAGAGATCAGGCACAGGACCGACATTTACGGGCTCTCCGATGCACGGGTGAATCAATCACCAACTTCCAGACTCCAAGCTGCTTTATGAAGCGATTTCGGCCCAGGATTCGAATCCGAGACCCCGTGCACAGCAGTCGCGCCTTGCGACCACTAGACCAACGAGGCAGTCAGATAAAAATACCTAGTATTTAAGTGTATATTAATGTACCAATACGTATTTCTTAGTGTTGACCCGAATTTGTGGCTCTTGGGTGCATTTATTTTCGTCATTATACGGTGCTTGTGTTTGGAAATGCTTTGTAGGTACCAATACTCAGCTTAGGTACCAATTACTATAAAATTACTGTCTTATGTTCTAAGTTAATTAGTATGTGCGAGCACGATGGTTTTCTTGTGGTATTCATGTTTTTGTATTGGCGATGGTAAAATCTTTCTTGTCTATATTTGTCATCAAGTAAAATGACGTCGTTTTTAAGTACCAACGGTTGTTTCGTACAAAGTTACCGACTGATTTAACAAGTACCTACACCCGATTCTAGGAAGTGTAGCTGCATAATTTCTAATAGAGAAATTCAAATTTCATATCTAAATAGTAAAGGTTAGCTCGGATTATTATAAATTTTAAACTTCTTTCTCGTTCCTTCCTATTAATCGATTATGTTAAGAAAAAAATGTACAAGCGCCAGTACATCAAGCTATTACAATCTGTCAAATTTCCTTAATAGATTTTGAACTTTACCGGTGAAGCATATGGTTCAAAGTTGATTGGGAAAATTTGACAGTTTCGGGTAGCTTCCGTACAACACACCTGCACATTTTATATTCCCATCGATGCATTAGCGATTCATTTTGGTATTTCATCGCATTGCAATGGCACTAACTCCCTCATTCTCTAACACCCTTCAAATCTCGTCATGCCCTTTTTATATTGCGTTATGCAAATTATCGACACTTTGGGGTCACGGAATAAATAAATTATTAGTTCGTTGTGGTGGATAGACAAACCACTTAAAAGATCGGTCGCAAGTTGCAACAGAATTTGGGAATTTTTTAACCCCTGTCCATTAAAAATAGAATAATAAAAAACAATATTCTTTTTTGTAATTTAAATTGTTCAATTTCTTCAACACCCAGTAGCGCCATGGAAAGCTACACGTGTTTTCTGAAAATGTATTTTTGTTGTTTCGACTAGAAGTTATTCCTAACTATGCCTATGACGTCAGCCCATAAATCATAAGATTTGACCTCCTTGATAAGGCTTACACCAAAATACTCACTTGCTCTAAGTTTTATCAAATAAATCTCAGTCACCAGGAAAACTACCGAAAACCTAAATCTATTTGTCGAATAATCTATCTAGAAATGAGAACACGTCGGCCTGTGACAGTAAATATTATGATTTCACCCAAAGATCTGCATCTCTTACGTCAATGTGACGTCTGTTTCATTATACAGCTTTCAGTGTATTCTCACCTAATCTTTTCAGTTTACATCATCGGCTCTTAACCCGACCACCTAAGGGTGAAAATCGTTAGTCAGAATATAAAAAACTGGGATTACTATTTTGATATCGGCGCCCACATTATAAATTATGTCAAGGTATGTCCGGTGTTCATCTGTGATCTCTTTGTCCACTATATATTCTTCAATTATATTGTATTTGATGTACGCTTTATGCTAATCCGCGGTTTCGTATAAATCATTAGGATTTTGTGCGTCTGTTCCATTGACAATAGCTTTATGGGGATTTGTAGCTTCATCCACGAGTTCAATAAATCTAGCAGTTTTTGAATTATAGTGGGTTATCATCTGATATAGCAGTATGTTTTTTATGTCTTTTAAATTTGTTAACCTCAAATTCCTCATGCAATACAATTTTATAGACCCATATTTACGACGACTTATAAAGACATATCACTCACAACATTTGTCAACATTTCGTTTAGAGAAGAAATATAGGAAAAGGAAATCGTTCTTTACATATAAGCGACAAGGACATAATAACAGAATTATGATTTCGCTTCCATTTATATCCATCGTCATCAGTATTGACAGAACATCGGGCGGTGGTCGTCGCCAAATCACACCCACTTATTTCTATTGGCACCGGTTCCATTGTTTCAATCAGTATAATGACGCCACTCCATCTTAGCTGTTTTGCAAACATATCGTATTCATGACGACGCGACCCACCTGTGTCGCAACAATAATTTGTGACGCCACAGCTGGTCACCTCTATCAAAAATCACGTTTTTATATCATCTCTAACATTAATAATGCTATCAAAACGCGGTCAAAACTCCAAAACGACGGGTTCGCTGTAAAATATAAGCACCAATTGCTAGGACATCTCCGCAGAGCTATTAAATAAAAGTCTTTTTACATTAGATAAATCGCATACGTTATTCGGGAACATCTGTCCCTTGCCGATTACGCCCATACATTATGCTCAGTTTGTTGTTTTTAATAAAAAGTTTAATCCGTTCGGTTATGACGGCAATTTGTCAGGCCGATGGAAAAACTTGGTCGATTACCGGTGGCGCTCGATGTATCGCGGTATCGCCGAAGGGACGCCTATTACACTGTGTCGCTCTTTTTATTCGCACGATTATGTCACGTTTATTTATGCATTCGCTTTTGTCTTCCATTAGCGCTTTTTCTTTTTTATCTCCGCCGACAGTGATTCACTTAAATGTATTCCCACTGTCAGGAGCGCATTTATACATTTGCAGGAAACTTTTAAAATTGCAAATCCTTTTCATATTTTGCGTCTTCGCTCATCCGGAAACTTACATCGTCGAGTTGTTTTGATTTCATCACCTTATAACGTCTTACTCTGTACAACCATTAACAATTCAATACTGTCTTAATGAAGAGCCGATAAAATGTATATTGTGTTATTCGTCACGACTCCCAAGCAATTAATTGGTGTACTTTTTTTTAGGAATTCGCTTTATGGTCGCCGTGATTTAGTGACCGTCCCGCCGCTTGATTTGTGCACACATTTCAGCTTATTCTTTGTGTTGGGAAGTGCTTAAGTGTGCAATATATTGTGTGGAACAAATATCGCGTCGAGAGACTGTTAAGACTGATAGCAGAAAGTTGCAATGCTTAAAGCGTGGCTTGTATGGTACCGCCGCCGCGCGGTGCCTTTTGTTGCTGCATATAAAGTTATTTTATTAATGATGCGACATTCAAAATTTTGCATGACGTAAACGAAATTACGGCTCTTTTATTATCATCGCAATGACAACTATTGCATACGGACCATTTTTATTCCCAAACAGCTAGCATACCTAAGAAGTTTCGATGAGTATCCAGCCAGATTACAGTCGTTTTAAAGGATTATAATTCAGGGAATAATCAAACCACTTCGCATGTACCTACTGCCAATATTTTTGTAGCTTTTCAGGTAGCGGAAACATGAATTCGTGAAAGTAATCAATCTCGGAATAAATGGGATCGTAGTGAAAGCTTAAAAGGACACGAAAAACTTTGTCCAAAGAGCGATTTTATTTTGTTTCATTGAAACAAACATTAATTGATTGTTTTTAAGTGAGTACAGATCGCTTTGAAGAGATCCTTCTGGGAACATTTTGTATAAAAATAGATCTTTAAAACACACGGCATAGGAAATTCTTCTTACTTAATAAGCAAACCTTAATGTTACTTCTCTCTTGTTACAGAATATAGGAAACGTGACAGCGGAGCTGGAGTTGCAGCGGTTACAGCAGGAGCAACTCCGTCGCCAGGAGATGGTGAGGCGTGGGCACGGACTGTACCCTGGCCCACCGCTGGGCCTACTGCCGTTGTTGGAGCAGATGCGGCCGCAGCCGCCACAGTCTAACGTGAGTATAGAGTAGAAAATAAATAACAGTACAGATAAGGCAAACAGTATCAATATATTGATAATTAAACTAATCTTAAAAGTGAAATCAATGTATAGACGAAGATTACGACAGATGGTCCCAAGATGCTCCCATTACGGCGAATTTCAATAACCTATTTCTGTTGATTTGACCACTAGATAGGCATTTGACATTATTCGTATGAAGTAAATGTTAAAATTCTATCTCCAGTAAGCATAAAAAAACAGACAGATAGGTTATTGAAATCAGCAGTTAGTCATTCATGTAATTCAAATATCGATCTAGGAAACTGATAATCAGTATGGCATTGTAAGGTCAATAATTAAGTAATCTACAATGAGCACACTGTGTCAGAAGCATAAATAATAGAATTTAAAATGCAAACAAATTATAAGTAATCATGAGAGTGCGTGAGCGCAAAGATGAGAATGTAAGTATCTAATAAACAGATTGGTTTGGCAAGCGACCATCACGATATACTTAGGTATAGCTAAATATTGGCTAATTTCCTGTATTTAACAACATCCATTAATTGACATTGTGGTTACAATTATTTAAGCAAGGGCTTTCTTAGTTCATCAGCGATTGCCCATTAGTATATTATTACCTATATTATTATTCCCTAAGTACATCTTTTTACATGACTTGAAGGTGAGCCAAATTCTTCCGTTAGGTAAGTAGGTAACTAGTTTAATATAGGTAACACTTTGGATTGTTTTGTATGATACGAAATGTAATTACCCGCGTAATATCCAATTATTACCTACCTGTCTAAGTATCTTTATCTCACCAATATTGATTTAGTGGAACCCTGAATTGTGTAACTAATTATGACAACTATAAAATAAACACGAAGATGCGGCGATAAGCGAAAGTTGTTCCCAAAGTACCTGTAACAACCGTGGTTTGTTATGTGAATTATAATTAGATGCGTCTAAGCCCTGTTGTAAGATGGCCAGTTTTACCAAAAGTCGTTTCACCCAAAATAAAGGCTTTTTGATTAATCATCACCATCATCAGCCTATCGCAGTCCACTGCTGGACATATGCCTCTCCAAGTGCACGCCACTGAGATCGATTTTCGGCTTCTCGATAAATTCTTGATTAATATGTAGTATTATGTTTAAATTATTTTGATTAGTTGTCATGATACCTATGTATAGGTTATCTAGGACCAGAGACAATCCTTAAACCTAAGAGCCTGTTTCACCACCTACGAATTAGTTCCATTTAGTTTATTTGGCAGATAATTACATACAAATTCCGTTCCAGTACCCTTAATTAATTCAGTAGATAGTAGCTTTTTGGAACTGGGCTATTGGCTTAGGCATTTCTGTGCTCATCTTAAAATCGATTAGAGATATTCTAGATTTTAGAAAGATCCAATCATTTTAATCACTAAACCAATAGTACCAGTCATTACATAAAATTCATTGTTAGTCAAAACTAATCATCACCGAAACATTACATTTTCAGGCGATGCAAACAAACCAATGGCCAGCGACGGCTCAGCTCGCCCAGCTCACAGCCAGCGCCCGCTCCCCTCCTCCCCAAGACCCGGACACCCCCCTGAACCTGAGCAAGCAGCGCTCCCCATCCCCCGCGCAGCCGATGATGATGATGGCTCGAAGCGGGGGCTTCGTATATCCCCCTATGGAGGAGTCCCAGTACAACATGCCGAAGGAAGAGGACTATAACGCAGCTGGTAACAGTGAGTATCTATCTTTTGTCTTTGTTTAGCTGAATAAGTTACTTTTATAGGAGATGTAGATAGACAAGATGTGCATGAATAAGTAATAACAAAACAAATGACAATCGAATCGACTATCGTTGTGCCGATTGTTGTTACGACCAATGGTCTAATGGCCAAGAGCCTCGATCAACAACTGGAGAAGCTCTCGTTAGGCGGCTGGATCAAGGGAGCGACTCAGAAGGCAGTACCTACTCCTTGAAACGGCACGTAGTGTGAGGAGGTTTCTGTTCCCGATATCGGTGGACAACTGTTTTTTTATATGCTATCTGATTCACTTGTTATCTACACGCGGATTATTACGTGAACTAGAAATACGTCAGAGGTGTGTCAATACAAAAAACAATACAAAGTCCTAGCTTACTTCAAAATATAAATGAAAAAGACTTCTTTTGTCGACGAAGGAAACCAAATACTTACTACTTACGCTCAAGAGTAGATAACACTCAATTTATAAAGTACTATACCTATTGGTCAATAATTTTTCGAAAGAACGATACATAAATATAAATAATAAAATGCAGTTATTTTCCACGGATCCCCATTAAATAAGTTAACAATTAAATACCGTTTTTTCTTTTCACCATAAATCTGGCTATAAAATAATCTTTTGTATTAACACCTACACATGAACCAATATATCAACCTAATTAACAAAACCTGCTTTCAATAATATCCAAACAACAGATGTACGCTAGTAGGCTTTATATTTCCATAACCAGTCGGTAAACAAGCATTATACGGAGATAATTATATTGATGAAGAGGGCATCTCATATTGTACCAATTAATTATAAATTAAAATGATAATAAAATACTATAAGGTACCTACCCGTTATAATTTACGATAACAATAAATTTTCGTGCGCCTTTTTTTAATATCTAGTTATCGATCAAACGAGATCTCATATCAGTTAAGATTTAACTGATAATAAGTTTATTTTAGTAGAAAGCTCGAGATTTTTACAGCTTAGTGATAATGTGTGAGGAATATTAGTATAGAAATAAATTTTGCTTGCAACACCTAGTGAGCATCATTGTCATGATTATACTATTCACAACATTCATCAATATAATCTGCCTAGCCTTTTCCCAAGCTGTGTTGGAGTCGGCTTCCAGTCTTAACCAGATGCAGCTGAGTATCAGTGTTTTACGTGGAGCGACTGTCTGTCTGACATCCACAACCTAATTACCTGGGCAACATTATACCCCTCGGTAAGACTGGTTATCAGACTTTCTGGCTTCTAGCTACCCGTAACGATATGTCCATAGATGTATGTACAAATGACAGCCGGGATGCCAATTTAACGTGCCTTCCGAAACACGGAGGAATTCGTGATGACCGACCGTGCCAAGCATTGCTTAACCTTATGATCGATCGACCCGTGTGGCTTTTACTTAGCCACGAGCTCCTCCTCGAGGTTTCTACATCTTAGCATAGAAATATATTTTGCTTGCAACACCTAGTCAGCATTATTGTCATGTATTAATTAACATTCATCTATACATCCGTTAATTCCTTTTACGACCAGTTTCACCGGTTACGGATAGTCACTATCTACCAGATAAATTCGAAAATGGAACAGAATTTGTATGAAATTATCTGCCATGTAAAGTATCGGGAAACCTGTGAAACTGGCCCTTAATCTCCTTTTCTAAAAAACAACAGACTGACGTTTTAATATCAAAATAATGTGACTTGCGTAATGCAACGAACCGAAATAAACAAGGAATACACTTAGATAAATAGTGGGTAAATGTTAGAATGAAGAAATGTCCCGTGTCGCCGCCAAACATTTTGATGTTTCACATTTAATTGCTTAATATAATTAATATGTCTTACACTGAGAAACAGTTAGGCACTCCGGTAAATATCGAGTGAAATGTAGGCCATGCGATTCATCGCGTTTCCCTACTCAAATTTATTGCGAATGCTGTGATTATTGAAGCCTTGTTAATTATATTTTAGTCCAAAGATAAAACACATTCTAAAATAAATCCCAGTAAAGTTCAATTAATATGGAGACGTGCAATCTAGTTGTTATCAGGAGTATAATAATAGCGTCCAGACCGATTGTCGGCCACAGCGGGTGTTCTCTTTTAAGAAGATCAGCCAACTGCGCAGGTATTTGGTCGGACACAGGTGTACTCTCTATTCCCTCACGAGAGAAATCAGACGCAGGACAGACATTAACGTACTCTCCGAGTCACGGGTATATCAATCACCAACTTTGAGACTCCGGGCTGCTTTTAGTGAAAGTTTCTAAAACCCACAAAGCATGTTCTGCCCGACCCGGGAATCGAACCCGAGAACCCGTGCTCAGATCAGCTATGATCATACTAGACCAACGAGGCAGTTTAACTACTTATAAGTTACCAATAAAGCAGTGTAGAGTATTTTTTCTATCCAACACGTGTAGTATTTTTTCTAACCCATTTAAAATCATGAAGTTGTATTGATTACACAACACTATTAACTTGTAACCTGTTTGTTTGTCACGTTCGCTATCCGACACATCTTGTAGGACGCCCGTCCGACAAAATTGAGAGAAACGTAAATTACTTTAGAAATATTAATTATCGTGTAATCTTAAAGCTCATCTGTAAATCTTATAGCACCAGGTTTTATGTTACGGAGTTTATAAAGTTAAGTTTTTATTGCATCGCCGGCGATTTGATGACATTCCACATCGGGGATAATGGGAAGAGCATTACAATTATTTTTAAGACTTGAGGACAAAAATGTACAAATGTTTTTTTTTTGTTGTGCCCAGTGACACACAATAGATGCAAAGACACAAATGAGTTCTGTCACTCTTTATTTTTAAATACACATTCGCAAATACAGAACATTAATTTCGAATATTAGATAAACTTTAATAATTCATACATATAAATAATTGTGTATGATGGTGTAAAATAAAACAAATGTCTACTTTAAATAGTTGGCGCGAACCCAAACCGAATTGGTTACAAAATCGCGAGTGTCGTTTCGTTTCCTTTAAAACAAGAGAATCGCATGAAACGTGAAATAGATGGCGCTGGAGACGCAAACTTCCGCTCGGCCCAACGTCCCGCCTGCCGTACACTCGCGCACACTATGCATTGCTTACAATTTTATTCAGGAAAGACATAATAACTTGTATTCGCCTGTGAAACATCAAATAGAACATCTCTCTGCCTTCTACATATCTATGAATCTTAATAGGATTTCATAATTAAAGAATTTACAACAGGTCGCGTTGTCCCCAGATTTTGATCTCCCAAACGATTAGATATAATTATGCAACCGCTAAGCCGATGAAGGCAGTTAACATTTTCCGGCTTTTCTTAATGTTTGTATAAGAATATAAATAATATTCACATACTTTCATGTTACAATAAATATGACAGCTGTAACATAATATTTTTGAGTCATAACGTCAAGCGAATTCCTAGATAAAACATAATGACTTTCGCTATAAAACGAAATGGCCTGTAACTGTATCTGAATCACCAACTGTGCTGTACTTGACCTGTCACGAAGAGCTAATTATTGCCGTCATTCCAGGCGCACGTCATTAATACTAGTTGTTAGCGTGACAGCCGCGTAACGGAGACAAAAATAAAATGCCATTGACGTCATAAGGCGACACGAGATTTGAAATTGTTATCCCCAAACAAATATGGGCGTAACAGTTTTGTGCGCGAAAGTGGTCGCATCAGTGTTCATATTAGAAGTGTATCGCGCGGGTATCAGGCGCGGTAGGATGTTATAAATTATCTAACAGCGCTTCAAATTAATTCGAGGAATGTCCCGCGCTTTGAGTGCGGTATGTTTCCGCGGTGGCTTATTAATCGAGTGGACACTTGGTAGCGAATCCGTCAGCTCAAATGTTAGCTGGACATTTTCCCGTCTGACCCACATAGCTTGCCGCGGGGGGAGGGGAAGGGGTGCGGTCGCAATAATCGTTTCGGAATTTGATTAGTGCGAAATTTAATGGGCGCGACACCCGTGACGTAATTCACTCTGGTGTCTGATTGGCCCGCATCGGCCGCAACGCACGCACGACACGCGTACCTACATACGAGTATATTTGTGTGCTTTGATTTTCTGTTGCTGTTAGTTTAGTACATAAATGTATTGATAAATTCTGATACTTACTTGAATTAAGATCGGAGCGTCTTACACATTTATTGGCAGATTTTTTTCCAACATATTAATTTTAATTGTAACCAGCCCGTAGTAATTTAAGCCAGTAGATACTTATCACTACCACAGATCACTACACGATTAAAATATGCAATCAATGGCTATATTTCACACTCGTTATTTATTCAACTAGAAACTCAAAGAGTGGGAATGTTTCTTCTGGTTTACAGGCATATTTATGTATAATCTATTCACGAGAATTTCATGAGATTTAAAACATGAATCGTACCTGTAGGTACAAGTACATACAAAATTAATAAGTTCTCATATCTTCCATATAAGTACTATTACGGATATATAACGTATAATAGAATTGTAAGCACCCAAATATAAATGGAAACGTTTGAAATAGTCACACAATCCCTGTTTAACGATTGTTTTACGGCCGACATCCATCGTCCGCGATAATTTATAGCCGAGCTAAGCGGAGCTTCCGATTGTATTCTTAAGCAACGTACCTAAGGATATACTATTTCATATCTTGTTTTTATATATGTTATATTTTGATAACTTTATTTAGCGTTGGTATTTAGTTTTATAGCTTATAGGGAGGTGATTCTCAAGCAGATTAGGGTTCATTGATTGCTTTTATGAATTCTGCTCTAGGGAGTCATGTACTCATCATACATTCTAGGCTACTAATATATTTAGCTGTTGAAACATAAGCAAGCTCTAAATGGATTACTTAAGAGGGTTAAAAGTATTAATAGCTACGTCAGAACTTATGTAGATACTTTTGCTGAATAGCAATACATATCCAAAGTTTCAGACAGAGTCTAGGAATCATACTTTTATTTTATATCTTTAAAACACACTAACGAACAATTCAAATGTTTCAGCACCATCATGGAGCCAATCACCATCCGAAGATGCAGAGAAAGCGAAATTAGTGCGCCAACCACGTCGCGACGAAACCGGCAAGCCGCATATCAAGCGACCAATGAACGCCTTCATGGTATGGGCCAAAGACGAACGCAGGAAGATTCTCAAGGCATGTCCTGACATGCACAACTCCAACATATCCAAGATCCTCGGAGCCAGGTGGAAGGCGATGTCAAACGCTGAGAAACAACCTTACTATGAAGAGCAGTCGAGATTGTCCAAACTGCATATGGAGAAGCACCCTGACTATAGGTAATTACCGAAGTAGAACAGTGAATTGAGAGCGTGATACTTTCAACCCACTGTCACTTTTGTACCCAGTCTCACTAGTAGAATAACTTTGACCACAATTATTTATGAAAAATTACTCAAATAAAAACTAATGTGAATTCTTATTTCATTCTAGGTACCGACCTAGACCAAAAAGGACATGCATAGTCGATGGCAAGAAGATGAGGATATCTGAGTACAAGAACCTAATGCGTACTCGCCGACAGGAGATGCGGCAATTGTGGTGTCGCGACGGCGGCGGTGAGCTGGGCTTCCTACCGCCATCACTGTCCTCCCCAGGACCTTCCAACTCCTCACCTCCACCCAACGGAGGCAACTACATGAACCCTGGGTTCTCTCCCCCGCTATCACCCCGGGAGGACGATTGAGGAACGGCGCGCGGCTGGCCGTACCCGCACGCCGCGCCCCTCTCCTTACCCCCCTCTCACCATCCCTGGTAATTAATGCAGACAGTTCTAGACTACTAGAATATACTGGATAACATACAACAAAGACTTGGAGCAGGAATCTCTAGTGTTGCCCTACACCCCCTCGTGTGACGTCACAGAAGAAGGGAGGCTCACGTATAGACGGTAGCTATTATTTTGTGAGTTTTTGCCAGTGTCTCAAATTGGATCTCTCGTTTACAAAATACTGATTATTAATAATGAGATTATTCCATTAGTGAATTAAGAAACTTCTAACTTTTGGACACTTTCGCCCGTATATTATGATGTGTGCTGACGCAGTGATTTTTCCCAGTGAATCATTTGTCCTGACAAATTAATGGCAAGTTAAAAACAAGATCTTAGTACAGTTATGTATGAGGAACAATTACGTAAGACTTTGATCAATGATCCATATGGTCTAAGCTGTACTAAGAAATTGGTAAAAAATAATTAGTGAAAATATTTCAAATTAGGTACCTACTCTTAATTGATAAGTACCTATTATGCGGGTGTATAGTTCTCCTGTTATGTAAATATAGCCCTTTTAGGTTCGACCTACCTACTTTTAATCTATCAATGTTTGGACTAGAATCGTAGATTTTTGGCACAAATAGATAATCCCTTTTACAAAAGAAATTGTGCCAAATGTTGTAATAAACCAACACTAGATAATTAGATCAAGAAATGTAAATAACTACTCGTAAGTAAATCATTTTGAATCGTAAAACCGGTTCTATCTGGATACAACCGGTATGAAGCGGTTCAATAGATTTTTTTGTAAATAAGTAAAATTCCCTTTTTGTAGATAGATTACAGTAAGTTTTAATCGAATGTTCGGCTAATAGGTTTAGTGTAAGATTCAGAGGTTAGTTTTTAGTGTAAGTCCTAATAAGTACCTTGAATCTTGACTATCGCGTGGCCATGTATAAACTTAGTGCGAAGTTCTATGGTATCTGCTTTAGACGTAAGCAATTAAAATGTATCAAACCAAAAATTTGAAGCGGATTGCTTGAAAATTTAAGTGTTGTGAACACGGGAACTGTTTTTATTTTAAATTCAGTGAGATATGCATAATGGTTATGATAAAAATACTCATAGACTTAATTAATTGAGATTGGTAATAGACCCTCTTATTGTAAGCAGTTTCATCAAAAACATACCTACCTAATGTTAAAGGAATAATCGACATAGCAAATTACTAAAAAATATATTTATAAAAATCATAAAAATAACTAAGGAGAATTATATCAACATCAACGGATTTGTTTTTTGTACTGTCAAATTTTAAAATCTTTTGTAACTGGCAGTATTGTTTAAATTGATTGGTCAATTGTGAAGTTGTCAATTTGTTACTACATAAAGACAAGAATTTCTTTTATCGATTTGTTGTACCCCACCGACGAAATGTGGGATAATTTGGGGCTTACATCACCTCTCTACTGAACTGTTGGGTACTTAATTGTGTACCAAGTTGTGACAGACGCCAGCACATCAAGCTACTACAATCTGTCAATTTTCCTTCATAGATTTTTCGACTTTATCGCTGAAGCATATGGTTCAAAGTTGATTGGGAAATTTTGTCAGTTTCGGGTAGCTTGATATGCGGGCGTGTGTACATAATACTAAAATCTGTGATTAAAATAATAACTCTTTTATAAAAACCTGTGTAATGCTATTTGATATTGTTTACTGACACAGCAAAAAAAAAAAGAAATGTAGGCATCGTTGTCTTTTGCCAAAATATTTTTTTCGAATACAAATCATGACATGATTAATAAGTCAAAATTTTAACAATTTAAGTAGATACTTTTTTTTTAATAAAGTGTGATGTAACGCCCATAACTATTATTAATATAAACAAAATATTCGCTTTATCGAATCGTGCAATTTATATAAGTAGATAATAGTAACTAAGCTGTAGTAACGCATAATATTATCTACATTTTTATATAGCTCTAGTAAACTTGTATAGATACCTATTTTGAGAAAAAAAAATCATAAAAAAAAATTGTTCAATATGAAGTTAATTGCCATTATTTGAATTTTGTTATTTATTTTTCTAATTATATAAAACTTGTTTTGTTTTATTTTCGTCTTTTTTTCTTAAAAAAAAAGCTGTATGCCAGTAATTGACGTGACGTAGCGTTAGTATAAAATATACTTACAGTGTATGTGAAACGTAATGTTTATAAGTAGTGTGTATTCATAGTAAATGTGTAAGGGTTTAGAACTGTGCCGTTAAATTATTTATTTTTTATGTTGAACTCATGTAAATACGCGTATATTTTGATGTAAAAGTTAGTAGTTGTGGTTATTTAATGATCGATACTTAATTTTGGTGTCTCCATTGTATGAGTTAGGATCTCGAACGAGTTTATTTTATTTATTGAGACAGGTGTAAAAAACAATTTATTTGGTAGTACCCACATATCTTGCCATATAGAGTACCTATGTAAGTACAGAAGTACTTCTTAATACTAAACATCACAATTGATATTTTACGTACTTAAAAAAGCAAATGTTGTTATTTTTAATAGTTTTTTTTTTTTGTAACTACATATTTTCACAATTTGTTGACATTTCCATGTAGCATGCCGTTTTACTTAGCATTCGAAAATGTTTCAAATGTGTAAGTAGATAGAGTTTAGGTTTTATTACCTAGTGTAAACCAGGACACATTGTTTAAAATTGTGCCAAAACCCAAAAGTATATTAAAAAATAAATAATAAAAAATATTAATTTTGTTTTATTTTATTTACCCTGATGAAGGCGAAAACGTTAGTGATTTTGCAATCCATAACCTATTTATTAATAAACATATTATTTGAATATAGGCTTTATGAGGTGTTCTTAAGATATACTTTACTTTGGCAATATGACAGTCCGACGTCGGGAGGCGCGTCGTCAACATGCTAAAAGCGACACCTACGCTAAAAGTATAAAAAGAAAATAAATATTTTTGGCCTATGGTAGTATGCTATGAACTCAAGGTTCAATTTTGAATCAATACAAAATTAAATATTCAAAATGTTATCCACTCCGTACTGGTACAAGCTTATAGGACACAAGTACAGTGGAGCGTCGATTATCCGAACATCGCTCAACCGAACGACCGCTTATCCGAACGTAGTAACGCGCGGGTGAAGACTAGTTTTACGACAAGATTGTCTGCACTTTTTTTGTTTATTTCCTATTTGTTATTAAAGATATTCATAAATATAAATAATATGTTTTTTATATATATACCTGTACGTAAATTTATGTGTATTTTATTATTTATGTACACAAAAAAACAATAGTTACATTATGGTTCGATTATCCGAAAATACCGGTTTTCCGAACACCCATGTCCCCCAATTAGTTCGGATAATTTATTGACGCTCTACTGTATTTTGTAATTATGTAGAGTTGCTCAATAGAAATCCAATAATTTCATCATAAAACATCGCTGCAGACTGTCTTTAAAATTAACTTAAAATGACAAAAGGGCTTGACAATGCTTATAACGATTTTTAATCGTACAAAATAAGGGAAGATACTTCATAATATATTTTTATTCAACAAAAATATTATAGGCACAAAAAACCACCTAGTTACGTAGAAATAAACATAAGTTTTATGCATAAAACACACAAACGACTAAAATGGCATGACACATTCAGAACGAATGATTAAATAATAATATTATTGAAACATCATAAGTAAACCTTTCAAATATCAGCAATTTAAATTTATATAAACTGTGGCGTGTTTTATTGCTATTTTTCAGATCATAAGGAAAGTATTGTTGTCTCTTTTCGTTCGTATCAAATATTTTTTTATATTTTTATTTTTAAAAGCTCGGCTCCCATTAACGAACGAGAGGAATAAAAATATTGGGTGAATCGAAACTAGTGCACCATATTTTTACAGATCATTTAGTACATGCTAAGGTTAATGTTTACCACAAAAAAAGGTGAATGACCCAAGGGGTCAACGATCGAGCGCCTTCAAAGAGATCGGCGTTATGCGTACAATTTGGCGACAGTGATGATAAATTTAATAAAATATTGTTGTTGTTTTCATGACTTTTTTGTAGTAAACTTGATCCTTAGCATGTTCTGGATGACATGTAAAAATATGGTGCACTAGTTTTGTTATACCTTAATTGTATATGGCATAAAGTTGAAATTTCAATGTTAAGTGTGGTTAGTTAAGTTTCTGTTTGGTGAACTGGATAACAGGCCCGTCAATGCGCGCCGAACGTAATGTCACAGAGAAACAATATCCAATAATATCATGTGTACAAGTCATATCGAGAATGGAGTTCGGAGCATTAAAAATAAACTTTTAAAATTGTGAATCTGCAAAAATCCAATTCAAAAATATGTTCATGTGAAGAAAACCATTGAATTTTACACATTGTAAAGGCTACCTATACGTTATCTAATACAAAATTGTTTAAGTACATAATTACAATTGGATACAAGTATATTTTTGGTAAACTCTAATGTATCTTAAGATTAAACGTGAGATTATTAAAATATCTTATCAAAATATTGCGAGAAATTTCGAAAAATCTGAATTTATTTCGACATTGATTCGTATTTATTATAATCAGTAAATATATCGCAAGCCGAATAATTTTAAAATAAAATGGCGAAGGTTGTATAATAATCTAATTAGTAAAGTCATCTTAGGCGAAATTGATAAGAATCTCAAAACTATATCCGAGCTGAATATTTGCATAAACTTGTATTTTGATGTTCTAACGACCTGATTCACAGGTTGCTGATAAGTTCCAGATAATTTATCTGGCAGATAATTTCATACAAATTCTGTTCCTCTTTTGAATTTATCTGGTAGATAATGGCTATCCGTAACCAGTGAAACTAGCCCTTAATGTTTTTTTTAATCCTATACGAATGCTTGGGTAATCGCGTCTATTGAAAAGGAGAAGTTAAATTTGAAAATAATGTTTTTTTTATGCAAATAAATATATTTATGAATACATAAAAAAAATTACACAAATGTTGCATGGATTCAACAATATATTCATATAATTCAACAATATTGATGAATATGCAGTAAGCAAAAAACTCTCAAAAATACGAATATTTCGAAAAAAAACTTACTTTTCTGACATATAATCTCAAATTTTCATAGTTGGAAACACCCTACCACCAATTGGGATAGTGGCTATCTGGTAGATTGCCACTATCTACCAGATAAATTCAAAAAAGGAACTGAATTTATAAGAAATTATCTACCAGATAAACTATCTGGGACTTATCAGCAACCAGTGGAACTGGCCCTTAGAATTATAAAAATACAAGATAATACAAATATTTAGCCGGGCACTCCAATTCAGAGCTGAACTTACTAAGATGACTGGACTAAGCCTCAGGTTAAATATTTCTCAATGTATACAAGGTACACCTTAGCTTTTTACTGCTAAACAAAATTCGACATTGCATCTCTTGATATAGGGTCTAAAATCAATTAATTCAACCAAAATGTTAGCAAGCTACTGCAATAACAGTAGGTAATTCATAATTAGGTTGGGTAACTTCACAAAAATTAATCTTTCCATTCAATACTTTAGTAATATTATAACGAATTAATAAAATTATATTGCTTTTCAATCATAAGTGCTTTCAATAAAGAGTTCATAGAGAAATAAATGTAACGTAAAATACAGTGCGAGTCTTTATAATGTGCTCATATCGAAATTTAGGAATCAGTGCTTAATCTTTTGGAGGGAAAAAATATTAAAATAATTGTAATTTACATATTTTTCATCAAAATTACCTGCGTCCCCGTATTATTTAGAAATTTTAGAATTATTGCAAAAATTAATAAAAAAAAAGAGAACGGATAAAAATGTACATGTTTAATTGTGGCCTCTCACCCAATGATTGCGAACATTAAAGCCTCATTACTTACAATCATTATGGAGTTCGTTTCTTAGTCCCCCCACCAAAAATGGGACCAGAAAATCAAATAGACATAAAATTAAGCATAGATCCCTCATTTCGATATAAGCACGTTATTTATAACGTAGCCTTAAAGAACACACTGTATAAATCCAAATTTAGTACTCACATAGTTAGTATGTGAACAAAAATTGCATTACTTTTCTTCAATAAAACAATAAAATATGTACTCTCAATTTTATGGCATTAACAGCGTTGTTCTAGACCGCTAAAATAAATAAAAAATAACCATAATATCATAAGGTGCAAACAATTATTCTGCATCAAAATAAACAATTCAAAATATCCTATAAAAAATCATAACAAGATCTACAGTAAAATCAAATCAAAAATAGTACAATTGTGCTCATCGGCTAGCCGTGCGTACAAACAAACTCATTTTACGGGCGAACACGAAGGGCAAAGCTTTACTTTATTCAATTCTAAACACGCTCCATGAAAAGTATGGCCGCACTTAAAGACCCAGAGTCCGCCATCTTTGATTAGAACTGTATTTTGTAATGGCAACCCACACAGTACACAATCTGTCACTCCGTTATTGATATGAGATAAATTGTCCAATATGTTATTTAAAGATACATCTAATATGTACTCCTCAGTAGAATCAGTAGTATCGTCATCTCCCGTGGATTTCGTCGCGGTGAGAGGTTTAAGCCCCCAGTCTTTTGACTTTGCGGCAGCAATTAATGGCAACGCGGTATTTTTCGGTTTGCCATTTACAGTACTTCGTAGTAGTCTGCACATCTGGAAATTAAATTTTACAATTTTAAATCTCGGCTTATTTAAATAGAAAATTATGATGAGCCAAGGGTGTGGGTCGTTCGCAAGAGGTACCTCGGCCTAGCACATAACAAAGTCCTCCATAAGGAAGAAAGTGGGTTTTAGTCAGTATAAATCTGACACCCATCTACGCTCATAGCAGGAAAGATCATTTATTTATTTGATGATTGCCCGCAGATAAAGGACAGAATTACTCTCTTAAACGAATTAAAGGGGAAAATATTAAAGGCTAATGAAATGAGAGAAATACATACCTCTATCCTCGAATCTTCAAAGTTATAACAACTATACAGGGTGTCCGTCAACTGTCCAGTAATAGTGGCATCGTATCTCTCATACATGGTCACCATGAGGCAAGTGTGATAGAACTTCACTGTGATAGCTCCTTCGTCGATGAGACTCGCGTACTTTTCCATTACTTTGATAGCATTCTTACCTCCAATAGACTTGATCATCAAAGCCCCAAGATCGTCCCAACTCAAAGTGTCCTTAACAGAAATATGATCGAACTTCTTCGAACAATTCAGACACATGTTAGCGTGTAATGTCGCGTATAACTGCACTGTTCGCTCCCAAGTATCCAATGTGAACTGTGGTAGAAACGAGTGCAGCAAACTTTCATCCAACATTTGTAGCAATATCCTCAATATGTTCAACAAATCCTCATTCCTCCTCAAGTACAGAATCTTCCTCCACAAATAAGGCATACGTTTACAAATATCGTAACATTGGTTCCGCGTTTGGCTTGACCATTGTTTCTCAATAAATTCGTCTATAAGCTCAGAAAAGGTCGGTGTCTGATGAGTTCTAGAGTAAGGTAGTGGGAACCCACAGTCGCAACCGATATTCGATAGCTTCTGACTTTTCATATTCACAGATATACATGAATCTACAAAGTACTTGTACAATGTTTCGTCTTTTATAATAGAATCGAGTAACTCAGCTTTGTTCTTCGACTCGTTGAGATAACTGAGAAAAATATGATTAGGTACAAACTTAGATTCGTCGAATGCTCCTATATTAATGCAATAACTTTCTAATTGTAACATAAGGGTATAGATCTGACTAATATCACAGGCATTACTTTCGATAGTAGAAACTAAATTCGATCGATCTGTTTCCTTATCAACTACGCTTAATTTATAATATTGATACAAACTTTTGTTCACTTTATCCCTTTCTAAACTATTATTGTCTACTTCTATGGCCTTTTGACTAGATTCTTTGTAAATGATATCATTATCAAATACAACTGGTGTTTGTTCAAAGGTGTCTTTTGCAACTATTGCTTTAATGAAATCTTGTGTCTCTTCTCTTTCTATAATAGGTATGTCTTTTACTTCTTGGTGTTTATCAACACTAAGGTGCTTCATTTTGCCTTCAAAATCTTCCCATTTCTCTTTCAATTTCTTTTTACTGTTATTTAGTTTATCAGACACGCTTAAACTCAGATCTTTTAGCGTCTGCATTGCTTCTGGTGGCAGCGAACTGAATTTGAATTCCTCGTTTAATTTTGTGTCGCTCTCTAGTAACGATGACTGAGCATGATAAGTATTGTCAACTATATATATTCCAGACTTCATTTGAGTAGCATCATTAGACTTCAAGCCTTCAAACTTATCAAGAACCTCTTTAATGTTGTCGAGTAACTCTTCATTATCTACTTTATCTTTTAAGCTCACCAAAATATGCAATTTCGGTGACAAATTATTCGTCATCAAATAATCGCTAAACAAGGCACACAATTTTGCACAAAGCGCATATTTCTCATCTACATAACATTTGACTAAAAACTTGTCTACTTTCACGTATTTCAAGTTTACTAGAGAACCGTTCGACAGCCACACATACAGCATGTCACGATACACTTTACAATCAACAATATCTTTGTAATCGTCAAACCAAATTGTGTGATCAACATCATTGATATTTAAGAAATACAAAGCATTCTTTCTAAATGAAAATATGGCACTATTTGTAGCAAATATTTTGGGAAAGTTCACTGATTGTCCTTCTCCGTCACTGACAGGCTCAACAAGAGAAACATTTTCATTGTTGTATGATTCATTAGACACAAGCTTTGTAGGTGTTTTAGCAAGAACTTGTTTGAACTGATGTGTTCTTATCACAGTGCCATCTATAGTTGCTTCCCATACTCTAGAAGATGGTCTCGCACACAATATCAATGTATTCTCAAGATCTTTGCCTACAGCGAATCCTGAGTCGTCACTGACTATATTATATTTTCTTACTTCAGTAAAGTCCTGTGTGTTGTTAGTTGTCTGTTGTTCGGTTTTTGTTTCTTTGTTAACGAAGCAGGCTCCGTATTCTCCGTCCCTTAACTTCTGCCCTATCTGTCGGTATTGTTCTCGAGAAGTATCACATACATAGCATCTCGTTAGAGTAGACACAAGCAGCATACATGACTTCATATCCAGTTGGCAAATACGGGAGTCTAAACTCATTATGGTTAGAGATGAGCTTTGGAACATTGTTTTGGCCTGAAATTATTAAAAACTTCTATGATACAAATTGTTTTATAATGGCAACATCATTAAAATATGCCAGTGTTGTCAATGATGAAATTATTCTAAAGTTTTAATCCCAAAAATGTATAAATTTGAAGATAAATTATAATTGGTTGGAGTGGGGTTATCTTCTTTATTCAAGGAAAATGACATTGAAAAACAATGCAAGAAATGTATAATCATCTCAAAAAGCATTAATTTTTATTTTATACCATAATCCAAATTAAAGTACCATCTGAATACACAAAAAACTAAATAATATTCGACACGGTTATCCAAATTGATGTCTTTAAAACTAAATGTACTTTTGTTTTAATTGGCTGAACAGGTGCAACACCATTGTCATTGTAAACTCATGTTTACTCCATAATGTTATGTTAATTAATTCTACATCCGACTTTCCACTACCATTCTTATCCTACATACTCAATGCAAACTACAAAAACTAAATGAACCTATATTAATTCTCTTTTTACCTTGTACATACATATATAAGGACAATACTAGTTTGCCTGTATAGCTCAATAGCTCTCTCACTAAAATGAGTATAATAAGGCCTGTGTACTTTCAAACCGCTCCGAGAATTATTATTGTAGTCTTTTCTTGTAACGGGTTGAGAATAGCATCAATACATAAGGCTGGACAATCACTGTTTTGCATAACAACTAGGTAATGCCTGAATACTATTTATACCAGCAACCAGTATGTATACCACATAATGCTATGTATATCGGGATACAGGTAAACAGCTAGCTCCTTAATAAACATAAGAACATTTCAAAACGACTTACAATAAAATTCTGTGGTTGCAACACAGAGATTTTGCCCACATCGTCTCCCATGAACAGCATATGGCTGCTGCTCCAGATCATGGCGGTAATCTCATTTCCTTGATGTTCTTTAGAAACAGAGTGACTGCCGCTGAGAGATTGATTGCAGCCCGCAATGGTGGCCAATCCTCGGCCATTTGCGAAGCCAATGTGCTTTTCATCTGTTGATATGGCCAGACGGGTGATTGCACCATCCTATAAAAACATAATAGGAATAACATTGTAAAAAAAAAATCTTCACATTGACATTATTTGGCTTGGACATGGCTCATAAACAAATAAGTAATGAGATGACAGGTAATCGAAATACATATATTTGCAGTTCCCGTGAGCCACACCGTCTCACATTCCCAGTCCCCAATTCCACGCACCCTGTCCGCGCTCAATGCACTCTTGGACGCCAAGCCTGACTGCGATTGGTTTGCGGACGACTGGAAGACGATTCTGTCGGTATGTCTGGAGTATTGTGAGATGAGTGTGTGAATGTTACATTGTATATATTTATAAATATACATATATTTTTTTAGAGCAAATGTTATTGGCTACGGCCGTTTTTGCTGTTAAATTAAATAAAGAAATAAACATTGAATAAGAAAAACAAGTCATTATTCCATTAGACATGATGATGTCCAAAATAAAAATGTTATGACAGAAACAATATACAATTATTTTGTTGAACCTAACAACAGCACCTATTTTATGACAGAAGGATATGTGTATTTGGAAAATCGAAGTGAAGTTTATTAATAAAACTCTAGAAAATGATATTGATGTTATATTTAAACACTAAACTACAATACTTCACATACCTTATTGGGTATCAGCTGGACAAACTCACAGGGGGTCCGATTGAAGACATAAATACCTCCGCTTGTTGCACCAAATGCAATCAGGGATTTTGATATGTCGAAACAGGTGTACTGAAATTTAAAAGAGACCGATAAAACTTCTAAAATGTTTAGGGAAGCAAGTTTAACAGTGAATGGGAGATTTAGTAACGTGAGTCATAAGCTAATAATAATTTTCCCAAAATTAACTTGTCAATTTGGGAATGTCTCAAGTGACAAGAGCGTAAAATATTTACCTAACACTATATTAGTACATCTATTTATGTAGTTCTTTTTTTTAGTTTAAGTTTTCACTTATAGTTGTAAATGTTGGTTCACCTATACTTGGTAACTGTATAGGCCCATCTTCAAGTCCCTATACTTTTTTTGATAAGTTTTATACAGACGCTGTTGGTGTAAATAAATAAATGAGAGGTTTTAAAAAACTTATTCAAAAGTAAGCCATATCTTTAAAAACCCACATAGAATTGACATTATACAACAAAATATTACCACGCTAATGTTGCAAATGCCTTTGCAATGTGATATCAGTAGCCAATAAAACATCTAAGGACATAGTGTTGGATTTCTAACAAGCCACACAATATGGTAGGCGACAACTAGTCAAATTCAATACTTTTATAGAACTGTCAAAACCGATTACTCTCTATGCAATTTGTATGAAAACACAAACTATGAAGTCACTGATATACTTATTTCGATTATATTATCAATAAAAAAATGAAAACAATTTTCGGTTCAAAACAATAAATTCAACTGTCATTATGTTAAGATGCTTTACAAAATGAATATGATAAAGTATTTTATTTTTGACCTAGTAGTCATCCCAATTATAATTTCCATAGATATAACTATTACAACTATTAAACAGTGAACAGCACTCATCATCATCAGCCTTTTTATTATCCTACTTCTGGGCACGGGTGTCTTCCTATAAAGTAAGTAATAGATTCCCATAAAGTAAGGAATAAATTCCCATAAAGGAGAATGACGGTTGAACACTATATGTTTGTCAAGATATACGGACTGATGAATCCAGACTAAAAAGTCTGGATTTCTGACCAGACATTTTATTCACCTTCACTGTCTGTCATTGGTAAATAAGATATACTATGTACTTGAAAAGTACCTGTAACTTACAAAAGCTACATTGGTACTTGCCTGACCTGCAGTCAAATAATCAAACATGGAGGCTGAACCCCATTATGGCTTCTAAATAGTTAAGAATTGAAATTCGAATACATCCCAATAAATATTTTGTTTTTTAAGATACACCATAAGCGATTCTATCCTAATGGACGTAAAACGTCAATTCCCACCCATCGATTAAGCTTTAAATTTAAACATGTTACTGATACCTATATTCAGATAAAAAGCCAAATTAAATTTGAACAAAGGCCAAAGAGAGAAAATATTTCAACTAACCTTAATTCGTTGAACATTTCGTATCGGATAATTTATACTATCCGTAATATCTGGAAGCTCTTGCAGTAAATAAGGTGACAAATTTGAATGAGACATGTTTAAATTAAATAATCATGTTTTAATTTTTATTTTAAAGCTTCACCTAATCAAATCACCTCTCGCCCTGTTTGAAGCAATATATAATAAACAAGTGTCAAAGTCAACCTGTGTCTGACTGTCAAAGAAATGTCAAATCAATGTTACCAGCACTCTAAATTAATTTGTACTAAAAATATATAAAAAAGTACCTAAGCGTATTATACACTGGCAGCCTATGTTAGGTTTTCCAAAAAAGATTAAAATAGGGAGAATGATTTAAAACACAATTTCGGAAAACAGCAATCCTTGTAATCCATGTGGAAGACTTGTGCAGCTGTTAACTACGGGTTCCTCCGCAGATCCACACCACGCCATGTCAGGTTCTAAGGTACCAAAATAAGGACCACTTGATCATGATAAGGTACCTATGCTTTTAAAATTAAAGTTCTATTGTTATAAGTAATTGTTTATAATTACCTATTTAGACCTAGAACAGCAGAAATCTATTGAAACCATGTGTTTGTGTGATGTGCCACTTAAAAATGAAACAACATTGTTTAGGATATGTTTAGAATCTTTATTACAAATACTTATTACATACCATTCACAATCTACACAGGTATACATATTCTGGCAAATCTCAAGGGCGTTCCGTAACTAAATTCTGAGCACAAGTACGTGCATGTTAGCCCTCCCTCACCCCTGCCATCGGCTAATACTTGAAATTGGTTTCTGCGTAGCGGCTCACGCAATGTTCCGTGACGGTGATAATTATTATTGGCGAGAAATATTACTAGGATTCACTTAAGTAGTGTTTTCTTTATTTCAGTGAGCTCATTTCAAAATGGTTTCTACATAAACGGCGCCGGTAAGTTCTCAGTTTATGACAAAATATTAAACTTTAGTCATTAATTTTAATATTAAAAAATATCAAACTTTTATTTTTACGTTTCGTTGAATACGTATTCTCTCGATTTACATTCAAAATTAGAATTGTTTAATTGTTTCTTCGTATCTTTTATGCAGATGATTCTGGAAAATAATAATAATTGGTATTAAATATCAGATTGTTTTAGATCTATAAAGTATGTGGCTGACAGGAAATGAGTCGATCTATGAAAAAAATACCAACAAACAAGATTGAGGGATAGTGAGTTTGAAGACTTACAATTTGAGGAACGGATTCTGGTTTAAGCCTAGTCCTAGCCTATCTATATATAAGTATATTACAAAGTGGTAACATTTGTTTCTAAGATTGAATATAGGGGCTTTATTGCCTCGTTGGTCTAGTAGTCGCAAGGCAGGACTGCTGTGCACGGGGTCACGGGTTCGATTCCCGGGTAGGGCCGAAATCGCTTTGTGGGTTTTGAGAAACTTTCATAAAGCAGCCTGGAGTCTGAAAGTTGGTGATTGATTCACCCGTGCATCCGAGAGCACGTAGGTAAATATCCGTTCGGCGTCTGATCTCTCTCCGGTCGTGACGGATTGCCGTCCCATCGGATTATGAGAGTGAGGGAGTATAGAGTGCACCTGTAACTGCGCGAATGCTTGTGCACTATAATATGTCCTGCGTAGCTGGCTGATCTCCATAAGAGAGAAACAATCGGCCTGGATGCCATTATATAGGAGGTAATCTCCGGAAGTAAAGAACAAATAAAAAAAAAACATTATTCGTGACTGCTATAGGCTAACGATGTAGGCACGGGTCGGCTAGTCACTGATAAAGCCAATGAAGTAATTATATCACGGTATCATTGCCCTGTATTGTGAACTAATTACCTGTCAGCGCCTCACCACCAATCCCATTGTCATGTATTTCAAATGCATCGAAGAAGTCGGTCAGAGAACAGCAGTAAGTGTATTTGTTAGTGACTGAAAACCACGGGTGGTCGTCACTGTTGCAGAAGTTCTTACATTTGATGTCCTTCTCTGTTGGATTACCATTGTTAACATGTACTATGGCCAGCGGGTCGACAACCTCAGAAGTTATAACCTGAAATTAATATATATATAGTACTATAATTTACTTGAGGAACCCCATTCTGCCGAGGCGTGCCGGGGCTGCGGGTGATTCGCAAGATTTATCGCGCCCCTAGCACATAAAGACGTCCAGAAGGAACATTATTGATTTTAAATTTTCGCGATTTTTACACATTTTAAACAGAACACACAGGTATTACTCGCGATGAAAAATTATAAAGGAAAGTACGCTACCTCTATTTCTCCCGACGTTTCGGCCGAATTACACCGACCGTGGTGACCACCGTGACCGCGGTAGGTGTAATTACCTGTGTGTTACCTTTAATTACCTGTGTGTGTATAAATAAGACCTGTGTGTTGTGTTTAAAACAGAAGGAACATCGTGGGTTGTAGTCAATAAGAGTCTGACAATCCCTCCACCTACCCCCCCCCCCAATTTTCGGACGCTTGATGATTATTGTTTGATTAGTGAGTTCAATATAGATATTAATATTTAAAAATTACGCATTGAGCCAAAGTTTAGTGGAGGCATTGGATCTGCCACTATAAAATATGTCCTCATAATATACTTCTTTCGCCTGGAGCGTGCCGGACTCTTACCGACGAAAACCACCCCAGTATCTCCTCGCACGTGCTCACGGGGCCACGGGAACCCAAATTCTTCCATAGCCTCACACATTGCTGGCCGGATCTGTCCGGACCTCATAAAGTGGAACGAATCCTTGTGCTGTTAAATTGTTAAGTCCAGGAGTGTCATATTTACCTTCCATAGATATCGCGGTATGAGGGCTCCATGTTGTTTTTCATATGTGTGTGTACCAGACCAGACGACGATTTCATCTTCGCCGTTCAACTGTTCTCTAATCATATCATCAATATTTTCCCAAGTAGTCTGGAATAATGAAAATTACTCAATAACGTCATCATCTACTATTGTAAGTACAGACGCCAGCAGGTCAAACTAACCTAACCTGTAATTTTTTTCCTATCGAATATTAACCTTCTGACATTGTGTTAAGGTTGTTAAGGAAGGAAATATAAAAATGAATCCCTATTTCCCTTGGTCACGCAATCAAGCGTGAACCCCTGGACTGATTTCACTTTTTTGTTGTGTTTATTATCGACGGGAGAAGTTGCCTATGATAGAAAAAAAGCTAGGGAATATCTGATGTATCAGCAGAACAATACTTTAGTGATGATTACCTGCGAATCACAAGGGCGCCAAATTGGAATTCCATTTAAATAATCAAAGAAAGTGCTTTTCTTTGCAGTTTCATAATTGAAGTCCTTCGCATTCAACAGCTGGGATTTTCCGTAACAGCATGACGTCATTGAGTCTTTACAAGTAAATCCCCTCCCAATTGTTGTGTCCCCAATGCCTGGGTATGTATACCAGTTTTTATTGCTTCCTACGCTGCCATCCGTTTTGGTCAACGAAGACCGAGCGTAAACAGGTAAATTTTTAGCATGATCAAAACAAACTTCGTATATTTCTAAGAAATCAGTCACATTGTAGCCAACCCGTATAAGTTCAGGTTTCTCTGCCCTTTTTGAGCATTTGTTTTGCTCTCTTACGACAGACAACTGAATGCTGTTGGTGCACTCTAGATCCGAAAGCTTATATTTTTTGCCATTTACTAGGAACGTGTCCTCATTAAGGCAAGTTGCTTTTAATTCACTTTGCTTCGAAAAGATTTTGAATGTATTTGACTTCTCATTTTGGATTGGACAAGAGAGTGTAATTTTTACATCTTTTTCTATTATGGTATACTTATCCGTAAACTCCCATTTAGGCCAAGTTCCTTCGTTAGTTAGTACAAGTGGCATATGAATGGCGTCTCTCAAATTTCGAGGTATCAAACACACTGTAATAAACAATCAAAACTTTAGATTGAAAATCAGAATGTATGTAAAGTTCTACTTATGTAGGTGTATGTATATCAAACAAAATGAACTTCGTATTACGTGAACTCACCTGAAGACCTCACATCAAAGCTGTTCTTAACTAATCCATGTACGTTACTTGCGCTGCATGTGTAGTGACCCCACTTGTACCGAATTCCTATTTCTGGCACTTCCCTATCGGTTAATTCTTTGCCGTTGAAGTACCATTTTATCTAGAATGAAAAATTGGTTACATTATGCTATTTAATTCTTCGAAATTTAAATAGTAGGCTAGTTAGTAGTAGACTTCTCAGCAGGTCGACCTTATGACAAAGCAGTCTCAGTTTACTCAGTGATTTCTGGAATCAGAAAGACCTGTCTAAATAGAGGTCAGACCGAAGAGTAACATAGGAGGGGCCCTTTAGGGCCAGGGTCTGCCTGGGCTGCGGGTTGTTCGTAAGAGATACCGTGGCCCTGGCACACAGGGACTGCCAGAAGGAACATAGTGGGTTTTAGTCAGTAAGAGTCTGACACTCCCTCCAGCTGCACCCTCAGCGGGAGGGGTCATCTGATGATTTCCCACGAAAAAAAAGGCCGTGCCTGACCGTTATGTTATCCTAAGTTTTATTACATTTTAGGTTTCTAGGTAGAATAATAACTTACTTCAGGATCTGGTTTTGCTTCGGTGACTTCACAGTTTGACTTAATGTCTTTTATATCACCACGCCAGTCATCTAGAGAGTTTGGCGTATATAGCTTGGGCAAAGAGCCGACGTCCACAATATATGTGTGTGTTTCTACATGCCCATGCCCGTCACTCACGTGGCATGTATAGTTACCATCGTTTGCATATGTAGCTTTGTTTATTGGTACAGTTGTCCCATTCAGTCCAATGAATTCCTGTAAATCAGACAAGGTTAAAATAATTACCGAGAATATCCTTCTTTTATCTATTTTATCAATTTTTGTTTAGTATTCCAAATATTTTTCAATATTGGAAAAATTGTTTTACCGAAATCTATTTAAGTTATAGGGAATTTTATAAATATCAAAACTGCTTGCATTTTCTAGTCGAAAATTGTTGAATGATTTATTAAAAAACAAAGTTTCTCAAAAATAAGGAGGTTCTTAATTCGAACGCGTATCTATTTCTTTTTTCCTTGACCATGGATCATTCTTTCTCTGTATTCGGAATCGGGCTATTTAGTTCTTTTAGTTAATAAAATGGTCAGGCAATTGTAACATGCTAGAAAAAGAATGAAAAAAAAAACTTGGGAATCCCATGCGCGTTCTGCAAAAGTGGCAAAACTTAAAAATAAACCTTCCTATTCATGGATAATTCTGAAAATTAGACACTTGGACACCTACATTTTGTCTGCGATCTTCTTTTGCTGTACATATGTATAAGTATACAATTTTTTTTTTGAAGATACATACATCAACCAGGAAAAAATGTTGTATATTTTTTTATAATAAGTGCATTATTTCTTGCAAAAGGTCCTACATTTTGTGAAAAGAAGTGTTACAGTAAAGACATTCTGAATAACTACAATTTCCAATGTACATATTTGGGAGGACTTCAAGATTACCTATCTAACAAATTCGTAAAAAAGTTAAAAACTTACTTTAAACCATTTAATCGTCTGGGAGTCCGATTTATAGGCTTGACATTCCAACTCTTTTGTTTCACCCGTTAGTAAATATACGTAATGCCTTGTGCCAAAATCAGCGAGTCCCTCTGAAAAATTAAAATTGAAAATGAAATAAGATAACTGCGATTTGCATAAGGATGTTGCATATAGGTATATGTAGGTATGTTAACATTGTAAATTATAATAAAGTTTATGAATTTTGCGTTGAACTTTACATATGCATTTATTGTGGGGTGGAGTAGGGAAAATTGGGTGCGAAGCCGCGCGGGCATAAGCTAGTATAAACATAGATTAGTGTACTCACTATCAACATTAACTTCTAACGTGGCACTAACTGAACCAATATAGTTTTTGGCTACACAAGTGTAGGCTGCAGTGTCCTTTACAGTCGGATTCTTGATAACAAGATTTCCATCCTCAATGGCGTACTTTGAATCTGAAATTTCATGAAACTCTACTTTCATATTTACTTAATAATCAGCTGTGATGAAAGATTTAAGATGTCAGTAAAAAAAAAAACACCAGATGGTAAGTTACCAAAAAAATCTTAAGGACACATGATAAAACTTACTTGGTGTAATTGTAACGCCTTTCAATTTCCACGTTACAACTGGCTGAGGGACACCGGCGACGTCACAAGGAATTCGTAAGGCAAGATCTCCTTCAATTCCAGTAACTTTTGTAGGCGTTGAAGTTATTTTTGGCGGAGCTACGTAAAAATAAAGCAGGGTTAGAGAGAACTGAAGTAGACAATCGAAATAGAAACTACATATAAATAGCTGCATAAGCATTAATAAGACTCGTCTTTTGGGTGCGCACCCGCCGACGGCTATAGAGATGAATTTATTGGCCTCATCGTTTCAATTTGCCGGGGTCTGCCTGGGCTGCGGGTTGTTTGTAAGAGATACCGTAGACCTGGCACACAGGGACCTCCAGAAGGAACATAGTGGGTTTTAGTCAGTAAGAGTCTCACACTCCCTCCAGCTGCACCCTCAGCGGGAGGGGTCATTTGATGATTTCCCATGGAAAAAAAAATCGTTTCAGTTTATAAGATAAGACTACTTACACTCAACCACTAGTGTGGTGACGTGTTCCGCAGTTCCCACCTCATTATGAGCTACACACTTGTATCTCCCCGAGTGCTTGTTTTCCACCTTCGGTATGTTTAGAACTTGTTCGGAGCCGGGTAATGGAATAAATTTTTCGTCTCTATTATGAGCAAATTGCCAAGTAACTTTAGGTATCGGCACTCCCTTGGACACCCTGAAATTTGATCAATCATGAATATTTACAACTACAAAAAAACAATCAGTGTTAAACATTTAAGAACAATCATTTATATATTACTTGCACTCTATAACAGCAGTTTCGCCTTTTCTGGCGTTCTTGGAAGCAACTCCTGATAACTGAGGCTTCTCTGAAATTATAAAAGAAATCATTGAAAAAGTGTGTGTTGGATACCTACTTACCACTTTTTCGAGGAAGGCTATAATCTGATGTTTTTATCCAGGTACGCATCGTAGTAACCACGGGAGGAGGATGAAACCGCTAGTGAAAACTAGTTAGTAAATAAGAAGGAATGAGCATGTAGCACGGAGGTGAAATGAATCATACTGATTACAACTGAATGTAATGCTTCAGGTACTCACGGCGAACGTATACTTTGAAGGTCGCGCTATCTAAGCCGGCATCGTTGGTCGCTTCGCATGTGTACGAGTTAGAGTCGCTCACGGTCGGCTGTCTTATCACCAAAGCACCATCTTCCAAAGAATACTTTGCATCTGCAATACAAAAGACATTCAAAAAGGCTTATAAAAGTTCATTTTGGAGTCGAATCTCCAGTTTTATATATTCAGTACTTAAATCTTGAGTATATTGCTTTCAATACTTCCTCATATTTTAAAGGCTATATAAAACTTAGATACACTTTTGAAGAATCATTTTAATTGTTAGATAAACAGTAACCCTACTTGAAGTTATGTGACGGTCGTTCAACTTCCAAGTGATGTTTGGCTTCGGAAGACCGGTCGAGACACAGGGAATCCTCAACAGCGCGTCCCCTTCAATGGCTTGATAGACTGTAGAAGTGCTTGACAATATTTTTGGAAGTTCTGTAAATAGGTAAAGTGATCTAAATATATATTGATAAACATTATCTAACACGGAGACCTGAACCAAATGATTTCTATTTGGAATTTTGTTCCAAGTTATATTTTCTTTTATCGTCTTACCTTGGACCACTAGTGTGGTGACGTGTTCCGCAGTTCCGACGTCATTACGAGCTACACACTTGTAACTCCCCGAGTGCTTGTTTTCCACCTTCGGAATGTATAGAACTTGTTCGGAGCCGGGTAATGGAATAAATTTTTCGTCTCTATTATGAGCAAATTGCCAAGTAACTTTAGGTTTCGGCACTCCCTTGGACACCCTGAAATTTAAGATCAATGGTGAATATACAAATACCAAACTTAAATTGGATTTGAACTTGAATAGAATAGAATAGGACTTTATTTGCTAAGAATGCAGGTACATACAAATAGGATCGAAAATAACATCATAAGGAACCGTGTACATTCTGCCTTTTTGGCGTGCAAATACAATATTTTTTATAAAACTAAATTAAATAAGCTAAAGAGGTGATTATAAAGTATCATTTAGGAAATCCTGAACAGAATAATAACATTTGTCTACAAGTAATTCTGTAAAACATTTTTTACATTTCTGGCTACGTATATGAAAGTCATGATGGACATGGTTAGACATAAAACAGTTCACTGTAGGACAATCGCTATAGAATTCGATAGAGCTCTGGAGACTTGCTAGACACTAGAAGTGAGGCTGCTGCCTATAAAAGTGATTAAATGAGAATGAAAATTCATTCGCAGCAGTAGAACATGAAGTATTATGTAGCTCAGATCATCAAACTTCAAGATCAAGTCTTATTTTAGTAATGAGCAGCAATACATGTAAATAGCTAGATATCTTATTACTAGGTGAGCAAACCTTCAGTCCACAAAAATTGAAGGTGAGTAAAAAAACAGTCTACGCATTGGTAAAACATGAATTAGAACGCGGTACTGCAGAGTTACCGCGGCCCTGGTAGAATGATGGTGACTTCTATCTCTATTCTCGTTGGATATCCCAACTACAAAAAGATCACCAATGTTGTAATTTTCAGAATACTTACTTGCATTCTATAACTGCCGTTTGGCCTTCTCTAACGTTCTGAGAAGCAACTCCTGATAATTGAGGTTTCTCTGTAATCATAAAAGAAATCATTGAAAATTGACCCTGTTGGATACCACATTTATTGAGGAAGGTATACGCTGCGCGCAGAGTAGTTCCCACAGAATGAAGATAAAACCGCTGATGAAGACTAGTTATTAGATAAGAAGGAATGAGCATGTAGCACGGAGGTAAAATGAATCATACTGATTACAACTGAATGTAATGCTTCAGGTACTCACGACGAACGTATATTTTGAAGGTCGCGCTATCTAAGCCGGCATCGTTGGTCGCTTCACATGTGTACGAGTTAGAGTCGCTCACAGTCGGCTGTCTTATCACCAAAGCACCATCTTCCAAAGAATACTTTGCATCTGCAATACAAAAGACATTCAAAAAGGCGAATAAAAGATCGTTTTGGAGTAGAATCTCCAGTTTTATATATTCAGTACTTAAATCTTAACTATATTGCTTTCAATACTTTCTCATATTTTAAAGGCTATATAAAACTTAGATACACTTTTTCAGAATCCTTTTAATTGTTAGATAAACATGTAACATACTTGGAGTAATGTGACGATTGTTCAACTTCCAAGTGATGTTTGGCTTCGGAAGACCGGTCGAGACACAGGGAATCTTCAACAGCGCGTCCCCTTCAATGGCTTGATAAACGGTAAAAGTGCTTGACAATATTTTTGGAAGTTCTGTAAATAGGTAAAGTGATCTAAATATATATTCATAAACATTATCTAACACGGAGACCTGAAGCAAATTAATTCTATTTGGAATTTTGTTCCAAGTTATAATTCTTTTATCGTCTTACCTTGGACCACAAGTGTGGTGACGTGTTCCGCAGTTCCGACGTCATTACGAGCTACACACTTGTAACTCCCCGAGTGCTTGTTTTCCACCTTCGGAATGTATAGAACTTGTTCGGAGCCGGGTAATGGAATAAATTTTTCGTCTCTATTATGAGCAAATTGCCAAGTAACTTTAGGTTTCGGCACTCCCTTGGACACCCTGAAATTTAAGATCAATGGTGAATATACAAATACTAAACTTGAATTGGATTTGAACTGGCTACGTATAAGAAAGTCATGATGGACATGGTTAGACATAAAATAGTTCACTATAGGGCAATCGCTATAGAATTTGATAGAGCTCTGGAGACAGGCTAGACACTAGTAGTAAGGCTGCTGTCTATACAAGTGAATGAATGAGAATGAAAATTCTTTCGCAGCAGTACATATACATAGTATACATGAACTATTATGTAGCTCAGATCATCAAACTTCAAGATCAATTCTTATTTTAGTAATGAGCAGCAATAAAATGTAAATAGCTAGATATCTAATACTAGGTGAGTAAACCTTCAGTCCACAAAAATTTAAGGTGAGTAAAAAAACGGTCTACGGATTGGTAAAACATGAATTAGAACACGGTACTGCAGAGTTACTGCGGCCCTGGTAGAAGTATGGTGACTTCAAAATGAACATAGGTGAGTTTTGATATCCCAACTACAAAAAGATCACCAATTTTGTAATTTTCAGAATACTTACTTGCATTCTATGCTTGCCGTTTGACCTTCCCTAACGTTCAAAGAAGCAACTCCTGATAATTGAGGTTTCTCTGTAATCATAAAAGAAATCATTGAAAATTGACCCTGTTGGATACCACATTTATTGAGGAAGGTATTCGCTGCGCGCAGAGTAGTTCCCACGGAATGAAGACAAAACCGCTGGCGAAAACTAGTTATTAGATAAGAAGCATTGCAGGGAGGTAAAGTGTAAGTGATCTAAATATATATTCATAAACATTACCTAACACGGAGACGTGAAGCACATGATTTCTATTTGGAATGTTGTTCCAAGTTATATTTCTTTTATCGTCTTACCTTGGACCACTAGTGTTGTGACGTGTTCCGCAGTTCCGACGTCATTATGAGCTATGCATTTATATCTCCCCGAGTGTTTAGTTTCCACCTTCGGAATGTATAAAACTTCTTCGGAGCCGGGTAGTGGAATAAATTGTTTATCTGTATTATGAGCAAATTGCCAAGTAACTTTAGGTTTCGGCACTCCCTTGGACACCCTTAAATTTAAGGTCAATGATGAATATTTATCAATAAAATCATTACAATTGATGACGTTATAAAAAAAGAAAAATATATAATTAGACTAGCAGAGAAGAAGTCAATATCAACCACGTATCATCAATTAATATAAGATGACAGAAAATACAAAACTTGAATTGGATTTCGAGATTTCGAGAGATTTACTGATTTTTCTGTATCACTGATTAAATGTTTATAATTCGTTGAAGTCGTTTTTTCGTTTTTATTTAATTAAATGGTAACGGTATTCGGACAAAATATTTTTTTTTGGAAATATTGAAGTCTTTCTCTGTATCAAGTAGAATCTCGCTTACCTGCAGCGTATCCTAACATCATTACCCACTATCCCTTTTATGGAAGGAACTCCTTTAAGTTTAGGAATTTCTGAAACAAATTGAAACATAACAATATTACATAGTTCAAGACGAGATGCAATTCATCATCATGATCGGAGGGGCCTCGCAGGGCTAAGGCCTGACAGAGCCGCGGGTCATTCACAGGAGTTACCTTTCGCCCTGACAAACAAAGACCTCTAGAAGGAACTGGTGGGATTTAGTCAGTAATCAGCAAACGATCCCTTTGATGATTTTCCAGGAAAAAAAATGGCCTAAAATGAAACACCCTGTTAATGGTTTTGGAGGCAACAGATAGTTGCTTCACACTACTAGGTACTCACACTACTAGGTCAGTTGTATGCGGTTAGCCTAAAACTTGAAATCAATATACTTGAGAATGGCTAGTTGAAAATTTTACTTAGTAGTAGTAAATATTGAGCCAAGTTTCCAAAATTATGTGGATAAGAAAAGTAAAAAAATTACCTAAACCATCTATAGAAACGTGTGTTGCATAAACTTTTTCCATATCCTTCTGGTTTTTCAAGAAGGCTTTGCAGGTGTAATATCCAACCAAATCCATGTCCATTTTTTTTATTTTTACTTGCGTGTGGCTTGCTGATATCCAATAATTATCAGACGTTTGTATCTCTTTGGACATGCCTGTGACATCGTTCTGGTGGTACCAATGAATCTCCATCGGAAACTTTGAACTGATGTCGCATGTCATAGTACCTTCTGACCCGTACATTATTTTGGTCGATTCTATGAAAAGAAAAAAAGTGTATTTTTGCTAGATAGAAATCAAATCTAAATTGCCGTTGGTTATGTGAGACTTCACTTACGTGATGGAACTTGTTTCACATCAAATGGGTCGTTAATCGTGACCGAGGCGTAGGCTGAGGATTTCCCTTCATTGTTCACAGCATAACAAAAGTATTTATCATTTTTAGTGACCCGTATTTGGATATGACTTATGTATTCATATGGCACGTCTGTACGTGATGTCTGAAAAGAAAATGAGTTAGGTTAGCTGGAATTCCGCTAGATAAAGTACTTTTTGATGTTAGTTGCTGATGTTGTCATGAAAACTCTCTCACCGTTGATTGTATTGTAGTTCCTTTGGCGTTAACCCACTTGATTTTGGGTTCTGGGTAGGCCTCAACTTTACAAGTCAACTTCACTTCGTCATTGTATTCATGCCTCAATGATGTGCCTTGTAGTATAACAGCAGTAGGCGGCCCTGAAAATATATGACAATATTATTGTCAGGCATTACGTATACTTGTATGGGAATAAGCTTTTTGCTAATAACGACCACTTATCACAAGATAACTCATGGTATCCTGGTCAAGCGTATGTTTCTCAGTAGTCAGGGGAACTTACGTCTTGGTTGTGGTATCGAAGTAATTGGGAGTTTGGCGAACCTTTTTATGGGCTTTCCAGTAGCTTTTATTATGCCATTTACCTGAAAATGGATTTATTTTTGTTTATAAGTTTATCGAAACGATATTGTCAATACTATGGAAAAAAAAAGTAAATAATACTAACGACCACTTTGAACATTTGCGAGGGAGCCACAAATGACTCTGTGACGTAAAAATCACTCGAAACCTTTTTTAAAGGAAGCGTTTGGATGACAATGTCGTCCATTTGTACAATCTCCGCGGATACTATTTGCACAGACTGATGCTCATCAGTGACGCGTGCAGAAAGGTGAACCTTGGTATCTGAAAAATAGAGTTAATTGTTGTAATACAGTTACGGGTTTCCTTAAAAAATTGCGACTTACATATAATATTAAACAATCGTAGTTTAGAGATGAAGTGAAGAATTGCGTGATCGAAGATCAGAGGCCAAAACTTCTTCTGTCAATAAGTTGCTCAGCTGGCTTAACCACATAAGTCCTTTTTTAGGGTTCCGGAAACGGAACCCTATTGTTTTCGCTCCTCTGTCCGTCCGTCCGTCTGTCACCAGGCTGTATCTCATGAACCGTGATAGTTAGAGAGTTGAAATTTTCACATATGATGTATTTCTGTTGCCGCTATAACAACAAATACTGAAAACTAGAATAAAATAAATATTTTGTCGGGCTCCCATACAACAAACGTGATTTTTATGTTAATTTTTGCTCGATATCGATAACGGCAACAGGTAGATGCTTGAAATATTCACAGAATATGGAATGTATTACTTACTTTAAAAATAAGTAATTTTATTAAAATTAAGTTAATATTTGAGGGGGGCTCCCATACAACAAACATGATTTTTTGCTCGTTTTTTACTCGATATTGATAATGGCAAGAGGCAGACGCTTGAAATCTTCCCTGAATATTGAGTTTATATAAATAATGGTACGGAACCCTTCGTGCGCGAGTCCGACTCGCACTTGGCCGGTTTTTTAATAGCTGTTCTCTATATATAGATTTCTCTATATCTATATAACTTTATAATCGTCGAAGGGAACCATTTCCCACACATAAAAGGTAGCCTACGTCCTTTCTCAGACTAGAATATGTGTCAACCAAATTTTATTTTTACCGGTTCAGTAGTTTTAGCGTTAAAGCCCGACAGACAGACATAGGTACTTTCGTATTTATACTATTAGTAAGGATTTTCAAATCCGCTTGTTGTAACAAGTTTTAACGTTGAATGACTCACCGGCAATGGGCTGAGGTGTTGCGTCCTTTGACGACTTGGGTAGTGACTCAGAGAAGCCAGGAGTGAAAAAGAAATCAGTTCTACCCACGATGACGATTGACGTTATAGACTCACTACCTACAGTGGCCACGTATTTGCCAGGCATGAGGTTACTTAGTTTAACTACCTGAAAAATGACGTAAAATGTGGCTTTAGGAATACGATTCTGAGTACGAACAGGAAATCAATCAGGTGGACTCTTAACAGCCCTTTCATACTGCAGTCCAGTTTTGCAGGACCAGTTTTTTATTGGATCCTGCAAAAACGGACGCTCTGTTCACACTCTAGTACAGTTTTGCAGGATCCAATATTTGCAGATCCATTTATACACGCAGGAAGCCCTGTGAACACTGCTATAGAAATTATGTGTCCTTAAACGGGATCCAGCTTTTTACTGGACGGTTGATCAGAATTTTGCAGGATCCGACATGCGGTTTGCTCGTGTAAACTAGCATAATAATCTCAACCAACAGAACTGCCGTCTGAAAGGGCTGTATTTGGATGAATTTTGTAGTAATACTTGACTCACCCTTCCATTATTATTTCGCATCAGTTCCTCTGATTTAAATGGAGGTCCTTGGACGGTCAGTTTTGGGTATCTGCCAGATACGGATATGATGACGTAGTCAGTGTGGTCATCTATTGTGAACTGCGTAAAATAACAATCAATAAAAATATTTCACACTATCAATAATAAAGCAAGTCTTATTAAAATTTTCTAACGATGTTTCTAATAAAAAAATACCATGGTAAGGAAGCGGAGTCCACACGTGACCAAAGGGCTGGCCAATACCTCGGTCAACGAGTCAGCATTGCCATCCTACGTGGCAATGCGGCCAGCCTTTTGCGAGGCGGATGTTTTTTTTTTTTAATGTATTTTCTTTGTAACTTAATAAGAAAGCCAAAAATATGAATTACTTACTGGAATATTTTCATAAACATGGGCTGCTATTGTCTTTGTTACCAAAATACTTTTATTGCCTTTTATTAATTCTCCGATAGGGTCAAGCACCTGAAAAATGGAAATAATGTTCTAATATAAAGATACATGTTCAGGAAAATGAATGAAGTCTAAGAATTGTATACATTTACTTTTATAATGTTGTTTCAAAGTATTAAATTATTGGGAATGTATACCTAATATTGTAATAATGTAATTTAATGTAAATGTCTGTAGTATCATTTAACTCATACATTAAATAATTTCCGGGTGCCGGAAGAAATTTTCATGGTACTGTAGAGATGTAACCTCATTACATCTTACATTATATTTTATAACAGGCCGGAACATTAATTAAATATAGAATAGTCTTTAAGAATAAAGTAGTTAGTCTTTAGTTTCACACTAAGTCGCCCGTCAGCTCGCAAACAACGAATACAGCTTGAAGTTAAATATTAATAGTTTCAATTAAGATCCCAAATGCGGTACCTGGAAGCCTATATCTTCACGAGAAGAAGATAGCTTTCCACAGTACGCAGGAGAAACCGCAAGAAACGGCTAGTACCTATTTGTATATATCTGACGTCATGTCTCAGAAAACCTGACAACCCTCTAACCAAGCCTATCGTAATGCTCCGGTAACCGGGTTAAAAAAGTCAGTCAAGCAGTTGCAGTACCGGCATGGTGTTCAGCTACATGCATTAAAATATCCACGATTTTATGTCGACGTATCGGAGAGCTGAATATATCGATTGAGAATTTTTCAATTTTAAAAGTAAATTCTCTGTTTACCTCAGAAACTTGGTTTTTATCAATGCGGAACGCGAGTCCCGAGCATGCCTTTGCTATTTCAAAGAATACATTGAAAGCTTTAGATCCGTAACTGCCACAGTCACCTGTTAGCACGAAAACAACCTGCAAAATGAAGAATATTATTATTACAAAATAATTTAGTGATTATATTTTTAACCAATCGTATACAAAATAAGTGTTATTGCTGTCCTCAAGGAAAATTCAGAATTTTGAGAAATACTGATGTAAATTAAACAAGATACATAGATGAGGAGTAACAGTTCATAGTATGAAGTATGAAGTCGTGGTGGCCTAGTGGTTAAAGAGCCAACCTCTCAAGTATGAGGCTTCGATTCCAGGTCGGGCAAGTACCAATGCAACCTTTCTATGTTTGTATGTACTTTCTAAGTATATCTTGGACACCAATGACTGTGTTTCGGATAGCACGTTAAACTGTAGGTCCCGGCTGTCATTGAACATCCTTGGCAGTCGTAACGGCTAGTCAGAAGCCAGTAGTCTGACGCCAGTCTTATGAAGGGGTTGCCCGGGTAACTGGGTTGAGGAGGTCAGGTAGGCAATCGCTCCTTGCAAAACACTGGTAAATCCGGTTAGAATGGAAGCCGACCCCAACATAGGGGAAAAAGGCTCGGAAGATGATGAGCAGTTCAAAGTATACTAACTCTGTCAATGTAACTTTTAATACTTTAAAGAGAGCACACAAACAAACAACTTTTCTGTATAATAGGGTTTATTAGCAGTCAGTACTTTGACCTGAGTTAGTAGATTTGAAATACATATATGTAGATAAACAATCCATTTGTACTAATCTTCTTAAGATGGGTTGAGTTAATACACTTTGATCTGGTACTCTACATATTGGTTTTTATTTTAACAAGCTTATATTAGCTTCACTTATAACTATCTTAATTTGACTCACTTCCCGGTCATCTATTAGGGTGAATTTTTGCACACGCTAAGAACAAGCTAAGAAGCGTCGTTACAAATCCAATGTGACGGCCTCCCCAAGATGGCAGATGGGTTGTTTTAAATTTTTAGCGCGTACTAAAAGCCGGTTTTTAGTTTTTTAAACTATATTTTTTTAGCTTTATCTTACCTGAGTCTGTTTTCTCTGACAGAGTTCTATGACACGAGGCGCATCCTTGTAGTCTTTGGCCGATGCATCAGTGAATACGTAAATGTATGAGTCACGATTACTTTTTTCCAATCCAAGAAGTAATCCCTTCATGGATGGCTCCCAACAGTCGTAGTTATAATAGTTGTGAGCATAGACTTCGTTTAGCTTCTTCTTGTAAAGTTGGCGCTCTGTTGTCGTAATCCTCACTTTGGCATCTGGTTGAAAAATAACACATAGAAGACGTTAATAAGAGAGACAATTTCTTACCCCGGAGAGCGCGGTTGTCTAGTACCCATAGTACAAGCTCTGCTTAGTTTGGGACGAGATGACGCTGTGTAAATATATGCGGGTATCGAACCCACGACCTCCAGCTTGGCACTCAGATATACTACCTACTACGCCATCTGGTAAAAATAACGAGTAAATCTACATTACCTGGATCGTTGAAAGTGACCAGCACCATGTTGTCAGTCAAACTTAACTTCTCGTCGAATACAGTATCCATGATTTGGTTGACGCTTGCCCGCACTTGATATATATCGTCATACATGGATCCCGTATCATCAATAACAAAGGTCAAACTACCATTTCCTTTACACAATACATTTGTTATACTAGACACGAGGACGAAAAATACAAGCGGAACGATCCGCCCCCCCATTGTAGATATTTTCCAATCCGTCTCAAATGAACAGTCCTCTATGCTCGAACAACGGAGACTGAAACAATTAAATATACGCATCCAATTTATACTTTACCGTATATTTATTTTGGTGTCGTTGAATATTTTCCTTTATAATATCTAGCCATATTTTGCACTGGGTTAATTATCATTATCCATTTGAATTTTTAAAGTATAAGTACATGACTAAGACGATAGTGCTAAAAATCATAATTGCCTTAATGTAAACATTTTGTGATAAATAAGTAAAGATAGCCAAAAGTGTCAGAAACAATTTCCAGTAAAATGTGACTGTATACACCAATTGGAGCGCATTATATGGTCGTGTGGGAAACGCCTACACCTGTAAGATACCTAGCTGAATGCATCAAGACGACAAGCCCTCACGTCCGTGGCACGTCGCCAGCCCGCGAGCTGAGCTAGTAGCTTAAAAAAGTCCGTAATAATAATTGCATTCAAATCCAGCCCGTCCCTTGTTGTTTTTCCCAGCGACGCGACGCTCTAAACCGACATCTGTGTGCGTGCCCTTAGCGCAGTCGCTTAGTTTTATAAGTATTGCCCTGGCTAGAGGCCGTAAATTCATTAAAGTTCCCACAGGAAAGTCCGGTTAAGCAGTATACTGCCTCCTAAGCTGAACTGCAAGAAGCCATATAAAAAAGGATGAGCGCAAATGATGATGATGATGGCATCCAGGCCGATTGTCGGCTACAGCAGCCGTTCTCTTTTATAGAGATCAGCCAGCTGCGCAGGACATATTATAGTGCATAGGCATTCGCGCAGATACATGTGCACTCTCTATTCCCTCACTCTCATAATCCAATGGGACGGCAATCCGACACGACCGGAGAGAGATCAGGCTCAGAACCGACATTTACATGCTCTCCGATGCACGGGTGAATAAATCACCAACTTCCAGACTCCAGGCAAAATGAGCACAAATAGGTACGCCATGAATAGGCAGATAAGATAGCCGTAGCTTTTGCAATTAGTTAAAATATTTCGCAATAACTAGAAATAGTGTAGCGGCAAGCAAAGCTATTGTTTCAATAGATATTCACTGCTCACTATCATGAGTGTTACAAAAATTTACGATTGGTAGGTGTATCTTATAATAGCCTACTAAATTTTGCCTGCAATTGCCTATAACCGTCTACAGGGTAACACCCATCTCCTTGCCAAATTTCATCTCAATCGATTCAGCAGGTAAAGGGTACAAAGTAAACAAACACACTTTCACAATTATTTATTTGTAAGAATTTAAGGAAAATGGCCGTTTATATATATATATATATATATAATTATGTTAAAATTTCATTTGTCTGATATGAGTTTTTGCTCGATTTGGAGCTTGAGCGCCTCCTTATTTTGTTGTCGCGACATCCAAACCTTTTGTGCAGTCGCCGGCGCATAACTTGGCAAGGATTTTACCTTGTTTAACTGATGATAAGTTCGCGCATCAGGCGTTGTGTTACACAAAATTGTGGTCCCTTCATGTGCGTCATTAATCTATGGTCATTGTCATTTTTTATAAGGGTTCCGTACCCAAAGGGTAAAACGGATTGTTTTCGCTCCTCTGTCCGTCCGTCTCTCACCAGGCTGTATCTCATGAACCGTGATAGTTAGAGAGTTGAATTTTTCACAGATGATGTATTTCTGTTGCCGCTATAACAACAAATAAACTAGAATAAAATAAATATTTTGGGGGGCTCCCATACAACAAACATGATTTTTTGTCCGTTTTATAAATAATGATACGGAACCCTTCGTGCGCGAGTCCGACTCGCACTTGGCCGGTTTTTTGTAATTATATTTGTTTCGGGGAAATATGATATGTTTTCTCCTAACGATTCTTGCCAAGTTACGTGCCGGGGACTATACCATATCAGTATCGCAGCAGCGCAGTACATACGATGAGACATGTATCGCAGGAAAAAGCTAGTATCTAAATATATCGGATACCATATGAAACATACATGGTTTTCCTGTCAGTTGGTACATATTTACTTGCGTCATAACATCCATTTATTTTATTAAGGAATATGCGTATAAATTGAACAAAATTAATTCAGTATCCTCAATGATACCAAAATATCAATATATAAATAGGATTTTGCACTAATTTTGACTAATTTTCCTGCCGTTTAAGGGTGAATCAATCACCAACTTCCAGACTCCAGGCTGCTTTATGAAGGTTTCTCAAAACCCACAAAGCGAGTTTGGACCTGACCCGGGAATCGAACCCGAGACCCCGTGCAAAGCAGTCGTGCATTGCGACTACTATACCAACGAGGCAGTAATTCATTTATTTAATGATGCTACAAAGGCTCATTTGTTATGCTTATATTTAAAGGTTAGTAGGTAAATAATTCAAAACTGTTTAGCGTAAGGTTTTGTCCTGACACACTAGAACCTTTATGAAATGACTCATTATCGTTATCAGCCTTTTTATCGTCCCACTGTTGGGCACAGGCCGCCTCTCACACAGACATGGACCGAGCTGACTCATTATACGGGAGTCATATTGGTCTGAAAGCGTCTTCAATAAATTATTGATTTACACGGCTTGCGGTTGGTGGGTAAAAGCCACTATGTCCCTTCAGGGGGTCCCTGTGTGTCAGGGCCACGGTAAATCTCGCGAACAACCCGCAGACCTAGCCCTATTTACACGGCTTGACACCAATGACATAAACCACAGTGAGTTTGTTATACTAAGTATAAATATAATTCATCCAAATGACCCACAGAAGCCAGCACAAGTTACCCGAATCTTTCAATTTTTTCCAGTGAACTTTGAACCATATGCTTCACCGATAAAGTTGAAAATGTATTAAGGAAATTTGACCTATTGCAATAGCTTGAAGTGCTGGCGTCTGTACCTATATAACAGTCATTCTTACGACGATGTAGAAATTCTAAGCATTTGTGCAACAATCATAAGGTGACAAATGCATTGATGACGACGAAATGTATCCACGAGGGTATATACGTAATGACAGAATTTATTCCGTTTACTGTCACAGCATTTCCAAGTAGAATAATGAAACAAGGATTAGTCCAATTGACACCAACGTAAACAGTCATGTAGCTCTATATTCTCCTCATTGATGATCTGCCTAGCCTTTTTCCCAAGCTGTGTTCGGTTCGGTTTCTAGTCTTCTGTCTATCTGACTTCCTTAACCCTAACCTGGATTACTCGATAACCCTTGGTAAGACTGGTTGTCAGACTTACCAGCTTCTAACGACCCGTAACGTCTTCAAAGATGTACAAATGACAACCGCGACTCACCAATTTAACGGGTGTTCCGAAATGCGGAAGAACTCGTCATGACAAGCTATAGTCACCATCCACGGACCGACTGCGCCGAGCGTTGCTTAGCATTATGAAGGATCGACGTATGCGGCTATTTCTCTTCTCATTGATATCAGTGATACATACAGAAATTTAAAAGAGAAAACAGTGACTATTTATCAGGTACAGATGCCCTGCCCATCAGGCTACCCGAAACTGTACAATTTTGCCAATCAACTTTAAACCTTAAGCCTCAGCGATAAAGTTGAAAATCTATTAAGGAAATTTTACAGATGGCAGTACCTGAATATGCTAGCGTCAGTACACGTATCCTTGGGTTCAATAAGTTACCTACTATTACTATTTAATATTATTGAAAATAATATAATTCTAATTTAATTTATAAAGTGGTAAATAACGCATTAATGCATCATATCTATTTCAGTGTATTTTCCTGGTATCTTGTTATTGTTATAATATACCTACCTCAAAATATTATCATGAAACTATTTGGTTTTGTTTGTGCGTCCAAACATTATTGAAGAAAAAAACATAATAACAATTACATCTGATTTCAGTCTGCTAACGAATCATCATTCTCCTATTCTTAAAACCCTTAAACATTATACTCATTTTTTTTCTCACTTGAGAATCCATCAAATGACCCCTCCGACTATGGGTGCAGCTCAAGAGAGTAATAGACTCCTATTAAACCCACTTTGTTCCTTCTGGAGGTCTTTGTGTGCCAGGGCCGCGGTAACTCTTGCGAACGCAGCAGTTCTTGTAGGTAAGCAAAATTTAAAGTTTCCCTAACTGTAGAGAATATTGCATTATCATCAGCCTTTTTATAGTCTCACTGCAAGATACAGGCCTTTTTGCATGCCTGGTGTTCAAAGACCCCCAGAGGTCGGTCAACAAAGTCGGAAACAGTACCTATGAAACTCCCTTCAGCTACACCCACAGCGGGAGAGCTCAGCGGACTGATGATATCAGCCTTTGTAAGTTCAGGTCTCCCAATATTTTCTTGCACCATTAGTCGGTAATACTAACTAATAACGTAGAAACATTACATTGGTACTTTCCTGACCTGAAATCGAACCGGCACACTCGTACAAAAACCAGAGAGCCAGACGCTTTTGGGCTTACGACGGAAGGGAGGAACATTGGGAAGAAATAAAATAATGTAGGTAATAATTTCAAGCCAAGGTATTTTTGCTCCTGAAAGGTTGAAATAAATAATCAAATTTATTACAGACATTATTTATTGTAATAATTGAACATGTTATATCCTGTGATTACTAGTTTATTGTATTTTTACATAAATATTTATGCTGTCGATGCCAATACTATTGTTTGCTATACATAGATATGATCCTTCATTGTTGTATTTCACATTGTTTAAATACAGTGGACCTGACGAAACGCTCCTAAAATAGAAAATAATTTATGTTTTTAAGGATTTCACGTGAAAGATATATATAATTAGATAAAAACATTAACTATAGCTAACGTAAGTAAATTGTATTAAAATATAAAATACATGTGAATAGATTTTTGAAACAAAACCGGAAAATGCGAGTTCGACTCGTACACGAAGGATTCCGCACCATAAAATGGAATGTTTGGGAGCTATGTAAAATATTTATTTTATTCTAGTTTTCAGTATTTGTGTTTATATAAACAGACATACAAATGTGAAAAAAAAACTTTCACGGTTTATTAGATACGGCCTGGTGATCGACGGATAGACGGTTTCACCCGTTTGCGTACGGAACCCTAAAAATACTACATATATTTGGGGGTTCCTAAAAATTGGAATACATAGACTGTGATCCATTTTTACTATTTTTTCTATAAGTTAATTACTCTCATTTTTGTAACCAGTTATTGTAATCTAAAGTTGTAAATAGTATATTGTTGTACATAGTAATAATAGTTATACCTTGACAAAACCTTTTTAGTGGAGTCTGGTGCTATGAACTCCCATTTAGTAGATGGGACGGGGTTGCCATACTGCACATTGCACTTCAGCACGAGATTGTCGCCAGTCCTCGCAACCACAGTCTTGTGACTAGGAGCTTCAATATACGGTGCAACTGCAGAACAAGTAACGAATTTTAATAATGGCGTCTAGACCTATTGTTGGCCAGTTCAGCTGTTCTCAGCTCACTAAAGAAGTCAGCCAGCTTTTCCTATTCCCTCACTCTCATACTCCATTGGGACGACAATCTGATACGATCGAAGACGGATCAAGCTTAGGATCGATATTTACGTGCCTCGGAGAGCATGGATGTATCCAACTTCCAGATTCTAGGCTGCTGTTTTGAAGTTTTCTTAAAACCCACAACCAGCCTGGAAATCGAACCCGAGTCCCCGGTGAGTTTGAGATTACTAGACTAACGAGATAGACCACGCATCATAACATTCGTTATTTGTAGTCGTTTTGTAAGGTCAAGATGTTTTTGAGCGGCAGGGTGTCAATGAAATTTTGGCAAAGGCGATGAACTTGACAACTGTATCACATAACAACAACAGCCCAAGGATTTGCTGATTAACTTACCAAGAACATTCACTACAACAGTTTTCCTTGCTACACCGATATCATTTTCAGCAATGCACTCATAATTGCCAGAATCTTTCCACAGTGCTCTAAAACTGAAGAAATATAACACTCGGTAAAAATTATTAAACTCATTAAGCACTATCCCTGGCTTAGGGCCAATTTCATAATGTCCTATAAGCCGCTGTCTACCGAATAAATTCAAAAATGGAACAGAATTTGTATGAAATTTTCACCAAGTAAACTATCCGGCCCTTAGATTCATACGAGTAGGTCTATGAGTATTCCATAAAAATAAATCAATGATATCAATTCGATCCTCAATTGTTTCATATTTATGTTTAAATCTTGGCCAAAAAGAATAAGATAAGAACTATTTGAAAAAACCCAGAAGCATTTGTTAACAAAAGTTATCTTAAACAGGGTTCAAAGTTTGATAATAGAATTTGTTAACATCGTAAATTTTGTGTTAGGAATGTTTTGCATAAAAAAAAAATCTTTATCAATGTTTTTGGTGAAATCCAAGATAAGTCTACTCTTAAATAGTCTAAAAGGTCTGCTTAAGGTATTTCCAAGCTACCCGAAACTGTCAAATTTTTCCAATCAACATTGAATCATCTACTTCAGCGATAAAGTTGAAAATTTATCAAGAAAGCTTTACCGGTGATTATTATGTTGGTCGGTGTAATGTGTGTTATCCAATATGACTTCATGTGGGATCTCCCAATGAACTCTAGCTTCTGGTGAAGATTCAACCTTGCACGGTAATACTACATCATCTTCTTCTTTAACTGTCACTGTAGCTGTATCAGCATCTGATATCGATGGCGGATCTAACAAGAAATCATTAGATTATATTTTAAATTCAAAATTTTACTTATAAGCTATTAATTCAGCGTCTTCCCTCGGAGTATTAGAAGATATGCACTTGTTAGTAGTATCTATACTAGCATTATAAAGAACATAAGTTTGTGTTTGCTTGAACGCGCCTATCTCAGGAACTAGTGTGTCCGATTTTAAACAAATCTTCTAGTGTAAGATAGTCCACTTATAGGAAGACTAGGCCTTTTATGTTGTTCCTACTGAATTCGGGTGAAACCACAGGCGGAAACTTGTTACTGATATAGACAGTACGTATACTATCTCCATCAACAGGCTAATAATAGTGCGATGAAAATAATAAATTGTCTCACATTGCAATTCGAGTAGGATTGCTTCAGAAGTCTTCCCTGCTATATTAACGGCGGCACACATGTATTTGCCATAATGTTTACGCGATGCTGATGCTATCTTTAACTTGCCATCATCGGCGACTTCTGTGCCTTCCGGCAAAAAATCATAGTCAATCCCATGATAAGGTAAAAACTCCCATGTGATTTTTGGTGTTGGTTTTCCTTTAATTATTCTGAAAGTAAAGTAAAGTTAAAGTCGTCGTGGCCTAGTGGTTAAAGCACTAGCCTTTCAAGTATGAGTGCGCGGGTTCAATTCCAGGTCAGGCAAGTACCAATGAAACTTTTCTAAGTTATATGGACTTTGTAAGTATATCTTAGACACCAATGACTGATTAAAGGTGAAGGAAAACATATCGAGGAAACCTGATCTGTAAAGTCTGAAATCACCAACCCGCATTGAGCAAGCGTGGTGATTAACGGTCCATCCTTCTCAATGTGAGAGTGTTAACTACAATATGTTAAAGATCATCTCAACTCCCGAGCCTTTTCCCAACTATGTTTGGGTCGGCTTCCAGTCTAACCGGTTTCGGCTGAGTACCAGTGTTTTTACAAGGAGCGACTGCCTATCTGACCTCCTCAACCCAGTTACCTGGGTGACCTAATACCCCTTGGTTGGACCGACGTCAGATTTACTGGCTTCTGACTAACCGTAACGACTGCCAAGGATATTTAATGATAGCCGGGACCTACAGTTTAACGTGCCATCCGAAACACAGTCATTTGTGGCCAAGATATACTTAGAAAATACTACAAACTTAGAAAAGTTACATTGGTACTTGCCCGACCTGGAATCGAACCCACGTCCTCACACTTGAGAGGTTGGCTCTTTAACCACTAGGCCACCACGAGTTTTACAATATGTTAAATAATAAATTTTAAATATTGTACAAGTTGATTAAGACAAAAATCGGGTTCAAGTAGGGACTTAAAAGAGTCATAACTGAAAAAATAAAAGAATATTACGTATCATCATTTACCTGCATTCAAGGTTAGTCCAATCTCCTACCTTGACGGTAACGACTGTACTATCAACCATGATTTCAGGGGCTTCTGCAATATTGATAATGATTAAAATTAGTTTTTGTCTTCCAAATTTTCAAAATTGTTTATGTACAGATGCCAGCAGATCAACCTACCCGTATCTGTCAAATGTTACCAAACGAATATTAACCTTCCGGTATTGTAATAAAGTTAAAGGCCAGTTTCACCGGTTACGGCTAAATCAGGAACTTATTTGCCAGATAAACTAAAGCTTTTGGTTTCACAGGTGTCGGATAGCGATATCTGGTAGATAAAATGTTGGTTAATGGTGAAAAAGTAAAAGTTATAATCAGCCTTTATCTGGTAGATAGCACTATCCCTCAGATAACTAAATGACACTTTATCCGCGACCGGTGAAACTGGCCCTTAATATCTATTAAAGAAATTCGCCAGATTGGTAGGTTGATGTTCTAGCGCCTTATACAAAAGCGACTTTACCTATGCCCGAAATTGATATGTTAGCGGTAAAATTTCGCATATTAGCCTCGTTCGTGACTTCACATCTGTATATTCCGACATCTTTAGTGGTCATATTTTTGATCCATAACGTGTTCGTTTCAGGGTCTATTTGGACATCATCAGACGGGAATATGGTATTGTCGTTGTGGAACCACTTAGTCTCCGCAGCGGGATATGCTGATACTTGACAGTATAGTTTGCCTTCACTCCCGTATTCTATAGTTTGGTCTACAAAAAAATAAGAATCCCTGGTTATATGGAAGAGGAGTATGTGAAAGTAAAATGTGCTATTTGTTTCCTACGCTTGTATTAAGAAACGCATTCGTTTCTATAAAAGTACTTGTACTGTATCCATCATTAATAGTAAACCGTTTCACAGGTGTAGATAGATAAATAAACTCGTATCCGTATTAATTACACTGCAAAAAATAAATAAGACTTTCTTTCTTCAACTAAATTGGAAGAAAAAAAATGAAACGGGTGTAATTTGAGAAGAAAATAATTTGGTAAAAAAGAAAATTGAAGAAAAAATTAAATAAGAAGGAAAGTTAGAACAGAAGCGTGATATATTAGCCTCATTCCTGAATACAATACAACATCTGATATTTTATATTACACTTTTTGTTTCACACATTTTTTGTGTGGCTTTTCTCAGTTCAGCCTAGGAGGCTGTGTACTGATTAACCGGTCAATGAAGGATCCCTGTGGATGCCCAGCCAAGAGATCATACATTGATGTGTTACTACCTAGTTTTTAGAAAAAATAAATGTGAGAAACATCTGTACTAAAAGAGCATGCATGATTTCTCTTATATTGAAAATGGAAATCTGTTTATCCATAAAAATTACCTTCAGGGGTCTGAATAACCTCAAATATGAACGGCCTATGCACATACAAGTCAATACTTTGACTATCTTCACCTTGCGAATTTTTCGCTTTACAGTAAATTGTGCAGTTGACCGTCGCATTTTCTAGGCTGACATAACTTATGTACAATGATGGAATTTCCAATAATACATTCTGAAACATAATAACATTATTAGTATTTCTGTACAGTTGTTCTAGATATAGACGACCAGCTCAAATGAGACGGGATTCCCCAATTAATTAAAATGTGGTGATATTGTCTTCTGTAATTATTATTGTTCTCGTAGGTATAATTGGAGCTAGTGGCAATAACAAGGGAGATCATAAGGTTAAGCAATGCTTGGCGCGGTTGGTCCGTGGATGGGTGACCATCTTGTCATTACGAGTTTCTTCGTGTTTCGAAAGGCACGTTGGTGGGTCCCTCCTGTCATTTGAACATATTTGGCAGTCCTTTGCATAGTCAGAAGGCAAAAAATTTGATAACGAGTCTTACCATGGATATTGGATTGCCTAAGTAAATTGGAATGAGGAGGTCAGACAGGCATGCTCTATTTAAAAACAGTCGGACTGAAAGGTGACCCCAAAATAGCTTGGACAGGGCTAGGTACGTGATCAATTCGTATAGTTCCCTTACCTCTGATGGCAATATATTTCCATCGCTGTCCTCCCACGTAATGCTTGGTGCTGGGTAGCCAGTAACTTTACATGCAATAGTTGCGTTTGTTCCGAATTCTATCGTCACTGGTGCAGTATCCAATATTACTGGATAGGGTTTAGTCCATCTCGGATCTAATGCTGTGCCTGTAATGTCAGAACTAAGTCATTCGTATATTTAAAAGTATTGGGGTAGAAAATCAATCAATATGTTGGTAAATGTCAATTAATCTATACTAATAATATAAAGAGGAAACCTTTGTATTTTTGTATATTTATATTGAATTGGCTCAAAAACTACTGGACCGATTTCAAAATTTCTTTTACCATTACATAGAGGGATTCTTCCGAATCCGTATAGGCTATATTTTATCCCGGAAAATAGATAGGATTTTTCGTGGTAGTGAATTGTGGAGTAAGGCGTCGAAAAAGCTGCCGAACGTTTATAAAATAAATGTCCACCCGTGCGAAGCCGGGGCGGGTCGCTAGTAATTTATACTTTAGAAATATACAGTTCTACTTTTAACCGATTTCCAAAAAAAAAAACAAATTAAATTCCTGTCAAGAATTCCAATTATATCAATACCTTTTTGAGGAAAAATGTTTTCTGATGAGGCTGTAATGTCCTGATATGTAGTCGTGTCGGACCCCTTTATCTGAAAGTATAGAATAAGTACTGCTATATCAATAGTGTTATCAAACCGCAAGTACATATATAAAATCATGTTACAATTATGTATTGAATTTGATCTTAATATTTTTAACTGCGTGACATGACACATCAGAAATGTATTAACCTTCGCCGTACGTCTAAAAAATCCTGGTTAATTGTAGTATTTTGTATTTGGCGAGTTAGGCACGAATGCCAGCACATCAAGCTACTAACACTACAATCTGTCAAATTTCCTTAATGGTTTTCACCTTTATCGCTGAAGCATATGGTTCAAAGCTGATTAAGAAAATTTAACAGTTTCGGATAGCTTGATGTGCTTGCGTCTGTCCGTTAGAATTTGTATATTGAATCAGATGTTACTTTGCGGAAATTCATAATGTTAATATTAATTGTTAGGAAAAATAAATGACTTTTAATTCTGCAATACAATTTGCGTTGTTGAAATATGTTTAACGGAATTAAAACTAAATATTTTTCCTATTGAGCTGATTAACCGGCTATTTAACTAGTTGACTAGAACGAATATACCTAAACCTACCTATACCTAAATAAAGCCGCATGAAAACCCGTGAAGACGTTTTTGAGTTTATTGCAAACAGGTAGACATATGGGACAGAGGACTTTGTTCTATATTAGGTACTGATGATTAATGTATAAATGTTACCGAACAAGCTTGAACTAACGGTAAGTCCTAAAATTTTCTCACTTAACTCACGTCGGTAAATCTTAGGTTTCACTGGAAAATTTTGAGATTTACCGTAGTTTGAGTGTATACAGTAACACATATTCTGATAATGGCGTCCAGGCTGATTGTCGTCTACGGCGGCCGTTCTCTTTCTTAAAACTCACAAAGCGATTTCGGCCCGACCCGGGAATCGAACCCGAGACCACGTGCACAGCAGTCGCGCCTTGCGACTACTAAACCAACGAGGCAGTCATATATTATAGTACAATATAAATATGGATGTAACGCACATAAATATATACATCAAAATAAAATATTATAATCACCCATATACGAAAAGATTTCTCAGGTTCAATGAATGTCTCAGTCAAGTAGAAGCCTTCAGTACGGGTCTCCTGTAAGACCAATGTTTTTTTCTCTTTTTCATCAGTCACTTGTATTTGTATTCCTTCAAGATTCAGTTTGCCTTGCGTAGCATCAATGAGGATGTAATTCACTCGGCCTGTAACATAATTATATTTTTCACAAGCGTATGTATTATTTTTTTAACTGCCCTTTACTAGTCTAAGGGTATAGAAGTCTATTTTGTTCCTGGATGCGCGGTGTAGTATAGACCAAAGAAACGATGGATGGATTGTGTGAAAGTTGATATGTCTAGAAAGATTGTAACTTGTGAAATGACGGCAGATAGAAGAGTGTGGAAGACAAAAACATGCTGCGCCGACCCCAAATAAAACTTGGGATAAGGGCAGGAGGATGATGATGATGATGCACGGAGTAGTATTCATTGAATGTGGGTGCAACTGCTGGCGAAAAATAGTATTTGTAAAAGTATAGAAGTAAAGATTAGAAGCTAGAAAGTCTGAAAACCAGTCTCACTAAGGGGCACCGGCTTGCCCAGGTAACTAGGTTGAGGAGGTCAGATAGCCAATGGTTCCATGGAAACGCTTATACTGAATCAGATCGAAAGCCGACATAAAAATATCTTTGGAAGAGACTAGGCAGATGCTGATATGTATAAGTAAAGAATACCTATATGTGAATTTGTTGTGATGCAGGAGAGATATAACGAGAGTGAATAGAGTGAGAAATTATTATATGAGAGGAAGTTTCAAATTTACCCCAGCTATAAAGCGATGCTTGGGAACCGGCGATGAGGATAAATGTGGATGGCCAAAGACGACGAAAGAAACCACCAAAGAAAGGTTGGATTGTGTGAAAGCTGACGTGGGTGTAAAGATACTTGCAAGATGACGTGACATAGGAAAGTATGGAAGGAGCAAACATGCTGCACCGACCATATTATAAATAGAAATAACTTAAAAGAAAAAAAAATTTTTAAAAAGCTTTTATGGTCCACCATATTGGATTTAGAATAACGTCAGATATTTTTAAGTCACTCTCAATAAGCCCTTTCATTTGACACCCATATTGTTGAAATTCATTAAAAAAAACTACTCCGCCATCTTGGAAGGTCCGCCATATTGGATATATAGAATGAAGTCATATAACATATCGTGCATTGTCATCCAAACTGAACGTGTATACAAAATTTCAGCTCAATCGGTTGAAGATATCTACTTCAAAATTGAGTTCAAAGAATCCACCATAACATACATACATTGCATGTTAAATAAAAGCTTTTAATATAAGGACAGGGGAATGCTGATGTTGAAATTCAAATGGACAGTAAATACTCTACTTAGAAACAAATGGGATTTCTTTTTACCTGGTATTGGTCTTTTACTAGTCTCGGTCATTCTTCTAGGCACTTTGGTTGAAAATCCGAAGGTGACCGGCAATTCATACCTTTTGTATATCACAAGTGACGTTCGGTCTCGACAACTGACTGCCACTGTGTAGTTACCGAAAGTTGGATTCTTCAAACGAGATACCTGACATAGAATATTGTAAAAAAACGTAATTTATTTGAATTGATTATTTGTAACTGGACTATTATAATCATCAGCGTGTCTACTACCTAATAAAATGTACTAGTACATTAAATGTACTCTGTGGTCGCGTTTTAAATCACTAGATATATAAAAAGATTTTATTTTTAAGTTACAGATTGTACTTTATTACGACGTAATCGAATTAATGCCTTATTAAATGGTAAAATTTCTTGTTCCATATTTGGTATAAAAGTTATTTTGCCAATGTTGATAAAGTTGGCAATGTTCGCAACGTGGCAATTCTGCCAGCCTCTTGGGTACTTTTCTATTGAGCGGTGATGAGAAAGAATTTATAAAGACACATTAAAAGTTTCATTTTGTATATGTATACTATGTATAATAAACGTTGAATTTAATATAAGAATAATAAAAAGTTATATAAAATACCTTTGTATGTCTTGTGTCAAGTACTTTCTCGACAGCGTCTGTTGAGAAATTGGGTGTCGATATTTCCAGCTTGGGATAATCGCCAGACACCACTACCAATAAGTTCGTTGTAAATGTGTCGACTGAAAACTAATAATTCATTTGTTAACTATCAAAAATAATAAGTTCACATAGGTTTTACAAATGCCAAACTAAGACCTTTTTCTTAATAATGACGACCAGATGGCGTGGTGGTTAGTGAACCTGCCTGCCACGCTATAGGTCGCGGGTTCGATTCCCGCATAAGTCAAACATTTGTGTGCATGAACATGGGTGTTTGACTTAGTCTGGGTGTTTCTATGTATAATATGTATGTATTTACAAAAGAAAAGTATATAAGTATGTTTATCAGTTGTCTAGTACCCATAGTACAAGCTCTGCTTAGTTTGGGACTAGATGATGTTGTGTGAATGTGTGAGGAATATTATATATTATAATATTAATGTAGTAATGTTAGTACTCATTAGAATTATAAGCGAGTAAACTGTGCTTATTAAACGGAAAAAAATATTACTTAAAAATAGTATCTTTTATATAATTAGGACTCTCCTAAAGATACCATTCAATAATCACGCTTAATTATTTTGCATGATGTATTTTAATTGACAAACAAAATTAAATTAAAATAGATAACTTCTAGATGTAAAAAAGTTTAAATAATATACCTTCCTTATGTCTGATAAACATTAAGTAAAATAAAACATAATAAAATTAATAACGGATTTCCAATATACCAGGTGCTATTGCGAGGGGCAGCTAGCTAATCCTACTACTATTATATAGGTGAAAGTTTGTAAGTATGGATGTATGGATGTTTGTTACTCTTTCACGTAAAAACTACTGAATGGATTTAAATGAAACTTTACCACAATATAGCTTATACATCAGCCGCGGGCGACCGCTAGTATAGAATATATAGAACAATTATTTAAACTTTGGCGACTGAAATATAGCTTTTTGATAATTGAATGGTTTTTTATAATAAATATAGCTCAATCAGCCTGCCTGTCCCACTTTCAAGCTAAAACTACTGAACCAATTTTAATAACTACTTTTTAAGGTTCAAGGAATCCGTTTTCCAGTACTGCGGGTTAGGGTTACATGTAGAATTACCGTGGCCCTGTCACATAAGGACATTTAAAAGGAACATAGTGAATTTTAGTCAGCAAGCGTCTGATACTCCCACGAGCTCCACCCTCAGCGGAAGGGATCCACGAAAATAAAGGGGGTCTAGTCTAAAATCGCTGGTGAATATTCATACTCAACACACTCTCGGTGGCGTGCATCATGCCTCTTCATTAAATCGGTTACATAAAAGAAACATACTTACAGATAATTGTTTATAAGTCGTAAAGGTGTCAAAAGTGATAATGTCTGTCCATTCCTCATTGATTATCTCCCTCATGTACCTGAAAGACTGAAATAATCAAGTAATATAATTTATATATGTAATTGCCTGGATGCATAGGACACTTGCCTCATAACACACACATAATATAAGTGCGTCAGATTCTGCTGAGTTGTCTTTAGGTATGCACTTAAAAATGCGAAGGTTGGCAGTGGCACTGGCAAAAACGCCAGTTCATCAAGCTACCCGAACCTGTTCGCAATCAATTTTAAATCATATGCTGCAGCGACAAAGTTGAAAATCGATTCAGGAAATTTGACAGATTGTAGTAGCTTGATGTGCTAGCGTCTGTACAGAATGTCAGAAAGTCTGTATTTATCATCATTATTATCTTGGTAACTGTGGTTATCAAACATATAAAAAGTGTTGATTTCAACCTATTTGATAAATAAATATAATTTATAATAATATTTATCGGTAACTTTTACGTTATTAGGACTCCCCTAAAGATACGAAGCTAACCAATCTGTCAAATTTATTTAATGGATTATCAACCTTATTACGATAGTAGAAGGTTAATGTTCGAATGGTAATATTAGACAGACTTGGGTAAGTTGACCTGCCGGCGTCTGTACATTAAGCTATGGAAGTTAATTGACCAAATAAACTGACATTTTTACATGGAAGAAGGTACTCGGCAGAGGGTTTTGGTCTACCTGACCACCGAAATAGGGAATAAAAACCTTTGTTTTTAGGCTTATTTGCTAGTAGGTAATTCTTAATTTCTTCCAAAAGAAATAGTTAGCTAAATACAAGATTTTTACCTAAAAAAAATAAAAGGTAAACTCACATGTCTCAAATTGGCTGCATCGAAAAGGAGCAAAGTGCCAGAGCAAGCTCTAGCTACATCGTAATACACTTGTACGGTCGCGTTAGGTGATAATTTCACAGAACAAAATCCGCTCAAAAAGATGACAACCTGTAACAGATATCTTTGACATTATCTCCACATAAAGAAAGTATTACTAACACTTACAGTTAATAATAAGAGAGCAAAAAAAAATATCGACACCAACAAAATATTTATCACTTTTTGGAGCTATATATCGCTAAATAACAGATATAGCTATATAACAGAGTACTTCTCTCAGGATGATGCTAACATTATAAACGGCTAGTTTCACCGGTTACGGATAGACTGTAGTAGTACTACTAGAAAAATTCAAAAATGGAACAGAATTTGTATGAAATTATCTGCCAGATAAACAATTTTTTATATATATTAATGTGCAGATTTAGTAGATGATATTCTTTGATTGAATTGAATTATAATTTACCTGGCTACCAGTAGATCTGCATAAATTTTCAATCGAACCGAATTTGTCGACATCTCTCGAGTATGCATCGGTAAAAACGAAAATGTTTGATTTAGGTTTGCTTGTTATTAAGGCTTTTTCAATGGCTGACAGTGAATTTTCTGGGCATGCACTTCCTCCTCCGCCAGTTAAAGAATTTACTGAAGAAATCAGTTCTCTTGGCGTGGACACAATTTTGGGTTTACCTACATCTGTAACATGGAAATTATTTGCATTAATATTTGAATTGTTCAGCAACGGGCCAAACTGCAGTAGACTAACTGCAGTAGTCGTGGTGGCATAGTGGTTAAAGCACTAGCCTTTCGAGTATGAGGGTGCGGGTTCGATTTCAGGTCAGGCAAGTACCAATGTAACTGTTCTAAGTTATACGTACTTTCTAAGTTTATTTTGGACACCAATGACTGATTAAAGGTGAAGGAAAACATCTCGAGAAAACCTGGACCATAAAGTCTGAAATCACCAACCCGCATTTAGCAAGCGTGGTGATTAATGCTCAATCCTTCTCCGCGGGAAAGGAGGCCTGTGCCCAGCAGTGGGACGATAAAAAGGCTGCGATGATGATGAATGGGCCAAAAGGGGCAATTTTAAAATGGCACTGGGCTAGACAATATGTAAGCCAGATGCATCCAGAGAGGTGGGCCAATATAATCCAAAGAATGCCTCCGCAGAAGGGATAGGCCCTAAAAGAGTTGTCAGGACACGCGTGAATCAACTGGCTATTTGGTTCGATTTCGCTGTTTTGTTGTTGTGTTTGTTATTGTCACGAGAAGGTTCATATGTAACAAAAAAAAAAACAGAACAACGTCTGTCGGGTCAGCTAAATTATACAAATCAAATCAAATTATAGAAAAAGACTACTAGATTGCTTTTGTCTCCCTCAATTGTTTCTACTTCTATTAGTTTCAGCTATGTAGAAAATACTTTGTAGGTACACGACGACTACGAGAGTACACGTGTAAACTTTATGCGTGTGTACTCTGAGACCGTCTACGTCACAACTTATATTGATCTCGTCTGTGTCTATAAGATTACCAACTAGAGTTTCATCAGTAATAATTGAGGTTTCTTTTTTTTAATTCCCACCCTAAGATCAGTGTTGTCTGACTACATTTACTCATGTCACTAAATAAAAACCAATTATATGAGCGAGTGGGGTTATACTCGCGTTTTTAGTATTATAAAAAAATCTCTTCACGGTGTTTTTATTTAAGGAGTATTTTATGCAATATTTTATACTTCTATACCTAGCGATTTCAGCTGTAAGTACTAGGTAACCTGTATTTAATCGATCAATATTTTCGTCAGTGATAGAAGTGCCATACTGGAGACAGGGCGCAATAGGATGAGACCACTTAGAATATGATACAGTTCACTAACAACTTCTATTTAATACTGACAAATATATTTTTTATGTCGTGGTGGCCTAGAATTTAAAGCACCAGCCTCTCAAGTATGAGTGTGCGGGTTTGATTCCAAGTCAGGCAAGTTTTCTAAGTTATACATAATATGTTGTTTCAAAAAATATCTTGGACCGCAATGACTGATTAAAGGTGAAGGAAAACATCTCGAGGAAACCTGGATGAAGCCTGAGATTACCAACCAGCATTGAGCAAGCGTGGTGATTAACGCTCAATCCTTCTCTGTATGAAAGGAGGCCTAAGCCCAGCAGTGGCTGATGATCAATATATTTTCTTATGTTGTCAGAAGATAATCACTCACCAGGGTCATTAAACGGCACTAAAATATAATCACTAATCGTCACATTAGAAGCTGGATCGAAGGCGGAAGGTAGATTCACTTTAATTGTATCTAGTTCTTGTTGCATAGACTGCGTTGTATCTAGCACTATTGCAACGCTTTTTTCACAAAATACACATCTGATTAACCAGATATATATTAGGAGACTTTTGAACCACATCGTGCAAAGGTGTTAGGAGACGACGGACTGATGCCTTCTGATATGTACATGTACGTTTATGCATGAACATGCTCTTAAGGCGAAGCTTGACACTTGATCTTGAGCGCGTATTACAAAAGTTGACAACGTCGCAAATAGATGTCAAATATATTCGCGTATGAAATAAAAAATAATGCTCTCTGTCCATCATCCATCATCATCACAGCCTTTTTATCGTCCCACTGCTGGGCACAGGCCTCCTCTCCCACGGAGAAGGATTCAGCGTTAATCACCACGCTTGCTCAATGCGGGTTGGTGATTTCAGACTTTATAGTCCAGGTTTCCTCGAGATGTTTTCCTTCACCTTTAATCAGTCATTGGTGTCCAAGATAAACTTAGAAAGTACGTATAACTTAGAAAAGTTACATTGGTACTTGCCTGACCTGGAATCGAACCCGCACCCTCATACTCGAAAGGCTGGTGCTTTAACCACTAGGCCACCACGACTTTTTAGGCCACCACGACTTTTCTCATGCTCATGCTCTCTGTAGTGCACTAAAAATATATTAGGGAAGAGATTACTAACGATCATGTTACATTTCAAAATGTTACTTCTACTTGACCTTGTACAGGCGCCAGCACATCTAGCTACCCAAAACTGACCAATTTTGCCTATCAAGTTTTAACTATAATATGCTATAGCGATAAAGTTAAAAATCTATTAGCGAAATTTGATAGATTGTAGTAGCTTAATGTGCTGACGTCTGTTCTTTATAAAAAGATAAAACTAGCAATGGATTATTATCAAACTGTCGCTGAATTTTGTTTGGATTTTGACAATCTTTGAGAGCCAAGGTTTAGAAAAAAATAGATTATATTTTCATCTTCGATTACTGTTAGACTGTCATCTTGGAATTATTCAGATACCTTTTTCCGATGACGTAGTGCACAGACTAAATTTTCCAAACTTTTTAGACGATCATTCTTAATAGACTTCAATTAGGCGAAAGTAAAAATCAAGTATAGGTATTTGATAAGACCATATATTACACAACAATACCAAATATATTCTGTTATCTCATCGTTATTTTTATTGTCAGTATCAGTATTTAGCATTTATATATCTTCATAATATACACGGTATTTTAATTAGGTAGGTAGGGAGCTTTTATTTCTGACAAACATTTTAAATATTTTAATTAAATTCATTTTGCACAGGAAGGCCCGCCCCACCAGAGACTACATGGATTCCTATGGAGAGGGCTATGATTCGTCCATGCTATCAACAGGTTCTGCTAACCCTGGACCACAGTCAAGGTGTATCTTCGTGTTGAACATATTCCCGATTAATAGAAATGATTGATGATGAATGACCACCATTCGATTTTAAATAAAATAAATAAATAAAGCAAATAACCGTCTCCAAGGAACCGCTTATCTATCCCAAGTTTGTTATCAATCGGGTTTCCCGACTTATCTTAAACGTGAAGCAAACAGACTCAATTTCGCAATTCTATCGTACAGACATGCCAGCACATCAACATACCTCATTCTGTCAAATTTGTTTACCTCAACCTTACCACTATACTAATTCGATTGGTAAAATTTGACAGATTCGGGTAGGTTGAACTGCTGGTGTATGTATAGACGCCAGCACATCAAGCTACCCGAAACTGACAAATTTCCCCATCGACTTTGAATCATACGCTTCAGCGATCAAGTTGAAAATCTATTAAGGAAATTTGACAGATTGTAGTAGCTTTATCTGCTGGCGTATGTACCACTAGTTAGGTTTAAATTTATTTCAAAACTTAGCCTTAACGATGCAACAAAGTAACTGCAATGTTTCATAAGATAACTTTTGACCTTAGAATATTAGTAGGGCATTCTCCTTAGAAGCTGGCACGTTTATAATCAGCCCTCTTCCGTTACACTTGCGGATCAGCACAAACTAAGAATATACGAAGTTCATAATGAATAGATTTTCGGAGCAACGAAACGTAAGTGTTGCGATTATGTAATATGACTTTTATATCTGGTATATTATCATTGAATATAGAGTGATGAGCTATCCTTATCACTACATAGTATAAAACAAAGTCGCTTTCTCTGTCCCTATGTCCCTTTGTATGCTTAAATCTTTAAAACTACGCAACGGATTTTGATGCGGTTTTTTTAATAGATAGAGTGATTCAAGAGGAAGGTTTATATGTATAATTTTAGTATCAGCAATGCATCCGTGCGAAGCCGGGCGGGTCGCTAGTTAATACTATAAATGCGAAAGTTACTCAGTCTGTCAGTCACCATGGGGCCCAAGTGCCCACAAACTGTTCAAAGACATACGTAAGTATGCGCTTAGAGTCCTCACCTGACCAAAGGGCTGGCCAATACCTTGGCCAACGAATCAGCATTGCGATCCAACGTAGCAATGCGGCCAGCCTTTTGGGCACGATCCCCACTGACAGCGACTACGGATGAATTTTTTGATGCATTATTTTAATTTGTCCTTTTTTATTTTCTTTGTATATAGATTTTTTTTTAAGTTTGTATATATATAATTGGATTCATAACCCGGGTTAGAGCACTTTATCATAACAGGGTCCTATGTACAGATAGCACATCAAGCTACCCGAAACAGTAAAATTGTCCCAAGCAACTTTGAACCATATGGTTCAGCTATAAAGTTGAAAATCCATTTACAAGTAAATATCACTGTGTACATAAACTATTAAATTAGTTTATTAGATCAAATTAAATGAGTTTCTGCATGGTGGGTCTCGGCTGTCAATTGTATATGGCAGCCAGTCTTAACAAAAGCTATCGTGTAGTTTAATAAGTAATGGTTGAAACATAATATTTTGACGATGAGTAAAAATAAAAAAAATAATGTATATTTAGAAAGGTTTTTTTTACAATGACTAAAATAAACAATTATTAACATCAATGAGTATACAAACGACAAAAGTAACTATGCTGATCTAGGCTGTAAACTGATACATGAAGTCTAAAGATATTACCAGCATACTTGGATCCCTGCATCAGCATAAAGCAAACGAGTAGGCCAATAACAAGAAGGAAAAGAAACCCGTACAGTACAGCAACTTTATAAAAAATATACATCCACAATTCAAAAAGTCGTGGTGGCCTTGTGGTTAAAGAACCAACCTCTCAAGTGTGAGGGCGTGGGTTCGATTCCAGGTCGGGCAAGTACCAATGCAACTTTTCTAAGTTTGTATGTACTTTCTAAGTATATCTTGGACACCAATGATTGTGTTTCGGATGGCACGTTAAACTGTAGGTCCCGGCTGTCATTGAACATCCTTGGCAGTCGTTACGGGTAGTCAGAAGCCAGTAAGTCTGACGCCAGTCTAACCAAGGGGTATTGGGTTGCCCGGGTAACTGGGTTGAGGAGGTCAGATAGGCAGTCGCTCCTTGTAAAACACTGGTATTCAGCCGAAACCGGTTGGACTGGAAGCCGACCCCAACATAGTTGGGAGAAGGCTCGGGAGATGATGATACATCCACAATTCGAAATTTCTAGACTAGACATTCCAGAGAACTAAATTGTTTAATACGTTCGTATCAATTAATATAGGTATCAGGGATTCCCAGGCTGCTTATTTCATGTTTGCTCATAAAGAATCTGAACTCTCATATCAACGGGTCAGTCATTATCAATGAAACGTATCTATTTAGTAAAGTTTCGAATTACACCAACTATATAATATCTCCCGTTGTGTTTGGCATCATCAGTGTCTAATATGACTTCTTATAAAGTGTATGTATTGCTTGCTGTCCTAACTACACAAACATGTGTAGTTTTTGGACAAGAGGACGTTGTGAAAAGCAGTTTGACATTTGTAATTGACGATACGGGGTCTATGTATGGTGAAATAGCTCAAGTAAAAGATGAAGTGAATATTATATTTGAAAAAGTTTTAAAGTCTAGTGATTCGCAGATAGAAAATTTTGTTCTAGTCACATTCAATGATCCAGGTGAGTACCTCAACTTTTCTATATTTGTAGGTGTCAATTTTGACTGCAACGTTGTAAAAGTTCAAAGTAAGTTTGTAAATATGTTTTTAGTGATGGTCTCAATTTTATTACTAATTTTGTGCAAATATAGTTTAGTGATGAAAAAATAATACAGTAAAACCGAAATGTCGTGGTGAATATTTGATACCTTTTTCTAAAATCTATCAATAATACTTATTTTTCTAAATGATGTCTGTTTTTGCTTTATAGTAATAATTGCTATTACAAATTTACCCGTATAGAGTTTGCCACATCAGTTTGGCTGATTTAGCTACTTACCTACTATAATACGTATGGGGGATCACCCATGGATTCCCATAAAAGTTCGGCTTTAATCTGGAGACAGTTGAGAGCCAGTACTTCAAATAAAATATCTGTGTATCTCGTCTTCCCGAACCAACAACTTTAATATATTTTTAGCATCAGTTTCAGTTTTTTTGAATCGTTAAAATGTTAATTATCTAAGGTATCTTAGCCTTTTTTCAAGTACAGAACATCATCATAAATTATATAGTCCATGAAGTGTAACTGGTATAAACAGGATATTCTATTGTATCAGATGCTGAGCTACGAACGATCACCAAAGATCGGAGTGAATTCAAAAGAGCTTTAGCCAACATAGACGTCAATGGTGGTGGTGATTGTCCGGAATACGCCCTGAAAGGCATTGAAATAGGTCTTAAAGAAAGTTTACCACTCTCCTACATTTACGTGTTCACTGATGCGTCAGCTAAGGACCACACTAGATTTGAAGAAATCAAGAGTCTTGCGCAGAAAAAGCAAAGTCAGGTAAACATCATAATATTTGCATTTATGCTTGTTGTATACATCATCCATCTGCCTAGCCTTATCCCATGCTGTTATAGGTTCGGCTTCCAGTCAGATAACAACTATCAAGTTTAGTACAGATAATTAACAACTATTAAGCGGACCAGTATTTTACATGGAGCGACTGTCTATCTGACTTTCTCCACCTAGTCGTGCGGACTATCCGATACCCATTGGAAAACTGGTTGTCAGACTTTCTGGCTCCTGACTACCAAGTACGACTGAAAAGTATGTCCAAATGACGGGACTCATAAATTTTACGTGAATTAAGAACATGGAGGAACTCACCATGACCATGGCATCCACGCAGCGACCGCACCAAGCGTTGCTTAACCTTATGATCGATCGAGCCTTCCTCTTTTGTAACAAACTTGATTATATTTTCAGATAGTATTTTTACTGACTGGGGAATGCTACTCCGAGACTGATGATGATTATCGAGTCTACTATAACATAGCCGAAGCTACATCAGGTCAAGTTTTTCATATGATGAAAGATGACGTCAAAGATGTGAGTACTTGACCACTTTTGAGAGTGTTTCTATATAATTATAATACATAAAATATCCCTCACACATTCACACAACGTCATCTAGTCCCAAACTAAGCAGAGCTTGTACTATGGATACTAGACAACTGAGAAACATACTTATATACTTTTCTTTTGTAAATACATACATATTATACATAGAAACACCCAGACTAAGTCAAACACCCATGTATATATGTACACAAATATTTGACTTATGCGGGAATCGAACCCGCGACCTATAGCGTGGCAGGCAGGTTCACTAACCACCACGACATCTGGTCGTCGTATTTTAAGTAAGTTTAACTGTTGTCTAGTACCCATAGTACAAGCTCTGCTTTAGTTTGGGACTAGATGAAGTGTGAATGTGTGAGAAATATATAGAAACGTAATGGTACCTACATCGTTCACAATTTAATTGAAGCTAATATACGATTATTTCATTCCCAGGTATTAAAATATATAGAGGAGACTATCACTGGCAGAGGAGTCACACTTGTCAACAAAAAAATACCTTCTGGAACTGAGACAATTAAGGTAAGGATTTAATATCTCTACAGAGCCGCGTCCCGTCTGTCTATTTGTCCTATTTGTTCCAATGTGCGCTTAAATGTTAAAAATACGGAATGGAATTTGATGCGGGTTTTTCAATTAGATAGTGATTCAAGATAAAGGTTTTAATGTTTATTATAATATGCATAATACGAGTATAGTAGAGAAACACTTATAATTTTTGACCTTTCCAAGAGCGCGTATTCGAAAACTTGGCGACTACGACGTTGCAAATACCCTGTCAAATATTTTTATGATTATGTTTTATTTAATTTGGCAATTTTACTGCATCAAAATAAGAAATAGTGCTCTGTTATGTAGTGCATTAAAACCATTATTAGGGAATTATCAGGACTATCCTTATATCGAATATCAGAACAAGATTTATATTTATGATAGATAATTATTAAAGAAAATTGCTTTCAGAAAACTTTAATTACCCTGTGCGAAGCTGGGGAACATACCTAGTTATCTATATTAAATGTGTACAATTAGTAGATTCTTCTTAGTAGATTCTTCCTGTTCATGGTTTACTTTTACAACATTTAAAATCAGTGTAACGATTTGCCTTATTCAAATGCTTTGTGCTTTTGTCTGCAGTATCCCGTCCCTCCCCGGTCTGGAGACGTTCTCATTTCTGTGACTGGCAAAGAACCTAAGATAGGAAAAGTGACAGGCCCTGGTGGAAGCAAGCCCACGACCGTGCCCGTGATCTCTGGCAAAGAAGAAATGGCGGTAAGTAGCAAAACTTTTAATTTATAATTTTAGTATATTATTTAATTTATATCTTTTGAATGTTATACTATGTAATTAATTTTATTTTCTACATAATTAAATTTATTTTGACATTGCTCTTAATTGGTTCCCGTGCTAGAAAGAAGCTACTAATAATGTATTTTTTGATCAAACCGCTAATTGTAATATGGCTCGGGTTATAGCTGATCAAAATCTTTAACTAGTTTAAGGACTATGATCCAAAGTGTAATATTTTGAATTTGAGTTTTTAAGGTTGTCTGTAAGAAAAATCTAAATGGTATTGTCAATGGTCACCCTACAGAATAATTAGCTATTATCTATTAAGTCAATGAATGATTATGTTTGCAGGTAGTGAAGGTCATTGCTCCAGAACCCGGTGACCACGAAGTCGAAGTTGGCAGCAAATCTGAAACCCACGCCATCATCACTGCCAAGACCGGTTTTAATGTTCAGCTTGGTTTTTCTGTATCAAGGCCCACTTCCATGAAGGATACGGTCACCAAGCCCGCTCCAGGTATGTTGAATTCATATTTGTCGTAGTTTAAATTTTATTGGAAACTGCATCAGTGCATCGAGTACATTTTTTTTTATTCAAGCCGAATGTCAGCGGAACTTATATAGAGCAATCATTTAACCTTTTTTTTTCAATCATCAAATGACTCCTCCCGCGAGCGACTAGCAAACTCTTACTGCCCACACTTAAAACCCACTATGTTCTTTCTGGAGGTCTTTGTATGCCAGGGTCATGGTAACTCTTGCGAACAACCCGCAGCCCCGGCAGGACATTCATTTCCCCTTTATTGTAAATGGAACTACAAAAACGATTTTTAGGTGTTGCCTATAAAACTTACCGATCATGTATCACAAATACCTATGGCTGTTATTGTTTAAAAAAGTAGTCACACAGATTATTTCCGAAGCTACAGTAATAGAATAGAATACATATATTACATATACAATTCTTCTACAGTTAAACTCCATCCAAAGGTTGTCTGGAAGAAATTGCTTTTTAGCAATAAGACCGCCAATTGTACTGTTTTTTGTGTTTGTTGTTTCCTGTGTTTTTATGATATTATGGTGTACAATAAAGCATACTCTATCTATCTATCTATTTATCTATCTATCTATCTAATAAATTATAATATTTATTGTTACTTAGTTGATTGGGCTCAATTTGTAAGCTATAAATAAAACAGCGGAGGAGATATAAAGCGATATAAAGACGTATTGTTTTGTACCTAAAACTATTTTATTTTTATTAAAACCTGGACCTATTTAGGGTTTGGTGTATTGATGAATAGGAATCACAGTATCAGTAGGGCCATCGCCACGAGGATGCGTACTTAGATAAAGAGTACCCTAAAGTATTCCTCAATAAATGTTCTATCTAATACTGAAATATTTTTTTAAATCAGTTTAGGAAGTTCGTGGCATTAGTGCGATCAAGCTTTAGAAAAAAACTTCAATTTTATAGTAATAGTATAGATTTTATCCTTCTGTATCCCTCGGGGCGCTGCTACAGCATAATTTAAAAGTCAATATTTTTATTTATCAAGTGTATTTTATTTTTCAGAAGGAAATAGCTTCCTCGGTGTCAGACTCCTTGGGGAGGGAGTCAAACTGACTAAAGCTAAAATCCTGGATATGAGTGACAACGTTATCACGGAGTTGTTCCTGGAGCCTGTCGATGATAAATCTAAATTCTACGTCACTTCCTCTTTTAACCCACCGACCACGACATTCCGCGTTGCAGTAAGTATTATCTTTTCACCCGATAGTTTTTTTGTTGTACTTCAAACGCCAGCTTGTGAATCAAGGTTCTCCAATCTGTAAAATTTTCCCTATCAACATTGAACCTTATACTTTAGAGATAAGGTTTAAATCGATTAAATAAAAAATAAAAGAGATAAGACAGTACATAGATGGTACCTAAAGCATATATTACTGCAAAGTCTAGACAAGCACCCGCTCTCTGCAGACTAAACTGTTGACACATAGTCGGCTGACTGTATGATCGACAGTTTATTTTGATACCAGCCGGATCACTGAACGTTGTAATATGCGCATTACCATTATTCTTCATACTGATTCATGAGCCTGATCAAACTATCGGTCGACAAAAAAATATGTTCAGTGTGCGGAGGGTCTAAAACTTAAATTGTAATATTTGTTATATTTATTTCATGTGTTCCCATTTTTTATGAGAATCGTAAATAAATATGGGTAGATAATCTATATCTATTTTCTAGGCGGTGGGCTACGACATCGAGAGTAAATTGCCAATCACAATAACAGGCGCCACTCCAATAGAACGACAGAATCCAAGCACAGGTATAAATCTAATACACTATTACCACCAACAAAAATAACGACTCTTAAAAGAAATAGTATGTTTTTACATAAATACGATGAAATAATTCAAAATTCTTAAACAGAAACGGCAGTCAACACAGCTCCACAAATCACAATTGATGATGCCCCAGTAGTAACTACAGAATACGATGAACACCTACAATTGAAATGTAGGGTACACGCGTATCCGAAGCCTGAAATCGTTTGGGAGGAAAAAGTTACTGGAACGAAGATCCCAGCAACGGTATAGTAAATTTAAAAAATGGAAGATTCTCTTGAAGTAGAATTTATAAATATATATTTTATTTTATAAAATATTTTTTTTTCACAGGTCCAACTAGTTGAAGTACCATATGATTACGTCAGTATTCTGGATGTGGAGAAATCAAACAAAAATATCACCTATCAATGTAAAGCAAGCAATTCTATTGGAGTGAACATTAAATATGTAGAAGTTCAAACTAAAAGGAAAATTCATTTAGATGTTATTGAGGCTCCTAAAGGTAATTTTTGAATCTAAATTCCAGATAACTGAGAACTTGTTGGCTTTTGATAACACTTTTTTTTTAATGAGAACATAATACCTCAGACTCAGTATTTAATTAACAGAAACTAATACTTACATACCTATTTTAATAGTATTATGTAGTCAATGCTTATGGATTGCCACAGGGGAGTGTCTTGGGCATGTACAATTTTTCAAATTAATTAGGAAAGAAAAAAGTTAATAATTTGGTATCTAGTGAAATCACTCAAAATTCTTAAAATTTTAGTTTTAAGGTATCATAATTCCCTACTAATATTTTTTTGTATGGACTAAAACATTTATTTGCAAAATTCCATTGTAAACAACATTTGCATGTCAACTTACTGAAATTCCTGTACTCGCATGACAACTACTGTAACTAACTTAAAGCTAATAAAACGTATTCTATTTAATTTTATGCTTTTATTAAATACTAATCCTTTTAAGACAAATCCATGCCAATATTTTAAAGCTGAACCTTTTAACCAAACAAGCTTTTTTGGCGTTAATTTAAGGAACCAAAACACCGATTTCAAATTCTTAAAGATATCCCACTTATTAAGAAAGGCTTTAGGCTACTCTTTATCCGAGTGCATGATGTAATTCGGAATGTGGATGAAACTGTTGGTAGCCAGCATTCTATAAAGAAAGCCCTAAAGGAATTCCTACTAAAATCGGTTCATTTACTAAACCAAGCCTAAATTAACGGGAAAGTAGAAGCATAGAACAAATTTGACCAAAAACATTTGTGGTTTCCCCTAGATACTCACATCGATTACAAAAAGGATGGTCAAATAACTTGCAAGGTAGATGCCTACCCTCCAGCAGCCATAACCTGGTACAAAGATGGAAAAGATGTTTCTGGCAATCCTCATATTCAGATCTCCAGTGACAAATCAATTCTTACTATAAAAGATATGCAGCCTGCATTAGAAGGGACATTTATGTGTGAAGCTATCAATGATATTGGTCGGAAAGTATTCTACTCGGAAGTCACCATTTCTGGTGTAGGTAAGTGTGGTGTAGGATTTAAAGACTATGATGATGCATTAATCGATAATCTCACAACACTGTGAATGGACGTGGAAGGTAATAGTGACGAAGCAAAGCAAAATGCTTACGCTCAACCTGGCCCACTTTACCTAACGCGACAGTGTGCAGTGTCGTGTATAAATCACCTTAGGTACTACGTCAATCACGACAAAAAAATAGGCAATATATTAATTAAGTAGTTGGCAGTTCTTTATTATAATGACGTCTAGACCGTTACTCGGCCATGACACCGGTTCTACCTAAGATGATCAGCTATCTGCGCTGAACATATTATAGTACACAAGCATTTGAGTTTTTAATGAAAGATTGGGAGATATATAAGCAATAATCGTAGTATTTATTGGCCTATTTTGGTCCCTCTATGTCGGTTTTAATTGCATGTGCGGTACTCAACAGTGAAACAAGTCTATAATAAAAACCTCAATAGTGTTGCAAAAATCATGAATCCTAGGTGATCTTAGTAAATTTTGAAGTCACGTGATTTTAATTTCTCCTCTTTTCTCATTCAGAGACTCTTGGATTTCTTGTTGTTAAGCTACTTTTGCCAATTGATTGTTTAGAATGCCAAGTCGATTATGTCGTTTCCATTATTAAGCTGATTATGGACGCTACGTTGTTTCATAGTTTTCGAAATTTGAATGTGTTTATCAACTTTTAGGGTTGATATTGCGATAAAGTCTAACGCTCAATCAAATGTTAATATTTCAGAAAAACCTGTTATTGATAAATCGCACACAGAAGTACGTGCTGCTGAGAAAACAGATGCCGTATTGACTTGTAGGTAAGTTACTTATGAATTCTCTATGAATATGAACACAGATTTAGTACTGGTGGTCCTATTTTATATAATGACTAAAGCAACAAGATTATAAAAAAAAACTCAGTAAGAGTGAGATAGAAGGTCAAAGGTTATGCAATAAAGCGTGATAAAAACATCTCTCGTTAATAATACTACAGTAATATTTAAACAAAATAAAAACCGAAGAAGTTGATAGACGTATATATAGAAGTTTTATAATGCAAAAAATTGTTTTAGTGTTTGCTTGTTCATTGGGATTTTGGGATGACGCTTTAGCGGTAAAGATAAGATAAGATAAAAAGTCATTTATTCAACGTAGGCTGAAAATCAGAACTTTTTGAAGGTCAATTCTCCAAAAGACAGCCCCAAAAATGCTCGCCTTTAACAACTTCCTATGTGAAGAAGAAATGGTGGAACAAACTCTCCAGCTAATTATCTAAACCAGTTGAGGAGGAGTCTTGAAGAGAAAGCATTATCTTGCCTAGATACAGGAAATAGTTCCCGCTTGATTTACAGACGCCAGCACATCAGGCTACAACAATCTTTCAAATTTCCTTACTGGATTTTCAATCTTATCGTTGAAGCATAAAGTTCAAAGTTGATTGAAAAAAAAAATGACAGTTTCGGGTAGCCTGATGTGCTGGCGTCTGTACGTGAAACCGATAGGAGAATAAACCAAATAACTTCCTTCTGAAATTCTTTTGAAATCTTTCGCTTTCGCATAGACTGTACAAATAATAAGCCTATGGACTATTTTCTTTTATGCAGCAATTGTTAACAAATTATGTTATTTTCAGAATTATCAAAGGTATACCAAAGCCGACTTTACGTTGGGTGTTCCGACATTCAAAAACCGACAGGATTACTGTAATGAAAGATACTAGTGAAACTATACACCTGAAAAATGCGGGCAAGCATCAGAGTGGTACTTACAAATGTATTGCAAAAAACATTATGGGATTGGATCGAGTTGCTCTGGAATTTGTTGTGGAATGTAAGTATATTAATTAAAAGGTATTATTAAAATACGGAACACAAAGTATTTACAAGAAGAACTAGAACCATGGATATTGTGTTATTGTCAGTAGATGGTTCTTATGAAAGAAACAAAAAAGGGCAACGTCTCTTGGATTAGCTAGTGGTGAATATTTAACATAAAATAATGTGGTTTTTCTGATATTATAAACACAATTTTGGCTATCAAAATTTGAAAACTCATCTGGCTAGCATTTTCTCCAAACTATTATGAGGTCGGCCTCCAGTTTGATCGGATGCAGCTAAGTGCAAATATTTTAGAAGGAGATCGGCTGTGCAATTTCAAAACCTAGTATCTGTCAAATTAAAAAAAACGTGTTTTTGCATTTTTCGACCTTATAGACCAATCTCCACATACTAGGATAGTAAAAACTCCCAAAAATAAGTCGGAAACGAAGTTACACAAATTCCGAAACCTAGTATCTACAGCAAACGTTTTCAAAATGCAAAAATTACAAGATTAAAACATAGTATCTAACATCAACCATTTTAAAAACCTAGTAAGTGCTTGTAGTTACTTGGTTATAAAATGGTTCATGTAGATACTAAGTGAATGAAATGGTTGAAATAAACGTCAAAACTCCCGCGCAACTTTAGTAAGTGAAAAAAAGTCGTTGCAAGTCATACTCCCTATCTGAACTGTAATAATGGACTTTCAGATCCACCAAAAATAGAAGAAGATGAAAATAATATTATAATCCAAGAGGGTAAAGACTTAACATTACCTTGTAAAGTTTCTGGCGAACCTAATCCTACGGTCAAGTGGTACTTCAACGGTACTAGGATTCTCAATACTATGAAGACGCACATTACTGGTGACCAAAGTCTCATGTGAGTATCTAATAGGACTTTATATGACTTCGTATTCAATAAATGTAATAAATATGACAGTAGGTACGTTATCTTCTGCTTGCTTGGTGATAAAAACCCCTAAACCTCTATAAGAATTTAGGTTCAAAATAAAAGTATGATGAAGTTTTTCACCGCTGTCTTTATCAATATTTTTTCCTTTAACAGACGTCTGCTAGTCTGTTAACAAAATGATTTAATTCTACAACAGTGGAGAGCAAGAAGATTATGAGATATGGTGGAAAATTGATAAATGGCTAAACTATGCTTTCAGGTTCAAAACAACATTAGACGACACTGGAGATTACATGTGTGAGGCAGAAAACAAACTTGGAAAGGCAAGAAAACACGTTTCAGTACAAGTATTTAGTAAGTATGGCTTATACTTAAATTGAATAGGTATATTTTGGGGGCTGCGGGTTCTTCGCAAAAATTTCCGTGGCCTTGTCACACAAAGACCTTCAGAAGGAACATGTGGGTTTTCCCTAGTCAATGAGAGTCTGGTGCATCCACCAGCCCCACCCTCAGTGGGTGGTAGGCTGTATACACTGTTAATATTTCTTAAAAAAAAAATTGAGCACGAAGTTATTAAAAATAGTTTCCTTTACAGTCCCAGTGACCATTGACGAACCAAAAGAGAAGGCAATTGAAATGATGGTTGGAAAGAGTGCGATGCTACAATGCTTAGCTGATGGCTATCCTGTACCAACAATAGAATGGTATTTCCAAAGTACTGAGACCGGAATACCAGAGAAAGAAATAACGTAAGTACCTACTGTACTGTACCTTTGTAATTCAAATCAAGTTCTATTTCGTATAGGCTGCGGGTTGTTCGCAAGAGTTACTGCGGCCCTGGCACGCAAAGACTTTCAGAAGGAACATACTGGATTTTAGTCAGTAAAAGTCTGACACTCTGTCTATCAACCACAGCGGGAGGGGTTATTTCATGATGTCTCAAACAAAAAAAAAATAGTTCTATTTTGTAACAGAAGAAATATCTGAGGAAAAATATTTTACTATAATTATTTAGGCAGGTAGTATGTTCCTATTTTAGTCAGAATAATATTATTCTTTAATATATTATAATGCTTTCATTCCCGTTTCCATGTTCAGGGAATCACGTGCTTACCTTGTACTTGATTAACACGGAATGCGTAGGTATATCTTATTCCATATTTACAGCCAAATGATGTATGGCATTTCAAACTTTATAGCCCTACAGAAATATTATTATATTGACATAATACATACTTCGTACTGTTTCTTTCAGAGTTCCTGGTGGAGTTCCATTATTGCCTTTAAAAAATGCTCAGTTGAACCAACAAGGTTCTTACACCTGCGTAGCAGAAAACATAGGAGGATCTGCTAATCTTACTTACGATCTCAAAGTATTTGGTAAGTACCTTCTTGATATTAAATTTTTATTACTAATCAAGGATCGTCAAAATTGGGGCATCCGTTCTAGAAATATAGATTGTATTACAACCCAATTTCCTCAATGAATGGGCTTTCTAACACTGAAATATATTTTTTTATTTGGACCGGTAGTTCCTGATATTATATCCTTATTATTAATCTTCTTATCTTCTCCTTGTTATTATCCTTATTTAGCTATATTTAACAAATTTATAGACTATACAAATTTTATGAACTGCACTATTTTTAGCTCCACCTATAATCGAGAACGAATACCCAACTAAAACCTTCGAGGCTATGGAAGGTGACTTGACGCTAAGGATTGCATGCAAAGCGACGGGAAGTCCCAGACCCACAATATCTTGGACGAAGAACGAGCTCAACTTAGCTTTTGGTAAGCTATATTTTTTTAAAGAAAACAAATTACAAGCTTCTATTTCACTTGATAATGTTAGTTTCTTAGTTAATGAGGTGGAGGGGCGGGGCAAACCTTGAAAACTTAAAGTTACAATTATTATGTAGCTTGATTATAATGACAGCTTAAGGACTGACGTGTCCAAAACGAAATATTGATTTCTTCCAAATTTAAAAACAAAGGAAGTTATTAAGTTACTGTTTGTATTTTTTGGCATTACTAATATGCCATTATTACCAAGCTAAATTGCAACGTAAATAATCAGAAGTAAAACTATAAGCGCCTGCCGTAATTCTTATAGAGGTATACGCGAGAATGCAACTAGTAATAATATTATATGCTTATTTTTTTCAGGGACAGAGTGGTATGAAATGGAAGAAGATGGAACGTTGGTCATTAAAAACATCGACCGTAGTGCTGAAGGAAGATATGTTTGCATAGCACGAAACCCAATTGGAAACGATACAGAAATGTATGAAGTTATAGTCAAAGGTAAATTGGAGTTTTAACAGTTTGGTTTCATAAGTAACTTATATAATTAGTTTTATACCGTTAATGTAAGTGGCAATAAATAAATAAATAAATAAATAAATAAATAAATAAATAAATAAATAAATAAATAAAATAAATAAATAAATAAGCACTTCCAACTTCAAATTAAAATTAGTTAATGCCTAAAACTGCTAGGTACTGTTATTCTGAGTCTTTAAAATTATAAGTGCCTTTTAAATTTACCCACGCTGCATTGTGCGGTAAATTTGAAGGCAAAATACCTTTACATTGGTGGTGAATTGCAGCATCAATAAAAATAGGCGCTAATTAATTCTAGGTCTTCACAACAACAAAAAAATCTTATAAACGTTATCACGAGACGATGCATTAAAATATTTCAGATCCTTCAGTACTAGAGATACCATCAAAGACGATATTCATAGAGGAAGGCAAGCCTGTTGATATCAAGTGTGAAATACCGCATTCAGATACGGACAGGATCCGTTGGTTTAAGGTACGCAACACAATGATCGCTACATAACATCACGTTTCTGCATGTTTGTGTTTAAATCTAAAATGCCAAAGTATTTTGATCAATAGATAGAAAGCATATTACAATTTTTGGCAATATAAAGAGGCTTTAGTTTAAAATCTATATGTATACCTTTGCGATGTCGAATTCTTTTCTCTCCATAAGGACCATTACCCGGACATCAAGGTATATTCTAAAAAAAGAATTTGAAAATTTTTGTATCAAAGATTAGATTTATTGAAAAGTTCTACACCGCAACTTTGTTGAAAAAACTGAGAACTTTATTCTTAAAGATTTTTTCATCGATTGCAATCCGAAGCTAAGCATAGAAAATTATAGACCCGTCCAGTTAGTTTTTTTTTATTCTTCAATCCAGCCTAAAAGTTTTAATTGTTTTCATAGAACGGCCGACCCATTGGAAGTGAAGACCTTAATATAGTGAACATAACACGAAGCGATGATGGACTCTATACCTGCCGAGTCAGTGACTTTGTGAAATCACGATCATTCACCACCAAAGTCGTGGTAGGATTCAAACCAAAATTTACTACCAAAGAAGATGAAGTGGTCCAATTTGTTCTCAATGCTGATCCAGTATTTCTGTCGTGTCAAGCTTATGGGGAGCCCCGACCAAAGGTATAGTGGAAATATCCTCGAATATTGTTATTGTACAGAAGCCAGCAGGTCAACCTACCCGAATCTGTCAAATTTTACCAAATTAATATTAACCTTCCGGTATGATTATGATTATACTTTATTGCACACATAAGCACATATCACGCATACAATTTGAAATTTAATGTACAAAGGCGAGCTTAACCCAGAATTGGGTTCTCTAACAGCAAACCTTAGTATGGTCATTATAAGGATAAAATCTTTTAAATTTGACAGATTGAGTTAGGTTGATGTGCTGGCGTCTGTACTATTATGTATGCTCAGACATTTTTGTGAAATTCTACGCAGTTAATTTTGCGTTTACGAATGCCGTCTTGTTTTGGGGCAAGCATTTTTTATTTGTTTGTAATGGTTTTTCTTTGACTATTTTTCGATAACACATAACATGTAGGTACCTAAAAACATTAAGATACATGCGTAAATAACTACCATATATACCTAATTATTCATCTTAAGTAATTGTTTTAAACTTTTTTTATGCAGGATACAATTTGGAAACACAACGGTGTAGTGACCAACGTAACAGATATGTCCCATCCCTTGGGAATGGTATTTGGTGCCACAGGAACATACGACTGTGAAGTTAGCAATGATTTTGGTACTATCCGTCGCTCATTTAAAGTCACATCAAGAGGTAAAGTATAATTATACTAGCGCTTGTCAGCGGTTGCACCCGCTTCCTAAGGGAACTGGTTCTCACAAACGGATAAAAATTCTCTTATATATGTATATTCTGACGTATAAGCTATATCAGTGTCAAGTCTCATCGAAATCCATTTAGAAGTTTTGTCAGACAAGAATAACAGACGTTGATACATTTTTAGAAACTATTGCTTCATAATATTAGTAGGATTGTCATAAAAAGCTACCCCGATGATTTTAAGTTTTTTATAAGCTCTCTTATCTGTATACTTCTTAAAGACAAATTCTTAAGTAAAGTTTCTTTAATTTAATGCCATAACAATTTGGAGTGTAATTATAGTAGGGGAGCCCACGAGGCTAAATGGGGATTTACTCGAGCGTCGTAGAGACCTATTGGGATGCAAAGCTTAGATGATAAGAAGAAAAAAATGTTATGTGATATATACCTTTACATCGGTGGGGGAAGCGGCTATAGATTTTTAAATATTTAAAAAAAAACTGTTGCATAGACATCCTCGAGCGCATCAGATATTGATAGCATCAATGCCCTACGTATTTTTAATAATGTACGTATGTTAATCTGATCGTTTGCATGATGCGGGTGGTTGTATTTAAGGGTTGAAAATGAAAAAAAAAAAAAATTTGATCGAGCGCGTCAGATTTTCTAATGGAGTGTTAAGTACACCAAAAAAAAGCTCTCATTCACTATTCTGACGATTTCGATGGGACGCAAACTCGCGGCCATTTTCATAATGTGCAAAAAAAAACGCCATTTTGAAATACTCAAGCGCGTCAGATTAAGATATATATGGTTCATCTTTATGTTCCAAACGTACTGTCTCATAATCTGACGATTATCTAGAGGGATTCGCCTGATCTGACAAAAAAAATTAGAAAAACGGTTCACTTTAAAGGCCATCCCTGCAACTTCCCGCTAATTCCATTCCTGGGCGCTTGAAATTGTACATTTTTGAGCTCAAAATATAATTTATGTGATATTTTGAGTTCGCTGAGTTCAAAGAAATAATATTTCTATGCATTTGAGCTCTCTCAGCTCGAAAGTCTGATAAAAGTTTCATAGAACACTATTTTTGGAATTTCCAAACCGCAATAACTTTTGAATGGATCAACCAATTTTCACGCGGTTGGCACCATTCGACGCAGTTTTATCATCCTCGTAAGTAATTTTGCAATTTTAATTGTTCGAACCACAAATTTCGGAGTAATCCCGAAAAAACACTTTTTCGGGTTTCTTTCGTTCACGATATCTCTCGAACGAATCAACCGATTTTGACAAGCTTGGTGGCGATCGACGTGGTTTTTCAAGTTCAAAGGCGGATTAGTTTTTGAAGTTAATCGATAAAGCCGGTTAAAATTTATTCCAAAAAAACCACATTCAAAAAAAAAATATTCTTATTTTTTTAAATCATTGAACTTAATTCATTAAAAAGCTCAGGAAATAGCATGCAAATAAATAAATAAATAATAAATGAGAGAGGAATAGAAACGCGGAGAAGGAAATGTAGGTATCAACGCAGCTGCACGCATTTAACTTGATCGACGAATTTTTGTTATTTCGGCTTGCGGAAATCGTCAGATTATATATTTTTCATTATTCTTGAATTAAAATAAAAAATCAAAATAAAAAAAAATTTAGCTACGCTCGAGAATGTCGAGATAACGTTTTTTTTTTACAACTTTGTTGCCCTCCCCTTTTTTTACGTCACTCTCAAATTGTCAGATTAGTGGAACATACACTTTTTAGGATGTAACTAACTCACCCTACCTTAATCTGACGCGTTTGAGAATTTCTGATGGTCAATTTTTTTTTACTAATCTGATCCTGTATCCTTAACGGGCGGCCTTGTATATGGGCCTCATGTTTTGTGGAGGTAGGTACTTAACCGGGTACAAGGTATCCCCCTGTATATTAATCTGCCGCGCTTTAGTAAATCCCGAAATCCCCGCTTGGGCTCCCCTACCATAATACAATTAAAATGTTACAGATTGCATTTTGAACCTCAAAACAGAATTTCCAGAGAAACATCCCTTAATGTACTCACCGTCGTTGGGGTGGCCAGTCTTCCATGTAACCGAAGGATACATGATCATACCAAATGAAGGATATTTCTTCCTGACCTGTCCTACAAAATTCAAAAATTTCCCATCAAACGCCAACATCATGGCGTTCTGCGAAAGAGACAATGAAGTTAAAATCCGCGGCAATATCTACAATTTTAAAGACATACAATGCAACGAAGAAGTGCAGCCAGAAATAATGCAGACTGGTTTCGAATGTTTACCAGGGAATACCGAATATATTGAAGTTGGTTTTAGAATACATAATGAGTTCCTTAAAGCATACGATGTCTGCTTTGACAACGATAAGAATGAGCCGCTGTTTGCGAAACATAAACTGTCTCCTGATCACACAGATTCTTCTGTGGAATCTGAATGGTTTAACGATATTATGCCACACGATTTTGACTCCATGTACGATTGCAAAAGACAGGCGTATGATATCTCTTTAGCTGTGAAAGGTTTTCGTTCAGCGGGATCCTGCTGTTATGCCAAAAGGCAGCTGGTGAGCTCCAGGAATTTGCTCCCTGGCATACCAGCTTCCGCATCGTTTAATTATTTGAATGTTGTGCCTCAATGGGGTACTTGTAATTCAAAGGTTTGTATGAAATTTTAAACATTATAATAAATGGCACACATACCTAAATACATATTTGATACATTGGTAATGCCTAGATTCCAATGAGACTTAAACAGTGAAAGCATTGCATACAGTTTTAGTAAAAACATCGATTGATTGTTATATTAATGAAAGTGTCAAAATAGTTCCAAAACATTACCACGAAGACCTGCCATAGTAAACCTATTGGTACCTTTCAGAATTGGGACGATTTGGAAGACAGAGTGAGAACTCTGGCGAAGAAAGCTGGCAGAGATCTAATAGTAACGACTGGCACCGCCAATCCAGTACCACCTATACATCCAAATATTGTCCTTAAAGACGGCTATGGAGTGACACAGACTGTAACACCGTATCTGTGGAAGGTAAGACAAATTCGAGTGATTTCTCATAATTGTTTTTGAGTTAAAAAGATAGAATTCATATAAAATTTGATAAGATGGAGTGTCAAAACCAAAAGCAGAAATTGAACATCGAACTGAAGACCAAGAATGTAATTGGCAAATTGCCTTATCTAAGTCAAGATTCAGAGTCACTAATCTGAAATAATGTCACCCGTCAATGAGTAAACTTCAAGGGTCTATCTAAAATCAACGTTTATGATATTTTACTGAGCAACAATTTTCATTTATTCATCTTGATTTTTTTAAATCTTCAGGTGGTGCAGGACCCTGCAACTTCAAGGTCGTTAGCGATTATTCAGGTCAATGTTCCAGAGTTGACCCAAGAAGAGGCTTCGAGATACATTCTCTGTCCCGACATCTGCGAGAATATCGACTGGATGCGAAGTCCTGATTGGAAGAATGTCGAAGATGGCTTCACCTTCTGCTGCGCTATAACAGAATTCGAAAATGCATTCGGCTTCCCCGACAGATTTAGCCCCGGTATGAACTTCGTGCTTTTCAGAGCTAGCCTCATACCTGAGTTTTATTTGACTAAGAAATAGTATTATTTTTTATTTAAGTGCATTCATTTTCTGTTATTTATTTCATTTTTTAAGCGTCATTGTTAATTTTAAGAATGAGAATTTAATTATTGTTGTGATAGTGTTATTTTGTATATTCTTATTATTTTTTAAACATTAATGTATAATTTTATAAAATTAATAATTAACAAAGTACTGAAACAATTTCTCTTATCCAGTAAAGAATAAGTATTAAAATTATACATAAATATATAGGTAGTTTATTTCTCTAATTCACGTGTACTTATTTGTTGTAAAACAACCCGTCCTATCCTGTCCACTACAGCCAATGGTATAGCTGTTACTGTTAACAGCTACTGATAAGATGCTTTTCAGAAAGTTTCTTATGTAATTGAAGACCAAAGTGATAGGTTAATCGCTTCCACAATAAAACTGTAAGCACTCTCAACAAGCTTTTATGTGCTTAAAGTAGTTCCCGAAATCGTGAAAACAGATGATAATAATTGCCACGAACCACTTGGTCACAGTAGATAAAATAGTCCAAATGATCAGGACCATCTTAAACTTAGGCTGAGATCCGTGGACAAATAAGAATATAATGTAATATGGGCCCTTTTGGAATTGAAAAAAAAATATAATATATTATAGTAAAAAATTATAAACCCTATGATGAGCTTACTGATTTCTGGTAGAAGTGTAATGAGCCTGACTAAAATGATTTGACAATTAATGAGTGAGAGAAATTGTTAGTCCTTTGGGGCCTTCTTAGAATGGGGGGTACAGGCCCCGTGTGCCCTTATAGTGAAGATGATACTTATTGCAAATGATAGTCTAGAAAGACAGTGAATAATATCAATTAGTATTCCGTTCAGCTATCGACTTTCAAAGCAAAGCGTGAAGGTTGCGGCAATGACATTACCATCTTTACAGACGTTATATTAAGACCACGATTATTGCGAACAATTATTTTTATGTACATTAAAATTATTGATTGAAAAATCGTGTTATCTGATACCAATCTGCTAAAGCTAATGTATCAAACATTTCAACTTACATGAATTAGCACTCGTTATTATCAGGTTCAAATTATATTACATCAGGTAAAAATATATATTACTAGCTGTTCCTCGCGGATCCACCCGACGTCCGAATCAAGAATAAGTGTAAATCAAATTTTATTTTCAAGCTGAAGTGGCAATGGGCTGGCCATATTAGCCGAAGAACCGATAACCGTTGGGGTAAACGAGTTCTAGAGTGGAGACCACGCCTCGGCAAACGTAGTGTAGGACGTCCTCAGGCACGGTGGAGTGATGACTTGCGCAAGACGGCTGGCAGGACCTGGATGCGAGAACCCGTAAATCGATCTCAGTGGCTTGCACTTGGAGAGGCCTATGTCCAGCAGTGGACTGCGATAGGCTGATGATGATGATGATGATGAAATTTTATTTAAATCGGTCCAGCCGTTTACGCGTGATGGCGTGACCAAGGGAAATAACATTTTTTTTATAGAGATTTAAAAACAAAACAGAAGCTATCCATAAGAAATATTATGAACTAACGAACAGAAAAGGGAGACAGAAGTAGAAAAATTGAACTGCGATAGTTCAACTTTATTTCATCATCATCATCATCATCATCATCATCATCAGCCTATCGCAGTCCACTGCTGGACATAAGCCTCTCCAAGTGCACGCCACTGAGATCGATTTTCGGCTTCTCGCATCCAGCTCCTGCCAGCCGTCTTGCGCAAGTCATCACTCCACCGTGCCTGAGGACGTCCTACACTATTTAGTTTATTATTTACAACTTTATTTAGTTTTACATAACCCATTAATCGAAGAAGGCTATCTTATTCGTGTGAGTGTGAAGTAGTTCCCATGGGTGGTGGTGCAGCCGCTGGCAGAAACAGCCATAAGTAAGTTTGGCAGTGAATTCGACAAAAGTATTTGAATCTGCAAAAATATATAAAATTAACAAGCAGCTAAATACCTAGGTTCTAAGTATGGAAACTTTTAGCACATTCAGAGGCATTCTAATGCATTGCAGTATTAAAGTAATGACAAATAACAATGACCCCGATACGAGATTCATCGTAAAATATATCGTCAAAATTATTGCTAAATGTTTATTTTTACAAATCATATCAATACTTACTTAGATATTTTGTGTTTGTTTGTCGATTGCGCTTCCACAGTTAAACGGCTACCTTATTTAGATAAGCAAGATTTATGTGCAAAACCAGAGTCGTAGTGGCTTAGTGGATAAAGAGCCAGCCTCTCAAGTATGAGTGCGTGGGTTCAAGCCAGGTAAAAGTAGGCAAATACCAATTTCTAAGTCTGTATATACTTTGTAAGTATATCTTGGACACCAATGACTGTGTTTCGGAACAAACGTTAAACTGTAAACCGGCTGTCATTGAACATTCTTTTCAATCGTTACGGGTAGTCAGAAGCCAGTAAGTCTGACGCCAGTCATAGTTGAGGAAAAGACTCGGGAGATGGATGATACGTGCAAAGCCAGGGCATGTCGCTAGTTGACTTCATAATAGATATATATCTTGCATCTGTTTTTATAGCCATGATTTATTTATAAGTGTTACGACACATTAAGAACCAAAATCCGGCCTACAAGTGTTATTTACCTTAATTCTGTCGTCACCTCGTTTTACTGTGCCTCTTAGTCGTAATTTGTCTTAAAATTTTAAATCCGTCATCATAGAGGAATGTTGTGGAGTTTACGTCCTTTGATTTTATCTAGCTTCTGCCCCTGACTTTGTATGTGTTAGTTTCAATAGTATTTTTACACAAAATAGATACCTTATACATATATTTTAAATGTTGTTTATTTATCAATTTTCTTGGGGACCAACGAAGATTCAGGATAAATTTGAAGAGTATTTTCAATTTTTTAATTTAAATTTCTAAACACTTACCAGTCTTGCCACAGAAAAATTAACCTTATGAACAAGTCTTATAAAAAAATCTTTTTTTAAGTCATTCACCGTAAAACCGTTTACACTATTGGTCTACTGGAACAAATCACTTAATAACTTTACTGGAGGTTTCAATCAATTGATGATTCTTAAAGGCATATACTAAGGACCTGTTACACCACCTAAAAATAAGTTCCAGTTAGTTTATTTGGTAGATTATTTCTCACAAATTCTGTTCCATTTTTGAATTTATTCGGTAGATATTGGCTATTCGGACATTTTGAAACTGGCCCTAAGTATATTACTTCGCCCATTATTATTAAGATATCAGGCCTTTTTTATATGATTTCAACAAATATCGAATCTTTTCAACCTATAATGACTAGTTTGCGCCGGCGCTCAACCGTTTCCTGGGAGAATTACTTTTTGCAGCCAGATAAAAAGCATATATATCATCTATATGATATTCTGATATAGAACTATAGAGCTATAAAACTGTCAAGTTTCATAAAAACCCGTTAAGCGGTTTGGGCGTGAAGAGGTAACAAACATGTACATTGTACCTACTCATATATACACACACCAACAAACCTTCGCATTTATATATAAGTGTGATGAAAAATATAGGGAGATATGAATAGACCTGTATATAATATATACTATTAAATATCACCTGTTTATACTTTGAATAGTTGGGAAGAGGTTCCCACACACTGCTTGGTTCAAAGGGGTCCTATGTCTTTATATCCATCTGTCAATTCATTCTTATTATTCCAATTGAACCATAAATAACTCAATACCTTTTAATAATTCATATCAATTTGTTCACACCAAGCCAAGCATGTCAAAGGTTACTCCTTCTACAATCAAACACAAAACATTATTATTCAACACGTACGCTGTCGAAACACAAAGAAATAATATTAAATTTCATTAATGGCTGTACTTAGTACTGATTGATGCTACATACGCACCTTCGTCAAAATAATTTTATAACAAAACATTGTTTGAAATGCCAATTGTAATCAATGTCAGTCATAATTTTCGAACTTATAATTCTTAGGTCAAGGTTTTTAATTATTTAATTTGTTTTTTTCATAGAGCGTAGGGTTAAGCAATACTTGGCGCGGTCGGTTCGTGGATGGGTGACCATCTTGTCATGACGAGTGAAGAGAGAAACGTGTTTCGGAAAGCACGTTAAATTGGTGGGTTCCGGCTGTCATTTGTACATTTTTGGCATTCGTTACGGGTAGTCAGAAGCCAGAAAGACTGACAACCAGTCTTACCAAGGAGTATAAGGTTTCCCAGGTAACTGGGTTGTGGAGGTCAGATAGGCAGTCGCTCCATGTAAAACAATGATACTCAGCTGCATCCGGTTAAGACTGAAAGTCAACCCCAACACAGCTTGGGTTTTCCCAATAAGGCTAGGCAGATATTTCATAGAGATTCATCATGATGAAGTAATCTTTAACAACATGATTAAAGCTATGAATGCTTATTTAATCACTTTGCTATTTGGACTAAATGCCGCTGGTTTGACATGGCTACCTGTCACGTTATTATCCAAACGTCGGACGTCAATCTACTACAATCTGTAAAAATTCCTCAATAGACTTTCAACTTAATCGCCGAGGCATATGCTTCAAAGTTGATTGGGAAAATTTGGCAGTCTCGAGTAGCTTGATGTGCTGGCGTCTGTAATACCAAGTTTTTTCGATGTGATTCCTCTAATAGAGACATTCTCACGTTCATAATAAATTGAATTATGCGTTTTTGGTATATGAGTATGGCAGTCTGTAAGTGAGTTGGTAGGGTAGTAATTTTTAGTAAGTTTGATCAAATGTTATACAGGAAGTCCGAAGAATAAAAGTCAGATTTTAGTAAAATTCTAAAACTTTCTATAAGTTTTCTAAAATTTAGATATTATGTTACTGATAATATGTTTCTATTCCATAAGAACGGGAAAGGTATTGCACAAAAAAAAAAGATATACTCACTTTTTGAATGTAATTTAAAAAAAGCTTCAAAATTCAAAGAAGGCTTCAAGCATTTTCAAATCAATCAAATCAATTTCAAAATCTTTAAGCCTTCTCTGAATAAAGCTATTTTGCTCCAAAAACGCTCTCCCTACACCACTTCCTATGATTGTGTTATTGCTAGGAAGAGGAAAATATAGATCATTATATCAGTACCCAAGTGAACTTAAATAAGTTGAATAGACATAAATACTATCCGCAACATTTCAATTGAAAAGACGACAGATATCATCTATTTCTCCACAGCGAAAGGATTATTGAAGACATTAATTAAATGACAATTATCTAGCGAATATTGCTATCGTGTGTTAGGCGTATCGCTAGCTCATGTCAAAGGTTGTTTAGCTTTGAGAGTAAGAGGAATGTGAGCTTGTGAAACAATCTAACACATATCTTCAGTGCTGTTTTGAGCGGTTGAAAGTACCTAATCTTTAGTTAATATTGACTTTGAAATGAATATGCTAATTCATTTTATAGAAACAATATATTAAAGAACGCTTCTATTACTTTTCAATTGAATACTATGTTTATTTATGTGGAGTAGGCTTATTGCTAACAAAAACACATCGTAATCTTTTGTTACAACCAAAAAACTTCAATCTTGAATCTATTATTAATTTCATTTATAAAACTTTTTACAAAAATAGACCCGACTTTAAAAAAAAACAATAAAAACCAAAAAATACACTTTTAAGTACATCGCTCTAGAAGCCGCCGTGTCAAGAGGTTGCAGCTGTGTTTATTACGCAACCAACTTGTAAGAAGCTCCTTTATTTAAAAGTCTCTTAAAAGTACATCCTCTTTGTTGCTAGCTTTAAAGGATCTTCATGAACAAAGTTAATGGTCTAAATCTAGTACTAAAGTTGGTACTTTTAAAGATGACCTTTTATAAAGAGGGGGATAAAGATAAAAACGTTGTCTTCTATACCAAAAAAAGGCAACTAAATTCATCCATCATCTCCCGAGTCTTTACCCAACTATGTTGGGGTCGGCGTTCAGTCTAACCGAATTTAGCTGAGTACCAGTGTTTTACAAGGAGCGACTGTCTATCTGACCTCCTCAACCCAGTTACCTGGGCAACCCAATACATTGGTGTCCAAGATATACTTAGAAAGTACATACAAACTTAGAAAAGTTGCATTGGTACTTGTAGAGGTTGGCTCTTTAACCACTAGGCCACCACGACTTTTTTGGCACCTAGATTATTGCAACTTAAATCAATTCTATCACAATAGTTCGTGACTAACAAAATATAAGGATCACGACACATTACTCCCGAACCTCGTACGTACAGTCAATTACTGACCTTTTGACCCGTCAATGTAACTCATAATATTCAATAGACGCAACACTCGGCCATCTTCATAGGACAATGTAATGCAAAATTAAATATTACTAAATGTTTAAATAATTCGCAGATCTTTATTATCTGTGACCTAAAACTGTAAGTTATTATTTTGCACGTTGTATTGTGCTGAAATATTTGTTGTTAAAGGTATGTCGTTATTGCATAGTTCTTGCAATCTTTGAAGACGTTTTTTTTACAATTTTTTTACAAATCGAATATTTTTTTACAATTCAATTCTTCACGGTTTACAACTGGAATTGAAAATATGCTTGGCTGCTAATGATGATTTATAGGAAAAAAATTTGGTAGTAGAAATCTCCTTTTTTAGCCTGCATACCTCAGACTTAAGACAGCCATAAAGCACGCAGATACTTCTACATTAAATATAGCTTACTTAGAATATCTCGTGTAAGTCGTGGTGGCTTAGTGGTTATAAGAACCTGCTATGTTTGAAAGGTTCAATTTCAGATTAGAAAGCTTTAGCTTTAGCAAAAAAGGATTAAAAAGCTTTAGGGCCAGTTTCACAGGCTTTTAAGTTCCAGATATCTGGCAGAAAATTTCATACAATTTATTTTCTATTATTGAATTTATCTGGTAGATAGTGGCTATATGTAACCTGTAAAACCGGCCCTTAAAGTTTTATGTAAGTTATTAGTTTATCTTAGACTTCAATGACTAACGGTAAACATTAATGAGGAAACATAGATTAATAAGTCTGAAATCGTTAATGCGTCTTGAGCAAGTGTTTTATTGACGCTCATACGTACTTAGAGGCGTCTGCCCGGGCAGCGGGTTGTTCACAAGTTACCTCGGCCCTAACACACAGGGACCTCTAGAAGGAACAAAGTGGGTTTTACTCAGTAAGAGTCTGACACCTGTACACGCTGTACCCACAGCGTCATCAAATGGCCTGTGCCATGCAGTGGGACACCAAAGTTAAGGAGAGTGATGAAGAATATCACCATCAGAAACAAGAAAACCAATAAATATTTCATAAAAGATTTTTTAGTAAGTAATACCCAATTACATCACAGTTATAACAGTTTTCATATAAACGGCTACATAATATACTTTAGAATACACTTGACCGCTTTTTATGACTGAGATACGATCGACCTCCCAAATTAGTAGGATTTCCTTATTTGTGCTAAGGTCATAAGGTGCTTCTTCGGTGATGATAAACATTGTAAAGATATTTACAATTAGCTATACGTAATATACATACGTTTAGAGAAACTCGGACCAATGCGATTTGGACTCATGCATGAAGGGTTCCGTATCTATAAAAGGAACAAAAACAACCACTTTTGTTGTGACAAGATGTTCATTTTATTGCATTCTCAGTGTTTATTTTTATAGCGGCAATAGAATACATCATCAGTGAAAATTTCAAGTGTCTAAGTTTCAGAAACATTCGAGTGACAAACGAACAGCGAACTCTTTGTACATAACAGGGTCCCATTTTTGGTACGGAACCTTAATAAAATACGGTTGGTATACAAAATAATAAGTGCGTTTTTACTCCATCTTCCTCTAACTGATTTAAGATTTAAGACTCGCAACATGTAGTTTATTACCTCTACACATTTCGACTCATATTTTTTGAGATAGGTACTATATTGTGTATTCTATTGTATAATATTTTTGGGTAATCATCAAAATTAAATGATCACTCCATCAGTGGGTGCAAAGGGAGATAGTGTTAGACTTTTACTAAAACCCATCTTTGTTCCTTCTGAAGCCCATTGTGTACCAGGGCCGTAGCAACTCTATCGAACTAACCTGCAGCCCCGACAGTCTTTCAGCCCTAAGTAACCCTGTACAATTTTCCGAATCCTCTATGACATCTCACCTTCAGATAAATTTAACAAAATGTAAACATCTGCTAATTGAAATTTATTATACAACGCACAAAGAAACATTCTTCTAGGACCATTACAAAGGTATCTAAATAATGTAGCGATGAGTAGATATTATATAAAATCTATAATTTATTTGCCATCTCGAGCAAAATTGTTGATTGATATCGTGACATTATTGATTGACTTTATTATGGAATAAATACCATTTGTTATTGTATTGTGTGCCTTTATATTACAGTATCTACATGTTTATATGGAGATCTCTTGACGGGAAGGGCATCACATTGAGACGTGAAATGCTGCATCCAGTAAAATTGGAAGCCGACCCTAACGTAGTCGACAAAGGGATAGTTATGTTTTTTTCAAAAATTGCTAACTTTGTGCCCATTTTGTGGAACATGATTGTAATAAAATTTCTTTACGAACTTTTTACCTATTTATTATTTATTCCTTTCGTAGTTTTTCAAACTCACTTTAGTATATCACTGCAGTATGTTTTTCTATGTACATATATATAAAATATACTGTATTTATTTTTAACCTATCAAAAGCAAATCCAGTCCACAAACCATGTCCATGTTTTCAAGAAATCCTGCGAAACTAGTCAGTGTTTGTTTTAAGAAAACTCGTTTGATTTTATTAAAAGTAACATTAGATGTTTAGTTG